>CM056569.1:4742253-5999753 GCA_029721515.1 Synanceia verrucosa
TTTCAATGGATTTAAATTGCATAATTTTCCTGTTGTAATGTTTTATTTCATTGTTATTTTCTTTATCTAGTTTTTACTGAAATGATCTTAATTTTCTGTTGCTTGACAAAATGATTAATTCTCTCTAGACAGAATATAATATTGTCCTGCTCTGATTGTCACCAGAGAGAAATGACAAGTTGAAACCTGCACAGCAGAAAATTAAAAGCGGCTCACCTTTTCTGGGCTTCCTGTTTGCTGCGACACTGCTCACAGTAGTATTTGTATTCACTACATAGTGTTTCTGTGTTGCTGAAGCCCCTGTTGAGAAGACATACAAACACATTTAACAGTGTAACTTATTATATTAGCACGATATACTCCTTAACCTCCCCTTTCCTTGGTTACCTGAGACAGTGTGTGATGGAGGTGTTCTGCTCCACGTCCACCGACAGATCCAGGAAGTCCTCGTCTTTGCTGCTCACCTGCAAGTGAAGAAACTCGAGGTCACATGGATTCATATGCAAAAAGGACAAAATAAAATGTCAGTACAGCATTATGAGGCCTCTGAGGTTTATTAAATGCTGTCAAATCCCCAAACAATCAAATAAGAAATAAAAAGGTGGGACTGTAGAAACAAGCCAACACTTCTTAACAGTTTCAGGTGATTTTACATTAATAAAAACATGAATATCATATTCTATTTCTGCTGACAGATAGACCTTACTGGTCCCATCCTCCTCTTTTGCTACAGAACTCCGTGTTGATTTTTGGGGTTTATGCTTGTTTCATGTTTTAAACCCTCTGTTTATTTCTGCTGATATTGGGTTTTATTTTAAGTTTGATGTATACTGATGTGTCTCACTTACGGCTTCACAGTTGAGGCAGCGAGTCTCGTTGGTCAACGTTCCCTGGAAGATCTCATGGACCCAAGTCGGTTGTGTTTCCTTTCCTCCTTCCCCTTCCCCCCCTCCTCCTCCTCCTCCCTCACTTCCTCCTCCTCCTCCTCCTCCATTCTGCACCAGTTTTCCATTCTGCTGTCGCTCCTGGCTCTTCTCTTCCTGGAGGAGGTCTGCGATGGTGTTGAGGAGGTAGTTGAGGAATTCGTGGGCGTCCTGCTGCATGTAGTTGTCAAACAGCTCTGCAGAAAAACGTACATAAAAACATGTAAAGGAGCGTATATAGAACGACCAGAGGAAGGAATAAGTGATGAAGAAACAGAAAACATCAGCATGTGTCGGCGAGGAGAGAGAGCGCTAATTAAGATCTCTTCTTTAGCATCTGCTTTGCGCTCCAGGATTTGGCTGATAATTTTATTTCCTCAGCTGGGAGATTAACTTCTCAGCGGAGATCCCCTCTCCCTCCTCATCTGTGATGAAAGAACATTTCAGATTTCTAAACACCAGGTGTGGGATTGATTCTGAGAAACGCACAGGAAGCTGTGCGTTTAAGAAGCACATTCAGGCAAGAAACTCTCGACAATCTGATCGTTTTCAGCCCTCTTTCCTTCCTTCCTTCCTTGTGATGCGTACCATTTTCTTTTCTCAGTCGAGAGATGAATTTCTTTGGAGGGATGACGCCGACTTTCTTCTTTTGTGTGGCGATGCTGTTGAACAGGTCCGCCAGACAGGTGAGGAGGGACTCCTTACGGCGAGGCTGCACCTGACACAAGACGGACAACTGAGATACAGGGGTCTTTAACCATTTATAAGTCAAATTTAATATTTTTAAAGACCTCAACAAATACAATTTAAGACCCAAAAACAGTCAGTTTATTGTAGGGCCCAACCCTTTCACACTTGATCTGATCTGGAATTTATATTTAACTGAATCAAGGTGAGAGGAAAACAAAGCATAAAGCAGCTCTGAAGTTTCTCTTGAAGGTCATTAATCAACAGATAACCTGATTCTTTCTCAGGGTTTGTTCAAATATTACAAACCCTCATTTTTTTACACCTGTTTTTACAGATAGATAGGACTCAGTCCTGTCAGGAAAAGTTGGCCAGACGATACTGTTGGGCCAAGGACGATATTCCTGAATGATTCATTTTCTCTCTCGTAAAAACGAAACATGGAAAAGTCCCATCACAGCATAACACACCATAAATTCCACGTTTATGGAACTTGTTCGAGTATATTTTCAGACAACTCTTCAGTCTTAACTCTGCAGTCCAGCTCGCACTCGCAGCAGTTTTCATTTTTTAAGAGCTCATCATCGCTCACAGCACATATTGGACAAGCAAATATTTTTATGAGGTTATTATCGTGGCAACAATTACTTATTTAAACATACTGTTGTTCTTTTTTGCATACTGGTTATTGGTATGTAACGGTATGTTAATCTATATTCATGTCTCTGTATATTTCTTTCTTATGCAGCTGGTTGCTTGAAATAAAGTATTTAACGAAGCTGCTATTGGAAGTGTCAAAAGAGACTTTTGCTAACAGGTTGCTAAATGAGACGGCATAACATCATCATGTTTTATATTCATGTTTATAGCCTGACGTCAGCTTTGTGCTTCTTAACTGCATTTCTACTTAAATCATAAAAGTGTTGCTCATTTGTGGAGATTATCTTCCTGAACTGAACACGTAAGTATCATAAATGTTTGTTTGGCAGACAGCTTATTATCATTTGGACATTAACTTCCTGTTTGGCCTCCAAAAATACATCATCCTTGCATTACTCTCCACATATACATAACATCAACGTTTTTGCCTCTGTAATATTTAGAAAAACAATATTACACTATGTTTGGGCAGATATATTATTATTTTTGGGGGTGTGCATTCTTTCAGTATGACACTCCAGTCCACTGCTGGATGACACAGCTATGGCGTCTCTCTCTTCACTTACCTTGTACGCCAACACCTTCTCCCTGAACGGTCGACAGAAATACAAAGCCTGCAGCACCGAGTTACAGTAGCAGGTGTTGCCAAACTAGAAAAAAGAGCCAAAGATGAGATGAGGAGAGAGGAAAAACAGATGCAGGACATGTTCCTGAGATGTGTTTTAGCAGTACTACACATACGTTGACCAATCCAAAGTAGTGTTCATTAACGGGAAACTGTTCCGGTCCAATCTCCTTTTCCAAGGCAGAGGCATTGGCGCCCTGGAGAACAAGAAGAAGTAGAAGAAGAAGATTTAAATGGATATTATTCTCTGCGGTTACAAATAAAAAGCTGCATGTGAAAAAAACGGAGTACACTACAGTTGTTTTACATGAAATTATCCACCTTTGTCGTCCTGTTTCCTCCTCATTGTTCTCTGTTTTCCTGCTCTGCTGGTCAAACATCTGTTTGTTGAATTTCAGACCTTTACACTGTGTTTTCCAACACAGGAAATAACTGTAGTAATATGCCAAAAGTTTTGTAATAATAACCATTTTCTGTGCAGCATTTGCACTTAAAAAAATAAAAATAATGGTTTAAAATAATAATGCTCGGCTATTTAGATCAGCATTATAGCTGACAAATGTTAACATTTGTCAGCGGTAAATTAAATCTCGAAAAGACAGATCACAAAAATCACAAAAAAAGCTCCACTTTAAATCTGGTGTTTAACTCATTCAGATATAATAAAAAATACTGTCAATTTCATGAAATCTTAGTGGACAAAAACTAAAATGACTTCATTAATTACAGTCATCAATATCAGGCCAAATGTTACTGCAAAGCCAGTCAATTATGTCTGCTATACTCCACTGATTTGACCAGAGAATCATATTACATAACTATATTATTTATTTAAAGGCCACTTCCTGATTTTGTTATATTCTCCAACAGTGTCTAAAAACACCTAAATGTCACTTTGTTTATTTTTATTTACTTATTTAATTAACAAGCCACACAAAATAGCATTTCTTTTACTTCAAGCAGCAATTCAAGTCTGGATTTTTATATCAGAAAGACTCAAAAAATAAATACGATGAGAGTTAAAAAGTTAACAGAAATAAAACTGAGAATGACTGTATAAATTTGGGCACAAAGTTATATCAACAGTGAGGATCGGCTACACCAAAATAAAGAACAAAAAAAAAAAAAATCTGACTGCAAGCAGAAAACAGTGTGTCAACCTGAGTACTCAAAGTTCCAACGCTATGAAAGACTATGAAGTGCACACATTTAAGATCTAAATCAAGCTAAGACAATAAAGTTTATTCAAATTGAATATTATGTCTAAACACGAAAACAAAAGCTGTGAGTGTTTCAGTCATCATAAAAACGTTTGCTTCTGGAAATAAAACCACTCTATAAAGGCAGACGAGAGGGCAGACACTGATGATGATGATAACAATGATGCAGCTTTTCCTTCGGGGGGTGAATGATGACAGAAGTGGAGCCACTCGGCTGCATTACTCATCGTCACCCTGCAGTCCATGTAAAGTCAACAAGACGAGAGCAAACGAGGCGAGGCTGAGGTTATTTATCTGACATCACAACGTCCAAACAGCACAGGGTTGTAAACAAAACAAAGGCAAACATCTGTCTGAGAAACTGGAGAAGCATTTGTTCAATATGTGCCGTCAACACCCGCTTGAATTCATCTGAACTGATGGAAATTAATGGAGTTTAATCATTTTCCACTGGCTGAAAATATGCGTATGTCCATTTTAGAGAAATCCTTTTTTCACTCAACAATATAAACTGGACAAGAAAGTCAAAAACCGTCTAAAAATCAGCAAAATTCTGACTATCAAAGCTCCAGGAACAAACTTTGTGTCCTGAGTTGTTTTTTTTTTTAATCTGGATGAAAAGCAGTAACCGGACTATATGGTTTAACTGTTTCGTCTGCAAAATTATGATTTAAATCTTGAAATATATGAGAGAGAATAAGTACATTAGACCTAGCTTTCACACATTTGCAATATTCAATACTATTGTTTACCAAAACGATAAAAGTTTTGGTACTAATATCTAACTTTGAGAAAGATAAAAAGTCCCTTTTCAATATCTGACATTAAAAAGGCAGCAAAATTGTCAAGATTTAAATGTCTTCTAGACAGGAAGTGAAGTAGAAAAAAACACCAAAACTGGCAGAATGCTGATATAAATAAGAATAATAATAGTTATCCAAGTAACAAGCTGATTAATCATTACCAAATTAATTAAATACTTTACAACTACTAGATTAATCACTGCAGCGCTACTCAAAATATTAAATAACCTATTCTCACATTTTATGTACCATAATCTGGAGACTTAAAGTTGTGACATACAGCTGTGAAATACCAGCCTTTGCAGAGTTACACTGAACTGATGGTGAGGTAAGCAATAACTGGATCTATTGACTGTTGACTACTTTTTTCCCTTCTCTAAAAACACTAACATCCATCCACAAAATGCTGACACATCATGAAAACTGAGGTGTAGCTGCCCAGCTCTGGATTGTGCAGCCCGACCACTGACTTTCACAGGTTTCACCAGCGAAATTGATTTTCTGAAAAGCAAATACCTTCCAGGCAGCAACTGGTCTGCTGCCAAAGTGGCAAACAGACTGAACCGAGCTGCCAGACACAGAGCTAATGTTTAGCCTTGTTAGTATTTGTCCAGTAGGTGCTGGTGGTTCGCCACAATGATGCTGGCCTTCACCCCTGAAAGGGTTGCATGTGGTCTTCAAAACACTGCATGTACTGAACCACACAAGCTAAGTAACAGCTTACTGTCTGTCGAACCGTCAGTCAGCCCTTAAAAGTCTGGCGGGTAGAAACAGGATAAGTTACAGTCAGAAGTTAATCCTGGCTCTAAGCTCCTTTGCCTGCCTCCGTGACTTAGCCACAGTGAAAAATAAACAAAGATGGAGCTAAATGCCTCGAGCGTTACAGCGTCTTCACCTATTCAACCTTGACCTCGACCACCGAACAAGCTGCTGTTCATCAACTGGGAGAATCTGTGCTGAAGCTCCTGTGATTACAAGCATCTACCAGCCGCCAGCCCCTCTGAGCAAGGCTGACCCTGACCTCCATATGAGTGTCTGCACAAGGAGTATCACACTATTAAAGCCCCATAAAAAGCAAGTTAGGAGATCTAAGCGTGCATTACCACAGACCAGGGCTGCAACTAACATCAGCTGATTGGTCTACAAATTGTTAGAAAGTAGTGGGAAATGTTGATCAGTGTTTCACAAAGCCTGACATGACATCATCAAATGTCTTGTTTTGTCCATTCTGGGTCGCATTTGAAAAAAAATCGGATCTGTGTTGTTCAGACTGTCATTAAAAGATCAGATACAGGTCATGCAGAGGTGAAAAAAATCAGATTTTGTGACACTTGAGGCTGCAGTCTGAACATAGCCAAAGATAGTCAGGTTACTGTCATGTCACTAGAAAAAACAAATATTCACATTTAAGAAGCTGGAGTGATAGATTTCTTTTCCTTAATAAATGGCTGAAACTGATTTATTGATTATTAAAACATTTGGAGAAATACCCTCACATATACTCACACTATAAAGGCCTCAAGGTGATTTGCTGTTTAATGCCCATTTTATGAACCAAAATACGACCATTAGCCATCCAAATGAGACATTCAGGGTGTATCCCATGACAGGAAATGTCGAAATTCTCCATCAGTAACAGATTATAAAAGATGCAAGCTGGCTGAGGTGTTTACATCCACAGACAGTACACATGTTTAGCTATTACTTCCTCTTTTGTGTGCATCAGCTGTTTAAACAGATGTAGCTGTGACAATAACATCACAAACATCCATCTGAGTGAGCAAACAACTTTGCCCCAAAAGGGCGACCACAGAGCTAGCATGCTAAGCTAGCTAGTCTTGCTACCGTTGGGTCAACCCTGCCCTTTCTCGCAACAAACCACAAACTTACAAACAAACTGTTAGCTAAGACACCTTGTTTTGTGCTTAACAGCATATTTAGTTTCTAAAGTAAGCCAAAGTATACGCGGAGCTGGGAAGCTAATTGTTAACAACTTTCTGGAAAGCCCTGTGTGTTATTATCATGCTGCCCTGTGATGTTAGCAAACAGGCTAGCAGAGCAGCTAGCTTTAGCAGCGGCACAGGCACAGCGCACAAACACAACGCGATAAAACACGAATATCAGCTTCCTCACCATCGTACAAATCGAGGCGATCTTTCGGACTGTCATCAGTATTTCCATCCGTAAGCCGCCATGTTGGACCGAACCCCGATGTTGAAATTATCACAGCCGATAAGGCTGCAGAGTTCCGGGGAGAGCGTTCAGCCTTCTGCACTGATGCTGATACGGAGCGGCACACCGGACTTCCGGTCCCAGATTTCAAAATAATACGCAACCGGAAATACTTATTTTTTTCATGCTCTTTAATCTAAGCAAGTTAAGGTAAAAATAAGAATTAAGTTCAGCTAATAGCATTATTTCAAAGCATCAAACGTAGTAAAAGAGTGCTCATTTAGCAGAACAATGATGCATGTTAATGTTTTCAGCATGTTTAATGTTAGACCTATATTAATTTGCTTTTATCAACAGCTGGGGGGAGGCTTGAGCTATATTTATTAATTGATTAATATTGAGTATGGACGGTTTAACTCTGGAGAGTAGCTAGTATTCAAAGCTAACACGGTAATATTTAAAAAAAAATCCCTCTGAAATGTAGGGAAAGAATTGGTATGAAATGGTATGTAAAGAATTGTAATTAATATGTACATTTCACCTGTAGTTGCCTCTTGTGTCTTCTGATATTGGGGACTTTTAATGCGGATAAAAGATGATTTTACATGTCACACAAAAATACAAAAAAGCTAATCAAGTCAGATGGACATTTGTATTCTTTTAGTTGAAGATTATTTATTTAGTTGTAAATTTAAACTGTTAACTAAGGCTTCAATTCACAATTTTGTAAGCATATTTATATTCTGAGGAAGATCGTGGGATGCACTTGATAGGAAAATATCACGATTTGAAATTTAAAAATATGTAAATATTTGAAAAACGAAATTGTTATCTTATTTTGAATGTGAAACATGTAGCTTCCGGTTTTACTCGCCGTGTCTGTCGACTTCCTGCACAACTTCGATCCGTTCGATTCTGACATGGGGGCTTAAATCGGCGGGCGGTTCTTTGGTTAACCTTGCCATCGTCATCCAAACTTACTTGTAGGCCTACATTTATTTAAGTACAGTGTAGTACTATTTAAAAAAAAACTTTCTCAGTATTTTTTTAGTTTATCTTATTTCATGGCCTCATCGTCATAGATATATATTAAATCTCAACTCTATTTCTATTTTTTATTATTTATTGATCATTATTATTTATTACGTAACAAATCTTTTCAATTCCTTTCTTACAACCCTGAATTTGTGACTCTCATGATTTTTTTTTAAATATGACTGATTATTTGTTATTATTCATGTTATTTTTTTAATAGGTCAAAATGTTGGCAAAGCATGTTGGTCATTATTTTTGGGGGGCAGTGTAAGAGCTGACATCAAACCATTATATTAATTCATTTTAATTAATTACAATTTCTTCATTTATTTTATGTGGGCCTCATCGATGATTTCTTTTCCTCTCTCTCAAAATTAAGCAATAATAATAATAATAATAATAATAATATACTGCAGCTCGCAGACTCGTCTTTGTCTAATTTATAAACCTAAATTCTCTTGTTTGTTGGCACCGAGGAGGTAAATGAAATCTGAGTCCAGACTGGAGAGAGGAGCCCAGTTTAAACTCAGGGGAGTTTCATTGGGATGGTCCAGCCTCTCTCTCTCTCTCTCTCTCTCTCTCTCTCTCTGTCTCTCTCTCTCTCTCTCTCTCTCTCTAAAGAGCAACACGTCTTTTTGCACTTATTTCTGCATCCTGCTCTGCTGCTGAACTGAAGGATCCACGGAGGTTAAAACCAGTTTTCTCTGCACTCATTTGGAGGAAAACTGAAGAGGAGCTGCTAAATATTCTGGGAGCTTTACCTCTGCAGACAGTATAAACCAGTGAAGAGTGCAGGGGAGGCTGTGCACGGACATTATGGGAACACTGCAGTGACTTTCCTTCAGATCCTCAGCTGATCGGAGGGCAGAGAGGAGCTAAATGCGGCTGTCTGGAGACCCTGCACCGGGAACCATGAACAGCAGCAGCGGGTCTGGCAACTTCCTGCTGGTCCCCATACCGGAGTATCCTCTGCTGGACTGTGTGCCCAACAAGACGGTGAAGATCGTGGTGCTGGGGGCCAGCAGCGTCGGTAAAACCGGTATGGATCGATTAAAAGTTCAATACCCTACTGTTAAGGGGGTTAAAAATGGGGCTGCATGCATCTGAGTAATATGTGACAACAACCACACATTAAAAGCATGTTTGTTATTATTAATAACATATATTTGTCTAATAGAGGAGGAATGTAGAAGAAAAGGAGAGGAAATATTTGAAATTAATAATCGAACCTGAACAACAGGGGGCGACATTTTTGCAGTCAAATATTTCACCTTTTTTATTGTTGGATTTTATTCATTATAATCAGTGCTGGGGGGGATTATTAAGATCATTTACTTAAATAAAATAATGGGAAAAAAATACTGAAATTCAACTTGAATGAACGTACAAAAAATGTAATTAAAATACCACTTGCAAAATTACTCACTTTAGTGTGTTATATTATTATATTATTATATTTTGGATTATTATTCTTGACGTGTTGGCTGTATCAAGTCTAAGAACTTTTTGCACACTTAAAAGTACTTTAATCTACGGCATTTATTTTAAGAGGATTGCATGTGTTGTGTGCTCAGTTTAAATTGCAAAGGCACAACATTCCCCTCTAAATTGTAGTTTTAGTAGTACAGGAGTTGAAGTGTCACACCGTGGAAGTACTCGAGTAAATGACAACTGCTTAAAAAATATAATGGGTTCAATGCTTGAGAAAAACGCTAAGAAAAAGGGTTTTGCAGCAAGGCAGTAGTGCAGAAATCATAAAAATGTAAAGGTAATAGAGCAGAACAATTAAATTAGATTATAATAAAATGAAAAACAGCAAATATCCAGCAAAATTCCACCTCTTTATAATTCAATATAAATCAATACAGTTCAATAACGTTTGATAATTTTGAGGGTTTTCACATTAATTACTCTGTGTTATTAATGCATGTGTGTAGAAATTATTTTTGTCACTTTATGGTAAAATAGCAGTAACTGAAGTTTCAAGGTCAAAATACTCAGAACTACTGTGCCAAAACTTCTAATATCTTCTGTGTCAGAAGTCTGTGTTTCAAATTTTGTTTACTTCCCATTAAATTGATATGTATGTAATCCACGTGATCATGACCCAGGAAGTGTAAAGAGCAACAAACACAAATTGGACATGAGGGTTTACTGAAGGAAGCTCAGTAACTGTATTATTTTATATTTATTTTTATCCTTCATAATTTAGAAGTCATGGTCATAGTCTAAACATTGTATTTAATTTAATTAAATTTGCTATTAAAATGTATTCATTTTCTTTTTAGGACATACTGTAAATATTTATTATTAATATTACTTAGTCTATAATTACATTATTGTTGTTTTATTGTTGTTGTCTAACCATAATTTGTTTACTCTGCTGGAGCAAGTAAATTTCCAATCAATAAAAAATATTCTGTTATATTCTAGTCAGGTAGCAGGTTGCATTACAGACAATGTAGGACCCAAGGATTTTGTTTCACCATACAAAATATCACTAAAGTTGATCACACCTTGCTTTTGCTGCTCTGATTTTGACCATTCTTCATTTAAAATTAAAATATTTAAAAATAGTCTCCTAAAAAGTGCAGAACTTGAACATGTAAAATCCCTTTGATGACCTTTAACACCAACGAGACACAAACAGATCCTAATAAAATGAAACAGGCCTCACAGAAATCAGTTTTCCCCCAAAAAACAAGAGATGAATGAGGTAATTATTTATCAGTATAAAGATGACGCTCGAAGGATTGCAACTTCAGATTGTGGTGAATCATTTTCTGCAGACTTTGGGCTATTTTTCATTTGTTTTTCTGCTTTATTCTAAAATATGTGTCACTGAAAAGTGAAATTCCTGCAAACGTTTACGTGTTATATAGATCAGTGGGTTACAGCAGGGTGGTAGTTTTTCATTTACATCTTTATTTTTATTTTTTTATACCCTGTAGGAGAAGTTTAACATTAAAAGACAACAATAAACAGCAGCTTGAGATTTTTATTTATTATTATTTTATAATGTAATGCAGGTTATTTATTTTTAGTTTTAGTCTTTTTAATAAAAAAAAAATACAATATTTGGAGTTAAAAGTGCTAATTTAGTGAAAAAAATCTCATTTATGTGTTTTTTTTAAATCAAAAAATAGATGGCAAGTTTTTAATCCCCCTGTCAGATTATTGTTCCATTTCATAATCCTTTAAATTAACTTTTTTCTTTTCTTTTCAGCGCTGATCGTCAGGTTTCTGACCAAGAGGTTCATCGGTGACTACGAAGCAAACACCGGTGAGTTTCTGCACGTCTTGTCTTTGTTTGCAGCAGAAGTAAATGCATTCAGTGGCCGATGCAGAAGTCCTCGCCATCGATCCATTCATTCATCCCGTCTCTTTCATCCTCCACAGGAGCGCTCTACTCCAGAAAGGTCACGCTGGACGGGGAGGAAGTGTCGCTACAGATCCAGGATACTCCCTGCGTCGCTCTCCAGGTAACTAACGGAGGCAGAGAGGCGGCGGCCATGTTTCCATCACTCAGAAAGTGGAAACAACCTCTGCTCGAGATGCTTCCACAGAATATTACAGACAAAGATGAGACGTTAGCAGCTTCATTATATGTTAAATATGTTTTCCTCTCTGGTATTTTCGGTAATTGGCTGACTCTATGTTATGAACCAATTCACAGCTGGATTTTAAACGTTTGCATGTATAATTGAGCTAAAATGTTTAAAAAGTCTTTGTTGCACTGTGTTTTCACCAGGGTTTGTTTGTTGAAATTTTCAGGGTTGGTCTGAAGTGGCCTAACTTAAAACTGATTAATTTTTGGTGGTGATCAGATCTGATTGAAGGTCATCGAGGTCAAATGAAAGGTCACGCCACAGTAATGTATGGGAGATTCTGTATATTTCTGAACAATCCAGGGTGTACAATTTTCAGCCAATCGTCACCTAATTTGGAATATAAACTAATACAGGAATCCAGAAGTCAGTAATTCAGTTTGGTGAAGATCAGAAAAAGGTCATCAAGGTTAAATATGCATTTTTAACCATAACTTCATGAAAGGAGCTAGAGCAATGCAACTGATCTCAAAATATCCAGAAAAAAATTCTCAATTTATCATTTTAGACACTCTTATAATAATCACAAAAAACTGTGCGTAGAGGACAAAATCGCGGCAGAATGCTGTCTTGGCGGAGGTCTGCGCTCTCTGAGTGCTTTTCTAGTTTTCTGTATTATTATGTTTTGTTTATATGCTTTAATATTATTAAAAAAACATTTTTTCCTCATACTGTCTGTTTTACTGCATTTTAAGGGAATAAAATCAAATCAACGTGATTGTGTTGCTAGGCAACAGCTTGGTCCATGTTTACTTCCTGTCCTAACAGGAAGGGACACATTTAGAGCGTTTAAAACCGTGAAACGGTCTAAATATTGTGAATTAGTGACGTCACTGATGGACAGAAATCCTTTTTCAAAATGAGCTGTTTGGATTTATCTGTGTGGTCAGATACTTTCACAGTATTTAAACCTACTTTATGATTTTAAAGATGTGAAAATCTCACGTTTATACAATAAAACGGGACATTTGAACTCACCAAAAAACAGAAAAAAGAAACTTTATCTTGAGAGAAATTTCAGGAATGTATCTGAAGTGACCTCAGGAGCATCTCCTCCAGTTTAATCAGTGAAACGTGCCGTCCTGCTGTTTACTAAACTCATTTCCTCCCTCCAGCCGACGGAGATAACGACTGAGATTAGACTGAAATAATTGGTGTGTGGAGGCAGAAACTGAGCTTCGTTAAAGAGAAAACTGAACTCATCTTCACTTCACTTTATTACAGAAAATATTTAACATTTAACTGTCAGATAAAGAGTCTCTGCTCTCTAATATAAAATACCTTACAGTGTCTTAAGTTGCTAAAATGAACTTGACAGCTTTAAATGATGCTCAGTCAGATATGTATATATGATAATTAATTATTATTTGTATTATTGCTACATTTACAAACGATCTTAATACTTTTTCCACTGGGGCACAAATATTTAAGAATAAAACAACAAAAGGCAGTTTAGCAGCAACGAAACACATGAAATAGACAATATATGGCATAAAAAAATAAATGTTTTGGGATGAATATGTACACACTATAAATGGCAATGAATATTCATGCATAATTGAACATGGCAGTTATTTATTTAAGTGCTGTTATTAGAATCCTTAAACGCCGTCTAGTCGCAATTTGAGGATGGAAATGATTTTATGAATTTAAATATCTTATTTTTTAGTATTTATTTTATTTATGTATTATTGTTATTATTTATATTTTATTTATTTTTATTTTTTATATCGTGTAAATAATACCTCATAATTACGTAAATTATCCAGCACTTTATGTGATTACAGACTGCCTATATTCGTATTTTATTTGATATTTTATATCAGTAATTAATTTGCCAAAAAGGAGACAAAACACCTCATAAGCAAAGTTACAGATATAAAAAACAATTTTTTTAAATTTTTTTTGTATACATCACTTGATTGTTTTCTTTTCTAATTTCTTTTAATCATGTACTAAATATCCTGACATGTATGTTTTTTATTTTTTCAGGATGATGCTGAGGGCCTTTACTGCCAGGAGCAGATCAACAGGTCAGGCTCATCAGTCCATAGAGTAACATCCTGTGATAATAAACTGTATAATAATATCTGCTCTTCCAGGTCGATCTACTGGGCGGACGGTTATGTGCTGGTTTTCTCCATCACCGACCACAACAGCTACCGAACCATCCAGCCGCTGTACCAACATGTCCGACGCATTCACCCGTCTGGAAACATACCGGTCATCCTGGTCAGTCTGGAACAGACAGCGTCAGTCTCCTACTGACCCTAATCTCCATTTATCTAATCTGTCCTGTAATCTGTAATCTGTGGCAGGTTGGCAACAAGAGCGACCTGCTCAGAGCCCGACAAGTGACGGCGGACGAAGGCGAGACGTTAGCAGCTTCATTAGGTGGGAGCAGATCGATTTATCTTGTCATTTAGGTTTTTTTTTCTCTTTCTCATCTATCCTCATTATTTATTATTATCTTCTCTGATTTCTGGTTGTTTTCTCCACAAATATATCCTCTTTAACTCTTTGAGTGCCAACTGTTTTATAAAACAGAAAGTGCCTTGTGTCAGTGTTTTTTGCCCATTTTGAGTCATATTTAAAGACCCACAGAATATTTTGTACTATGACTCTGAAAACACAGAATAGCTCAAATGAAAGAAGAGACTCTCTATTTCATCATGAAAAAAATGTTTGTTTTTACCTTGTTCCATTCTTGTTTTATCAGAGGTAGAGTAGAGGACACTTTCACCAAAATCACCACTTTTTGTCCAGATTCTGTTTGTTTTGCTCTCTAATCTCGATCGTCTCCACTTCCTGTTTTGATCTCTGTGGTGTATACCATCTCTTTATGCTCTGACTACATCTCCCAGAAGCCCCAGCATTACTCACAGGCTGTGTGAGAGCACGATTGGTGACCCGCTGCTTAAAAACCACTTGACGTATTATTACGTCACTCAAGCGTCAGATTTCGTTCGATTTCGATGTCGTTGAAATTCGGCACACAAACAGTGATTTTATTTAAGTGGCTTCTTTTACATAACATTTCATCTTATTTTATCCTTCAAACATCAGGACTCTATCCTCATATTACCTCCATTCAACCTCATGACTATGAAACTCTTGAAGGTTTTGTTTTGTTATCATGCAGAAACTCGACCTGTAATCTGCTAAAGCAGCTGGCAGAGTTTCCCTCCGGTAGCCAATTTGTAAAAGCATCCGCGGACTCAATTATAAGCGTCTGTGCTTCTGTGCATGTAAACTATATCCTGCCTGCTGCCTAATGAACGAGGAATGCTGAGCGTTATCTGAAAGATAAAACTCTCCTCTGCTCACAGGAGGAGTTTACTTCGAGGCCTCGGCCAGAGAGAACCACGAGGGAGTCCACGCCACCTTCCTGCATCTCTGCCAGGAGGTAGGACCCTGAGCTGTTGTCTATTTATTAGATATATATATTATTATTTATTATACAGTTATCGGTTTGTTTATCGGTCAGTTATTGAAAATGAGGAGGGACTGCAGAGCAGAGGTTTTCTTCTTTAAATCCACCAAATTTTAGGGGCCTTTCACTTCCTGTGGTAATTATGATCACAGTCTATTTCCCACTGAAAAATACAGAAATACCAAGTTTGTCTTTTTAGCCCATATTTGTCTGTTTTTGTTCTGTCTATTTATTTTTCTCTTGGAGCAGAAAGAGCCTCATTACGTCTCTCAGAAGTTTCCTTTTCTGGTGAAGCAAACTTTTCTTCTCAATCAGTCAAATCAAAATTAAAACAAATAACGTTTTAACGGTACGGTGTGTATTTGTATAAGGGGAGCGGTATTGTACATTGATGTTCCCAGTTATTTCACATTTATATGTATTCAATGTACTGATTAGTAATATAAACGACATATTGTTGTAAAACAGAGTCAGATATGATAGTAGTTTTATTTTGTTAATGATCCTCTGACAGTTTTAAGATTCTTGCTTTGTTTCAGACGCTACATTGGTAGAAAATTTTTACTATAATGTTCGGACTGACCTTTGCCCTCAATTAAAAAAGTAAACTTTATTTATATCTAAAGCACCTTAACAAGAGCAGAAGTTCTTCTGCAAAGACAGACGCAAAGAAACGTCACGTGAGGTGAAGTTATTCTTCATTTTTCATGCATTTTCCTACAACTGACTTGAAATAAACTGCCTGGGGCCTCAAAGGAAACAACTCAGGTTTAGGTAAATTTCATGGTTTGGGTTAAAATGACAACGGCAGTGGTATAACTTCCTGCTCTTTATACTTCCTGGTTCACAGTTTCGTGGATTCAAAACTAAATTTACTTTTCAAAGGTATATAATGTGTATATATATATATATATATATATATATATATATATATAATGTACAAAGCTTAAGAAATTATTCCACCACCTAAATTAATATTCTGTAATGGTTAATCCAACAATATGTGCAAGTTCTTTAATGCTATTTTTTTTTAAATTTACTGTTTTACAAAGAAACTGAAAAAAATCATGGTATTATTATTTTTTGATTGAGATAAATTCCAGTTATTTCCTGTCCTGTCTGGATTCATTTCTGTTCTGGCTAAAATTTGCGTCTAAAAAGGTGAATTCAGTTTAAATTGCTCTCTCCTGAATACAGACAAATTAATCTGGATTAAACTGGTTGCTGTGTTCCAGGTGATCCGGGCGCTGGGAGGAGGCAACGGAGAGAAGCGAAGAGGAGGCCTCCACCTGGCCAGACCCAAATCTCCCAACATGCAGGAGCTGAAGAGGAGGTTCAGGCAGGTCCTGTCCTCTAAAGTCAAGTCCTCCACCACTCTCTGATCACCACAAACAACACGGCAAAGACAAGAGCTCCCATGGAAATAAAAGGCTGCAGTCCTTTTTCAGCTGTAGAAGCCGCGATGAAGAGGTTTGTGCAGCGTCGACGTTAAAGTCGCCGTCTGCAGATGGATGAAGACGAAGACTGAGTGGAGCTTTCTGCAAATGAGGCTCGTAGTCAACATGATGCCACTCGAACACAAACTGCTAACTGCTAACTGCTAACACTGGACGTGTTCAAAGACAGTGAGTGTTTCAGCAAAACTTCACTGTTAAAAAATTCATGCCTCAGTTTTCTTGAGGCTCAAACATTCACTCTGAATCACAAAAAGTGAATTTAAATGTTCCTAATATTAACCCTCTACCTGTAACAACCCTTTTTGTTTTGGGTTTAATTCAGTTTTTTTAACATATGTTTTCCATTTCGGTTGTTACTCCAGCGAGAACAAAGCCAGATTTAAGCTTTACCGATGCCAAATAAATGACATGAGACTCCCCGTCCTCTTTCTGTTGCAGACTTATTAAGAAAGCTTGAACCAAAACAGGAAGTGACCCCAAAACACAAAAGTTCAAGGCTTTTACTCAACAGAGACCAATGCTGACTGTAGACAGCAGGGAGGCAAAGTGAGGACAAATGTCTGAAATTTATGGAAATCGATGGCTGCCAAAAAAAAAATCTGTTTTCCATTCCTGCATGATAATAAAAAATCTGCTACATTAAAAAAACGTAAATGGAAGTTATAAATATATCATCATAATGATTATAACATTAATTCTAACAGTCTGAATTTGAGAGAGATGGTGCATTTAAAATGTAATTATGTTCTTTTAGATATTTTGTTTTTATAATATATTATTATACTATATTTTAACATGTTTTTAAAGTACAGGGTTCCCACGGGTTCTGGAAAACATGAAAAATAAGAAAAGGTCAAATGTCCTGGAAATGGTTAAGTTATCCTGGGGAAAAATATATATATATTACGTTAAAAGTGACCTTTAACCCATTTTTCAGTCACAAGGCATGGGGAGGATAAATGATTTTCCAGAATAACTTAAATGTTTCCAGGACATTTGACCTTTTTTTTCTCATTTTGTTTGTTTCCCATGCCTGGAAAGTTTGTCAAACATTTTCCAGGTTTTCAGGACATGTGGGAACCCTGAAATAGATATTACCTTCAGAACTTGCTAGTTTAGTTTTGGTCAGCATCAAAGTGAACCAGTGATAGTTTGTCTCCATATTCATGGATGTAGGAAGTGTCAATAGATAATTATTTAGCATACTTAAAGGTGCCAGTTTGCAGAAATGTAGACAAATGCAGGTTATAAAACATGTTTTATTTTGGGCTAAATTGTTTTCTCAAACATGAAAGTTGGAGTTTATTCACAATAGAATTGGAATTATAATTTTGGCAGATTCAGACTTCCATATTCAGCTGTTTATTCCTGTGTTTTAACTGGTATGAACAACATTAACGGTTTGTTACAGGAGCTGCAGTGAGTTCAGTTCTAAACCCCCAAATTCATCATGAAAACCTCAACACACGACGCACTTGTGAATCCATGTGACTCTCGTTTACGAGCCCTCGATTGCCTCTAATTGTGACGATAACGTAAACTTTTCCGCTATAGCTCAGCCCCAAGAATCCAAACTCAAGGTGTGAAAGCGCCTTTAAAGGCTCGCAGTCTGGGGAGTATATTATTCCTATTGTTTGTTTTAAAGGAAGATGTTCACGCTCTGTGGAGTTAATGTTGCTCCAGAGGCCTTTTCTTCCCAACAAGAAGGAATTTCAGGGCGAGTCACAGCATCTTGGTCGCAAGAAATGTTGAGATTAAAGCAGAAAATGCATCAATTTACTACTCGTGTTCACGGACCAAAACCTTAAACTGTGGACGGAACAGATAAAGTCGGTGCTATCTGTGAAGGGAATTGATTCAAGTATGTAAAAAGAAGGTTTTTTTTCTCATGACCTCTCCTCTCATTGACACACACAAAATTCCCAGTGAAGACAAAATTCCTCGGCACTGGAATTTCTTTCTCGGTCACTGAGCTGCCTCTCCAGCCCTTTTTTCATGCACACATACTTAAAAAAATTGTCTGCTGACCCCAACTCGTGACCTTTTGTGCCCTTTGACCACTAAAAGCAGCAGGGCTCCATCAAGAGTCTTGAGATAAAGCCGGCGGCGGGGCAGAAAACCCAGAGACGCCGTGTGATGAAGACAGAAATAAAGTCATTCTCAGCTCCGATTTCCTCTGGTGTTTTCTTTTGAGGCAACTATTTTACTTCCCACACAAACACACACCACTTAAAGACCTGCTTCCTGTGCGCCGCTGGATCGACCGCAAATGAAATGAGTTCCTCGAAAACGCCAGGGATCTGCTCTAAAGCGGACATTAAAAGTTAGTTTTATATGATAGATGAAGAGTTAATGTGACATTTAGGAGGCCAGATTTAGAAAACGCTTCTCTCTAAGTGTTCCCTTTTTCGGTAAGAAGAAAGAGAGCCCGGGTGAGCTTCTGGGTTCAGTTTCAAAAGTAAAAGAAACATCAAATGTCCAGTTGAAAATGTCACTCAACAGTGTTTGGTCTTTAAACCGTCATCAGGGCAAATGTTGGACCAAATGGTGAATGTCAGCGTTAAACAGAGCACATGTGTGCTTATTCATGCAAGTGCACATGGGAAAGGTAGTTCACAGCTGTAGTAACAAAAACAAAGGACGCATCACAGATAAAACTGAGGCTACAGAGAGAAAAATAGAGGTGTATTTTACAGAAATAATGAAAAAATCCCAACCTGATCTCATGGGAGGCCTCTACATTTTTACCTTTTACTTTGCAAACTGACAAACAAACAAACAAACAAATAAGCCCCGGTGAAAACATAACCTCATTGCCAGTGGGGGTAACATTAAATAAAAAGTCGCCACCGACTTGGCGGATATCTGCGCTCTCTGAGTGTTTTTCTAGTTATTTTAAGTACTTATCCCGTGTCATTTAACGCAGCGATCATGGTTATGTTTAGGCAACTAAACTACATTGTTAGATTTAGGAAAACATTATGGTGGGGCATAGAATAAATATGCAAATTAAGTAAAATATGTACGTAAATAACGTAACGTAAGTACAGAAAATACATTACTAATGTAACTTTAAATAACTCAACAACGCAGAAAATAACAGAGGAAACCATGTGATCATGGAGTATCAGTATAAATTGATATTGTGCATTTATATATATTTTTATATTGTGTACATAATTTATGTTGTATATTATGTTGTATTTTAGCAACAGTTAACACACAATTTAATAAATGTGTCAAAGAAGCATAGAAAGATAAAGAAAAACCATGGGATTAGTAGTTTTTTTAATGCTAATTCATATTCATTAAAATGACTAGACTTTGTGTCATGAGAGGAGCACCATGTGTGATTTTATCTGTAAATATTTTATTTATATATACTAATGCTCTGACCCTCTCTTTTCATGTGACAGCTTTAAATATCCTTCATAGTATTTGCTGTTGAATTTAAAGCCTGATGATGCAAAATATCTTTTTAAGTAAAGTCTCACAATTATTAAACCTTCATGGTTTAAAATAATAAAATAATGCAAAGAGTCATATCTGAGGTCCGGTTTACTGTTATTCAGAGGTCAGTGTGCTTCAGTCACTTTCTTTTACTATTAAAGTGGACATATTTTAAAAACATGGCAGTTACTAACATGCTAAAGATAGCCGACTAGCTCATCTTATCAACCACACAGAAACATGTGGGTTCTGGTGACCACTTTAGGAAAACACTTCATCATCAGCAGCAGCAGCAGGACGTAAACCAGCTGTGTTAAAGCTTTATTCTGTTATCTGTAGGAGGCGACAGGAAGTTAAAGTCCCGCCTGGGACAAAGTCAAGACCCCAAACCCAGAGATAGAAAGAGCCTGAGAGGGTGTGAGAAGATATGAGACGTTTAGGAAGTAAAACAAAATATGAAACAGATAAAAAAGAGAAGAGATAATAAATCATAATGTCAACTGTCTCCATGTTAAAGAGCCGACAGAAACAGGGAGGAAGGAGAGCAGACAAAGTGAGATAAAAAAGAGATGGAAAAACGTGAAAGATTGTCAGCTTGTTTATGTAGACATAAGACAAACGGACATATCAGCTTTCAGCACGACATGATAATAGGATTATGAGTGACGACCAAATGCTGCTGTGGATGGCCAACGCTGCTTTTTAGATGATAAAAATCAAAACATCGTTTGATCATTCTAAATCTGCAAAGAAATACAGTTTTTCAGGACAAAAGACTTGATTTACTTGAGACTTTTTTGAGGGGTAGGGGTCATTTTCTGTGGTTGATAAGACAGGAAAATATAAATATATATAATGGAAAAATATTTTATTAAAATTACATAAGTAGCATTTATGGCTTTCAGCTCAAATTTCTTGGTCTTAATAATTCAAATAATGACGAAAAGCAGGGTTGGAGCTGGATTCCTTCTAAAGTGTTTATGTCACATGATGCAGTATTTACCAGCAGATGGATTTTTTTAATTGTTTGTAGATTATGGATTAGACAGAACTAGTCTGGAGCAGCAAACAATAACTGCAGAATCTGCTGTCTGTTAGACCTTTTGACCTCTTGCTTTCATTTCTGGATAAATGCAGGCAGTACAGAGTTAACACATGAACACTATCTGTGGTCTGTTGTCTATTTTTGGCTCCAAAGCTCCCAGTGGGAAACCCATTTACCCTCCCATTTCCCCTCTACCTCCCTGATCTCTCTCTTTCCTCTCTTCCTCATACAGCATTTCTTCAGACTAGACAGTTATTAAAACCAAGGCCTTTCCAGACCAACAGTGCCTTGACCATCAGCACTGAAAGTCCAGTAACAATCTAATAATTTCCAACCCACTCTTATCAACTCTCTCCACTCCCCATCCTTCTTCTTGGCTCCCATTATGTTTTAAGATAAGCTAACAATTTTTAAAATGCTCTGATTTATCACCACAACTTCTGGGTGATAGGCAAACTATGGTTTTCTTGAATGCGTGTACTAGCTGGTTAGCTTAATTTGACAGAATATCAGGGAGCAACATCTATAACGCATACAAAAACAAAAAGAGCCAGGCTTACAGAAGTAGTAGTAGAATAATTTTCTAATAATATTCAAGGAATAGAGTGATATTTTAGGAAAATATCACACTATTTGTGCTAAGCCTGTTAGCTTAGCACAAATTGCTGTTTTCGGGGTAACTAAGCAGCTCTTAAATGCGCTCTGTTTTCAGTAAATCTACGCTAACAGGCTCCTAGCTGTGTCACCTTGTTTTTAGTCAAGCTAAGCTAACCAACTCCTAGCGGTGTCCCCTTGTTTTCAGTCAAGCTAAGCTAACATGTTCCAAGCTATATCCCTGTTTTCAGTCGAGCTATGCTAACCGACTCCTAGCTGGTTCCCCCCATTTTCAGCAAAGCTAAACTATCCAACTCCTAACTCTATCCCCATTTTTCAGTCAAAATAAACTAACTGACTCCTAGCTGTATCCCTGTGTTTTCAGTCAAGCTATGCTAACCAACTCCTAGCTGGTTCCCCCATTTTCAGTCAGGCTAAGCTAACTGACTCCTAGCTCTATCCCCCTGTTTTCAGTCAAGCTAAGCTAACTGACTCCTACTGTAGCTATATCCCCATTTCAGTCAAGCTAAGCTAACTGACTCCTAGCTCTATCCCCCTGTTTTCAGTCAAGCTAAGCTAACTGACTCCTACTGTAGCTATATCCCCATTTCAGTCAAGCTAAGCTAACTGACTCCTAGCTCTATCCCCCTGTTTTCAGTCAAGCTAAGCTAACTGACTCCTACTGTAGCTATATCCCCATTTCAGTCAAGCTAAGCTAACTGACTCCTAGCTCTATCCCCCTGTTTTCAGTCAAGCTAAGCTAACTGACTCCTACTGTAGCTATATCCCCATTTCAGTCAAGCAATGCTAACCGACTCCTGGTTCCCCTGTTTTCAATCAAGCTAAGTTAACCATCTCCTTGCTGTATCCCCGTTTTCAGTCAAGCTAAGCTAACTTACTCCTCGCTGTATCCTGGTTTTCAGTCAAGCTAAATTAAATGACTCCTAGCTGTATCCACCTGTTTTCAGCCATGCTAAACTTACCAACTGCCAGCAATGTCCCCCTGCTTTCAGTCAGGCAAGATAAGCTAAGCTAATGTTAGCCTAGCTTTAAACAAATATTTAAAGGTTATTCAAATTGTCTCTCCATATAGCCATGGCTGAGTGGGCTGCTTGCTAACAGTGCTAACAGTGAAAACAATGGCCCGGCTATGTCAACAAAAGCACATAGAAGCACTGATTACAACACAGACAGAAGGAGAGAGACTTCAGTCTCTGCTCAGGCGGACTTTACTCCTCTATATGTTAACATAAACAATAGATTTTTCATGCTACATTAATGCTCTACATTATTTTTACTATTCAGGTTTCAAAGAGTTAGATCTTTATGTCAGTGCTTTGCCTCTGTGCTTTCCATAATAGAAAATGTCTCGGTGCAGCTCCAGGGGAGGAGGCAGAATAAAGAAAAAGTTTTAGGGATCCTCTCGTTGCCATAACAAATAAACAGCAACCACAGCAACATCGTGTGCTAGTCAGCCACTTAAGCTAGCCGCCTCCTATCTGACGCAGTGATTCAGCTCCATCAGCCAAAACAAAAGTCAAGAATCCTGCATACCACTGTGTGTTTGAGACATGTAATATGTCAGGTTAGTGCTAAAAACATTTTGTTTTTCTAGAGAGGTGATTAGCTGGAAATAAGATGAGATGCTACAGTGAAAAAATAGAAGCAATATAACAATATCAAAAATGCCAGAAGAACATAAGTCAACAATGTCCAGATAAACAGGGAGATGGGAAGCAGAAGATGAGTCACTTTAATAACAAACACATCCTAAAAGAAAGAGCAAACTTCTTTGACTTTGAGTTCGCTTGTTGTGTGTGGTTGTTTCTGGGTGGCAGGGTCAGTTTCTTTATCCTTTTCATTCTCATTTTTCTGACTTTTCATCGTCCTCCCCTTTCATGTGTGGTCAAATTACAGACGACATCAGATAAGGAAGGTTTTCTAGACTGGATGAGGTGGGGCCGGCAAAAGAGAAAAAAAGGCACTGAATGGACATTTCAACACAAGTCAATGTGGAATTGACTGCTATTAAATACAGTAAATGTAGTAAGTCAGTCATGAATTGTTGTACCAGTCTGTAATATTTTACTGTATCCATTAAAAGCATTTTTTTTTACCACGAAGAGAAAAACAACATTGTTTAGCTGATGATACTGTCAAGCTTAAGAAGTCTCAGTAAACTGATTTTCAGTCAAATGTTGGTTCACTGGTGATCATAGGAACATGACTATGAGTCGCCTACATGTACTTCTGTTACGCAGGAAGAAAACGCAAAAAACCTACAATATTAATGATGAAGTGGCAGGCATTTAGCAGCAAAAGCCTCATTGAATAAAACAAACAAAGCTGGATAAATGGATTTCCAGCACGATAAATCTCTTTTAGTAACTTCACTGCCTGATTTATGTCTCAGTTTGGATGGAAAGATAAGATAAGATAATCCTTTAATTGACCTACAATTGGGTTATAGCAGCAAAGTGAATAGAGCAACATCACAAAAAGGGCTTATATAAAAAAATATTATAAAATCAAAAACAGTGATGTCGGCAAACAAGTAGAATAAGCTGGAAAACATCTCACAACGAAGTAGGTAACAAAGGAACACAATTAAACAATAAAAGTAGTCCTGTGTTCTTGTCAATGATTTTCAAGGATAAATCATTTTCAAAGCTTTACTTTTCAATTTGGAGCATGTCGCATTGACAACAATGGCCCTACAGCCCTAAAGGATGCTCTTTCCACGAAGACGGAGACGATTTTGTCCCCCAACACTAACATGGGTCAAACACGATAAATGTGCCGAACTAATCGACAGAGCTTCTATTTTTTTTGAGCATTGACAGGAAATTGTGTACAGACACAAAATAAAACATCCAGTTTATTTTCAAAATAAAATAATCCGTGTTCGCAGCGGATCGTATAATCGATTTCCTTCTACTCAGTGCCAAACTTTTGTTTTTACCTTGTTCCATTCTTGTTTTATCAGAGGTAGAGTAGAGGACACTTTCACCAAAATCACCACTTTTTGTCCAGATTCTGTTTGTTTTGCTCTCTAATCTCGATCGTCTCCACTTCCTGTTTTGATCTCTGCGGTGTAAACCGTCTCTTTATGCTCCGACTACAAATCCCAGAACAGCTTTTTCTATCTTTTAGCATTTCATTCGTGTCACTGTATCTTGGTAACCTTCACAAATAAAACTTACAAGCAAAAGAGGAGACATGGTACAAAAGTTTATGGCTGCCTGGTTTATTATTTCGCCTTGAGTCTGACAAAAAGCCGTGGACCGAGCAGCAGGTGTACCATCACCTCGATGTACAGCTGTGCTAGTTTTGGTCCTGCTTTGCTATGATGACCTCACCCACGTCGTCATGGAAAAATGATTGAAACCGAATCAAGCAGCGCCATAGCTAGTTTGGAGGACTTCCAATATGGCCGCCAGAAGTGGCCTTGTGTTCCACTGGAATGTGAAAACCTGTTTAGTCCTGTTCAGGGGCCCCTCCTCCTCCTCCTCCTCCTCCTCGACCAGCCATGGTGCCGACCAGTCTTGAGAACGAGGGGCCCCTCCATCGGTCGTTTCATAAAGATGGGCGCCATTCAGAAAAGAAAGAGCTCGTGATCGATTCAAAGAGTCGTTTATGGCAGCGACTGTCAACGCCTGGATATAAGGAGACGTACAGTAACCTGAGGTTGAACTCTGCTGGAAAATGAACTCCTACAAACTCCTTTGATGTCACCAAATCAGACAAAACCAAAATGAGAAATAGATTTTAGATTTTTTTTTCATCCTACTATTACAGATTACAACCTAAATATAAGAGCCATAAGGAGTAAACAGATCGACAAATGTGTAAATTAATATTAATAATGCAGTAACATTTGTCTTCTCATAATCTACATGTGTAATTTTTCCTATATTTGTCATCTATTAATGTGTAACAATATCACTTCTGTTCATTTCTACTATTCACTGTGAAATATGTCTGCTTTCTTATTACACCAGTTATTCCATGTGTTCACTTATCTTGGTCTCTTATGTTGTAAATATGATGACTTGTTTTTTTAACCTGGTTTATATATTGTTATATATATTATATATATTATCTTTCTATAGGCCCTTACTGTTATTGTTGTTCACTTTGCTGCTGTGGCGTTACACATTTCCCTGTTCCTGGGACAAATAAAAGATTATCTTTTCTTATCTTATCTACAAGTTAATGTTTGATGACACCTGAATAAACCAATAAGTAAAATTTGTTTTCTTGGTGAGTTTTAGAGGCTTTTTTTTATGACTAACAGAAGTATTAAAGGGGGTTAAGGGTCATATTTAAACATGAAATGCAGCATTAAGGGAGTCAGAGGGTTTGTCTGGCAGGTCAGGACTTCACATCTGGACTGATTAGTCGTGGTTTTGACACAAAACGTCAGTAGAGTCAAGTTCCAACTTTGCGATCCAAAAATTACCCGGTTGCTTTTGGCTTCTCCTCTGGTATCATAAAACACACATAAATAGCTGTCAGCAATGCATACTTCAGGGTAAAAAAGTCTAAAATGAAATCTAGATTTAAATAGTTTATCTTATCTTTGTTCTCGTGAAGACGATGAGGGATTTTTCATGTTTTTCCCCAGTTAAAAGTTTTTTGGGCAAGGTCACAGAGGTGTAAAACCCTGTATTTTTGGGCCATATGAATAAAATTCCCTAATCTTAAAATGTGTTTGAATCACAGCAAACCCCAAAAGAGAGGGCGAGTCTGATGAAATAAAAAGAGCAAACAGTGACGTTTACCCTGCAGAAATGTGTCACATTGTGCAACACTTTTTTCTTTTTTACCCTTTGGAGGAAGATAGTGGCTTTATATTTGTATTATCTGTGTTTCTGTGTCTTGATGCCCTCTAGCTTTCAGAGTAATAACTGTACTGTGTGTTACAGCAGGATACATGTTCAGTTTGAACAGACACAAAGTGCAAAATGAGGCTTTCTGAGCGAACACATCCTGCATTTTATACCCAGACGTGTTTATTTTCACAGGATTGAGGTGAACTTCAATTTAAAGATAGAAATTTCATCTTTTCATCCTGTACTTGCTTTTTATCCCCCAAAAATATACATTTTTATGCACTCAGGCCTATATTAAAATACATATACACATTCACATCTGATAGAAGTACATATTTGTTTGTATTTTGATTTCTATTTTTATTCCTTTTTTTGTTATTTGTCTCTGTGTTTCATTGCCGCTGTTGCTATAATACCTGAATAACCCCTCAGAATAATAAAGGTTTATTTGTTATTATCTTTAGGGTGAAAAAATATCTATCCATCTAACTATCCATCTCCTTGACGACAGTTACTACAGAAAAAAGCAAAAATCAGCTCAAATGGGGAATTAAAAGATGTGCAGGGCATGCAACTTTATCTGCAATTTACAAGCAAGACTCAAGTAATTACTATTATTTTGTTATTTACAGGTAATTAAAAGTCATTAGAAGATAATTAAATGAGGATTTATTCCTTTGGAGCTCCTCGAATCATGGATGAAGCTATAGTACAAAAAAATATGCAGTAAAAAACAAAAAGAGTTTCAGTATATTAGTCAGAATCAGGGCTGGTAGAACTGCTAATAAAAACCAGGTGTGCTTATAAACCCCAGGCCAGTGTGCTGGACTACATTCCTCTCAGTCGTCTGGTCTGCACATGCTTTAGAAAAATAACGTAAATCAATAGTTTCGACATCTGAATGGACAAAACCGGGAGCAAAAACCTGCAACCTAATAATAATAATTATAGTAATAATAATAATAACAATAATAATAATAATGGTCCTCAGTCGGTGCAGCTTAGATCTACAGGAGTCCTGATTGGATTTGATATAATCCGACAGGTCACACTCCTGTTCGAGGTCGTCTCACACACACATGAACGAGCTGAGATAACGCAGAAACACTCACTTCATTTCCTGATGGACAACTTTTCTACCTTTTGGATGTAAGTCGAAACAGGAAGTGATGAAAGTATCCGTCCCGTCCGTCTCATCGCTGCACGGTAGGAACCCTTCAATGAGAGATATCAAATATGAGAACAACCAAGTATGTATTTAAAAGACGACACCCCTGCTAATCTGTTAAGAATAAAAAGAAGAAAGCAACAAAAGCATGTTTTTAATCTGAGGAAATCATTCAAGGTCATCGCTCTGACAAACAAAACAAAAAATACACTTTTACCTTTAATATAAATCCTACATAATGTACATGTAAGCATGCACATCTTGCTCATAATCAACCAGTATTTATTTTATGTCCACTATATATCCAGTGTACAACATACAGTTGGTGCAGCAGTATTTTTAATGTATACTAATTACTTGCAAAACAAGCATTTAATCATAGCAAATGTAGCTTTTAACACTTATTTACATTTTAAATGCAGAAATTCTACATGTAATGGAGTATTTTTAGAGCAATGGCTCCCAATTTTTTTTCATATTAGGAACTCTAAACTGACGTAAAGATCCAGTAGAGGTGGTCATTGGCAAGATCTTCACGATACGATACATTATTCAGATATTGAGATATTGTAATATATTGTGATATTCTACATAGATCACTGAGAAATTTAAAATGCAGCTTAAAATACAAGAATTATTTTACAGTTTGTACATGTATGTGAATGGATATATACGTACACATGTTTATATATGTACATATATAAACATGTGTACGTATATATCCATTCACATACATGTACAAACTGTAGATGTATATGTATGTGTAATGTATATTTATATATACATGTACATATACAAATATATATATATTAGGATTACTACGTATGTGCCCTGCGATGAGGTGGCGACTTGTCCAGGGTGTACCCTGCCTTCCGCCCTAAGACAGCTGGGATAGGCTCCAGCCCCCCCGCGACCCTATGAGGATAAACGGTAGATAATGGATGGATGGATGGATTACTACGTTAATGTGATTATTTTTTTATTTTTAATTTAAATTTTTATTTCAACGTGCTCTGGACTCGTTTGCCATTGCAACACAAATTCATAAAACACATCAGAGTAATGTTAAAAAAGTCATCAAAGATTAATAAAGTATTAATATTAACACCAGAGCCTCGTAGAATAACAATAAATGTAAACTAAAACATAAAAGTAATATTGTTCATATTGTAAATTTGAAAAAAATGCTGAAAAGTAAAAGTGTCACTTATGGAAGAAAAATGAGTCATTGGGTCTGTCTGAAACCCCCTTAAGGACCCCTGAGGGGCCCCGTTTGGTCAACCACTGTATCAGGAAATAAAACAAACTCACTTTGTTTTGTCCACATCATTGTTCCAGGGCAGCAGCACCTTCAGGCCGTCGTCCTCCCGCTTTGTTTGACCTCTGGAGGTGATGGAGGCCTGTATGATCTTCACACCTCCAACGTGGAAGCAGACACCAGATGAAACCCTTGACGTTGACCCTTCCTCCTCTCCTCCTCCTCCTCCTCATCTTCACTTCTCTGCTTCATCCCACCTCCGTCCTTCATCCATGTATTTCCTCCTGGTCCTCCTGGCCTCCCTGTGCTTGCTGCCCTGCCCGGCTCAGGCAGCTTGGTTTCGGGTCGGGGTTCTGGGCCCGTGGGGGTGTGACCCTCTCTTCGCCAAGGCCCTTCCCAGTGTGGCGGCACAGCTCGCCGTCAACCGCATCAACAAGGACCCCTCGCTGTCCTACGCCGTGACGTTCGACTACGCCGTGCTGCAGGTCGGCACGGAGGAAATGTTTTATTTTGAATTATTTTCAGTGCATCGGTTCACTGTTTGGATCACTTTTCAGGAGCCGTGTGAAACATCGAGGGCGCTGGAGAAGTTCATGGATTTCCACACCAAGGCCTCTGGCTACATCGGACCGACCAACCCCGGCTACTGCGATGCTGCGTCCATGCTGAGCAAAGGCTGGAACAAAGTAGGCTGCAGTGATTCTGAGGGGTTTAGAGGGACTTCAGGTGCTTCAGGTGTGTGAGGTCACACCTCCACTCTCCTCCTCCAGGCGATGTTTCCTTGGGGTTGCGTTGGCTATGAGCTGGATGACGTTCGGAGCCACCCGACCTTTGCCCGGGCCATGCCGAGGCCCGCCTGGGTGCTGCTAAGCCTCGTAAACTACTTCAGGTGGGCCCACGTCGCCATCATCTCGTCCTCAGAGGACATCTGGGTGGAGACAGCCACCAAGGTTTGAATTAAAAAACTAGTAGATAAATCATCTCAGTCTAGGTCAAAATATTACTTTTTTTTCAGCTTTTTAGCTCTCCTGTCACTTTGTTTGTTCCTATTTGATGTTATTGCATCTCTTTGTAGTTGTTCTGTTTGCTATTAGAGCAGTGTTGAGTCTCTTTGTAGTAACTGTGTCTCTGAAGTCATTTTGTGTCTTTTTGTAGCTTCTTCAGTCTCTTTCTAATCATTCTGTCTCTTTATGGTCATTTCTTGTCTCTTTGTAGCTACTTCGGTCTCTTTCTAATCATTCTGTGTCTCTTTATGGTCATTTCTTGTCTCTTTGTAGCTACTTTGGTCTCTTTGTAGTCATTCTGTTTCCCTTTGTAGCTGTTTTAAGTCTTTTTATGGTCCTTTTGTGTCTCTTTGTAGCTCCTTCAGTCTGTTTCTAATCATTCTGTGTCTATTTGTGGTCATTTTGTAGCTCCTTCAGTCTCTTTCTAGTCATTCTGTTTCCCTTTGTAGCTGTTTTAAGTCTTTTTATGGTCCTTTTGTGTCTCTTTGAGGTCATTTTGCACCTCTTCCTGGTCAGTATGTGTCTCTTCCAGGGATATTTTAAAGGCCTTACTGTGTCCCTGACCTGTGCCTGGGCTTGCTAAACTAGCCATCCATGTCAGTATGTGTTTCGTCTCCGTCCCATCCAGGTAGCGGACTCCTTGAGGAGCCACGGTCTGCCGGTCAGACTGGTCATTTTCATGGAGAACACGCCTCATGGCATCAGAAGAACTCTGTCCAAGCTCCGCAAGAGGAGAGAAATACGAGGTGAGCTCCAGTTTATTTCTGCTTCTGACTGATCGCTTTGAATGAATCTTTAAATCCCAGCATCGTGTCTGGTCTCAGTCGTGATCCTCTGCATGCACTCTGTGCTGATCGGCGGTGAGGCCCAGAAGCAGCTCTTGGAGACGGCCTACGACATGCAGCTGATCGACGGCTCCCTGGTCTTCGTGCCCTACGACACCCTCCTCTACAGCCTGCCGTACCGCAACGTGACCTACCCGGCTCTGAAGAGGAACAGCAAACTGCTGCGGGCCTACGACTCCGTGTTAACCGTCACCATCGACTCGCCCCAGGTGTCTTTCTATGAGGCCTACAGGGAGGCCATGGAGAGAGGGGAGGTGGCGAGGACGCTGAAGCCTAAGCAGGTGACGTGTAGAGATGTGGCGAGGAGGGTTTGTGTTGGCGGTTGAGACGCCCTAGAGCAAGGCATCAACCCATCTGTGTGTGTCCTGCAGGTGTCTCCACTCTTTGGCACCATCTACAGCTCCATCCTCTTCATGGCTCATGCGGTGCATCGGGTTCGGGAAGCCGGGGACTGGATGTCTGGAGGAAACCTGGCAAGACACACCCAAAACCTGGACTTCCAGGTACAGAGAGGATAATAAAGAAGACCTGCAGTGTTTAAAACATATATGTGTACAGTAAATATGCCTTTGATCTCAGAGAAATACCATTTTCTGTTAACAGAAACGTATAAATTGTCAGAATTTTGAGCCTAAAAAAAAGTAGTAGAAGTATTTTGTAAATATTTATATTATGTATTAATGAATAGGCGCTACATTATGGTGTCATTATAATTTCTATAAATACAATTTATGAGGAAAACATGTGGATTACTTCTCCAAGGGCTCCAAAATAATAGTGACTGTTAACAGAAGAAAAATAAATGCTTTAACACGTTAAGAAAGCCTCACAAAAAAATTGTTTACGGGATATAATAAATGTTTTAAATAATGAAAAGTATCTGTATTCATGATTAAACTAATTAAGTGCAGCATTGATACAGTACTGTTTCTAGACTGAACAAAGAAATAAAACATGCATTGTATTTTCTAAAACTGTTTTCTAGACAAAAACAGACATAAATAATGATAAAACGACCAAAAAGCCCACAATAAAAAGGGCAGTTCCACCTATATAATTTTACTTGACGCTGCAGGGCTTCAGTCATCCCATCAAAACCAACGGTTCTGGATCCGCTCTGCTGGACTACCTCATCCTGGACACAGATGGACTCTCCTGGGAGCTGAAGCCAACATACAGGTGAGACTTTTTAGCAATCAAGCTGGTGAATTAAAGGACCATGCCCACATTTTTTCATGCTACAGTTTGACTTGACCGACTTGCCTTACCGACAGGATCGACATGGAGGCCCGCATGGTGAGTTTCCTGGGTCGAGATATCCACTTCCCTCGCGGCTTCGCACCCAGGAAGGACTCCGCCTGCTGGTTTACTCCTGGAGTCACCTGTTCAGGAGGTTAGAAAGCTTCACACACACTTAAATATACAGATATAAACACTGTGCATTAAAGTGTGCAGGCTGGATGTTTAGGTTTACAGGTGAGACATAAACAGTCCTTTATGTCCTGGCTAACTGATGCAATTTGTCCAAATATGCTCTCTAATTGCGCAGGTGTTCAACCATTTGTATTATAAATCTTAATTTTACAACCTACTTTAAAATAGTGTCACAACGAATAAAGACTAAGATGAGAATATGTGTCAGTGTTCCCCCAATCAAAACCAGACAGGAAGTGGATGTAGCAACATCATTTGAAGCCTTGACTTCGGCATTCTGTTCGTCACCATCTTGTTTTTTTCCCAACCAGAAGTGACACCAGAGAGTGGCACTACAAGTACAAATACTGAATAAATGTTATAATTAACTTTCATGAGGTGAAAACACACGGTGAAAGGGTTAAAGTTGTAAGACAAAAAACAGACATCACTGTGGTAGCGTCCTGTCAATCAGCAGGTAGCTGTGCCCTAAATCATCCTCTGCTTTATGGTCTGTTTGACTCTAAATGGAACCATAATTTACTAAATGAATATCATACTGTGTTGAAGAAGACTTGAAACTAGAGACTGAGACCATAAACTCACGTTTACAATGTTTACTGAGGGAATAAATCAAGAGAGAAGTAGCATTATTGTATCATAGACTTCTATACAACCAGAGGAGTCGCCCCCTGCTGGATGTTAGAGAGAATGCAGGTTTAAGTCTCAGAACGAGAGGCTGTCGCCTCCTCAAAACTCAAAAATCATATTTTGTTCCTCCAGGTGTTGATCTGTTCTCGACCATTGGCATATTCCTCGGAGCGATCGCCGGCTCTGGTTTTGCAGTGTCATTTATTTACTGCATCAGGTACGAGGTCGACAGGAACTCTGCTGGTTCCAGAATATCATTATATTTTTTAAAAAATAATTAAAAACAAAACACACAGTTTGTAGTTAAGTCATTTTCTTATGCTCACTATTGACTTGCATCACTCGATCCTGCTGTCTTTTGTTACCTATAGGCGACGCATCAATAAGATCCGGCTGGTTAAGGGTCCAAACAAGATCTTGTTGACTCTCGCTGACGTCACATTCATCAACCCGTCACTTAGCAACAAGGTCGGTCCCGATGACTTTTCTACTTTTTATTTGTTATAGTATATGAGGACGAGGAAGCTGCTGTGCATTTTCAGTTAAATTAACCCATACAGTATGTCTAGAACACAGGACATTTACTCAAGTACAATACTCAAGTACGATAAGGTTTTTTTGTTATTGTTGTTTTTCTTAAAATTCCTGGATAGCAACAATAACTGATTATTTAATTTAATTATTGTTTGTATTTAATTAATAATTTTAGCATTAGATATATAATTTTGATTAAAGAGCTTGAACATACTGGTGGATTAACCATTACAGACACATTATAACTCATAAGAGTGTATTTCTACAGTGTGTTAGTGGTACTTCTTCCACCGTTTGTGCAGACGTTGCCCTTAAAAATAGATCCTGAACTTTTAATGGTTTGTAGAAGCTGAGTCTGGAGGACAGCAGGGCGAGCGGTATGAGGAGCGTTTCAGACGTCACGTCGCCCGCCTCCACCCAATCCCCGGCCACCTACGAGAACTCTAACGTCGTCATATTTGAGGTGAGCTGCTTCATGTAATAAGCAAACAACGTAACTTTACGAAGGACCTTTAGAAACTGTAAGAAAAATGACCCAGAATCAAATGTCTTCATCTCAGTTTAGCGGCCAAAACTCAATATTTAGCCTCTGTCGCTTCAGGTTGACTGAGATGCAAAATTTGGTGGCTTTTTCTTTTTAGCCTGCCAAAATAATCTGCCAAAACCTACATGTTTTGCCACTATAAATCCTTTTTTATCGACCATAACCCTTTTATTGAAACGCAAAACTGCATTTACTTGGAAATTTAGATTATTTTCCACTATTTATTTAAATTATTATTATTATTAATAATAATAATAATAATGATAATAACAATAATAATTGCTATTAATAATAATAATAATTATTATTATTATTGTTATTATTACCACCCAGAAACTAATGCAACACCTTCACAGTGTTTTGTTTTGTCCAAAACCTCAAAAACTATTAAAAATAAATCTAAATTATTAAAATAAAAAACAACAAATTTTTGCATTTATGAAGGTCTAATTGTGATAAACACATTCATTTCCTGTCACTCTACTACTTGATGAATGGAGTAGTATTCTGTTATTATATTTTAGCATCAGTTTATTATAGCAGCTTTAAAGAAGGGCTTGTTCTCTGTCCTGCAGGGCGACTGGGCGTGGCTGAAGAGGCTTCCTGATGGTTCGTTCAGGAGCATAAATCCCAAAACCAGCAACGTCTTTGAACTGGTGCGTGGTGATGTCATTGAGAAACAGAAAAATCATCTATTTGTAATTAACAAAGCATGAAAAAAACAGCTGCCAATCAGCAACAAGGCTCAATGAGTCAATCAATGAAACATCTTGTTTTTTTGGCCACAGATGAAGGACATGCGTCACGAGAACGTCAACCCTTTCCTGGGCTTCTTTCATGACTGCGGCGTTTTCGCCATCGTGACCGAATTCTGCTCCAGAGGAAGTCTGGAGGACCTGCTGCTGAACGAAGACGTCAAACTGGACTGGATGTTCAAGTCGTCGCTGCTGCTGGATTTGATTAAGGTCAGCATGGAGGGAAGGCGGGAACGAGAGCAGATAGGATAAGTGGTGGGATGAAAAACTGAAATATGTGTGGTAGTGCAGAGTGAAAACTGAAAACCAGCAATGAAGTGTCCTAAAAGAAAAAATGTCCTCTGTCACGTGACTGTTATATCTACTAATATTATAAGAGCATTATTAGGATTTTACTTATTTTTCATTTCTTTTTCCCTGATTATTTGAGTTATTATTATTATTATTATTATTATTATTATTATTATTATTAATTGTTATTATTATTATTAATATTGTTATTATCATTATTAATTATTATTATTATTACTACAATTGATTCTTTGGTTTGTGAAAATAGATCCCAAAGTCAATAAAATATTTAAAATATATCACAAAGGTCATTGGTTCAGCGTTATGTCTTTAAATTCTTACTTCTCACTATAAGACAATCACAACATCTACTGTTTTATATTTATATTTTTCATCCTGCTTTTTGCTTTGATACAGACTCACCCTCATAGTTGTTTATATTTATTGTTGTTTGTTATTACACTGGTCCAACAGAAACAAAATAATAAACTGTTGATAAAAATCATCTTTGCAGGTTTTATGTGCAAATATCTTAATTTGAAAATGAATTATAAGTACTATAAGAATACAAAATTGCCTGTGAGATGCAGCATGTAGAAGTACAAAGTGAAGTAAAAAGTACTAACGGTGTGTTTTCTGTCTCAGGGTATGAAGTACCTCCACCACCATGGGGTGTCCCATACTCGTCTCAAGTCCCGTAACTGTGTGGTGGACGGTCGCTTCGTCCTGAAGATCACAGACTACGGCTACAACGAGGTGATGGAGGCTCAGAGGTTCCCCTACGTGGAACAACCTGCAGACGGTGAGAGAAAACCTCACATTATGACGCGTTCGTACGAGTCTGACGGCAAACTAACGCAGCTCATTTGTCCTGCAGAGCTGCTGTGGACGGCTCCAGAGATCCTGAGGAGCGTCCATCCGGAGCTTCACGGCAGTCTGTCTGGAGACGTGTACAGCTTCGCCATCATCATGCAGGAGGTGGTGATCAGAGGACCGCCGTTCTGCATGATGGACCTGTCGGCCTCAGGCAAGACAGCAGCCTCACAAACACACCAACAAGCCTAAAACTATAAAACACACGCTGTGGGTGTGTTTCTGATCACCTCAAAATATAATTATACACTCTTTACTTATCTATTAGTTATTAATCCCGTACATATTTTTTTCCTAAGGTACATTTATTTACTTATTTACCTTTGTTGCCTACTTATTTATCACACATTTTATATTTACTCTTCTTAATACACTTGTTTACTGATGACACTGCTCCTTATTTTTTATCAATAATAAATCCATATTTTTGTACTATCCACTTTTCTCTGCAGCAAAATAAGTAAATTAAATTAAAATTAAGTACATTTCCCTCTTTATGAGACGGTTAATGAATTATCTCATCTTATCTTAATTAAATTCAAACTTATTTTATTTCAAAAGAAACTATTATTTCAGAATGTTTTGGTGTTTGTACAAAACTCTCACATTGATCTATTTTACACAATTTATTCATAAAATTATTTATTTAACAAATAGTCTGTTTTTAATTCATTTAACATGGAATACTGATTTTTTTTCTATTGGTATTTATTTTTATTTATTCCACACAAAAGATTGCCATATTAGTATTTTTTTATACGTGCAAACAATAAAAAAAATGTTGTTTTTCAGTTTGCACACTTCTTCGTTTTTATCTCAAAGTACGTTTATTTGTACCCATAAAAAGGCGAGTGTAATGAAAGTATATAAAAATACAGTTATGTAGAGGGTAAAAGATCTTAAAAATTTAATAAACAAACTAAATGAAGCACGTTCTTTTTTTATTTAATGGATTGGATTTTTGTATGTGGATTTCTTCTTAATTGGGATATATTTGCTTAATTTTATTTTTATATGACATGTCAGAGGATGTCTACACCATGTCTAGACCTTTTGTAAATAATACCCTGTACTTATATATGTTTAATCTCTGACAGCGTAAATGTATTTTGTGTTTCAGAGATAATAGAGAAGCTACGTAAACCTCCTCCTCTGTTTCGTCCGGTGGTCAGTCCGGACTACGCTCCTCTAGAGTGCATCCAGCTCATGAAGCAGTGCTGGACCGAGCAGCCCGACAAGAGGCCGAGCTTCGAAGAGATCTTTGACCAGGTGCGTAAAAAAGTTTTAACCACATCTTGCTTTAATTTGAACAAAATATTCTCCTTTAAATGTTGCAAAAAGTCCTGTTGGCAGGTGTTAAACTCCCATACTGAGATGTTACAGATTAGTGATGGCTATTATATCATTTTTTGGGAACTGAATTTTTAGCTAAAGCTAATATAATAATTCAGTATGCTCACATTTTAAAAATGGCACACAAATAAAATTATGAAAAAAAAAATTCTCAACTAAATAACATTACATCAGGTTAATTTTTTAAACAACACAGACAACAGACAAACATAATAAAAATACTCCATTAATCACTAAAACCTTTAAAAATAATATTGAATAAATATGAGTAAATGTCACAACTACTCAAATTAGACCAAACTGAAAATTATCCAGTTCTGATTAATTACAAACTGTGTCCCTCATATTTGTTTTATCCAGCATCATACGTTTAATATTTTAGGAGGTTTGCACTATTTAATCAAACAATTGCATGCAACAGGTGAAAGTGGTACTCATAGTTGTTCTAATACTATAGTAAATATGTATAAATACTGAACTGTAGCAGGTAAAATTAAAAGAACACAAAATATTAGCATCAAACTATAGAGTTTTAGTATTGTTGGCCTAACATACGTGTCATAAATACAATAAAATTCTCAACTCTGTAGCATTTGGGATTGAAAGTCTATTTTGCCCAACTCTCTGTTGTTCATATTGGTCCTAATTAGTATTTTATTTGTGTATTTCCTGTCCTCTGTTTTTTCCTCTCCTCTCAGTTTAAGAATATCAACAAAGGCAAGAAGACCAACATCATCGACTCGATGCTGAGGATGCTGGAGCAGTACTCGTCCAACCTGGAGGAGCTGATCAGGGAGCGAACGGAGGAGCTGGAGATCGAGAAACAGAAGACGGAGAAGCTGCTGACTCAGATGCTTCCGCCGTGAGTTAACGCTAAACTGGATCAGACAGACGAAAAACTAGGGGTGGGAAAAAAAAAATATTGACTTGGCAATATGTCACAATACTTTTTCCTCTGATATAATATTAAGTTTTAATTTCTTAATGTTGATTCCTTCCAAAAAAAAAGTAATGTTTTGGACCAATTCAGAGCAACTTCTGCACATTGAAATGAAATTTTAAATAAAAAATATGATTAAAAAAAATCCACGTTAACTTTGACAGCCATAACATATATGTATATATAAATATATGGACTGTACTTATAGAAATATATATACAGTATGTATATATATGTGCACATATACATACATATATATGTTATATACAACTATTTTTAGCTGCATTTTAACTTTATCAGTGATCTATGTGGAATATCACAATATATCAAAATATCACAATATCGCAATAATGTATCGTATCGTGACTCGAGTATCGCAATATGTATCGTATCGTGAAGTCCTTGCCAATACTCACCCCTCTTAAAAACACACAAACATTAACTCTGCATATGTTGGCTGGAAATGCACGGCAGGCTCAACTATACACGTTTGTTTTGTATATAAATATATGAAAAATAAATTTAAAAAATAGAGAAAAAATTAGCTCTATGGAGTCCCATAGTGTTTAATATTGCATGACTAAATCAATAAATAGGAATTTATTCATTTATTTATTTATGCAATACGTAATATTTGAATTTTTCCCAGTATGACTTTTATATAAAGATGTTCCATGATGTCACATTTGTTGTCTATTTATATATTTTACAGTTTAATTGAACACTGTGGGATTCTATGTCTGCCAACCCAAACGTTGTAAGAAAAAACTAAATAATAATAATATATAAGTTCTTAAAAACAGAACATTTTTTCTATGGCGAGTTTATTTTGTTTTCACTCAAAAAAGGAAAGCGAATACTAAAATTAGGTTTCACATTCATGTCTCAAGATAAATAACATAGAAAATGGTTCAAAATCTAACTTTAAAAACTGTTAAACTGGATATTTGTTTGTTTTTTATGTCCCAAATATGTTTTTCATAGACACTGAACTCTGCTCCACTGTGTTTTGTTATGACAGAAGTGGATAAATAACTCAATAGTTATTAATTTAACTGGTGTTTTCAGCTCTGTGGCCGAGGCGTTGAAGGTTGGTGGCACAGTCGAACCGGAGCACTTTGACCAGGTGTCGATTTACTTCAGCGACATCGTCGGCTTCACCACCATCTCGGCCAACAGCGAACCCATCGAGGTGGTCGACCTCCTCAACGACCTCTACACGGTGTTTGATGCCATCATAGGAAACCACGACGTCTACAAGGTGATCTTTCACATCAACATTACGGCAGTAAATTAAAATAGATCACGCTTGTTGATCTTTCTGTTGCGTTCTACTCCAGGTGGAAACTATCGGTGACGCTTACATGGTGGCGTCGGGTCTTCCTGTCCCTAACGGCGACCGCCACGCTGCAGAGATCGCCAACATGGCGCTTGACATCCTGAGCGCTGTGGGAACCTTCAAGATGAGACACATGCCCGATGTCCCTGTCAGGATTCGGATAGGACTACACACAGGTGCAAAAATAACTACGAAAAATTAACGCAGTATGGGTCGATGGCGCTTCGTGACTTATTTGTGATTTATCTGTGGCTGCTTTAGGTCCGTGTGTAGCCGGTGTCGTCGGCCTCACGATGCCTCGCTACTGTCTGTTTGGAGACACAGTGACCACCGCCTCTCGCATGGAGTCCAGCGGTTTACGTAGGTACCAAATAATCAGATGTTTGTTTGTTTGTTTTGGGATTCGCCAGAAAATTACAACTTTATACGCTGATGATGATTGATTATATATTTCATGATATATTTTGTATTAATAACCTGCTTGCAAATAATATAATAATACTTTTGTTTGTATGTTTGTTTTGGGATTGGCCAGAGAATTACAACTTTATACATTGATGATGATTGATTCCGTATTTCATTATATATTTTGTATTAATAACCTGCTTGCAAATTAAATAATAATAATATGTTTTTTGTTTGTTTGTTTTGGTCAGATACAGCAAACTATAGACTTGACAAATAAAATTGCGAGATAAAATGTTTAGATCGTGTTCAGTTTGCAGATCATCATCACATTATCTGTTCTGACACACATTTTATGATAAAATACTCCAATAATCACTAAAACCACTCAACAATAAAGATAAATGACTGTGTTGTATAGCATCTGTACGATTTGATCGATTAATCAACAACTACTCTGATAATGTTGAATTGTGTTGCTCATTTTTCAAATAAAAATATCAAACTTCCCACACCATAAACCGAATATTTTAGAAGGTTTGGGTTGTTGGGTGTCATTTTTTAGCCAGAACAATTAAATATTTAATCTAGAAAAGGTTTGGTAAATTTCGAAAGTTATGGGCAGAGTCCAACTTCTTGGATCAAATACAGTCTGATCTAAAGATGTAAACGTGTGGGTGAAGCACATGATGAGCTACAACTGTATTTTTACCAGAACGATGCCTCCTCTGTGCTCTAATTTATTATATGACTTAAATATGACTTTATTCTCATAAATTTACTTTAATCTCATAAATTTACGATTTTTTTCTCATAAATAATGACTTTTTTCTTGTAAATAATAACTTTATTCTTGAAGTCTGTAAAAAAAAAAAAATGTCAATGTGGCCCTAATCCTCTGTCATAGCAAAGTAACTAATGTTGTCAAATAAACACACACGTTTTGGTTTTTTGCTTTTTGCTGCAGCCTACAGGATCCACGTCCACCAGAGTACAGTGAAGGTCCTGCAGGACTTAAATCTGGGCTACAAGGTCGAGTTGAGAGGCAGGAAAGAAGTCAAGGTATGATATTTTTATTTGGCTTTCTTGTTTGTGGGTGAATCTCAGTCCGTCACTGTTGTCCTACGTGTCTCTTTCTCAGGGGAAAGGAGTAGAGGAGACCTACTGGCTTGTAGGAAGAGAGGGATTTAACAAACCTCTTCCTGTCCCTCCAGAGGTCAAGACCGGGTAGGAACAGCTGCCTCTTTTCACTCCCGAACACCTCCACTATTTTAAAGTCCTGTGCTTTTGTCCCTCCGTGTCTGTCCACCATCCCCAAAAACAATTCCCTTTTTGGATAACAACAATCCAGCTCATTAACGACTCTTTTGGTTCCGTATTTTCTCATAAAATTCACGTAAAGACACAAACTTAACTAGCCCACTGAGGCAACAGTGGACCGGCAACTCACGTCCTGCGAGGTAAACTTCTTGTTTTTGTAAATGGAATCTGGTAGCTTTGAAGAAAGTGCTATAACAGCTTTGTTAATTTTGGCTAAAATTTTAGTTTTTGCAGTCAGGCAGACCTTTATGACAGGGAATTATAATGTCACTTTCTTTAAAGCCACCTATCTGCATTAAAAAAAACAGTCATTTTATCTCACAGAACAGGGCGAGTGCATATATGACCACTTATTTCCAAGCTCACAGTTAACGTTAACTCAGCTAGTGCTAGCGTTCACACTATTTGTAATATTATTGGTTAGCTCACTTAGGTCATCACTAGGACTGGGTAGCAAACTTCAGTACTTTTGAATCACCGACCAAAAAGCTCCGATCCTATCAGTTATCAAAAAAATTAATCATTTTTTGGTGCCAAATTCTGATACCCTGGTCTGTGAACCATGCTCTCTGATGTCTCTATGGACGGGGGGACATGTCCCCTTCAGATTCATAGAGACACTGATCAGTCCCCTCACTTTACCAGCATGAAGACACAAACATCTCCGCTAAACCAGAGGATTAATGTCATTACAGCAGCATTGGGAGCTCGGAGTTTGTGTTTCGCCTCATGGTGCGTTCAAGTTGTACACAAATGTCGGAATTTCCAAGCTCCATGTCAGAATTTAAATAAAAACCCCTATGAAGTCGGATGTCTAACTCAGAAAGTTGAATTAATCTCACAAACCCAACATAGAATTCACGCTATCTACTACTGACGTAAACAGTAGCTACATGATTTGTTGTACGTCTGTAAGGCTGGAAGAGCTGGGAGCACCAAACTCTCAGCTTCAAGTTCTGACTTCCAGTGAACACACCATAAGTCAAACTCTCACTCCCCAGGGTCCTAAAGAGAAACTGGTAGCAGCCAGTGTCTGTTGATCATCATCAGACCATTGTCTAATGTGTCTACCATGATAAAGACCAAATTACACAAAAATGCAGTTTAAATTCAAAGAATTTGGAATAAAAGGTGTTTTTATGTTGACAGTCTGGACTTAAGGCCTCCGTCAGGATAGATGAATAACTGCTGATTCACTTCGTCCCAACAGGCAAACGGCCCATGGGCTGCAGATGGCCGAGATAGCCCAGTACAAGAAACGGAAAGCTGAGAAGCAACAACAGGAACAGCTTGCAAAGAAGAAAAACTGAGGTAATGTTATGCATTATTTAAAAAAATGTATAACATTACTGGCTTGGTTGGCAACGTGACTACTTGTCCTTGTTAGCATGAACTGCATTAAGGTGTCGTTTGTTGTTTGTTAGCATTTAGTTGCATCTTGACCGTGACATGTTTGAATTTGAGGAGGAAATCTTGACTCCAATAAGAAGCAGCTGGTCGAACGTTCAGGTTCTGGTGCAAAAAAAAATCTGCTTTTATTTTGAATATTTCACTCCTTTTCTAGTTCCATTTGGAAACTGGAGATTGAATTTCAAAATAAAAGCTTAGCAATTTTAGCATGATCGTGTTAATTTTTTATGTGAATTGCAGTTTTACCAGAACCTGTTTCTACTCAGATGTTTCGTTTTTTTCTTTAGAGTGTTTCTGTTCAAGATGCAAGTAAATGGTAATAAAAGACAGCGACATCTAGAGTCAGTTCAATAGAGGGGGGGGTGATGATTTTCAAATATTCAAAGTAATTTACTCTTTTTGTCAGAGGGGGAGAATTACCATTTTGATTAATTGGTCACTGACAAAAAAAAACTCAGTTCTTCTACTTTACAAGTTTTGAAAAATGACACGTTTTTGCCGTGTTATATGCATCTATTTATCCCAACAGCCTCAAATGTGACTTTATGTCAACTTTTTTCATTGTCAGGTAAAAAAAAATCCACCACTATTCCAGATCTGCTTGCCTGTGTTTCCTTGTTTATTCCCTTTATATAAAAGTCAGGTCTAAATTTTTATTCAGGGTGGTAAATTCAATTAATGGCACTACATTGGAAAGACGTCACTGCCATTTTGAAGCCTCATGTTCATCATTTTGGACGTCACCATGTTGGTTCTTTTGCAACCAGAAGTGGCACGAGAGGGTGGAGTTAAGTGTAACCGAACGCTGAATTCGAGGCGGCCGGAAATGTTACCTTCAACTTTCACGGACTGAAAACACGGTGAAAGTTAAAGTAAAACACTGAACACGTGTGCGGTAACAACCTGTCAGTTAGCAGGTAGCCTCACCCTAATTCATCCTCTGCTTTATGGTCTGACTCTAAATGAAACTTGACTTATAATGTTTACTGAGGGAATAAATCAAGAGAGAAGTAGAGTTAATTTCTCATTGAGTCGCCCCCTGCTGGCTGTTAGAGAGAATGCAGGTTTAAGACACTTCCACATTTTGGTCTTGTTAAATCGATACCACTCTAATCTCTCGGTACCAAATAACGACTCCTTTGTTTTTAAAATTTCAGCGAAGCACATTTCCTTTCCTGTCTTTCATTAACTGTTTTCTTCCTTCTTCTTCTCGCTCTCTCCTCTGCATTTCAGCATCGCAACAGACGTGTCAAAGGTCCCGAAGCTCTTGTTTCACAAGGCGGTGAAGAAGCTCTGTCACGTCCGAGCCGTGACGCAACTCATGGTGCCCCAAGACGACGACAACGCCGTGATGCTGCATCACTGACCGTCCTTAACTTCACAGCTTCGCCCGGAAAATATGACCTTTAAACTCAGATTAAGATCATCTTGAATTTTTTCTCCCTGGCAGTGATCATCCATACTGAGGGAGCGAGCAGTTAAGTGTCAATTCAGATTATCGCCACGTGTGTCGGCTTGAGTCGAGGAGATGAACTAAGTATAGAGGCCGGGATGTGGTGACTCAGCAAAGCAGGGATCTGCAGAAAGTGTCCGTCAGCAGCAGCTAATCTCCCTCCTTCACTTCCCTCTTCCTCTGTTTGGAGAGGACATTAAAGAGGGAAGGACGGGAAATGAGGAAGGGTTTTGGTTTTTACTTCCTGTTTTCGGAGGAAACTGGCATTTTAAATTTGTGGTGCCAAGTAACTGGGGAAATATAGTGCCCACTACTGTTTTTATTTCTGTGGAGACTCAAAAGTAAAACAACAAATCTTTTGAGAATTTTTTCCATTAAAATATCTGTCTCATCGAAGAGGAGAGAGGAAAGGAAAGGAAGCAAGAGAGGAGAGGAAACAAGGGAGAGGAGGAGAAGAGAGGTGAGGAGGAGAGAAGGCAGGAGAGGAAACAAGAGAGAGGAGGAAAGGATACGAGAGGAGACGAGAGAAAACAAGAGGAAAGGAAACGAGAGGAAAGGAAACAGGAGAGAGGAGGAGAAGACAGAAGAGAGAGGAAACAAGGAGACGAGAGAAAATAAGGTTAAAGGAAATAAAAGGAGAGGAGAGAGAAAAGGAAACAGGAGAGGATACAAGAGGAGAGAAGAGAGGAAAGTAGACGAGTGATGAGGAGAGGACACAAGAGAGAAGATAGAAGGAGACAAGAGATAATACAAGGGGAAAGGAAACAAGAGTGAGGAGTCAAGAAAGAAAAAATGAAACAGGAGAGGATATGAGAGGAGAGGACAGGAAATAAGAGTGAGGATGAGAGGAGACAAGGAGACAAGAAAGAATACAAGGGGAAAGGAAACAAGTGATGAGGAGTCAGGAAAGGAGAGGAGAGAGGAAAGGGAATGAGAGGAGAGCAGACAAGAGGAAAGGAAATACAGGTGAAAAGGAGGAGAAAAGAAAAAACACGGGAAAAGAGGAAAGAAGGGAGGAAAGGAAATCAGAGGAGAACAGAGGAAAGGAGACAAGGGGAAAGGAAAAGGGGAGAGATTATAGTTTAATCGGTTAAATGTAGTTGAGAGAAGTTTCTATGTGACGACCTCTTGGTTTGAATCTCACCTCACAGGAACCATTAAAGTTTCTGAAACTTTAGGTTTTTATGTTTTTATGTTTTATCTGCAGCTTCAGTAAATAACTCAACCGCTTAAATGAGGAATGAAGATATTTCAAGTTTTGTCACACGGCAGAAAAAGAAAATACAACTCAACTATCTTGTTTCTGTGTCATTTCTACATCATCTACTGTGTTTTAATGTTTTTTTAATGTTTTTCTTTACATCTAGCAATCATTTCTGCTGTTAAATTTTGTGCTTATAGTTATATATAAATTATATTATATTATAAATTAATATTGTACGTAGGTCAGACATGATTAGATTTTTTTTGTAACCAAAATTAAATCAGAGTGTTTTAACATTACAGTTGTCCAGCATTATTATTATTTTTTTAAACAAGCCCACAGCACCCCCTAGTGACACAACAGGAAATAAACTTTATTTAAACTACAGATGGCTGCCTGGATTATCCCTGCCGATCCTCAATATGTGTGTGTTTGGCAGACAAGCTCTTTTATTACATTTATTAATTTAACTGGGGTTTTTTTTTGTATTTTATAGACAGAATATACACAATGTCAATATAATGACATGAAGGGAGAATCATTAGGGAAAGGTAACAAAAACATGATTTTGTTAATTTCATTATTCCTTGGATTTATTTTATTTTTATGACTTAAAAACACACAAGTGCATAGAAATAAAGTTTATTGTTATTATTATTATTATTATTATTATTATTACACAGGGTAATACAACTTTGTGGTTGATTCTGAAGCCCTTTTTAATTAAAAATGTGTCATGATGTTTTCAGGGGATTTCATTTAATGCTGGTTGGGATCCTGCAGGTGGCGCTGTTTTATTGTCTTTTTCTGTCTTTATGGCTTTCACTGCCAATTCAAGTTAAAATAAAAAAAAACTTTCTTCCCAAAATATTAGACTAAACAGTTAACTTTGATATCATAATTAAAATTCCACAGTTCATAACTGGCATTCAGACAATTAACAATATGCAAATAATGCATCATCTAACACTAACACAAAAGTAGCAAAATAAAAACAATAAATATGTGTTTTGGATATTTTCTTTCCACTTGTCTGAAAAAGGACAATCTTAAAATTGACCAGCAACATTTTTCCCTCATTTGAAAATATTTAATGAACTACAGAAATACTTTACTGACCACAAGAAAACTAAATAAATACCATATTGAGTGTATTTTTTGTCACTAAATTATTTATTTATTATTATTTACTATTATTTATTATTATTTATTTATTTATTAACTGTTTCATTCTGAGTTTTACCCACTTAAATAACGGTAGAATAATTTAAAAGACGTCTCCACTCCATGCCAGGCGTGTCACTCTAGTGGTGAGTATTAAATCAACCATATTTTACTGCTATTTATTTACTTTGTTGGCTCAAAGCACTAGAACTTTAAAGACATGATTTAATCTAAACAAAAAACAGAAGAACCCCCCTGAGAAACTCTATATTTGTAGCACATGTAGATCTGCACATCACAAATTTATGTCAATAAATGAGAACATCACCTTCTGTTAAATATAAAAAAAATAGATGTGCATGAAACCCAAACAGCAGGTTTAAGCTCCCAGCTCTGAATGCATGTCAGGTTTCTTTTCTAACCTGCTTCATGTGCAGTTTCTCAGTTCATTACGACGTCCAGCAGACAGACAGTGAAGAGCTGCCAACAAGCTGTCGTGTGTCGACGCTTACAGAGCCGGGATTACCAGAGGATTTACGCCGTTATCCAGGCGTTAATGGCAGTTTGTTTGGGGGCTGCAAAGGGTTAGCATAGATTATGATATAGTGATATAGAATAAGGAGGAACATGGATCAGGAAGATTAGAGACTATTGAGGAATGGGAGATTAGATCTGGATTATTCATGTACATTTGATCTGCTGCCATACCGTCAGACGGCAACATGTTTTATCATAAATGCACCGAAAGTCAAGTCCTGGTTCAACATGTCATATGAAGAAAATAAGAAAAAAAAACTGAAAAAGAGTCAAATTAAATATCTGTTTGAGGTTTTTCTCTGTGTGAACTGTAAATATGAGGGAAATAGTTTATAAGATGCATTAAGTAAGAAGTATGTCATCATAGTCATTATTATTGAGCAACTCCTTTGCATTTAAAGGAACAATAACACAGTTTGGGGAGTGCTTTCAACTGTGAGTAGCTTAGCTTAGCTTAGCATAAAGACCTATGTGATTTCTAATTTTGTCTTTAATCAATAATATTATTGTTGCTGTTTGTGTTGTTATTGTTTTACTATTATTATTATTATTATTATTATTTCTTTTTTCCTTACATTAAATGCACCTTTTCAATTGTTAATTGTGGATTAGCCTCCACCAGACTCCATTGAATAAAACTAGAATTTTACCTTGCATGGTTGCTTTGGCTTCAGTTGGAAAGGGTGGAAATATTCTAAAAACAGAGCACATTTAAACAGATTTTAATTATTTCAGGTGTCTAAAATAAATTTTATTCCTACCCCTGTCCACAGCAGTGCATTGCTTTGCTCCTGTGATACTGTAGTAATACACTGGCTATGGATTTATACAACCCCCCTTTATGCTGGAAAGTTGTCATATTATATACATTTATATATATTTCAGACTGAAATGAGTTTGAGTTTGTTTAGTTGCAATTTTTCTTATCGTTTCTCTCTAAAAAAAAATATTTCAGTGATTTTTTTTTTTTTGTGTTTATACTTTTTTCATCTTTTAATTACTAAGGTAGACCAGGATCTGTTCAATTACACTCACAAGGTTACATGCATTCATACCTGGAAATATAGATTCCTGCTCCTCCACTTTTCCCACCCAGATTCATCCCACTGGTTCATCACAAGCTAGATCCAGGGACCTAACATGGGGAAAAAATAAGAGACAAAAAACTTGTGACAAAACAGAAGAAACCAAAATAAAGTACCAAACAAAAACTACAAAAAAACAACTGGTAGAAAATAACCATGTGGTTTTATAAGGACAATAACTGGTCAGGACAGCCAACCACACAAACAAGAAAACAATCAAAACTAAAGTTGCCAATATATTTTCTGCACTCAGGAGCCTCAAATTCAGCCTGAAATGTGCTTTTCATTGCTTTTTTTCACAAGATAAAAATAATAGCATTTATGTAGTTTCGCTCTCACACTACTACTTCCGAATACATCAAATATACAGCTGCAAGTCCTTCACTGTACTCACTGTATTTTAACAGTAGAGGTCAAAGTTTCATTGTTTTAACGATGACAACGATAATGAATGGTTTTGAACATGTGCAGATTTTATCAGTTTGCTAAATGAACTAAATAGCTGTCTGTTTAAATCCTCATTATCAGCAGCAGGAGCGGCGGTCGTGTCGTAACTGTGCTTGTTGTGAAACAACACAGTGAGTGTGTAACAAAGGGAAGCATGCTCTCCTTTGTGTTTCCTGTGTGTGTTTCAGCTTCGTTGGCTCTGCTCCTTTGTTAAGAGTACAATAGGAGCTGAGGAGTTATTGTGAAGCTCCACTCCGACCAGCAGAGGACGCTGCGTCACGGCAACCACCGGTCAGAGACAAGAACAAGATGATAGAGACAGGAAACAACAAATAAATAAAAAGTACTACTGTTTATACTATACAGAGGAGCAAACTGTATCACTGTATGATATCAATTAGGAAAAATATGGGTTCGTTCAGGGTTCTTGCACCATTTTAAAAGTCAAATTTAATACTTTTTAAAACCTCAAAAATAATTTCAGACCCAAAAATGTCATAAGAATTTGTTTGGTAGAAAATAATCAACTTATTGTAGGGCCTGACCACTATGGAGTTTTTTTTATGACAATGCCGACACTGATATTGAGCAGGAAAAAAATCTGATGAAATGATCGATAATTTTTTATGATTTTTTTCACCCTTTAACACTTGCAACGATGATATAAATTGAAGCCATAACCCTTAACTTTCTTCTACAACTTTAATTTCGCAACTTTGAACAACAAAGAAGTGAACTTTGTGAACAAAATAAGGTATAAAATTGCAGTAAATCTCTAAAACCAGTGTTTTCCAATTGGCATTAAACGCACCATCTGAAAATTTAGTGCCTACAGTAAATTTACAGTAAATTTAAGAAAATTTAAGACCTTAATTGACATTTTAAGACCTTTCCTGGCCCCAGGTTCAAGGCATGATTTGCACCATTTCACCATTAAAGCAAAACAACAAAGATTTTGAAAACTGGATTTTGAGTTCTCACTGAGTGTGTTTGTGTCTTTAAAGCCATAAAACACAATGAAATGAAGCTGGCAACTCTTAAGTTAGAGAAAAGAGGATGTGATTAAAAAGTAATAAAAATAATGGGCTCTTAATTTTGACAGCACTGAGAAATAAAGACTTGGTCGAAAAGTCAGTCGTATTTGGATTATATCAGGTATTTCAGAGTAAAAGCTGCATCTATCTGCTTTTTTTTTTTTGCTTAATTTACACCAGAGACACTTGCTTTCTTGCACCCATCTTATTATTTTAAACCACATTTCAGCTGAAGTTTAAGTATAATACAGACTGTTAGTGTGCCTGAAGACCAGACAAATAGCCTGACGTGACCGGTTTGCATCGTTAAGCAACAACAACAACCTGGCCGCCAGTGTGACTGACACAAACACACATAAACACACATGTTGTGCTCTTTATCTCTTTGTTTTCTGCTGTCTATAGAAGTCAAACAACGTGGCTACAGTCCGTCTTATTTCTCATGAAATCATCGGAAACAGCTTGTTTTACTTAGATGCCTGGTGCTCGACTTGACCGCACCTATTATTTGCAAGATTACTCAGCACTAATGCATGATGTGCTGTCAATGCAGCAACACAAAAAATAGTGTCACATGTCTCTCTGAAGGTTGAGAAGGAGCAAAAGAATCTGGGATTCTGCAGAATTTCAGAGCAGAATCAGAAAAGTTCCTCCAGAAAACGCAGCGAGAGGCTGAAGGCCATGCGAGCAGGCTCAGCTATTCAGAGTTGGCACATGACAGGACGAAGGGGCTTTCGTGTGGTTTGCTTCCTTTGAAAAGCAGCTGACGTTTCCCCTGGGAAGAGTTGGGTTGCCTGTCGGCTCGACTGGTAGCTAGCCGTCATTGTGGGAGGGATTGGAGTGCTGCTATTCCGGCTGTCACAGTGCGGTGCGGTTTTTCCGTAACAAGGGGTTAATGAGGTGAAAGATACTTTTTAGGAAACTGCATTATGTGAGGAAATCAATATGATCGCAGTGTGTTCGCAGAAGATGAATACACCAAGGGGACATTTAGCCTAGCTTAGCACAAAGCCCGGTAGCAATAGAAGACAAGTTAGCTCCGTCAAAAAGGGAAAAGCCATACCCTCTAGCTACTCTGACTTTGTCTTGTGTACACATTGAATCTTGAGTCAATTTACTTATAGTGTAGTTTGAGTCAGAAGTGTGCAAATGCTGCAAATTTAATGGACCTCTGAGATTGCAACGTCACCGCCAAATCCTACACACTGCACCTTTAAATTTGCATGTTTATTTAACCCTCTGGCATCAGTTTAATTTACTACCTTCTTGTGCCTTTAAGGACAAAAATGTCCACTTACAGAGCCTGCTATAAAAACTTAACAGATTAATATTTTTTTCAGATTTTTTTCTGCATAAATCTCTTGAACAGCTTCTGCACATCTCAATACTACCAAACATCCAAGCATTTTGAGGAGTTTAACCATTTAAATGCCTATTTGATTACATGATGTCATTGCCATTTTTTATGAAAAAAATGAGTTATTTTCCATAAAACTAATTTTGAGTGGCTGTTTTTTTTTTTAATTAGTCTTGGATATATCAAAGATTAGCCAAAATATTGACTTTTATGCATTAGGCTATTAGTTTTTGTGTAGCATCAGATTTACAATTTACTACCCTCTTGTGCCCTTAAGTACAAAAATGTCCACTTCCAAAAACTGCTATAAAAACTTAACAGATTCATAGTTTTCTGCTTTTTCTCCATAAAACTCTTAAACAACTTATGCACTGCTCAAAACTACCAAACATTCAATCATTTTGAGTATTTTAACCCTTTAAATGCCCGTTTGATTACATGATGCTAACATTTTGATGGGAAAATCAAACAAAAAAAGTTATTTTCCATATAAGAAATACTGGGGGGCTGGGAGATTTTTTATCAGTCTTGGAGATGTCAAATATTAGCCAAAATATTGACTTTGATGAATTATTAGGTTCTGTGTAGAGCCAGATTTAAAATGTACTACCCTGTTAATCTCCCATCAAGTCAAACACCTATTTTAATCTCGCAGCCAAAATATAATCATGCATTCTGTAATGTTAGGGTTTCATTATTTATGTATTTTTTTCACAGTACTATATAAGAAAAATTTTAATTTTAATTCCAAAATTTGTCAAGAGAGAGGCTTTCTTCCATATGTACTAACTCAGCCTAAATGACGGCCAGATGAAAAGGAAAAATTTGCTCAAATGGACAAAAATGTCCACAGTGGTGCCTGACGGTTAAAAAAAAAAAATCATGTATTACAAAACGATTGGATAAATTGGCAATAAAACAAAATGACAGTTTGCAGCGGGAGATTCAGAGACAGGTGGTCTTGCGTGGCTTCAATGGTTAAAAAAAAAAAAGTGGCACCAGCTCTGCCAGTTTGAAGGGTACGATTCCCACTGGGACCAGATGCACTACACTTGATCCCACTCATGATACCAAAAAGGTGTTTGGGATAAAAGCGTCCAGCAGATTGTTGCATGCAAAGTGTAGTAGAGGCCCGGAAAGCCGAGCGAGGCATTCTCCGAGGTGAGGAAGAGCTCAGATATACCTCCCCTGGGCAGAGGAGGGAGTCCTCCTCAACATCTCCATTGGTTCCCATGCAAAACACAGCTTAAGCTTTGGTCCCGGCTGCATGTGTGCAGGGGTTAAAAAAATAAAAACACAAAACTTCCAGATGCCGTAGATGGCACGGTGTAAACAAACCTGGATTTGATCTGAATTCATCACCCTGTGCCCGAGCTGAGTTTTTAGCTTTAGGGGGATGTATAGAGGACGCAGGCCGTTTGAGGTCACCCCAGCTGGCCTGACCCTCGCTGACACTGAGGCTGGCCGAGACCCAAACTCACCAGTGGATTCTCACATGACTGCAGCAGCAATGTGTCTCACTCAACCTGTTAGTGTCCTCGGTATACGGGTAAAAGATCTAAGGTCACTAATAAGCTTTTATTAAAAGAAGAAAAGAGGGTGAAAATGTGTTAAATTGCTTCAATATGACAGCATAATGAGACAACAAAGCACACATACTAATCAACTTAAAAGTTCAAGGTCTTTTTAGAAGTTCCATTGATAAAATGAAGGAGTTTCTCGCTACCATGTCACTTTGCAGAATCAGGTTTTACACCGTTGATGAGATTGCAGAAAGTTGCATTGTTGGAGATCAATAGTCACGCACACTTTTTTGTGAAGTTGTCCTTTAATTTAAAAAGATTTCTTTTTTCAACTGGCTCTATAGTTTTATTTCATTAATATATGTTTTATTAGGTGTCTCTCATTCTGTTTTGTAAGTATAAAATACACCATATTTACATTTTGACATGATTATAAAATATACTTGAGGTAACAAAGGTTACTCATTATTACTATTATTACAATTGCATAAATGTGTAAGAAGTTGGTGCGTTTAGCAACATTTACTGTTAAATTTAACTATTTTATATAAAGCAGTTCAATCACTGACAGTGCTTCATGTATTGTTTGCTGCTGGGCCTATTTTATATTTTGAATGTAAAATATTAACCGGACGAATAGGTTGTTTCTACTGTACATATAGTGCCATATAAGGTACATAAGGTATAGTAAAAAGCAATAAGCAATACTAATATATTCTTCCTCAAAATGTTATTTATGTACAGTAGTTTCATATATAGTCACTAACAAAATGTTAGTGTAATGGCTCATAATAAAATAGCTAAAGATGTCAGAAAATGGTCTAAAATAAAAATAAAAACTTGACCCAAGACCTGCGTCTGCTCTCAGCGACAGTGGGAAGACTCCCTGTGGCTGTTTGTCTTGTCTGCAGCTCTAGGATCAGCTTCATACGTCTAAACGGCGGCTGTGAAACCTAACGACAGTCTCCAGATCAGCCGTACAAAGTCACCGCCTTATTTTCAACGTTACAAAACTCCGTGGGACACGATTGGTCGCTGCTATTGACGCAAGGCACTAATAGCCTGCAGTGATTGGCCTCGACGCCGCTCATGGCGCGTCCGTCAACGTGATCAGCCAATCAAAGCCCGCGTCTGATTCTTTGTTCCTCCCGTTTGGTGTGTGACGCAGAGGGTCATGTGTTGTTTGTGCTCTGGCCCGTAGAGATGTGTACAGGAGGAGAAGGGAACAGATTGCTAACGGAGCTAGCCGGATCCTCCCGATTATAGAAGCACGGCTGAGCGTGGTCATGTTGCACTCGGTGGGATTCATTTCGTGATAAAAGCCCTTTTTTGGATTACCTGCCTCGTGGAGAAAACGGCGACGGGACTAGTTTTTGTAACGGAATAACAAAGCCGGTTCGTGCGGATTGCAAATCTGAGTTCACCGTTAGCTGGCCTAGCCGGACTCGGGAGCTCGTCTCCCAAAACAAGAATGGGGTCTAGGTCCACTCGGATTAGCTTGCTAGTAAAGTGACCTTTGATTGTGTTCTCTGATGGCAAATTTCACGAATTACCAGGAAGGTAAGGCAGCGATGTTGATGGTGGAGACGCAGCAGAGGGACGTGGCGGCGAAATCCACGGCCACGAACGGAGACGGCTCCGTCGGGGAACCCCCTTCCCCGTTAATTAATATCGGCGGCGGCGGAGGAGGAGGAGGAGGAGGCGGCTCTCGCTTCCATCAACACTTACCGCCCTCCAACCACCTCCACCATCACCTCCTCGGACACCATCACCCGCCAAAGGATCAGCACCATCACTACCAGCTGGCCCCGCAGCAGCAGCAGCATCTTTCCGGCGAAAGCACCGCAGAGTCCCCGGGCAGGAAAGCCTCCTCCTCGTCTCTCAGCCAGGTACACACCGCCGAGGACCCCGCCGCTTCCTCCGCCGCTAGCAGCAGCGGCAGCCATGTATACGCGGCTGTGAGTGTAGCCAGCACCTCGGACGTTGTGGATGATATACGAAAATGTGGCTATTTAAGAAAGCAGAAACATGGACACAAGAGGTTTTTTGTGCTCCGGGGTGCCAGCCACCTCGGGCCGAGCCGCCTGGAGTACTACGACAGCGAGAAGAAATTCAGGAACAGCCTGCGCTCCGCTGCCGCGGCTGCAGCAAGCGGCGGGGCGGTCGCCCCTTCTCCTCCAAAAAGGGTTATTTACCTCTACCAGTGCTTCACGGTAAACAAAAGGGCGGATTCCAAAAACAAGCACCTCATTGCCCTTTACACTAAGGACGAGTACTTTGCCATTGTGGCTGAAAACGAGCAGGAGCAAGAGGACTGGTACGTTGCTGTCAGTGAGTTGATGAGTGAGGGTAAAAAAGGACATGTGGACTCTGATGATTTAGATGATGGATATGGTACAGTCACACCTGGTACTGTGTTCAAAGAGGTGTGGCAGGTGAATGTGAAACCTAAAGGACTGGGTCAAACTAAAAACCTCACAGGTGTCTACCGGCTATGCCTCTCAACTAAAACCATTCACCTCGTAAAGTTGAACTCTGAAACCCCCTGTGTTAACCTTCAGCTGATGAATATCCGACGCTGTGGACATTCAGAAAGCTTCTTTTTCATCGAGGTGGGTCGCTCCTCCTCTATTGGACCCGGGGAGATATGGATGCAGGTGGACGATTCTGTCGTGGCGCAAAACATGCATGAGACCATCCTGGAGACGATGAAAGCCTTGAAAGCTTTTGCAGAGTTTCGGCCCAGGAGTAAGAGTCAGTCGTCAGGCTCCAACCCCATGCCGTTCATCACAACGCGGCGCCACCTGGGCAACCTGCCACCAAGCCAGACGGGGCTGCAGCGACGGTCGAGGACAGAGTCAGTTGTTGGCACGCCGCCGTCAAGTAAGAGCTCTGGGGCGAGTGGTTATCGCTTCCGAACATCCAGCGAGGGCGAGGGGACGATGAATCGGCCGTTCCGCTCCGCCACAGGAAGTCTGGTTCACCTTAACTCAGCACGGGCCCATCATGGTCGTCAGGAAGGAGGCGGCAGCAGCGGTGGGAGTGGTGTCGCGACAGGAAACGCTGGCACCAGCACAGTCAGCAGTCGCTACGTCAGAGCCATCCCAGGGTCGTCATCCACCTACCACGCCCGCTCCGCCTCGCTGCCAGTCTCCCACTTCCCCTCCACCACCAGTCCAGTGAGCGTCTCCTCCAGCAGCGGCCACGGCTCAGTCTCCGACACGCTCACCCGCCCGTCAAGCGCCTCGATATGCGGCTCCCCATCTGATGGCGGTTTCAACTCTTCAGACGAGTACGGCTCCAGTCCTGGTGACTTCCGGTACTTCCGGGTGCGGAGTAACACACCAGACTCCCTGGGCAACACCCCACCAATCAGAGAAGAGAACTGTCTAAATGATTACATGGCCATGGGGTGGAACCGAGAGGTCTTCGGCACCAGTGGGGGCTCCGGAAACAACAGCGGTGGTGACACACCACGAGATGAGAGCACGTCGACGACTGAGGATGAGCGCTTTTCTTCATCATCATCGCTGAGGAGGAGGACACACTCTTTCTCCAGACCAACTGGTGGTGCAACTGGTGGTTCTGGAGTGGCAGTTTACCAGAAAATGACCCAGACAAACTTCTCATTGGACGAGGGGTCAGATGTTGTGTTACCATTTGGCAGTGGGCTGCTTCGTGGTGGGCCGTCCTCCTCCTCTTCCTCGCTTCGCTCTGACTACAGCTCCTGCTCTGAGCACAGCCAGCAGAGCCGTCCCTCCACGCTTTCTCGGACGGAGGCCGGCGGCGAGCGCCCATCCCTCTCCTCTTCTGCCAAGGAAGACAGCGGCTACATGCCCATGATGTGTGGCGTGGCTGCGTCGCCACGGGATACACCTCCTGACTACATGCCTATGCAACCTGGGTCTTACTCCCATCCCGTCTCCCATTCCCCTCAGTTTCACAGTCCAGCTTTAGGTCCCCGTTCAGCCCACCACCACCCCCAGCTGCAGTCTCAGTCCTCCACAGACTCCCACGGCTACATGATGATGCTCCCAGGGGGCAGCGGCAGCTCACCTTCACCTGGACAGGCCTCCCCCAGCCCTCACAGTAGCTCCAGCATGACCGGCGCCAGTGGTAGTGACAGCATAGCAGAGAGACCTGAAAACGGGGAATATATGGACATGTCGTACTGCAGCAGTGGGGGGCACAAGCTCTCAACTGAAGGCAGCAGTGGGTATTATACACCTGGCACACCTGAGAGCACCCCAAAGTCTTACAGTCCCTATTTTTCCCTCCCTCGCTCCTACAAGGCCCCCACCAGAGAGCGAGATGAGAAAGAGTATGGAGAGTATGTTCCTATGAGTTCTCCTGCCAAGCCGGTCTATTCATCTGTCGCCACAGCTTCCACGTCAACACCAGAGAAGAGGGGTGGGGGAGGTAGTAGCACCTCCACCCCCTCTCACCCACCCCCGCCTTATGGAGCCCACCATACGACGGCAGCAATGGCCGACCGACGCGTCGTGAGGCCCAACCGCCTCCCTTTAGGCAGAAGAAGTTTCCATGGTCCTCTGCGGGTTAGTGAGCCCTCCACAGCATCTGCAGGCACCTCCACCTCAGTCCCTGCCACTGTCAGCTCATCAGAAGGGCCCTCCAGTCCCGGGGAGTATATTAATATTGAGTTTGGGGATCACTACCCGCACCAACAGCAGCCCCCCGCTTACCCTCTCTCTGCCCAAGACGAAGCGCCTTCCCTGGGATCCAGTGACCACCGTCACTTCCCTCACCAGGACTACATGAGTGTGGAGGTGGCGGCAGATCAGCAGGACAATGATGAATGTTTGGGTAAAAACCAGTCACCCAGACCCAGCCTCGTCGCTCCCTGGAATCCACCCAGCTATATCCGACCCCTCACTAACAATCCTGGGGCGCTGGCCTCCCCAGGAGTCGCCGCCGGAGGCCACTGGAGGTCGATGGGGGACGACTACACGGACATGACCTTTAACCTCAGCAGAGGTGAGAGGACGCAAACGAGCCCCACAGCCATGCTGCAGCATCTGTGTGTGATAGAGGGACATTACGGCCGCGCCGCCTCCCCTTCATCCAGCTCCCCCCCTCTCCCCCCATCGAGCCCAGGAAGGGCATCAACGCAACAGCTGGAGCCCAAGGTGGTTCGGGCGGACCCCCAAGGCAGAAGGAGGCACAGTTCGGAGACATTCTCCTCCACGTCCTCCTCTAATTCAACTCCATCTGGGGCAGGACTTGCCCCCTCATCCTCAGTCACCCACCCCATGTTGGCCAACCCCACAGCCCCCAACGGCTCCTACCAAACGGAGGGCCAGGCTTCCAGATGGGCCAGCTCAGCATCCTTTGACAGCATGTGGGTGTCCATGGAGGGTCTCGGGGACTCACCGGCTCACCACGCACCTGTAAGAGCCATGGAAATGGGCGCATCCCCAGCATCCACCTCCTCTGGAGGCAGCAGAATGTGCAGGAATATGTCTGTGGGCTACCAGAACGGTCTGAACTACATCGCCTTGGAGCTGAGGGAGGATGGGAATAATATGGGAGCCACGACGCTGGGAGCTGGTAGCAGCAACGGAAGCTCGGCCGCCGTAATGGGGACGGTGCCTCTGCCGGAGAATGGAGCCTACGCCAGCATAGACTTCACCAAATCTGATGGAGTTGCTGCGACAACCAAGGGTGAGTAAATGCAAATGTGGGAAACTGCCACTCGTAGCCAAATAATGCTAAATTTAGTTTGTCATTTACAACAGCCATTGTTTAAACCTTCTTTTCTACTTTCATAATCACATTTGGCAGGGAAATGCTCATTGCTTTTTTTGTTTTTAAGTCAGGCGGTGTGTGCTTTCATGTGTGAGTAGCAAGTGTTAGGTTATTTATTTTGGATTTTCAGTGAGGGTAGAAAATATCCCTTAGTGCTGCGTGCTATTATTAGTTGCATTATATCAATTTGCAGCTCCTCCAGTGAATCTATTTCGGATCAAGGCTCTGTGATCTTGACAAGGCTGCGTTCAGGCGCTTTCTGAGCAGTCAGACGTAGTCTTTGATGGCATCTGTCCAGGGAGCTGAAGTCTGGGCTATAACAGTGCTGGTGCAGGAAGTGGCACCAATATGCGGTTCATCCTGAGGTCTGCGTGTGTTGTGTGCAAGCAGACTGGCAGACAATTAGCTCGCCGAATGAACCGAGGTTTATCTAAGGTCAAGTGGAGACTGAAAAAGAAAAAAGACTTCCTGTGTTTGTAGCCGGAGGTGTGTCTCTCTGTGCCTGTCTGTGCACGTGTCGCTGTTTTCTTTGTGTCAGCGTGTACTTACTGTGTGGGTGTTTGTGTGTTCGCGGCCCTTTGTCTGCTGTACGCTTGTCACTTGAGACGCTTTTCTACATCTTGGAAAAAAATATATTTATTTGCACAAAACACGGGGATGAGTGCATTGCCAGGATCAGTGGTTAGCATGATGGCAAAACACACAAAACACCTCACAGTGTTGTAAAAGCTCTGTTGTGTTCACTTGAGGGTGTGTTTTAATAAAGCAGTTATTTTAATTATTGATCAATCAAGTTTGTAACATGCTAAAAATTAAGAAAATAATAAGTTTCCCCAAAAGCCAAGGTGTCTTTTTCAAACGGGTCAAACCATAACATCCAGTATTTAACTTTATGTCATATCTAACATAGAAAAATCTTTATTGCATAAATAATTTTGTGGGTTTTTTTGCATTCTCCTCGACCAATTGCTTTATGATTTTGTCAACTTACTGCTTAGTTGATTATTTGATTTAATTGAAGTATTGTATTTACAAGAGATGTGCCCATAGTTTGTTTGAATTGAGTCATGCAGCATAAAAATAAACTGTCAAAAAAATTACTAAAAAATACCAAAAAATACAAATTAATTGACTAAGAGGCAGCTGATCTACCAGAAATTACTATTAGTATTATACACTAAAAGTCACTCTTGCACATATTAATTGTTAAACGTAATTAATCTTATAAACTGCATTTGTGGTTTTTCATAATCTCTGAGCTTAATCAATAATCTTAAAAAAAGCTGTGTGCTGCTGAAAAAAATTTTCAAATTCAGACGTGAGAGATGTGCAAAAGGGTATTTACCTTTTGTCACTTCCACTTTATTTAACTCTTATTCAGTAATTTAGAAAAGAATATTTCTAAGCGTCACTAAAGAGGCTGGATATTTAAAGTTTATTATGGGGTCACAGGTTTAATGATGGACTTTAAAATCTGTTCATGACTTGCTTTGACTATTAGGTGCATTTGCAATAAATTCATGCTGTCTTCAGTGTTTTTAACTCACTAGATTGTCATCAAAATCAGTTGTAATATATTACAGCTGCAATGATTAATTGATTAGTTAATATGCAACTATTTTGATAATCATTTAAGTGGTTTAAGGACAAATTATAAGTTTAAATATTCTGATTCCAGCCTCTTAAAAGTGAATATTTTATTGTTTCTTTCCTCCTCTGTGACAGTAAAGTGATTTTTCTTAAGCTGTGGTCAAAACAAGACATTTAAGGACGTCATCCTGGGCTTTGAGGAACATTTTTCAACATTTTTCATTTTATAGACCAAACAACTAATCAATTAATCAAATCAAATTAATCAACAACACAGCTAATCAGTGTGTAGTTTTCTGCCCCTTCCTTCACCTCTTTTTTGTTTCATGCATTGAATGATGGTGTGTTATTTTCTTCAGTTCATGCAGCGCTGCAGCTTTAAAGTCCACATGTGGACGTGTGTGTGTGTGCGCTGCTGACTCTTATTGCTGACGTTAGGTCTGCAGTCGGTGCGGTGCAGACACTGATCAAGAGGACGAAAAGAGGATGTTTTGACTCAGTTTCCAGTCTTTTCGCTTCCTCTTTGATCACCTTTTCTTTCTTTTTCACCCACTCGTCCTCTCATCCCTCACTTCCACCTCGAGTGTCTTTCTGTCTCGCTCGGTGTGCATGAGTCAGGGTTCTCTGCAAACGCCGACTGACTCATTTGTTTGTCGCGGGGCTGAGCGCAGATGAAAGAGCTCTTGTGGTAAATCAGTGCTGAATGTGTGGAGATCAACCGACACTCAGTGCTCAAACACAGCCTATTGTACATCTGTGTGTACTTTTGTTTTCAGACGCTGCCAGCAGCGTCATTAAGTGTGTGTTGGTTCATGCAGCTCTAGGTAACGTTCAGAAATCACACGGTCAGTCTGTGTGTGTGTTGGTCTAGGTGGGTGTGTCTTTCTACACGCTGAGTCATGGCAGGCAGCCTTTGATGTGGCGCCGTAATTGCGGCGGCGGCGTGTCAAGGCACACAGCGGGGCCGGGAGGAAACGCATCATCATGGCTCAGGAATGCACTTCCTCTCAGCTGCGGTGTTGAAGTGATACAGGCACACCTGGATCCTTGACCCACAGGAGGGGTGGAGGAGGTGGAGTTTTTTTTTTTTGTGTCCAGCTGTTGAGGAAATTTAGTGGGATCTTATGAAACGCTGTAAATATTAGATAAAATATGAATTCAGCTGAGCTTACAGGGGTGAGGAGACACAAGGTCAAGGTCAGCAGGTCATGTTTGACCTTGGAAACAGTTTTTTTTTCCTGTTACATAAAAAGGTGGGCAGAGCTACAACCAGTGATTGCTTTCATTGTTGATTAATCTGCCAATTAATGTGTTTTTGAGCCTCCACGGATAATCAGGTTAGATTCATTCTCTCACAGGTAGCGCTGTACAATATATCTGAAATTAACCATCTAAATATCAAATATACAGAGCTTCACAAATTCCAAAATAAGGTGTTTGTCACAGCTGCCCTAAATAAACAATATTAATAGTTTCTGTAACAGTTAATCCACCAGTATGTGTAAGCTCTTTAATAAAAATTAGATATTTAATGCTAAATTATAATTGTTGCAATCCAGGAATTTTCAAATTTAGTGTTTTATAAGAAAAAAAATAGAAAAGCACAATTTTTGAATGAGAAGTTCAAAGTATTATACTAAGTATTTATTTATCGCAAGTAATATAGTCACTGCGTTATTCGTTTTCGCATATGGCATGTGATGTATATTTAGCATTTTTGCTAAAAAATTCGACAAATACACTTGGTAAGATTTGGCATGTCTTTGTGTGGAATAGATATAAATAAAGCTGGAATGTTGGATGGATTAAGTGGTAAACACAGGACAACAGTTTCAGTGATGAATTGAGTATTTAAGTAATGATCGTTGTTTAATTGGTTTGTAATTTTTTTTTAAGGAAAATAAGTCAAATATTTACTCATCTGTGATAGAAAAGCGAATATCTGTGCTTGCAGTTTTTGTCCATTTTGAGTCATATTTCTAGACCCACAGAATATTTTGTACTATGTCTCTGAAAACAGTGAATAGCTCAAATGAAAGAAGAGACTCTCTATTTCATCATGAAAAAAATGTTTGTTTTTATCTTGTTCCATTCTTGTTTTATCAGAGGTAGAGTAGAGGACACTTTCACCAAAATCACCACTTTTTCTCCAGATTGTGTTTGTTTTGCTCTCTAATCTCGATCGTCTCCACTTCCTGCTTTGAGCTCTGTGGTGTGTACTGTCTTTTTATGCTCTGACTACATCTCCCAGAAGCCCCAAAAATACTCCCATGCTATGTGAGAGCGCCCTCTTGTGCCTGCTGCCTAAAAACCACTTTGACGTATTTATACGAGTTCATTTAAGCAGTTGTTTTGGTGAAAAATGTGTTTCGTCCACTCTCAAAGGAGTAAAGACATCAGTTTAATACATGACTAGCTCAGCTAATCGATTGATTGTTGCAGCTCTACAGACTATTCAGGAAAATAATAATGGACGGGTTAACCGAGGGTGAAAATGATCGTTATTTGCGGTCAGGAGTGGAAGTCTTGGAGGTTTTTTTTTTCGGTGGCAGTGACAGCGGTGAGAACCTGAGGTGGTAAAGGGTTAGTGGGAGTGTGAGGCAGGGTTATCTGTCAGAGATGTGGGAGAAGACGCTACGAAGCTGCCCTTTCCTCTCGCTCCCACCTCCACAGCCAGGCCCTTCTATATTTACAGATCTATTTCCAGACTGACATGAATTTATGGGCCAGACCGAGGCATGCTCGTAACAGGACCCCCCTTTTTGCTCTGTGTGTTGCTTGCAGAGGTCCATCTCTCTCTTAAATAGCCAGATATACCCACAGATGTTAGAATTATTAACCATCGCTCATGCACACAGAGCAGTTTAGACGCTGTTTACGGCTCTCTAAAAGCCTCGCCGAGGTGGAAGTTTTGCCTGCGACGCCCTGCTTTAGTGTCTATTTAGCAAATAAATCTAGTTAAAATAACCGGCGCCGTTTGACGAGCGCCTTGATTCAAAAGCGCCATGCTACATGTGCCGTTAGCATGGGTGGCCCCGTTCATGAGAAGCATGGGAACCTATAAACCTGACAGTGTCGGTGTCCATTGAGCCAAACGGGGAATTGAACCCCTAACCCTGTACGTGTTGGCACCAGCAGGGTTCCCATTGGTGCATGAATTCATGGAGAAATAATGAGTTTAAGGAGGTGTTTCCCAGAGGTTTGAATTTCAGTGTGGAGCTCAATGTGTGTGATCAGTTTGCTGCTTTTCAAGGAAGTCGATGACATCGTCAAGTCAATGGAAAATTAAGCTCCAGCTGTTCTGATAAGTGGTTAAGCTAAAAGTTTATGTCAGTACATAAGAACAAAATGTAGAGCAGCACAATCAGTCAATTAATGTGAAAAATGTCTCCATCATATTTGTCAGACTTGACAAAATCACAAACTGTTTGGTAGAGATCTCTACAAAAATCACACCATAATCTTCAAACTGGACTAAGTACGTGATTTAGAACATTCTGAACGAGGGTTTCTTTGCAGGAAGTGGACGTACATTTAATGTCATCCTCGACAGAAAGCTCATCAGAGCTGCTGCTTTTCTGAGCATTAATGCTAATATTGAAGTTTTTCAAGTCGTGCAAATTAAACAGAGTTCCTGATTGAGGGCTTTAACCTCCTGCAGTGCTTACTCAAAGGGAAGGCTTGTGTCTCATCAGTAATAAATGGCTCTAAACACTGTCAGCGATGTGGTCTGGAGGTTTTAGTTACTCTTAGTGTAGATTTCATAGGTGGTCCTGAGCATTACTCAATCACTGAAGGCTCCGGTTTCCCTGCAGGAACTTCTTTTCCAGCATGTTCCTCTTTGCTTTCTGTCTCTTATTTTTTTTTTAATGCTTTTGTCTCTTGCAGACATGAGGTAACGATAAAGCAGGATTTTACTAGAGTGCCCCTCGACTTACTGGAACGTGACGTTGGATAACTTTATTTGAGAAAGTCAGACGTACATCTGAAAACAGCCGCGATCGCTCGTCTTTTTGGTCGCATTTTCTGGTGAACGAATGAATCTCAAATGTTTAAAGCTGAAGGAAATATTTCGTCATACATATTCAAATAGTCCATATAAATATAAATAACTTATTGTGTCTTACAGTACTGAATCGATACACCTGTGTATGTCTGCTGCATAGAAGTGATCACAGATCTTCTACAAAATGGCCCAAAAACATGTAGAAAATAGGATTTTTGGGCGTCATTCTGCAATTTTGCCCTTAAAATTTTATCTATTTGTGTTGTATTCATTAATATATATATATATATATATATATATATATATATATTTATATATATATATATTAATAAATATATTAATCTTTCATTGACCTTACAACGGCCAGTGACATTTCTCCTAAAGTTCAGGGTTATTTATCTATTAACTAATCACACTGTAACAGCCTGATGATTGGTCTGCATTTACAGTAGTAGTCTTCAGCCTTACGTCATGCTGATGTCACTTTATTTTGCTAACTTTATAACCAATCAGAAGCAATAACGTTCCACCTTTGATCAGAGAAATATTACGATTTATTATGTCATGTCTTTAATTAAAATCCAGGTAATTGAGGTCTTAAATTTTCTTAAATTTACCATAAATTTGCTGTAGGTAGGAAATGTTTAGATGGTGCGTTTAATGCCAATAGGAAAACACATTATTCAGAGATTTACTGCAATTTTGCATGTTTTGTTCACAAATTTCACTTCTTTGTTCTTGAAAGTTGTGAAATTAAAGTTGTAGAAAAAGTTAAGTGTTATGCCTTCAGTTTATATGTATATGTATAGTTGTTGCAAGTGTTAAAGGGCTGAAAAAAAATCCTAAAAATTTTTTTCAGAGATTAATGGGTTATCAGATTTTTTTTCCTACTAAATATCGATATCGGCATCGGTTTCACAAACTCCATAGACTCGGGCTCAACAATAAATTGACTGTTTTTTTTAACCAAGGAAATTGTTATGACTTTTTGGGTCTTAAATTATATTTATCAAGGTCTTAAAAAGTATGAAATTTGACTTTTAAGATTGTGCAAGAACCTGCTGCCTTTATAAAGTTTCAGTATCATAGCTGATGTCAGTTTTGTGGACATTTTTTCTGCAGCTATTTTTAAGGACTTTTTAAGGTGACTTCTCTGTTCATCCTATCCTGAAGGTCTGAACATTTTTTTTTCTACCAGAAAAGCAGGCATGAAGTAATTTAAAAAAAAAAACAGATGTATTTGAGGTGGGCAACTAAATCCACTAAAAAAAATGGAGGTAAATGAGCCGTATTTCTGCAGTCTTATCTGTCATATCCAGATCAGGGTTTTTCACACATAAAAGGCTCTGAGTCGGTTTCTAGTCTGCACTTAAAAGGCCGTCGCCCACCGGCTGTCACGGCGGTCAACGCCTTGCACTCGCTGGTCATCCCATCTGTTGTCCCAGCTGTGTGAACGGGGTTTAAGGACAGAGAGGCGGTCACGGCTCTCAACACCTGGCCGTGTTGCAACGACACAACAAGCCGTCGGCTCACGCAGGTGTTTTTATAACCCGGTTCAGTTCAGCTCAGACCGGCTCGTGTCCAGAGCGGAGGAGTTTAGATCAAAGTCCTCGTCTCAGAGAAACTCGAAGACCTCAGGAGTCTCTACACTAACGTCATTCATTGGTAAAAGCAATAAATCCAATGCACTGCAACATAATTCCCTCTATATTATCGATTTTATTTTGCTGTGAAAACATCTGGATTTATTCATGTTCCTCCTCGCCAAAATAAATCCCATTTGAACACAACATCAGAATTTACCTTCAAACAATGTGAATTTTTACTGGACAGAGCCTGAACGCACCGTAACGGTCTGCTGATTTTAACAGATTTGTTCTTCATAACGCAGCATCATCAGGGGAAAAAATAGAGACGTGATTTTACTGCATCCCATGAGTCTGCAGGCCTCCAGCACCGTCACTGTTTCAGACGGTCTCTGGTTTATTGTTACGACAAATGAAGTGCATTTCCTGTCGCTGCTTCACAATAAAAGGTTCCAAGTGATTCAAGAAATAAACACAGTTGACTGGTTGGTGACCATTATTTAATCACTGCAACATTACAATACTATATACACAGAATATCTGTATATATACGTACATCTTTTATATTTTTGCAAATATTAATATATATTATTTTTATATTAATATGATTTTGTGTTATTAATATTATATTAATACAGTATACAATAATAATATTAATAACTGCATTTTTTTGCAATTATAAATATAATATGACTATATATATTATATTAATAGTTATATATCTTTATTTTTATATATATATATATATATATATATATATATATATATTGCAAATTTCTTCATTTGTGGGACTAAGAATGGCACAACTAAATTACTACAAAATGAAAGAGGCTATCTGATATGTATTGCAATATCAGTTTTTCCCCCGTGTAAATATTTAATTTTGTTTTTTGTTTTTTTTCCTGCTGGTGTTTGAGTTTTATTTTGGCGAGGAACTGCTGTCTTTACACAGTCTGCAGCGTATCGACGTAGCAGGACGTGTTGTTCTACCTCTAGATCCCTTTTGGGTTGCCAGGTTTGTTGTCAGTTCCCTTGCTTTGGTGTCTGGTCTCTTTCTTTAGGCTATAATTTGTCAGCGTTTGGGCCGTGCTGAACCTGTGTACCGTGTGCTGCTGTCTTTCCATCAGTCCATCTGTCCGTCCATTCCTGTGGCTAACAAACAGAGGAGCAGCATTCCAGCAGTACCCCCTGTCAAAGCATCTGTATTGTGGCGTGCGGCTCACATTGTAGTGTCGGACAAAGCCTCGCTCTCAGTGGAATAACCCAGCTGGACGGCGGCCATCGCCGGGGTCACTCGGGGCCGCCGGGCCGCACCAAAACAAGCCGACCTGACAGCCCGGGCCGGGCCATGATAGCAGGGCAGGAAACAAACTTTGTGTTTGTGTCTGCTGGCAGCGAGCCGAATCCAAAGTTCACCGGCCACGCTCACTTATTTACCAGGCAAACACATTTCTTTTTATACAGCGTGTAGTTCGAGCCAAGCCGACAGCTGTACTGCTGCTTTTTAACGCTCTCTGACAGTGAATGCACCACGCTGTGATTACAAGGCATGTTTCCATGATCCCTCTGAATGATACTGCTGTGTTAATAACCTCTAAAAAAAAAAAAAACACTCACTGCATCTCCAAAACTGTTTTTTCCTTCCTCTAGTTTTGTAAATCAAACATTTGGCTTTGAAAGGCTTTCGGGTCACGCAGGGGCTGAGTAAACCCTCATAAAATCAAAAAGTCAACCTCCCAAAAAGTTGAAGTGATGTTTTCGCTCCTCTGCAGCCGACTCCAAAGCCAGACAGATTCCAGTCAAAATTAGACGGCACCGCTTGGCTTCAAAATGTCCAAACACAACTAATATTGTCAGTCCAAAACCACGGTCAGCGAAGCGGCCACATTCCACTTTCTCTCTGTGTGTTTTTAGCTTTCACTTTTCATGAATGCTTCATATTTTTACAGCTGCAAAGACCACGAAAATGAGTCACAAAAAAAAAATAGGGCTGCTAGTAATTATTTTTTTTCATCGTTGTTTGGTTAATCTCTGGATTAATAGATTAGTTTGAATAAAAATGTATTGGCAGTATATTTTTTTTTTTCCATTATCCCTAAAAATATTCAGTTTAGCTTCAGGAATGAATATCTGACAAAGAAAAGCAGCAGATCTTGAGGAGCTAAAATGAGAATCTTTCACATTTTGTTTGAAAAATTACTGAAAACTAGTCATCAGTTATAAAAAATAGTGATTACTTCTGATGTAGTTTATCTGTGTTTGATCGCTGTTAAACAGAAACTCCAGGAAAGTGCTGAACATCTGAACCCTGATCCTCATTTTTTTACTGACACGTCGACCAAACAATGACGGCTGTTGTCTATTAACGTGTCACATATTTTCTTCGTTAATTGATGTGTTGTTTAGTCTATAAAGTGTTAGAAAATGGTGAAAAATGTGGATCGGTGCTTCCTAAAATCCCAAAATGACGTCCTGAAATGTTTCGTTTTGTCCTCAAATCTAAAGATATTTACAGTCATAGAGGAGGAAAGACACCAAGAAATATTCACGTTTGAGAATTTTTACTTTTCTTCTTAAATTACTCACCCATCATTAATAGTTTAGTATAATCCCTTGTATAGAGATGGACGGTCGTAAATTCTTGAACCCGGCCGGTGTTGACGGTGACCTTTTTGTATAAAGCATCTAATATTAAATAGATAAATATCTGCTGGTTATTGTGCGATAATGTTTAAAGCCTCAGACGATGGCTTGCTCTTATCAAAATATTTTATTGTCGTCGTTATATGACAATGCATACATCTAAACCAGGAGCTGCTCCACATGGTGCTCAGTCAGATGTAAAAAAAAAATAAATATATAAATTATATATATATATATATAATAAAATAAAATAAAAAGTCTGCTTAGAAATAAAATAGAAAATATATAAATAAAGTTATGTAAGAAATGATATACTATTTAACCGGTCAAAAAGCAACACAGAAATATATGTATTTATAATATACAGCATAATGTGGTATGTATCTATAAGATATTATATATAGACATTTATATAGAAAACAGTGAAATAAATGCTTACCTCTGTTTATTGTTTTCTCTGTCTTAGACTGAGCGACGGGGCGATAGACACCTTCCTCCTCCTCCTCCTCACCTCTGCCGGTGACCTCTGACCTCTTCACCCAGACTGAGATGCCGCTCCCTCCTGGATGCAGAAAAACAACAACAACCACAACTGATGACAAAAAAAAAACGCTTGCAGTTTTTTTTTGATTTTTTTTTTATAAGTTTATTTCATCTTTTATTTTTTGTTTTATATGCATATCCTGTCCTTTTTTTAGTTTAATTTTATTTTTTTTTAATAATTTCCCCCTCAACCACCACCACCTCTCACAATCGATGCTGCCAGTGTGCGCTGCTTTTTTTTTCCCCCCCAACAGACATTGGTCAGTGAACTTGGATCGAGGGGGTGCATCAACACAACCTTAGGTATTAAAGGGAGGCTGGAATACTAAGCAAAGGCGTTATGGTACAGACTTTTATGTTGAATTTTGCTTTTTTATTATTTTTTTTTTTTTTTTTTACCCTTATGCATAATCCTTCCTCAATACGGTACCGTACAGTTATTACACATGGTGGATAAAGTTGTAGTAGAGTGTTTTTTTTTTTATGCATTACCCCCTGAAATGGTACGAGCTCTAGCTGGATCCTTTTAACCTCTGAGGCGACAGGTGGCGTTTGCTCCCATGCTTTTACCAGTTAGGTACCAGTACCATTACACGAGCTGTTCCCACCCACTGCCTCAACGTGCCAGTGCAGAAACAGAGCAGGGTACCGTGCCAGTATGGGAAACCTCATTTTCTATAGCACATATTATTATTTATTGGTTGCAATAGGTACAAATGTTCCGGTACATTTCTTTTGTTTGCTTTCATGACGGAGGTTGGTATTCGGCAGGGCGGGGAAAGAACGCCGGCCACCGAGCGAACGCTGGGAAGTCCATTTCCTCTCCAAGCCACTTCGCTAACTGATAACTGTTTAAAGGGGTAGTTCAACATTTTAGTGACCATGTAGTGTTTTATTTTGTGCACACAGATTTAAGGCCCCAAGCTTTATTAGAGGATGGACGTTTTGACGCCATGCACGTCTTTATCAAACTGCAGAGGTACAAAGCCTAGCTTAGCATAAACACTGGAAACTAGGGGTGGGTATTGGCAAGGACTCACAATACGATAAATATCGTGATACTTGAATCACAATACATTATTGTTACAACATTAATGTGGATTTTTTTTATTATTATTATTTTATTTAAATTTTTATTTCAACATTGCTCTGGATTTACAATCGACCCAAAACATGTCTTTTTTTGAAAAAAAGTATTGCGATATATTGCCACATGGATATATTGTCCCACCCCTACTGGAAACAGTGGGAAACTGCTAGCATGGCTCCGTTCAAAGTTCATTCACTAATTCATTACATCTTGTGTGTTTAGTCTGCATAAAACCTCCAGTGTGAAAATGATGATTCATCGTTTAAAGAGTGGGAAGTCTTGTGGCCACTCATCCCCCTCACTGCATTTTTTTGTGCAGATTAAACAAACATACTTATTAGAGCTGTTCCTTTGGGCAGAGTCTTTATGCTATGCTAAGCTAACTCTAATGACAGTGGTATCAGTGTTCAAGTGGCGGACTATCCCTTTAGAGAAACATCGTAATGAAAGGAGCTTGTAGAGGTTTTGGAAACTCGGGTTGGCCGGTGTTTAAACCAAAGCAGGTTTTCTTTCCCCGTCCAGTTTTTACCTCATACGGTCCGTAGCACAGTTCAGGTTAGCAAGGGAGAGTGGCACCAACACAATGCTGTGAAAGCTTAAAAGCACAAAGTACAGACATTGACACTGGGATGCGAACACAACACTAACACACACACACACACACACACACACACACACACAAAATCTCTGCGAGTGAACCGTGTACTGTAGGGCAGTGGCATGTTCGTATGCACACATACATGCATGAGGACATGTGTCACGGTCATGTGGCGTCTCCTGCTCTCATAACACAGCGGTCACGCAGCCCTGTTTAACTCCTGCGTGGCCTCTTTTCGGCTCTTTGTCAGCGCCCGCTGATGACGCACGCGCTCACACATGCATGCTGCGGTGACGTAAAGAGGTTTCCAGTAACCTGAGCTGCAGGTCCAGGTGCGACGCGCTGGTCATACTTTCCCTGCTGCAAACCTCCGACCCACATCAATCAGCGTCTTAGCAGGAGCGTCGTCTCGCTCTCTCACACTTTAACACGCCGATGGGCCCATATTTAGCATTTCTGCTCACGCTACTCTCCCATGACCCGTGTGCTTAAAACAAAGACTGATGGCTAAGTTTATTTTGTTCAGCAATCACTCAACTATCTAACTATCACCACCCATTTTCCTTTTAATCCTTAGATTATTATCATTATTATTATTATTATTATTATTTTAATTTTGATTGGACAGATGAATGCCTGTCAGTCTCGCTGAGCTATCTTTACATAAGTCCAGTTTGAGAGCGTCACATGCTGCAGGGATACTATCTCAAAGTAAATGTCAGTTTATTGACCGCTCACTTACCTGACGCCCTCTGACCTCTGCACATCTGGAAACAAAACACTCATAAACTCTGCTTGACTTATGGGAAATACAGCGTCTCGGCTAGATTACAGAAATTACCAGAAACCCAAAGTTTTTTTTTTTTGTTTTTTTTTTTTTATTAAAATTACCAGTCACAACCAGTTTTCATAATTCCTGTTGCAGTAAAGCCTGTTTTTGCTCAGAATGCATTCCTGAAGCTATTCTGTTTAAATATCTTGTGCCGCAATATATTATTTTGTGCGTACAAGATATAAAATAAAAATGTCTTTAAACCATTTTCAGGACTTTAAGGGGCTCTATAAAGTCTGGCAGAGATGCATTTCCTCTCGCTTAAACTGAAACAAATCTATATGTCACTTTTAGGATCTAAGAGGATTTTGTCGCCGTTTAAATTTTTCAACAAATTAATCGTTTGGTCTTAAACAGTAACAGAAAACAGTGAATTTGGTTTGGATAGCTCTTTTTTTAACTGAAGGAGCAGTCAAAAATTTAAAAAAAAAAAAGGTAAATTTTATAATTAGATGAAACAAAAGTGTTTTTTTTTTCTCTCAATAATTCCTATCAAGAATCAGTCAACTGTTTTCTTTGCTCTGAGTGACCAGATGGTGGAATTTACTGCATCAGTGCAATTTGTCAACTTAAAGCAAATTTCTAAAATATCTCCACCTTTTTTTTTTTTTTTTTTTTTTAAATTTAAATTAATCGCCAGTAAAAACAGCCAAACAGTGAAAGACGTCAGATAAAGCTATTTTCTCCTGTCTCTGAGGTAAACGCTAACAGTTGGTGCAGAAAGGGGGGGCCAGTGATTAAAGATCCACGTTAGAAACTGATTTCAACACCCACACAATGCTGTTTAATAGATTTTAAGCCTGTGACGTGTCTTATATGTACATTATGAACAATTTGAGATATTTTTCATTTCGTCCCCCTCTGAGCGAACAAAGAATAGACAGAATATTTAGGCTACGGTGGCCCGAGACGAGCGTTTTTTGTTTTTTTGTTTGTTTTTTTTTTTGGGAAAATGTTATGTGTATTTACTATGCTCCAGCGACGTGTTGCTTTTTGATTTTTTTTTTTTAAACGCTATGGCAAAAAAATAATAAAAGTAGAGCTAGATTCTGGGGGATTTTTGGGAAGATTCCTCCTTAATTTATTTGAATGATTATTCAAAAAGGAAAAAAAAGGATGACTGTCGTTCATGTCTGATTGCCTTCATGTTTTGAGTTCCCCTCCCCTCTTGTTCTGACTGAATTCATTTACACAGAATCTGTGTTTATTTTGGCAACAATTCAACCTCAAAACTGTTCTCAACTTTACCGATTCTGATGTTCAACGGTTATGAATTTTTCTTGTTCGGGGTGGAGAAATGAGACAGACCTACGTAATATATATATATATATATATATGATCCTGGCAGAGAAGACTTAGGGTACTGCATCATTATGCAAACTTTTATTTCCTTATTTTCCTCTATTTTTTTTATTTTGTATTCTAGTTTACAGAGGGGAAATAATCATCTTATTTTTGGTTGTTTTGTTATAGCGGGGCAACCTTGTTTTTCTGAAAACAAAGTGACACAAGGCTAGTATTTTTTTTTTCAGAGTACACAGGCATTTTGCAGTTATTTGTATAAAAAAAATGGGTTACACCTGCCTAATCTTTATTTTTTGTAACTATATTACAGTTTATTTGCTGCTGTGTAGTACACTTAACGGTTGGAAAATGCTGTCGATGAAGACGATGTTCAGCTATCAGGCGCTGGTCCCTATTTTTTTTTTTTTTTTTCCTTTTAAAACTTCGGAGGATTTCGGAGGAGGAGGGTGGACGGTGGGGGAGGAAAAACAAATCCCACCCCGCTGCCTGTGTTCTTAGTTTCCGAGTTGAATGCTGTTGTTTATTAGCTTTACAGGAAAGAGGGAGTTAAAAAATAATACTGTGGAGGTGTGTATCCTTCGTATGTGCATTATTTTTCAGCGACGTACGTCCTTTAAAGGAAAAAGAAGAAAAAAAAATGAGTTAATTGTGGTGGAAATGGAAATCCTCCTTCTGTAAATAAGGAAAAGTTGTCGCTTTTCTTCATGTTATGATCGGCGCCTCGGCAGGTGCCCCCCCCTCCTCTTCTTTTTTGGCTTTTGTTTGACTTCCTTCTCGTTCTTTCTCTCTTGTTTTTCCTCGTGGAGGGAAAGGGGGGTCGGAGGGGTACTCAGAGGCGATTTGAGCATCGGCATAGTGTTTATATTTATCAAAACTTTTTTGCTTTCGATAGAGCTATTGCAATAAAAATGTGTTCATGTAAACTCTGAGGTCTGGCCTGTGTTTTTGTGTGATGTGTCAACAGGTAACCAAGTACATGTACAAGTACAAATACATGTTTATATACACACACACATCTACTGCACTACATCCCAGAGATAATACCATTATTCATGCTGAGTAAGTTTGATATTTTGGGCAGTTTTTTTCAGACTAGTAGAAAAAAAACATCCACTACGTCTGTTTATTACTATTTACTATATATTTACTATTAATTGTTTATTTACTATATATTAACTGTCAAAGATTTAAGTTGTGACTCTAATACATCAAAGTTTGAACTCGTCTTTATTGTGTTCTGGAAACCAATGCAAAATTATAATTCTAAAATTATGCTCAATAAAATAAAATGTTTAATTTGCATATTTACAAAGAATAGTGTCATTAATCAACTGGGGAACTTTCATGGTGTAGTTTTTCCCCTGTTCACGTGGAGCGTCTCCACTAAAATAAATGCCTGTCTTTTCCCTAAAACTCCCTCTTGGATCAGGTGGAAAATGCATCGTCATAAAGCTGAAAACTGTCTGTTTTACTGACTACGTGGCTCTCATTGGTCAGTGATGCTACAAACACATGATGATCTTATAGATCATGATGCATCGCTGCAGCTTAAACCAGCCAACAGGGTATAAAGGATTTAAAAACAACATCTAGAGCAGCTAAATGCAGCAGACAGGAAGCATGTTACTGCACTATCAGTACTTATATTACAGAAATATTTGCTCAAGGTTTTCAGAGCAGGACTGAATTAGTTTTTTTCCCTTCACAGTGTGGTACTAGTACTTTCACTCAGGTAAAGGATCTATATACTCAAGCACAATACACAGCCCTGTATTTATCATACAAAAACAGTTCTTTAAACATGACTTCTAATCTAGAGTGTGAATGTACCAGAAATATTAATCTTTGTGTGCGTTTGCTCAATGCAGACGGCCACCTGGAGGAGCTAAGAGAAGAGGTTTTTTTGGAATATGTTACCAGTATTTTTTAGGATAGTTTTCTATGATCTTAGTAGTATTTTTGGGATACTGTACTAATGTTTTTGGGATATTTTACTAATGTTGTTTTGGATATTTTGCTAATATCTATCTACAATTTTAGTAGTATTTTTGGGATATTGGGCTAATGTTTTGGGGATATTTTACTAATGTGGTTTTGGATATTTTGCTAATATCTATCTACAATTTTAGTAGTATTTTTGGGATATTGGGCTAATGTTTTGGGGATATTTTACTAATGTGGTTTTGGATATTTTGCTAATATCTATCTACAATTTTAGTAGTATTTTTGGGATATTGGGCTAATGTTTTGGGGATATTTTACTAATGTGGTTTTGGATATTTTGCTGATATTTTTCTATGATATTAGTATTATTTTTGGGATACTGTACTAATGTTTTTGGGATATTTTACTAATGTCCTTTTGGATATTTTTCAAATATTATTCAGGTTATTTTACAATATTTTGTCTGCTATTTTGCTAATGTTATTTAGAATGCTTTAGACATTTCATCTGCTAATATTTCCTCTGTGATTTTAGTATTTTTGGAATATTGTATTCATATATTTGGGATATTTTACTGATGCAAATATTTAGGCTATTTTACACATTTTTGTCATATACTTGGCTAATATTTTTCTGCAGTAGCATTTTTGGGACATTGCACTAATGCTTTGGATATCTGACACATTTTGTCTGATATTCTGCTATTTTATGTTGGGGAAAGTGGAGCTCATTTTAATAACTTTATGTGCTGCTGGTTAATTTGTCTAATAAAAGTTACAATATTTACCTCAAAAAAAAAATCCCATTTGGGTAAATGTTACTTTGAACACCTTGACTGCCTTTGTCAAAGCTGAAATGAGTAATAAAGTTGGATGCGTGTTTAATTTCATTCAATGTTCACATGGAGGAAGTGACTCAATGTTATCTCTAACAAATATGATCGTTTTATAGCCCTGTTCTCTCACTTTTATTGACACAGATTACCCTTTATACACAGTCCTGATGCTGATTATGAATGAATGTAGATGCACATGACCGCAGAGTCGGCGTTGTCCTCGACTGAAGTGATAATCATTTGTGTTTTACTGTGTATTTGTGATCCTTTGGCCTCTGAAACCTGTTACAAACATGGTTGTCGACAGCAAAACAAGCTCTTACTTCCTCATTCTTGAAGCTCTTTTGGCAGGTTGGTTGGTTTTCGGACAACGATGCGGTGTTTATCCACCTCACGTGACCGGAGCAGCGTCTCAAAGTCCAACTGTCAAAACAATATCAAAGTTCAGTTTGGTCGGGAGAGGTCAGCTCAGAGGAGAGTTTTGTTTTTCTGGACTCTACATTCAGTTTATGTTGACTTCATATAATTTCACATATTTGAAATATTGCTCCATTTTCACAAGGGCCAAGAATATCTCTTTTTTTCTATTAGATTAAATAAACTTTTAAATAGAGATACAGGAAACCAACTGCCTATCAATCATGCAAAAACATATTTGAGCAACTATTCCTGTTAAATCACAGGAAAAAAAAAACACTGTTCCATAAAAGAAGTTTGTTTTAAGCGTCTTTTCTTGCTGCAAAAAGCAGAGCAAATTAGCAAGATAACTAAAATGTCAAACTGTGCTGGGAATTCCCCCTTCAACCAGCTTTCTGTAACCTTAATGAAGAGCTGACATGTTTTTTTTGGCCTCGTTGCTGAACGGACTGAAAGGTCAAATGGTGGTCAGACCCAAGGGCCTTAATCAAAGCTGTTGTTTTAAATGCCACAGCTTTTCTCTGCTCGTACTGTTTTATCAGACATCTGTCATGTTACAAAACATGCTTCGTGCACAGTGTAGCGATGCCCTCCGAATGCACCTAGATGGAAACTTGCTCTGACGACATCTGGGCCCTTAAACACGTCAGCACTAGTGTTTTCAAGATACCAATCCTTTCTCATAAATTGACATATTCATTTTAAGGTTTTACGGGACACAGCTTGCAGCAGCTCAACTGCACAGTAAACCTAAAAGCCACAAGTGCTGAGATAAGAGATACAACAGATGCAATGGTGCAAGAGCTCCTGAGACCCTTTACTTCAGTAAGAGAACCAATACCACCCTGTGGAAAATACTTCATTTAAAACCTTATTGAAGTATTAACTTGTACTTTATGTAAAGTATTGATTGTGCATTAACATATTTATTGTCAGTGTTTTACTGTCATAGCTGATGTTTCTGCTGCATTAATGTATATTTTGCAGTTTACTGCTGTAGATGTTTCATCTCTTTTATATCCTCATAGCTCCTTCAAGCTACAGGAAAAAGTCACCTTTTTTCAACACAAAGGATAACATGACATACAGATATGTGGTTTGCTCCGGATGTAATCTGAGACATAATTAAAGCTGTCAGACAAATGTGGTGCAGTAAAAAGTTCAATATTCACCTATAAGAAGTATAAAACTGGATAAAATGTAATAAGCTTGTGAACATACTAACAGCCCAGCAACAAACTGACACTAGCTAGCTTGTGAACATGCTAACAGCAGCACCAAACTGATACTAGCTGGCTTGTGAACATACTAACAGCCCAGTAACAAACTGACACTAGCTAGCTTGTGAACATACTAACAACCCTGTAACAAACTGATACTAGCTAGCTGGTGGACATACTAACAACCCAGTAACAAACTGACACTAGCTAGCTTGTGAACATACTAACAGCAGCACCAAACTGACACTAGCTAGCTTGTGAACATACTAACAGCCCAGTAACAAACTGATACTAGCTAGCTTGTGAACATACTAACAGCAGCACCAAACTGATACTAGCTAGCTTGTGAACATACTAACAGCAGCACCAAACTGATACTAGCTGGCTTGTGAACATACTAACAGCCCAGTAACAAACTGACACTAGCTAGCTTGTGAACATACTAACAGCAGCACCAAACTGATACTAGCTGGCTTGTGAACATACTAACAGCCCAGTAACAAACTGACACTAGCTAGCTTGTGAACATACTAACAGCCCTGTAACAAACTGACACTAGCTAGCTTGTGAACATACTAACAGCCCAGTAACAAACTGATACTAGCTAGCTTGTGAACATACTAACAGCCCAGTAACAAACTGACACTAGCTAGCTTGTGAACATGCTAACAGCAGCACCAAACTGATACTAGCTAGCTTGTGAACATACTAACAGCCCAGTAACAAACTGATACTAGCTAGCTTGTGAACATACTAACAGCCCAGTAACAAACTGATACTAGCTAGCTTGTGAACATACTAACAGCCCAGTAACAAACTGACACTAGCTAGCTTGTGAACATGCTAACAGCAGCATCAAACTGATACTAGCTGGCTTGTGAACATACTAACAGCCCAGTAACAAACTGACACTAGCTAGCTTTTGAACATGCTAACAACCCTGTAACAAACTGATACTAGCTAACTTGTGGACATACTAACAACCCAGTAACAAACTGACACTAGCTAGCTTGTGAACATGCTAACAGCAGCACCAAACTGATACTAGCTGGCTTGTGAACATACTAACAGCCCAGTAACAAACTGATACTAGCTAGCTTTTGAACATGCTAACAACCCTGTAACAAACTGATACTAGCTAGCTTGTGGACATACTAACAACCCAGTAACAAACTGACACTAGTTAGCTTGTGAACATGCTAACAGCAGCACCAAACTGATACTAGCTAGCTTGTGAACATGCTAACAGCAGCACCAAACTGATACTAGCTAGCTTGTGAACATACTAACAGCCCAGTAACAAACTGATACTAGCTAGCTTGTGAACATACTAACAACCCAGTAACAAACTGACACTAGCTAGCTTGTGAAGATGCTAACAGCATCACCAAACTGATACTAGCTAGCTTGTGAACATTCTAAAAGCCCAGTAACAAACTGATACTAGCTAGCTTTTGAACATGCTAACAGCAGCAACAAACTGATACCAGCTAGCTTGTGAACATGCTAACAGCCCAGCACCATACAGCTACTAACTAATTTGTGAACATGCTAACAGCCCAGCACCAAACAGCTACTAGCTAATTTGTGAACATGCTAACAGCCTCACATCAAACTGCTATGAGCTACCTGGTGTAAATTGTGGGGCTTTTAGCAACTAATTCGTCAAATATGTTTCTCAGAAATGAGAGCTAAAGGAAGAGAATGAATATTGGACTTACATTCATCAGAAGGACAGGAACACCACGATTAATAGATGCTAATGTTGCTCCCAGGTCTACTGGATGTGTAAATCACCAGGTCTTGGCTAACACCACATCAACAGGTGTTTCAAATGTACTTAATTTCTACACAATAGAGAGGTCTAATGAAGTACATGGAAAACACCTGTTGACATCATTTTAGCAAACTAGATGTCTTAAAGTCCCAGTCACACCACATTCGCATCATTAACCAGTAGAGTGGCATAAGGATGTTGATCTTCTAGTCTATAATTTTCTTTGGGGCTTAATGCTAAGTGGAGAAATGCCTGCATCTTATGCCTGAATAAAATAGCAATGCCACAGTGTAGAAATACTTACTTAAGTCATAATAAACAACCAAAATTTTCTGTGCTAAAACCATAATATTAGTAGGACAGACATTCCCGTTCAAAAAGCAGAATGGTCAGAGCAGAAGCCATTTTTAATGCGTAATGTTGCCACTGAGACCATTGCGACTCGATCAAGTCGGGGACTAACTTCACGAAGCACACGTATTTAGCAAGCTTACTAACTAGCTAATTCCACCATGCTTTAGTGCTATATGAAGTAACAGAAAATCAGGAAACATGTTATATACTACCCCTTGGTTTGTGGACTCTGTTCTGAGGCCTCGAGCTCGGTATTTTGACTGTTACCATCCTAGTTTTGGCCGTCGCCATCTTGGTTTCGAGCAACCAGAAGTGACACCAGAGGGTGGGGGTTAGTACAAGCAAAAATAGTAGACAACCAAATATAATTCTTTCATGATTTGACATTACACTGTGAAAGTGGACCAAATGAACTTCATGCTGTTTTGAAAAAGACTTGAAACTAGCGATTGAGACCATAAACTCATGTTTACACTGTTTACTGAGGAAGACATGACCTCAGTGTCTTCATTGGTAGCCATGGCATCAGCTTAGGTCCCTCGCTATGGCCGCTGGAGGCTGACTTACATCATTAATTAATAAATTCCCTGCTGACTGACCGACCTCCACATTGAGAGATATGATGAGGTGTTTGTGTGAGTGGATGATGAAGGCCGGAGGACCAAGCAGGGGGCATTTCAACACCAGCATGTGACCCACTAGGGTTTCATTTACTGATGGACGAACCAGTGGGCCCACTGGGGCTGTAGACCAGTGCTAAGGTTTCAAAACAACACCCAGTGTGTGAGTTGTTGTGTGTGCGAGTCCATGTGTGTCTATGCACATGGCACGGGCCAAGACTTGGAGTCCAATGCGCAGATCTGCTGTACGCGGCTTTTCAACTATTAGAGTGCCTATTAGCATCTTCGTCAGTGAGTGTACGTGGGTTTCGCCTGACCGCATCTTGTTTCCATGTCGCCCAGTGGGGGTCTTGACCTCGTTGACGCTCAACAACAGCATCTGTCTTCAAGAAAGAAGCCATCGATAGCAGTGACGCTGCCTCCTCATCCTAGAAAGTTTCCTATTTAGGTAGCGAGTCAGTGGGCTTTCCAGGTATTCTCCAGAGCAGATGATATTGGTACTGGAAATAATACATGATAAAAACACACTGCATACAGAGATGAAGTCTTGTCCCACTTTTGGACAGCCCATATTTTTCACATTGCTGCATTAAGCTGTCTTTATTTATCTATTTTTTTTTAAAATCTTTTTTATCTGTGTTACACTTTGATTTATTGCTTGGCGTTCATCGTGGATGACGAAGTAAGTATTTCATCATGCAGGGAAACATGTTTCCTGACTGTTCACATGACAATGAACAATGAAATAGAAGACTGTGTAGAAAAAGTGAATGAAGTCACCGTTCGCCATCTTGGTTTTTTTGGAGCTGAGTACATGCAAACACTGAATAAAAGATTTTAAGCGTGTTTGTATGTCATTTAAACTCCAACAGTTGAGGCCATAGACATATATATTTATGTCAAATTGTTTTTCGGTGCCTCGCAAAAGAGGGCGCTCTCACACAGCCTGTGAGTCATTTTGGGGCTTCTGGGAGATGTAGTCAGGACATAAAGAGACGGTATACACCACAGAGATCAAAACAGGAAGTGGAGACGATCGAGATTAGAGAGCAAAACAAACAGATTCTGGACAAAAATTGGCGTTTTTGGTGAAAGTGTCCTCTACTCTACCTCTGATAAAACAAGAATAGAACAAGGTAAAAACAAACATTTTTTCATGATGAAATATAGAGTCTCTTCTTTCATTTGAGCTATTCAGTGTTTTCAGAGACATAGTACAAAATATTCTGTAGGTCTTGAAATATGACTCAAAATGGGCAAAAAGGCTGGAACAAGGCTACGTTATGCTATGCATATGACGTCCATGTCATCGGGTTTTAGTGGTATATGGGCTCTATGACATCATCAAATCCTCCTCAGCCATTTGCTGGGACTGTTTATCAAAGATTTTAGCTTTTTAGCAAAACGCACAAATTAATTTTCTGAGGTAATGCAGGTAGAAAATTCGCAGATGTGGTGCAGACGATGCAGCGTCCCGAAATGGCCTAGAAGTACATTAAACCTCTTCGATACACCAGTTGAATCTCAATCGTTCAATTTGTGGATTAAAATAAAGTTTATGTAAATATACATGCACATCTATCCTGATAGACTCCTTCTGATTGATTCTCTGGCAGGACACCTCAGGATTTTGAGCACAGGGAACATGTAATCCGTTTTTCGGTAATGGGATGCGCTCTCTTAACACCAGGGAAGCTGCCAGCCGCCACCAGCCGTATGATACAGCGCTTTGTGTTTTGTTGCGCGTCCCCAAAATTACCTTTGTGCAGCAGGTGGAAGCTGGGGAGCCACCGCTCAGACAAAAGATCAGCATGTCTTTCTAGAAGCAGCAGCCACTTAGCTCTAAATAGCTTAGAGAGCCGAGACAACAGACCTGGAAACACACACAGACCACCTCACCTCCGATCCTCTCTTGTCTCTACAGCCCCGCCAAAACGAATCAGGAAGTAGATTAGTCAAGAAAGCCTGTAGCCTCAAACGGCTTAGGAAGCCAAAAACAATGGCTGCAGCCACCACACAGAGAAACAGAAAAGGGGAAGAAGAAACCGTGACTCGCTGGATTTTAGTTTCTGTTTTTGTGTTTCTGTTGTCTGTGCATTATAACAAAAATATCTGTTTGCATTCACCCAAAAATTACTTAATTTGACCATGTTCAAAATCAAATCAAGCGTCCACCAGGTGTGCAGTACTGCAAAAAAAAAAAAATGACTGTATGATGTTTTGTCTCTTAAGTTTAATATTCATTGATAATGTCCGTCTATTCTGTTTGATTAGATTTTTTTTTGAATGTTTGATATTTTGGAAATCTTCTTTGGTAATTTCGCCATCTCTGTTACATTCTTGTTAAAAAAAATCTTGATAGTCATTTTTATAACTTCCTGGCAGCATATATCTTTTGTCGCAGTCTTTTCTGCCTCCCTCTTTCGTCTCTTTGTCTGTTTAGCATGATGAGTCGTCAGAAGTAATGCTGGAAGTGTATTTTTGGCTGCATTTTCTCTAACATTGTTCCCTACAGAACAGATTCTCCTGCTAACTTTTACTTTTTTCTGCAGAGGAGTGTGCTGGATATTTCCAGCAACAGTGGGTAGGAGGGAGGAATTGGCATCTGATTGATTGATTCCATTCGGACCGAGTGTCAGTTGAGTTTTTAGTCCTGCAGCTGCCACAGAGGTCTGATTCTTTTCTTTTATTTTTCTGAACTCATAATGTATTGAAGGACCATTTCGCCCAGTAGAACAAAAGGTGCTTCTGAACAGAATGACAGACTATAGCTTTAACAGATGATCTGGTGACGTGACGCAACAACAGTCAGTTTTATTTATTATTTTTTAAAAGAAAGCTGATATGAAGTGAGACTGACAGACGAGAGAAGGGTGAAAAAAGTCAGGAGAGACGGCGCCAAGATGGCAGACATGAAGATGATGGGGTGAAACATCTTCAACAAACCTCAAGCAAGTCCAGCTGAGTCTTTTGTGCTCTTTTTGATTCACCTCGATCTGGATAATTGAGTCCCAACACTGATGGTGACGTGTTGTGTTTATTCATAAACTCACAGGAGTCAGAGTCAGTGCATCATTTCTGCTGGGCTATAGCTAATTATAGATAATTATTCCTGGAAATCATTCTGGTTATTCACTGGCTCATCTGTTAAATCATTCAGTTTTATTTGTATAGTCCAATCTGTACAGGATATCTACAAACAACCCTGCTAACAATCTCTACGACATTTCTTTGACACACTGGAGGAAGAAATGACCTTGTTTGTTAAATAAAGTCACATAATACAGCTGCTTTGACACACCTTTCTGTTTTTCAAATGAGAGTCAGTGATTTGAGTTTTTCAGGTCCTTAACACTTCTCCTTCTCCGTGGACATCCTCCCATCATGCCATGCTTCTCTGGTGCTCCTCAGGGCCTTGGTTCTTTTGGGGTCAACCACCACGTAGTCAACTCGTGTCCTCTGGCCTCGTGTTGCTCGCTCCTCCACTGCTCCGACCTGCTCGCCTCCACCTCCACCTCCTGCTGTGCAGCGTTTCTGGTGATGGAGAAGATTACAGATATTTCTTAATAAGATGAGACAATCCTTTATTAGTGTCACAGCTGGAGAAATTTACATCATCGTCCTGTCATATATTTTTTATTCTATCTGTCTGTCTGTCTATCTGTCTATATATCTGTCTGTCTCTCTGTCTGTCTGTCTATCTATCTATCTATCTATCAGTCTATCTGTCTGTCTATCTATTTATCTATCTATCTATCTGTCTGTCTGTCTGTCTATCTATCTATCTGTCTGTCTATCTATCTATCTATCTGTCTGTCTGTCTGTCTACATTATGTGTTTTTTTGTGTTGACTTGGCTCCCTCTAGTGGCCACAGACAGACATGAATGAACTTTTCTACTACAGTGTATCTACTGACCCATTCTTGGAATGACAGAAATAGCTGCTGCACAACAGAAACACAGTAAACAGCAGAAGAAATAAACAACATTCTTAAGTTTTATTTGACACAGCAGAGATAAAGAGAGAGAGAGAGAGAGTGTTACCTGTCTTGTTGGTGTCGATCGCCCGGTGTGGAGATCCAGGTCCAGGTACTCCACCTGTTTGTCGCCTCTGGCTCGCCGTAGCGCCGGGCTGCCGACGCCGCCCTCTGAGGCCCGGTGCAGCATGAGCCTCAGAGACTGAGGATAAGAGATAAGATAATCCTTTATTAGTCCCACAGACGGGGACATCAAGAACATCAATAAACAATGAACACAAGTGTAAATAAGCAACAAATCAGGTGAAAAAGAACATAATTGAACAAAATAAGTGAACACAAAGGACCAACTGGTGTAAGAAAATACACAAAAATACTTTAAAGGAAAAAGGAAGAAGGGTGTAAAGGTCCCTTTTGTTCATTTATGTTGTTTATTTGTTGTTCATTTTGACTTTTACTTATCATTTATTGATGTTCTCATTCTAATTATTAATGCTGACTTAGTTTTTTCCATCTGATCTAATGATTATTTTCATATTATACACTGTTTAATTGGATATATGTTACTTGCTGACTGCTTGTTTACCTTTGTTACCTACTTACTTTTAAGGCTTTTATTTTTCTACTTATTCTTCTTGTTTACTGATGTCACTGCTTCTTATTTTTTGCATATACCTTTATTGTGTTGTTGCTTCCTCCACTTTGCTGCTGTAACAATGTAAATTTCCTCGTTGGTGGGATGAATAAGAGTTTATCGTGTCTTATCTTAAGAAGGAAGGAAGGACAGAGGGAAGGAAGCAAGAGGAAGGAGAGTTTTACCGGCTCTCCAGCGCTGAAGCTGAGGCTGGAGGTGGGCGTCATGGCAACGTAGCTGTCGTCAGTGTCATCAGAGTCGGAGGACGGAGACGAGCTGTGAGCGGAGGACGTCCTGACTGACCGACAACTAGACAGACTGACAGACAACACGAACAGCATATGTATGTAAGTGTGATTTAAATTTTACACACTATTTATACATACATGGGAGAGCCATATTAATTACAGTTTACATGCTATAACCACTCCAGCATTGTTTGCCTGTGACTTGATATAATTAATCATTATATAATAACACTCATAATAAATATAATAAATCTCTTGGATTAAGTTTCACCACAGGGGAGAAGCAGAGCGACACATCTCTCTCTCTCTCTCTCTGGTTCTGTAGTAAACATTAAATGTTGATGCGTTTTCTTGTTTTTCTGTTGACGCTGTGATAAAAACACACTTACTCTCGTGTGAAAGTTCGAGTGACAGGCGAGCGGACGGGAGGCGGGACTTCCTGCCAGTCCTGCTGCACTGGAGTGATGTCCAGAGGAGCTGGTTTCACTGGGAGGAGGACAGAGGGAAACACTTTACTGACTGCAGAGCTGAAGATGATTTATGCAGAAAAAATAAAAGAAAAACAAAAGAGGAATACAGATTCATGAGCAGAGCATGTTGAGGTTAAACTTCTGTTGACCCGTTTGGACGCTTTTATAAAGTATGAATTATTATAAATTATTTCTTCTCTTTTTGAATTTGTGGCCAATATAACTAATCTTGATGAAATACTTTCAAGCCTCATTTTTGACCAAAAAAACCCTGAATTATTTAGACTCTACTTGAGATCAGAGGACCACATTCTGATGGATTATTACAGACTATAGTCTATGTAAAGGCTGAGTCAGGACACAGTTATGTCTGTTTTAACAGTTTTAAGAAGCACAAAAATAAAAATGATCAGTTAATCATACCTTAGGTTTACATTTCTTAATAAAAGTTCCTGTCAAAATAGCTCATTAACATGAAATTCTGCCTTATTTTTGAGTAGAATATGAATTATTTTGTCTACAGTTGAGATCGGAGGCCCTTACAATGACGGGTTATTAAAATTTCGTCATGGCAGCACGCAATGACACCTTTTGTCCTCACGATGGCGATACGAGGGTTAAAGCCTGAAGCAGCTGGAAACAAACAGGGCTTTTTACGTCTAAACACTGGGATGAGCTGCATTTTGGGATAAGAGAATTATACTTTTATTTTGGTAGATGGAAGTGAAGATTTACATCTCTGATATCTCTGCATGTGATAAGAGTGAGGCAGCTGGTGCTAAATCAATAGCTTTTTGAGGCTAGCCATTTAGAATAGAATAGAAGAAAATAGTTTTTTATTTATCCCCCATTGGGGGAAATTCAGAGAAAGAAAGAAACAACAAACAACAGAAATAAAATATTAGAATAAATAAAAACAATAGTAATAATAGTAATAAATACAATATGTACCAAATAAAAAGTAAGAATATATATATATATATACATATATTTGTGATGTGGATGTGACTTGAAGATATAGACATAAAATCAAATCACGCTTGCAATATTTAAGTGCATTCATGCCATGAAGTTTGGTCTAATGCACTCTACGTACCCAGAGGTTTTACTCAAAAGGGTCAAAAAGTTGAGTGGAAGGTTGGACTCGACAGATATTTGTCCAGATGTTGGCTCTAAAATTGGCTTTTTGTCCTTTGTTTCATTAAAGCAATGAGGAAAAGCAGCAGCAGCACTGGAGAGCTGATAAAAGTGGTCAAAAATATTTTGTGTTGTTTTGTTATATTATGTTATATTATAATAACATTTTTAAAAATATATATTTTATCATTTAAAATATTCATTCTTTACTGCGTCTGAGGCTAACATGGAGTTTCTGAACCGTCAGTAATCTAACCGTGAATAAATAAAGAGTTTAATTCTGCGTGGGCAGATTAATATGACTTCATTGCTAAGGATGGCTTGCCTGTATGCTCGATGTGGGGAGACAAAAAAGTGTGTAAATTTTTATTTTATTAATTTTCCACAGATGTGAGGAGCACCTAAACAGGCCTGCCTAACATGCACACTACACATTGTTTCTCCTCTTCATAATAAATATTACCAGTTTTCCATATTGCTCTTCTATATTCTTAGAAATACAACAAAGCTTTTTGTATAAGCGGTAAAATTATAATAAAACTTTATAGTCGGTGTTATGTTTGGAGCTCCTTAAAATGTTATTTGGTGGAAGAGGAGGAGTGCAAAGGTTATTTCTATTCTGGTGTTTTTAGTCGCTGGTAAACCACCTCAGTGCTGCAGAATGGCCCGACTATCAAGAGAGACACATAATATGTGGTTTAGTGTAAACAAAAGTGACTTGAATCTCAAAAAAATCAAGAAATGAAAAACTCCAGTCTGCAGTGGAGCAGAAACAGCTGCCTAACCGTGGACCTCTGCTAATATTTAATGGGTTTCTATACGCTACATACGGAGCTGTCACGCAGCAAAGTGAAAGCAGGTAAATAATTAAAGCTAAAAGACGATGAAGGGGAACAAGAGAAATGACAAACTGGAGGCGGAGGGAGAGGGAATATGAAGTGTTCCTGGAAGAGAAATCACAGATTTGTGGTTCGTACTTTTAGTTTTGTGTGTCGTCTCTGCAGCCGTCTGGACGTCTGTTCTGTCTGCAGGCTGAGCGACACAAACTCCTGCAAATGATTCAGCAGAGAGCAGGAAGCATCAGCCAGAGTTTCTGTGCAAACTAGAACAACAGCAGCCTCTTCCAAACTTTAAAATGATTCTGCTATGTGTCACTATGTGGAGTCACCTGAGGCCGTCGGTCTGGTATTTATGTGCATTCTCAGTTTGTATATTCTGCTGTAAACACAGTCACGCTATTTATCACCTTCATTTAACAACATCCACTCTATGACTGTATGGCAGCCATGTTGACTGTCCACAGTTCATATAATCTGTCAATTATTACTTTACATACAACAGTAGCTCAGTTCAGTTTAGTTCAGTTCAGTTTAGTTTAGTTCAGTTCAATTTAGTTAAGTTTAGTTCAGTTCAGTTTGTCTCAGTAGCTCAGTTCAGTTCAGTTTATTTTACTTTAGTTCAGTTTAGTTTACTTTAGTTGTCTCAGTAGCTCAGTTTAGTTCAGTTTACTTTAGCTTTTCTTGCACTCCCGTTTGTCTTGTTCAGTATTTTCATTTGTTAGTTTTTTTCCTTCCTGTTTGTCTTGTTCAGTAGTTTTGTTTATGTTAGTTTTTTTTCCTTCCTGTTTGTCTTGTTCAGTAGTTTTGTTTATGTTAGTTTTTTTTCCTTCCTGTTTGTGTTGTTCAGTAGTTTTGTTTATGTTAGTTTTTTTCCTTCCTGTTTGTCTTGTTCAGTAGTTTTGTTTATGTTAGTTTTTTTTCCTTCCTGTTTGTCTTGTTCAGTAGTGTTGTTTATGTTAGTTTTTTTTCCTTCCTGTTTGTCTTGTTCAGTAGTTTTGTTTATGTTAGTTTTTTTCCTTCCTGTTTGTCTTGTTCAGTAGTTTTGTTTATGTTAGTTTTTTTTCCTTCCTGTTTGTCTTGTTCAGTAGTTTTGTTTATGTTAGTTTTTTTTCCTTCCTGTTTGTCTTGTTCAGTAGTTTTGTTTATGTTAGTTTTTTTTCCTTCCTGTTTGTCTTGTTCAGTAGTTTTGTTTATGTTAGTTTTTTTCCTTCCTGTTTGTCTTGTTTAGTAGTTTTGTTTATGTTAGTTTTTTTTCCTTCCTGTTTGTCTTGTTCAGTAGTTTTGTTTATGTTAGTTTTTTTCCTTCCTGTTTGTGTTGTTCAGTAGTTTTGTTTATGTTAGTTTTTTTTCCTTCCTGTTTGTCTTGTTCAGAGTAGTGTTTATGTTAGTTTTTTCCTTCCTGTTTGTCTTGTTCAGTAGTTTTGTTTATGTTAGTTTGTCTTGTTCAGTAGTTTTGTTTATGTTAGTTTTTTTCCTTCCTGTTTGTCTTGTTTAGTAGTTTTGTTTATGTTAGTTTTTTTTCCTTCCTGTTTGTCTTGTTTAGTAGTGTTGTTTATGTTAGTTTTTTTCCTTCCTGTTTGTCTTGTTCAGTAGTTTTGTTTATGTTAGTTTTTTTCCTTCCTGTTTGTGTTGTTCAGTAGTTTTGTTTATGTTAGTTTTTTTTCCTTCCTGTTTGTCTTGTTCAGTAGTTTTGTTTATGTTAGTTTTTTTTCCTTCCTGTTTGTCTTGTTTAGTAGTGTTGTTTATGTTAGTTTTTTTCCTTCCTGTTTGTCTTGTTTAGTAGTTTTGTTTATGTTAGTTTTTTTTCCTTCCTGTTTGTCTTGTTTAGTAGTTTTGTTTATGTTAGTTTTTTTTCCTTCCTGTTTGTCTTGTTTAGTAGTGTTGTTTATGTTAGTTTTTTTCCTTCCTGTTTGTCTTGTTCAGTAGTTTTGTTTATGTTAGTTTTTTTTCCTTCCTGTTTGTCTTGTTTAGTAGTGTTGTTTATGTTAGTTTTTTTCCTTCCTGTTTGTCTTGTTCAGTAGTTTTGTTTATGTTAGTTTTTTTTCCTTCCTGTTTGTCTTGTTCAGTAGTTTTGTTTATGTTAGTTTTTTTTCCTTCCTGTTTGTCTTGTTTAGTAGTTTTGTTTATGTTAGTTTTTTTTCCTTCCTGTTTGTCTTGTTTAGTAGTGTTGTTTATGTTAGTTTTTTTTCCTTCCTGTTTGTCTTGTTCAGTAGTTTTGTTTATGTTAGTTTTTTTTCCTTCCTGTTTGTCTTGTTTAGTAGTGTTGTTTATGTTAGTTTTTTTCCTTCCTGTTTGTCTTGTTCAGTAGTTTTGTTTATGTTAGTTTTTTTCCTTCCTGTTTGTCTTGTTCAGTAGTGTTGTTTATGTTAGTTTTTTTGCTTCCTGTTTATCTTGTTTAGTAGTTTTGTTTATGTTAGTTTTTTTCCTTCCTGTTTGTCTTGTTTAGTAGTTTTGTTTATGTTAGTTTTTTTCCTTCCTGTTTGTCTTGTTTAGTAGTTTTGTTTATGTTAGTTTTTTTCCTTCCTGTTTGTCTTGTTCAGTAGTTTTGTTTATGTTAGTTTTTTTTCCTTCCTGTTTGTCTTGTTTAGTAGTGTTGTTTATGTTAGTTTTTTTCCTTCCTGTTTGTCTTGTTCAGTAGTTTTGTTTATGTTAGTTTTTTTCCTTCCTGTTTGTCTTGTTTAGTAGTGTTGTTTATGTTAGTTTTTTTGCTTCCTGTTTATCTTGTTTAGTAGTTTTGTTTATGTTAGTTTTTTTCCTTCCTGTTTGTCTTGTTTAGTAGTTTTGTTTATGTTAGTTTTTTTCCTTCCTGTTTGTCTTGTTTAGTAGTTTTGTTTATGTTAGTTTTTTTTCCTTCCTGTTTGTCTTGTTCAGTAGTTTTGTTTATGTTATTTTTTTCTTCCTTCCTGTGTTCTTCTTTGCAGAAATAATAAAGAACTGGACTTGACCTGACTTGATTTACCACATTTCGAGCAGTGAACTCACCTCTGCGTTGTGGTTTCAGGTTGCGGTGGATCGGTGGAGGCATGGCATCCACCTCCACACTGCCAGCAGAGTTCATGGTGTTCCTCCGGAGCGGTGGGGTGACGGGGACCACGGGAGTCAGCGGGGAGTTACGAAAACCCATGTGGGCGGGTGGAGGGACCTGCCTCCCCAGGGATGCCAGGTCACCGGCTGCAGGAGTGGGGTGAACAGGAAGGGAGGGGGCGAGGGGGGTCATGGGGACGTAGTTGGTGTCCTGAACTTGGACAGAGGGTTCAGAGGGAGGATGAGGAGGCACCCTGCAACAAGAGAAGAAGAGAAGATCAGCAACTGGGACATGTTTTTTTTTATTATAACTCAGGAATAAGTAAAAATAAATGTTGAAACAGAGGAATAAATCAAAGAATACACTAGTAAATAAAAAATGTGGACAAATAAAGAGACAAATAAATAAAGGAGAAATATAGGGAATAAAGGGAATATAAAATAAAATAAAGGGATATATACACACACACATACACACATATTTATATAAACAGAAAATAATACAATTTATAATGTATACAAAATTGTAAAAAATATATATTTTTAATTTATTCATCTATATATTTCCACAAAATAATAATAATAATAATAATAATAATAATAGTAATGATAATACATAAATAAATAAATAAAATAAGGGACTTTATTCCAAGGACTAAACATTTCTAATGTTTAAATATATGTAAAAAGAAAAAGAAACATGTTGTCAATGCTTATTGTTTGAAAAGGTCCAGTCTTTTAAAAAAATGAAATAAAAAACAAATAAATCCCATAAGGTAGCGTCTGGCTAACCTCGGTGCAACAGGAGGCTCAGTGGTGGCGGCGCTCATGGGAACGTAGTTTTCATCCACGTCGTCATCTTCAGAGCAAACGCTACCCAGAGGTACCATGCCTTTATTGAACTAAGAGACACAAAGATAAAATATGGATACAAACAGATTTATGTGTGATTTATTCTTGAGGTATTAAAAAAAAGTTTGAACTCACAAAGTAACTGTTGAAGCTCTCGCTGAACTCGAACATGCTCGCTCTGTCGGACAGAGACCGAGGGATGAAAAAAGGATCACAACCTGAAACACAGAGTGGACAGACTGAAACACAAACAGCACTTCAACACCGAGAGTTCAACAGAATGATGTCGAATAGAGCTGGAGGTGCTAAACTGAACCGAACAGTCCACAGTGACTATATGAAAGTCAGATTTTTTCAGGAAAAGCAACACCATTCTTGATGCAAAAGAGACACTAAATGTCCTTTAATTAGGCTGTAATTTGTAACATGCCGCTGAAGTACTTGTAAAATTGACATGAAATGACATGATATATCTTATCAACAGAACATCTGTGCAGCTTTCAGACTTGTGTTGACGAAGTGGAAACAGAGCTTGACCAGATCTGAATGTAGATGGACACTAAGACAGAAAAACATTTGTGCAATAAGCGTCAAGTCTGAGCATGTCTGACTACAGAGCCTGTTGTCCTGAATGGAGGAGGAAAGAAAGAAAGCGAGGCTGGAACCAGGAAGAAAAACCTGCTGTGGGGATCAAAGATCTCGCCTCGCTAATGAAACTAATCCTGATGAATTTCTGGTACGAACAGGCACAAAGAGTTTGAGCTGTGACGATGTAATCGGTTCAGTTCTGCACAATAAAGCTGCTTGATCTCCTCCAGCAGCTCACAGTGACGATGGAGCTCTGCAGGGATTTCACAGCCACTGTGACTAAATGTTTATTTCCACAATACTACTGATTTACATAACAAATACACCAAAAGTGAGCTACATATTTTTATCAGTATGGAGAGTCGTAAAAATAATTATTAATAGAATAAACTATTTCTATTATATTTTTATTTATTGTTATTAATAATAGAAATAATTCTATTGTTATTAATAGTAATAACAACAATAATGATGATGATGATACTCAGAATAATATCATAATAATAAGTAAAGAAAAAGAAAATACATATAAAAATATAAAGGGATATAAATATTTATATAAAAATGACATAACCCAATTTATAATGTATATGAAAAATATATTTTTAAATATATAATACATACTGTATATTGAAATGTGAAAATACGTTACAATTCTTCTAATTAATTCTTTATATTTTGCTATTTGTCTTTATTGCCAAATGTTTCTTTTTTTTGTATTTATTTGTCTTTATATTTCCATTTATTATCTGTATTCTTTTACAGATTTATTCTTCCTTATGGCCCAACTTTGACTCCATAGAGTCCCAAAATAACTAATAATAAAAGTGAGAATGGGACTGGAACTTCATCAGGTGGATGTTAACATGCAAAATAACATTTATTTGGTGTATTTGTCAGCTTGTTTGTCGTTTTCTTCTGCTCCCCAAAATATTTGTATCTAAATATGAGGCTAGCGACTGGTTAGCTTAGCATAAAGACTCATTAATAAACTCATTTTATCTCGTTTTTTTAACTGTAAAAAAGTGTAAAAAAAAAAACCACTGAGTGGTTTTATGTGTTGGACTATTTCTCAGTGGGGAGGAGTGATACTGATTGTCTCAACCTAAGAGAAAGCATATTTCACAAACAATCCTTTAAAACAAGTGAAACTATGTCATGAAGGCCACGACAGACTGCTCTTCTTACCCATCGGTGTGCGTCCTGGCACATTGATGGTGTTGCTCCTCGGCAGACCTCCTCCCTCACATCCATCCCTCCTCTCTGACTCGGAGGTGGAGCGGGGCATCGTTGCCGGCGACGTGTCCACAGCCGGGCTCTCTCCCTGGGCAGCGACGCTCTGAGGCTTGGGCGGCCGTGGAGGAGGAGTCGGGGTGGAGGCGTGGAGCTCCGTTTGGGTCAGGGAGTCCACGCTGGGGGTGGAGGATAGGCGGTGAGGGGGTCGTGGGTGCGTGGTGGACGCCGGGCGAGGGATCTGGTACCCGCTGGTTGGACTCATGGTGGTACGCGTTTCGTCACTGAGAGGTATCGCCACGGGTCGCAGGTGGAAGTCCAGGGAGTGCTTCCTGGGATGAGGAGAGGGGTGACAGCGAGGCCGGCCGCCTCGTCTCTGGAGGTCAGAGGTCATGCTGGCATCCAGGGACTGGCTGAATGGGCCCGTCATGGAGGCGACCGTCCACGGGGCCGTCCTGAAGCCTGAGGAGGAGGAAGAGGAGGACAAGGAGGAAGGAGGCGGCAGGCCGTTGGGAAGCAGCGATGGAGAAGAGGAAGAGGAGGAGGAGGAGGAGGTGGCGGAGGGAGGAGGGTGGTCGTTGTAGTCGGTTTCAAGAGAGGTGGAGGAACCTAAAGGAGGCCTGGAGACAGAATACGAGCACAGTGACTGTTTGAGATGACTGCCCCAAAGGAAAAGCCCACATTAAATGGTTGGAAGGCAAAACACACCTACTTTTAAATAATATGAAAGGCAGCAAATATCACAACAGAGACTTTTTCAAGAAGGACAAACGAATCCTAACCCGGACAGGTAAAAAATCTTTAAAATTGCAGAGGAAATTGTGAGGAAAGCATCAGGCTTGGATAAACCAAGCCAGACTCTGGGTGATTTCTCTCCAGACGGTGCATTTATATATACAGTCATGGAAAAAATTATTAGACCACCCTTGTTTTCTTCAATTTCTTGTTAATTTTAATGCCTGGCTCAACTAAAGGTACATTTGTTTGGACAATTATAATGATAACAACAAAAATAGCTCATGAGAGTTTAATTTAAGAACTAAGGATTATTCATTTTCCATGGTTTTCTTGATAATAACCAAAATTACTTAAATTCTTACATCAATAGCTATGGCATTGTACCGCCAAAAACACTACTTTTAAGCATTCCATGTTTTCTTTTCTGTTTGCTTTAAACACATGATACACACAAGAGTTAATACTTGATTGCATAACCATTGTTTTGGATGACTGCAGCCATGCGTCTTGGCATGCTCTCCACCAGCTTCTGACATTGTTCTGCTGTCACAGCAGCCCATTCCTGTTGGACAAATTCAAACAAATTTTCTTTGTTTTTGGGCTTGTGGTTCTCCATTTTGAGTTTGATGATTTTCCACAGGTTTTCAATTGGATTAAGATCTGGTGATTGAGCAGGCCAAGGCATGGTGCGAATGTTGTGGTTCTCCATCCAGGCTTTAACTGACCTTGCCGTGTGGCAAGGGGCATTGTCTTGTTGGAAAATCCAGTCATTCGAGGCAGGAAAGAGTTTTCCAGCTGATGGAAGAAGACTGTTTTCAAGGGTAGTCCTGTACTTGACCTGGTTCATTCGGCCTTCACACAATTGCATTTGCCCTCTTCCACTCAGACTGAAACAACCCCAGATCATGACTGATCCACACCCATGTTTTACTGTAGGGGCAAGACAGTCTGGGTTGTAAGCTTCTCCAGGCTTCCTCCTAACCAGTAAGTTGGCTGGAGTGGGCATCAATTCAAAATTGGATTCATCACTGAAGAGAACCTTAGCCCAATCATCAACAGTCCAATCCTTGTGGTCTCGAGCAAAGAGTAAGCGGGCCTTCCTCTGCCTTTCATTGATGAAGGGCTTCTTGCGTGCTCTGTGTGACTTCAAACCAGCTTCAACAAGTCGGTTTCGAACTGTCCTTGCCGAGCAAGTCACATTTCTCGACAGTGCCCACTCATTTTTAAGGTCCCTGGAGGTCTGACGACGATTCCTGACACAGGAACGGATGAGTGCACGGTCATCTCGTGGGGTAGAAAGACGTTTCCTGCCACGGCCAGGTAGCAATTTGGTAGTGCCATGTTCAGCTTGTTTTTTTGTTGTAATGAACGGCTGTCTTGGAGATCTTCAGTTTTTTGCTACCTGTCTCTCACTCATGCCAATTTCCAGCAGTGCCAAGATGGCTGCCTTTGTTGCTTCACATAATTCTTTTGTTTTAGGCATTATGTGAGAGCTGACAACTTCTGAGTTGTGCTACGGCTTGAATGTAAGCAGGAAACCACTCTAGGCCTTTGCATGTGCAGTGCTGCTTGTGACATGAAATGGCCTCTTATATACCCTGGGAATCAATTAAGCTTAAGAATGTCAAATAGGACATAAAGTATTATGTGACCAGCTGCATTTTTTGTTGTGTTCATTGTATTATACGTTTAGTGGTACCAGATATTAGAATGAACAAGAAATTGAAGAAAACAAGGGTGGTCTAATAATTTTTTCCATGACTGTATATATACATGTTTATTTAGTTTTGTCTTTCTATTTCACGTCCCCAAAATGAAGTCTTGTTTCCTGTATTTGTGTGTTTACCTGATGTGACTCTGGCAGTGCGATAACCACAAGTAATCTTCTTCTGCATTTCCATCGTGCCCCAGGTTTTGCACGCTCACAGGATCGTAGGGGGGTGGGACTGACCCTGTTACCGCGACGACAGCAGTGGCAGTGATGCTGGTCGGGGTCGCCGAGGTGATGGAGGATGAAGCGGAGACAGGAGGTCTCTCTGGGACTGTAGGGAGAAAAATTTAATGGTGACTTTAGCGCTCTAGCTCAAGGAAGAGGAGAAAGAACAAAGATGGAGGGGCTGGTTAAGACGTCTTTAGAGGGTGGAAAAATGAACATGACTGAGAATCCGTTGATCAAAAGGAACCAGAATGAGACAGTAAAGAAGTGAGAAGACTTTTACTGTGAAGGGCTGTCTGGACTGGTACTACTTCCTGTCAGCTTTGAGATGTTAAAGAGAAGAAAAGAGATATCTGGTTCTGTCTTTCATTATAGTAAATTTCAAAGCTTTACTTTGAAATTATCTGGTGTCTTCTCATTTGAATAAGGAGCTTTACTTTGAAATTATTTGGTGTCTGTCCTCCTTTTATTACAAGAAGAAGCTTTACTTTGAAATTATTTGGGGTCTGTCCTCCTTTTATTACAAGAAGAAGCTTTACTTTGAAATTATTTGGTGTCTGTCCTCCTTGTATTACAAGAAGAAGCTTTACTTTGAAATTACCTTGCCTCTCAGGTTATGTTACAGAATAATCCAAAAGTAATCTAACTTAGTAAAGTAAGGGATTATTTTTTTGACAGTAATCTTCTAATGTTTTAATATATTTTTTTTTATGTCTGAGTCACCGACGTCACTAAAGTGAATCAGGACACTTTAGTCCATCTTTTCTTTCTGCATGTTCTCTCTCTTCTCTCCTCCCACTAGTTTTCACACTGATTCAGCAACAACCCACACTTCTCTCTAATTTAAACACTAAAGAGGGAGGGTGCTCTCCATCCATCCATCCATCCATCCATCCAGATCATACCGTCATCAGTGGGGTTGAAGCCACAGAGCAGGCAGATGGAGGACACCCAGCGGTTCATGTCCTCCTCAGACTCGGCCACCAGGTACCAGGTCCTCTCCTCCGTCCTCAGGTCGAAAACGAAGCTGCTCTCCAGCTCCTTCTTGGTGAACGTCAGGCCGGCATCCACCTGAAGGAGAAGTGGACGAGTGCATGACTGTGCACTATTCAGCAAAGCTTGTTGCTTCTATTAAAGACAGTTCAGTTTAATATATAATTTAAAAATGCTGCATGTAGTTAGCATTCAACACAGACGCTTGAGTCAGCCTTAAACTGCACCCACAGTATCCACCACCCAGTGTCAGGTGTTTAACACTGCTGCCCTAAATTAACAGTATATATATATATATGTAAATCAAATATCAAAGCACATTATTTTTTGATTAAGTTGCTAAACTCCAGTTATTTACTGTTTACTTTCCTGATTTCTTGCACCACAAATAATATAATATAAAGTCTGTAAAGTATGATAATAGTCATACCACTACTACTACGTTCAATAATCACACTACAATAGTTTTGGAGCTCCACTGACTCGTTAGCAGAGTCTGTTTACCTGTTCACACAGGTTCAGGTTGATGGTTCTGATTGGCCGGTGGGACTGCTGGTTCTTGAAGTACTGCAGGACGTCCGGCTCTCCGCTCAGCCGACCGCTCCTCAGCACGAACCAGCGCCTCTTCCACGCCTGGAGGAAAAACATTAAACGGTTCAGTCTTTCATTAGCTTGTTGACATAAAACATGAACGCATGAACTTGCTTTAGGAGCAATGAAACACAAGAAATAGAGAAGATATAACATATAAAAATAAAATACAATAGAATAAAATTACTGTAACATCCTGACAGGGTTCTTTCACCATTTTTAAAGTTTCTAAGACCTCAACAAATATAATTTAAAACTCCAAAATGTCATAACAATTTCTTTAGTAGAAAATAGTCAGTTTATTGTAGGGCCTGACTAATACAGAGTTTTTGAGGCCGATGTTGATATCGATATTTAGCAGGGAAAAAAAAAATCCTGTAACCGATTAATCAGATAATTATTTTTGGGGATTTTTTTCAGCCATTTAAAACAATGATATAAATTGAAGGCATAACACTCAGGCTTAACATTTTTCTACAACTTAAATTTCACAACTTTCAAGAACAAAGAGGAGAACTTTGTGAACAAAATAACGTGAAAAATTACAGTAAATCTCTGAATCCTGTGTTTTCCTATTGACATTAAACGTACCATCTGAAAATTTAATACCTACAGCAAATTTATGGTGAATTTAAGACAATTTAAGACCTTAATTACCCAGATTTTAATTTAAGACATTTGAAGATTTTTTTAAGGAAGGCCTGACAGACAAATATATTATAAAATAATCCAAACTGGCATAGTTGGGTTGCAACCAACAATTGTTTTGTTGTTTGTTCTATAAAATGTCAGAAAATGGTAAAATTAGAATTAATGGTAGAATTAGTATTTCCTAAAATTCTAAATATTTACAGTTTGTAATAAAAAAATGATTTTAATGGCACATTAAATGAAAAAAATAAAATATGAATGTGATGCATATAAATTCTGAGGCATAAAATATAAATTCAGCAGTGAAAGGACGCTGTGCAAAAATATAGCAAATTAGTAATTAGATATTAGACAGATGACAGTAGCAATGAGTCCAGCTGTGTTTACATCAGCCAGTGATGTTATAGAGTCTTATTGCTGACGGCAGGAACGACCCTGTTGATTAAGGTTTAAGGTATTCAAACAAGTTACGTATAACAATGATAACGTACTGATTAAAAGAACAATCTGTTCAGTGTTTGACTCTCCAGGTTTTTATGGGTCGGTCCATCTCCCATGAGCGCTCCACGGGACGACACCTCATAGTTCAGACATGACTCAGCGCCGTCCTTGTGTGCAAAACACACATCATGATTATTTAAACGTGTGAAGCGCAGCATGAGAGGTTGATGATTTTAAGTTGATGATAGCGCACAAACACATGACGATGAGCTCAGTGTTTTTCTGTTTTAAGGGAAAACAGAAAAGAAAAAAAACATGCTAAAAGGACACAGACGTCTTTCTCTGGATAGACACAGTCTGACTGTGAACAGCTAACTCAATCTATACTGATCCTGGTCAGAACCAACGTGACTTCCAAAGGCGCTTTCTTTCCCTGCGAGCACAGACAGGAAGAGGAAATAGCCAAACAGGAAATGCCACTCAGAGATGGCAGTGTGTGTGTGTGTGTGTGTGTCCTCCTTTACTCTGTCATCTTCAGGCTGCTGGACAAATAAAAGCTGCAAGTATGAAGCTATTGTTCTGCTGCTTCCAGTTAAAGGAACAGTTCATCCAAAATTGCATACCATACTCACCTCACCCAGAAAAATGATTTTCCATCAAAAGGCGCGAAGGAGAGCAAAAAAAGACAGGATATTAGCGCAAACATTGACGGGTGACGAACAAAAGACAGTGTTATCCAAGTGTCCTGTGTCCGTTTGTGCTTTAATCTTTTTGCTGCCTTCAGCCTCCATCGCCATCTTGTTTCCACTGAAGTGCCTTTATTTTTCCAGTGCTCTGGTCTTCTTAACGCCACGCAATAAAGCTTCTTGTCAAGAAAACCCTCCAGGATGTAAAGACAGCACTCTATAACTTTGAGGTGAACTATTCCTTTTCTGAATCTATCGCTAAGTTTGAGTGTAAATTCTTTGTGTTTCCTCATGATTTAATGAATTAGACCACACCATTGAAGAGTGAGTGGAAGTAATATTAAAGAAAAAGTATCTGCGTCTATTTATCAAATGTAAAACTCAAGTCAGGGATGTAAACATATCAGATTTTTACGCCACTATTATTCTTGGTTCATTCACCATTTTAAAAGTTAACTTTAATACTTTTTAAGTATTTAAATCTCAAAGAGTCATTTTTTTATACATTTTTTTCAGCCCTTTAACACTTCTATCAATGATATAAATTTAAGGAATAACACTTGAATTTTTCTAACTTTAATTTCACAAATTTCAAGAACAATGAAGTGAACTTGTGAATAAAATAAGGTGCAAAATTGCTGTAAATCTCTGAATTCCCAGTTCTCCTATTGGCATTAAACGCACCATCTGAAAATTTCGTACCTACAGAAAATTTACTGTTAATTTAAGACAACTTAACCCTTTAATTACCAACAACATTATTGGCATAGTTATAGAACAACATATTAACAATACTATCAGTATTGAACATTGTTTACTGTGTATTTTGTCTTGTTTTCAACACAAATATATTAGTATACATTCAGCATTTATATATGTTTTTACTACAAAGTTAATTATTTGTTATTTTTATGCTTTCATTTTGGACAAAGAGAGCAATATATATAATATATGAACATATGCATACATACAAAGAGAAGATTGTTAAACTGATTTTGGAAATTGTGAAATGCACATTCTATATTCTATATTAGGTTTCTCAGCTGAAAAGACAGGGAGTTACAAGAAGCTTAAATATGTTATTAACCTCTGAATAAAGTGGAACTATTGTCACTGCAGAGGAGAACAATAAGCAACCATGCCAGAGCCACAAACTGACACAAACAGTAGCTGGACCAGCTGCACACAATGTGTCTTCAAATAAAAAAATAGGATAAAATATGATCCTTATCATCCAAACTGACCTGCCAGAATATCAGCATCTTCAAAATAATGCTAAGCTCTTTTCCTCCAACACTTTCTCTCATCTCTTGCTCACCTATCCTCTCTCGTATGTTTCCTCCTGTGACCTCTGACCCCTGCAGGAAGAGGGCACAATGGATCTAAAATAACACTTCCTCCATCCTGCCTCCAAAACCAAAATTAACAGCAGACCTGAGGAACAACCGTCTCGCTGTTCACTTCCTCATTTACTGATCTATTCCTCCTCTACCCATCGAATTCAACACTTCTGAGTTCTCAGAACCGCAAAACATGTGACTCCAACAGCACTTTCAATTTTACAACATGAACACCGTGAAAGAATTGAAATTTGACTCCAACTCCTCTGATTTATTAATTAAAACCGGTTTGACCGTTTTGGTCAATATAATGATATTTTCCCTTCAAGCCCTCTAAAATCTTCATCCTACATGACCTGTAGGTTTCTGCCTGATGACGCTGCTACATGTCCAGTTTATATCCATCATTATAGGTGTTGTATTAACGTTACGTCCGGTAACTACCAGCAGGAAGCTAAGCAGAAACTCACGCAAAAACACAAACTAACTGACCGATCGAAGCTGCAGTAGACAAACCACTCCTGTGTCATGAGAGGTAAAATCACTGCTTTTTTCAATGGAGTTTGGTGGCTTTGATGACACATAGATAACGACTTAGATTCATCATTGAAAATAAATGTCTGACGGTGAGGAAAATACTCTAAACAAAGAGTACACTTAACATGCAACGCATTTCTTTTTGGAGGATAAAATACATTTTTCTTTGCTCCCGTCCACAGACGTTTATATGTATCTCTTCAAAGCTGCCAAACTCCATTGACAAAAGCTTACTGATTTACTAATTACCGTCTGATGGACAAACATGGTGGTCGCGGGTGACAGTGTGCACAGTGTATGTTACACAGCTTTCCTTAAACTGTGTTTGACCTTGTGTGTTTGTGTGCGCTATTGTGCTGAAGGTCGCAGAGCATTCATCATACTCCTTGGTTTTATTCCAGTCCATGTGTGTTTCCAAATCTTCTAAATCTTCAGGGAGGCCTCGTCTTCCAACCAGGACCAGCTGAGAGCGATTAGGTTATTACATAACACGCACACACACACACGCACACACACACACACACACACACACACACACACACACACACACACACACACACACACACAGCCTTCCAAACAGGGAGTGTATGCATGATGAGGTACACGCCACGAACTCTGGCCCAGTGCTTAACATGAACACATGAACATACACTCGGCCTGCTGAAGTCATTATAGGCTGCTGTGTGTGTGTGTGTGTGTGTGTGTGTGTTGACAGTGGACACACAGCTGGCCTGACGATATGTGAGTGTATATATAACACTGGGTTGTGTATACCATCATGGTGGGTGCACAGCCTGAACAACGAGCTCTTCTTCCTCCTCTTTGCATATTGTCTGAGCCGTGTTTGTTCCCTCTCAGAGGCATTTAGTTCACACCTAGCACTAGCAGGGATTTTTTTCAGCCTTTCTCTTTCAGCATCTGTTATTATTTAATCAGGGAGGGAAAACCCACTTGGATCACATAAAAATGTTGTTTCAGATCGCAAAAAAACACAAATGCTCTGTCAGAGAGACGCAGAAAAAGCCAAAGTACTCCCTTCTTCTGTCTAAACAATAACTTCATGTCGCCTTCACTTTCCACACACACACACACACACGCACTAAGAACGTAAAGTGATGAGGAAACAGGAAGAGAAAGTAAATGAATGAAAGAGAAAGGGACTAAATAGAAGACAACGGAGCAAAGGAAGAAAGATTAAGGGAAAGTATGTGGAGGAGAGATGAGATTAGCTCAACTCACTGGCAAGGCATGCCAGATATGCAGTGTGTGTGTGTGTGTGTGTGTGTGCTTCTTTACTGGAAAGTGGTTTGAATTGTTCCTGAGTTTAGTATAAATAAAGACTACATAGCTTTTAACACTGTTTGCTTACTATCTATCTATCTATCTATCTATCTATCTATTTCTATATTTTTTACACAACAAAATCATGTGGCAGAAACTGCTCTTTTTGTAATAAGCAACTCCTAAATGATTGAATATTTATTTGTTATCAATATCAGACTTTGTCACTGCTGTCTCTCTGCTTTGGAATATAATAAAAGATGTCAGATTTCATGAAAATGTATTAACCACTATTACAGTTTATGTGTTGGATAAGTATCTGCTTCTAACGAGCAAAAATAAAACTCAGTTCATGCATGAATAAGGGCTGTCAAGGTAATATTAACACTATTAATGTGGGCCAAAATAATTCATAATAAAAGCATTATTGCTATATTTACAAAACAACAGAAAACTATCACAACCATGCTATCAGTTAATAACAGTAATACCACTGTTTATTGTTTTGACTTTAACACAAATATATTCACATAAATTCAAAATATGTGTCTGTTTTGAGGACAACTAGCCTGCATGCTACGACGGTGCTACGCTATTATTTTTTTATGTTTTAATTTAAGCGAAAAGGAGTAAGAAAAGTATAATATCAATGCAGCACTAAAATTACTCACATATCAATTCGGAATGTTTATCTGTTTTAACGACTAAGTTTTTTTTTTTTTGGACAAAAACAGCAAGAAGAGAGAAAAATTTTAAAACTATAATAACAATGCTATCAGTCAATATCAGTACTAACATTAACATATCAATTCAGAACACTTATCTGATTTTTTTCTACTAAGTATTTTTGGTTTTTGGACAAAAAGAGGAAGAAGGGAGAAAATTTAAAAATCTAATAACAATCCTGTCAGTCAAAGTTAAAGATAATGGGTTAATTAGGAAATGCATGTTCTATAAGTGAATGTAATAAATGAGATGTCTTCCTGTCCGGTGGGAGCAGCAGACGGCTGAATGTTTGATCACTTTATGATTATAGCTTTAGAAAATGACTCAGCGTGTAAACAGTGATGAAACCCAGAGCTGATCTTCAGACTTAATTAAAATCCACTCAGCGATGTGTGTGCTCTTAAAGGCTCTTTGTCTCTCTTAAAAACACACTTCTTTCATCAAAGCGAAGCACTCACATAGCGGCGTAGCTTCTTCTCCGGTGGTGATTTTCTCAGCCAGCCTTCACACACCACCTCCCCTGCTGCTCCGCTCATCCTGACGCCAGCAAACACCTCCGATCGATCACCTGGCGAGTCACAAACAATCGATCAGCTGTCAGAGTCAATTAGGAGTCGCGGCAGTCTGTCAGACAGACTCAACCAATCAAGTGTCACATCGGTTGATCAGAAGTTTCCAATCGGACCTGAAATCAGTTGATCTGTCTTCAAACCACTCCTCCTGATCTGGTGATCTCTGGATCAGTAGATCACACTTCCTATCATCTGAAGAGAGGTTTAAATCAGCAGTAATCAATACACTTTGTTGATTTTCCAGCCACATGTGAAGGAGCTGCTCTTCGATCTGAGTCACACCTCCTTCTGAGTGGGTTCTTATTTCCCAGCAGCCCTCTCTCTCTCTCTCTCTGGTTGTGCGACAACCAAACACAATAAAGCCTGGGACATTCCTCCTCTCCTCCCCCTCCCTTACTCCTCACTCCTCCTTCCTCACTCCTCCCCTTCTCAGGATAACAGGAAACTCCCCCTGTGGCTCAGCATGCATTTGTGCAGAAGTAGAAGACATTTGTAGCATATAATGAAACCATGCACCAGCTTATAATGTCTCATATTTTATGTTTTTATATGGTTTTGTTTTGCTCTATATTGCATTTTTTGCAATTTTCTGCACCTTTTTGAATCTGTTTTATGACATGCTTACTTAAATAAAGGCATAAAAATCTGGCAAAACTGTGTTTTGTCATGTGTGACAATGTTTTTTCAGAAAATGTTGGTGTAAAAAAGTGTGTTTTGGTCTCCTACTGTATGAGTGACACAGAGGACAAGGATAAGTAGTACTCCTCATAAAGGGATAAATAAAATTCTTTTTCTTTTTTTAAACTGAAAAAAAAATGTTTATAGTGAAAACACTTTTAGACTGAAAATCTGCTTTTAAGACAAACATTTAAAACATTTTTTTAAAACTGGAAAACTCCTTTTTAAGACTGAAAAACTCAACCTTTTCTAAACTGAAAAACTTTTTAAAACAGAAAAACTCTTTTTTTAGACTGAAAACCTCCTTTTTAGTTTTACTGTTATCCTTTTCTTTATTCAACTACTACAACAATTTCTTCCGTACGTTTTTTGGACTTAAACTACATCAGCATACTTTCAGCTACAGAAACCATTCAACTATCACGCTATTCAGCTTTTTCAGGACATGTGTGCTATATCTTTTCTCATTTCAACTATTTATAATTTTTAAAATATTCTGCTTTATTCATATATTTTTTAACAATGCAACTCAATGAAGAAAATCTTCAAATCCACTCAAATTTACATTTCCGCCATATTTTCACCTAGAAACTCCATTTCAAAACGCAGCAAATTCACCTGACTACATTTTCATAAACATTTTTTCATAAAATTTATAGTTTCTTCAGGATTTCACTTTCTTTCTGACCATGAAAACTTAAAAAAATCAGAGTTTAACATGGGTGTCTGTTGCATGCACTAGAGTGGGAGAACTGTTTACATAAAAGTGAACTGAAATCTGTGAAATGTTTATAGAAATGTGAAATTTTCATGGACAAATACACTGAGTTGATAAATTAGGGTTATTATTGCTATTTGTGTTGTCACAGACTCCACTGTGTGTATAAAAATCATTTAAAATATTTTTAAAAATAGGGATAAGAAATGGGAGAAACCTCAGGAAGAGCAACAGAGGAGGGATCGGTGATTCGTTCTCATGCTTTATCTTATTGTTCTTGTCCTCCACAGTTTGCTCTTTCAACACCTTTTTCTCCAGTTCTTCCGGCTGCTTTTGCATGGTGTTATTCTGACTGTTGAGCGTTTTCCTCTCGGCCTTCATGCTTTGATATGCTGCCTGGAGTTCACTCAGCATTGTGAGCTTGTTGGTGAGAGTCTGGATGTCCTCAGTCATTGTGTTGTTCATGTGCTTCAAGGTGTCCGTCCGTTCCTTCAAAGCGTCGTACTTGGGCTTCCAGTCTTCTGCAGCTTGGAGCTTGAGGGAGACATCAGAAAGAGATTCATGGAGGATCTTGTTTTCTGCCAGCAGACTGATCTTCTTCGCCTCTAGTCGAGGGTAGATGTCTCTGAAATATTCTTTCATCACGATCTCTCCCTTGATGTCCTCGATTAGTTTTGTCGCATCTGCGTTTTCTTTCTTCAGAGAGTCCATACTGTCCAGTGTTTCGCTTCACGAGACGCCCCAGATCTTCAACATCTGGTGTTGACTGCTGAGATCCTGGAGCTCCTTCTGTGGGGCCTCATTTTCCCGGCTCAGGTCTTCTGTACGCTTTCACTTCGTCGGGCCCTTGTTTGCAGGAACTCATCGTCGATGCAAATCCCCTGGATTTCACATCGCAGGGCGGCCGTCCTCAGAGTAAGGGCCTCTTTCTCAGGCTTTGTGACATTGTATGAGTCTTCCAGCACTCTGACTTGCTTCTCCTCTCCTGGAGCTGAAGGAGCTCTTCCTGCAGGGCATCAGCTTCCCGACTCAGTCGTCTTTTGACGCTGTCATAGTGTTGGTCATGTCCTGCAAGGCTGCTTCTTTCTGGAGATACCTGTACAAGTCCAGAATCTGGCTCTCCAAAGCGGCATTCTTCTGGCTAACCTCCTTTTCCTCTGCTTGGTGATGTTGAGGAAATCACAATACCTCTCCCTCTGGACACCTTTCTGTAGTTCCTGAAGCTCACGTTGCAAAGCTTTATTCTCCTTAATAACTCTCTCATGGTCAGCTTTTGCATAATGATATTTTGCCTCCTTGAAACCTTAGGACTATCGCCTCTTCTGGAGCTGCATTATACTGCTACTTGGAAGACTTGGAGGAGTCCTGTTGTTTCAGTTCTTCTTTAAGGTGTTGAATCTCTTGCTTTAGAGTCTGATGCTTTTGCATTTCTCAGCTTTATGTGCTGCAGTCAAAGCCACTGTATCGATGTCTGTAGACATTGTAGCTATTGTTATTATGAAATCTCCATGGTAACTACAAAATAAATTTGCATTATAGTTGGTCTTATCCAAATCGTAGACTTTCCCTTTTTCATATGATAGCTTTTAGTGTAATTTGAAGTGAATGTTAGCAAGCAGCGCTATAACAGTAGCTTCTAGTGTAATTTACAGCTAACGTTAGCAGGTAGCCGTATAACAGTAGCATAGCTTCTAGTGTAATTTACAGCTAACATTAGCAGGTAGCCGTATAACAGTAGCATAGCTTCTAGTGTAATTTACAGCTAATGTTAGCAGGTAGCTGTATAACAGTAGCTTCTAGTATAATTTACAGCCAATGTTAGCACGTAGCTGTATAACAGTAGCTTCTACTGTAATTTACAGCTAACGTTAGCAGGTGGCTGTATAACAGTAGCTTAGCTTCTAGTGTAATTTACAGCTAATGTTAGCAGGTAGCTGTATAACAGTAGCTTCTAGTGTAATTTACAGCTAACATTAGCAGGTAGCCGTATAACAGAAGCATAGCTTCTAGTGTAATTTACAGCTAACATTAGCAGGTAGCCGTATGACAGTAGCTTAGTTTCTAGTGTAATTTACAGCTAACGTTAGCAGGTGGCTGTATAACAGTAGCTTCTACTGTAATTTACAGCTAATGTTAGCAGGTAGCTGTATAACAGTAGCTTCTAGTATAATTTACAGCCAATGTTAGCACGTAGCTGTATAACAGTAGCTTCTACTGTAATTTACAGCTAACGTTAGCAGGTGGCTGTATAACAGTAGCATAGCTTCTAGTGTAATTTACAGCTAACGTTAGCAGGTGGCTGTATAACAGTAGCTTCTACTGTAATTTACAGCTAATGTTAGCAGGTAGCTGTATAACAGTAGCTTCTAGTATAATTTACAGCCAATGTTAGCACGTAGCTGTATAACAGTAGCTTCTACTGTAATTTACAGCTAACGTTAGCAGGTGGCTGTATAACAGTAGCTTAGCTTCTAGTGTAATTTACAGCTAATGTTAGCAGGTAGCTGTATAACAGTAGCTTCTAGTGTAATTTACAGCTAACATTAGCAGGTAGCCGTATAACAGAAGCATAGCTTCTAGTGTAATTTACAGCTAACATTAGCAGGTAGCCGTATGACAGTAGCTTAGTTTCTAGTGTAATTTACAGCTAACGTTAGCAGGTGGCTGTATAACAGTAGCTTCTACTGTAATTTACAGCTAATGTTAGCAGGTAGCTGTATAACAGTAGCTTCTAGTATAATTTACAGCCAATGTTAGCACGTAGCTGTATAACAGTAGCTTCTATTGTAATTTACAGCTAACATTAGCAGGGAGCTGTATAACAGTAGCTTCTAGTATAATTTACAGCCAATGTTAGCACGTAGCTGTATAACAGTAGCCTCTACTGTAATTTACAGCTAACGTTAGCAGGTGGCTGTATAACAGTAGCTTCTAGTGTAATTTACAGCTAACGTTAGCAGGCAGCTGTATAACAGTAGCGTCCAGTGTCAATTGAAGGCAGCCCTATAATACTATCCTCTAATATAATTTGAAGCTAATTGAAGCTAGCGTTGGCGAGCTGTTCTATAACACTATCTTATTATGTAATTTGAAGCTAACGTTAGCAAGCGGCAACAAAACACTGTAGTTACCTCTAGAACGATTTGAAGCTAACGTTAGCATGTGGCAATAAGAAAATCGCATCCAGTGTCATTTTAAACTAATCTTAACAAGTGACGATAACAGTTGCTTCCTTGTTGAGTTGAAGCTAACGTTAGCTACTGTAATTTTAAGCTAACGTTATCAAGTGGCTAAAGAACAATTCCTTCAAGTGTCATTTTAATAAGCTAACATTATCAATTGATTATAAACTCGTTGTTTCTGGTGTTATTTTAATAAGCCAACGTTAGCAAGTGATTATATAATAGTTGTTTGTGGTGTCATTTTAATAAGCTAACGTTAGCAAGTGGCTATAGAGCTGTTTTCTCTGGTGTAATTTGAAGCTAACGTTAGCATTTGGCTATAAACTAAGACCAGTAGTGTAATTTTGAAACTACCTTTTAGACACAAAAATGACTTGATAGACAAAGCATATTTACATCACATGACTACTATTATTCCTTTGTGTTAGTGTATGCAGGTCAAATACCTTTATATGTGTGCTGACCTTTGGTCTTGGACTGTCCTCTGTGGTTGTGGTCAGGGAAAATGCAGCACGAGAAGATTCACACTTTACTTACTAGGGAAAAACAGCTAAATGAGCTAAATGATTATATTTTTAATTTTCAATTTAAAAAAATTGATTGATCTGCATGTTCACATGACGCAAGAAGTGACAGCATAGTTACATAATATGTGATAACAATGTATGGAGTAAACATACAGTCAGCACAGTTAAATTATTCAGAATATATAAGTGTAAAAGGTGAAATAATGAGTATTAAACAAGCATTTTCACTAAAGACAGTGTGAGCTTGGTGAAAAACTCAGATCCTAGATATGTGGTCCTGAAACTGCAGCTTCCAAAGTCATTTTTTTTTCTTCCTTCCAATTTTGGAGGTCTTAATGAAATATTTATAAGAAATAATGTAAAATGTTCAGATACCACTTTAGACATAGTATTTATTTCAGTCTTAAAAGTTTATAACAACTTCTGGATAACATAACATGAAAAATAAACAAAAAAAAGGAAAAAAATACACATTTTTAATCGCACCCCAGGTTGACAATTAGAATTCATAAAAGTAGTTTTGAAAAAATAAAAATAACGATAAAATCACAGGAAAAAAAAATCTCCCCCCCCCCCCAAAAAAAGCTCTTGTAGACTTTCCGTATATCAGGAGTTTGAACACCTGATTTAAATGCACACACACTTCAACCTGCGTCTCCACAGCATTGAGTGTGAACACTTTAACCGATTTTGGATACAAATTCAAGCCAGCGAAAGTGGATTTTGAAGGTTTTGGGTGCAAAACGAGCCCCAAAAACCTCAGGCCCTCTTTTTACAAGCAAAGCCCAGCACCTGGAAATGTTAAAAAACACAAAACAAATACTGAGGTTTTCTAATCAAGGAGCCAAGATGCAAATCCTTTTTTTCCGTGACAATCCCCAATCATTAGACTACCTAAAAGCAATCCCCTTTATTTCAGTTCAACATTTATCAGTTCTACAATTTGAATATAAGCGATCAGCATTGTTAATATCATACAAGACTGTTACATTTCGGGGGAAAATGGCCGTCTGCGCTCAGTAGTTGGCTTTATTATTCTGTGAAATGTCTGACCTTTGTATTTGGAAACAGTGAACAATCTCCCCACAGCCAAATAAATTTTATATACCGTTTTATCCTCTTTTTTCAAATATATATTTATTATATATAAAATACTGTTTCATTCATAAAAGCCTTACTTTGTACAATATCTGAGTCAATGTGCGTCAGTGAGCACTGAAGTGAATGTGTGTGTGTGTGTGTGTGTGTGTGTGTGTGTGAATGTGTGAGCTAAGAAGAACCTGGAAAAATTGTCTTATAACAAACAGCTGGTACAGATTCAGCACCTACTACACTAAGAACAAAAAGGTGTTTTACACAATATACACATTTTATTACTTACAAAAATAAAGAAAAACAAGAGGAAGGACAGGCTGATGGTTAGAAGGCGGGCTACGGCAGGGTTAGTACCTCCAAATGTAACGTTAAACGACAGAAAAATGACGGAGAGAGAAAAGAGAGAAGGAGTGTGTGGATGAAGAGCTAGTAGTTAAAAAAAAGGCGGTATCACTAAGGAAAGCTCATCGTCAGTGCATCTCTCATCTTGGATGTTCCGAAGTCAAAGTGCCGATTTGGTTAATCCACTCCTCATCAATAAGGCCAACAAGACAAAACAAAAAAAGAGCACTTCTGTCTAGAAACGGTGTCGTATCAACGTAGAGAAAGGATCCTTTTTTTTTGGGGGAAAGAAGGGAAAAGACTGAAAAATGCACCTTTGCTGTCACACATCCATCATGGCACCATTTAGTGGATATTTTTTTCAGCTTTCATTTTGAGGTACTTCTTAAGAGAAACAAAGAATAAATGTAAGATTTGTTTACGTCATTTTTTTTCTTTTCTTTTCTTTTTTTTTAAGCTGTGTTGCACAGTAGCACCATTGTTTAAAGTTGTAAGTTTTTTTTTCCGGAAGATAATGCACCAGTGGAAGTCCACCTTGTTGTCACGGTGACATCCCCTCCCGCGTCATCCAATCATCTCGTTATTGATTGTGCGTCCCCGGCAACGGTGGGTTTGCTCATCGCCGTGCGCCGTTACGTCCTCTTCATGCAGACCACGCAACGGCTGACGCGCGTCCGTAGATTACCCGCCTTGAGAGTCTCCGACTGGGGCTTCCTGTGAGGGCCAGAGGGTGGAGGTGGTCAGCACAGAGTTATATTATTCTTAGATAAATGATGAAGTAAAACCTCAAGGTCCCATTTAAAAATTAACAAGAACATCTTTGTATTTGTATCCTAAATGACGCATCAGGTTTATTGATCTGATGTGTCCGTATCAGTCCAGTCCAGGCTCATATATGTCAGAAATAATGTGCAGCTACAAAAACAACAGTCTGCTTGGAAGAAATTAAAGCCTGTAGAGATTGATCACAGCTGTGTATTATAATAATCTATTAGCTTATTGTAGAAATATCCCATCAGCTGATAAGTTCTGAAAGAAGTCCAAAAATACCAAAGGGAACATTATCAACATAATTTAAGGACTCCTCAGGATAATTCAGTATAATAAATAAAGTGACCTTGTTCTTGTTAATATTAAAAATTTGGCAACACTGATGTCATTATCAGAGTCTTTAAAGTCCTGAAATATAATGATGGTGAATTCATGTTTTTAAATGTTTTCTTCATCTGTGCAGAAGATGAACAAACATTGAGTTTCCACTTTTAACAAAGTGTGACCTCTAGTGGCTGAATGTTGTTATTGTTTTAGGTAGTTTAAGCTCGATCAATAGGAGTCAAGCTTTGCTCGTTTATTCCACAGCAGTGAAAAGATTATAAAAATGTGTTGTTACTCGAGCTGAAAGCTAACAGTTCTGCACATTCATCTCCTCTCAGATTTGTGTCGATGCTTAATGAGGCTTTGATATCATATTTGTTTTTTATTTTGTTATCATATTTCAATTTCCAGAGGCTTCCACTGTAAATATTAATTTTACATTTCTGCTCTGTATTTCCTCGGCAAATACAGGTGTTCTATATTTTCACATTTATATCTATATTCTTATTTAAGTGTGCCTTTAAGCCTTTAAATTTCGTTTTGCGAATCTTGAATCTTTGACGCCTCATGTTCTCAGTGCATCCTCCTCCTCTGGACTAACTCCAGCTGATCTAACCACCATCGGATCCGTACCTGAACATCTCAGAGGGCTCTACGGTGGCCAGCCAGAAGCTGTACGAGTTGCCGTAGTAGTTGCACGTCCCTCGGCCGTGGCACTCGATGAAGGGGGCGCTGCGGAACTCCTCCAGGCAGGAGCCGGGGGAGGCCAGGGCCTGACCGGAGCCCTCTGCACCTGCACTGGTGTGCTGGGGAGGGACGAGGGGAAGAGCTGTGTTAAGCATGGAGCCGCCATGGACAAACAGGCAGTTGGACGGCTTAAGCAGCTCAGATTTCCTACCATCATGAAGGAGTATCCGATCCACAGAGCTTCCCAGTTTGAAGGGCAGGTGGGAATCTGGATGGTCTGACTGTGGACTGCTATCACCATGGCTGGAGCTTCACACACTGCACACCTGGACACAGAAGTGTGCAATTAAACACCTTTGCGTCTGATCTTTCTCCTTCCCGTCCCTGTCTCTGTCCATACCTGCTGATGAAAGGCTTGATGCTCTCTCCTGTGATGGGGGCCATGGACATGGGCATGGGCTCAGGCGTGGACAGCCAGTAGGAGTAGTCGTTGCGGGAGGCGAAGTTGCAGACGTTGTTGATGTTGCAGAACATGAAGGGCATGGTGCTGAACCTGCGCAGGCAGCTACCAGCCGAGCCTGGAGCAGGGCAGTAAGAAGAAGAGGGTCAGGTATACGATGAGGAAGAAGACGGGGGAGGGCTAGGGGGGAGTCATTCCTACCGAGGTCCTGTCCGTGCGCCCGCTCGTTGCCCTGCACGTACAGCAGCGAGTAGCCGTCGTAGATGACGTTCGTCCCTTCTGGACAGAAAGGAACTTCTTGTCCCTGGCTGTGTCGGGTGATGAGGAAGCCGTGGGCTGCAGAGACTGATCCTGGAGCGCCGGGAAGACCCTGAGGACCGTCTGAACCAGGGGGACCAGGGTAGCCACGCTGACCTAAGATCAGGGGAACGCTTAGCTGGCAGTTTCAACCCCTCAGTGAGGCGTGATGTCTGCTTCCTGTTTCACTCACCAGGCTGACCAGCGGGTCCGTTGTCTCCCTTCCTGCCGGGTGGACCACTGAATCCAGGAGGACCCTCCAGACCAGGATCTCCAGGTTCACCAGGCGGACCTGAGATCAGCCAAGGAGCGCTCTTTGTTAGCTGAGCTAGAATCACCTCACATTTAAAAAGCTTCAACATGGACACCAGTAGTTTGACTCAAAAAAAAACCACACTACATTAATTTCACATTTAATTCACTTTTTTTCTATGTACGGTATGTTTATTATTATGTTATTTATTCACTTTCTTGTTCTGATAATAACACAGATAAAAATGTGTCATATTGATAATTATTTTTTTAAATGAAGATCAGTGAAAATATATCTGTGAAATGAAAAACACAGGTTGTTACGAATCACATATTCACCCACCTGTAAGTCCCTCGCGCCCACTAAGACCAGGCGGTCCACGACCACCAGGAGCACCCTGAGGACCAGGTGGTCCTCGCTCTCCCTTCACAACGATGGGACCCGCCGGTATGCCGGGGTCACCAGGAGGGCCTGGAGGTCAAATATGTCATTAAACAGACTGATTTTTAAAAGCAAATCTGAATATTTTGCACAAATCTGAACGTGTTTGCCCACCAGTCGGTCCCACATCTCCAGGATCTCCAGGAAGACCGCTCCCACCGGGGAGTCCCGGGTCTCCTTTTGGTCCTGGAGGAAAAAAATGGTAGAAAAGTTTGGGCTTTGCTTTCGATGAACTCAGAAGATGAAAATACTTTGGATCGTAGGAGGAAATGTGTTGCGGACTAACCAGGGAACCCAGGAACACCAGGAAGACCGATGTCTCCTTTTTGACCAGGACCACCAGAAATACCAGGAGGACCCTGATGAGACAGAAGTGGACTGTTACGTCTCGGCCTCTTCGACCACACTTTATTGACGCCATTGAACAAAATGATCTCACTGGGAATCCAGGAACGCCGCTCTCTCCCTTCTGTCCTGGGAAGCCCGGCTGTCCAGGAGCACCGGGGATACCCTTCTCTCCTTTAACGCCGCCACTTCCTGAGGGCCCGCGAGGACCCTGGGGGCCAGGTGCACCTTCACGCAGGGACGCCAAAGGTCAAAGGTCAGGCAGGGAGTGACAGAGAAATAACACAATGATGTTTCTCAGGATCAGTTCAGTTTATCAATTAAAAAGTGAGATTTAAGGGAAAAAATCTATATTAAAAGCTTAAAAGATGCAGTAAACCATAATTGTCACTTCTTATTTTAATCTGTATGAACTGAAACTGAACTGACCCAGGTCTCGCTTCTTTATTTTATCACAATGTAGCCACTGAGAACACATTCATGATATCTCAACCTAACTTTATATATATATATATATATATATATATATATATATATATATATATAAAGCACTTTAAAAACAACCACAGCTGCAAACAAAAGGCAACCCTAACAACAGTAAAAAAAATAATAAATAATAAAAACATTAAAACAGAAGCAAAGTCTAAAAAAAATATGCATATTTATTTAATGTTTCAGCTTGTAAAAATCACCCGAACCTTTGATACTATTATAAAAATCAAATAAATATTATAGTAAATAAATATGCAGCATAACACACAATTTCATTTCATTCATGGAACCTTTTGCAAAACAAAACCGAAGAGTTTCATTCACAAATTTAACACAACAGTCAAAAATATTAAAAAATATTGTTTTGAAATTTTTTTCTGCTTTTTTTTTCATGAAACAATAATTATTTTTTAGCATTAAAGATATCATTTTGATTAAAGAGCTTACACAAACTGGTGGATTAACCAGTACAGAAACATAAAAAATATTTAGGTAATCAGCAAACTTAATTTCAGGTAGAAGTGGTGGAATAATAAATCTGTTAAGCTCTGTTTATTTATTTATTATGATAAAAAATGTAATCTCCATCGTTGTATTTTACATGTGATGTCAGAGATTACAAGACAAGAGAGTTAAAGTGTTAAATAGGCTTAAAATGGTGAAAAACCATCAGGATGAAACTCTTCAGTTCGCTGTACAGTAAAGGTGTGTTTGTGTTCTTTTATGCATGTTTTTGGGTGATGATGAGCGGCTGTGAGCATCCGGTCTGTCCTGTGGAGTAAACAAAGGTTAAACCAGCCTTCACATGACACGTCGCCCTTCAAAGATCACATTTAGGAGCTTTAATGAAAACCATCAAACCACTGGAGTCTAACCTGGAGGACCTAGGGAGGCCAGAGTTCCCGGGTCAAGCCGAGCCGGGTTTGACGGCACGGGGCACAAAAAAGGAGATGAGGTTTAGACAGAAGCGAGTGTCAGCACAAAAAAAGATACAGATGATTTATAATAACTAAAAAATGAGCTCATGTCATAAAAGCTGCTCCTGTATCACAACATTTCCTCCAAACTCACAGCTGAGGTCACACAGCAGGAGATAAAGAATGTGCTTCCTGCAGACTTTTACGCCATTTTTAAATTAAATTCATCGACAGCTCTTGGATGGATTAACGTCAACATTATCCCCTAAGAAGATACTGTCATAACGTCGGTGAGTATTATTAATTTGATTTAGTAACAGGTGAATAACAAACAACAAAAACAAAACGAATCAGTTCTCCATCATCCTCAGCTCGTGTTTAGCGCTAATAGCGCTTAACTAACTTAGCATCAACATTCCATTGTCTTCATTAGCATGTAGCATTTAGCACGATGTGATTTTACTAAAATCCACACGTTGTGTTTAAGAGGTGCACGTAGTCACGGTGATGTCACTACCGTTCTGAAGACTTGGGCTACGTCGCAGTACGCTAAAACAGTATGTAAGATTTTTTAGTATCTCTGAAACCTTGGTATGAACCCAAACAGTACATGAGGTGCATACTATTTCCCGTTAATATTACAGTATGCAAGCACTGGACACTAAATGTCCCACAATGCAATGCAGCGGTGACAACAACAACAACACAATTGCAGTTATTGACATATATAATAATAACAACAACATATCAAGGTTGTATTATTAGATTATTATATGTATTAATATCGCAGATTGCCAGTAGAGGTGAGGTTGGCACGGGTTACCACGGTTACGCGTCTCCAATCCAACCAGCAAGAGGCTCTCAGGAAGCGCGTCCGAAAAGATGCAAACTACATTTATTCATTCAAAAGTATGTTGAATGATAGTACACACCTATGTAATGTATAGTATGGGATTTCGGACGCGTTCTTGAGTTTGGTATCTTGGGCGTCGCCATCTTGTTATTTTGCGACATGAGATGGCACGAGAGGGTGGAGTACAACTGAACTCTGAATAAGACATTTTCAGGTGACCAAAATGGTTTAATTCATGAGTTGAAAACATACTTTGAAAGGAGTGTGGTAGCTCCTAAAGGTAGCCGTGCCCTAAATCATCCTTTGCTTTATGGTCTGTTTGACTCTAAATGGAACCATAATTTACTAAACAGACATCATGATGTGTTGAAGAAGACTTGAAACTAGAGATTGAGACCATAAACTCATGTTTACAATGTTTACTGAGGGAATATATCAAGAGAGAAGAAGCATCATTTTCTCATAGACTTCTATACAACCAGAGGAGTCGCCCCCTGCTGGTTTTTAGAGAGAATGCAGGTTTAAAGCTTCACTTTTCGCCTGCAGTCTGATCATATCAATGTAATGTTTCTACCATGTGACCACACAGGTGTTCAGGAGGATATTTTGTGATTTGGGAGCAACAACAAAAAACCTTTAAGTTGCTGTGTTTTTAAAATTACAACAATATTTATGTACGAACAACAGAAGTAGAATTACAGCATGTGAAAGGTGGTAAAAATGTAACGTTTCAGGTGAGTTAGTTATATCACGGTGCGTTTGAGGCCATCTGCGTGTTAGATTTCTATTTAACGTGATCCAGATATCATGCTAAATGTGCCAGAAAATTACCGTCTGTGCGTTCCTGGCTTTATTATCAGGATGATTTTCTCTTTAAAAAGGCGCTTACTTGTTAAAGGTGGGTTACCATCAACACCAGCGTGCACAGAAAGTGAAAAGAGACAGTGATTAGAGGAAATGAAGAGTCAGAGAGGAGGAAATGATTTCCCCAGTGGAGCCCTTCAGATCACAGAGTGGGGTTAAACTCAGTGGTGATGAGAGGAACGTGCAGCCGACGCCTGGACGCCGTTCATCTGACCTGGAGGACCTGCGGCGACCGGATGTATGAGTCATCACGTGAGGAGGCGGGGCCACACCGCAGTGGGCGGGGCCAAGCCACAGCAGGAAACGGGGGTAAAATATGTCACGGATTCGCTTCAATATGTTTATTTTACTGGTCTAACACAGAGCTGGAGTGTGGTCAGCGCTGACATTTAAAAAAAAACCCACAATATTAGGAATGAGTAGCACACTAGTGCTAACTGTTATGTTTGATGAATATTGAATGAATATTTTTACAAATGTGAATCTACTAATTTAAGCATGAGAATTTGCCTAAAGTTATAACTTATATCATAATAAAATTTAAAAATTATCTCCATGCATTTTTAAATATATTCTTACGGTTTAAGGCGAGACACCGAATGTGATCTCATTACTTTTTATGTGCTCCTAAACTGACAAAAAGTTAACATTAAAAATGCACATATCACAATTCAAAAAAAATTCTCTTACTGGGGAAAATTTATCAGCGATATCTTTGAGTTAATTTACACTTTTCACCATCGTGGTGTCTCTCCTTGCACGTTAACTTTCTAAATTTGTCCTTTTTTTTTAAATTTAATTATTTTTTTTTAGAGGTGTGCGTCAGGGCTGTCCAGCCTTTCCAGCGTTGTGTTATTGTGAACGTTTGCAGGTGTGTTGGGACAAACAGTGTCCATGCAGACGACTGATGGGTGGGACAAGAGGTGAGCCAGCAAAGCCTGATGCAAAAACTCTCAACTACACTCTTAAGTTTTATTGTTCATTTAATACATGTGATAATTCACCACCTTCTTTCAGCTTTCTAACACGTGAGTTTTCCTAATGCATATTTTAGGGCAGCAAATAATCATTTCCACTGTCAATGAAACAAAAAAAATTTTTCTTGATTCAATCGATTAGTTTTCCCTTAAATGTCTCATTTTGTCCACAACTCAAAGATTTCAGTTTACAGTCATAGAGGAGTAAATAAACCAGAAAATATTCACATTTATGAAGCAGAAATAAGATAATTTTTACTGTTTCTTTTCTTTAAAACTTTTTGATAATTGATAAATTGAGTATTTTTTTTTCAAAGAAAAAGAAACAATAAAAATCCTCCCAGCTTCTTAAATGTGAATATTTTCTGGTTTATTTACTCCTCTATGACCGTAAACTGAGTAATTTAAATAGCAATCAATTTAATAGCTGAAAAATGTTTTTATTGACTGCAGCTCCACCTTATTTAGCATATTATTATATGTATTTAATACGTAGAAGAAGTATGTGAAATCAGGCTTTTAACTGAATTTTAAGATAAAAGTTGAGAGTTTTCCCATGTCAGACTCAGCTGTTTTACACCAACATTTCTTCACAATGATCCAAACAAACAATGGTCACACACACATATATCTATATATCCACACAGAGTTTACACAGTGGTTCATGGCTGTGGAGAGATGGATGGTTACAGCTTCCCTTCCTGTTCTGGGATCAGGAGAGGAGGGAAAGGGGGTGAGGACGACATGAGGACGGACAGATGGATAAAAAAAAAAAACTTGGATGATGTCGAGACAACAAAGTGCCATAAACACATGCTCTTTTTTCCTGACATTTCCTGGTGAAAATGATTTTTATTATTAATCACGTGTGCTCAGTGCTGTTGACAACGACTCGACAGGCGGTGCTCAAACAGTGACGATTGGTGCCACAACGTCCCATGCAAATCAACCCACATGGAGATGAAAGCATTCACGTTTAAAAAGTGCAGGTTTATTTCTTTTTTTGTTGCTGCCTGGTTTTCACTGGTTAGGACATCTGAATGAACTCCACTCATAATATCCATCATTTGTTCTGCACGATCAGAACAAGCTGCTGGTTTTTTTTATGATTTTAGCTCATAAACTACAAAGCAGAAATAACTTCAGGAAGCCTTTAGAACTTTATTGAATTATTACTTATTCTATTGTTTCATTATTATCATCTTTGATTGCATTTATTACTTATAACTTGTTTCATGCTGCTTTAACAAGTGAATTTCCCCCAACGAGGATAGAAAAATATTGTGATTGAGGTCTTGTCCAAATGTACACAGCTACAGTATTTTTATCTTTTCATCCACAATAAAACTGTTTCCACTTCAGAGTTTTGACACATTTCAAATTTAAAAAGTTCATATTTTTAAAGACTTTCTTTTCCCTCTATAGATGTCTGTTAACTCTGCCATTGACATGTAAATATACATCAAAGTGTTTTTTCAGCAGCAGGCACAAGAGGGCGCTCTCACACAGCCTGTGAGTAATACTGGGGCTTCTGGGAAATGTAGTTGGAGTATAAAGAGACGGTATACACCACAGAGATCAGCACAGGAAGTGGAGACGATCAAGATTAGAGAGCAAAACAAACAGAATCTAGACAAAAAGTGGTGATTTTGGTGAAAGTGTCCTCTACTCTACCTCTGATAAAACAAGAATGGAACAAGGTAAAAACAAACATTTTTTTCATGATGAAATAGAGAGTCTCTTCTTTCATTTGAGCTATTCATTGTTTTCAGAGTCATAGTACAAAATATTCTGTGGGTCTAGAAATATGACTCAAAATGGGCAGAAATGCTGGAACAAGGCACTTTCTGTTTTTAAAAAAAAGACTGGTACTCAATGAGTTGACCTTGTTGGACATGATGATTATTATTTTAATAAATGTTTAAAATCCAGCTGTTTGTGTGTAATTGCTAAGATATTTTAGCTAGTCATGTCAGCTAGTTCCTGAAAGCCTGCAGTCCTTCAACAAACGTTGCGTCACTTAGGGATTTCTCACTTTTGACGACATCAAGAGACGTGAGAGTGCTCGACAGAGGTTGCTGCTGCTGATACAATGACCACGTTTTTGCGTTTTCGTCTTGGTTTTGAAAGTGGGAACAACACTGTTTACGAGACCCGGATCTGAAAACCTGCAATTTACTGGTGCATTCAAGCAAAAAGGAAGAGTCAAGAACAGTTCCTGACATGATTTGTAGTTTATGAGTTAAAACATCCTGAATACTATAATTATACTTCTTGGGAGCATTTAGACCTGAACATTAAACTCCACCCGACTGTTACTGGAGGTGAGTAAAACAAACCACTCAGAAAACCAGGCAGCAGTTTTTGGCAGCTGAAAAGATCACAATGCTTTACCTCCTCTTCCTGGTGCTCCAGGTGGTCCTTGGAGTCCTTTGGGCCCCTGCAGAGCCAATCCTGGAGGCCCTGCAGGGCCAGGGTTGCCTTGAGGACCAGGGGCACCTGGGAAACCAGCCTCTCCTTTAGAACCGGGGAAACCAGGACTGCCAGATGGACCGGGAAGACCTGGGTCTCCCTTTGCACCTTAGAGAGAGATAAAGCAGAGATTCTTATGTTCGTGCAGAGACAATAATCCTTACAAACTAAACGGTGGTACTAGGTGGTTCCTCACCTGGCAACCCTGGAAGACCAGGAGCACCGGGTCCACCGTATCCAGGAAGCCCTGCAGTCGACGTGAATCAAATCAAAAGTGAATATGTGATGTGACAAATGTTATTAGTTCAGTTCTGTTTGCTCATAGAGGCGTACCTGGGTCTCCTTTGATTCCAGCTGGTCCTGGGATTCCGTCCCGACCTGCCTGACCCTTTTCTCCTGGCAACCCTGGTGCTCCAGGTCGGCTGGACTCTCCTGGTCTACCAGGAGCTCCTGTGAGACCTGGGGCGCCGGGCACACCGTCGAGACCCTTAGGACCAGGGACACCAGGAGAACCTGCCAGGAGAAGAGATGATCAGTGAATGTTGCTCCTGTCTTCACCACTTATGAGGGTCTTTCCAGTGTCAGACTTACCTTGGAATCCTGGGAGTCCGGGGTCGCCTTTGGGACCCGGCCCTCCAGGTGCACCGGGCAGACCGGGTGATCCTGGAGTTCCTTTAAGTCCTGGACTTCCTGGGAACCCTGGCTGACCTGGTTCACCCTATGACATCACACATTCATTTTAAAGCTAAAAAAATACACTTTGCAGTTTTTTTTCTCTCTTTTCGTACGACGTTTCTGAGTCCTGTACCTTGGGTCCAGACGGTCCGGGTGGTCCGACTCCAGCAGAGCCTGGTTCACCTTTGGCTCCTGGGAAACCAGGTCCTCCTGGTTGTCCCGGGCTTCCTGGTCTACCTGGCTGACCTGGCAGACCCTTCTGTCCTGATGGTCCTGTGACATCATCATCATCATCATCATCAGTATTTATGGTAGAGAAACCAGTTTGGGAGCACCAAGAACCAGCTATGAGACCATGAGCTCAAACCCACCTGGGAATCCCATTTCACCCATACCACCTTTAAGACCTGGAGCTCCAGGACCGCCTGGACTTCCTGGGATGCCAGGATCTCCCTTAGGACCTGCAGCACAGTGGAAACATCACGTTAGGAACTTAGGTGTGTATTTATGTATGCATGTATGCAGGGAGGCAAACTCATACCTGGTGGTCCGGGGAGCCCAGGGCGTCCATCTGATCCTGGCAGTCCAGGGTCACCAGGGAGACCTGAGATGCCTTTCTGTCCTGGAAAACCTGGTGCACCTGCAAGACACACATTAAAGTGAGCAGTAATTCACTGCTACTAAAACGTGTCATGTTTGGTGCTCAGTGTTTTCAGCTGTACCTGGTAGTCCAGGATCTCCTTTGGATCCCTTTGTTACCGATGGCGGCTGGGAGAATCCAGGTGGTCCCTGAACTCCGGGGTCGCCTCTCTCTCCTTTAGCACCAGGGCCTCCAGGAGAGCCGTCTCTGCCTGGGAATCCAGGTTCACCTGGAGAGGAGCATCAGGTAAGTGAGGAAAGCTTCCTTGACCTGCTGTTTGGTGTCTTTTGATGTTAAATCAATCAAAGAGACAATGATGGGCTCTTCAGATCGTAGCAGATGGTGAAAATGTGAGAGGTCCCACAGAACTGTTTCTTTACTGTAGAGTGACGCGAACAACGGTTCGGCAAAAAACAGCCCAACATTAACAGATTCTATTCATGACTAGAGAACAACAACAACAAACATGGAGGACGAGAGGCAGGAAGGACTAGTGCTGTCAGATTTTAGAGCTCTATTTTGAGACTGAAAAACTGTTTTTAGACTGAAAATCTCCTTTAAGACTGAAAATCTGTTTTTAGACTGAAATTTTTTTTAGACTGAAAAACTCCTTTTAGACTGAAAATCTTTCATTTTAGACTGGAAATCTCTTTTTAGACTGAAAAACTTTTTGACTAAAATTATTTTATTATATATTATTTTATTATCTTTTTAAAAACCGGAAAAAAAAACGCTTTTTAGCCTAAAAATCTATATTTTTGGACTGAAAAGTCTTTTTTTTAACTGAAAAACTCTTTTTTAAAACTGGAAAAACATTTTGACTCTGCACACTTCATGGATAGTGTGTTCCCAGCATTACATGAACATAACATGAATTAATCCTTTAAGATGCACTATGATTGTTCCTTATTGTTCCTTAACATGCTGTTTTTTTGTGTTAAAACAAAAAGTGGGAGCATAACTTAATAATAATAATTAAGAGTTTAATACCTTTGGGTCCAGGACCACCAGGTCCTCCAGGTCCTCCTGGTCCTCCACCAGGTCCTGGGGATCCTATGGGACCCATGTCTCCTTTTGGACCTGCAGAGGAAGGCATTAGTTCAGATCTCATCAGTGAGTCTAACAGTCAGCTAGACCTTTAACTGTTGTCTGTGACATTTAGAGTTACTACAGATTTTAGTCCTCACCTGGCAGTCCAGGCAGGCCATCCCGTCCAGGTTCTCCAGGAGATCCTGGGGCTCCAACTGGTCCTGGAGAACCTGGGAAACCAGGACTTCCTCTGTCTCCTGGCAGACCTGGGATGTCGAGACCTGGAGAGCCGGGGTCTCCCTTCGCTCCGTTTGATCCGGGGAATCCTGTCATGATGATATCAAGATTTTATTGTCTGGATATTTGCTTTTCTGGTGAGCCGTCAACAAACTGCTACTGACATTTTAAGACGGTAAAAATATGTTTTAGGTCTTTCAAATTGATAACTAAAGCTGAGAGTTCACTCTCTTCAGAGCCACCAGACTCCATTCACAAAAACTGCAATTTTACCTGGAAGAAAACATGCAAAACAAACTTTTATTAATTAGTGTATTATGTGGACGTTTCTGGTTGGACGCAGATGTGTCCACCTCAAATGACGCCTTTACAGTATATTTTAATGCACAACATAAACATACATGGTCACGTGTGCCGTCAACCAGCAGCAGTATCAGGTTACAATACCTTTCTCGCCTTGGCGTCAGAGGGTCGCAGGTAAGGCGTTTCAAAGCGCAGAGGGCGGAGCGTTGGATTAAGCCCAAGATGAGATGAGGAGAACAAAGTATATAATGCATTAAATGCATTAAAAATGCTATATGAAGCCGGTTTTCAAACACTCCGAATGTGCGCCGAAGCTCTTTCGGCATTCGATGCACGCTTGGAGTATTTCAAACATTTTGCTGGGATCGTGTTAGTTGGTGTTTTTTTTGTGCGCATTCGCAGGAAGAGTGGTGTGAGATTAGCTCGTGATTGTTGCGCTCGCAGAGAAAGTGTGAAGGTTGCTCTGAGATAGAGAAGTGGAGGATGGTGATGCAGCCAAGAAAAGGTGACTTTTTTTATGGTGGTGTCTTTAAAAACAACAGGTGGCAAAGACAAGATGAAGACGTTCACAGATCAAGGTACGCTTTCCATCCGCTGGTGTGGTAACTGTGGTTTCCAGATGCATTCACCTTGATCACCAACACACCCCGGTGAGGATGTTTTTCAATCAGCCAAACAAACAAACAGACCGTCAGGCTGGTGCTCAGGTGCTCGGTGGGCAGTGCGTACTTTGAAACCACATCCAGACCCCTGGACAAGCTCAGTGGGTGGTCATGCAAAACAGAAAGAAAAAAGAGAAGTTAACGCATCCTCATGTATCTCACCTGGTGGTCCTATTGGACCAGGGGGTCCAGGAGGGCCTGGTGGCCCCAGTGAACCAGAGATCGAGGATCCAGGTGGTCCACGGGCTCCAGGGATGCCAGGTGTACCGGGCTCACCTGCACAGAGGCGGATCAGTAAGTCATTCAATCAGCTACTGTTGGTTTTTAATAATGTTTGTGTGTGAAATTACGCCTTCGAACTGAAGCGTACCTTTAGTGCCCGGAGCGCCATCAAATCCAGATCGTCCAGGTGAACCGGGGCTTCCGGGGAAGCCGGGATCTCCCTTAGGTCCAGGGAAACCTTTAGCTCCAGGTACTCCTGGTAAACCTGGAGGACCAGGAAGGCCAAAGCCAGGCTCACCCTGTCACACACACACACACACACACACACAGAGGGCAGAAAAAGATTAGGTCATATCAGTGTAAACAGATCTGGTTCTTAAGTGTTTTGTATTATAAGAAATCAACTGTGTCAAGTTTATGATATTATAACAAACATGTATTGATAAATAATGAAAACTGTATTGCTTTCTGATGCAGCCAACACACCTTAGGTCCAGGATATCCAGGCGTGCCAGGGAGTCCGTCTACACCTGGTCTGCCCGGTCCTGCAGTGGTTCCTGGTGGGCCGGGGATACCTGGGAATCCTGAAGGAGCAAAAAAGAAAAAAAAAGAAAAAAAAAAGAGAAAGGTGGTGGTAAAAAGAGAATTAGTGAGGAGGACAAAGCACAAGGAGGGAAGAGGAAGAGGAGGAGGCTGCAAAGGTGGACCAGGAGAAAGCTGGACGGGGTCTTTACCTTTAACTCCTGGGGGTCCTGGGAGTCCGATGCCTGGGAGTCCAGGCTCTCCCTTCGCTCCTGGTATACCAGGGAAACCGTTCTGTCCGGGTCCTCCTGGGTTACCTGTCAATCAGAGCACAGAAACATGGTGCCATGGTTACCAGAGTGTTCCATCGCCACAGCAACTGAATGGGGTCACGATCCAGGGAAGAGATCAATTCACATAAATGATAATATTACAGAAAGATTAATAAAGTTTAATACTGTGGGTGATAATATGTCATGAGAGTAAACTAGCTTGTTGCTTTGAGTTATTTCATATCCATAATCTACTATTAAACATTTAATTTCATTTGAAATTAAAAATTAAAAATATATTTTTTGGCACATACTCTAATATTTATTATCACTATGATCTATTTTATAATATTTTATAATATGATAATCGAAATAAAAATTATAATAATTTAATTTGCTTCCTAGTCTGTTTTCCTGAAACAAGGTGAAACTGTCGCACTTCATCAACAAAAAACAAAATATTCTGCAACATCTTTGTCACTGATTTGATTATTATGGTTATATTATAGTTTGCACGGTTAATTTTATGTAGTGATAAAACGTATTCAATATTTCAGTGATATTCTGTCAGCCTGAAGGTGTGAAAAAGAGTGAATAATAAATACATTTAAGATCTGAATTCAAAGCAGTAAGCAGGCTGACTGAATAACACTGTAAAATACATTTATCGTTATTCAATTTAATAGAACACACAAAGTAATTATAGTCGACTGTTTTACTTTCACTTCTTTGCATTTGTCTAATATTATATTGTGAGGATTTAGGATTTGTTTAGTTTGATAATGAAAAGATGTCCTGGATATGTTGAACAAGCTTCTCAGTGCAGGAAACATGTCATGAAAACTAAAACTATTATTATTATCAATAATAATAAGTGAGTACCTGGTGAGCCGGGCAGTCCTGGTGAGCCGTCCAGTCCTCTGGGTCCTGGTAAACCTTTCTCAGCCACCGACAGTCCTGGTTCACCTTTAGGACCTGAGCGGTGAGAGAAAGCACCGGAAAAAAAGTCAGTGAGGAGAGTTTACAGGACCAATAAATCAATTAATCACACAATAAATTGATTCATTTTGCCGGTCTTGATATATCGCCATGTGCATGCATGTTTATTTTCCTCTCTACCAAAGAGGGTGGATGACAGGAGGGCTCACTCAGTGCATCTTTATCTACACCTGGGCATGTTGGTTCCACAGAGAATGAACAGAGTGAGACCTCCTGTCAGCCATAAAGTCTCTTTGTCTCAGAGGGAGGAGGAGGAGGAGGAGGTGCAGCTGAAACAGGTGAGGAGCGGCAGCATTTTATTGATTGTTTTGGTTGTGTGTGTGCTTTTTATTTCAGTAAAATGAAAAACAGACATATTTTATTGTTTTTGATTGTGATTTTTATTCAAGTGCAATTGTTCCTAAAAGAGACTGAGAGTCCATTTTATTTTTGTTTTATCTTTAATTTTTATTTAGGATATTTAAAAGTCCTCAACATTCCAACCACAATGTAAAATAGAAATTAAAGTGTACTGTTTCTGAAAGGTTAATGAAAAAAAATGTCACAAAATAATGTTGACAATAATATTGTTTATCGGCAAGATGTTTTGGGACAATAGATCTTGACAGGAAATAACTGGAATTTAGCATTTCAATCAAAAAATAATATTTTTTTTTGTGAAACAGTAATTTTGAAAATTCCTGGATAACAACAATTATCATATTTTAGCATTAAAGATAAGCAGGAAATAACTGGAATTTGACATCTCAATTAAAAAAATAAGAATAATGTGCTTTGATATTTTTTCTGCCTTTTTTCCAAAGACAATAACAATATTTTCTTTATATTTTAACATTAAAAGATATCACTTTGATTAAAGGTAATCAGTAATACTGTTAATTTAAGGCAGCGGTAGTAAACACCTTAAACTAGGTACTAAATATGAGTCTTCTTACCGGGTGCACCGGGAGCTCCAGTTCTTCCTGAGACGCCCTGGGAACCTTTCTCTCCTGCAGATCCCGGGGGTCCAAAGCCAGGGGGGCCTGGAGGACCTCTATCTCCTGGAATACCTGGGCTGCCTGGCTCACCTGGGATGCCTCGCTCTCCTTTCACCAGCAGAGAGCCCTGTCAAACACACACACACACATATTAGTTATGAAATATTAGTGCCGATCAATCTAAACGATGAGTGTTAAAGACACCTACAGGAGCTCCTTTGGGTCCAGGAGCTCCAGGCTGTCCATCACGACCGGGTCGACCGTCCAGACCGGGAAGACCTGGTGGTCCGGGGAACCCAGTGTCCCCCTTCTCTCCCCTCACACCGCTGACTGTGATGGCATCACCTGGGTCTCCCTTCTCTCCGGGGAACCCTGGAGAACCTGGAGAACCAGGAGCACCCTGGAAAGGAAAAGAGAGATATGTTTTTTTTCCCCTGTTGTGTCAAACCAGAGCTGATGACTGTTGGAACAGTAGAAAGAAAGTAGAAAGTTTGTTTGACAGGTTAAATTACTGTTTCTGTCAATGGAGTCTGGTGGCAGTGAGGAAAAGCTGTTTCTGTTTCACGTAAAACCCCGTTAATTAAAGGTTTATTTTAGCCAAACCAGAGCTGGAGATTATTGGAACACTGGAGAGACTAACCAAGATGATTTTGATGAATTTTATTTAAGTGCATTTTGGTGATCAGCCAGGAAAAATGACTGTTGTCTGACTGGAGTCTGGTGGCGTTGGTGCTGAACTTTAATTAATTATATTAATTGTCTAAAACCCTATTGATTTAATTTATTGTATAAAATTAGCATGTGTCATATTTCCGAGCTGGAACCAATAAACAATGAATGGTAACCTTGGTAACCCATGTTGTCCAGTAGGAAAGGGGCTAAAGATAACATGGCTATTATATATTCTGTGTATGTGATGAATATGTGCTGCTCCAGGAAAAGTAAAAAGTACTAACGGCAGGTCCGACGACACCAGGTGTTCCTGGATAGCCTCTGTCTCCTTTGGCACCGATGGGGCCTGGAGATCCTGATGGAAGACAGGGAAGGAATCAAAAACACACATTTCTACACAAAGCTCCATCTCTGATCTGCTCCAGCAGGAAGTGAAGTGGCGTTACCGGGGAATCCGGGCTGTCCTGCAGGTCCTGGGGGTCCTGGGATGCCGCTGGTACCGCCGAAGCAGTTCACACAAGTGTCGCCTTTCTCACCTGGAACAACGACACATCACTGAGGGCTTTCTGTTTGGTTGTTTCTCCACAGCCTAGCGCTCATATTCTCTGCTAAGCCCACATTTATCTCTATACTCCCTCACCTTTCTGGCCCGTCGGTCCTGGGTAACCTCGCTCTCCCTGGACGCCGGGACGCCCGGGCTCTCCAGAGACGCAGTTTGGTCCTGTCGAGGAAATACCTGGAGGTCCAGGGAGCCCTGGAGAACCCGGGGGACCTGAACTACCAGGACGTCCTGGGGGACCTGGTAAAGACAGCCCCGGGGCGCCAGGTTCTCCCTTCTGACCCCTCTCTCCTGGGAAGCCTGGAGATCCAGGCTGACCTCCACCACCAGTAGCTGGGAGTCCTGGTGCTCCTGGAGGTCCTGATATACCTGAAGGAGACAGAACACCGACCAATGAAACGCCTCCGTTCAACTCAACTGACCGGGACTTTACTTACTGAGTCATTTTATTTTGGCATCATCATATTTTGAGTTCAGTAGGTTGCGTGAGTGTGTTTACCTGGTGGTCCTCTGTCTCCTTTGAGTCCAGGTGATCCGGGGTAGCCGGGCTCACCTTTAGGACCGGTCCGACCTCCTATTTGCCCGCCGCCGATCACCTGGTGAGGCGATTAGACACAAACTTTATCACTTTAGCCTGCAAAGTCGAGTCAGAGTTTATTTCTAAAACACTTTTTTGCTTTACAGGATCCAATATAATCATACATCCACAATAAAAAAAGAGTAAAGCATATTAATATTAACGGTGGTTATTGGCAAGGACATGACGATACAATACGTATGGTGATACTTGAGTCATGATACGGTACATTATTGTAATATTGCGATGTATAACGTGATATTCTACATAGATTACTGAGAAATTTTAAATTCATCTCTATCAATATTAAGAAATTAAAAATTGTTATTACATCAGAAAAAAAGTATCCCGATATATTTCCATCTCAATATTTTTTCCCACTTTTAATTAATATAGAGAAATAATATTTCATATACATAAAAATAAATAATTATTAATAATTTGTTTTACAATCAAGAAGTAACTTAAGTCCTTAATTCTATGGTTATAGTCAGTCCTCTATTATAAGTGCCTTGCTCAAGAGCAAAAAAAAAAAAAAAAAAAAAAGAGAAAAATGTAGAGTACTAACCACTCCTGGTGGGCCTGGGTATCCACGATCCCCTTTAAGCCCCTAAAAAATAATAATAAAATAAAAGAGTGGAGAAAAGGTTATTATAAGAAGCCATGACATCACTGTGTGACCTGCTGGGTGGAGTTTAACAGGAACTGACCCTCTCTCCATCCCTGCCTGGAGGTCCTGGCAGGCCTAGCTCTCCTTTGGACCCCTGATGGTGAAACAGAAAGAAAAAAGAAAGTTAAACAATCAGTGTTTTAAAAAGCGTCGTGAACTGTCTTTGTTTGGTAGCAGAACTCACAGGATAGCCTGGAGCACCGGGGTCGCCATCTTTGCCTGGTTTGCCCTGTAGGTAGAAGAAAACGATGATCAGAGTTCAACAGACATTTAGAGTTTCTGTTTAATAAGAATGTGACTAAAAAATGTGTGTGTGCCTCTTGAAGCCCCTAATTTCATCTTCAAAAAGCTGCTTTAATATTTAGTTTGAGGCTTATTGTGCAGTGTTTCAAAATAAATCCAAATGTAGAAAGTGAAAGTGGTTTTGGTGCACTTTAATTTGTGAACTTCTAAATAGAAAATAAACCAAAGATATCAATTTCAGTCTGATTCAGGATAAATGTGCACAATAACAGATTGAGTGAAGGAGCATGAAGCGTACCGACACCTTTAGAAGTATATTACTAAATATATATATACTGTATGTGTTCATGTGTGAGCTGTACTTACTCGTTTGCCTGCTTCTCCAGGTTCTCCCTTTTCTCCTTTCTGCCCCCCTGAGGGACCCTAAACGACACAGATTGTTGTTGTTGTTGTTTTGTTTACAGGGGTCAAAAACATTCTGATGTTTGCAGGTGGAAATAGAAACTCACAGGGGGTCCTGGATAACCTGGATCACCTCTGGGACCTGGAAGACCTGGATCACCCTGCAGCGAAAAGAGTTCAATAATAATAAAAAAAAATGCGTAACATGCAAAATATTATCAGGAAATAAACAACAAACAATGTAACTTGACTAACCTGACTTAGCAACATTTATTTATATTTCTAACGACAGTCAATAACATTAAATAATAACTGATAAACTGTACTATTGACCTAAATAATTCACAAAATATCTGCAGGATGTTTTTGCATAAAACAGCAGCAGATTATTTCCTGTGAATATCGCAAAAAAAAAAAAAAAATCTTTTTATGTTTTTTAAATTTTTACACGAAGAAATTTTTGTACTTATTTTTTCATACTTATTTTGGATTTTTTTTGTATTTATTTCTATTCTTGTGCACTGAAAAGGAAGAAGCTCTACAGTTTTAAAATGACAATTAAGGGTATTCTATTCTATATCAATACACATTTTGTATTCTTTACGTCATACCTAATTTATGGGCGTCTTTTTTTTTTGGGCAGATTTAAGTTTTCGCTTGGCAATTGTAATAACTGTTCACCTTTCATTGTCTAATACAGTGACTATAGATGAATATTTAGTTGTGTGCAGAAAAGCTCTGCTGCCATCTAGTGGCTGCACTGAAAGTTGCAGCATCCCACAAATAATACAGAACTTTTAAGAAGCGCAAAATTGTTCATTTCATTGTTCAAACATTTCTTTTGTGATATATTTGTTCACATTTTCCCTCCCATTAAGCAGTTTATAGTGTATGTATGGAGGACAGAACCTGCCAAAATAAAACAAAAACAAGTGACTTTTATTGTCGTTATACAATTGTACAACAAAACTGTAGCTACTTATAAAAACAAGTATAAATAATGAGGCAAGTGTAAAAACAAGTACAGAAATATAAGCATAAAAATAAGAATAAAAATTGCCTTACATACAGATATGAATATGAGAAAGAAAGAAACGTGAAAAGTACAGATGTATCGCTCTGGATATTAGACTATATTCAGAAATAATATAAAAAAATAAATGTATAAATTGACAAAGTGTGTTGTCATTTTTTTTAATTTCAGTTTTAATTTGCCTCCTTGATTTATTTACCTTTGAATTATCTGCTGTATCTATTTTTTTCTGTATCTATATCAACTGTAACATACATTTTTCATTAAATGTACATATTATTTCATTTTTGTTCTGTCCATCATAACTCTGGGCTTTGATTGGCCGATTTGAAATACAGTTTTAACCACCTCACAACTATTTCATGCATTTACTTTGTTGTCAGATTTAACCCAAACGAGCTCCGCTGCAGCTTAACTGCACAAACCGTCTGTACGAACCAGAGCTTCATGTCTTTGTGTCTCACGTCAGTGCTGGACCACCATCATTACCTTGTCTCCTCTCTGAATCTCTGTCTCTGGTGGTCTCTTCTGTTCTCCAACTTGCCCTGGAGGACCAGCAGGTCCTGGCAGACCTGGTTCACCCTGCGTTCACAAACACACACCAGGTGAAGTTCAGCTCATCAGTAATTATCAATAAGTGTCTTTCCCAAGTTGGGATCAATAAAGTAATTCTATTCTATTCTATTCTATTCTAAATGATGGAAGCCAGTGACATGGTAAATACCTTCTCTCCTTTGGGTCCCTGGAAGTTCAATCCCATGTTTCCCTGTTGGTGAGAGCAGGAAAGGAACAAACTCTCAGTCTCAGAATCCATCAGCAATTCATGAAAAACTGACTCATGCATGATCAATGAGTCTTTGTAAAACACTCACCTTTGGTCCTGGAGGACCAGGAGGACCTGGACGACCCTGGAAAACAACACAAGGAAGTTCACGCTACAACTTTAAATGTCCAATCCAAGTGAAATGGAAAGACACACATAAATTAATAAAAGAGTAGATATGATGCGTCAAGGCGGCCTTCTTTACCTCATATCCTCTTGGTCCTGGAGGACCGAGCGGACCTGGCAGACCGGCAGGTCCATCACGTCCCTGACGCAGAAAAAAATATTATGCACACACATTTTAAAAGTAACTATCCTGTGCATACATTTTACAAAAACATGTTTCCCTGTACAATGAAATACTTCCTTTGCTATCCACAATGAATGCCGAGCAATAAAGTGGGAAAATAGATAAATAGATAAATAAAGGCAGCTTAAAGACAAATATACACAAAAAAATACAGGCTGGTTCAATGTGCGGACAATCAATTTACTGTAAATAAAGTCTTTATTAAAAGGCTCCAGATACTAAAATAAATTATCTGTGAAATATTCAGACATTTTATTTGGCTTTGAGGTTGAAAAATCTCAAAACCGTCTGCCATCATCACTCATATATTCTGTGTTTATTGAAGCTATATAACAGCTACAGTGTCTGTTATTCAAATTACAATGAAGTGACACATTAAAGTGCACAGAAATATTTGCACTGCTATTTTATTTCTACAGTTCACATCTACATAACAAATATTAAAAAAAATAATAATGGTGTTTAACATTTCATTTGCAATTAAAAATAGATTTTGTTGTTAGGGACATAATGTAAATATTTATTCTATTATTATTATTACTTATTCTATTATGTCTTTTGCTGTTGTTTATTGTTTTTTTAATCACTGTATTTTGTCTATGCTGCTGTGGTGGATTAAAATAATATTCTATTTTATTCTAAACAGTTAGAATATGTAAAAACTTACAGGATTTCCTGGCAAACCGGGCAATCCCACTGCTCCTTTCTCTCCGAATCGGTTGGTGGAGATGATATCGCCTGGGTCGCCCTGCAGGGGAGAGAAGCAACACAAGCGAACAGCTGTGAGATATCTGCTGTTTCTAAAACCGTCATCATGTTTGAAGTGAGACAGCACCATCTGGTGGCAAAAACACCTCAACTGCAAGTCACAGAAACCTCCATTAAACACAGTATCATAATAAAAACATAATTAACAAAAAAAAAAAAACAAAAGGAGTACTTCATCTGTTTTTAAGGCTTTCTGTTACAAACACTGACAGATTTTATCCATTGAAAAATTGATTCTAAAACAATAAAATACAACATTACAATCTTGAATTGTGTTTATTTTTATCATTTGAAATAAAATGTATGTCACACATTTTTTTCTTTGTGTGTTTTAAGATATTTTATTAGTTTTAATAACTTGCACCTGATGCGGCGCACACAGGTGTTTCCAGTCACTTTGGCTAATATCATTACACTTACCTTTTGTCCAGGCAGACCAGGTGGACCCTAGAAAGGAGAAAAAGAGGAAAAAAATGTTAAAGGAGAACGTTAAATAGTTAAGCTGATAAGAAACAGACTTCATGTTCAGCGATGCTGAGCTCACCGGCTGTCCTTGCTGTCCGGGGATTCCTGAAGATCCTGGGAAACCCCTCTCACCCTGGAAAAAGGAGCAGAACATTTGAAACACAGATTTATTTTCAGTAAGTGGATCATGAAATGAAAGGACTTTTCCAATAGAGAAATATCCTCAAAAATTAAATTTTCCTGGTCATAGTAACAAAAATATATCAGAACCATTATTTTCTTTTTTTGCAGAAATCTTTGAGGCTCAATATTCAACTTTTCAGCAGATACCTTTGTACCGTTGCAACCCGGTATTCCTCTTGGTCCTGGAGGTCCATCCTGTCCAGGTAGACCCTGAGAAAACACACAGTAAACAGGAAGTTACATCACACATCTACTGGCTGGGGTTTTGGGTAAAGTGGTGTTCAGTAAGGCTGAGCGTTGAAAAATTACGTCCTAATGTCTTTTCCTAGCCAGTTTTGAAGAAAATGCTTAATAACACCTTATGTGTTGAACTTGCCTCTAAGTTGAGAGACATTGTCTTACACGTGCTTGGGTAAAACATGTTTAAAATGCAGTACTTGTACTTCAGTAAATCATTCTAGACTTTTTAAAACAAAATTGTTTGACGATGCGGAAAACTCACTGGAAGTCCTGGTGTTCCTGGAAATCCTGGCAATCCAGCAGGCCCCTGTTAGAAGGAAAATAATTTTAAGAAAAATCTGTTATTAAAAGTATAAAAGCTGCAGAATATATCAAGAAGATTCAACTTTTCTCATTGACTTCAATGACTCTGTTTGTGATTTGGTGGAATGTGGCCATCTGCTGGTCAGAACAAGGTATTACAACCTGGAATTAAGTGTTGGTTAAAAAAAAACCAATTCAACTACAAATCAAACTTTTCTTTCCCCTCAGATTAGTCTGAAGCGAGGATAATAACCAAAACATATGTGTAAACCTGACTGGATATAGTTTATGTTTGCAGTTACCTCTAAAGTGTAAACTGTTACTGCAAGGGAAGAAACACAAAAAAAAGATAATGTATTAAAACAGGCGGCACGGTGGTGTAGTGGTTAGCACTGTCGCCTCACAGCAAGAAGGTACTGGGTTCGAATCCTGGGCCCGGGACCTTTCTGTTGTGTGTCAGTTTGCATGTTCTCCCCGTGTCTGCGTGGGTTCTCTCCGGGTACTTCGGCTTCCTCCCACCAGCCAATGGGGATTTGGCTAATTTAAATTGACCGTAGATGTGAATGTGAGTGTGAGTGGTTGTCTGTCTCTATGTGCCCTGCGATGAGGTGGCGACTTGTCCAGGGTGTACCCTGCCTTTCACCCTAAGACAGCTGGGATAGGCTCCAGCCCCCCTGCGACCCTATGAGGATAAGCGGTAATGGATGGATGTATTAAAAACAGAGGTGATGCACTTACTCTTATTCCTTTTGGACCAGGTAGTCCTTGAGGTCCATCACTGCCCTGAGAGGAAGAACAAAATATACTTTAATAATATACTTTAATACTTATTCTCCCTTAGTACAACATAAAATACAGTAGGAACAAACAGCAGCACAAAAGGGAAAAAAAATAACAAAATAAGAGATAAATAAACAAACATGAACATGACTCTGTTGACTGTGTCTTGTGTAATAATTTAAAAGAAAAACAAAACTGAGGCAAAGGTAAACATGAAAGTCAGTGTCTTTCAATGGGGGTGAATACTCGATTCTGATTGGCTGCAGGACGCCTATTAAGTACTTCCGGTGACAAACAAAAAGGCTAACTGAAACGGCGCTAGAGTGCTGTTAGCTTTATGCTAATGTTATGCGATACGAGACTTTGTGAAAATGTTATTGATTTAAACCTATCTATCTTAGTCTTGTTGTTGAACCTAAAATAAAATTACATTAACCGTTTTTCAATGTGACTGGCATTAAATACTGCTAGCATAATGTTAGCATTCTGACGCATAAAGAGATGACAGCGAGCTTGCTACAAAGGTAAGTTAAATGCTAATGGTTGTTCCAGCCTTACCTTTACACACTGGGTCTACATTTCCTACTTGAATGCTACATTGGGTGATCCTAAAAGCTGGGTTTTCTCCTCTAAACTCTTCCCTGATCTGTTCCAATAAAACCTTGATTCAAATTGATCTCTAACCCACCTTTTCTCCTCTGGCTCCGATCGGGCCTTCAGGTCCGGGGAATCCTGGTACTCCTGGCTGCCCCGTTAGACCAGGGAAACCCCGCTCACCCTGCACACAGTGGCACAAACAATATACAACAAATATCTGTAACAACACTGTGTTATAATCAGAACATTTCTACATAAACGTTGGGGCAAGCATCCTCCTTAATATTAAGAACCGTTTATGATAATTTATGCTAATGCTATCTGTCATGCTAATGATGATTGACAGCAAATATCTGCTATTGCGATATCTTATGCTAGCACTAACCGTTATGTTTACCGCTAGTGCTAATCGCTAGCAGCGTGTAAAGTCGACTAATATCCAAAAAACACTTATAAGAGTGTGTAGTTTATTTTGCCACCATAACAGTCCACTTACAAAACTCTTATCGAAACAAAATTATAACATTATAACACTATTCAGCATGCTAACGATGAGTATAAGCCATTAGCGCTGGCGATTAGCATTAGCAATTCACATCGTAAAAACTGAGTGTCACAAAGACTCAGAATTATTGTACTTTCATAACTACTGTTGCGCGATACTCAAATATACTCACTCTGTGTCTATTCACAGTACCACTAAAATGTAGTGTCCCCCAAAAACAAAAGACATTTGGAAACATAAATAGTCCAAATCTCAAGGCATGGAAGCCACGGACTGATAGCTCAGCAGGTTTCCTATGATTGGCTGAAAACGGTCACATGGTATGAGATGCCTTCAGGGGTCACTGGGGCAGGCAGACTACAACCACAAGTTCATGAAAAGGTCAAATTACTGTATATTTGTCCATTTTTTTGGGGGATTATTGATGTACATTTTACAGATGGCCAAACTGTCTTACAAATACGATGGTTATCTTAAACATGGTAACACTGGTTGTGTGTCGTTTTGCCTACCTTAGCTCCTTTCACTCCACTGCAGTCACATTTGGATCCCACACATCCATGGCAAGCCTGTTGGGCAACAAGAAGCAGAGAGTTTAGGTTTGTTGTCAGAATGTTCAGTCTTAAAGATAAAACCACCACGTGGACATTTTTCTTGGAAAAAATGTGCAAAGGCATCTTGGGAACACTGTTTATTATTATCTTTTATTTAGTACAAATGTTCACAAAAATAAGAAAAAAATGCTCATGGAATAGTGAATTAATCTAGGCAAATTTTCTAAAGTAAAATATTGCACACAATACACACAATATAATTATAAAAGATATGTCTCATAAGCACACTATGTTGCTTTTCCCTTTGGATCTTTGTTCATGTGTCAGGTTTTTTTTTATTAATATCTAAGGGTAAATTTGCCATGCAACAGGAGATAAAACAATGCAAACACTTACAGCTTTAAGGGATAGTACAGTAATAGTGTGAAGTAAAAGTCTTTAAGTCTTATTTGCATGTTTTCAACTATAATTGTTTTGTTATGTTTAATTGTTGCTCCCTGCTGAAAGGCCACTAGAGGGTGCTCCATCTTTACACTGCTGCATTCCCACAGGGAAGCAGAAAGGGTTCTCCTGCAGGTTTATTCAATGATGCAAGGTCAGCACGGTCCCAAAAAAAACAAGCTATCCTCAAATAAAAAGTTTTTTTTTTAATCTAAAATAAAACAATTTCATCTCCCTGAAACCCTTTTCTCAGGAAGATATTTTCTTTCTTTTTTCTTTGTCCGGAGGCGTAAACAGTGAGAAAGTTGCGGAGGAGAAAGGGAAGAAGGGGAGGAATGGGAGTGCAAAGTTGCTGATTAACTTTTCCCATGCTTGTTGACACAGCGGATGCCAGACGGGCATCGATTGCACGCATGCCAGCCAGGCAGTCAGGTTGTGAGAAAGACAGGGAGGCAGTGGACAGAGGACAGTCAGCATTCTTCTACGTCTGCAAAACCGTTTTTTGGGTGTCCGTGTTTGAGTTGGTGGCTCGATGCTTTAATGGTCAGTGCAGACAGGAAGGACTGAGTTTGATTCAGTGTGAAAAAGAAGGAAGAAATTCCTGTGAAATATCTTATTTTGTGTGACCTACACTTCTCAAATATACACTATTTGATATAAAAGTGAAAAAAGACAGATTGCAGTGGCTGTCAAAAAGTTTTTCACATCATGGACTGCCAAAAACTGGCAGAAATTAAACTACATTCCTCTATTTGAGAGCCTGTTCTGTTGTTTTATTATGGAAAGTGCATGAAACTTATGATCAAAACAGTTATGAGAGAAATATAACAGAACTCCATTAACTCTTTGAGTTCCAAAGACATATATTTACGTCCTTTAAAACTGAACGCTTGAGTGCCATAAATATGTCTTTCTTTTTATGACTTTTTCTAACCTTAACCCTTTTTTCGGCAGTTGGCACAAGAGGGCGCTCTCACACAGCCTGTGAGTAATGTTGGGGCTTCTGGGAGATGTAGTCAGAGCATAAAGAGATGGTATACACCACAGAGATCAAAACAGGAAGTGGAGACGATCGAGATTAGAGAGCAAAACAAACAGAATCTGGACAAAAAGTGGTGGTTTTGGTGAAAGTGTCCTCTACTCTACCTCTGATAAAACAAGAATGGAACAAGGTAAAAACAAACATTTTTTTCATGATGAACTAGAGAGTCTCTTCTTTCATTTGAGCTATTCAGTGTTTTCAGAGTCATAGTACAAAATATTCTGTGGGTCTAGAAATATGACTGAAAATGGGCAAAAACACTGGAACAAGGCACTTTCTGTTTTAAAAAAAAGACTGGTACTCAATGAGTTGACCTTGTTGGACAGTAATAATGAATATAAAGCTCATAAGAAGTCACCTGAACACCAGAGCCTGATAGAATAACAATAAAATTAAGAAACATTGAGTAAACTAAAAACAAAATAGTAATTTAGCACACACATATTTTGACATCCTGTCACTGTGTGACTTATAGATGAAGATAGAGTGAAATTAAATGTTATTTTTTTGGCCTAAAGCACATGTCTGGCATCTCAGCCCACTGATTCCCACAGTGAGATCACTGGAGGGAGGCTGTTTGTTTTAGTGACAACATCCTGACTCCCAAAACAGCCTCAGTTTAAACACTCAGGTCTCATGTGAAGTCTGCTGGATGACTTTTCTCTACGAGCGACGATTAAACGTGGATTTGCCGCCTGCATGAATGGAATTAATGTGTGTCAGGGTTAATATTTTCTTATTTAATTAGAATTTTCTTAGACTCAGAAAAACCTGAAATCCGCCCATAAGAGAAACAGATTTTTGCAGACAGTTGCAGGCATTTTTCCAACAATAGCAGCTAAAAGTAACAACCTGATTATGTTAAATGTCATAATTACACTATGTGAATAATAAATGTTAATGTTAGATACAAAAATTTTCATGCATATCAACAACTTGTGAAATGTTGTAAAGAAACACCTCCAGAGGTGATAAACTGCAACACTTAATACACATTACTCATCAATTATTGAGCAACAAATGCAGAACAATGTCTGATTCCAGCTTCTGAAAAACATGTAAGTGATAGTTTATTGTGTTTATTGCAGCCCAACATGACAATAAATGAGCACAGTGACAGAGACACACCTGTGTGGCTTCGCAGAGAGGAACAGCAGGAGGTAAAACAGCTGTTCACATCTGTACAAATCATATCCAGCTGTTTAAGATGTTGGAATGTGTTCGGAACACTTTCTTTGACCTGAAGCATCTGAATGATTTCACAATATTAAAAATAAGTTGTATTTAAAGGGGTTATATGATGGAAAACTCATTTTTTTCAGAGCTTGTGGGCATAGATTTGGGTAAATTAAGCGTCTACGATCAACTAATTATAAGATAAGTACAGATTCATTGGAATATATTGTCCACAGCTACCTGTGCAAAGGTGTGCCATATTTTTCTCACAAACCAATCAGAGCAGACTGGGCTTTTCTTAAAGAGACAGGAGCTAAAATGGATCCTTTCAGAGAGACAGTATGAGAAAAATAATGTTGTTTTTTTTTAATATTAAACTATGCAAACGTGTTCTAGTAGAAACGTGGTATGGATGTGAAAATGAGCATGTTTTAATATTTAAGAGTACAAGGGGTGAAATGAGGATACAAAATGATTCCTTCAGCAATAATCTTAGATTTTCAGACTGTTAAACAAATTGAGCACATTGGGTCCTGTCCAGGGCTGATACTTTTGTAGCACCGACCGAAAAGCTCTGATCCTATCAGGTATCAAAAAATGAATCATCTTTGGGTGCCAAATTTGATTCCCAAGTGTCTGTGAACCATGCTGTCAGATGTCTCTATGGACAGGAGGACATGTCCCCTTCAGATTCATAGAGACACTGATCCGTCCCCTCACTTAACCAGCATAAGGAGACAAACATCACTGGTGAAACAGAGCATTAATGTCATTACAGCAGCATTGGGAGCCTGGTGTTTGTGTGTTTAGACTCATGGTGCGTTCAAGTTTTACATGAATGTTGGAACTCAAAATTGGAATTTAAATCAGAAGCCCCCCCCCATGAATCTCACCAACCAGATATAGAATTCATCCATCCAGCCATTATCTACCGCTTATCCTCATAGGGCCGCAGGGGGCTGGAGCCTATCCCAGCTGTCTTAGGGCGGAAGGCAGGGTACACCCTGGACAAGTCTCCAGTTCATCACAGGACACATAGAGACAGACAACCACTCACACTCACATTCACACCTACGGTCAATTTAAATTAGCCAATTAACCTAATCCCCATGCATGTTTTTGGATGGTGGGAGGAAGCCGGAGTACCCGGAGAGAACCCACGCAGACACGGGGAGAACATGCAAACTCCACACAGAAAGGCCTCAGGCCAGGCTTTGAACCCCGTCCCTTCTTGTTGTGAGGTGACAGTGCTAACCACTACACATAGAATTCATGCTATCTGTAAACAGTAGCTTCAGGTTTTGTTGTACGTCTGTAAGGCTGGAAGAGCTGGGAGCACTAAACTTTGAGGTTACGATGATCAGAGCTCCAAGTTCTGACTTCCAGTGAACACACCATAAGGCAAACTCTCACTCCCCAGGGTCCTAAAGAGAAACTGGTAGCAGCCTGTTGATCATCATCAGACCATTGTCTAGCATGTTTACCAAGAAAAAACCGAAGGTAACGAAATTAGCATTGTATCAAAAAAATGTGGACCGATACCCCCAGTCCGAGTCTTTTCCCATCATCTCCACCCTGCAGATCTGCATCATTCACAGCCACATCAGCCTGACTGTGTGTGTGTGTGTGTGTGTGTGTGTGTGTGTGTGTGTGTGTGTGTGTGTGTGTGTGTGGGGAGGTGTTTTTACAAGCCCTGGATCTCCAGATTAGTCTGGTCTGCTTCAGCTCAATGCAGTGTGCTCTCCCACGCCCAGACCTGCCTCTCTCTTTCTCCTCATCTGTCTGCTTTCCTGTCCTCTCCACACTCATCCCTCCGTTCCTCCCTCGACATGCGCTGATCCAGAAAAGCGTGACAGCGCTCGCTATAATAAAGCTTTAAAACCATTCAGAGATGCTCACTTAAAACCTGGGAGGTTTCCACTTGAACCAGGACAGCTTTACACACCAATTTAAACTCCGATACACCTAAATGCATTGTCAGTGAGGGGTGGGAAAAAATATTGATACGGCAATATATTGAGATACTTTTTCTTCTGATATATTGATTTTTAATTTCTCAATGTTGATTTTTTTTTCCCCCAGAAAAAGTCATGTTTTGGGCCGAGCCAGAGCAACTTCCCGCAAATAAAAATAAAAATAATAAAAAAATCTGTATATACTGTATATACAACTTGTATTTTAAGCTGCATTTTAAATTTCTCAGTGATCTATGTAGAATATCATATCGCAACATCACAATATCGCAATCGTGAAGTCCTTGCCAATACCCACCCCTGCTGTCAATTCTATTTTCCCCCACATTACAGTCACACAGTCTTCTCTTAAACATATGCTTAACATGAGTCTTAAATGGGTCATTATTTTTATGAAAAAGTCTTAATTCTCAGCTTTGTAAAGAGAATATTTCTGGTTTCTTTGACTCTGACTATCTCTCAGTTGTGGACATAAGATAAGACAAGATAATCCTTTTTTTTAATCCCACAGACGAAAAAAGAAAGAACAAGAAGAAAATTTGCATCGATGCATATAAAAGCTAAGAATAATAACATCAGTAGAAGAAGAAAAAGATATTTGGGGATATTTAGTTGCAGCGTGGCTCGTAAACCTGCCTGGATGCAGAGTTAAAAGCATCTCTGCCCTGACGGGGCATGTAATCCACTTAGAGAGGTCACTGAGCTGCAGATATTTGCTCCACTCCCTGCGTCTCTATCTGTCTTTTAGCTCTCTCTATCATTTCCCTCACTCTCTCCTCACCGCCGTCACACTTTTTCCTTTTCCATCACGCCAACCTCAGCGATCAGCCCTGAAGGAGAGGTAAAACTCCGACAAGTCCCGGCCAGTCGTGGCGGTACAGGTACAGGCTTCACGCTGAGGGGTGAGGGTTCAACATCTACTGATCTGAGGTCAGCAGATGAGCCAAAATCAGCCTGAATGTACAGTATGGTCTTAAAGGAGCAGTGTGTATTTATTCAGAAATAAATAACTCTGTTTTTATGAGCGTGTAATCACCTGCAAATAAAGGTAAATATTGTACTTTTTACTGAACTACATCTATTTGATAACTTCAGTTACTTCATAAATTGAGCTACATGATACAAACTAAACAACTAAATGATAATGTAATAATCTGCTATATTATACCCGCATCAATACCCAAAATGCTTTACATGATACATGTCATTCACACGCTACCCAGCAGTCAGTGGTGCAAAAAGTGGGTATGCACTATAAAATTATTTTGAGTCTGCATTTTCTGTATTTAAAAGGTGCATTCAAGTAATACATGAATGTCAGAATTTCCAAGCTCAAAATCAGAATTTAAATCAGAACCCCCGAAGACAGAATTCATGCTATCTGCTACTGACGTAAACAGTAGCTTCATGTTTTACGTCTGTAAGGTTGGAACAGCTGGGAGCACTAAACTTTGAGGGTTTGTTGATTAAACCTCCAAGTTCTGACTTCCAGTGAACACACCATAAGGCAAACTCTCACTCCCCAGGGTCCTAAAGAGAAACTGGTGGCAGCCTGGTTCCTGTTGATCATTAGACCGTTGTCTAGTATGTCTACAAGATAAAAATCCAAGTTTGATTTGAAATCATAATAAGAATAAAAATAAGAAAAATATAAAATACTTATGATGACCATGATTAAAGCCCAAATTACAAAATAACTTATTGAGATATCGAAAAAAAAGTATCGTTCTGGAAGCGGTACAAAAAAAAGAACAAATGCAAAATTATTTTTTTCATATATATATAGTTTGCACACACTGGTGGATTAACTGTTACAGAAACATCTCACACTCTGTGGTGGAATAATAAAGTACATAATATCTGAGTGTGTCTTCCAGCACTGGATTAAAAAAAAAAAAAAAAAACTGCGTGAAAAAGCTCAAGGTGTGTTCAGAGTGATGGAGGGTGAGCCAGGTGAGGTGAGGTGGGGGGGGGGGAGCGGAAGGCACGAACCTGAAGATTAGACTGGCGAGACTGGAATTCCCCCGCTCATCAAAGACTGATGATTAGACACCTAAACGCACCGCCCTGCCCTGGATAACACACACACACACACACACACACTGCAGATACACAAATCCTCTCATAAACAGGACACACAGCTGCTGTCATTAATACACACAAACATGCAGAGTGTGTGAAACCCCCCTGAACTAATAACTCCTGCTTTCCAACACGCAATGCTTCACACACACACACACACACATTAATATACATAGATATTTATAGCAGAAATGTTAAATCTATCTGATTATAACGTCATTCTGATGTTATCAAAAGCAGCATGAGATTAAGGTTGGGAAAAAAAAAGTATTTAAAATTTCTTCTGTCATGTTAGAATATCCTACTTAAGGGATGAGTCCATATATTACATGTATATTTGCACATAAATAAATAATTTATCAATCCTAAAGGAAATTCAAGTAACCAAAAGCGTATTATAAAATATAAAGCACACAGAGGAGAGACAGTCAGAAGTCCAGACATGATGTAAAAAATAGACTGGCTAAAACTAAAATAATAGTATTTGAGTTATTGATGAAATATTTAACTTAAAATAAAAAAATGACTGATATTATCATGTGAACGTCCCGTAAACAGCAGAAACGGAATACCTTAATTAGGTAATAAAAGATGACTTGTCGGTTAATAAAAGAGAGTCAAAGGTTTTAATCTGGTGTTCACTTCTGCCCTTTTCTTTACACTTGGATCGCACTTAAGAGATCAATTTAAATTTCATAATATAACCAGTTTACATTGCTAACGTGTTTGCATTTTTTGTAGGGCTGTAGTTAATGCAATTAATCCGTGTTAACATGTTAAATGACGTCTCTTTCTCTTTCCTTTTCATCCATTTCATGTCACAAATTAACACTTTAACGATGCTCTTTGGTGGATTATTTGTTAGCTGAATTACAGGAGAAGTCTGGACAGATTCAGAAAAGATGGTTAATCTAATTTTATCAGCACGTTTGATCGTTAGATATGACTGCGTTGTTAGTTTCCTTGATTTTTTGAATGGAGTTCTGTTTCATGACCTGCCAGCACATCTTTGTTAGAGTTACTGTTGCACGTTTTACACGTTAACGCTGATTAATCACGTTAATGCACTAATTAAATAAACTAAATAGTTTGGTTTGCATGACAACATGATGAAGATGATTAAATTAATGTCATGGCATCATGTCATGACTCAGCATCTGTGTGTGTGTGTTCTACTTCCTGTGTGTTTCTTCTACTTCTTTCATCGCTGCTGGACTTTGACTACTTCAAGGTGCTGACGTTCCCCCCGAGAGTGACGACTAAACCAAATATTTTCACTTTGAAAAAAAAAAAATCGGACCATGTGTGTTTTGACTAAGCGGCTCTTTGGAGGAGGAAGACCCCCGACTGTGTCACACACACACATGCCATCATGCCGCTCCAGGAATTCCATTGATATTCCCAGGAATTCTTCTTCTTCTTCTTAACACACTTATCTCCCCCCTCTCCTCTTTTCATTTAGTCTTATGAATGTTGACCCCAAGTGACCTCCTGATGAGAGATAACCTGCAGGGGGGACACTTCAGCACCAAACCTAGTTCATTTTGTAAGCAATTTAAGAGTTAGCGGCGTCTTGGCTTCTTGTGTGATGCAAATATTCACAAACACACTTTGGACTTTTGCAAAACTTTCCCATCCAGCTGGGACTTTATCTAAACTGAGAAGGAGACGCAAACAGAATCATTTCCTCCACAACTACAAATTATACAGCGACTACTACCACTGCAGAGCTGTCCGTTGATCTGGTTGCATTGTGGGTAATCTAGGCTTCCATACCGTCTGCTACATTAATCTAAGGCTACGTTCAGACTGCAGGGCTTAATGCCCAATTCAGACTTTTTTTTGTGAAATCTGATTTTTTTGGGAGGTCGTTCACATTTCCTATTAAATGCGACTTGTGTGTGATCTCCAGTGTGAATTAAACGCCTCACAAGTGTCCCGCATGCACATTGGAGGACGCGACAACGTTGCATGCAGTGTGCATGCTCACTGGACGCTAGCGGTGGAGTGTAAACAGCCCGGTTCTGATAAAACCCCTCCAGTTTGGTCTGAATAGAGCTATCCTCTCAAATATGAATTAACTCAGAAACCTCGTTTTCCCTCCACTGACTACTCTCTACACATTATCGTCCGCCATGGTTGTTGTTTTTCTTCCCGCTGCCGCCTACTTCCGCTGCAGAATAGTGATGTTTGTCGCTTGTAGGTGACGTGTAGGTCGGTTGAATGCGACCTGGCCGTTCAGACTGAAGTCGCATGTCAAAAGATCGGATATGTATCGGTTTTAGGACCACATATCCAAGTGGCCTGGGTCACATTTGAAAAAGTCGGATCTGTGTCGTTCAGACTGTAATTCAAAGATCAGATACAGGTCGCATAGGGGCGAAAAAATCGGATTTGGGTCACTTCAGGCTGCAGTCTGAACGTAGCCTAAGTGTAACGTGTAGCTTGTACCATATACATGATGTGCAATAACTTAACATTGTGTAAATTCATTTATGTTGACACAACCTAATGCATTTTGGGTAAGATAGTAAACTGAGTGTACAACTCCAGAGCAGAAGGTGGCAGTAGTGTGCGAGCTGAGAGTTTTAGAAACAGTAAGCTAAAAAAGACGCTAAGCTAAGTCCTTTACTTAACTTAAATAACTTCAAAATAAACCACTGCACAGAAATGTCACATAACTTGTTATTGTCCGCTCTATCATTTTTGAACGATTAATTTGATCACCGAATGTTTTCGTAGTGTGCTCGCTAATCATAGCAGCATTAGCAGCTAACCGTAGCAGCATTAGTTGCTATGTTTAGCACTTAGCATTAGCATCGCTTTCTAAATTAGCGTATTAAAATTGGGTGGAAATACTTTCCATATTTTTTTTTTTTACCCCTTGTAATTGAGTAATAAAAATGTTAACACCTTATGTTGATTTGACATATTTAGGGTGGAAATACTTTCCATAATTTTTTTTATGTTCACCCAACAAATGACTATTTTGAGTGCATGTTTGGACAAGGAAAGGAGGACATATAGGATTAAAAAAACACACCATATCTCTATGTGCTTCTGCTGTGTTGATTTTCAACCTCCAGTTATTTCATAAAGTTCATCCGAAGAGCAACAAAGAAGAAACAAGGAACAAGCTGACTCCTTGTTTGACAGAGAAGAGAAGAAGAAGAAACCCCATAATTAAACATTTAATAAACATCTGTGAGCACTTATAGCTGCATTCTCAAGCCTTTCATTGCAATTTTTTAATATTCTCTATTTCTGTTTCTTCACGTTTTTCTATTCTACACGTCAAAAGTCTAATTCTGGTTCTTTTTCTTAGTTCGCTGTGCTGTAACAAGATATTTTTTACATGACTGCACATCATTTTCCACTCTCACATTTACTGCAATCTGCATGTTTGTGCATCTAAAGATGTGCAGAACGTGCGCTGATGAGCTATCGGTGCTTGTTCCAGAAAAATGTCCTCACATGGATCTTGTAAACAGGGAGCGTTGAATTCCTTCCCCTAGGAAATCTGACAATCAGGCCTAGCCTGGCCCAGCCTAGCCCGGCACAGGTTTAAACATGTCCTCTACCATCACCATCTCTCTGCGAAGCTCCACATACATCACTTGGCACGGCGTCGTAGCCACGGGCAACCAGAAATTAGAGAGGGGAGTGGCGGCTCGGCTGGATATGAGCAGCCTGGGGATAGTCTGAGAGGAGGCGACGAGGACAGAGACACCTCAGCAAATATAATTTAAGACCCAAAAATGTCCAAGCAATTTCTTTGGTAGACTAGAAAAGCACTCATTTCATTCATTTTTGGTTTTGCCATTGAATCGGATCCGATCACCACCGAAAATCAATCAGTTTTAAGTTAGGCCACTTCTAACCAACCCTGAAAATTTAGTCAAAATCCATCCACAACTTTTTGAGTTATTTTGCAAACCAACAAATAAACAAATAAACAAACCCCACTGAAAACATTACCTCCTTGGCGGAGGTAAAAATAGTTAATTATTGTAGGGCCTGACCAATATGGATTTTTTGAGGCTGATGCTGATATTTAGCAGGAAAAAAACTTGATTAATCTCCGATAATAATTTTTAATGATTTTTTTCATTCCTTTAACACCTGCAACAGCGATATAAATTGAAGGCATAACACTTAAATTTTTTCTACTTTAATTTCACAACTTTCAAGAACAAAGAAGTGAACTTTGTTAAGAAAATAACATGCGAAACTGCATTAAATCTATGAATACCCGATTTTCCTCTTGGCATTAAATGCACCATCTGAAAATTTAATAGCTGCAGCAAATTTACCAGAAATTTAAGACAATTTAAGAACCCTGAGACAGAGAGGTTAAAGTATGGAAAAAGACTGAAAGCTCTTTCTCAATATGCTTTAATATCACGCCAATACTGTGATGCATTCAGGATCACAGTCAGAAGCTGAAACTGCAAAAACAGACAAATCTGTGTGGTCCTTCCTCTGGACTCAAAGCACAGGGGTGTGAACCTGGAAACAAATGAATCTATGTTTCAAGAAATCCCTTCAACTGTGAGGTTTGGTCTCATCGGCTTCCTGTAAATACGTCCAGCTGTATTTAAGTCCACGCTTGTATATCCAGGGATTTCTGCACCCTGAGCCAAAAAGATCTCAAAGAGAACATTTCAAGAGGATAAACGAGCCCGTTTACGTTCAGATTAATGTCAAGCGTCGCTGTGACGTCTGTATAAACGCTTCCATAAACCTGCATGCTGGAGGTGTTCACCTGTGTTTGGATGAGCCGCAGAATAACCTCAATATTTACCCAGGAGCCTCTGCTGTAGACAAAACAAGACAGCGCTGGATGTCCTGACTTTATCTGTGAGATGGTGGAGAGGGCGGAAACAGGGACGGCGAAGTGCAGCCGACGCTTCGTTCAGACTGGGACTTATTTTTGGACGTCACTTTATAAAACCAGATTTCCAAGCAGGGATTTGCGCCACAGTTTGAGGTCAAACCAATCAAGATCTAGAAAAAAATGATTTGAGTGGATTTGCTCACAGCGATTCACCGCAGACGTCCTTTAACATAGCGCTATGCTAATGCAGCAGCCACAAAACACACAGCCTACTGCTATCAACTGTTATCACTCAGTACATTTACATGCACTTAGAGAAATTTGACTTATTGCCTTAGTCTGGCTAATATCGAAGTTTTAAAAGTCATATATACACCTCAAACCAAACTGGAGTTTTTATAATCGGACTGTTTATGTCAGATAATGTGGCTCTAAATCAAGCTTTTCCTGCACGTATATGTAGCAAAAGAATCGGAAGAATGCCAACGCGAAAGGGCCTGTAGCACCACCTAGTGTCTGGGAGGCAAACGTAACTCACTCAATAATTTGATTCTCTTGCCGCGCATGTACGCTCGGATTTCTCGGAAACTCCAGTTAAACCCTCAGCTCGGTTATTGCCAATAGCTCAGCTTAGATGTGCATGTAAACGTACTGAATGTCTGTTTTTCATTGGTGTTAATCTGTACTTTAGACAGGGATTATAACATAACAACGTTATGTGAATCCTAAACAACATTGGAGGCCCATATATATATTTTATATATTTTCATATATATATTATATGTGATAAATATTCCATATATTTTCTCTTTTTGTAGTTATTTAGGGCATTTTGTGCCTTTTCATGCTTTAAAATCTGATGCTTGAGTGCCATCGACGTAATAATAATGATGATGTTTTTTGGCAGCGGGTTGCCGATCACACTCTCACACAGTCTGTGAGTGATGTTGGGCTTCTGGGAGATGTAGTCAGAGCATAAAGAGACAGTATACACCACAGAGATCAAAACAGGAAGTGGAGACGATCGAGATTAGAGAGCAAAACAATCTGGACAAAAAGTGGTGATTTCGGTGAAAGTGTCCTCTACTCTACCTCTGATAAAACAAGAATGGAACAAAGTAAAAACAACAACACTTATTTGACTCCTGAATTTGTAAATCACTTGCATCTCAAGATGCTGTTTTATAATTGTGGCATTTTAAGTATTTTAATGTTGAATGGTGGTTTTAACAGTATGACTAATCATGCTTCTCTACCTGTGCACCTGCAGTTTCACTCTTCACCACATGAGAGCAGTAATGAGCAGCTCAGACACAGTAAAGACACTAAACATTATTCAAACATTCACAAATCCATCATTCGGTAACGTATTAACTTGTTTTCCATGTCTTCTGCATGTTGACTTTGCCCTGGATTTGCTGATGAATGAGTGACTTAAAGTTGCCGTTTTCTAGCAGGAGTTTGGTTCAGACGGTGCAACATGCTCTCTCCTGCTTCTCCTCAGTGCGACATGTGAGCTGATGAAGAGGCAGGTCACGGCAGGCTGCAGCCCTGCCTACATTTCTCCTGAAAATCTCCACTTAAAACTGACTTTAATGGCAACAGACACATCCAGAGCGCTCGGCTGTGGGGTTTTCTATGCACTAAAAAATCACAGAAAAGGTGAAACTTCCAACCAGGAAAGACACAACATTTGCTGTGATGGCATATTAACCACATTTAAATGGAAGATATTCAGTCATTTAGTAGCTTATATTCACTATCAAATGAACAGGCATCCAAAATCAGGAAAAATCCTGTTTTAAGCTTCATTTAGATTACTTAATGTTGGATTTAAAACATTCAATCGTCTTTTTTGTGCATAGGACAAAATTTAAAAGTCACCCAATGAGAAAGTCTGTTTCTGGACCTTCATTATTTTGTTAACCATCCATCCCCTCTCACTTTGCTGTGACAGGTGTCTGATATTACCCATCGTTAACGCCGGGGTCTGTTTGTCCAGAGGAGACGAGGAATGTCGTCCAATCAGTGTTGACACGCACAAACACTTATATACAAATAAACCCCTAAAAAATAAAGTTCTGTCTTGTCTTTATATGATGACTCACATTCTGCGTGGCATAAAGTTCAACAAAAACAAACAAGGACAAGTTTAAAACTCATGTTGCTTTCAGCCACTGCAGAAAAAAAATCTATTATCAACTTCATACAAACAGGTGACAAATTAAAGGGAAAACCTGAATAAATGAGCCAAGAAACATCCAACTAAAGGTCAGAGTCTTGAAGAATCAGTGACAAGGACCGTGGACGCTCCTCTGGAGGTTCAACAAACACACATGGTGTTGATTTTTCTGTTAATCTGTCACCGATCATACATCTAAATCAACAACGGCCCATGAAGTCATTAAAAATGGACAAAAAACACCAATGAATACTGAAAAAATTATGCACAAAGGTTGAACGGTGCCTCAAAGGTATTACAGGCAAAAGAAAGAAGGACAAATAAGTACTAAAACAATGATCTAATAAACAACGCAAGCAGTGATCAGGTGCCTCCCTGCTTCCCTCAGTGTCACTGAACAATGTGAAAAATGCCGTTGACATGCTCGACGCTGCTGAACATTATCCTGCGACTGCATGCTAAAGGCTTAGCCACATACCAGCCGTCACGCCGACCTGGGATTAACCAGGACACACACACACACACACACACACACACACACACACACACTCTGAAACCCAGCGGCGTGCAGCTTAGCGTAAGGTCCAAACAGTTTGTGTGTCTCCTGTACATGTACAGTACAAGTTATTATGACTCTGACCTGATGGAGAGGGAAGAAAAGAAGGAAGTGATGAAAGGAAAAGGATGAAATCTAGATTTTGCCTCTATAAGGCAGTAGGTCCCTAACTTTTTCTGTTATATATATATATATATAGGCCATATATAACAACTAAAGAAGATTAAAACAGGTCATGAAGCAGAACTCCATTCAAAAAAATCAAGAAAACTAACAACGCAATCATCACTAACGATCAAACATGCTGATAAAATTATATTGACCACAGTTTCTGAATGTGTCCAAGCTTCTCCTGTAATTCGGCAAACAAATAATCCACCAAAGAGCATCATTAAAGTATTAATTTGTAGCGTGAAATGGGCAAAAAGGAAAAGGGAATGCACTCCTTCGTTATGCCTCTACGTCCTCCAGTTTGGGAACTATTACGATAAGTTTTAATTAAAACGGCACAAATCAGTCGAGTAATTATTTTGGGTTCAATCTCATAGTGAAAAAGCTCTAAAAACCCACGGTACTCTAACTGCTCAGCACCAAACAGCAGATAAAGCAGTAAAGTTAAATTTTACCGAACCTGCACATCCTCCCATCATCTCTGAGGATTTCAGTTCTTACCCTTGTTTACAAAGGTGACACACCGGCCTATGTTACTCGATCTTATGACCCTTTACAGCCTCTTAGATCGACGTCGCTGCCCCTAAGAAATTCAAATACAAATACAAAGCCTTTATTTTCAGTGTATTCCAATGAATACCATGACACTGTGAGCAATGCTGCACACAAACAATAGTATAAAACATAAATAGTTAACATCAAAACAGAGTAGGGTATTGGCAAGGACTTCATGATACAATATATATCGCGATACTTGAGTCACAGTATGATACATTGCAATATGTTGCAATATTGCGATATATTGTGATAGTCTACATAGATCACTGAAATTTAAAATGCAGTTGAAAAGTTGTATATACAGTATATATATATATATATATATATATATATATATATATATATATATATATATATATTATATATACACGTATATGTATGTATATACGTGTATATATATATATATATATATATTATATATACACGTATATGTATGTATATACGTGTATATATATATATATATATATATATTTTTTATTTTTTTTTTTATTTATTTATTTTTTTTTTCAATGTACGGAAGTTGCAATTTGCAAAAAAGTTACAATTGGCCCAAAACATGACTTTTTTTGGGGCCAGAAGAAAAAGGAACGTGATATATTGCCATATCAATCTGAAGCATAATGTGTAATATTTACAATTATTATAGTGAAGATTCGGTCATCGCACAGCCATTAAAGTTGACTTAAAGTTGAATTAAAGGTTAACAGTTATTGCACGATCATTGATTTATGGTTGCTGCTATTTCCTCTATTGTACGGCTGTATTTTATACGTAGCATTGCACATGCACACAGTGATTTTTGTGGAAAAGAATCAGTTTTCTGCACTAAGTCGTCAAGGTTACACAGTTAGGAAACAGGCAGTGAATGGTTGCATCCATCCCATCCTCCCTCCTAAAAGTCATGACATCACTTCCTGCCTGGAAAGAGTCCTGATCCTCTTGTGTTAAAACTGTAAACACATGTAGGGACTAGTTTCTATAGCTCGTCCTCAGGCGTCTGGACGAGCGCTTGTGATGACTTTACACTCTGAGGTGTGGAAAGAAACAGTAGCCTCTCACACAGAAACACACTCATACCATTGGATCCCATGTGGTTTTCGGGGAAGCCCTGTTTCCTCCCCGGTTAGTGTGATTGCAGAAACAGGTGCCCGACGATGGGAGAGAGAGCATTAAAAATAGTGAGGGGAGAAGAGAGAGAGAGAGAGAAGAGGAGAGGAGCAGACGTCCTCCCACACTATGAGCTCCATTCAGCTGCAGTCAAAACAGATCGCTGCCTCTCCTCATCCATTCGCTCACAGACTGCTGGTGTTATCGCCTCTCGCCATCAGTCCCTCATGTGAGATGAACAGATTGAAGAAAAAATGGAAAAGGACGAAAGGAAGTCAAAAGACGAGGGATTAGGACTTGAGATTAAGTGAAGCTGCCAGTTAACTCATCAACACTTTTGTTCCTTATGAGCAAAATTAGTTGTCAGCTATTCAATTAAGCTCTTAATCGGTTTGAGTCACTCTAAAGGGACTGGAATTCTCTTTCCTGCTTCTTCAATGTGATTTTTTTCTGTTTTTAATTCTTCTTCTGTCACAATAAATCAAATATCTTTGAGCTGAGGCCAAAATGAGACATTTGAGGATGTCATCTTGGGCTTTCTGGGAACTATTTTCTAACATTTTATAGCCCAAACAACTAATCAATTACTGGAGAAGATAATAGATGAATATAATGGTTGTGCAAACCTAAACTACTGTAGATAATCAACAAACTGCTTTAATGTAAGTCCTTGAGTGCCACAGACGGGTATATATACGTCTTTCATTTTTTGGCAGCAGGCACAAGAGGGCGCTCTCACACAGCCTGTGAGTATTTTGGGGGCTTCTGGGAGATGTAGTCAGAGCATAAAGAGACTGTATACACCACAGAGATCAAAACAGGAAGTGGAGACGATCGAGATTAGAGAGTAAAACAAACAGAATGTGGACAAAAAGTGGTGATTTTGGTGAAAGTGAAAGTGAAATTTTTTTATGATGAAATAGAGAGTCTCTTCTTTCATTTGAGCTATTCAGTGTTTTCAGAGACATAGTACTAAATATTCTGTGGGTCTAGAAATATGACTCAAATTGGGCAAAAACACTGGAACAAGGCACTTCCTGTTTTATAAAACGGCTGGCACTCAATGAGATAATTAAAAAAATGCTGACAGTGATGCAGAATTGGTGGGACGTCATTTTGTGATTTGAAAATTTAAATCCATTATCTCTTACCATCTAATTAGGACTGTGCAAAAAAACATGTCTCTCTTTTAATTCTACGATCAGATTTTACAACGAAATTTGTGATTTGTGAAGGAGACGATGTTTTTACGTCCAGCTTCCACTTTAACAGAAAATGCAGAGAAAAAAGTGGAGACTTGGAGGATCAACAGGCGACACGCCGGATGGTAATAAAAAGGCGCTGAGTGATGTAAAGTCGAGGGCGAGCTCGCATTCACAAATATTTGTTAATGGGTACTTTCGGGGGGAATCTGTACAACACAGACGAGAGGAGGAAGTCTGTAGATCAAGGCCGCTCGCTGATCTTAAACATCTTCTTCAGAAAGAAAGAATGCATAACAATAAATGCTGCTTCCAGGGCTTATATCTTATGTTCTTATTCGCTCTTTTGATCCTTTTTTTCTTCTCCTTCTTTATTGTTTTTCTTCTTGTCTTGTTTTCAGCTTTGTCCCTAAAGTAGTGCTCCATGTTTCCTCAAGGCTGTAAAATTTCTTTTTTTTATGTCTCGAGAGAAAAACAGGGATGAAGAAAAAGGAGGTCAGGAAAACAAGAGGGAGGACGGCATGTGTGTCTTGTGACTGCTGTGTGTAGGTGGATTTGTCAGGTAGCCACAAACACTCGCACACAGTTGCAAAAATCTCTTTTAAATTACAAAAACGTATGCACCACTTAAATACAAGTGATTCTCCAACTTGAAACTTGACGACCCGGATGTCTGACTTTCCCTCCAGCACTTGAATGCAACATCAGTTGGCTAAAAATGCAGCAGCAACAAAAAAAAAAGCACTAAAACACACCTTGGCAGAAAGTGAACTAAAAGACGATCCCAGAACCAAATCAGAGACGAAACTTTCTGTTTTCACAACGAGCTCCAATCTGACAAAAACAGTTTCATGAGTCAGACGAAGCAGATGAAGAGATATAAACGCCCCGATGCCGCATCTCAGGATATCTTCAAAGAGTTTATTCGCTTCATTACAAACCCAAATCTGCAGGATCTTGATGTTCCAAAGATCTGGTGGATTAAAAGCATTGAAAATGATCCAACCGCGGACTGAAATGAGCTACTGTAAGATGAAAAAGAAGCAAGACGTGTCTGCAGGTGTTACATTTGACAGATCAGCTAGCTGGTTGTCACCCTTTTCAGGCTTTGACTAAGACTAAAACCAAGATGGAAACAAAAACAAGATGGTGACAGCCCAAAAAATCAAGATGGCGACAGTAAAAAAACAATATGGCGATAACTAAACAATATCCTGACAGCCCAAAAAATCAATATGGTGACAGTAAAAAAAAAAAGATGGTGACTGCGAACAAAAACAAGATGGTGACAGCCCAAAAAATCAAGATGGCGACAGTAAAAAAACAATATGGCGATAACTAAACAATATCCTGACAGACAAAAAAATCTATATGGTGACAGTAAAAAAAAAAGATGGTGACTGCGAACAAAAACAAGATGGAGACAGTAAAAAAAAAAAATAATAAAAAATAAAGCGAGTTAAAAAAAACAAGATGGCGACAGTAAAAAAAAACAATATGGTAAATGCAAAATAAAGAAAAAGAACTAGAAAAATAAAGATGCCGAATGCAAAAAACCAAGATGGCTCCAGCCAAAATTCCAAACTGAGGCTTCAAAACTGTAGTTCACCAACCAACTGGTGTTGTCATGGTGACTACATCCACTTACCACATGACTACATATTGTACACATAAAACATGACATCAAATCAACAGAAATGTAATAAAAACGTTATTGAAGCCTCAAATTGAGGATTTCCTGCAGTGGCAAACGAGTACAAAAGCACCAACACGCTGTTGGTTTAAAGACGTGGTAAGAAACACAGAGTGTTAAGGGTCAGATACCATTCATTCAGAGAAAGTCTCTTTAACCTTAATCACAAGGAGCTCTGCTTTAATCTGGATATTCTTCAAAGAGAAGTGGCCGCTGTTTAACCCTCCGGATCAGGAGATCAGAGATTCTTGACTTTTATAACCCCAAAGAGGTTTTCAGAAAGCTGCTGTCATGTGGGGACGACACACACAAGGTAAAAATAGTCTCAGGCTGCATGGTGGTCTGCTTAGTGATGAGGGAATAATAAGAATTATGAGAGACGCAAAAAGACTCGGCTGACCTTTAAAGCCTCAGTAAATAAAGAAGTGGCTAACAAACACACCATGTTTACCTTCCTCTGAGCACTGAGGGCGCTGATGACAGAATTAACTGGATTAAATGGGATTATAATCCCAGTGGGAAGGAAAGGGCCTGATTTTAAACAGCAAGAAAAACACCTTATGTAGGAAGTACTAGTACTGCTACTGGTATTAAAACTACAGATACTTCTACTACTGAATAATACTTCTACAACTAGCACTCAAAGTATTGATCCTCCTGCTTCTGCTGGTACTTCTACTGCTACTAAACTACTATTAAGACTATTAATGATACTACAACATGCACTGAAACTACTACTACTAGTACTTACTAGTACTAGTACTAGTACTACCTCTACTACTACCATAACTATGATTACTAATGCTACTTCAACATGCACTGAAACTACTACTACTTTATTACTAGTACTAGTACTACCTCTACTACTACCATAACTATGATTACTAATGCTACTTCAACATGTACTGAAACTACTACTACTTTATTACTGAAACTAATACTACCACTACTACTACTGCTGGTACTAGTACTACCTCTATTAGTACCACTTTTATTAGTGCTAATGATACTTAAACATGTACTGAAACTACTACTACTTTATTACTGAAACTAATACTACCACTACTACTACTGCTGGTACTAGTACTACCTCTATTAGTACCACTTTTATTAGTGCTAATGATACTTAAACATGTACTGAAACTACTACTACTTTATTACTGAAACTAGTACTAGCATAACCACTACTGCTGGTACTAGTACTACCTCTATTAGTACCACTTTTATTAGTGCTAATGATACTTAAACATGTACTGAAACTACTACTACTTTATTACTGAAACTAATACTACCACTACTACTACTGCTGGTACTAGTACTACCTCTATTAGTACCACTTTTATTAGTGCTAATGATACTTAAACATGTACTGAAACTACTACTACTTTATTACTGAAACTAGTACTAGCATAACCACTACTGCTGGTACTAGTACTACCTCTACTACTACTTCTGCTGTTGCTGTTACTATAAAATTGCTTTTCCATCTAGTACTACTGAAAGTACTGCTACTGTGGCCACTACAACTATACTCTACTACTGTACCACTGCACCCAAAGTATTATACACCCTACTCCCATCACTTCATCTCCTTTTACTACCACTACTACTACTCCTGTTGCATATATAATACTACAGTACTGCTTCTACTACTAACACTATACTATCTACAGGTACTACTACTACTACTGCCTCTGTAACTACTAATCCTTGTACTATTACTACTAAAACTCCTGCTACTACTAGCAGTACATCTACACCCACTCCTGTGTCCTGCATGTATAATACTGCAGTACTGCTGTACTACTTCTACTACTAACAGTACTACATCTACTACAGCTGCTCCTAATACTATACTATCTACAGGTACTTCTACTGCATGTGTAACTCCTAATCCTGCTACCACTACCAGCAGTACATCTACACCCACTCCTGTGTCCTGCATGTATAATACTGCAGTACTGCTGTACTACTTCTACTACTAACAGTACTACATCTACTACAGCTGCTCCTAATACTATACTATCTACAGGTACTTCTACTGCATGTGTAACTCCTAATCCTGCTACCACTACCAGCAGTACATCTACACCCACTCCTGTGTCCTGCATGTATAATACTGCAGTACTGCTGTACTACTTCTACTACTAACAGTACTACAGCTACTACAGCTGCTCCTAATACTATACTATCTACAGGTACTTCTACTGCATGTGTAACTCCTAATCCTGCTACCACTACCAGCAGTACATCTACACCCACTCCTGTGTCCTGCATGTATAATACTGCAGTACTGCTTCTACTAGTAGTACTATACTATCTACAGGTACTACTACTGCATGTGTAGCTACTAATCCTTGTACCACTACTCCTAAAACTACTGCTGCTACTACTAGTAGCATTAGCAGTACTTCTACTCCCATCACTTATCTCCTTTTACTACACTGCCCCTGTAGTACATACATATATACTGTATGTGATACTGCAGTACTGCAGAGGCAGTACACAGAGGAGGTCCAGTAGTGAGAGTACTCTCTGGAGGTAATTAACTGTCCAAACGTTTGCTGTTGGCCCTCACTGACTGTTGTCCACCTGTTAATCCTGATGGCATCTTCATCTCATTGACACCACAGTGAAAAACACAAACACACAGAGTACACAGTACAAAGTACTTTCTTTTGTACTGTGTAAGTGTATAAAAGCAGCTCAGTACGCTGCAGCTTGTTTAAGGAGGCGTTCGCTCACAGCAGGTGAGATAAATGTGGAATTTACCTTCAAAGAGAGGAGAGAGAGAGACGATGGAGCGTCAAAACGATTAAATCTACTATAAAAATGTTTTTGTTTGATCTAAATACAAATTATTCTCTTAGCCAGACAGATAAATGCATTTCTGGTGCCTTTATCCCCTTTGAATTTATTCTTTTAGCACCAATTTTGCTCACAAAATGTCTGAAATATGCTTGTATAATTCACTAAACACCATCAAATTGCTCATTTTGATGAAGATGTTCAGGTTTACGCTGGCATGAGTCAAAGAAAAGATGCACATTTGAACATCGGTAATGTTTAAACAAGGGGATTTTGGTTTGGAGATAATAAATTGTTGGTTAATTCTCAATCAAATGATGGTTGCAGCTCCAATATGAAGGATTAGATGAGGAAATGTTCAGGTTTGTTAAGACAAAAACCTCCTAATGTAGTTTATTTTTTTTTTACTTTTTAATTAAACTTTAGCTCTTTAAAGTGGTCAAGCTGGCAGAAATTCCCTTTTTTTCTGCTGAAATATTGCTTGAATTTATAATAAATCCTGCAAAAAAAACCCAGGAGGGAGCTTTTTGTGCTCAGAGAGAGATGGAGGATGAAGAGAAACGATAAGAAAGAAATCCTAAAAACCATCACAGAAGTATCTCCAGGATGTTATGGCTGTACCGCACACACACCTCCACCTGGGATGTGGGTCAACGAAGAAGGTGAAGCAACCTGTGTGTGTGTGTGCAGGGAAGCATGCATCAAATGAAGTGTGTGTTTGTGGTTTGCGCTGCATGACGGCTTCAAAGGAAAACCCCCAGGTATACATTACCGCTGAACCCCCTCACCTGGCTGAATGGAGATTCATATCTGGGTGAGGATTAATGGCGCGCGCACACACACACACACACACACACACACCAGCCAACAGCTCTGAAACAGTGCGTCGCTCCATTTATAACACGTTCATGATCTTAAGCTGAATGAGAGGCTCTTTATTTTGATTTTAGCGTGTTTTAAAGGCTTTTATTTGTGAAACTTCACCATGTTTTTCAGTGAATTCCACAGGAAATATTTGCTCCACCAGGGGGCCTCAGTGAGACCGGCTCAGCTCAGATATAACTGGGAATTCTGGGAATAGTTATCCTCTCTTTTTGTCTTAACTCAAGTTCCTCACTTCTTTTAGTTACGGATAAAGGCTGTGAGATGTGTCTTTCGTACTCAATTTTTCAGCCTTTAGTCAGGATTTTATACATGCATTATTACATTTTTTCTTGATACATCACCACAGACACCCGTTTAATAATACTGCAGGTATAACTGCGACTTTACGTATATTTCTTTACTTAAATATAAAAATCTCACTCTCCTCTGAACTTCCTCTTCCACCTCAAGGCGGGGTCAGCCACATTCCTGGGTACAAAGGGTAGTGACTCCCCCCCACCCCACCCCTCCTCCATCTCCATGGCAACCAGATACAAACCAGACACCTTTTCTGCATCGTTCCAAGCAGGAAGCATCTTTAGTTATAAATCTTACATGGTGCATTTCTTTGCATCTTGTCAAATCAAATCAGAAGCCTTTGTTGTCATAATACAACACTACATAACTAATTAGTCACTTTTATTGTTATTCTATCAGGCTCTGGTGTTACGACCACTTCTTATACACTTTATATTATGAGACTGTTGAGATTTTTTTATAGTTATTTTGTAATTTTTGAGCAAAAGAATTTCATTCAGTATGAATAAAGTCCTATTTTATCTCTCTTTTGACACTTTTGGTCATGCACTTTCTGTAATAGCACATCTAAGAGCAAAATCCTATCCAGTAAAAGCATCAGTTAAGGGCTTCTTTAAGGGGAAAAAAGTTTGGGAAATACTGGAGTCTTTTTTTTTTTTATGCCTACCTTCATCATAAATGACTTATTTCTAAGAAACTTTTTGCACACATCTCTGACAAAGAGGTGCTTTAGCGTAAAAACACAGAAATGTTAGTGCGCTATGACTCCCTTTGGTCGGGGACAACCCGACTTTAAGGCTCTCTGCAACACGTTAAATAATATCAGCGCTCCGTATTACGTGTTCCAGCTTGCATGAAAACATTGCAGATTTAATCTGCTTAATGCTGCAGAAACAGCGCCTGGAAGGCAGGAGAGGAGAGAGGTCTCCGAGTTCACATGTTGAGAGGAAGTCACCTGGAGTGATTTTTATTCACATTTTATAGTATAACCGACTGAACCCTCACTCTGAGCGTCATATTAATTCAGTAAAAGTGATAGTCAGCAGTCTAAAAAAATATTTTTTGGGCTGTATAGATGATGCAAAACTGCCACTGAAACACAGGATGCATGGTGGAGGAGTAGAAAAGTGCTCATACCACACACTGATGAGCAGCAAGAGTTGGACACGCCTCGTGTGTGGGCGGGCTTTTAACTGTCCCTCATGAATTATTAATGAGGTGTGAATATTCATCATGTTGGAGATGGAATATTACATGACGAAAGTCAGACCTACTGCTGATTATTGACTTTAATGATGCAGAGCTGGGAGGTCAGAGTTGTCCACTAATTCAGAACAAAAGTTTTTTTTTTAAGTTTGAAACACCAACACAGCTCTGCTGCATCCCTCAAGTGCAAAGACACATCTCACCTTGATGCATCAGTCTGCATGCCTTCAGTATGGATAAAGATGTATTATCAGGTGCTGTCAGTATAAAAACACACCTGCAGTGGAGATGCACTGTCATTAACGCAGCTCCAAACCATATTCCCGCTCTCCTGACGTGGAACTGGATGGTGCCAAAACTAAATTACGCACGGCGCGTTTGAGATCAAACACCAACGAAGCAGTTGATTTGCGTTAGGAGACGAGGAGATGCTGGTTTTGTCTGATTTATGTTTGACTGTAAGAATGAAAAAGTGGAGATGCAGGCTGAGCAAAGTGTACCGTGGGGTGCGTGTCGCTGCAGGTTACCTCCTGCTGCAGGAAACAGGACAGAAACTCCGTCCATGAAACGACAGAGCAGAGCTCAGGAGCTCCCCGTCGTTTTAGAAAAAAGTGCCACAAAAGCTCAGCGCAATATCTGCGTGAGTATTTTTCATTGCAATCAATCTGCAATTTGATTATTATCAGAGCAGAAGAATAAACACTTGTTACAAAGCAGCCTTTCTATTTATAAACCTTATAGTTTGGAGAGCCGGTGGAGCCTCACACTGAGAGCAGACGGGTCTCTCTGGGTCATCTTGCGGGGGCAAAAAAAAGCCTCTAAACATCTGTAACAACATGAAAAAAACAAGAAGGAGAAGGAAGTGGAAGCGCACTTACCGCGGAGTCGGATCGCTGCACCGCGACGCACAGAGCGAGGAGGAGCAGCGGCGCGGCGAGCTGTCTCTTCGCGTCTTTATTCATCTTAGAAACAAGGATCCGCCTGCGTTAACTGTCACAAACTAACTCTCTACTCGCGTGTCATAGCCCTGCTTATCCCCCCCACAACTTGCACACTTGGATACAGAAATAGAAAGAAGGACACTTGTTGTCGGCGTGCTGGCTCGTCGCTGCGCTCAGAGGTTCCCAGTGGTCCTGGCTCTGGCACCGTGCGCCTCTGCAGTCCCCCTCTCTAACTTTTCCTCTCCTCGACTTGCAAACTGCTCCAGCCGGATCTACTTCCCGCACGCAGAGGCGCACTGATACCACCCCCCTTCTTTTGCACCTACACCAAGACAGGCAAGTCACCCTGAAAATCAACATTCAGGGCGATTCGCGTGTTAAAACGTGGCCAAACGCTGGTGATCGACGTGCAATGCTCCAGTCCAGATTTGCTTAAATCCTTTCTCTGATTAAAACCAATGCAATAATGATAGGACCTCACTTGGGCGGATGGATACAGTGCCTTCCTCCTGCGTCCCTCCCCAAAACCTTCCCAACGCCCGAGGCCCCACAAAAAAAAGATTTGACATTAAACCTTTATTTGACATTTTTCATATAGGCCCGGACATGTTGCATTCCTGCCAGATTATTAAGGGCCAACACTCACTTTTGACTCCTGACAGAGGGATGCTGCCGGCAGAATGGGACAGTTAAAATGTATTTATTTTTTAAAAAACAAACGAGCCTCTCCTTCTCATTTTACTGCATTCTTTTAAACGGGGTGTGGAGAAAGAGGGTTGATGGAAAAAGCCTCATCCACAGCTGCTCATACTGTCTATAATAAGTAAAAGCACATGGATGAGGTCATCAAATCCTCCTAAAACTATACCGACTTTTCATTTGCAGGTTCCTCTTTTTCATAAAATGCACTATTTTATAAGGAAATATTAAATCTCCATCACAATAAGTCCTGAAATCACTGTAACACATAAAATGCAGCATCATTTATGGGGGTTTGGGGTTGTAAAGTAGCCATGTGTTAATGATCCTTAGTCTGTTTCACAAGTGAATTACACAATTTCTTTTGCAGAGCTGAGATGTTAAAACTGAAGCACTGATAGCTCAAAAACTGTTTGCAGTGTTTGAGCCAGAGTTATTGTCAATTTATTTTTATTCTGGAAATATGGCATAAAAATTGACACATACAGAAACTCCACTTATCAATTTTTGGTGATGCATCATGTTGTTTTGGCTCTCTGCTCAGTAAAATTAAGTAAAACCAGCACCATGAATGTAAAGACAAGACAAATTAACAAAATTGTGGTAGTGGAAGGTCATCAGTTAAATATCTATTTATGATTAAAAAAACTTTTGGGATGTTTGCCATGGAGTGAACATATCAGACTTTACATATAAAATGTCTTGTATAGTTGTGTGTAATTTGATGTCCTCCTTCTCATAATGTCAAATAAACCGCAGCCACTTTATGTAATCTAATCATCATTCAATGGATCCTTCTGACATGAAGGCTAGTGTTTAGTTTTGATACAGAAGTGTCATATTTCGGCTAGATATAGTTAGAGTAAGAAATACGCAGCAGTGACAATAATATGCCTCCGAATTCCAAACTAAAATGGTCCCAGGAAGGATCCCTGTGGTACTCCATGGCTAGAAACATCCTGCTGTCTTTATCTGCACAATGATGTCATTTTATGGAGCATGAGCTAAATCTGTTGGTTCATATATCAAATAGTGATTAACTGTGTTGGAGATTCAGTCAGGTCAAGTTGAACTAAAATAGCACTTTCAGGAGCTAAAAGAGGACTGTTTGAAACTTGAGTAAGTCAGTGTCTGCTCTACGTTTACGTCACCGGCCTACTTAAAGAACACTGATCACTGAATCACTTTGTGTTGCCACTGTTTAGCCAGATTTCATTTTATCATTTTGTTTATCTCCTTACCTTTCAAACCCATTCTTTGCTTTTCGTGCGACACCTCAATGCCTCACTAAGCAATATTTTTGGATTAACAAATTACGTTATTAGCCTCTATTTTAATTTCTAGAAGTGACAGTTTTTTTACTCTGATTATTCAACTATACGCTTCCTGTTCAGCACCAAATACCAAGTAGACACAGTTAGTGACGAATAAAGCAGCTGAAGAGTCAGGTGTGTTTTTAAGGAGATGGTGGAGACCAAAAGTGAAGCTAAAAATGAGTTTATTGTACTTAATCAAAAACCAGACTCCAAATGAGTGCTAATGTTGCTTCTTATCTGCTAAATATAATAAAAATAAGATAGACAGATAGATAGATAGATAGATAAAAATAGTAGTATATGGCTAAAAACTGTCTGCAAAGAAAAATGACACTGAACAATGTGAGAAATTCAACGTTATTTTAAATATAATGTCTGATCACCACGTCGCTATTTAAGCTGATGTCCAGGACGCTCGATCAGTTCACTCAGTGTCACTAATAATACAGATTTATGAAAGTTTGGTCTACATAAGACAGGATAGTAGCCTATAACTTTAAGATCGACTCTCACAATACAGAGCTGTGATAATTTCTATTCCTGAGGTTTCTAATTATATACTTTTATTTTCTGTTTTTTTTGGTGAGTTTTTCCACAGTCAATGAGAATGCTATACTATAAAATATACTATACTATAAAATACTGAGGAAATGTGTTATTTGTGATATACAAATAAAACTGACCTGTGATAAAGTAGAAAAAAAATCATATCATAAATATATAGTTGAGCTTTATTGATCCCAAACCAGAAAAATACTGATTAAGATCATTTTAAACAACAATAATTATTGGTGATTAACTTTTAAGTGATGTTATGTTAAATAAAATGTGCATAAATGTTTATGTAAACTGCGAATTGAGCAGCAAAGTGGAATATTTTCTTAATTTTCTTGCATTTTTTTGTGGTTTTGAAATAAAACAGAGATGCGCTCCACACAGTAAAGCCTGCTCTGCTTCCCCCCAAACAGTCTGGAGAGGTTATGTGGTGAAATGTGCTGCAGTGGCCAAAGGTATGGAGGCATGAATGACATGTGTTTGGCCCCTCCTCTGCCTGCTGCTGTGCTGCGCTGCTGAGTTGAAGCGCAACAACCCGGAGAGCGCAGCAGCAACTTCACCGCTGCAACTTTGGTGAGTTGGATAAGCTCTCGTTTTATGAAAGAAATCACCAAGAAAACGAGGTGGTTTCCCTTTGCTGGTGGTGTTTTAACGCTTGGAGCTGTGTGTGTGGGTGAGTGCGGGTTGTGTTTCTGCGCTGGGGACTACTTTATCTCTCTCTTTCTCTGTCTCCGCTGTAGATGACAGGGTTTTTTTTGGAGCCGTCGATGAGCGCGTTTGAAGTGCCTTGCTGGTGAAGACAAGGGGATCGAGTCTCGACCTGTGGTTCCCCTTCTGCCAGTCGGATCAAAATGAAATTCCTGTAAGTCATTTTTTTATCCTCTTTACTTATTCCTGTAAAGTTTTCTGCTTTTTACGCTGCAGCGTTATGGTCGCGGCTTGTTTTGGGGACATTTATACCCGAACTCCTGCGCACTTTACCTGCCAAATAATCACTGGAAGGAAGCTTAACCAAAACTGTTTATTTCTCTGGCAGGATTTGCCTGTTAGCAGTCGCCTTGGCGGTGAGATCTGCGCACGGAGTAAGTCCTATTTGCTTACTATTGCTCTCCTCCAGGTGAAGTGGCTCTCCACTTGGTTTATTTAACGCGCAGATGCAACATACAAACCAGCTTTGCTTTGATACTGCTGGAGAAGATGCTTTGTCATTGCTGCAATGACATATTTTACGCTGCATTAATTCAGGTTTTATGTGTTGATAAAGTGACTTCCATGCATGTTGTGCGCTCTGCACATATATTCCTCCATGCCTCACAGTGTGGGTGTCTTCATTTGTCCCTGTGGATATCTTGAAGCACACTTCAGTCACTGTTTGGCTGTATTTTTTTTTTTTTTATTGTCGTTTTATTTTGAAAATACACGGTGTACCCTTTACGCACTCCCCAAACTTTTCTAAAAGCTTTGGATATAGAGTTTGCATTTATAAGTAGCCCGAGGGACTGAAAAAAGCAGTTCATATTTGAGTGGGCCCGCTCAGAGTTATTTGCAATTCAAACTCCGCCCTGCTGATGAATATTTAAAATAAGGAGATTATTAAGGCGTGCGTCTTTTTTCCCAAACCACACCTTTACATTCTGCAGCAGAGTGCAAACACATTTATTTCTGTCTTTGCATCACTCAAAAGTGAATTCTTTATCACAAGTAGTCCCATAAGTGAATCACTTTTTCCCTATTTTCACTTTTAAACTACAAAACACACAATACAGTAAAAGCATATTAACGTCTGTGTGACTTATAACACACTATGAAGACATTGTAAGCAGCTAGAAGATGTTGATTCACATTCAGTTTTATTTTATTGCAATATTTTCATCCAATATGTGTTTATTCACCAGCTGCCAGTTATGGGTGTCCACAGGGCGATTTGTAGTACATTAATTAATATTTTTTAAATCCTATTGAACTGGTGATATGAAACTGGTGGTTTCATATCAAAGTATAACATTTATTTATTCAAAAAAAAGTGCTTCACAGGGGCAGCAAAATTAAACAGGCATAACACAAAATAAAACAAAAAAATCAAATAAATTAAGGCTCAATTAAAATCAGGATAAAAGTTTGTTTTAGTCGCTCACTATATATTCTATTCAAATTATATATATTGTATAAATTACTGTCGGCTGTAGGGTTTGTTTGGCCTAAAAAATGACATGACAATGTCGTCGTTGTTGCACAAACACTGTAAACTGACCCCTTGTGTAATAGCACAAAATGTTTCGATAAAAGGTGTAAAGTACTTTATTGAGTTATCATCTGTGATGACAGGGAGGTTGTGGAGGGTCAGAGCAGAGCTCCACCCATCACCTCCCACATTAGAATAAGAAAGAGTTTGAAGGCGTCATTCAGGCTGACAGGGGTCAACATGGCTTCTTTAGTGTTAATTGGACCGGACTTTTTGGCTGAGGAGGATCAAAAGTTATTGTTTTCATAATATCTGTACAATTTTTAGCTGATTTTGGGAGTTTAAGCTCCTTGAAAATCACTTAAGGTAGTGACAAAATACATTTTTATCCAGTGTCCAATATAAGTGGTGGAGGAAAGTATTACAGTATATTTCTTGCAAGTCTAAGGAGCGATACGTCAATATAAAAACATTCATTACAAGTAAAATTAATTCTGAAATTGCACTTAACTTAACGTACTCATTATGCAATCATGTTTTTGTTTATATTATTGTTTTATTAATATTAAGACTAATATTCACAGTTGGAGTTGGTTGAACTAATTATAATTTTAATTATTATTTAGATTTATTATTATTATTATAATAATTTATTATTATAATTTTATAATAGTTTAGGTGGTGGATAAATCAATCATGGTGTGTTATAGATTTATGTGTTGATATAGAATAAAAGAATCAATCTTTATTGTTATTGTCATTAAACAATGGGAGGCAGTTTAGCAGCTCTTTGATCAATTTAGCAGCATTAGACACAGTTGAAGTAGAAAATATATGGCACATAAGAATAGAATAAAGTGTACAAAATTACTATACATGTACTTAAAATTGCACTTGACTATAGCATATGAGTACTTACTTTCATCCAACAACTGCTTATAATATCATCATTTTTGCGATTTCAAGCACAGTTGGTGCAAAATCAACCTCAGTCCTTCGTTATTGAACTATAAAGGGACTCAAACCATCAACCCTAGCAGTGCCAGTGCCTTGCTCTACCATCCGAGGAAATGCCAGCAGGGTTGTCGTCGGCCATGATGGGAAACATGAAAGCGAGTCAGCGGCGAAAAGCTTCCTGCGTCTCAATAGGACTCTGATGGAGCTGCATTGACTTTGAATTGACTCCTCCACCCACTCCCCACCTCCTGGTTGTGTTGTCTTGTATATGTGTGTGTGTGGGTGGCTGAGTGGATGGATATGTGTGCGTTGAGTGACTGACAGATGAGTTCATTGGGTGGTCTGGCCTGCCGTAACCTTGGTAACTGTGTTTTTGGGTGTCATCTTGGTCCATCCCAGAGTTAGTGCGTATTCTGGCTGATTTAAAATACACAAGTTAATCATCTGTTTGTGCTACTGATATTACAGGAGAGGTCTTTATCAGGTGCTATCAGATAACACTAAAGTAAACAAAGTGTATTTCTGGGATATCTCACAGTTCATATTACAAGAATTTTGGCTCATGAACATGCATGCAATTAAAAAAGCATCAGTGACTAGGGAAAACTAGGGAAAGAAAATAACAAAATGTCAAAGTGTAATCCAGGTATAACATCTAGTTAACATGTGTACAAGAAGCCTGCTTTAGTAGTGGCTAGGACTAGCGTGTTAGCATTGTTTTACTATCTAGTGATGATGCTAAACCACACTCTTCTTCAGGCTAACTGAACTAACTTCTCAAGCTGCTGCCTTACCAGGAGGTAAATACTAAAACACAGTGCCACAGTGAATTTGGACATATTTTGAACTATGTAGCTTTAGTATTTAACTATGTAGCCTATCTAGTAGTTATCATGTTTGGAGTTAACTTGGTTACTGGCTTGGAGTAGCATGTTAGCATCGTACATTTTGTGTGTTTGCTAGCTTGTTATGGTGCTAAAGCTGACTGCTACTATGAGGTAAGAATATTTATTGAGCCACATTAACGTACACTACATTTGAAAATATGTATATCTTATGTATATCCTAATTGCTTTTATTTTACAGTCAAGTATTTAGCATGTCTAGAGCCAGCGTGTTAGCATTCATTAGCTTGCCAGTTAGAGAGTTTGCTAGCTAGTTGCTAGTTGCTATTCTCCTCAAGCTGCAATGTTACCAGGAGGTTTATTTAGCCTCATATAGTAAATTTGGAAATATGTGTGTCCTTGTTTAGTTTAGTTTGTTAAAATTGTTTAGCTTGTTAGAGAGTTTGCAGGCTAGTTATGATGCTAAAACTACCTGTTTTCAGGCTAAATGTGCTGACTCACACAAGCTACAAGCTACAGGCTACAAGCTACAGGCTACAGTGCTACTAGGAGGTAAGAAATTTATTGAGCCACAATAACTTACAGGACATATACACTTATATACAAATAAATATATGCCTTTTGGGGTTGCTGTTTAGTTGTATTTTACAGCCTAGTAGTTAGCATGTCTAGAGCCAGCATGTTAGCATTCATTAGCTTGCCAGTTAGAGAGTTTGCTAGCTAGTTATGATGCTAAAGCTGAACTTCTTATTCTTCTCAAGCTGCAGCGCTACCAGGAGCTTTATTGAGCCACATTAATCAACCATGGTCGTTCTTCTAGCCCTGGTAGTTATATTGATGGATGGTTTTAACGTCAGCTGAGTCATGTTGGAAAATGATGTTTCAGTGAACACACAGAGAGCAAGATGTGTCCGTAAGGCTGACACAGCTGTTGGCACAGGGAAAACATCACACTCTGGTGAGGAGGAGAGAGGAGGAGGAGGCAAGGTGGGAAGGAAAGGAATGGAAGGTTGGCGCGAGTTATTCTCTACTACCTGGACTGGCATTTGTTAGATGGATGGGCTGTGCACATTTGTACGCATGGTCGAATCTCAGTCTGGTGGCAAACCTTTTTTTGAACATGGCAGATGTCACCATTTGTCGCCTTAAAGTGTTTTCACAAGTTTCATCTCTTTAAATACAAATCATGTATATATTACAACCTTTTTAATGCTTTTTCCCACTACCTGGCACACTTTTATTGTTGTGTGACATGATTATCAATTAGCAGACCTGCTTGAGTCATCTAACCCATGACTGTGACCTGACTTATCAGGTCTGCATCAGTACAGCATCATTTTGTGCAAGTTAATTCTCCTACTATATGGAGATCAATAAAAAGCAATAGGTGCCAGTGCAAAAGCTTGATGTACAAATACCTGTTTGTAGTTGGGCTGCAGCTGGTGATTATTATATTATGCTTGAAATATGAATGGACTTTGATAAAATATGGAGGAAAAAAACACTGGTATAATTGTATAAACCAGCTTCAGTTTGTCTGTGGAGATTTCTGGATTTTTTTGGGATATTTGTGTTCCTAATCTGGTCACTTTGCTGTGGTTTGTGGGGATAAATTGCCGTCGAAAACATTTGAAAGTTGCTTTAACTGCAGGAAAGTTGGTGGTTTTGGCGCAACAATGATGCTGCGAGCTTTCACACTGACAAACAGTGCAGTTACATCCATTTACTCGCCCTCTCTTCTCCTTCCTCCCCCCTTTGGTTGAATTCCTCCAGAGCTTGGCAGGACTTGTCAGGCTGTCTCCCACTCCCTGCAGGTGCTATAGCCTGGAACATTCCAGGAACGCTAAGTGAGGCGACTGATCACTGCTTGATTTGTGGTTGTTAGACCCTCCTCGACTCAACTCCCCCGCCTCCTCCTTCCTTTCCCTTCTTCCCTCCTCCCTCCCTCCCTAACCTGATCATTACCCCCCAACACCCCTCTTTTCCTATCACTTTTAGCCCTCACTGCCTCTTCAAGTCCGTTACCAGTTGATTTGTGGGTGGTTGTCCCAAGGAAAACCCGTTTTGGTGTCGTTGTAGTCATTGTCTGCTTGACTTGAAATCTGCATCCACCCTTTTAATAAAGCATCATTCATTCATTATCAGTGTTCAAGCAAAGTGGCTAAATCTTTATTGATTCCAGTTGCTTAAACATGACGTTTGCGGCTCTTCTATGTCATATGATAAAGCAAACTGATGGTTTTGGACTGCTGGCTAAACAAAACAAGTCATTAGCAGGTGTCATTTTATGCACTCAGGGATGTTCAATTAAATATTATAGTAAAACAATAAAGAAAATTATTCATTAGTTTAACTGAGAGTGAAAACAGTTAGCTCTACTCATCCTATCTTCTACTATTTCAGTGCCCCAGTTTCATTGTGTGCATAAAAAGCATCAATTAAATGTTTAATTTCTCCATGGTGAGAGGAAAAGAAGGTGTATTTGAGGGTTTAAATATCAGTCCTGGGTGTTTTAAAGTGATTGTACTGTAGTTTACATTCCCCCAAAGGCTGAGATTGGTCAAGTTTACGAAGAAGTTCTGACATTGTTTTGAAACGTGATGATAAATCTGGTGAGGGAGTGCATGTTTGATATGACTGGGTCATGCTGCTCCGTCTCTACTGTGGCTCTGAAGGATTTGTCTTTAATTCACCTTTTATGTCACTTTGCGCTCACCTTCTTGTTCCCCCTCACTCCTTTACATGTTTTCAAAGCTGGAATAACCCCATTCCTTTTCTGCCCACTACTTTTCTCTCTCTGTGGTTTCATCAGAGGAAAATATTTTGTCAGTAAGTGCATTAGGAAGCCTATAAAACTCCATATAGCAGGCTTTAACATAGCGTTGAAAAGCCCCTCCTGTTCCTCTCCCACGCCCACACTTAAGACTCTGCTACCTGTGTGGTGCTTACATGCATTTTGTGCATGTTTCCCAGCCCCATAAAATGGTATATGTCTATGTTTGTTGTAAGTACAGGTGGGATGAAGGTCTTTTCTTTTTTTTTTCCTCTGGCGGGAAATACCCTCTCCAAGGCTCTTTAAAATGACTATTTAATGCTACAACAGTGTCGCACAAATACAGCTAATCTAGAATCATGTGTGAAACTAAATGTAAGGTATGCGTTAAACGTCATAGAATGCACTCTTAAAAGACGGCTTTTTGCATGTTTCCTGGAAGGATTTTTAGAATATATAACCAATTTAAGAACAAAATTAGTCATCTTAAATAAATACTGCACAGTAAATGCTTGAAAAAGCACTTTCTTCTTCCATTAACAGGCGAAAGTGACGTCTTTTGTTGTCAGACCAACAGTCCTAAACACACTTTTAGATGAAACAGTGAAAAGTTTGAGACACTGGAACCAATGTTTGTTTGAGACATTTGCTTTATGAGTGACCTAAATTATCTCTATGATATAATTCCTTGTCAATTTGACATGAAAAGTGAAGTTTTGTTTGTTTAAAATTATCGATAAAGGTTAGATGCAATGATCATCTGTCAGCCTGTCTCTCTTAACCTGCTTGTCAGGTGAACAAATCTACCTTCTGAGGGCACAAATGACCTTTGCGATACTTATTTAGGATGAGCAGAACCTTGCACAGGCAAAGCCTTTAACGCTGAGGAATGTTACACAATCTCTGTGATGCTCAAGTCCTTGTAAGACTTTGTTAAAACATCCAAAAATAACAGAGACGAGAAAGGTGCGTTGGCGTTACCGTTGACAGACGCCGCGCCCTTCTTGTTCATCTTTCGGTAACGGTGTTAGTGCTTTTTGGACGATTCTCCCAAAAAAAATCCCACCTGTCGTGCTCGGGCTTCCATCCATCTTCCCACGCATACCCTGAAACGAACCCTGTGTTTACAGTTATGATTAAAAGACATGAAAAGTCGGTGCAGATGTGATGAAATGATTCGGCTGATGGTGCTCTACAAAAAGAAGAAAATAACTGATTTGATTTGCTTCTCTATTTGTGTCGCAGTCCCACTTTGTGTGTTTAAAATGGCACTGAAGGTGCTTGGCAGCCGTTCGATCTGTGGGATTTTGCCAAATTCATCACAGTTTAAAAGGTTGTGGCAACAAATGGGTGAGGAAACATCCCCCTCCATCTGCCGGGTCCTTTTGCACCGCCACTTTCTCATATCGGACCCCCTTCTTTTTCTTTTTTGGACGAAGCACACGCTGTCAGTTTGTCCCCCGATTGGTCACGGTGAACTCCGGGGGTCAGAGGTCGCCTGAGCACAAAGGCAGCAGGGGCTCTGGGCTTAACATTCCACCGACCCGGCTCTCCAGATTTGTTTATCGCACTTTGTCTTTTGCTTTTTTCTCTGCCTCCCGTGAAAGGAAGATGAGCAGAGAAAACGCCTCGGACCGGGAGGGGAGGGAAGAAAAGGGGCTATTCTGTCTGTCGGCCCCGGGGGTGTGTTTGTGACGGTCTTTAGGCTTGTCAGAGAGGAGCTGAGGTGGGGCTGTGTTTGTTTGGCTGGATGCTCGGTGGGAGTGCTGTCTTAGCTTGTTCGACGTGCCCGGTCCCTTTACTTTAATGCCATCGCTCCCCTCGGGGCTGTTTGCACTTCAGAAGGATTAGACCTCCGATCTACTTCTCCTCAGTCTGTTGTGTCCTTCATTCTTCCTTTTCTTGCCTCATTTTGTTTATCTTCTTACCTTTCAAACTTGTTTCTTTGCTTTTCGTGCAGAACCTCAATATTGCCCCCTTTTTTTTTAACCCCCAAAAGTCCCTCATGTCAGTGTCAGATGTGGACATATTTGGCAACTCAATGTTTCACTAAGCAATGTTTTTGGATTAATAACAAATTACGTCGGAGTTCTAGAAGTCCATCAATCTCAGAGCTACAGTCTTTTAAATAATAGTATATAGTATATATATGAAGATATACAGTAATTTACTTTTCAGTAGCTACAAACAGTGTATAAACAGCCTGCTCAGAATGCTAACAAGCTTACTAATAACAAGAGTAATTCCTGGCCTGTCAGCATTGATTTCAAGCGTTGCTGCTAACAGGAATTAAAGATTTTTTTTCTCTGATTATTCAAGTATACGCTTTCTGTTCCGCTCCAAATACCCAGTAGACAGTTAGTGACAAACCATGTGGATCATATAGCAGCTGAAGCGCTACATGTGTTTTTAAGGAGGTGGTGGAGACCAAAAATGAGGAAAAATTGAGTTTATACTTAAATTAGTCAGAAACTAGACTCCAAATGAGTGTTTCCGTTGCTTCTTGTCTGCTAGATAGATAGATAGACAGATAGACAGATAGATAGACAGATAGACAGATAGATAGATAGATAGACAGATAGACAGATAGATAGATAGATAGATAGACAGACAGATGGATGCAGCAACATGTTGAAAGTACAGTAAACAGTAATAAGAGCAGCAGAGCACATCGAGTAGAGCTCATCTGAAATCCAGACGTACAGCGTTACAAGTTGAAGCATGATGCTGAAGAATTGTACATTTTTTTACATCAGCGTTAGTTTATGGGTGAACTTTGATTTGCAGTAATTTATGGCATAGACAAGGGGAAAGCCTCAACAAGTGTCTTATCCAAATTCCATCAGGATTTTCGAACAGAAACCTTTTTAGGCTGATTTCAGTTTGTTTTGAAGTCAGGAATCCTGACAGGTTCAGTTCCCGCTTTGCTTTGATCCCCCCTCGACATCATTACTGTGACATTAAACACCAACATCAGCCCTTTAAGTCAAACATTTTTCTCTGCAATTATCAGATGCATGCCTGTGCAGAGGGAACACATCTTCTTTTGTTTGTCGGTTTGTGCGGTGGTGGTGGTGGTGGTCTGAGCAGGCGCCCCCGTAGGGACAAAATGTGTGCATGGCTTTCTAATTACCACTAATGTTCTTCAATGGAGACCTTAATTACATACTTGAGTCCACATTAATGCCATTGTTGCGGGTAGTAAAGGTGCAGGTGTAGATATGTACCCAGTTTTTGGAGCAGCCTGACATGTGTGGCCAGCAGCTAATGTAAACCAAAGCAAAACAAATGTGTGCCCAGCACTTATATCCTGTTTAACTTTACCTTTAGCATGGCAGCGAGAGCTTTAACTGGGCAATGTGAGGCGGATAAGCTTGGCTAAAACTCTTTCTCTAGTCTTTAACAGACTGTTGTCTTTACTTTCTGTTAGAGGAAAAAGCTATATGGCCTAATAGGCCAGGAATTATTGTTGTTAGTAGTTAGCTTGTTAGCATTCTGAGCACATAAAGCACACAGAAAGTGCCAGTATTTTTGCCCATTTTGAGTCATATTTCTAGACCCACAGAATATTTTGTACTATGATTCTGAAAACACTGAATAGCTCAAATGGAAGAAGAGACTCTATTTCATCATGAAAAAAATGTTTGGTTTTACCTTGTTCCATTCTTGTTTTATCAGTGGTAGAGTAGAGGACACTTTCACCAAAATCACAACTTTTTGTCCAGATTCTGTTTTTTGCTCTCTAATCTCGATCGTCTCCACTTCCTGCTTTGATCTCTGTGGCATATATTGTCTCTTTATGCTCCGACTACAAATCCCAGAAGCCCCAAAATTACTCACAGGCTGTGTGAGAGTGCGATCGGTGACCCGCTGCTGAAAAACCACTGTGACGTGTTATTACATCGATGGCACTCAAGCGTCGGATTTTAAATGACGTTGAAATACATCAATGGCACTCAAAGAGTTAAGAGACTGTAGCATCACAAAAGAGGAATAATTAATTACCTTATATGAAGATATGTTGTTTTGAGACCATCAAATATTTTTTTGTAGGAGCCATTTTTTTGTTCCTCCAGATTGGGAATAACTCTTTTAAAAATTTCAATTTGTCTTATTTAATTTGAACTTTTCCACCCTAATATTTCACGGTTGACCTCTACCTAGTAGTCTGTGTATCCACGGCTACCGCATCCATGGTGAGGTAAGCCCACAGCCCACTAATGTCCCACTGTGATAGGAACACTATCATTGGCACATCCCATGTGTCAGGTATTGTGTGCTATTACCGCCTCACTGTGTCTCTGCCTGTCCCTGTAATTAGCGATACCTCCGCTCTGTTTTGCCCTCGTCTTTGTCTCACGCTCATCCTTCACTGTGCCAGCCAGGTAATCCAGGCAGCACAGGTAGCTACTCCCCTCCCTCCTTCTCCTCTCCGAGCCCCGAATAAAGCACATGGTACACTGGTTACCAACTTTATTGGATTTTTTTTCTCTTTTCGTTGTTGTTGTTGTCTGCATCTTGGTCTCACTTTCTTTTCGTCATAACTTCACTGCCAAAGTTAATGAAGCTACTGCTCTGAGGAAAACACTGCCTCTGGCTGTGGAAGTGCCACAGCTTATTTTTTCATGAGCAGACAATAACTTGTAGTTTCGATGCCTCGAAACACATTTTTACAGAGCTGGCATCTCTCCTGACCAGAAGATATGTTGTTGCTTGTTACCAAAGACATTTTGACACAACTTTCTTCCTGTTTTGATATAATTATCTGGCACATTTTCATACCAATTATTCTTTCTCTGTCTCAGAAGTTTTGTTGTTTTATTGTTGTCATAGTAGCGAACACCCTGCCCTCAGAAAGCTTTTGAGTGGTAGCAAAAGCTATTTGAGTAAGATTAATGTCATATTGGGTTAATGTACCATAACAAAATAGGATAAAATAGAGGAAAAGGTAGAAACGTCACTGACTTCATTTATATGGACAGAATATTCAGTTTTATGCTGTTTTTCTGGAAAAGACTAAGCTGTTTACATGAATTATATAAATACAAATTCCACAAATTTTAGCCTTGCATACGACGATTAACTAGGGGTGGAAAAAAATATTGATATGGCAATATCGTGATACTTTTTCTTCTGATATAATATTGATTTTTAATTTCATAATATTGATTAATTTTTGATAACGTTACAGCGGTAAGTTTGAGAGCACTAGTATATATGTGTGTGTCTTTATGTATATATATCGCAAAATTGCAATAATCTATCGCATCGTGACTCAAGTATCGCGATACGTATGGTATCGTGAAGTCCTTGCAAATATCCACTCCTAGTTAATACAGCCTCCCTCTTTCATTCATTCAACCTCTTTTAAAATAAAAAACATGCTGTTGTAAGATTTTCTTGTTCCTCCGTCTTGTGTTACAATCTGCGTTAAAAATCACATATCCTGAATGTGCTGCACACCAAATAAACCTTATGATATCAGCATGTCCCATATTTCATTCTCAAAATGCTTCAGTCAGGAAAAAGCCTTATTCAGATTCGTCATATTCTGAATAATTGTGGAATATTAGCGTGCACGTAATTGTCACTGTGAAACTTATCTGCAGCTTTGTAGATTAACTGTGTCACTGCATACATGTACACAAATATAAAGTAATATATCCACAGAAACCTTCATATCTTCTTTAAAAGCGAGGCAGGCTGGTCGAGCTCAAAGCTCGGCTGTTTTTCCTTCACTCATCGACTGACCTTTGTCAATCAGTGGGCACAAATCTTCATCATAAATCACAAAGACTTCCCAATTTGTCTCCCAGGCCTATCCAGAGGGGAAAACACCACCCCACTCAGGTGTAATTTACTACGCTTTGTCACTCAGCGTGAAGCTAACACCCACGCCCTGCGGTCGAACCCCCACCGGCACCATCCATCACGGTGGTTGGGTTGATGAGCAGCAATCAATCTGACTCTTGATTGATCGGCTGGTGTCTTAGCAGGTTGTGTGCTCTCAGCTGTTGCTCTCTCATGGCTTATAACTTGTCTTAGACTTCAGTTGTTCAATGTTTACGAGGGAGTAGTGGCTGCATTTAAAGGCCTTGGGAGTGGATATTTTCAGGGACTGGGTCACTCCGTCCTCTGGCAAATGTCCATAAAACAGACTCAGCTCGCTGCCTTGACCCGGGACTCTGGCCCAGTTTCTGCTGCGCTAAACTCAGGCCTCATACCTGCCTGAATGACTGCAAGTGTAAGACAACTTCTGGCAGGTGTAACGCCGGCGTCACATGGAACAAAGAGCTCTTGTTATCTGGTTTGTGGGCCAGAGTCCCTTTAAGTCCCCGTCAGATCAAACAGGTCCAAGAGCTTTCTCGAGAAATCCTACTTAACCTGACAAATAACCACATCCAGTGTCCAATTTAACATCTTCAGTCATGGAAGGCTTCTACATTATAGCTTTCAAACTCTGCAAAACTGAAGTTAATGTTTCTGTGCCAGTGAAACATGATTTATTTTTGATTAATGGTCTATAAAACATCAGAAAATTGTGAAAAATGTGTCCTAAATCCCAGGATGCTTTCCTTGAATGTCTTGTTTCCTCCACGACTCAAAGATATTAACTGTCACAGAGGAGCAAAGAAACCAGAAAATATTCACATTTAAGAAGCTGCAATCTGAGACTTTTCCTTTTTTCTTAAAAAATTGACCAATACTTAACTTAATAGTAGACATATAATCAATTAACGGTAACTTAGAATAAGTATGTGCATTAAAAACACAGAAAAAATACCAATACAGAAAATTGAGGGTGATTTTTCATTCATTGATTTATGTGCACATCATTTTCTGTGTTCATTGCTCGGTCCACAATGAAAATTTCTTTACTTTATCCAGACCCAAAACTAATGACTGTGATTAATGATTAGTTATTCAAATTAATGGATTATTAAATCAAATTAAACTTTATTTATATGCCACTTTTCCTGCATTACGCAGATCAAAATGCCTTACAGAGGCTAAAAACAACAATGGAAAAAAAACCCACCCCCAACCTCAAATAAATATACGTACAAATATACATACAAAGTAATTGTTAGTTAACTTAATAGCTTAGCTTAATGGCTAGTCCATTAAATAGAGTGAAATGCACTCAATTGCAATCAGAATTATACAGAAATAGATTATTATTGTGTCAAAAATAAAAAAAAAACAACACATCATTTGCCATTCAGAGCTGCTCCCGCTCACTCCATGTAGGTTTGTAGCCTTAAAACACGTCTTTAGCTTAGCTAACAGCAGCATAGTGCTCACTGTAGCAGCCTGACTGAAGTGCCTTGCAGCTTAGCGCTACCTGGCACCGTTCCCTTCAGCTTCACCAGCTTTAACTCCATTCATTACGGAGCGAAGGGCCTCCGCTGGTCCTCTGGACCGGTTCCCCCGCTGCCCACCGTGGCCCCAAATGTCCACTAATGAGGGGGGACGGATTATCGTCATTGTGCCAAACTATCGCTGCAAAAACAAAAACAAAACCTTCACATCTTGGTTTGCAGAAACATCAGAAACAGCTTCAGATATCTCACATGGAGTAGAGATAAGGGTGCTGTGGTGTGGCGCTCTTTTGCTGTTGTAACTGGGGTCAGTGTGTTTGTCAACACAGTGCAGTTGGTCGCCCCTCTTATTTATTTAGCTGGCTCCACTTCACTTCCTGAAATAGCTCCCTGTCCGGAGCTTCATCAGTGAGGGAGACGAGGGCGAGGCGAGGTTTAATTATATCTGTGAATGGACAGTGTGCTGCACCGTTTCAGCCATGAATCATCATTTTGCTTGACTTAATTCTGTTACAAAGTGTGCATTAGGCAGTTAACTCACCACAAATAAGGATTATTGTCATTGTAGATCATTTTTGTAGTCATTTTTTGGTCTGTAAAATGTCAGAAAATGCAGAAAATGTGGATTAGTGTTCCCCAAAAGAGATGAAATCTTATAGTTTTATCCACAACTCAAAGATATTTACTTTACTGTCACAGAGTAGAAAAGAAAGCAGAAAATATTCACATTTCAGAAGCTGGAAATTCATACTTCAAAGGCTACAGTCTTCAGCTGCAACTTACGACAATTTTCTTGACACCGATTGGTCAATAAAATGACAGAAAGTTGGCTTTTGTTAGAAACCACCACCAGATATATTTGATTTACAGCAACGTAAAACAGATTAAAGCAGGAAATACTTGAATATAAAGGAGATGGTGGAAGCAGAGAGTTTATTTTCATTAATCAGTTAATTTCTATGATCACAACTTTCAACAGACAGAAGAAAAATGACAGTTTAAGGATGAACTGAGTCAATGAGAGGAAGATAGAAAAGATATTTTAACAGTAACATTTACGTTTTATGGCATAAAGTGTGCTGTAATGTTGTCAGCACTTTACATACCTCTTCTTTTGCCTTTTTTACGATATCTGTCACATCTCTCCTATCTCCTATGACTGAGTGCTTCACCAAAAAACGCCGCTCGCAGATCTTTTTCACCTTATTAGCCGTTTGACACCGCTTAACGATCTGATGCCTGGGTGTCCGTCCTGTCAACGTAAAGGTCATTTAAAGTTTGAATGACACCCAGTCATAAGTTCAGATTTGATGGCGGCAGGCCCAAACACACTTCAGGAGGAGAAGGTGTCGGAGGTTCTTTCTGCAGGCGAGAAGATGAACTGATATGAAGCCTGAAAGAGCACGATAAGCAGGGTTTTCACTTAAACTGTGACGTCAATAAGGAGTGATAACTTTCCCATCTTTCAGCCATGTGCAGAATATTTAGTACACTCTATAAGCTCATTAAGTGCATAAAAGTACAATATCTGCTCCTGCATGGTGAGAACATCTCCTCATGGCCGTGATGACCTTCCAAAACTTCCTGATTTGATAATCGTCTTTATTTTTTCAGCAAGAACGTCAAACATTTAACAGCTCCAGCTTCTGAAATGCTGCTTTTTCTCGTCTTAAATTGTCATTATTTTTGATTCCGTTCACTGTTTACTGATCAAATGTCCTTTTTTTTTAAATAGGTCTTAATTTAAGAGTGTAAAGGTCTTAATTTGATAACCTCCTCATAGAAGATTTTTCCAGCTAAAAGGCCAAACTGAAGACAGTTCCAGCTTCCCAAATACTGCGTTTCCTCGTCTTAAATAATTGTCAATTCATTATTTTTGGTTCTGGATAAAGCAAGACACTGAAAGTTTCACTGTTTACTGATGTTTTGTCGACTGAGTGATGAACAGAATAATTGATAAAATAAGGAAGAGAGTGACAATCTAGAAAAATCACCCTCAGTATTTCTATATTATTATTTTTTCTGCATTTTCTGTGTTTTTAATGCACATACCTATAGTTATTTACAATTAATTGATTGAATAATTGAGCTTCTTAAATGTGAATATTTCTGGTTCCTTTCCTCCTCTGTGACAGTAAACTGAATATATTTGAGTTGTGGACGTCACGTTGTGCTTTGGGAAACACTGATCAGCATTTTTCATCATTTTCTGATCTTTTACAAAGTTAAAACTGATGCTATTCAAATCCAACAGCCCTGTAATAAATTCTCTCTTCATGAAGTTTACAGTCGCTCAGTTTTGCATACTCTTCTGTGAGCTCCATATTTCTAAAAGCCGCTGTCAGCGTCTTGACTCTTGACATCTCGGCACCTCGAGATCCCTTTTTTTTTTTTTTCCTCGAGCGTCCCATTGCAGCTTTTCTTCCCCCTCCAGGAATGTTCAGGCATTCCCGATCCCACCGGCATTCCTGAATCTGTGACAGACGGTGGGGGGACAGGTCTGGGCTTATAGCATCCATCAGCCTGTGAGGGCTAATAGCTAATGAACTGTTGCCAGGGGCGACGTGAGCATTCCATGTCATCGCCATAGCTACTGCCCCCCTCCTCCTCTCGACCACCTAACCCCCCCGCTGCCCTCCAGCTCCTTGAAGAGGTCGCACACCTGTCTGCACCTCTTCTTTCCTTTCCTTGCCTCCTTGTCTTTCGCTCTTTTCACCCCTCCTCCACTCCTTTTCATTTTTGAACTCAGTGACTCCTGAAGATGTAAATAAGTAGATAACAATAACAATAGTGTTTTTAACATTAAATTTGAAAAATCCTGGATAACAACTAGCATTAAAGATATTATTTTCATTAAAGAGCTTGAACATATTTGGTGGATTAACCATTATAGACACATTAAAGATATTCTGGTAACCAGCAATACTGTTAATTATAGTACATTGGGTGGTGGAATAATACATCTGTTAAGCTCTGTAGATATTTTATTAATCCTTAAAAATACAAAAAAATATGATTGATCAGTTGTCTACTGTTAAATTAAGTTGCTAAGTAGCTATTTTGATAATCGATGAGTCAATTGTTAAAGAAAAAATGCAAATTCTCTGATTCTTGCTTCTTAAATGTGAATATTTCCTTGTTTTCTTCCTCCTCTGTGACAGTAAACTAAATATATTTGAGTTGGGGACAAAACAAGACATTTGAGGACGACATGCAGCGCTGTGGGAAACACCGATCAACATTTTTGCTTTATCAAGTTTACAATGTTCAATTCTTGTTGAAAGGGCTGCTTACATATAGATGTCTCATATATTATTTAATGTACTGTACATGATCCTCAGAGGACCAGTATCGGTTATAGATATCATCACATGTATTGCTCGATATGTAAACCTCCATTTCTAGTTTTGCACTCTTTGTGAATTAGCTTTATGGAGCAAACATGCTCATGTAGTGAGGATGGGATTTTTAAATGCTGAGCATCACAGAGCTGGTTGAAGACTCAGCTTCAGTCTAGAAGTGAGTCAGAGGCCGTCAGACTCTGTGTTTAGTCTCGAAGATGTTTTGTCTCAAAGGCTGAAGTGAAAACATGCCAGATATCCAAAAATGTGGATAACTGAGACATTCCTTCCCCTCTCTGGTCGTCTCCACCTGTATATCCTCAAACAGATGGTTTCACAGGTGAATTGTCCACCTGAGAGAAAGAAATACTACAATATCCATAAATCCCTCTGTGTGGGAACCAAATGTGAGAGGTCAGAGTGAGAGCTGGAGGTCAAAGGTGACGGACCGCTGGCAGGTACGCTGTGTGGTTAACGCCGTTACAGGGCTGGACTTCAATTACTTAACGTTACGTGTTGCCTTCAGGAATTTGCAAGAGAGACAACATATTTTAGGATTTGAGTTGTGCACACAGCGCGCCGTAAAGGAAAACAGACGGCTGTGACCTTCACCGACCTCAGCGGAGGTCAGCGTTTTATCTGTTTATTGAGTTTGGACGTGTGTTTTCTAGGTTGATAAGAGGAGAGATGATGGACAGAGTTTATTAGAGGAAGTGACCGTGGATTCACCTGTTGACCAGGCAGATAAGAAGGCTGTAAATCCTGCAGTTGGATGTGGGGATGAACCAGAGCCGATGCACTGGAAAAACTCCAGTTCTTGCCAAGAATATTTGTCTTATTTCTAGTCAAATTATGTCTACGCACTTAATTTCAGACAATATTTAGTTAGGTGAGAAAATCAAAAAAATATTTTAGATGGCATGCTGTATTTATACTTAAATGAGACACAAAAATCTTACTATCCAAGTAAAATATAACTAAAAATGAGTTATTAAATCTTATTTTAAGACCTTTCAAATCATGTCAGTCTGAGAAATTATTTCTTATTTAAAAAAATCTTATAGAGACAATTTTCACTTGTTCCATTGGCAGAGTTTTTTGCTCATATCAACCAAAAATATGTTTTTGTTTTTGTTTTTTTTTTTACTTATTTTTAGATCAGCATTTTTTCCAACCTGGGAAATTATGATGCAGCAACACCAAGAAAATGAATCACAGTATAAAAAGCAACATAAAATATTACTATTTACGCTTAAAGTATAATACAGAAGAGCAGTATTAAAAGTATTAAAATGTATATGCAGATAAATAATTATGACTCGTGGTGATATTCATAGTGCAAATAAACAGTAAGGTGCAGTAAAATAAAGATGAACAGTAGGTTATGATATAACAGTTATGACTATAAATAGTGCAAATTATAAATTGAACAACACAGTCCTGCAGAGAAGTTGCATTGAATTTCATTATGATGCATTTAGGCTCATAAAATTTAGCTTTTGGAGAAGATTTATCTCCAGTTCAATCAAAAAAATATGATTTTTTTTAAAAATGATTAGCTGTCACGCATTTGCAAATTGATGCCTTCTTTCAGACAGACATGGAAAGTGTCTGAAAGTCCCTGGCAGTTCAAGAGGCTGTTATTTTGTGACCAAAAGCCCTAAATTATCCTGCATTCTTTTTCCCAAAGCACCATCATTTGTTTTTTTCGTCCGATAACAATGATTTGCAGCTGTCAGTCCCATTCTGCAAAAGTTCACTTTGGTTAAGAGGAGGAGTTGTTCTCCAGACCGAGGCATTATAACGACTTCTAATGGGTGACCTCGAGATAGGAGAGGTAAAAGTGAGGCCAAGACAAGACATAGCTGGAGGTGTGGAGATAGCATCAGCTGAAGATGACAATAATGAGTCCTTGGAAATGTTTGCTCGGGGCGTGGAGTGCCAGTTTCTGTAAAATGGATACCAAATTTTTGAGCAAAATGCTGCTTTTAAGGCAAACTGGATGTGACCTCTGATAAAAAGGTCACTTGACCTTCCATCCAACAAACAAGCAAGATGCAAAACGGGGGCATAGAAGGATGGAGGGAGTTTTAAGACGAGTTTGAGATGGAAATAGCAACAGATATTTACTATAACATAGCTCCAGATGCACTTTTTCATTCTCTCAACACCATAACTTGGTCTAAAGGAAGAACACAAAAAGAAAGCAAACAAGGCTGGGGCCTCTTCCCCATAACTCAGCCCCTGTTTACGACCAAATTAAACCGATGCTCTGCCTTCTTCCGCCTTAACAGACTTTCCCATGACGCTCTTTCACACCATAAGGTCGTTGTTTACGCCCCAATGCTCACTGCAAGAATCCAAGATGGCCAGCGGTGCTCCTTCCTGCTCTCCATGTAAATCATTGCTCTCGGTTTGAGCATTTCGCCCCCGGTTTAGCCTAATGGTCAAGTTAAAGTATTGAATGTTTGGGATGTAAAAAGTCCAGTGTTTGTTAGTGAATGTAAATGTTAGTTTGGGAAAGTGTACGCAGGAGTCAGCTAGTGGTCATTTAGGAGATTAAAGGAGGCAGGATGCAGCGTAGGTGGCCTCAGAGAGTTAATGATCTGCTGAAAGAGTCGCTTTGTACAGAGGCTGTTAAAGAATATCCAGCAAAGAGATTATTGATTTTTACCCACGGGTCCTGAATGTATAGGATAGGTTAATGAATATGTATCAATTTCATCATACAGTATCAATGACTAAGATGAAGGACGTGCCATAACACCATCATAAATCCAAAATGTTAATGTGAGGGGAAAGGAAAAACAAATAATATATATAAATACATATATACAAGAGCAAGGACAAACAGCCAAACAATAAGACCATGTATAAAAATTAAATAAAAAATAATACTGTAAAATTAATAACTTAAATCAACTTTATTTATAAAGTACTTTAAAAACAACCACAGCTGTACATAAAAAAATATTTAAGACCATAAAAACTGTAAAAAAAAAAAAAAAAAAAAAAAAAATAATTATAATAAAAATAGTAGAAGCAAAATCTCATGCTGGGTCAAAAGCCCAGGAAAAAAAGTGTGTTTTAAGATTATAACAAAAAAAAAATCTAAATTTAACTAATCCATTATCTTAAAGAAAACGTGGTTTTTGTGTCTTTCTGCAGTTTGACACCTGACACCACACATATTGTTCCATTTCCTGTTGCTATGTTGATATTTGCACATATAGTATATATTTGACACGCTGTGAGGACAGTCAGAAAGAATTTGAAAAGTACAAATTTCTTTTGGAAGATGCCCACTTCCCTTCTCTAACTCTAACTTGACTTATGGATGCCTGATAGTTGTCAGAATCAGGTTAATGTGGAGCAGTGAAGCATTCACATAGTCATACATTTACCCGCCTGGACTCTCTCTCTCTCTCTCTGTATTGACCTGATGTTGGACGGCCTCTGAGCATTCCTTTCCTTCCACTTGTCCCAACCTCTCCACAGATCAGGTCAAAGGTCAACCAGAGGAGGAGATGGGGATGATGGAGGAGGGGTGGTGCTGGTTTGCAGGGAGTGTCCTTCAGTTCAGCAGCAGCTCCTCTGTTAGTTTTGTCCTCAAAGGGCTGCCAGGAGGATGTTTTCCTTTTTTTGAGCTCCCTGGGCATGTGGGCGCACTGATATGCAATGCTTCATGGGTAATTAACCCGAGCAGGTGGACACATCACTGACTGGCTCACGGTCATGATTTCCTCAGAGGTTCTCTGGAGACGCCCAGTGTTTTTAGATAACCAAGTTAAATGAAGCTAGTTTCCGCCTGTGCAGGGAATACTGCACAGATGCACTCACATGTTAGATTTGCTTGATGGGTGAAGCCTGCGTTATCGTTGTCATCTGGGTTTTAGTCCTTTTCAACCAAGAAATAGTTCAGTCAAGACCAACACTGCAAAAAAAGTGTGCCTGAAAACAAGATCAAAACACAAAATCTAATGAAAAAGATTCAAAATAAGCAGGAAATGCTGGTTTTAAGATGAGATTACTTACAATTTAACTTTTTAAAGACCCAAAATATGTGAAATATATCAAATATGCGCATAAGTAAGCAGAAAACTAAAACAAAGCGTGTACGTGTATGTGACAACATCACAAATTTTAGTATTTTAGTTCAGGCACTGTGAAGGCCACATAGGTGGGCACTAGGGGTCCTTAGTAAACTATGATATACAGTAGAGTCTGTTTACAGGTTGAATTTTCTCAAGTTACAGACTCAAATAAGAATAGTAGTGTCAACTTTGTGTCATTTACTGGCTGCATTTCGGTGCCCCATTCACTCCTGTTAAATGGATATCATCAAATCCAAAATCGTCAGAAATACTACAAATGTCTCCAAAGTGATATATAAAGTACAAAATCTAAATAATCTTATGTTGGCTTGTCAGGAAAGACGAGGAAGAAGTGCCATTTCAAAAGGGTCCGTTGACCTCTGACCTCGAGATATAGACCTTTTTGCAGCTCTACATCGTCTATTTTACGCTACAAACCCCGAACACCCTCTGGTGCATGAAGCACTTAACCCTGCGCGCAGCTCCTCAAACACTCATCCTGTGTTATTTCAATATGGTTGAGCCCCAAAATGGCTTCCATCTGCACATCAAACATGACCATGGAGAATATTATCTCAGTAATGCACAATATTTTTTTTCTATACGTCTATTTGTTACGTTTAAGTCCCTCTGAACCTCACTGTGAAGAAGAGTGAGCTGTAATGGCATTTAACCCCAGTCTGTCTGTATTATTACAGTGTGGTTTGATCCAAAATGGCTCCCCCTTTTGGGATTCGCCACTTGTGGTGTGGTGGTTTCCTGTGGCGAGGAGGGGAGTGGGGGAGCTGACAGCAGGCAGCTTGTCCAGGCAGGACACCCTGTGACGCCTGCCAGCTGTGTAAAGCTTGAAAAAAAAAAAAGGAAAAAAGATGTCCATCGTCTGCACATCTCCCTCCTGTTTTCACTGCAGTTTCACTTGTTTCAAGAACGTCCTTAAAACAAGCGATGATGTCTTGTTTTAAAAGCAGATCCCTCCGCTCATCACTGAGCATTAATGAGGTATTTTAATGTCAATTCAAGAGGTGCACTGAACCCAATCATACATGAATAGTGTGTAGGAATATTAAAAAAGCAATATTTTTACTGCAAGCAAAGGAAAAATATGTAAAACTGTAGCTTGTATATGTAAAAATATGTAAAACTGTAGCTTCCACTGATGTTTTTAGCCACACTTTTAGTTTTAAGTGTTTTTGATCTGTCTGGGCTGAACTGCATCAGGTTAACATGCATGTTGCAAATTTAATTTAATTTAAATTTAATTACTCTGTTTATAGAGAACATATTGTAGGGTTTTATCACTTGGCTATTATCAAAAAAGCTCTTTCCCAAAAAATGAATAAGCCAATTTTAAGTTTTTGAGTAGATGCTTTTCAAAATGATTTTTCCATTTTGTGTTATGGGGAAAAAAAGAGGTTAAAATAAATGTGTATAACAGCAGCAGCACTTTCAGATTTCTTCCATGCATGTATTAATTGAAAAAAATAATAATAAAAATTTAGAGCTTCTGGTCTCATTTTAAATGACTTGTCATCGGTTAACTGTTAGTACAGTAAGCCGTTATTATCCATCTACTGTAATGCTGTAACTATGGCGACACAGAGTGCGTGGGCTCGCTACGGCAAACCGTTGTCACGTGTGCAGTCATGCTAAAGCGGCTAGCGGCTAGCAGCTAGCGGAGTGTGTCACCCAGACCACACGTCATGATTTTAGATATTAACTAGGGATGGGAAAAAATATCGATGTGAAAATATATCGCAATACTTTTTCCTCTGATATAATATTGATTTTTAATTTTTCAATATTAATTTTTTATCACATTAACACAGTAAATTTTAGATCCCTAGTATATATGTATGTGTCTGTATGTGTATATATATATACGTATAAGTCCTTACCAATACCCACTCCTAATATTAACTGCTGTTTTTTTCATTTTATTTTAAAAAGCTTGTTGCAGATAACATCCAGTGGGCTCATGCTATCTCTGATATTTACGATATGTCCTTCCTTCAGGCAGTCGGTTTACATGCAGAGCATTAAGCCTGGACTGTAAGTCTTTGGAGTATACACACTGTCACATCCTGCATCTGCGAGTCCGGCTTTAAACATCACAGTTTCAGTGAACTCCACCGTCCCTGTCTACACGAACATGTTTATTAAACTCCAGCAGTCATAATCTAGTACAGATGCAGCAGATCTGCCTGGAGGAGCGTCCAGGTAGCTAAAAGAAGCTGACCCTGACCTCTGTCCTCTGGTTGGGAAGCTTTGAAAAGGCTCTTTAAATCTTCTTTAAACCCTCTGGTTATCTCAGTATTTTCTCTACCACTGCTAACACGTGCCACATGGATCCATCATTTTTCTAAAACAAATATAAAGTTTGTCTTAAAGAGCCTCCAGCATCATGAAGAGCTTTAACTGGGACGCTTTTATCCCCAAATTTGAGCCAGAACACAACAATAATTATATTTTATCATTAAATATATCATTTTGATTTAAGAGCTTGATCATACTGGTAGATTAATCATTAGAGAAAAATTAAACAAATTTTGGTAATCAGCAGTACTGTTAATGTAAAGCAGCAGTGGTAAACACCAGACACTGGGAGGTGCAACAATACATTTTTTTTTTTTAACTTAAACTTAATTTTCAATACTTGTGTGCATTCACACATATTCCTGCCAGTCTGATGTTAGTTGGTCTTTAAAGAAAACAGACCAGACTGGTTAAAGCGTTACTGTGTCAGTCCATTAATGATTAATCTCTTTGACATTTATCTTTGTCTTATTAGATAGTTAAATAACTCTGTGAAGTGACCTTTTATATACTAAACCATTAAAATGATTAACTGAGAAAAAAATCAGCACATTAATCAGTCATGAAAATTAACAGCACTTACTCAGTATGTATCCTCCTCACTGGTTGTAACCACGGTAACCCATGATGAGTGAGTCTGAACTAATTAAAAATGTTATTCTGCCCATAGCTAAGTGGAGCTTTTTACTTATATACTTAAACTTAAGCATTATTAACGTTACAGAGTCGTCCGTCAGTGTCTGTTTGATGTTGCTGTAACTACCACATTGCATTGTTGGCTCCATACTGTATTTTTTTTATCAGAATTGCATTACTGATTTCATATAATCTCACATACTGCTAGCATGCTAGTATGACATTTCGGATGGAAGAGGCTCCAAAATGTCTGGAAAAAGTCAGACAAGAAAATATCAAACTTCAGAAAAACTGATGAGGTCTAAATTATAATTGATTACTTAAATAACTGTCTTCACTTGTTTGAGTGGTCACCAAACGGTATATGTACTATATGTTAAACAATCAATCATAATGCGCTTGTGATTGATTGCTTGTTCCTGAGCTTTTGGCTGGATCACATGGTTTTCAGCAGCAGATGTGGATGTTGCTCTCTTGTCTCTCTTATTTTTTTTTTTTGTTTTTTTGGCCGAAAAGTTGAGCTTGATGTTTCATTCTTACTTTACAAAACAACCCTAGCACCACAGGGTTCCTGCAGTTCCTTAAAAAGTCTTAAAATGTCTTAAATTTGCTGCAGGTATTAAATTTTCTGATGGTGCATTTAATGCCAATAGGAAAACAGAGTATTCAGAGATTTTTCACGTTATTTTGTTCACAAAGTTCACTTGTGAAATTAAAGTTGTAGAAAAAAGTGTTATGCCTTCAACTTTTATAGTTGTTGAAAAAAAAAAGTATTATCCACAATAAATTGACTATTTTCTACCAAAGAAATTGTCATGACATTTTTGGGTCTTATGTTTGTTTAGGTCTTAACAAGGTATTAAGAAGCATTAAATTTGACTTTTAAAATGGTGAAAGAACCCTGGTCCACTTAGACTCTGCTATCTGCTGCTCGTCTTTGATGGATTTCATTCAGTAACTTCAGTTTTTGGGATTTTTTTTCCTCGTTGGAAACATTTATAGCTATGATTATTTAATTACTGCTGCGTTATGGCTTGTCCACACATATCTCTGTTCATAGTTTCCAAAAATCTGTCAGTCATGTTGTGCTTATTGCTTTAGCCTTTATAACTTCTGCTCTCTCTCTTCGTCTTTACTGGCTGCAGCATGTCATGAATTACACAGACAAATGAGAAATATCTGTGTGGATTAAAGGGATCATAGCACAGGACGCTTACTATTTGTGTGTGACGGTGTATCTGCTGCTGTATCATCTGTCTGACCGTCTCTACCTCCTCCTGTTTAATACCTGGACTAAAGCCCGCTCTGCATACCGACCTGATGGTTTCTTGGCACAACATGTGTGGGGGCGCCCAGACGACTAAATATGGACTGTGTGTATCATGTGTTGGTGGACAGGTTAGGACAAAAAGAGGGTTTAAGGTGTTACGAGGGGAAACACATCATGTGCTTTTTCAAAAACTCCTGCAACAAGAAACAAATGCAAAAGAACACAGCTGACTAATCTAAAATTCACTGCTGAACGCTTCAATTTGAAGTCTGTAATCTGCGTTAACGTCCAAAAAAGAGACATAAAGTTATGTCATTGCAGTATAAAGAGACTAGCCTTGAATGAGGGCTGCGTAATGTAAGGAAAACTTGCTGCAATGTTGTTGAATATTACAATATTACTCCCGATAGATATATACATATAATAATAACAATATGCTGCTGAAATACATCAAATTGCTTGTTTACTGAAACAAAAATAAAATTAAACAAAAATATTCTTTTGTAGAACAAAAAAAAAGTCATAAAAAATAATGCTAGTTATGTTTCTCTGTCAACCAGCTCAAAAAAGTCCATAAGTTGACATTGAGGTGATGATTTTAAGAGGAATTATTATTCCCATATTGATAAATTCAACTCCACTGTCCTCTTGTTAGCCAAACCGCCGCCTCCACCTTGTGTACATGGTTGCTATGCCAACCGCTGCCCATGACTAAGTGAACAAGCAGAGCTGACGTTTGAGAGATTCCCACCAGCTCTCCCTCTCTCTCTCTCTCTCCATTCTCTGCCGGGGTCTCTCTGTCACTCGGTCGTCCTCTTCCTTGACAAGCTGCTGTAACATTACTGTGGCTTTTCATGTCCAGCCTTTCGCACCGACAAGCCAACTTCCACAGCTCAGCCGCTCTGTTGTGTGTCACACAGTAAACTGTGGAGCCATTGGAGTAAATGGGTGCTATTTTTAACCTGCCCCAGGTGTTCACTTTTAGCAATAAAGCCAAAATAGTTACACGAATGAAATCTCTATGAAAAAGGCTAATTTTAAAGGGATAGTTCAGATGTTTTGAAGGTACTTATCGTTGTCAGTGACAGTAGAACTTCAGTGAACTAAAGTCGCACAATAACATAACGAAAGCATGTAAAATAAGACAAATAATGTAAAATTACTCTTTTTTTGAATGGAGTTTGGTGGCTTTAGTGAGATCATAGATGGATACAGCAGCTTTAGCTGCCCCATCTGAAACAAAGACTGATGTGCAAGATGGGTGTGCAAGATAAACCAACCAAAATATTCTAAATATAGAGTACAGTTTTGACAATAGTTTTTTTTTTTTAACGTGCATTTTTAAGAAGTCATTTTCCAAGTGACAAAGTACTAAATCCAGCTTCTCAAATCTGAAGATTTATGTCATTTCTTTCTATTGTTTGTTATTATTATACTGACTATTTTTGGACTTCGGACTGTTCGTCTAGCAAAGAAAGACTTTTATATGCATTTTTTCTCCTTTCATACTGCATTAACATAAAAAATTACATATGACTGCATGTATAAACACAGACATGCATCGATCATGTGGGCTGATTTGCTGCTCGTGGCTGATGTTGGTGGTCCAGTCTTCAGTTTATACATGTCCTCTTTATGTCGGAGCTGTCCAGTTAAAGATTACAAAACCCAGAGAGCGAGGCGGAGGGTGTGAAGGGGTTTGTATATACTGTAAGTTTACCTGAGGTTTGCAGTGTTGTGAGGCTTTAGGTCTGTGGAATGTCGTTAAGTATATGGTGACGGATGGCTGTGTAAACAGGGGTATACAAATAAAGTTGGATTGAAGCCAGTTGGAGGGCCGAGGGAAGCACTGGGAGTCATTTTTTTCTGCAGCCAGGTTTTGTTATAATCCATAAAATATTCAAAGAGGTCAATTTGTGAATGGTCTTTTTTTTTGCAGAACAGATTAAATACAAAAAATAGGTTTTAGATGCCATGAAAGAGATTTTAAACTGCAAATTCAGGATTTTTCTCATGTATCTTAAGAAATGCATTTTTTTATTTTCATTTTTTGATAAACAAATTCCATCATTAATCATTTTTTTTGTCAATAAAATGTGAAAAATGTGAATCAGTGAAAGAGACCAGGAAATATTTTATATAACATATAATCGCTTTTAATAAAAGCGTTTTCTGTGACGTAACCAAAAATGATATATAATATATAAATATACACTACTTTGTCCTCGGGGTAAATGTTATGTACGGCTGCTATAAATATGTCGACCACTAAAGTTCAGCGTCGCCACACTTTTCCTTCGCTACGTGTTGAGTCATGTGGCGTTCCTCTGGCTAGATTTGCATATCAGTGAACATGTGATGCGTCGTAAAGATTATGAGTGTATGAAGGTGGAGGAGAGATGGTGTTTTCATTCTGACAGCTGAACCCCGTCATGATGGGAGGAATGTGAGGAGGACAAAAGGAAAGAGGACGACAGGAGGGAGGGAGTTCAGGTAGAGACAGGAAGTGAACGCATCTTACTGCATCTCTTTTCACCTGTGCTTGTCACATTTTGAGCTACAATAAGATAAAACTTTACTTATCCTGAAAGAAATTGCCACAATACAAAGTCGGAATTGCAAACAGGTCATAAAAAATAGATTAAATTTACTGTCATTATGCATGTCACAAGTACAAGGTAAGGAAATGCAGACTGCATCCAACCAGAAGTGTCAAAGCAGTAATAAATAATGGTAACATATACTGTATGTAATAAGAATATACATATGCAGGAGTATAAGTTATGGGATGATATGTAAATATTTACAATATATACATATATATATACGATATATACATATAATATAAAATATATACTGAAATATATAATATAATATAACATAATATAACATATTCACAGTATACACAGAAATATGTATAATATGATATATATGATATTTGCAGCATATACAGAAATATATAATATAACATAATATAAAATATTCACAGTATACACAGACATATGTATAATATTATATATAATATTTCCAGCATATACAGAAGTATATAAAATAATATAATAAATAACATATAACAATATTTACAGTATATACAGTACAGTAACTGTACTGTAGTTTAATGGTATTTTTTTTTATAAATATTATAACAGACTATAAATGAATGCTTCATAATTAATAGTGTACATGTAGTGCAGCATCGTGTAAAAATGAGTTATTCCTCACCTCATCGGGATGGGTTACATGCAGAGTATGAAGTGCATGTACATAGAGTACACATATAGAGTACATACAGTATATGACACTAAAAGCTGTTTAGTGTCCCCTATCTTTTCTCTGATTGTCCTTTTAACCAGAGAAACGTAGGATGACTGATGTTTGCCCTTTAAACGACAAACACACCGGTTGCATTCCTCAGCTTTTGCAGCCTCCATTTTTTGCTGTCAACAAAAGATGTTTAATGAATTTCACCCCTTCTTTTCTGAGGTAAACACACTGCTTTTACAGTTCCTCATAACTACAGTCAAAGGCTGGAGGAATTCCTCAGGAGAAGCATGGTGTGAGGAGGAGGAGGAGGAGAGCTGCAGTGATTAATCAATTATCCGTCAACTATCACATTTATCGGCCACTAATTGAAGTCAAAATTCTCTGCTTTTAGTGTCTTAAATGTGAATTTTAAACGAGACATTTGAGGACATTCGTGAGACACTGATCAGCATTTTTCACCAAACAACTAGTTGATTAATCGAGAAAATAATCAACAGTCATCATCAATATAAATAATAAAAATAAAAATAAAATTACGTTAATTATAGAACAATAATAATACATTTTATTTCATAAAATAGCATAAAAAGCAGTGTGTCAACAGTGTGTTTTTTTCCCAGTTCCTTATTTAACTTTACGTTTATTTGTAATTTGTAAGATTTTGTGGAGGTGAGAATGAGGGGGAAGCGAGGAGGAGGGGGAAATATGGGAGGCTGGAAAATAATAATAATAAAAAGTAAGAAGAGAGGATGAGGGGCAAGGAGAACAAAAGATGGATGATGAAGAGCAGAGGGAGGAATGGGAGGTTGAAGAAGAGGAGGAGACGATAGCAAAGGAGTTGAGAAAGGAAGATAAATTGACTCTCCTGTCAGGAATTTACTTTGTTATTTCATTTATACTGTGCATTCATTGTTTTCTGATGTTCTATCGAAGAATAATCCTCTCATGAAAACACTGATCTGTCTCCTTTGCGTTCCCTAAAACGGCAGCCTCGCTCAGCTGTGACCTTTGACCTCTGTCTGGTTTTAGATCACTCCTTTATGGACACAAACACAGACCCGCCTCTGTTTTCAGGCTACCGTTTCGCTCTTTTCTAATAACAAATGAGCCAAACGAGGGCAAAAAGACTCCTCCTGGCCTCAGCCCAGACTCGTTAAAAGATATTTTGATAATCTTGTCATGGCTGATCTCATGACTCTGCTCTTGGTGCCAAGCTGCAGCGGTGGACCTTTCGCTCTGTTCAGGCTTTATCCACTTCTTAAAATCACAGCCACGCCGCCTCCTCTTGAGATAAATATATTCCTTAAATGTATATTTGAGTCCCGTCACCCCTGGATGACTCAGTGAAATAGTCAGAGAACCTGACACTCGTCACTCCATCTCGGTTATTTTAAACCATGAGCAGTAATCGCAGCGAGCCGGGGGTCGTCACCGCTGTCGAAATAGCGCTTCCTTGAGTGTGTGTTTGTTGGATTTATGTTTATCTGCACCCCTGCTCCTATCAGCGCCTGTCACCCTGTGTTGTGATAGCAGGGTGTTGTTTAACGGTGACTTACGTGACGTTATAAGGGTGAAAACCATCCCGTTTGCACTTGTGATTAGAAATATATTGACTATTTAAACGATATAAATTATAGGAAACTGAACATGTTTGGGTTTGAAGATGTCACCTCACATTCCAGGAATGATGTTGAGCGACGAAACAGTTAATCAAAATTGCTGTGTGATGAAAATCATTTTTATTTGCAGCCCTGCTGTAAATAGTCGAAAAAGCGGAGGACAAAATACATGATCCTGGTTTATTAAAATGTGGATGATATTTTTTTGGGGGGGGAAATATGCTCATTTTAACTGCAGCTGCCAAACACCTTAAACACGCAATTAAAACAGTTGAAACACCCATGCAAATCTGATTTAAGACACACAATTTGACTTCTAGTCACTACCTGCAGAACTTACTGAGTGAATCATAAATAATGGTATCATAATATTGATAAATATAATAATACACAGTGTAATCTTGGCTGAATCTGAATCTTTTAAAGCATTTGAGTACAAGCAGAGATAAAGATGAAAATTGTTCATCACATCAACATTCAGTCATTTCATTAAACACTGATGTTTAATTTGAGTTAATTTGATGATTTGATTTGATGACTGAGCGGTGTCCAGCACAGCTCTCTGCTTGGATATTTGTACTTTTGCTGATGCTTTCAGTCGACTTACGGTCGCACAGAGTAGAAAAAGCTGCGTGAAAATGCCTAAGAATTATGGTTGGGAAAAAATATTGATGTGGCAATACTTTTTCTTCAAATATAATATTGATTTTTAATTTCTTAATAGCGATTTCCCCAAAAAAGTCATGTTTTGGGCCAATTGTAAATCCAGAGCACCTCTGGGCCTGAAAAAAAAAATAAAAAAAAATATGAAAATAAAAAAATTGGTTTACGCGGTAACTTTGACAGCCCTAAATATGTATATATGTATGTGTATATGTATATAAATATATGTATATATGGATATATGTACTGTACATATATAATTTCTTTAAATGTAGAATATCACAATATCTCACAATATCACAATAATGTATCGTATCTTGATTCAAGTATTGCGAGACATATTGTATCGTGAAGTCCTTGCCAAAACCCACCCCTACTAAAAATATAATAAATATCTTTATAAATAGCTGATGCACATGGTCTCATGTTCAGGGTCTGTCTATTTGCTGAAGGAGTAGCCAGTGAGCGTATAGCTGCTTTCTGAATTTGTCTGGAGGAAATGAAAGAAAAGAAAACATGGACGCTGATCGAGGGTGGGAGTTTGGGCCGATATCCAAACATTTATAGAAGCTGCATTCTTGTGCGTCATGTTTTAAGTCACGGTTAACCACACGACCCCTCATGTCCACCGTCTTCAAAGCTGTTTTTACATTCTCCATCCTCTGGTCACCCACATGTAGTGGAGGAAGTTTGGACTTTTTGCTGGGGAGGGGGGTTTCTATGTCCTCCTGTTACACTTGACATACAACAAGCAGGAACTCTGTGAGGAGACGCTCGCACGTGCACGACCGTGCTTGCACGTGCACGACTGTGCTTGCACGTGCACGGCCGTGCTTGCACGTGCACGACTGTGTTCGCACGTGCACGACTGTATTCGCATGCGTGTGTTTTTGTCTCAGCTTGTCCCGTCTCAGGCAGCTGTGCAGATTACATTACAGCTTGTTTGGAGAAGCACTGGAGGGTTTCTGCAGTTCATATGCCTGACGGGAAAAAAAGAGGATGAGGAAGAGGTGAAAAGTCCTTTGCATCTTCATCCTTACTGTACTGGCTTTGTGGTGAACTAGAAGAGATAGTATGGAGTCCAAAAGGGAGGAAATGAAGGCTTTTTTTTTTTGGGCTTTTTTTCTTTTTTGTCCAAATTTTTGGTGATATTAACAAGTCAAATTCAGCCTTGAATAGTTTTTTTTTCACTATTAAGAAGCTTGATTGGTTTCAGCCACTTTATTTGAAGCTTTTAGGACCAATGTTGATTTTTTTTTTTTGACCAGACAGAAGGCATGTGACAACAGGTCTGAGATCAGCTATCCTCACGTGTCAGATGATAATCTCGAGCTGCTGTCAGTGTTTGTTCAGTTCAGTCTTGATGGATTAAGATTGACAGGTTGAACTCACCAGCTGGGTTTGTGAGGATCCGGACAGCCAGTTGAGTGATGATGGGGGGAGTAGATAGTTGAATTCCTCACGTTGGTTCAACCAATCAGGCGAGAGATGATGGTGGCGGGTGGTGGTGTACAGTATGGGGAGAGGCGGTTGCCGTGACGATGGAGGAAATCCATCTTCCATCCACCTGCTTCCTTTACTCTCACATATAATAGTGCTTTAATTTAATGTTTGCTTTCAAAATGTGTCCTAGTCCTTTTTCTTAGTCTGCTTCCTGTTTTATTTTGTAAGATTCTCACCCTCCTGAGAGCGTTTGTCTTCAGTTGAGCAATATATGAATATAAAATGTGCATTTCCTTGTTCTTACATTATAAGTATTTATAAGAAATTTCTTACAATTTGTTCTGACATTTATGGATGAAAATATTTTTTATTTGCAGCCCGGCTGTACATAGTCAAACAAGCAGAATGCACGAGGAATAATTCGGGTTTATTACAACATTGACCTTATTTTCATAGTTCAGTTATGAGACACTAAAGTAACTTAAAATACTTTATTTGGAGGTGAAACCAAATTTAAGCACACCTGAAATGTCAAAAGGTTTGACCTAACCTGGAGGTTTGTTTTAAAACCTTGACAGTCCTCCTTGCTTCCTCTCCTTTTTTTCCCTCCTTGCCCCTCCATTCCTAGAAGTACTTGATTTTGTGATGATAAGCTCCTCCGACTCTATTTTGAGGAGGATTAGCCTCCAGATACATAATGACCAGCCTTGACAGGAATTCCTGCACATTCTGTAGCCGCTAACCACGCTTGTAGTTTTGCGTAACACAGCGAGAGCTTTTTACTTGTCAATACGTCTCATTCAGCAGAGGCCTGTGTCCTGTTAACCACAGGTTTATACAAGCCCTACAACACCACACAGATTGGTAGATAACGAGCCACGGATCTTTTATCATCTTCTACGTGCCTGTTTTTCTTCCCCACATTTCTTTGCTGCTATTTCGTTCCACGTTACTGCAATGTTATATTTGTTTTTATTTGTTTTGACACCAGAGGCTTTGATTTGCACTCAGATCCAGTGTGCAGCCAGTGTCCTCGTTTGATTTAGGATCATGTCAGGAAAAGTCGAGCAGGTAACGTGTTGCGGCAGGTGAACCCCCTTAAATTCACTGTTAAACATGTCGCAATGCAACGCTTTATTCTGCTTTGCCGTCTCGTCACGGTATTTTTTTTTTTTTTTTTTTTTTTTTGACCTCTGCGTTTATGTTTTTGTGTGCAGTATTTTCAAGTATGTGGCATTGAGTATTTAAGATTTATATCTCATTTTAGTAGGGGTGGGTATTGGTAAGGAATTTATGATACGATACGTATCGCGATACTTGAGTCACTATATGATACATTATTGCGATATTGCAATATATTGTGATATTCTATATAGTTCACTGAGAAGTATAAAATGCAGATTATATTACAAGTTGTATACAGTATGTATGCGTGTGTATATATATATCTATATATATATATACGTATATATATATACGTACGTATGTATATATATATATACATACGTACGTATATACATATATGTATATGGCTACATTCACATGTTATTTATAGATATATACATATATTTAGAAGCACTGCGTCACTGCGATCAATCGACCCAAAACATGACTTTTTTGGGGAGGAAAATCGATACTAACAAATTAAAAATCATTATTATATCAGAAGTAAAAGTATCGCAATATATTGTCATATAGATATTTTTCCCACCCCTACATTTTAGATTACTTTTTGCTTTCTTTGTGGTTTTGAAATTCACATTCACTGATTATTTTCATCTGTCAGTTATTATGTTTTTTGGGTTGTCCTGTTAACTCAATATCTCAGGAATGCTTTTCTTTAGCACAGTTGGATGCAAGGATCTGATTAGATATTTGGGGTCAAAGGTCACTGTGGCTTTACAAAACACACTTTTGTCCATACCTCAACACTTTGTACTCTAATTATGCAACTAAACTGTTTGGAATGAATGAATTAATCACTAAACTGTCAGTAAATACTTAAAAATCTCCTGCAGGATTCATCTGTGACAACCCAAATTCACTTCAAATGATATAAGACAGGAAAACAACATTTCAGAAGCTGCAAAAGCAAACAATCAATCATTTGTCATGAAATACTGAATGTGTTTGTTTCCCTATTTCACAGTTTTTCTCAGCTTGGTTGAGCTCAGGTATCATCAGCTTGTGACAGATATTCTCGTCGGCTATATATTTATGTATTTTTTTTTTCGCTGCAGTGTTGAGGGGACTGATTTATTCAAGTCACCCACAATCTGTTTTGGATGACCCGTCTAGTGTGGGTGACACTTCTCACACACTGTCGAGGAAAGCTGTGAGAAAACAGCAGTGTGTGTGTGAAAAAAAAAAGTTAGTTACTTTTGGACGATAATATATAATTATCTCAGAATGGGTAAAGCATACCTGTGAATCCGTCAAACATTTCAACCCGTGCTTCATGAGAAGTGATGCAGGATTGGTATGTTTCTCATATTTAACAGAATACATAGAACCAACACATAGAAAGACTTGTTTCTATCTCACCTCGTCCACCCTTAATGAAGTACCTGCTCAAAACATGACGCTTTTTCTGCCTCACATCGTCTCATTTGAAGGAATGTTCGAGGCCCAAGGAGCCAAAAGTATCGCTATTTCCCAAGAGAGCGCAGGAGAAAACAGCTTATATTTCTGTCTTTTAATAATCCTGTTGACCCTGTAGGTTTCTCCAGGGGTGAGGCATTAAGCCTGCTTCATACATGACGCTTTAAAGGATTACATGCTAAAGCACATGCTCTATGTGTGGCTCATTCCTTCATCCAAAAATTTAGGATTAATTGGTTTGATATCCCAAAAGAAGTGTTTTTAAAGTTTGTTTAAATTAGCATTTTTTAAGTCTGTAGCTGTTCTGGTGGGAATAAGATAAGATGAGATAATCTTTTATTTGTCCCACGAAGAGGGAAGTTTTCAGCGTTTTATGCAAGGCAGATAGAGCAGTAGTGGGCAAACTACGGCCAGTGGGCCATATACGGTCCATTGGGCTTTTTAATACGGCCCGCCTGAACTTGTGAAGATTGTGTAATTAATTCAATTATATTATATTGAAGGATGCCGCCGTGTTAACGCGATCCGCAGCGTTGCGCACATCGGTAAGACATATTGAAAAAACTGCCCGAAATGCGTTAAAGCAGGTCATGAAGCAGAACTCCATTCATAAAATCAAAGACACTAACAACGCAGTCTTAACTAACAATCAAACATGCTGGTCAAATTAAATTCACCATCTTTTTTGAATCTGTCCAAACTTCTCCTGTAATTCAGCAAACAAATAATCCACCAAAGAGCCTCGTTAAAGTATTAATTTGTGACGTGAAATGGACGAAAAGAAAGGGAAAGAGAGGTTCTTTTCATAAACACATCGCTTATTAGAGCTAATGTGGTGTCACTCTGATATATATTTATATATAAAACAACATACCTTAAAAAATTGTGCATGATTACTAACCAATATAGATCAGTAAACAATAGGGTGGGTATTGGGGTATTGACATATATATATATATATATATATATATATATATATAATTTTTATTAAATTTTTATTTCAATATGCGGAAGAAATAATATTGCAATATCAATATTTTTCCTACCCCAGTAAACATTGTATGAAACAAAGCAGATGAAAAAAACAGCAACAATGAAACAATAGAATAAAGGTAATAATAATGATTAGTATAAATATTTACAGTACATAATAAAAAATATTTTTCAGAAATGAAAATGAATATTTGGACTGTGGATATGACTCACAGAGCAAGTTCGCTGTGCAAAGAAATAGCGCAAATTATTTTTGTGTTGTGATGTTGTGAAATGACTAGCAGTGGTGTTAGGCATTAATGGATGAAAATGGTTGCACATGTAGATTATTGTTTGTTTATTGCACATGTCCGTTCAGATCCTGTGATTTTTCCTTTTCCCTGGATGTCTGCAGCTGACAGATGTTTGCGACTTGCGTTTACATTTCAGGGAAAGCCGAGTCCGATCTGTCAGGTAGTTTCAGTGTGTTGGAAAAGGAAAGATTAGATTAATTCAAGGTCTGTTTGTGTGTTCAGTATGTTTGTGTACAGCTCGGGGGAGTTGCACGTTTCTGCAGGATAAATGTTCTGGGAACTTTGATGAGATAGTGAGAATCTTTTCGTACGGCGATGCAATGATTGTATGTATCGACGATTTTGAAGTCCTGCAGAGTATCTGGCAGCCGTCCTGCGTCTTCCTGGGTGGCCTTGGCGTATCCACCCACATCAGGCAGCTGGAGCTGTTCTCACCTCAAACACACATTCACACTCTGAGACGCACACCTTTTCTCGTAAATCACTCAAGGTGATGATTTCTTCCGTCCACTCAAAAGCAACCAAATGAGCGCCATAAATCCCACCAATGAAAACATTGCACCACTTGTTTGTGTCACAAGTTAGCATGCTACATCAGAATTAATGTAATGTGGTCTTGTCTTTGAACTGGGGTAGGAATGTAACCCATTTGAGAGTCTGCTGCGTGTAAATCATCTTATCGAGTGCAGATTAAAAAAAAGTGAAAGATTTAAAGCAACCTGACGCCTAGTGGGTCATAGGTAGAGCGCTTTGTGGACAAAGAGGACAATTAACTCCTTTCTGCCTCGTTCACGAGGGCCCTCACAATGCCCAAACCTCCTTTTTTACCTACAATACCGCCATTCACGCAGCCCCCAGTCTGAGGCGAAGCTAACCTATACCTGTAACCCAAGCTAACGCTAACGTCGAAGCTGTCAGAAGCTAATATTCGGCTGAAAGCTGATCTCACTTTGTGCAGCTTTGGGACACAGAATAGCTCAGTTTAAGGGTTCAGGATTTCTCAAACTTTGCAATTTTTTCTTAATTTTACTAACTCCTTGTCTCCTTTGTTTAATGGGGAAAATGTGATGCTTTTTCCGAACAAAAACCTGCATTTGATTTAATTTCTGTGGTCTTTTATGGTCACTGTAGTGTTGTAAGTAAAGAACATAATTTTTATTCTATTGTCCTAGAATTAATTAGGGGTCGGAAAAAATATACATTTATATATTGCGATACTTGTTCTTCTGAGAAAATAATGATTTTTAATTTCTGAATATTGACACATATATCATTTTTTAAGACCCGCAGAATATTTTGTACTATGTCTCTGAAAACACTGAATAGCTCAAATGAAAGAAGAGACTCTCTATTTCATCATGAAAAAAATGTTTGTTTTTACCTTGTTCTATTCTTGTTTTATCAGAGGTAGAGTAGAGGGCACTTTCACCAAAATCACCACTTTTTGTCCAGATTCTGTTTGTTTTGCTCTCTAATCTCGATCGTTTCCACTTCCTGTTTTGATCTCTGTGGTGTATACCGTCTCTTTATGTCCCAACTACGTCTCCCAGAAGCCCCAAAATTATTCACAGGCTGTGTGAGAGCGCCCTCTTGTGCCTGCTGCTGAAAAAACACTTTGACGTAGGCCTATAAATACGCCAATGGCACTCAAAGAGTTCATGAACAAACAGTCCTTTACTAAACAGAGACAGAAGTGTTTTTGGGATTTCTTGGTCATGGCTAAAAACAGACTGGTGTTTCCTCAAATCATTTATCTGTATATATGTATTTTTTTTAGTCTGATAGTAGCTTTGAATATTATCTTCCTTGAGCTCTAAAAGGTGGAGAAAATGGTCTGTTGCTTGACAGTGTTGAGTCGCGACCTGTATGTCATTTTTCTCAGAAATTGGAGGTAAAGTCATCCAGTCAGTGGATATCCTTGCCCTAAAGCTCCATTTATTTAAGTTAATTTGTTGCTAACCATTAGCTCGTCATGCTAATGCAACATATAACCGTCTTTCCTTCCTTTCCATTCCTTTCCATTTCCTTCCTCTTCTATCTTTTGTCTCCATTTTGGAGGTTGCACCTTCCCCACGAGCACTATCTTTATCAGAGTTTGATTTTCGTGCTCTATCCTGACCACATTCACCTTATCTTGGTTTTATTTTCCAGTACCTTCCCTAGAAAAACAAGTGGTGTAGTGTGCTGGCTCTCCAGCCACCAGCAGGTCTCTGACCTACAAAGTCCTCAGGTTTTAACAGGTCCCCAGGGGCCCCTTAAGCCCCTCACATGGAGCAAAGTGGTGTCTGGGGACTGTTCTAAACCTCAAAGACTACCACCATCTCTCTGTGTGAAAGACTTTGAATATCTGTGTGTGTGTGTGTGGCCTCTGGTCCAGTGAAAACCTGCAACAGGTTACAATCCATCTCACTGGGTTTAAGTCGACATGCAGCCCCTCTTAAAAGCCAGAAAGCCTCCCTTTGTCAGTGGATGTGTGAGACCTCCTGTGGTGGAGCTCTGTGGTGGAGAAGATGAGCATGGCATTGTGATGTGATGTTTTTACCGTGGCTGAGGAGAGAATGGCATTACCATTCAAAAGGCCTGCTGTTGTGGTCTGAGGGGGGTTTAACGGGGTTTTCTGCTCCTGCTGCTATCAGCTGCTTTTATACGCTGCACGTTAGTGTGCTTCTTCGTGCATTTGTTTCCATTTTAAAGCAAACATGAACATGTAAAATCAACATTTATAAATAATTGGAATGTTTTTTTTTAGAGCTGCAGTAATTTAGATTATTTATTAATCAGTTTTTAATGAAAAATATTTAATATTTGTAATATTTGCTGGTTTATTTCCTCTTCTTTGATGGTAAACTGAATCTTTTTTCTGACATTGTATATATGTATAAAATATAGACAAAATAATTCACAGATTAATCAACTATGAAAGTTAATAAATAAACATTTAATATTTGTAATATTTATTGGTTTATTTCCTCCTCTGTGACAGTAAACTGAATCTTTTTCTGATTTTATATATATAAAATGTAGAGAAAATATTTGCAGATTAATAAACTATGAAAAGAAATTTTAAATAAATATTAAATATTATAATATTTGCTGGTTTATTTCCTCCTCTTTGACAGTAAACTGAATTTTTTTTTTGACATTCTATATTATGTAAAATAATTTACAGACTAATTAACTATGTCAGTAAACTAAATTACAGTTGCAGACTGAATATTTTTCCCTGCTGACTGGGAATAGTGTGTAAAACTTGAACTTTTGCATGTTTATGATCTAACTTTAACCTATATTGTTTCATATAACTCTAATGCCAGCATGACACCAGGTACTAAAACCAGAATTATTTCTTTGCAAAAATACATATTTTTTTAATTTCACAAAACACTGCTAAAGAAAATCTCATCTAAAGACAAAGATAAATAAAGTATAAATTTGGGACTTTCAGACTAAATAATTGTCGGAAGAGATACTGTATATGGTTGTAAACAGCACTGGATGGTGGAGAAATGTCCGGAGCACAGCTGTCCACCAAGGGTCAAAGGTCACCTTCAGCTGACCTGGCATTGTTTTTCTCCGTTTCACACGAAACACAGAAAACACTTCTACCAAAGCCTCGTCGCTGTCCTGTTGACCTGGATTAAAGCGAAAAAAGTATCGATTGAGGAGGAAATAAAAAGAGGAGCAGAGAGATTAAAAAAAGACAGAAGGAAACAAGCCGAGCCGATGGGAATAGAAAGAGTGACAGAAGGACGGACAGGACTTATTGTGGTCGAAGAGACAAAAGGAGACATAAAGAGGCGGCCATATATCTGTCAGCGATGCTGTCTGCAGTCTTTATCTGCAAAGGTCATGGACTGATTCACACACACAGCTGACCTCAACGCGCTGACTAACTTTTCATTAGTCTTCAAAAAGGCTGCAAATAGCTTCACATCGACTCAATTTATTGACTTTTTTTGCATCACTATGAAAAGCCGTAAATTACCAGGGCGACGCTGATCAGCCGGCCTCTTCCTCCCTCTCTGTCTGACTCTCTTTTTCTTTTTTCTGTCGACTCGAGGCTCATCTGGAGGGTCAGAGGGCTCACTACAGGAGGACGAAAAGGTCAAAATTAAAGCCAAGGATCGAGGCGCTGGTGGAATTTCATCATCTGAGAAAGCGTAGATTTACTGAGCTTTTTCAGTGCAGATGTTCTGAACCAGATCTGCTTTATTTCCCTGTTCAAAGGTTGTTTTTAGGGAATTTGTGATATTGAGCTAAACATATAAGTCACAGAAGTCTCTTAGTCTAACATAACGTGAAGAGACAGCAGCAAACCAGGTAAAGAAATAATAAAATAAAAGAAACAGCAACTCAACTTAACAAAACTTAAGCTGTGTGTGCATTTCCAGCAATACAGTGCAAATGATGCACCAGATAAATATAGCTATTATATTATGAACATATTATAAACACTAAGCTATATTTTCTGATGTTTTATACATGTATCAAATATAGAGGAAATAATTTACAGTGTGTGTGCCTGTGTGACACCTGCTCCAGGTAATTAAGATCATTCCAGCAGGTGCTGGAGCTAATTATAGAGGTGTTCAGAGAGACTGATAGTTGAATTGACAGTGAGTGTTGTTTTTCATGTTAATTCCTGTTCACACACTCTAAATACCTCTAATTACACACTCTCATTACTGTCGATGCTTGTTCACTGCTACTGCGCTGGATGACCCACATATGTCCACTTTAACATTATTGCTCTAAAATTTAGCTTTATAAAAGTATTAAAATCATTTTAAAAAAAGTCATTTAAATAAAAAAAATATATATATATTTCATTGGCTGCTGCTACATCACCTCTTTTTTGGAGTAAAAAAAAGTAGAAAATATTCATATATTAGATGCTGGAATCAAAGAATTTAGACTTGTTTTTTTCTTAAAATGTAAATCTTAAATTAATTCTTAAACAGTCATATTTACTAGCTACCGGTCTTCTCCTTTATTTGATTAAATTTGAACAAATTTCAGTGCAGCATATTTAAAAAACTACATGATAGTTAATGAAAGCCTTTACATTATATCTAATATACTTAAGTTGTTATATGTTTGTTTGCCAACAAATTAAACTTTACTGTCCACTTTGTATTATCAATAATATGCATAAACTCCCCTTAATCCCCCAGATTTTCGTGACAGAAACTTAAGGAAGCTGTATAAGGTAGCGGCTGTTTCTGCATCACATTTTGTTGCTTTTATCTTTGCTTAATTAAGTTCGTTGTGCTCCACAATATTTTTCATAACTGTTTTGCACGAATTTGCAAAAGTTTAGAAAAAGTGTAGAAAGCCAGTCAATATAGTCGTAACTGATGACTTGTCTGTATTTCCTGGTCTTGCAATCAAAGCACTTAGACTTTTCAGCTATTAATATAAGATAAGATGAACCTTTATTCGTCTCACCAATGGGGAAATTTACAATACACAGTATGCATATATAGTTTGCATGTAAAGTATAAAGTAGGCATATAAAGTATGCATATACAGTACACATGTAAAGTACGCATATACAGTAAGCATAAATAGCACATATAAAGTATGCATATACAGTACACATATACAGTATGCATGTAAAGTATGCATATACAGTAAGCATATAAATTATGCGTATACAGCACATAAAGCATGTCTATAAAGTAAGCAGTGCATGCATTTGCAGATTTTTTTTACACTTTTACAATCTGATTACACACACACAAATTCTGGACAAACATTTGCAGATCTGTGTTCACATTCACAAACCCCACTACACATTTACAGATTGTGTTACACAGTTGCGAATAATTTTGCTACAGTAATGATTATTGTCCTGCTTTTGTTGGAGTCGATCTTAAGGTGACGGCTGATGTTTGCAGCACACAGTCTCAGTATTTGTGGTACATGTGTCATGTTGTGTCTGTATTCCATGTACAGTACGTGTTGAGAGAACATGCTGACAGTACACTGATTAAATGAAATGTAAATAGAAGAGCAGAGATAACAAAGCCAGCACTCTTGTAATTTGTTTTAACCTGCCTGGAGTTGCAGATGGGCACGATTTAAACGCATCAGGGCGATTCAGAAAGTCTAAGTCCAGCTGTCAATCACGCCAAAGTAACTTTTCAATGCTGTGATTGTGCGATTGTTTCTGTGGCGCCAGCGTAAGAGAAAACAAACTATTAAAAAAAGGTATTTGGAGACATCAGCTGACCCCAGGTCTGGCATGTGTGCGTGCAAGCCGTCATCGAACGACGCTCTTATGTACAAAAGCTGCGAGCAAACATCAACATAATAGGGTTCGGACGGACAGGAAATTTTAAAGACAAACGCGTTGCATTCTTGCTTTGATAGTATGACACAAGAAACACACGCACAGGCAGGAAATTTACTGTGTTCAACCAAGAATTCCCTTTTTTATAGGTATGAGGCTAAAACAAACACACAGATACACCTGCGAAAAGAAATGTGCAGGTGGACATGCAGACAGGATATGATCCGCCGTCTGCTTCATGCAACATGTTCATGTTGGTTCATGGTAGAAATCTAACGTATGGGTCGTTGAAAAGGTCACATGGTGCTCGTATGTTCGTGGACATCAAGGAAACACTTTGCATTATTTTGTCGATTATTTTCTCAATTAATCAATCAGTTGTTTGGTCACAAACTTTGAGAAAATGGTGAAATATATAATAAATATATATAAGAATCTGGAATCAGAGAATCTAGACTTTTTTAATTACTCAATATTAATGAATCTATTATCACAATAGTGGGTGATTAATTTAATAGCTGACAACTAATCGCTTTTTCTAGATTTTTGGGAAAATAAAGCCATTTTTACAGCATAATAAAGAAGTTCACGGATAGTTAATAAAATATGTTACAGTGTATGTGTATTATCTTCTAAAATTTCAATTAGTTTTAATTAATTTAACTGCAGAAATCAAATTAATAGAACATTTTGAATTAGCAGCACTAGACATAGACTCAATATTAATCCGTCTAAAAAACATACAGAATATTTTTCAATCAAATTAAAGATAGTAACTTGTTTGTGATCATTCAAGATTCAAAGAATTAATCAAATCATTCATTTTATTGTCATGAGAACAGTAAGAAACATTTTTCCCCACAAAGAAATACCTCCTTTCCTGTCCACGATGAACGCTGAGCAATAAATCAAAATGTAAAATAGATTAAAAAGATAAAAAAATAGACGAATAAAGGCAGCTTAAAGGAGAATAAGGCAACGTAAAAGGCAGCAATGTGAAAAATACAATATTTACAATAAAAATATGGGCTGTTCAGAGACATAGTGCAGCATCGTAAAAACAAGTGATTTCTGATAGTTTATTTCATTCATCACACTGACTGTGGGCCAGTCGTCCACTTCAACAAGCCACACAGCTTCCCAGGAATCCTTAGATGTTTCTGTCTGCGGATCAGCAGATCCTCCTTCACTGTCCCTCTGAATTCCTCACATTCCCAGATCTGGAAACGTTCCTTCATTAGGTCTCAGTGATCCTGACCCCCTGCTTCTGACGGTACGACATTCCTGACCTCCCTGGTCCTCCCTGATCCACTCCACTTCTCCCTCCTTTCATTCCTCCTGTGTCCCTCTGATTCAGGGAGGAGGAGGAGGGTGATGAAGACAGAGGTTGTGTTGTGTGGTGAACAGTTCTGACTTTTTAACTATTTAAGAGAACTGGGATTAGTTCAAGGTGTAATTGACTGTTTAACAGCATTAAATTTTATTGTTATATTTTAATATATTACATAGTTATTTTGATTGTGGTTTCAAAAGTAGAAAATAAATAAGGAGACCTCTTAAACTGCATGAAAATCAGACCACAGAAAATTCACAAAACTAGTGACCATTTTAAGATTTGACATTGCTGCACATATTTCAAAAAGTAATGAGTAATTAATCTTTAAATTCAGTGTACAGTCTGATTATATCATGTGTAAATCTGGAAATAGGTTAAGAAGTATAAACAAACATAAAACAGGTGTGCAACGTCCATGCTATTTATTGGAAATATGCTCAGATCATATTCTAGTTTATTTTTAATAATTCACATTATTTAGTTTGACCCCAGCTTTAAAGTATGACAGTGTTACATGATATTACAATATTGGTTCATATAGTATTTTCCTCCACAGTTGAAGCAGATGAAACATGTCGAAGTGTTTTTTCTGCGGCTGATACAAGAGGGTGCTCTCACACAGCCTGTGAGTAATTTTGGGGCTTCTGGGAGATGTAGTCGGAGCATAAAGAGACGGTATACACCACAGAGATCAAAACAGGAAGTGGAGACGATCGAGATTAGAGAGCAAAACAAACAGAATCTGGACATAAAGTGGTGATTTTGGTGAAAGTGTCCTCTACTCTACCTCTGATAAAACAAGAATGGAACAAAGTAAAATCAAACATTTTTTTTCATGATGAAATAGAGAGTCTCTTCTTTCATTTGAGCTATTCAGTGTTTTCAGAGACATAGTACAAAATATTCTGTGGGTCTAGAAATATGACTCAAAAAGGGCAAAAACGCTGGAACAAGACACTTTCTGTTTTATAAAATGGTAATGAGTTAACATTTTGGCAAATATTTTGTGCTGAGGTCTTCTCAAATTGAAGATCTTGCAGTATAATTTTCTCTACTGGTTGTTGGACAAAATTCACAGTTTATTCCTCAGACATTTTTGTCCTTCATTCATTAAAGGAATCAATAGCCGGTTTCACACTATCCACATGCCAAAGCCAGCCAGCTGGTGCTAAGTGCTTTCACACTGCAGGGCCAGGTGCTAACGAGGGCCATCTTGGTGCAAATGGCCTGCGATTTCTGGCCCCACTGAAACCATGGGCCAAAGCAGGGCTAGAGGCGGTGTCAAGGAAAATGAAAAGCTACGTCAGTTCCAGTCAAGTAAAGCAGTAACACCAAGTTTGTCCTATGTTTGCTGTTAGCTGCGTAGCTTACTACTATCAAAAACAAATAGCCTATCAGTTAGTGAGCTATCTTCTCTACAGCCTTGTGACGATGTGGTATAGCTAGCATTATGAACGGATTGTTTTATGGTCAACATACCTCAATTCTTTTGTGTTTTCATGCCTTGGCTCTCAGTCTTCGTTCCTGTTGTAATTTGATTGCTCTTTGCCGACCCGCACCTAGCCTCCATAACAACTTCTTTCTTTCTTTATCAAACCTATCCTGTTCGATAATGTGTTGTATCTGTGACATTTTCGCAAACGGGGACATAAACCAGAGGGGCTAGTAGCCCGACAGCGTGAACATAAACGGTTTCGGGGCATAGGGCTTGTGGACCAGGTAGCCCCCTAATGGCCCTGGCCCAGCATTTTCCTCATGATCTCACTGACCAAGTCACTCATTTACATGACTTTACCTCGTTATTTGAACAGAAAACGCATCGTCTCTGGGTGGGCTCGAACCACCAACCTTTCGGTTAAAAGCCAAACGTACTAACCATAGTGCCTTTATGACAGAAAGAGAGGTAAACAGAGCAAGAGAAGGAAAGAAAGTAACCCTCGGGTTTGTTTTAATTGGGAAAGTGGGTCAGGAAAAGCAGCTGTGTGTTTGGGTCTGGATTGTCTGGATGGTCTGGATCCTGCGTACACATCGTCCATACACTCACACTGTGCTGAGGGACGGCTATGTACATCTCCAGTCCTGTCATGTAAGCCTTGAAGAGACACAAAAGACATGCAGGACAGAGGAATGTATGTGCCAGCAGGTGAGGTGATGAGTGCTGTAGGAGTTTGGTTTTAGGGCATTAACGGCTCGGCCTATATATGAGATGTTTAACAGCACATTATGGTTGTGTTTTATGGACTCCCTCCTGACGTTTTGTTGCCCGATTTTAAACTCGCCCAACTGTCCAGACATGCTAATGCTTAAAGACAAATGTGTCTGGGCGCTCAGTGGTTCAACACTTTACATCAGTCATTTTAATCACAGTGCAGAGCTGCATTACACACCTGGTTTGGAGCTGTCCTCCACTTCCTGGTTCCCATCATCCGTTTGGTTCACTGTCGCCTTCACTTCACCTTCGGCCTCATTAGAGGAGGGAAACATCTGGAGAGGAATCGCTTGGCTTCTAATCCGTGTGACTGATTTTGTCTTGTCAGCTGTGATGGCACTTTGTTTTCACTGTCTCTGTTAACGTGATTAATACTGATAGTTCACCATCCAAACATGATTCAGGACAATAACTGGTGTGTATTGGTACTGTAATTCTGGCAATATCTCCCTGAACTGACTTATATATCAGTTTTTTTGCTATTTGAAAACGTGATTGACTACACAAGTGTATTGCATTCACTTGAAAAAAAAAAACATTTTTTCTGGGTAATTTATTTGGTTTAGGTTTTTTTTGTCTTTTTTTTTTTACTATTTTTGTTTTTATTTTAGTAAAACTTGATTAAACTAAGCAAGTTGGCCATCAATGTGTCTATTGTGTCAAATGCTAAAAAAAACAGGAAAAATAATTTCTCAGAAAATCAAGAAAAAAATACCCCGAAAAACCAACCATAAAATATAATTACTCTGAAAAACAGAAAAAAATCCTCCAAAAAACAAACCCAAAAAATAAATTACTCAGAAAAACTTGTTTTATTGTTTTGTTTTGTTTTCTTCAAGTTAATGCAACACGCTTCTGTAATGTACTGCCTTGTTGTTTTCTTGCATATTTATTGTGTATTTTGCAGCTGCATTTCCATGTTGGTCACATTTGTGACAAACCTACCTTTTCTTAGATCATATATTCATCATGTACTGTGTTTAAAAGTGATTTCTGCTACATCTGTTCATTATCCAGGTTTGCTGAGCATTTTTCCCACACTGCTTAATAGATGCTCATCTTGGCTGAGCTTCATTCCAGTCTCAACAAATCAAAGATATCATCAGTCAAAGTTAAGAGGAACTTGTGCAATAGTTCCGTCACAGTTTTGCCTGAATTTGTCCCAACCCAGCATTTATACAGAATAATTGTAGTCACACGCAAAATACATTAAGAAGGGTTTTATTCCAAAATAAATTACCCAAAGCAGATTATTTCCAAAATAAAATACAAAATAAGACTTTTATTCCAAAATAAAATACATAAAAAATGGTTTTATTCCACAAAAATACCCAAAGCAGATTATTTCCGCAATAAAATACATCAAAAAGAGTTTTATTCCAAAATAATATTCATGGAAAAGGGTTTCATTCCAAAATAAATTACCCAAAGTTGATCATTTCCAAAATAAAGTCCATATAGACAAGTTTTTTCCCAAAATAGAAATACATTAAGAAGAGTTTTATTCCAAAATAAATTACCCAAAGCGGATTCTTCCCAAAATAAAATACATTAACAATGGCTTTATTCCAAAATAAATTACCCAAAGCAGATTCTTTCCAAAATAAAATACATCAAGAATAGTTTTATTCCAAAATAATATCCATTAAGAAGGATTTTATGGCAAAATAAATTACCCAAATTAGATTCTTTCCAAAAATAAAATACATCAAGAATAGTTTTATTCCAAATTAAAACTGATTAAGAAGGGCTTTATTCCAAAATAAATTACCCAAAGTTGATTATTTCTAAATAAAATCCATACACTGTCATACCTCAGACTTGTCTTAATTTGATCTTTTTCACACAGATATTTAGGGAGTTTTAGCAATCCAACATGAAATATGAAGTAAACTAGTGACCACACATAAACCCTAAAAAAATCCCAGTGATCTGCTTTTTATAAACACACCTGTGGTGTGTTATTGGGGTCCTCTAGAGGCTTAAATCAAATATTTGGCAGCCAAAATCAGATGGGGTTTGTCCCAAAAGAGCAGTGTGGTGAAAGCAGATTGGCCGGTCAAGTGCACCCAGTTGTCGTGTCAGATATGTGTTGTTTGCCTGGTTGCTGACGCAACCCGTCTTGTTGCCAGGTTTGTCTGGTAACATCCTCCTCCTGCTCATCTTACATTCCAGATCAGTCAGAGCCAGAGAGGGGTATTTGTGGGAGGTGATTTCATGAGAATGTTAATGACTGGTAGCAGACACACACACATGCAGTAATGACAGGCATAAATACACTTCAGATACTACACAGAGAGACGTTAGTAAGCACTCAGGGTATGTTTGTAGGGGCTTCAGTGCTGCAGCTATCTCCTGCATTCATCTGTGTATCAGTTCACAGTAACCTTCAACCTCTGATCCCAGAACAATGTCACGTTACCTGGTTATTTGAGTAGAAAACAACACGTCCCTGGGTGGGCTCGAACCACCAACCTTTCGGTTAACAGCCGAACGCGCTAACCAATTGCGCCACAGAGACTGCTGTTGAAAGTGCTAGCATGCTAGCATTCGTGTGCATACAGAACTTGTTTTTGCTGCATTTATGAGTGCCGAGTCGTAAATATCAACTGAACTTCTTTGTGCCTATCAATTGTGTTAGCTTTAGCTTTCTGTATTGCGACAGAGGACGCGCAACAAACTTTTCATTGGAGGAGTCCATCTTGGTTTTCCGACTTGTTTACTCAAACACCGTCAACTTGGGTGTGACGTAATTCTCAGTTCCGAATCCTGACTTCTGATACAACACCAACGCAGCATTGGAGGGAGTGGTCAACATGACTTTACCTGGTTGCCTGAATGGAAAATAAGACGTCCCTGAGTGGGCTCGAACCACCAACCTTTCGGTTAACAGCCAAACGCGCTAACCGATTGCGCCACAGAGACTGCTGTTTGAGGGGCTAGCATGCTAGCATTCGTGTGCACACAGAACTCGTTTTGCTGCATTTATGTCATCCACGCCTCCTGCATTTAGGTGCAAAATTCTACCAAGGCCAGTTTTGTTTTATTAATTTTAGTGTCCTTGTCATTTGTGCTGCATTTGTATTGTCCTCGTAAGTCGTAATTTACGAGTTCCGAGTCGTAAATATCAACTGAATTTTTTTGTGCCTATCAATTGTGTTAGCTTTAGCTTTCTGCATTGCGACAGAGGACGCGCAACAAACTTCTCATTGGAGGAGTCCATCTTGGTTTTCTGACTTGTTTACTCAAACACCGTCAACTTGGGTGTGACGTAATTCTCAGTTCCGAATCCTGACTTCTGATACAACACGAATGCAGCATTGGAGGGAGTGGTCAACATGACTTTACCTGGTTGCTTGAATGGAAAACAACACGTCCCTGGGTGGGCTCGAACCACCAACCTTTCGGTTAACAGCCGAACGCGCTAACCGATTGCGCCACAGAGACTGCTGCTAGAGGTGCTAGCATGCCAGCATGCATGCAAGCCTCCTAAATACCCCTGAGAGGAAGCCCCTGTTCCTCACATGGATACTGCAGACTTGGACTCGGTATGTGGCGGGATGTTTGGCACGATATATAGCCTCCACCGGCTCCACGCTCACATTATGGAGACACTTCAATTACACATGTGAAAGAAATACTTGCATTGCAGTGCACCTAGATACCAAAAGCAGACAATGGTAAATCCTGGTCATATAAAAGACGGCCTGATGGCTGGAAATATCCCTGTTGAAGCACATTTATTTATCAATGTGAACCTTTTCTGTACCTGTGTGTTCATGTTTGGAGGAACGCATTGACTGAAATGCTAAAACGCACTGCTGAAGTTACATAAAGGAAATGTACTGAATCCCGAAACATTCTTACATGGTCTTTGTGTTGACATTGCGTGCAAGAGCGCACGAGTAGATATTCAAACCCTCATTTTGCTTCAACATGTCAAATATCCCAACCATTCCTAGATAAAAGAAAAAATAAAAATCAGCCCCCAAGTCCCAAACTCTGCTCTGATTCCTATTATTGTAAGAGTTACTGCAGGCGAGTCGTTGCCGTGGTATCCAGATTGATGTTTTTTTAATAATAGAAGTATGTCAACACGGTCTAGCCTGCAGGTACCAGAGACATTTCCCTCACGTCTGTGTCAGAGGCTGCTGGGGTTACTGCTGCTCTGTTGTAGCATGCTGAAATATGCATGCACCCTGTGGTGTGCATGTATATCTTTCCTTTTTGCATCGCTGTGATTGAAGGGAGTCATTTCTGACTTTGTTTGAACTAGCAGAAAGAGCCTCTTGAGCGACATTTATTCCTGTTAGTCACAGACGTGCAGCAAAACTTTTGTTGTTTGTTAGAGTTAGTCTTAAGTTTCCCTGCTGTCTGAGGACAAGAAATAAGAACAAAATAAGACATTCAAGATACCTTTAGGCATAATATGATGATTTATTCCACGATAAGTCACACAAATCAGAGTAAAAAAATACTAAAAATATAACACATTAAGAATATTAGTCCAAAATAAATGACACAAAGCATATTCTTTTGATAATAAATTACATTAAGAAGGGTTTTATTCCAAAATAGAAATACATTATGAAGGATTTTATTCCAAAATGAATTAACCAAAGCAGATTATTTCCAAAATAAAATACATTAAGAAGGGTTTTTTCAAAATAAAATACCCAAAGCAGATTCTTTCCAAAATAAAATACATCAACAAGGGTTTTAATTCAAAATAGAAATACATTAAGAAGGGATTTATTCCAAAATAGAAATACAATAAGAAGGGGTTTATTCCAAAATAAATAAACCAAAGCAGATTCTTTCCCAAAATAAAATACATCAAGAACAGTTTTATTCCAAAATAATATCAATTAAGAAGGGTTTTATTTCAAACTACCTAAAGTTGATTATTTCCAAAATAAAATCCATAAAGACAAGATTTTTCCAAAATAGAAATACATTAAGAAGGGTTTTATTCAAAAATAAATTACCCAAAGCAGATTCTTTCCAAAACAAAAAGTGTTTTATCCCGAAATAAGTCACACAAAGTCACTTGAATGTCACTTGAAAATATGACATGCGACACAGATTTTCCCAGATAACGTGCCTAAGAAAAGAATGTTTTGTTCCAAAGATAGGCAAGAGTTTGATATGCAGAGAACGTTTCCAAGTTTCCATCCCAGATAGTAACAAGACTATGACGTGAAAAGCAGTTTTGTCCCACAGTGTGATGTGAAATGAGCAGATTTGATCCACAATAAGACACAGGAAGAAGAGGTAAAGAAGCTTTAGCTGTGTTTATGGCCCCGGTCGAACCCATAACCCTCAGCTTGCTTTATTCATTGAGTTGTAAACCCAAGATGACAGATGTTCAGACAGGAAAAAACACAGCGTTTGTTTAAGGTGGACTTTCTTTAATCCGTTCTCACCACCTTAAAGTGGATCTACAGGAAGGACACGATGTCACCTCCAGCACCTTACTTTCATCATTAACCACAACCACAGTTTCCACCGAGATTCATAATAAGAGCTGCGTCTTCACTCATGCTAACTCACTTTGACATACACAAGGATATCGCCTGAGGAACACCAAAGAAAGGCATTGTGGGATGCCTCTCTCTCATTATGTTGTGTTTATGAATGTGTCTTAACTGCAGACAATCCCGCAGGTGGGAGCATGTTTATGATTTAGTAGTTTCTTCACTCCCTCCCCTGGCTTTCCATCATGTTAAGCGATCGTCAACTGCTTTCTTTCTAACTTTATTGTGGAAAATCTCAATTTCCTCCCCACTCCCATTGATTTTCTTTTGAGCTGCAAACTGCAGGCAAAGTTTACAGTGTATCTGCACTGTATGACCTTCTCAAAACTGTCTCCATGCACACAATAACCCAATATCTTAGTTAAAATTACCCACCTCAATCATTGGTTTACATTATTACATTATCCCCAAATTTCTCCATAAAAGTATGAATTGATGGATAATGATGAGGCTTAATCTACTCATTTTTTTATTTATTTATTGAGAAGATCCCTATTACAAAAAAAACATATGGAATGAAATTCTCTTTTATGTATATATATATATATATATATATATATATATATACATATATACATAATATATATATATATGTATATATATATATATATATATATATATAGACAAAAAAAATCAAGAAAACGAGACGAAACAGATATTGTGATGGACAAATCTAGGAGAACAAATCATAGGTTAAGTTGTTTTATTTTTAAACTCTAAGCAAACCACACAAGTCTAAAGGATAACATGGGATTTAAGTTCATGTAATAATACGTTAAAGTGTTTTTTCAGCAGCAGGCACAAGAGGGCGCTCTTACACAGCCTGTAAATAATATTGGGGCTTCTGGGAAATGTAGTCTGAGCATAAAGAGACGGTATACACCACAGAGATCAAAACATTAAGTGGAGACGATCGAGATTAGAGAGCAAAACAAACAGAATCTAGACAAAAAGTGGTGATTTTAGTGAAAGTGTCCTCTACTCTACCTCTGATAAAACAAGAATGGAACAAGGTAAAATCAAACATTTTTTTCATGATGAAATAGAGAGTCTCTCTCTAACTTTGAGTTTTATAAAACGGTTGGCACTCAATGAGTTGAAGGACAGACATAACACTGATTTAAAACGATAAAAAAAAATCATGTATGACCATCTACAAATAATCGAGCGCCCTCTCTATCTGGTTTGTCCTTGAGCTGAGAATGAAACACCTCCTCCTCCCCCTCACATATCTTCCTTTCTGCCTGTCCCATTCACAGCTTCAGGCTGTATTTTACTGGTTCCCATCAAAGTCTAATGGTGTGTAGGTAACTCTGTTGTTCTCAGGCTTCTCCTCTGTCTCTCTGTCGTCTCTCCCACATGCAGAAATACATGCCTGACTTGTGTGTTTAGCAGCAACAGAAAGAGGTGGATCAGCCCACAAAAGAAGGAGCGTCAGGGTGATATTTTAACCTCAGTGTGCTGCTTTAATAGCTGCTGAAAAGCTGATTGACTAGAAGGAGGAGGAGGTGAGGCGAGGGAGTCTATAGCATAGCATAGCTGGGAGATTTTTCCTGCCTGCAGGCTAATGTTTACACTCTTTGCATTTGTTTGAATAATCTCACTCATAGGATGAGACACATTTTCAGCCTCTATTAGTTGTTTCTGAAGCTAAATTTCCAGGTAGTCAACAGGTCTGAGCGTCTCTTTGTAGGAGTTGGTACAGTCCATCTCGTCACACACAGTTAAGCAGCTATGTACTGCTTTTAAGATATTATAAAAGGATAAAAGGATAAAAGGATAAATCCGTATTCTGGGAGATGATTGTGTGTTAAGGCGATGGTGCTGGAAGCTGATTAGCCTAGCTTAGCAACAAAAACTAGGAAACAGCTAGTCTGCGTGGGTCCAAAAATGGTTAAAAATATTTATGATGATGAAAAAAAATAAGCAGGTCTGTCACTGATTGCAATTTTTAAACTCTGGACCAAACCAGGCTAGCTGTTCCCCCTGTCTTTATGCTAAGCTAAGCTAATTCCATCCTAGCTTTCAACTTAGCAATATAATCAGCTAACAGCCAGGTTTTAGAATATTTAGAATATTTTTATTATATTATATACTTAACATTTTTAGAATTAGGAGCAAATCACTGTTTGAAAGATGCTTCTCACTTGTAATATTTACAAGTAAAAATCTCCCAAATGTTTAATATTAACTTTTTGTATTGTATTTATAAATCTATAAATCCTAACCTGACCGTAAATGATAATAATTACTGAACATAAAAAAATCTGCCACGACCAAAGAAGAGACAAACTGGTGTCTGGTTTAGGAAAAACCTCAAGGACTCTGTCAAAGTTACTGAGCCTCTTATTTCAAGTCGTAAACCATTTATGGACATTTTGATGTGCGCTAAAACAAAATTGAGAAGAGTCACTCAGAGCTGCTCATCTGTTAATTTGTTTTATTGCATTTTTGGAGGACCCAAAAAAAAATGAGTTCAGAAGGAAAGTTTACAGAAGGTGTCACACTGCCTTCGTTTCCATTTAAGGGCATCAGGCTCTGTTCAGCATCTGTTAACATTACAGCTCTCATTATATCAGAGGACTCACTGGACCCTGCATGGGCGAGTTCATGGGAGAGAAGCTCCAAATTGTAAAAAAAGTGCTCAAAATGTCAAAAACCTGCACTCAAAAGTGGCTTCAGGTTCCTTCTTTTTGTCTTTTAACATAAATATATCATATTAAAAAATCAAGACCTGTTAATCATCATTTTATTTTATAAGGAAGTGTTTAAAACAACATATACATGAGGTGATACAAACTGATAAACAACATGATTGCAGTCCTTTTAATGTTTTCATTGCAAGTTTTAATTTTAATGACAAAGTATTAGACATCTCTGCAGAAAACAAACTATTAAATGCTCCACTGGGAATAAAGTATTTTTTATTATTTTATTCAGCATGGAGACGCAGGTGTTTGGAGAGTTTTTTTCCCTTCAGATTCAAACCAGTTGTCGGTCTTTGAGCAGGAAACCTTCTGACCTCCATGCTGAGGTTAAAAGATGAAACAGATTGTGTCAAGAATGTGACTTTTTGATGCTCGCTGATGTGATCCAGACCATCCCCGCCCGTCTGGTCCTCCACGTTGGTTAAAACAAACACCAAAAATCACTTAAATGTGACCCAGACTTTTAACTGGCATCTCCAGGTTGCAGCCAAGTTAATAAGTGAGTATTAATAGACTGAAGCTGCTGCTGTTTGTTAGTCAGGTGGGTAATTTAATGGAGTGAACAATGCCTGTGGTCTCGTTACACCACCCCAGGCTCTCCCAGGTGTGTGTTGTTTTTTCTGATGCATTTTCGATGCATTTGGTCGCCCTGTGGTCAGAAAGGGGAACTGCACCTGGCAGGGATTTCCCATAGTGAGGGATGAATCAGAGCTTCCGATTAACCTTTGTGGTTTGAGTCTGTCTGGGTGCACAGTAGCCACAGACTGTGATGACAGCGAAGAGCACGCTCTATTATTGACTGTTTGTACAGACGATTTGACTTCAGTCAGCAAAAAAAAGCGACATGTAGATGATGGAGGATGACTCAGCAGAGGGGAATTCTGTTCTGTCTCGTAAAATCTCCCAAAGAACAAAAAAAAAGCCACTGATTAAATAGGTTTAGAGGCAGAAAAGTGATGGTTAGGGATGTTTCTGCTGGGATGGACTGAATTTAGCCACAAGTAAAGACTAATCAGGCTTGTGGTTGCTGCTGTTTTACCAGCCTGACATGAATCACTGAAGGAATTAAAGAAGCTGAGGTTAGAGGAAAGATAAGAGACATAAAGATAGTGAGGGAATGGAAAAATTCATATTTTAATAACATATAGAGATTTTCATTCATGGAATTAAATTCCTCAAACTATATTTCCATTTAAAATCCAAACAAAATATTTAAAATATAATAGTTGTCTGCCTTATCTTTTCATTTCCTTGTATCCTTTCCTTACTACAACTGTATATATCTATAAATATCAGTATCTTTATATATTTATAGGAGAACACCTTTGTTTATTTAGTTACATTTTTTGATTTTGTGAATATTATTTTTTTTTATTACAGCCCATGCACAGTTCCTGTAGTCATATGTTTTTTAAGTCTGCAAATTTCCTTTTTTTTCTTCCACATTATTGTTCAACCTTAATTTAAGTTACAAAGGAATTTTTTTGAATATTTTTCTGGATATTTTCTGTGGTTTTTATTAGCGAAGGGAATGTTATTTTTGTACATTTATATTTTATTTAGCCATGTAGCGCATAACACTGTCTAAACCACAGATTGTCTGTTTTTACTAGTAGGCTTCATTTAAATTTAACTAATGGATCGAATTTATGTCATTTACAGCAGAGGTGCTCATAGGCATGTTTTCTTATCTTTGGTCAGACAAGCTGTTTCCCTCTGGTTCCAGTCTTTATGCTAAGCTAAGCTAAGCTAGCCTAACCATCACCCGCTTATAGCGTTATATTCAGTTATTAATTATTACTGAAAATGACAACAGACTTGGTAGGTGTTTAGAAATACGACTGAGAATAGTGATTGGACTACGAAATAATAAAAATGATGAATAGAACATGTATCTGTATGCACAAACACAAAGATGTCCTGTAAATACATGAACCAGCAGTTAATCCACATACCAAACACACACACTGGAGTGAAACCGGTGTCCAGATTACCACCCACCCTCTAGTCACACCACCTCGACAAGAGAAGGGAAAAAAGCAAAGAGGCTGAAGTTGCAGCTCCGTTAGCCAAACTTCCCCTGCTAAAAATAGTCGTCAGCAGCGCTTGGCAAAGCGAGGCGTTGTTTGGCAGGGCGGCGGGATACGGCGGGGTAACCCGAGGTGGACGTTGGCTCGGTGACTCTGGAGCTTTTTAAAGACGATGCATTTGTTTGCAGAGACACTGATGTTTTAAAAATGGCCTCTGGTGGATCATTGGTTCATTGTAACCATGGAAAAGTCAGTTTTGCCAGTGATTTTTGGGGAACTTCTTCGTTGCTTTCTCACATTTATTTTGGTGTCAGTTTCTCAATTTTCAAAATGGACAAGTAAAAGAGATATAGAGTGATACTGCATTTGTTGTCATCACTGTTATCTCTAAATATCATTCTTTTAGCTGTCTGAATGAAACAAGAACCTAGAGCCAGAAGAGGCTTAGCTTAGCTTAGCTTAGCTTAGCACAGAGACTGGAAACAGCTAGCCTGGCCTTATATCTTGCTTTGCACGTTTGAAATAACTATATCTGGTGTTGTTTATGTGTGGGTATTGACAAGGACTTCACGATACGATACATATTGCAATACTTGACTCAAGATATTGCGATATATGTACAGTATGTACATACATATGTAGCCCTAATATATATGTTTACATATATATATATTAGGACTGTCAAAGTTACAGTGTTAACATGGATTATTTTTTATTTTATTTATTTATTTATTATTTATTTATTTATTTTTTATTGAATATTTTCTTACAACGTGCAGAAGTTACTCTGGATTGGATTGGCCCAAAACATGACTTTTTTTGGGGGAAAAAATCAACATCAAGAAATTAAAAATCAGTATTATATCAGAAGAAAAAGTATCACGATATATTGCCATATCAGTATTTTTCCCCATCCCTAGTGTTGTCACAGCCTTATTTTTACTTTACCCATCATGGAGTTTCGGGTTTCATATTTAACAGTTCAAAGAGCTGTTAATCTGCCCTATGGGTCCAAACTTTGTGAAAACTGTGGTGGACGTGACAGTCATCAGAAATGATCTTTACCGGGCTGGACATATGTGCACACACCACAGAGTTAGAGGGCATTCATCCTTTCACGTCGATCCCGATCAGTTTACACTCGTTGTTCGGACGAAACCTTAAACTTCACTGGTTGGTTTGTGTGCGTGTGTCCCTGTAGGCCTCTAGGTAAGGACATCGCTATGTGACACATTATCTCAGATTTCTACCCTCTAATATATGAGCTGTAATCGCCGTCCTATTGTCATGTAGAGAAAACACACACAGTCCTCCACATATATGTGCGCCTTCCCCCCGAGGTGTAAAATCAAAATGACACAGGTGAAACCAGATCTCCTTTCACTCCTCCTCCTCCTCCTCCTCCATCTTCAGATCCCTCTGCTCCACCCTGCAGGAGATGATATTCACAGCATCAGTGCCATGTGTCCACCATTACTCCCTCTTTTCATCTGTGCCCGTTGGAAGCCATTAGGCCTCGCTTTGCTTCCATTCACCTCCCCTTTCCTCCCCTCCAGGCGAGCGGTGTTTAGTGGTCTTCAAAGGGAGCGATTATCATAGTGGTTATCAAGAGGGTGGGCACTGTCGCTTCATGTGTGTGTGTCTTCACATGCAGGCCTGCTGTATTTCAGCGCTAGGAGGTGTTTTCTCACAGTTGTGTTTTTTGGGGAGGATGTGTTGAAGTTGAGGTTGTTTGCCTCAGAGAAAGTAGCTAAAATGACCTCATGAACATCAAGGTGAAGTGGAGTCATATGTAGATGTGCAGGAAAATACATACAGTTAAACTCTCCAGTTAGTAACACACATCTGTTCAGGTGGCAATGCATCGCCATACAATGTAAAAGCACCACACGCTGACTTCCAAACTTTACTTTTCAAAATAAACTCCTGTCCTCTCAGGAAATAACATGGTTATGTTCAGAAAAAAAACATCTGGCCGTCCTTCTGATACATGTTTGTCACTTTTTATAGTTCCTGGTTCATAATTAACGGGATTTCACATGATTTGATATGGTTTTGTCAGGATTTATTAACTCACTGAGTGCCAGCTGTTTTATAAAACAGAAAGTGTCTTGTTCCAGTGTTTTTTGCCCATTTTTAGTCATATTTCTAGACCCACAGAATATTTTGTACTATGTCTCTGAAAACACTGAATAGCTCAAATGAAAGAAGAGACTCTCTGTTTCATCATGAAAAAAAAATGTTTTTACCTTGTTCTATTCTTGTTTTATCTGAGGTAGAGTAGAGGACACTTTCACCAAAATCACCACTTTTTATCCAGATTCTGTTTGTTTTGCTCTCTAATCTAGATCATCTCCCCTTCCTGTTTTGATCTCTGTGGTGTATACCGTCTCTTTATGCTCTGACTACATCTCCCAGAAGCCCCAGTATTACTCACAGGCTGTGTGAGAGCGCCCTCTTGTGCCTGCTGCTGAAAAAACACTTTGACGTATTTATACATTTATGGCACTCAGGCGTTGTATTTTAAAACACTACATGTAGATCTTTGGCACTGGAGGAGTTAACAGTCTCTTAGTTATCCTGGAATGCATTCTGTTAATGCATTTTTTTGTGTATTTAGTATTAATCCTTGGCTTAGAGTTTACAGTGTTGCTTTATAAACACAGATGTGCTGAATTATTCTTATTAGTTTGCAGATATTTGGTGGTAAATGGAAGCCCCGGACATCCACAGCTACTAAATATATTTTGCAGTGACATATTAGTATAGTATTATTACCTGCTTGGACTTGATTATCCTTCTACCAACCATTAGGAAGGAAGTGTAGCAGCTCTGTGAGACTTCCCTCTCTCCACATGTAAATGTTTGGTTTATATGAGATTACAGCAGCTTGTATGAGAGTCAGCGGACCATTTATACAAGGAGTAACACATTTACTGTACTTCTTTGAACCAAAACAGTGATGCTAGTTTGTGTGGCTTACGAGCGCAAGTGTTTACAAGAAGGACAGAGGAAACGAAGCATCATTCCTTCAGCGATTTGTGACTTCTTAAAGCGTCTCTGGTCCATCTGTTTGGACTAGCTGACAGGTTAAATCCACGTTTAATACGCTGCAGCTCTGCTCATACTCACCCGCCTAATGTTAACATCATGCTACACTGATGGATCTCCCAGTATTATAATCTGAATGTGAATTGTAAATATTATCTTTAACGTTATCTTTAGTGATTTGCTTAATTGAAATCAAATCATAAATACGTCTTTGTGGTCTAATGCTATGAATGCCGTCTCGCAGTGTAACGTTACCCGTCTCTGGATAATTTGTCAAACTCTGTCTAAACATAGTTTCTCTGTGGTCAGATATAAAGTTTTGTTCTGTCAACAAGTGGAAGTGGCAGTGATTTATAAGGGTAATAATCCCTTCATGTTGCACAATGAGAATTGGACCAAAACTGGAACAAACGGGATGTTTGCTTGCAGAATAGGGCTGGGAAAAATTATTGATATGGCAATATATCGCGATACTTTTCTTCTGATACAATATTGATTTTTAATGTCTTGACATATTGATTAAAAATTTTGGGCCAATTATTTGTGTTCATGCAGGAACTTCGACAGCCCTAGTATATATATATATATATATGTGTATGTGCTATGTATCTGTGTTTATAAACCCACCCCTGTTGCAGAAACTTAAATCCACCTGCTTAAAATGAACAAGATATAGAGTAGGATATATATGTAGATGTAGATATAGATATAGACATGGCCTTTAGCTAAATTATCATAATTTTTCCACCTCGTCCAAACATGACTCGTCAAAACCTGTGGTGCTCATTCCTCATCATTCCTTTGTGCCAGTTGTTCCCCATCTGTTCTGTAATTTATGACTGATTTACACCTGAACACACCTTTCATTTGCTGCATTGATCACTATGCGCTCTTCCCCCCTCGTTGCCGGCGTTCCTGTCCGGGCGGCGACTTGTGGTTTGTTTTGGCTCCGGCCTTAGTCTCGTCCTTCAGCTCTGTCTGCGTTGGCTGCAGATTCCTTTCGCGGTGTTTTATTGCCGTCAGATGACATAATTGAGCTGGCATGAAGCTGCCTGTTCCTGGTTGTTTGTGCCATTTTTTGCTACCTTTTATTGGCACGACGATGAGCTGGGGAGGTTCACTGGAAGTGTGTCTGGAGGATGCACTGATGCATTCAAAGTCTATATATGTCAATGGGTTGTTAAAATGATGATTAATCATTTCTATTGGCAACAGAAAACACTGTGCAAGTGAGGGGGATCCCAAAGTTTGTTAATGCACTGAAAGAATTATGGGATTATCTTCATGTTTCAATATAAGTTAAATAAAGATGTTTTCTGACACTAAACCAGACCCCAGCAGTGGTTGTTGACCCTGCATGCACTTTAAAAGTGACAAGCTGTTCTATATTTGGTGGGTTGGGTTTATTTTCATGTCACCGTTGGCACTCAGAGTGGATTTATAGCTGGAGGGAAACCCAACTCCGAACGGAAGCTCATATTCTGACGATGTGGACTGCCGGACAGCGTCTTGGCTGGAGAAGTGTATACTGACAGGGCAGAGGGGGTGTGATGGGAGTCTGAACATTAACAGAAATAGATAATATGACGCCCCTCGTGCCAGGGCAACAGTGTTTCTGTTCAAATCATTTAATTATGATATCATACTTTGTCTCTGGATGTGACTCACACAAAGTTTCAGAATATTATTAAAAAAAAACCTACGGGAAGTGACCTGTTTTTAGTTTTATCTTTTTCCACATCTGTTCAGCAGGTAATGTATCGTCACATTACATTATGGGTATTACGAGAGAGTTGCAGCACACACGCATTGTGCAATATATGTGCAATATGTAAATAGTCTTGTGCAATATCATTACTCATACGTATGTGTTGACGGAATGCTGCAACTCCATTCACTGTGATATCTTTATTACACCACATTTGCTGTGTTAAGTAATTTTTGTCCTCTTATATTAGTCTCTTATGCTGTATGTATGATGCCTTAGTTTTCCACTTATTGTATATATGATGCCTTAGCTTTTTCCACTTGTTTGTTTTTCTACTGAAGTTCTTATTTCTTAGTTTTTATAGGCCATCTTTGTAATGTTGCACTATCCACTTTGCTGCTGTAATGATGCAGATTTCCCCAGCTGTGGAACGAATAAAGGATTATCTAATATTATCTTATCGTATCGTATTGTATCATATCGTATTAAATGTTATTGTATTGTATCTCATTGTATCGTATCATATTGTATGTTATCATATCATATCATATCTTATCTTATCGTATTGTATCTCATCGTATCGTATCTTATCATATTGTATTGTATTGTATCGTATCATATCATATATCATATCATATCATATATCGTATCGTATCGTATCTTATCATATTGTATTTCATCATATCGTATCATATCATCTGTCACACAACACTTAATATGGTATTTAAAGGTACTGGTCCACTTCTGCACATTACATGCAAACAGTCTTTTCAAAATAAACTCCTGTCCTCACAGGACACAACAGGCTTAGGTTAAGAAAAAGATTAATTGGATCACACATGGTTTGATTGTGCGAGCATTGCTTTCCAGTCCAATAAAAGACACTGGTTCCATCTGTAAAGGTGGGGTAAGAGGCACGAAAGGGCGTGGTTGAGAATTATCACGAAGGCATCAGGATGTCTCAGCTCATTCTGGGGTTGCAGATCAATCCTTTCACTGATAACATCTACTTTTAGAGGACCAGGGCAGGGCTGAAATACCAGGCAAAGGACCTGAGGATATGCTACGTAAACCTGTGCCAGAGGTTTTTGGCACAAACTTGTTGTTTTAGCGTTCGCCCGTTCTCGCCCTGGGTTCATTTTTTAAAACAAGTGGATAAAAGAGAGGCAGCAAGGCTCGGCAGGTAGAGTGTAATCCTAATAGGAATACAAGCTAATGCATGTGTGCAAATAAAGCAAATGACAGTGATGGCCTTCTAAGATATGACAACTATTCAGCAGCAAATTCAGCTTACATATCCATGCATATGGATCTATGATGATTATATTTATCTATCTATCACTCTGTAAAGCCTCTTTTCTACATGTTGATGATACTTCTGTACTTCAATAGTGAGCAGCATATTTTACTTTAATATTATTTTGCATGGAAACAAACTTAATGTACCAAAGGTAAATTAATTACAAATCCATTTGTACATCATTTTAATGTTGCTGCTTTAAAAGTGGGGTTTCTTTTAAGATCTTATATATATTATTGTGTTAATAATCAGAATTTGCACACCAAAAACATTTTCTGGAGTAAAAAGGAGGGATGTCCCAACTTTTTCCACTTCCGATACGATACCGATATTGCAGCCTTGAGTATTGGCCGATACCGACATTAATCCGATACGATATCAGCACTAATCATAAATACGTTTATTACTTATTTTGTTGTATGGAGTGTTATAAAAGGCTTTTTCTGATGTTGTATTTTCATAAGAAAATAGTAAAAATATAGCTTCAAATGACTTATTAAGGTATGAAACGTGCGATATAAAACAGAGAAAACATCCCTCAGTTCAGATGTTGTGTTCGTGTTCAAACACAAACACACTGTAAATTACTTTTTTATTATTATTTTATCTCGGCTGTCACTGAGCCAGATAGTTTACATTCCTGTTGTGAGGTTTTGGAGCAATAAACCTGAGCTCTTTTTTTCTCTTTTTTTTCTTTTAACTGGAGCGTGCAGGATATTATTGGCTCTTTGGACAACAAGATAACTTCATAGATAATGTTTTTTTTATTTTGGAAAGTTTTCAAACATGTAGATGAAATCAGGACCATCTGTGGGGGATTAATAGCTGTCAGATAGCAGTCTAAAGTGACTGACTGTCAAGTATTTTCTTCATGACTGTGTCAGATCTAGTGAAACTTTACTCCTCCTCAGGTGTCACATTTTCTTTTGGCTTTCTTTTCCAGTGGATTTAATTGGATAAAAGTCCATTATGTCACCTGGTCTGGTTAGTTTCTGTTTTTGTTATTGTGTCTCTGCCCTCCGTGTCAGCTTAGCTTAGCTTACCTTAGCTTAACTAATCTTAGTTTACTTTAACTCTGCCAGAAAGCCACAATGTTCAGCACCTTTGGATTTAAGATTTTCTGATATTTAACTGGATTAACTGGATTAGGAGAGATTGGGAAACGCAGATCAAGATTTCCATTATACTGTTTACTGTCTGCTTATGTGACGTCCCAAAAAAGTAGCTTGAAGTTCATGAAGTGTTTTTTTTAAAAGAACCATATCAGAGTGGTAACAACAAATCATCAAAGTGTATATATCTATTGACTATTTCCAAAGCGTGATATAATCAGTATTTTCCTGCTTCTCAGACTGGTTTCATTGATTTCTGAACAATTTCTGTTGTTATAATTTAAAAAAAATAAAATGCAGATTTATTGTTAAAGTGATTGATAGAATAGAATATTTTTTTATTCACCCACCACAGCAGCATGGACAAAATTACGGTCATATAACAAAAAAACTACAGCAAAGACAATAGAATAAGTAGTAATAATAATATAATAAATATTTACATTATGTACTAAATAACAAAGGAGAAAAAATTAATTACATATAAAATGTTAAACACTGTATTCGATGAATAAAATGTATTTTTATTATATGTTATGTTGATGTGACCCATAGAAATAAAATGAAATAAAATAGCATTGCACCCCAGAAGTCTGCTAATCGATTCTGAAAGGACATAAAAGTGAGTGAAAGCCAATAGTTGCATGGAATACTACAAAAATTCACAATTTTCATAAATACAGCAAGGTTATTTGCAAAAAGTGTGCAATCAAATCTCTGGACTGGCCCTTTAAGGGTGGATAAAAACATCAAATGCACTGGCACATTTTTTCATTTAGTTTTTTATGGATTCAAAAAGGCGACTTTGCATCCCCAGTCAGTATTGTCAACAACAGCCGTTATTTACATTTGCAGCCGCCGCAAATTGCATCTTCCCCTTCATGCGCGACGTCCTTTTAGGGTTGATTTTTAACGCCACAAATTTCCACCGCTGGGTGGCCCTTGACGGCCGTCAGAGACACATGTGATCTTGTGTACGAGTACACAAAGCGTGCACGTCGCCGGTACTCAAACGCATAGCGTGGAATAAACAGAAGTAAAGGAGGAACGCTGGAGGCCCAAACACAGCTGGGTCGTCTCCTGTGGTGGATGTCAGGGTCACAGATGGACCAGAGAGGCAGGGAAGACAAAACAAGGAAGATAAAGAAAAAAATGAGGACATCGGAGAGAGGAAAATGCCCCTTTTTTTCTTCCTCCTCTTATCTCCACATGCTCTTTCTTCGCTCTGTGCCTTTCTTTATTTGCGTAAGCAGTCATAACCTCTTGAAGTCATTCCTCAACGTCAGGTTCAGGTTCAGGTGAAATGTAAAGACGAATATGGATTCCCAAATCCATATCCACCCCCACCAGCCTTCCCTCTCATGTTTTTGTTGTTAATAATAACCGACAGTGGCTCCTCTTTTAAGTAAGCACCGTGTTCAGTGGTTTGTTTTTCACACTGTCATTTTTACCAGCAGGATTAAACAAATTCCTGCACGTCACTTCGTTGGGATGGTGTGAAAGGTTAATTTAAGGATTCGAGGCGGTCAGTTCTTTTGAAAATTACCTGTTTTTGCGCTTTAATTTCCCAGAGATCACTTGTCAGTTAAGCAGCTCGGGAGATGGATCTTTTCATCTTTTTTTTTTTTAGGATGACTTCTTTATTTATCGAAGTATCTCAAAATTGTCGTTGGCCGTTTTTCACTGTTTTATAGGATTGTTGGTTGCTATTTGGGCAAATACGCTTACTTACTTTGTTTTCATGAGTTAGATGAGAAATCAGTGAAATTTTTACAATCAATATGAAACCATAGACAGTCTGGATGTGCCATTACCAGCTCCTCTATACTTCAACTTTTGTGTAAAAAGATCTACGATGCTAATGACTGAGCTTAGTGGTGTTACGTTAGCCAGGCTAAGCTAAGCTAAGCTAACTACATCAAGATTAGTGTTAGAGGGAAAAAAGCAAATATTAAGGACCGAGTGGGAAAAAAGTAAATATTCAAGACTGAGAGCCTTTCAAAGACCTCAGGAACTTTCTGGAGGCCTAAATTTAGTTCCTAAGAGATATTTCTAGGAGAAAGTGGAAATTCTGTCAAACTCTCAAAATGTTGAAATATTTCTTTGAAGACCTGATCAATACAAGTGAGTGAAAAGCGCAAATCGAAAAAAAGTCAGTTTTATAGAGCTGCAACAATTCATTGATTTCTTTTATATTAATCTATGTATTTTTTTTAGGTTTTTCAAGAAAGAATAGTCCAATTATATATTTACGACGCACCATTTATAGCCCAAACAACTGATCTCTAATGAAGTTTACATCCAAATCCAAGATATTATTGCTATATCTACATGCTAGCAATGCTAATACATAATACAATGTATTCTGAGCATGGCGGGCTGCTTCCTTATCACACATGCAACCTTTAAACCACCACCATCATGTTTACGGTGAGGAATTCTCTAACACACAAAGCTTTATCTCACTTTCCTCTGTCCTGTCACGTCATGCTTCTTTATACCTTCTGCTACTTCAGGGTAACCCTAGACTTCATGCGGATAACATCAGCAGAGCCTATAGGAATGAAGCAGGCAAGTCCAGACGCTACCTGCCAGCTGCCACTCTCAGGTGTATGAAGAGCAGGAGGTTTGAGCTTTTAGAGAAGCCTCCCTTAGACGCTCGTACATGAAAGTGTTTGGACAGCGAAGTATGAGCAAACAGGCAGAGATTGATCGGGGAACATTAGGCGAAGCTTAAAGACGCATAGCTGCATAATGCCGGGATGACAGAGTGGAAGAACGAATGAACCCGCTGTCGATTTTCGTGCCTGTTCCATCACGTTACCACGGTGAATGTATGCAAGTTGTGAGCATGGTGCTGTTGTTCGTAATTATAACCTTACCTGTATATGTCAGACCATGTAGCACATTTACATTCCTTCAACTTAAGAGTCAGGTCGCCCGAATTTAAAAAAAGTAATAAGTTGGTAAATGGTAAAAAAAAAAATTAAAAAAAAATGCTAATTTTAAACCGAACATTAGGCTTTTTCAAAGCAGTATTGTAACCCAAGTAAACCTACAGTGGAAGTTTATTTTGAAAAAACATAAACACTGATTGCATGAAATGATTAGAAACTGTACATTCCTGTGGACACAAACATTTATTTTGAAAAGACAGTGCACATGAAGCATGTGGGAAATTTCCATTAAATAAACACATCAGTTTATTTAAAAAAAAAAAACACACTATGCATGTAAGTGGAAACCATAAGTTTCCCTGAACGCAGAAGTTTATTTTGACACTGTTTGCATTTCACAAGCGGAAATCATGTGTCCAGTGATTATTTTGAAAAGACGCTATCCATATAACATGCAGAAATATCTTATAAACACATACGTTTATTTTGAAACAAACATTAGATGCATGTAACGTGTGAGCACTTCCCATTTAACATAAGTTTATTTTGAGAAGAAAAATCACTCTATGCATGTAACAAGTTGAAACCGTGTGTCCCTTGAAAGCAGAAGTTTATTTTGAAAAGACACTGTATGCATGTCACAAGTGGAAATCATGTATCCAGTGATTTTTTTTTTTTTCGAAAAAACACCTATAGTCACATAAGTTTAGTTTGGAAAAAAAAATATATGCATGATACGAGTGGAAACTGTACATATCCTGTGACCATATAAGTTTATTTTGAAAAGACACAATCCATGTAACATGCAGAAACCTTAAATTTCCTATAAACACAAGTTTATTTTGAAAAAAAACAGATACATGTAATGAGTGGAAACTGTACATTTACTGTGAACATATTAGTTTATTTTGAAAAGACACAATGTAAGTAACTGTTGATAACAACCATTAATTAAACTGAAGTTCTTAATGAAAACATGTTGCACAGGTTTTTGTGGGATGTCACATCTTTCTTTTTGTTAAATTGGGTTTTCAGCTCATTGTCCTCGTACGTCATACCTTTTTTTAAAGTTTCTGTTTATTGTGTGTCCTCATGCCGTGTTTCCAGCGTCTACACGTGTCCTGCGTCCATTATTTACCTCTCATGGTTCTTTATTCCTCACCTGACACCACATCACTCGTCCTCCTCTCAATGTCTTCTCAGGCGCTGGCTTCAAATCTGTTTGCTCATATCAAGCTTCACTTTTAGCTGTGGGTGTGGACGGAGCGCATCTCCGCCCTGCTCAGGTAGAAGCTGGATTATATCCCAGAACAATGAGTCTGTTGGGGCCAATCTGTGGTATTCATGCTGGAACAAAAGGAGGATAATAGAGCGAAAATAAATAAGAGTAACACGATCCAGAGATGGGAGCTAAGAGAGCACTTCCAGCTTGTCATTCTCTGCTTTTTTCTCCTAATATTGAACCATAGTTTTTCTTGAAGGTCTCATCCTCTTTTGCTTCTTTTTCTTTGTCTGTTTTGGACCATTAAAGCTTGTTTTTGGGTCTATTTTGAGCTTCTTCTTTCACCTTTTTTGCCTAACGCCTCCCTCTATTTCTTTGACTTCCTCTCTTTCTCCCTCCGTTAGCCCAAATTTCACTGTTTCCCAGCTCACTTTCTCCCTCTCTTGCCCTCCTTCTGTCACTGTGATTAGAGGAGTTGAGGAGATCAGAGGGAAGAAAGCAGGAGCGACACCACTGACCTTTCACCTCCTTCTCTTCCTGCCTCTCTCTCGCTCTCTCTACTCTACTTACTTTGTGCCAAGCTTGCTTTCCCCTCGTTTTGTGTTTATTCTACACCATGTTTTCTTTAGTGGTCGTAGCCAGGAAGAAGTATTCACTTTGAAAATACTGCACTACAAGTGGTAATTAAGATCTTAAATTGTCTTAAATTTACCATATATTTGCTTTAGGTATTACATTTTCAGATGTTGCGTTTAGTGCCAATAGGAAAATACAGTATTTTTCACGTTATTTTGTTCACTTCTTTCTTGAAAGTTGTGAAATTAAACTTGTAGAAAAAAGTAATTGTTGTAAGTGTTAAAGGGCTGGAAATAAACTGAATAAAAAATTATTATCCGCGATTAATAATTTTTAAATAATTTTCCATCAGCCTCAAAAACTCCATATTGGTCAGACCCTACAATAAATTGACTATTTTCTGTCAAAGAAATTATTGTGACATTTTTGGATCTTAAATTATATTTGTTGAGGTCTTAAAAAGTATTAATTTGATGTTTAAAATGGTGCAAGAACTCTGCCACAATCTCCACTTTAAATCTGTTGAGGTGTGCTGATGAGTGATTCAGCGTGAGAAAACATAAAAAAAAAACTTCTAATCAACTAAAGAAATCTAATCTAATCAAACTAATTGACTAATAAAGGGACAGTCCTAGTAATTAACTCCTTTGTATTCTCTTGTTTAATCTACAGAAGTGCATCATATTCTGTCATGTGACTTTCCAGCTGATCAAAGAGGTTTTTTAGCTGAAAAAAGAGGATAATTATCCCAACACATGAAGGAAAATCTACCTAGTTACACTCCACCACTGGTTGGTTTGCACTTATTCTTCTTACCTGACCTGATAATATCAATAAAATATATAAGAACAGTTTCTCCAGTTCACTATGATATCAACAGCAGTGTCACTGCCGTATCAATCATCATCTTATCAATCCTCTCCCACTGAATATCTCAGGCGCCTTCGCACCATTGTTTCCCAGGATCTTATTATAGTCTTATCTGAGACCCAGACTGGACCAGCTGATTACTACTTATGGGGGTCCTTGGGGGGTCCTGGAGGGGTCCTGGAGAGGTCCTTGACCTCTATTATTGTGGATGTGAGCGCTCACCATGACTGTGGTCGTATGGACTAACACAGCCAACGTTTTCTCATTCTCTCATCCTTTTTTCGTCCCCTTCCTCCACCCCGTCGCCATCCATTCATCCACTAATCACACTGAAATGCCAGCCATGACCTCTGAGTTTGACCCCAAACTGACCCCCAGACCCTGTGGACTCATATGAGACACTTGAAAGTGATTAAAAATTATTCATGTAGTCACATTTTAAGTAGATTCACACCCAGTATTTAAAACAGGTATGTAGAAGACAAATAAGACAACACACTCGGCTCATCAAAAATAGATGGCGTCAGGTGTTTCCAAGCTTTTAAGAGGCTCATATATTGAAGATTACAGCACTCAAACGTCAGCTTAGAAAAGCTCATAACCTCTAAAAGCACTGCGTGATGTTTGCTTGATATCTCAGGAATGCCGCCCTGAACGCTGAAAAGGTTAATCTGGAAGTTCACTGGGAGTTTAGGAGCTGCAAGTGGTGGCAAGTCATGCTGAGTTTGTTTACTGTGCTTAGCATGGTGAGCGAGGATGCAGAGCTGCATTACTGCAGGCTTTTAACAACGTTATTTTTGAGGGAAAATGTCATTTTGATGTCAGGAGATGCAACTGAAACAAAAAGAAATACTGAAATATTTCAATTCAATGTCCACTTGCTAGCTACATGTCTCCATGGCAACTGAATAAACTCCCTCCTCTCCTACAATGGCAATGGTGACATATTCAGTATATCTTAAAAATATAATAAGATAGCAGGCAAGGATGAAACTCTTAACTCAAAGCCAGCCCAGGAAAAAGCATCGGATGTGGATAAAAGCTCCAGAAAAAGCAGATTTATTGATCATTAGGTGAGATTTTTCTGTATAACATTTAAAATCTGACATGCATCATGTCAAATAAAAACAAAAAGTCATTTTTCTTGCATTTTTATGACGATGGACACATTAGTAACGACTTCTACGTAAACATCGTAAGGTACGATACATATCGCGATACTTGAGTCACGATACAATACATTATTGCGATATATTGTGATATTCTACATCGCTGAGAAAATTACAATGCAGCTTAAAATATAAGTTGTATAAACAGTATGTATATATTTATGTATGCATATATGTACAGATATTTATGTATACATACAAACATACATATATAGTAGGGCTGTCAAAGTTTCCGCATTAACGTGGGTTCATTTTTATTTTTTATTTAAGTTTTTATTTCAGCGTGCAGAAGTTGCTCTGGATTTTCAGCTTGCCAAAACATGGCTTTTTTGGGGGGAAAAAAATTGATTTTAAGAAATTAAAAATAGTTATTGTATCAGAAGAAAAAGTATCGCGACATATTGCCATATCAATATTTTTCCCACCCCTAAAACATTGGTCTTGCTGCTTTGTTTTTTTTTTTAATAAAAACCTCTATTTTAATGCGTTTTAATTCACCCTTTGTTACCTTATTGACATTCATAGTACAAGAAAAATAAACCCCATTGTGAAGCAGAAAATCAAAGGTTTAATCAAACATGAAGCGCCCTCACTCCTGGTCACCCTGGTTGAGAAAACAATCATCCCCCAGGTCACAGTAACATTATGAGAGGGGTCAAGCCCCTGGAGCTGCTGCTGCTGGTGTCACTGGATCTATTCTTTGGTCCGAGGTTTGACTCTGGTCATAATTAAAGCCACAGTTTGTGTTTCTGCTAGCAACCAAAGAAACGAGCTGGAGGGAAGCCAGAAAAGAGAAGGACAGACGGATAAACACAAACAGGAGCGTGCATGTTGTGTTTGATACATAATTAGATCTGCCCTTTCAAGAATTATAGGCTTGATCCGGATCCTTCTCTAAACCCCGTTTAAATCCCCTGTAAATCTGCCAACTTCTCACTGATGCAACTTCTCCTCGTGTCCACATGACTCATGCATCTTTTGTTTGACTTGTTTTGGGGATTTGAACAAAGACTTGAGGCTCGTGCAGTCACGTTCTGCTGTGTGACTTCAGTTAACTTCATTTCCACAGCCTTGTTTGTAATATCTCTGTTTTGTTTTGTTTTGTTTTTGTTAAATTTCTGCAGGGCCCCAAGCTGGACGAGCCTTGTGCAGGCAGGAACTGTGGAGAAGGATGCAGGTGCAACCCAGAGAAAGGCAGCAGGGTGAGTTGCATGAATTTATTTCCACAGTGCATCATCACCTGCACGTGCACAGCTTTTATTCATCAGAAGAAACTCAGTGAAGCGCACAAATGTTTTGTCTTCATTAGTTACCATTTAACAGCTTCTCCATTTTTGTTGTTCTGTTTTCTCCAGAAATCTGGTTAAATCTAGTCTCAGCCTCGTTGGTTATAAAAGCTATGAGTTTTATTTAACACACATTTCCTCACAACATTAAGACATTATGCAGTCATCAGCTCACAAGTGCTCATTATTAATGAAACAAGATAATACGACATAAATAATGGGCACGGAAAAAGATATGACTTTACACTTTAGGAGTTTTGCTAAAAGTCTAATAAAACGGAGAAAAAGCTGCATTCAAGGGTGATTTGGTGTCAGAAGTGGCAAAATATTATCTATTTTTGTATATTAATGCAGAAACATAAGAGTCTAAGTGCCATCTATGAGTTTAATAAAAGAATTAGGAATACGGACATATTTTGCTCTTATTTTACCACAACATTAAATAAAAAAATAAAGTAATAATAATAAATTACATATTTTTATATATAACATCTGTTCGGATGTCGTAGCTCACATTTCCTGCAGAGCTCAGAGGTTGGTGTTATTTATTTGTAGCAGTGGTTTATCCCACTTGAGGTGAAATGACTTTATTAAGAAGTGAGGACCTCGGGGCTGCTGGCAGCCAAAGACTTTATCAGTATTTAACAAATTAAAGTGAGCTCAGTGTCAGTTTGTGTTACACACATTTCAACACTCCTGATCTATATATTTGGATTTCGCCAGGCGACCAATCAAACCAAAACAAAACTGTGCCTTTAGGCGAGGAAATTAACACCATCTGTCATCAGGTACCAATGAGCTGTGTGAAGCGGTTGGCTCATAGATGAATAAATGCACATATTATTTCAGTGTATAGGTGTAGCTTTTCAGAGCAGCTTTAACATTCTGATTTATGACTGTGAGTGACAGTTAAGAGGAAAGTCTTTTTACACAACCGTATAAACCTGCTGGCTTCGTGTGAATTACTTCTCCTTAAGCAGCTTCTGGAAGTGCTTTAACATCATCAGGTCAGAGGGGTGACGCCTGTAAATGTATGAGTGCAGGGAAAAGACTAATGGACATGGAAACGATTTTTTAACATCACGCTTTATTTTTTATAAAATGATTTATTATTATTTATTATATTATTTTTATTATAAGAGTGCAATAAAATAGAGAAAGGCATCATTCGAGGGTAGAGATTTGATGTCAGAAGTGGTGAAATATTATCTATTTATTTATATTAATGCAGCAAATAACATAAGAGAAATAATTACAAATATTGAAATAATATAATAATAATAAACTGCATTAAAATAATGAATAATTAAAATAAATCAAATATAATACTATTGAATACTAATAAATTAAATAATAAATAATATATAAAATAATAAATTCATAGATTAAATAATACATTCATAAATTAAATTCAACAAATTACAGAATAAGACTTATTTTGTGTGGAACAGTTTCCTTTTACCCGTCACAGCAGCATAGACAAAATCACAGACACATTGCAGTAGAAAGTTGTAGATGCTGCTTGCTTCCACTTATTCCTTGGCTTTGCTAAAACAAACAACCACATCTCCTGCTGTTAATAAACCAACTAAAATCTAGATTCATTTTTTTTTTTAAAAAAAACAGCTGAAACTCTGTGTGGTTTCACATCTGGGTAAAACCAGACTGTAGCTGCTGCATCCAAACAACAATTACCGTCTGACACAAGAAGCCTGCACTTACTGCCGGCTCGCCGTACGCCAGTTTAGCTAAATAACATAGCGCCGGCCGCCACATTACACCCAGGTACCTGCAGGTAAATGATATAGCTCAGGTAATACCACCTACTCCTGTTCAGGTAGTGCTCAGGCTCAATGACACGCCGCCGCCGCCGCTGTATTACCTTCTTTAACTGGGACCTTTAAGGTGCTTATTTGTCTCTTTTCAGTTTTACTTTTGCCCTCACAGGTCGGCGAAGTCGATCATAGCTGTTAAGTTCACAGGTGGAGAGTAGTTTAGGTGTGATATCTCTGCTTCTTAAAATACGGATTAACAGGAATTCTATGACAATAAGATCCTGCAGTAATTATCCATATATTCATTATCCTTTGCACTGCCAGAGGTGTCAATTTGATTAACCGATTCACTCTTTAGTCTGAAAACAGACAGAAAAGAAGAAACATTCATCCCCTGAGCACAAAGCAGATGTCCGACCAGCAGTAAAAATCCTACAATGATCAATTAACAGTGATTAGAGGCAGCAAATATTCATATTTTACATGTTAGCACAAGAAAATGCTTGAAAAAAACACCTTTAAATTGTTCACTGAGAGTTAAAATCTTTCACTTTTCTGCAGTAGCTGGAAGGCAAATGTGTCAAGTTTTTTTTTTGCCAAACATTGAATAAATGAGTCATTTTTAATTAGTTGATCCATCCATCCTGTGCTCCTTATCATTTGAATTGTTATATGACTAGGAATTATACAGTCCTACTTCCCTCTGGGAAGCACTCTAAGTACATTATATATGTATAAATATGCATAAAAGTATGATATTTAACCCCACATGATCCCTTTTACTTTTAATATTGGCTTAATCATCTAAAAACTAAAATCTTTGGTCACAACCCATTATGAAAAGTACATTAAGAAATTTGCAGCTTTCCCTTAAATTTAACTTTCCTTCAGCTATACTGCTCCTGATATAAAATAAATATTATCCTGTAATTATAATAAAGCAGGAGCTGTTCCGGCATGAACTGCTGGCACATTTTACCGAAAACACGACATGACTGATGAGACGCATATTGGACTGACAGCATGTAAAAAGTTGTCACGTATGATTCTGGTGATGCTCTGTTGATCCCTGAGGGTGAATTAAAGATATGGTTTATCAAAAGGTTATGACCTGAGGAAATCAATCACAGCCGCAGTAAGAGTACAGCTTGTGTAATACGAGTACAAGTACTGGCTACGTGCAGGTATTTTACTCAAGAAGGAGTAAAGTTGTGTAAAGGCGACGAAACTTTACGGATTTCTGACGAGAAAATGCAAACATATTAATGTACATGCACTGTATATGTGAATGAAAACACTTATAATTAAAACTTTTCCTTTGCTCGAATGCCTATCTAATGTTGTTGTTTCATGGTCCAAAAATTGGCAAGAGTAAATGTGCTTTCATCAGCTCATATTTATGACGTAGTGTTGTCATCACTCGTTAGATAAATTTAATGTGCAGATGTGTAGAAATAAAAGCCTCGTGTTTATGTTTGTCTGGGTTCAGGTCATTTAACTAATTATATTATTAGGAATTATAAAGCCCTACATCTGGGAAGTACTGAAAATATATGACATAAAAATATATAAATACCTATCATTTTTCTTGCATATGTGTCCAAGATGTATTTTGTTGCTGACATAATTGTTGGTTGTTTTCGTATTGTTTAGGTAAAAAAAATAAAAAATAAAAATGGAGCATCACTAATTAATTTATGTTTGGTTAAAGATTGCGCTTGTATGTACCGAAGTAATGTCTCTGAATAAAATAAATATATAAATATATGATTTCTACATATTTTCATGCCTTGGCAGGGATCAAAAATTCTTAAATTTAACCCCAAACAAATCCTCTCACTCTGTTTTTTGCATATTTTATTTAATATTGGATGGTTTAGTTTTAAAATCTATTTCAATAATCTGAGAACTCATTTAGTTTATAGTCTGAAAGATAATTAGAAAAGCACTCAGAGAGCGCAGACCTCCGCCAAGGCAGCATTCTGCTGCAATTTTGTCCTCTATGCACGTGATTATCACAGAAAATATTAATATTTGACGATAAGAATGTGTAAGAGTATAATTTGAGAATTCTTTTCTGCATATTTTGAGACCAGTTGCATTGTTCTAGCTCCTTCCTACATGAAGTTATGGTTAAAAATGCTTATTTGACCTTGGTGAGCTTTTACTGATCTTGACCAAACTGAATCGGTGACTTCTACATTCCTATATCAGTTTATTTACCAAATTAGGTGACGGCTGGCTGAAAATTGTGCATTCTTGAAGACCTTCGATCTGATCCGATCACCACCAATAATTTTTAAGTTAGACCACTTCTGACCAACCCTGAAAAATTTGTCAAAATCTGTCCATAACTTGTTGAGTTATTTTGTAAACCAACAAGCCAACAAACAAACCCTGGTGAAAACATGACCTCCTTGGCGGAGGAAATCAAAATACACAAGGAAAGTCAATTTACGTTTTTTTCCTCCGATATTCAGCTGTCACAGCTCACAAATCCTTAACAATACATTAATTTATTTAGCATCACTCATATCTGAGGCTGTTAAATCTATTTAATATGACACGGAAAACAAAAAGCAGCAATTCTCACATTTCTATCGTTATTCCTGCTGATTTCCAACAATATCTTTATCACTGACTGAGGAGGAGGAAGAGGAGTGACATGTCCAGACATAGAAATATGAATTGAGGATGTTTCCTCCACCTCATAAACGTGGTTTTAATACAAACATCCGGTAATAAAGGGTGGAACAAACACACCTCTTGTCAGCTGATAGTGTTGATCACATAGATCTTATCATCTGCAGCTCGTAAATCCATTGCTACTGCCTGAGCTGGGTGACACAAACACAATCCAGACGGTCTGTGTGTGTCGCTGGTTTTCATTATTTATCGCCACAGGGCTTCGGACTTTCCTCGTCGTCATATTGGATCCATTAGATTCAATAACATCCCGGGGGGGTCAAAGGTCGGTGTCAGGGATGACAGGATGGCTTGTGTGTGTTCAAGCTGTGGTTAGGTCAACACACATGTCAAGCTGCGAAGGAGTCAGGAAGTAAGGGCTTTTTTCAATTTCACCAGACCGCCATCTGTGTCAGTCAGAAAACAGAGACGAAGCGACGACTTCCTGTCTTTTCGTCAAGATGCTCGACATTTGAGGGAAGAAGACGCTCATCCAATCAACTTTTATGATAATTGCTCGCCACAGAACCATAGAAATAAATCACAAAAATGTTCAATTTAGTGATTAAATAGATTTACAGCAGGAATGTAAATATATAGCAGCAGTTAAAAATATACAGTGGTAGGTATGCACACCAGTAGTGCAAGAGGTAGTAGGAGTGATAATGTCCATTTAATATTAATAAAATAATGTTAATGATGTGTTTAATAAACAAACATTTCGTTGCTCCCATGCTATTTCAATCTAAATAAGAAAAAACAAACATGCAGAGGAGTCTGACATGAAACGTTTCATTATGTGAAACGAAATTTCTCATAAAACTGAGAAAATCTCAAAAAGTAAAAAATTCAAATAACTTTTGGAGTGTTAGGAAGTATTTTCTCCATGTTTCTACATTTGGACATGTTTTGGATCTGCATGCTTATTTTATGATGAAAATAATAAACTTATTGCTGCATATCTAAACTTGTGATGTTCAGTATCATGCAGTACTATAGTACACTAGTAATCTACCCAGGAGTATATAAAGTATCTGAAACCTCCTTATCAATGAACATTAAAACTTTCTTACATGTATTCATTAAACTGAACATTATAATATTCTATAACACTCTGCATAGTAAGTACTTTTGATACTTTAAGTACATTTTGGGGTATTTTTATACTGTTATACTTAAACTTTTTATTTTCTACTACATATTTGAATTGAAGAACATGAATATAATATGAATATATATCTAAATTTTAATTCAAACTAGTGGTAAAGTGAAAGACTGAGTTTTTATAGATTCTTTTAACAGTATTTTTATTTAGTTTTTATAATACAATATTTGTAATACAAGAACACAAATAAAAAAAACAGTAAGACAGCAAAACCCCCCAAAAAACAAAAAATACATTTTTTTCAACATAGATTATTGTTTTTTTTAATTTTTTGTCAGTAAAATGTCCAAAATTTGTCCAACAATCAGTCAGCATTAATTTCCATAATATAAAACAGAGCAAATCCTCACATTTGAGAGGCTGAAAATAGAAACTACTTGGCTGTGCTGATTGTTAAATGACTAAATTACAATGAATACATTTATAACGCTGTAATTAGCTGTTGTTAATCTGCTGCAGAAAATCACAGTGTTGACATGAAGTCATGAGCAAAATGAGTGAGAGAAAGCGTCTCTTAACTCAGCCAGACAACAAAGAGGAAGCAGGAATAAAGGATGAAAGGATGAAAATACAATGAGGGTAAAGTGATAGTGGATGTGCGTCTCTGTGGGATGGGACGATAAGAAAACGATGAAAGATGGCGTCTCTCCATCCCTGAATTCCTTCACTTTTATCCTGAAGCAGAAAGAGAGGAAGAGAGAGGGTGTCAGAATCTCTTTTTATGTCAAACTAGACAAGAATAAGAGGAGGAAGATGGTAAGATTGACCTGAAGCGAAGGAAATAATCTGGTTTGGAAAGGAAAAAGTACATCTCGATGAAAGTAGAGCACCTGCTTTGAATGATTAAATCATTGGTTATCACCTTCTTAGATATGGGTTAGAGTGGGCCTGCTGCACCTACTGAAAGCGTCAAAACATTTTGCTGCAGCTTGGCGCTAATTTGAAATGTGCAGGCAGAGGGAAACACTTTTTAATTTTTTTAAATTCAGACAGTTTGTATCTGAGAAAAAAGCACTCTGAGAACGGCAAGTTTCTGTTTGTTTTGTTTCTAAATTCATTTCTTTGGACTCTAAAAGCCTCTCCACACCGGGAGCGTGACGACAAAACAACACGGAAATGTAAAATACTAAAATGCACTGTTGATTAGCAACAAGTTTTTTCAGTAAAAAATTTGAAAGACCAGCTATAGCGACTGTTGAGTGTAGATTTCTAGTTGCCTTATTTGCCCAGGTAAACACTTACACAGTTCATAACACGTCTGGGGCTTTTATTGTGAAAAATGAGAACGGAAAGAGCAGATCTGCTCTGCTCTGTCTTCATCAGTGTCGACATGAGCATTTAAGTTTTGGTTCAGACCACGGAGCCTCCGTGTTTTGAATACGTACGAACATGATTGGTCGATGCCTTTTTTCAATTCAAATAGTGAAAAGCTCAAAAAAAAAATCAAACTTGTTCCAACAAAAAAGACGGCACTTTTCACGAAACAAAAACAACAGTTAGTTATGTAAAGTCCTTGAAATAGTCCTTTAAACCCCAAATAACTGAAGAAAGAGAATCAAATTAATCAAGTTAATCAAAATTTACTGTTTTACAAAAGAGAAAAAAAAAAAACCTTATATATGATTTCGTCAAACATGCACAGCCAGGTTCAGGCTGTCAGACTCTCTATCTTCCTTATCTTTCCATACATCTCCAACCTCTCTCTCTCTCTCTCTCTCTCTCTCTTATGAAGCTCGTCCAGGTTTCGCTGAGCGAGCGTTTAGTGCTGCTGAAGCACCAGCTGAGTCCAGCAGGTTTTATCTCACATGGCGTTTTATCAGGCTCTCCCTCCTTTTGAGGTCTAAAAATGGCGGAGGTCTTTGTTTAGGCTTCGTCTCAGCACACACAGACGTATAAAATGGCGGTAGAGTGGCCATCTTGCCTTTTCCTTTTGTCCCGGACTGTCTCGACAAACAAAAGGCCGTCTGCTTGTCTTTCAGTCTGATCCCCCAAACCTTGGAAAAGGATGCAGTTTAGCTTTGAACTTCCCTTCTAAACACACCTGACACTAACAGGCCGATCATCCCCTCGTCACACTCAAGAGTTCAGTCAGGGAAAGGTCAAAGGTCACGGCCGACACAAAGGCCAGTGTGGACCAGAAGGTCAGGGGCAGCAGACTGGACCAAGTGTGTCTTTATCCTTTTTTATCCCCTGTCTGTCGTTTCTCATTACAGAGGGTCAAAGGTGTCTTTATTATAGATACATAAATAAAATAACATACATAGATATGCAGAAACAAAACTTCACTTATTACCACTTAATAAAAATAAATGTACTGTTGGTTTGAAAATAACTCCAAGTGACACCATCAAGATAAGGTTGATAATAAAATGGAAATAAACATAAAGCATTAGATCCAAAAACTTTAATAATTAAACATACAAAGCTTAATAAATTTATTGGAGAAGTTGGGGGATCTTTGATGGTTTTGATATGATACAACACATTAAGATTAAAGTTAAAACAACCAAAGACAGAAAAGAAGAGAAAAGTCACTTCACTGCTTCCTCTTCAGGATAAAAGTAAAATCAGATGAAATCAGAAGAAGAAGCACTTCCTGTTGCTGTTTCCAGGTCACACTACCGCCCTCACATGGCTGCTTTAGGATCTGCTACAGTATATATACTCTCCAGTGCACTTGGACTAAATATATTTGGCTCTGTTTTAATTTGGAAAGCCAAATATCTGCAGTGAATGTATAGTTTTGTTATGTTTAGTGTGTTTTAAGTGATTGCAGATGCAGCCGTGGAGCGTTTTGTCAGACTGATTAGATCACTGTGTGATTTTAAGATGGTAAGCAGCAGTTCAAAGTGGATTTTACAGTTTTGCAATACAAAAAAATAAGTTCCCTTCAATCCAATTTCCACAGTTCAGCATGATTAGTTTTAATAACAAACATAGAAATGTGAAATCACAGACCGCATTTGTGCTACAGTAAATACACTAAATGTGTGAGTGATATTTTGATGCACCTAGCGTAGGTAAAAGAGTACATATGAGCTCTAAAATGTATCATCTGAACAGATTTTAATTTAAAAGTCAGTCATTTTTGTCTGAAACTGTGTTGCTGTAGCTTCTGTTAGTTGATTTTACAGCCCCTAAATAGTAATACATTTTTACGGATGTTTTATAGACATAGAAAATTCTTTATGACAGCATAATAATCTATATTCCTACATAAAATACATGAAGATGTTGTTAGTTTATGCCTTAAGTTAACAACAAGGTGCAATAAAATGAGGTTTTAGATAAATTAAACATCAGAAAAAAATGTGTTAACTTTAAAATACAACACAAAACTATTGTTTTATTACTTTAAAGATTTATATGATAACTTTGATCTGATTTTTTTTGTGTTTTCCTAGCTACACGTATCAATTTCCTCTCATTACACGCATACAGCCTTTTCAAAATAAACTTCCCCCTTCACAGGAAATTAACATTTAAACTGTTTAAGAAAAGGTTGCAGTTCGGGTTGAAATAACACTGAAACTTGCGTCACTTAAATACAGGAGTTAAGTGACAATTTCATGCCTCCTGGTTCACAAATAATTTAATTTAATGCAAATAACAGCACATTTCTTTTTGCAGATATGTCTGCAATTAGCGGACAAGTACAACCAGATTTAATCGTACAGAAAAGTACACTTTAAGTCAACATTGTTGCTCCGTTTTAGGCATTAAGGTGACTGTCTTATTCATCTAATCTTCTCCCTGCAGTTCAAACTAAAGGGAATCATGAGAATAAAAGTAAATGAAGTGGAGAAATGCCAAAGGGAAAGTGCCACTGGCTCGTCTTCCTCTTCTTCTGCTGTCTTTTCTGCAGGAATTAGACACGTCCTGGGTGATCTGATGCACACAGAAAAAACACCAACGCAAAAGGGCAAACCCGTGCAGGAATGTACCAAACTGGTTATTACTGATTTTATAGGCCCTTGTGATTTGATGCCATGATGACAGCACCGTTATTTACGACATTTCCACTCTCACACACATTAAACACAAATCCAAACTATCATTTCAGACGTTTCCTCGCAGCTCAAACTTAAAATGAAACCCGTGTTTGTGTGCGGTTTGACTCGAATCACATACAGTATGTGCGGGTTTATTTAAAGATAAACACAATTAAAAGTGGATATAAGAGGATGCTTTTGATCTGGTCTCCAGGCAGGTTGGGTGGGCGTCAGATCATATCGTGAGCGAGTGCAGCTGCCTCTTGTCTGCTCTAGTTTCCATCCCTGGGCTCTTGTTTTGAAGGGGCAGAGGGGGGAGATAAGCAGAGTGACACAGATACAGAAAATATGCACATTAACAAACTGCAGGAATCTCAAATCCCTGACTAAACACAGCTGGATGGAGCTCGTCTTCACTTCTTTTGTCCTGCAGACCTGAAGCTGACAGGAAACCAGCAGGTTTCACCTTCAAATGAAATCCGTGACACGTTTTTTGTCATTTTTCTGTTTGTCATTTTGCACATTCTTGTCCATTTGTGAGCGAGAGTTGAGGCCCAGATGGGATTTTGACGGCTGATATTTGCAGAATGAAAATCCTCCGTTCTCCAATTTATAAGGCGACACTCCAGTAAAATCTTTGTTTTGGAGCTTCGTAGAATATTCAGAGCGTTTATAGAGTCGCTAATGTCCAACCCGTTATGAACTGGATGTTTATCATGCTTTCATAATTTAAAAGCAAATGACACAGAGTTCGATCAGTTGATGGTAACTGACATCAGCTAATAGTGTCAGTTTCCAGTTTTTTTCAAACAAAATCATAAAAAATATTGTTGTTGATATTTTTTTTTTGTTTTAATATGGATTTCCAGCAGCACGTGCCAATATCAGATTATGTGTACAATATTGTTTCAAAATAAACTTAAGGTGAAACATCTGCACAGGAAACAACTTGGTTAGGTTTAGGCAACAAATCCATTATTTGATTAATTGATGGTAACTGACATCAGATAATAGTGTTGGATTCCAGATTTTTAATTTGAGTCTCTTTATATTTTTCAAACAAACAACAAAAAAAAGCTTTTTGTTGTGATTTATGGTAATTTTTTTTGTGTTTTCATTAGAACATCCAACAACACATGACAATATCAGCTTGTTATGTGCGTAATATCTTTTCAAAATAAACTAAAGCGAAACATCTTCACAGGAAACAACCTAGGTTAGGTCAAGGTTAGGTTTAGGCAACAAATCTTCTCAGGTTTAGAAATTATTTGTGACTTTCAGATGAAAGAACTCCAGAGTTGGAGTTTCTTAAATATAAGAGTGAAAAATAAATAAAAATTTATGTCGTGATAATCCAGTAAAAATCTTTGTCTTGGAGCTTCGTGGGATATCACCATTAAAAAGATAAAAATGAGGCATTATGTTATCAGCTATGTGCTAACTTGTAAGAGAAAAACAAAATTCTTGCCATTTTTTAGGAACATAATGTTGTGTAAATCAAGCTGTGAACAGTGAATGAACAAATATCGATTTACAGTATGTTTGCAAATGAGGCTTGTAATGCTAAGTTAAGGAGAAATCTATAGATGCAAATAGACAAAATAGTAAAATAAACACTTAAATGTGTATTTTGGATGTTTAAACAAGACAAACGTGCCAATTACTGCTGTAGCCTGAGGCAAATTCTTAATTTCCAGCCCAGAATACACCACTTAGTTTCAGCTTTTAGGCCTGTGGAGTAAACCACCTGTCTATTGTATTTATTGCTCGTCTTGAGCACCATTTTGTGGGAAAAAAAAAAAAAAAAAAAATCTTTTTCTAGTCTCATAATGTTGCATTGTGTCGCTGTTGCAACAGCTGAGGAAACACTGCGACTTTATGACATCATCACTGTGGGACAGCGAGGGCTAATGGGGTTTTTATTGGAGGGGAAAAAGCACCTGGATGTTTGTTTTAATGTCGGCCATCGCTGCAAACAGATGAGTCAGAGGAGCAGACTATTAATTTCTAACATTTTCTATAAAATGTTAGAAATTAATACCTAGATGCATCTTGTTTGGTTGGAAATGGAGCCAATTAATTGATTATTAATCAACTTTAACAGCAGCTTTCAGTTTAATGCACCTCTGCTCATTTTAAACCAACTGTAAAGAGGCATCAACATATCAAGAGGATTGATTCCAGCGAGCTCCCAAAAACCAGAGCCGCTCAACATGTTATGAACTGGATATTTATCACACTTGATCATTGATAAATTGAAGGTAATCAACATCAGCTGTGAATTTCTCTGTGAGATAAAGTATCTATCTAGTGTTGGTCCCTTTATATTTTTTTCAAACATCGTAAAAAATTAGTGATATTTTTTCTTGCGTTTTCATATGAATTTCCAGCAGCACGTGTCAATATCAGCGCGCAATATCTTTTCAAAATAAACTTAAGAGGAAATCTCTGCACAGGAAACAACTTGGTTAGGTTTAGGCAACAAATCCACTCGGGTATAGAAATAGATGGTGGTTTTGTTTTGAGATAAGAAAGAAAGTTACGTTAGAAATGAATCAGTGTTGAATGGTTCACGATTAACATAGAGCAACGTCATCATGTTTAAAGTTTATATCGATATAAATGATAGAATTCAAAGGAATTCTTTTCTTGTTTCACATTTCCTTCTGTTTTCATCAGTAACACATACTTTTATACAAGTCTGTATGACTGACCGTGATGCTCTAAACACAAGTTTCAGCTGTCTGGAGTCCAGATAAAGACGAACAACAAACAATCTTTGATGGTTATCCAGAGACATGTAAATCTGATAAACAGGAAGTATGTCAAAATAAATAAAAAAATCTCAGGCCACCAAACTCTGTCCAGTAAACAAGCGATTTTATTTACGACCCACTGTGTCAAATGCAGGTGTGATCGCGTCCCAGGCTGATGTTATGTCCATGCTTTCCAAGTATCCGAGAAATCTCTTAAATGCTGAGATAATGAGGCCATGTATCTCTCTTTGGCTGCTGTACCATCAGTCATCCCTGCAGGACAAACATGTCTGAGATAAACAAAGGTGTTTGGGTTCCCGGTGTGATCTCTGGAGGGGATAAAAAGACGATCCAACCTAAACATTCCCATCTAGAGAGGACTTCCCTCTTTGGTGTGGGAGCTGTTTCATCTCATCATCAAAAAGTCCCGTCCATCTTTGTAGCCATCGTTCTGCCTTTCTATGGAGGCTGACTCACGTGGCTCGACCTGTAATTTTCTTATCAAACCACCACCGCTGATTAAACTTGCACCCAAAGACCCAGAACCCCCTCGCCATGTCGCTCCCATCACTGTCGCCTAGTGAGCATTCGCTGTGACAGCTTCAATCTTCCCCCCTTTGCGCCCTCGCTGCTCAAAACAATGCGTCCCGATAAACCCCCCGAGGGCGTTCGTACGCTTGCGTGCACGTGCGACGCACACATTTTCACACGCATGGCGTCTAGAATCTGTCTGTCCAAGCACTCACCCCGATCAGGAAGTGAGGTCGGCCCGACGGGAGCAGTAAGTCCAGGGAGCTTAGCGGCCCAGAATAGACGCCATTGTGCCCTTTGTGCTGGAGGGGATTTGAGCCTACAAACTGACCAGTCTGCTGGAAGGTGATGAGGGTGGAAGGTCTGGAAGAGCCGGGCGGAGACCCGCCGGCCCGCCATGAAAACAGACCAGGATGCCAACTGGCAAGGGTGTCCGTGGTGAGACGGTGCCAAGAGACACTGGACTGATTTCTGATAAAATGTGTCAACATGTGTTTAAAAAGCAAAGTTTATTTGTAGGATGTGTGCCAAAGAGTCATAAACCACATCAAATGACCAGGTGTAACAAGATAAGTGGAGGTTTTTAGCCTCTTTCAGCACATTGTTTTGGTTTTACTTCAAATCTAATGTATGGTTCAGTACTTCCAACATCTGGGCCTCCAACAGCTGCAGCAAAAAAAACAAAAAACGCTATATGCAAAATGCTAATTTAGCAACTAGATAGTACAACATAAAGTGACGTTTTCTTCTTAAGTATCCCATTAAAACCATAGAGCTCTGTGTGTAATGCAGCATCAAAAGTAAAAAAAAAACAGTGTTAAATCAATTTCTCATCATTAATCGGCAGAACATTACGTTTAGTTTTCTCTTACTTTTGTTGCTAAGGTTTAAGGTATAAGACCAAGATAGTGAGAAAACCTTAAATACTTTAAGTGAACATTTTAAAGAAACCTTAAGGAGAGGACTTGTGGTTGTTTCAGCAAAATCGTAACTTAAGGTGTTTTTCGCAAGTGGTAGGGACCAAAAAAGAGATAAAAGAAGAGTGAATAAAGTAAAATTTAAATATAATGTGAAAAAAATTTATAAGATGTCAGGGATGTTGTTGTAAGGATGTGTAATATCGTAATATCGTCTGTGTGGAAACTATTTTAACCTCAATGTGCACCAGAGGTTGCAATAAAAACTTATTTAATATTGTATTATATAATTAAGATTTAATTCTCATCATTTCAAGTGTTGCACTGTTATACGTTTTTTATATACAGAGCTCACTGCAGGTGGTAGGTCGCCACCTAGTGGCCATTTTTGGTTTAGCATTAAGCTCCAGCAGAATCTTATGTCATCTACCAGCTCTCTTTCTTTTTGTCTTTATTGGTTTCCCTCTTTTTTTTTGCTCCCTTTCATCCCTTCCATCCCTCCTCTCCACTCTGATCTTCTTCCCTCTGCTGGCTGATTTTTTTAATTCCTGTCCATGTTTGGGAATAAACACAGAAACTCAAACACACAGCCGACCATGAAAGAGATTCTCCGAAGATTAGATTTTAGTCAATGTTTCTTACATTTACTGGCTTTTCACAAATGTGTAGTATTTTACCCCTTAACTCACACTTCACCTCTCAGACAGTCTTTGAAAGTCACCCTCCCTGTGACCTTAAAAATAGACACTAGAAACACTCGAAAGAGTTGACCCCAAAGCCCTCTGGAGTGTAACTCTATTTTTCACCTTAAATGCAGCTGGCAGGAATAATGACAGAGCGACAGAAAGAAACGAGAGTAAAGCTGGTGACAAGGAAGAGTGATGGAGGATGGGAGGAAGGCGAGGCGTGAGAGAAAGTGGGACTTTTGCATATTTCTGAAACCAGGTGAAACCAGGTGTGACGGCCTTCACCTAGCGCTGCCCTGTCATTACTGTTACCTGCCTGCAGCCTCACAGCGCTGGTCAAGCATCTATTCACGTCTACTCTGGTTCATTTATGTACTTTTAGGTGCTTTATCGTCTGTGTCACACTTTATTCAAAAGATTATTTAAGGTCCTATGCTGTCCAAAGATTTTTTTTTCCTATAACGTAGACTTAAGTGTCGTATAAATACAGTGAAAACATCAAAACCTGCAGAAAAATCCTCACAGCTCAAATTCAGAAATGTTTGAAACATCAACTAATATAATCAACAATATTTAGTTCATTATACCAAAAATACAAGCACAACATGGGACCTTTTTCTCCTCATTGGTTGAGTGTAACCTTTAAAAAACACCATATATTTAAGATATTTCTCATAAATTTAAAACTTTATTGTCATTTCATGCAACGAAATTGTAGAGCTTCTCCCTTTTCAGTGCACAATAATACAAATAAGTACAAAAAATATGAGATAAATGTAAAATAAGTATAGAAATAACCAAAATAAGCATAAAAATACCATAAAAATTGTCTTATATCTGTCTGCACGTTTGAATATGAAGCTACAGCCAGCTAGCAGTTAGCTTAGCATAAAGACTGGAAACAGTGGGAGTTCATCGTTAATGTTTACAGCCCAAAATGACACACCTTAAACTGATTTTCTGAGGAAAAACAGAAAAAAATGGATGCATGTTTGGAGGTTATGTGAGGTCGATAATTTAAGTTAAATTAAAATTAAACACAAAACAGTCAAATAGTGTTGAACTCCTGTTAAATACAGTTATGGTGCGTTACATAATGTGCATGCCAGGAGTCATTTTATTTAAAAACTAACTACTTTTACTTTAGTCTGATTTCATGCCTTATTACTGTCTCTACCTCACATAATAAAACAAAGTTTAGACAGTCATAAAAACATATTTACGCTTTATTTAAGTGGTCCGGATGCTGTAAACTCCACCCGCCTGCTACTCCCTGCAGGCTAAAACAAACGCTGAAGATTTGACCTTTTCCTTGATGCCTCCTGATGTTGTAGATTCGTTTGTGTGTGTGCAGGCACAGAAGTTATATATGAAACGCACCAGGTGTGGAGAACACTTACCTTCCCTTTAGGATTGTGTGTGTGGAAGTAATGGAGGGGTGTGTGAACCTTTACCTTGTGTGTAATGAAGGGTGTGTGCAACCTCCGTGCACCATTACAGGCCTTTAAATTAAGGATGCATGCACACATGCATGCATGCAGGTATTTACATGCATCTCAGCGCCATAAATGTTCCTATGAATGAGTCGTAAACGTTAAATGTACATCTGCAGCGCCGCTTTACTTCTTGAATTCTTCTTCATGAATGAATTTATGAGCATTTTTCTTGCGTGTGCCGATGAAACGGAACGTTTTTTTAACCTAATAAATCAGATTACAGTCAAAATCAAATCCTCTGACTTTCCTTTGACCTGGACTCAGACATCTGTCTGCTCTCTCGCTACCTTGTTATGTGGCATGAAGGACGAGCTAATGGCAGGTTGTCGAAGCTGAAGTATTTAGTGGTTTCATTCATCCACCTGTTAACGTCATACCTTTGTTTTTTTTACCATTATGTGGCTGGAACAGGTAGTGCAGTCTGCCACCTGCAGCACATTCATGTCAGGTTTTACAATCTGCCTTTTCCCCACCGACGAAGGTTTATTCTTTAAAATATTAATTAAAAATAATTTAAAATAATGGCATGCACAGCAAAAGCCATAGAAATAACGTCCTTCTGCTCCAATTTATCACCAAAAATAATAATAATACATTTTGTTTGTAATGTACTTTATATTCTAGAAATCTCAAAGTGCTGCAGAGTAGGAAAAATACTTAAGAAAAAGGAGAACCTATAAAACACATTTAGCAAAAAACTTTTTCATGCAAGTTGATTTTTATAGTAAACCTGGACTGAAATCTTAAGGATTTCCACTTTAAATTGTTTAAGTGCGTTTTTTGTTTTGTTTTTTTTTTACTTTTTTGACATGCTTTAGTAGATATTCACAGCTTGTTCAGACTTGCCTCTCCTAATTTTCTGTATTGTATTTTATTTATTTTTATTGTTGGATTATTGGTATTTTTTATTGTAAGGCGCCAACAAATAAAAATGATTATTATTATCATCATTATTTTTATTTTTATTTTTTCACAATTTTCCACATGCTATAATGGCTGTTTCCCAACTTTTTTCAACATATTTTGCTATGATATAATTTGTAATTTGGGGGATTAATAATAAAGTAATTCTTCTTCTTCTAGTGAATGTATTTAACATATTATATGAAATATATTATATGAAATATTAAAGTGACCGCGCTTTCAATAGGATGTTGTTTCACATTTAGTTTAAGTAATTTATATTAATTCTTTTTCTCGTTTTTTTTTTTTTTTGTTTTTTTTTTTACATCTCTTAGGTTAAAGATATAAACTGATTAACAGAAAATAAATGTTGTTTTCATCCCTTTAGTCTGAAAAAAAAACATATTACAGAAGCAAAATATCACAAAATATCAAAACTGACTGCAACTAATGTTTTTTTTTTTCTCAGGGTCGTCCTGGGCCTCTTGGTGAAGTGGGTCAGAGTGGACCAGAGGGGCCCCGTGGGGGTCTGGGGCCTTCAGGGCCTAAAGGAGAGAAGGGCCACGATGGACTGAAAGGACCGTCTGGCCCCAAAGGAGACAAGGTGGGCCTTATTGATCTAACATGAGTTATTTAAGTAGAAATATTGATTTAATAAATAGATAAAAACGAACAGATATCACCAAGAGAATTCCCCCATTTTTTTCATTATTTTTATGATGTTTAAATATCAAGTGAGGTTTAATTTTATTAACTATGTGATAATATTCATACATTTCCAGAAAAGAAATTTGAACTTTGGATGCAGGTTCAAAATAAATTTTGTTGATAACTCAAAGAAAAAAACATAAATTATAAAATATAGTCTCCAAGCATTAAAAAGATCATTTTTGACACGTTTAATGGGTGAAAGAGCTGCTGAAGTGGAGATTAATTTGTGAGAAATATATATTTTTATTTTTTAGAGATGCTATATAATATATATGGTAAAAATATATGGAAATGAGATATAATGTAATGATAAGTTCTGGTGGATGGAGGTGAAATCTACAGATGTAAATAGCAAGACTCATAAACATGAGAACAGTTTCATGTTTTCGCCACCAGGTGTCGCTGTTTAAAGTGACCGTTAATGAACTCTGTGATTGTTTACCCGAACAGGGACCGATGGGAGTACCAGGGTTCCAAGGAAGTGATGGAGTACCTGTAAGTATGACTAATAAAACACATTGTAGTTATTAGAAGTTCATTCAAACAGATTGCTTGAGGACATTTATTATTATTAGACATTTATTGGGTATAAATCATCATAAGATTTTTATTTATTATCATTTCACAATATGAGACTGCAAAGCTTAAAGCAGTTGAAAACGTAAAATAAAGAAATACAGAACAATAATATCATTTGAGGAATGAAAAAATACCACATATTTCTGATTTTTTGATAATTCTGTGTGTTTATCTGCAACTACAAGTCTTATTTCACTCTTCTAGTATTATTTTTTAACTCTCTCAGTCAACATATATCTTGACAAACATTTTATTTTATTTTGTTACTTTAAATTTGTGGGTTTTACAACTTGAGGGTTCATACTCAGTGTTTTAAATTAATTTATAGAAATTCATTCATCTCCTTGCATGTTTCTCCTGAAGTGAAGGTGTTGAACCAGATGTTCTAGAAATTTATTCTGTTTCTGACTCATCAGGTGTTTTCTTTCTTATCTTAAGACAATAAAAAATGTCTTATTCTCATTATGAAAATAAGCTTTACAAGCAAAACTCACTAAAGTTCACTTTCATGTTTTGGGGTTAAATATAATAATGCAATATTTATAATAAGATCTGGGGAGAAAAGCCACATCAACCTTCTCACCTTCAGCCTAACTCTACCTGAATCTTATTTCATTTTCTCATATATATATATATATATATATTGTTTATCTTGTTTGTTATTGTTGTGTTCTTTGTGATAAGTGGAAAATAAACAGCTCGTTCCCTCTCCGTCCTCCTCTGCAGGGTCACCCTGGTCAGGAAGGAGGCCGAGGACCAGCAGGGCTGGACGGATGTAACGGGACCAGAGGAGAACCTGGACTGCCTGGATTCGGGACAGGAGGACCTGGACTACCTGGATTCCCTGTGAGGACGAGCTTCATGTCCTCTTTTCTGCTCTGACGTGTTTGTGGAGCTTTGAAGGCCTCATTCAGAGAGCAGATCAACACTGATGGCGTCTTTTCCTCCAACAGGGACCTTTTGGGCCGAAGGGTCAGAAAGGAGAGCCTCGGTACATCTCTGATAGCGGCGTCACGGTAACGTCTCTCCTTCCTCCTCCTCCTTCCTCCACCTCCTTATCCCTCCTCTTTCCTCCTCCTCCTCATCCTTCTTCTCCCTCCTCTTTTCTCCTCCTTCTCCTCCTCCTCCTTCTTCCATCTCCCTCCTCTTTCCTCCTCCTCCTCCTCCTTCTTCCTCCTCCTCTTTTCTCCTCCTTCTCCTCCTCCTTCTTCCTTCTTCCTTATCCCTACTCTTTCCTCCTCCTTCTTCCTTCTTCCTTCCTCCTCTTTCCTCCTCCTTCTTCCTTCTCCCTCCTCTTTTCTCCTCCTCCTTCTTCCTTCTCCCTCCTCTTTCCTCCTCCTTCTTCCTTCTTCCTTCCTCCTCTTTCCTCCTCCGTCTTCTCCTCCTTCCTTCTTTTTCCTTCTTCTTCTTGATTTTGCAGTCCCAACCACACCTGTCACAAGCTGCTCGTTTTGTATTTATTCTTGTAACAAAATCAAGAATCAAGAGCTTCATTAAGTGATTTTACACACATAATTTGACTTTGTGTCAAAAGATTATGGTGCTCACATAGAATAAAAAAGAAGTGTAAAAAAAATAGAAAAGAATATATAAAAAATAAGCCAGTCTTTATAATAATTGCAGACAGTTGGTGGTGTGCCTTGTGATTTTTTTTTTCTCAATAAAAAATGTACTTCTAAAAAAGGTTGAAAAACACTGAGTAAGAATATTGCACACGTCAACTTTAATAATAATAATAATAATAATAATAATAATAATAATGATAGTAAGAGTAATGTTCTGGTTAATTTCCAAACATTTAAACATAAGTAGCCATATTACTGGACTATTTTTTTTACAATTGAAGGCCAAAACATTTTTATTTTATTGTATTTTATCACTTGTGTCACCTCCCACATCACTGCTAGTGTCACTAAGCACACAGTTTGGATTAAAGTAGTTTGGGCTGGATTTCTGCACCACATTTTGTAAATATAATATTCAGATGAGCCCTCAAAAGTTTTAACAAATGCATCTGAATTTGCACAAAGCGGCACAGAGCAATGTTTGATTTGGCCACTAGGTGGTGCTACAGTAACAGTGCAGTACAACTGAATGGAAACAACCATAACGCAAAATAAAGATGTTTTCTTTTATCAATTAAAGATATAAAGAGAATGTTGTGTGTATTGATTAAGGTGTTTTTGTTTTTTTTCCTGTGTAGAGTTTACCAGGTTTACCAGGCGTGAACGGTCAACCTGTAAGATTCTTACTTTTTCAATAAATAATCTATAAATGTCCTTTAAATGCAGTTTAATGACCTTCAGTTTGTCCTCTGCAGGGTATCAGAGGTCCTGATGGTCCACCTGGTTTTCCTGGTCCAAGAGGTCCTGAGGGGTACACTGTATGTAAACTGACTGACAGCCTCAAAATATTACATTCAGTTGCATATTTTTGTTTATTTCTGTCTGATTTTCTTTTTTTTTATGGCAACTCATGTAAAAACTACAGGATCTCTTCATAACCTGCCCGAATAGTGAGGAATTATTTTACATTTAATGAGTAAAAAATCTATATAATACACCACAAAACACTTTATTATAACACAAATTAGTGTTAATTGATTCATAAAGGTTTCAAATTTAAAGGTAAATAGTAAGTAATTTAAATTTTATGATACTTCAAACTGTTTAACAATGAAAAAAATGGTTGTAATATAATGTCGTTGTTTGTTATAATACAGTAAACTGGTATCTTTCTATACATCTGAATATTTTCTATATTATTTATATTTGAAGTATGTTATTTCTAATCCTGTCCTCAGGGCCCTCCTGGTCCTCCCGGCCCCCCAGGGCCAATGGTGAGTAAAATAAAAATGATTATTGTGTTATATTTTAAGTCAGTAAACAGTGGTTGTTCAGGACTTTAATTATTAAAATGTTTCGTTAATCCTTTGTTGTTTTTAGGGGAGTCGTAGTGACGGATATCAAGGAGAGAAAGGAGACAAGGTAGGATTTGTTATTTGAAGGTTACAAAATGTAAATTTATTACATTTATTTAGGGATGAATGAATGAACGTATGGATGAATAATTTGCAAAGAACAAAGAGCTAAAAGTGAGCTTGAGGATACTGTATCTCCATGATCTCATATGTTAGTTTAAAATGTAAAATCCACGACATTAAACTTTAATAAACACACACTCTAAATCTGATAATTATTTTGTTTATTCAGGTAACTACAAAAAAATAAGATACAGATTATACTTGTTGCCAGTTTCATGTTTTTTAGCTTGTTGTTGGGCTAGTTTTTCAGCCTTTATGTGAAGCTTTATTTGCAACAACAAATGCACAAAGCTGGAGCTCTGTTGTCTCTAAAGAGACTAAATTAAATGTTGTGGCTTTTACACTTTGAGCTGCAGACGTCCTGGTGAGAGCTCTGGCTGAATGCTTGATGAAATGTGCATGTTAAAATCAAACCTTGATTCACCCTCCATCTATCCTCCCCTCCTTTAACCACACCCATCCCTCCATCCCTCCATCCTCACTGACCTCTGACCTGTTTCCTGTTTGATAAAAAGATCCTCTGCTTGTGCTGCCACTGAGACAAACTCCCTGAGAACGTTTCAAATCTGGAATCACTTCAAATCACAAAAAAAAACGACTTTAAATATGTTTTAGGAGTATCCAGTGGCATCACACCTGTTTCCTTTACTGCTGAATGACAGTTCAGAGGTTTTTACATGATGACTGGAAACTTCCCGGTGGAAATGTCTGAGCTGTCACTCTGGAGGACGATCTGTGGACTGGAATCACTACTTCATCCCTCCTCCTCTCCTCTTTTAATCATGTTTTTGGACGTCTGGTGGTGAACTCTGGGACTTGTAGTCCATCTGCCTGCTCTTTTGACTCCTCAACCTGCATCCAACCCAACATCTCATACTGAACAATCACACAAAGAGAGAGAAAGAGTACTAACAAGTCGACTGCATGTTACACTGAAAGAGGAGGGTTCAGGGTATGCTATCTATCTATCTATCTATCTATCTATCTATCTATCTATCTGTCTGTATATCTATCTATCTATCTATCTATCTATCTATCTGTCTGTATATCTATCTATCTATCTATCTATCTGTCTATCTATCTATCTGTCTATCTATCTATCTATCTATCTATCTATCTATCTGTCTGTATATCTATCTATCTATCTATCTATCTGTCTATCTATCTATCTGTCTATCTATCTATCTGTCTGTACATCTATCTATCTATCTATCATCTATCTATCTGTATATCTATCTATCTATCTGTCTGTACATCTATCTATCTATCTATCATCTATCTATCTGTATATCTATCTATCTATCTGTCTATCTATCTATCTGTCTGTATATCTATCTATCTGTCTGTATATCTATCTATCTATCTATCTATCTATCTCTCTATCTATCATCTATCTATCTGTATATCTATCTATCTATCTATCTGTATATCTATCTATCTATCTGTATATCTATCTATCTGTATATCTATCTATCTGTCTATCTGTCTGTATATCTATCTATCTATCTATCTGTCTATCTATCTATCTGTATATCTATCTGTCTATTTATCTGTCTATCTGTCTATCTATCTATCTGTATATCTATCTATCTATCTGTATATCTATCTCTCTATCTATCTATCTGATATCTATCTATCTTTCTATCTATCTGTATATCTATCTATCTGTATATCTATCTGTATGTCTATCTATCTATCTGTATATCTATCTGTATGTCTATCTATCTATCTGTATATCTATCTATCTATCTGTCTATCTATCTATCTGTATATCTACCTGTCTATCTATCTATCTGTCTATCTATCTGTATATCTATCTGTATATCTATCTATCTGTATATCTATCTGTATATCTATCTGTATATACTATGTTGCCAGAGGTTTGTGGACAGGTGTTGTTTTTGTGCACTTTTTGTTCTAACGCTGCAGAGTTCGATAACTTCACAAAGTTAAAGGCATCACAAAGTGCTTCATAATGAAAAGATAAAGCAGCAGATAAGAAAAGTGAAAGTAGATGAAGAAAATAGACGAAAAAAAATATCAGATTCATCACAGTCACCTAGTACTATAATATAAATGCCCCTTTGGTTTCAAGCTTTGGACGATTTGTCACTTTTCTATTCTTTACATTTTGCTAAAAAAAAACTACTTGGTGAGATTTAGGACAACATTGTGGTTTGGGTTTGTTGTACATAAAATAAGTTGTTACGTAACACCACAGTGCTTTCCTTGGGCATTTACTGTTGCCGTTAAATAGCAACTAAGCGTGCCTAATGTGACGGTGTTGAATGATAAAACATCAGTTTAGATTAATTTAAATTACTTTAGATTAGTTTAATTAACTTAATTTAGTTTAGTTTAGTCTACATTAATTTAAATTACTTTAGATTAGTTTAATTAATTTAATTTAATTTAGATTAGTTTAGTCTACATTAACTTAAGTTACTTTAGATTAGTTTAATTAATTTAATTTAATTTAGTTTAGTTTAGTCTACATTAATTTAAGTTACTTTAGATTAGTTTAATTAATTTAATTTAGTTTAGTTTAGTCTACATTAATTTGAGTTACTTTAGATTAGTTTAATTAATGTAATTTAGTTTAGTTTAGTCTACATTGATTTAAGTTACTTTAGATTAATTTAATTAATTTAATTTAATTTAGTTTAGTTTAGTCTACATTAATTTAAGTTACTTTAGATTAGTTTAATTAATTTAATTTAATTTAGTTTAGTTTAGTCTACATTAATTTAAGTTTCTTTAGATTAGTTTAATTAATTTAATTTAATTTAGTTTAGTTTAGTCTACATTAACTTAAGTTACTTTAGATTAGTTTAATTAATTTAATTTAATTTAGTTTAGTTTAGTCTACATTGATTTAAGTTACTTTAGATTAATTTAATTAATTTAATTTAATTTAGTTTAGTTTAGTCTACATTAATTTAAGTTACTTTAGATTAGTTTAATTAATTTAATTTAATTTAGTTTAGTTTAGTCTACATTAATTTAAGTTTCTTTAGATTAGTTTAATTAATTTAATTTAATTTAGTTTAGTCTACATTAATTTAAGTTACTTTAGATTAGTTTAATTAATTTAATTTAATTTAGTTTAGTTTAGTCTACATTGATTTAAGTTACTTTAGATTAGTTTAAGTAATTTAATTTAATTTAGTTTAGTTTAGTCTACATTAATTTAAGTTACTTTAGATTAGTTTAAGTAATTTAATTTAATTTAGTTTAGTCTACATTAATTTAAGTTACTTTAGATTAGTTTAATTAATTTAATTTAGTTTAGTTTAGTCTACATTGATTTAAGTTACTTTAGATTAGTTTAAGTAATTTAATTTAATTTAGTTTAGTTTAGTCTACATTAATTTAAGTTACTTTAGATTAGTTTAATTAATTTAATTTAGTTTAGTTTAGTCTACATTAATTTAAGTTACTTTAGTTTAATTAATTTAATTTAATTTAGTCTACATTAATTTAAGTTACTTTAGATTAGTTTAATTAATTTCATTTAGTTTAGTTTAGTTTACATTAATTTAAGTTACTTTAGATTAGTTTACATTACTTTAAGTCACTTTAGATGAATTTTAGCTTAATTTAGTTTAGCTTAGTTTACATTAATTTAAGTCACTTTAGATTAATTTAGTTTGGTTTAGATTAATGTAAATTACTTTAGATTACTTTAATTTAGTTTAGTTTAGTTTGGTTTAGTTTGGTTGAGAAGGGACAGTAATCCTAACCCTTATCGTGGTATAAAACATGGCAGAATTATAAAAAAGACTTCTGTTGTCCTGATCTGAACTTTTTTTTTATCAAAGTTTTGTGTTAAATTGGTGGAATTGTCCTTTAAGAGGCTTTAAATGAGTCTGTAACCTTCACATGTCCACATACTTTTGGCCACATTGTATATTTCTTCTCTTCATCTCTCTCCTCCTCTTCCTCCTCCTCCTCCTCCTCTTTTCTTCTCTCACCTCCCATCATGACCTCCTTCCTCTTCCTGTTTTCACCTCCACCTCCCTCCCCTCTCGCCCTCCCTGATTGGCTAACGGTGTGTTGTGTGTATTTCGGACTCCAGGGCGACGTGGGTCTTCCTGGACCCAGCGGTACTCCCGGCGACGGGTCGCTAAGAAGCGAACAAACTCTCACTATCTACAAAGGAGATAAGGTAACACAGCAAGGGAAGGGAATAGGAGCTGAGGACACACACAAACACAAACATGGACGTGGTTGGGTTTCATTCTTAAAATGGTAACAAGGTAAAAAGTAAAGCAGGCAGCAGGCTAAAGGTTAAATATAAGAGGAGGAGGAGCAGTGATTAACGCCACAGAGGAGAGGAAAAAAAACGCTTTCTGGAGGCAGAAATAATCTCAACTTTTCAGTTAAAACTTAAAAGAGGATGAATATGTGACAGAGAAATGAGCTGTATATTGAAAAAATATGAAATAATTTTAAATGTGTTTGCAAAATAAGGTGAAAAAAATGTCTTGAAGGTGCAGAACAAAATGATTAAAACTAAATAATATTCAGATTAAATTTTATTTTTTACTTAACATTAAAACAAAAAGGCAAAAGGAAATTGGGGATGGAGTTGGTTAGTCAGCTCTCTGACCTATCAAAATAAAGGCGTTGGACATCAGAATTACAGGAAAACAGACTTTCTATTGAGCCTTTCTGCCTCCAGAGACTCTTAAATTGTGTTAAAATCACTCCAGTCAAACAGTCCGTCCTCCAGTCAACGACCCCTCCATCTTTACCCCCTCTGTCTTCCCCGAAATGCTCCAAAACTCCGCCGCCATCACTATAAACAGCTCTCTCTCCCCTCGGTTACGGTATCCAGGGCGACGTGGGCTTGCCCGGCGACCCCGGCCAGCCAATGATCAATAGCATTGTGGAGTTTGTGGGTTTTCCTAAAGGAGACAAAGGAATGCAGGTTTGTTGGAAAAACACGACTCTCTTCAGAGACAAAATGGACAAATGTGTGTCCTCCAGCGTCCCACCTCACATTTACAAGTTTCTCTTGGTGATTAAAGAAAACGTGTATGGATTTTTGAGCCATTAATTTCACCTCATTTCTGTACGATACGACTAATAAGTTCCATCACAGTGAGCATCTCAGAACCTTTTTTTTATTATATGTTTATATTATTTCTAATATTATTATGATTATTATATTAGTGGGTTTGTTTTTCTTTTCTAATGAGTGAGATTTTTCTGAGTTTGCACAGAAGGTAAGTTCAGATCAATACTGCTCATTTACTGCAAATATGACAGCGTCCTGATGGTGTTGTCTGTTTTTCTTTCTTTCTTTCTTTCTTTCTCTAAGGGTGAACCTGGTCCAAAGGGGATCAGAGGATTTCCTGGGAACCCTGGCCAACCTGTAAGTGTTTTTTTCTTTCTTTTTTCCCAGATTTTTATGACATTTTTGTACAATAAATACTGCTGCTTTGTTAAACTGGACTGTAGATTCAAGATTATGCACGCGTAACGGAATTTTGGAAAGATATAAAACACCCTTATTTGCAGAGGAGATGTGATGTTTGCAGCAGAAATGTAATACTTGAACAACATCAAACAAACAAGGTAACCTTTTTAGTTATTAAACTGGTCCAGTATGGAGGTATAAAAACTAGCAGCTTAAATGTCCACTAAAAGTGTTTCTTTTCTCCACTAACAGGCTCAGATTGTCATTATTTTTTCAAACAACATTATGGAAATAATCTCACAGAGAAATAATACAGTTTTCTACCTTTCTCTTGATCTGCTTTGTTAGTTTTGGTTCTCCAACACGACAAAACTCTCTCATGGATATATTTGTTTTCTTCCAGAAACACATTTCTTTAGCGGGAATGTTTCAATAATGTTATCAGACTTTTATAATACATCAAACACTTGATATGAATGATGCTGCTGGATTAGCCCAACAGCACCACGTCACCCTCAGTGCTCTAAAAGCCCTTAACTTAACCATGTTTTGACTTAACTCCAGGGACCTTTCGGTTATCGTGGTGAATATGGAGAGAAGGGCATTCCTGGATACCCTGGAGCCAGAGTAAGAGCTAACTGTTGTTGTTGTTGTTGTTGTGAATCTTCCTTCCTCACCATGTTTCTTCTTCTGTGGTCAAATGCACCTCTCATCTTTTTCGTTTCCACCAATCAGGGTCCTCCTGGTTTCAACGGGCCTCCTGGGTCTCCAGGGCTACAGGTGAAAAATCAATATTCATGTTAAATCAACACAGATGAAACTAAAGAACTGACCACCACTAATAATATTTTAAAAACACCCTTAAGTGGTGCTGAAATACTTTACACAAGTCCTGCTTCCAAAAGTACGAGAAGAACTGAAGTAGAAGAAGTATCAGTGTTTATTATTAATGCATTAATGTTACAGCACACTTTATGGTATATTAGACATATTTAAGATATAAATATTAACATTTATTTTATTGACAGGGAGCCATAGGTACTCCAGGTTTCCCCGGGCAACCAGGATACATCGGCCCTAAGGTAAAATGAGGAACTGCATGCTCACTTTCATGATGTAAATAATACTTAAATGTGTGAATCAAATTGTTTGGAGTTCTTGAAGCCATCATATATAATCAGTTTATGAGGAGCTGCTCCATTATTCATCTTCATCAGACTCAGGACCTGCAGTGAGCTGTTGTTTCTGTGTAATAGCCTGTTTTCACCAGCAGATGGAGTCAGTGTTTCTGTATCTGTCATTAAGTCATTATAAGGACAAACCTTCTCCAAATAATGGCATAATATGTCCAAAATTAACTTGTTGTCTTAGAAAGTAATATTTTAATTTCTCAAAATAAAACTTGAAACTTTATTCAAATAATGATTTAGTATGTCAACATTTTGACTTATTATCTTAGAATAACAAGAATATTTCTCAAAATAATGACCTACTATTTCAAAACCATAATTTAGTTTCCCAAATAATGACTTGTACTCCAAAACAATGATTTAGTATCTCAAGATTATGACTTATTGTCTAAGAATAACAAGAAGATTTCACAACATAATGACCTGTTATCTCAAAATAATGACTTTGCATCTCAGAATAATGGATTATTATAGAGAAATAATGTATTATTTTGTCAAAATAATGACTTTGCATCTCAAAATAATGGATTATTATCTAAAAATAATGTATTATTTTGTCAAAATAATGACTTTGCTTCTCAAAATAATGGATTATTATCTAAAAATAATGTATTATTTTGTCAAAATAATGACTTTGCATCTCAAAATAATGTATTATTATCTAAAAATAATGTATTATTTTGTCAAAATAATGACTTTGCTTCTCACAATAATGGATTATTATCTAAAAATAATGTATTATTTTGTCAAAATAATGACTTTTCATCTCAGAATAATGGATTATTATCTAAAAATAATGTATTATTTTCTCAAAATAATGACTTTTCATCTCAGAATAATGGATTATTATCTAAAAATAATGTATTATTTTCTCAAAATAATGACTTTGCTTCTCAAAATAATGGATTATTATCTAAAAATAATGTATTATTTTCTCAAAATAATGACTTTGCATCTCAAAATAATGGATTATTATCTAAAAATAATGTATTATTTTCTCAAAATAATGACTTTGCATCTCAGAATAATGGATTATTATCTAAAAATAATGTATTATTTTCTCAAAATAATGACTTTGCATCTCAAACTAATGGATTATTATCTAAAAATAATGTATTATTTTCTCAAAATAATGACTTTGCATCTCAAACTAATGGATTATCGTCTCAAAATTGACTTAGAGTGTCATCTTTTTTTCCATCACCTTGGTGGAAATTATTTTTTTTTCTAATTCCACATGATGCATGATTTAAACGAGTGAAGGAGTTGTTTGGAAAAAGTCAAGTTAATAAGAAGATGCCACAGCCGCTCTTTAATATCAGAGTAAAGGCTGATTGTTAGTGTTAGTTATTAAGTTATTCAAATCTTTTTATGTGATATTTGGCTTGTGTGTGTCTCTAACAGGGAGACCAGGGTGATCCTGGAGCACCAGGACCTCCTGCTTACGTCACTGATCTGGGCACGTCTGTTCAAGGTCAATCTGATAACTGATCGTTTAATGGATCGATCACATGTCGACTGTGAGTTTAGCATGTTTGTTGACCGTCTCTTCTCTGATTGGCTGCAGGACCGACAGGTGACCCCGGTCAAAGCGGTCTGCCCGGCCTCCCTGGTGACCAGGGAGCTCCAGGATACCCTGGACCTCCAGGTCCACCAGGGGTCGGTGGCTTTGGCACAGGTAACTAATAAGAGACACAAATGTTTTTTTTTTATTATTTTGACAGTAATATGTAAATTAATCAACCACCTCTGTCCTCAAATGCAGGTCGTCCCGGATCTCCAGGTTTTCCCGGAACCCCAGGCCCAAAGGGAGAGACAGGTAACCCAGGCATACCAGGCTATGGCTCTGAAGGACTCCCTGGCTCCCCTGGACTCCCCGGACCCCCCGGCCCTCCTGGACGTCCAGGCCCCTCGAGTATGTTTCATTTCACAGAGTCTCCTGACTAAAACTCTTCCTTCACAGCATTCGTGATAAGAAAATTCTCCCAGTAGTGTTTATATTCTTATTTATGTTGTCTGCTTATTTATTTGTCTGTTAAAAAAAGCACTTTGAGCTTGATTCCTTATGTTAAAGGAGCTAAAATATTTCAATTTGTTGATATTCTTATGAATAAAAAAGTGAGGACACAGCATCTTATATCCAGCCATAAAAGCCTCGTCATGTCTTAAAGTATAAGGCAATATAGAAAGAGACTTTAAACACATCATGGCTGACTGATTTAACTGTCCTCCAAGGATTGCCCGTTGAACCCTGCGTCATCTATCCTGAGTGGTCCCAACCCAAAGGCAGGTATCCTAAAAGCGGCCATATTGCCATAGTCGCCATGGCAATATTCAGCCCCGCTAAAGCGAAACTCAAAACAACAAACACAACTTTCAGCAGGGCGGTAGCTAACTGCCAAAACGCTTTTAATTTCAACGCTATTCTGTGTGGAGGGTGCGGTGGTAAGTATAGTCGAGAAGATGGGAGCGTCTCTCTACTCCAAGCTGCTTTCTCATCTTTGGCCACAAGGTGTCGCCTGCTGTAGCGTGTTAATAATTCACTGATTTTACATGGACGTCGATGCATGGCAGCAGCTGCGTTGTTGGTTCTTTTGTTTTTTTTTGTCGGCACAAACACATTAAAACGAAGGAAGACAAAAAAATTAAGAGACCCTTGACTGAAAGAAAATAATAGTGATGATAATAGTCATCTGTTTTTCTTTCATTGGGGTTAGTATTGAGATACTTACATCGTCAGTGTATTAAGTTTAAGTGTATAATATGTGTAGAATATGTCCACTGTTTTACCTTTATTCTGTAGCTTCACAGCTGAAGACACTTTCTTCAACTATACCAAATTCCATTGACAAAAGTAGTAATTCTGTGCCGCAGAACACAGGAGCTTTTGCTCTATTTCTGCCTCTGTCGGTCAGTTTGCTTGTGTTATTGTGTGACTTCAGTATTTACAAAAGGTTAGTTTGGTTTCACCAAAGACAATAACACAAACAAACTGACTGATAATGGCAGAGGTAACCCAGCAAGCTCCCTCACTCTGCGTGGCTAATTTACATGTTTTTTCAATGGAGTTTGGTGGATTTGAAGAGAACACAGGACTGACTGTCAGCAAGGTTAAATTATGATTCTGCAATATTCTAAATATAGCATTTCAACTGATATAGATCCTGTCTGCTTCTCCAACCATCATGTACTGTAGTAATACACTGATTATAGAAGTACCTATCCCTTTAAGGTGTTTAATTACTTGACTGAAACAAGGTTTATTTACTAATTATTCATTTTCCTTGAACCAGTACAGGAGCTGACCTTAGATTCACCTCACCATAAAAGCCCAGAGTCACCTATATTTAATATTATATTTCATTATTCACAGTTTCCTGTGTTTGTGTGGGTGTTAAAATGCAACGCACTATGCATGCTGCTTGTGGCAATTAGCTCTTTGCAGCTATCACTGTCCATGTAAAATCACTGAATTAGCTCAAGGACAATGCTGTTTTATATTTTAATACGATATAAACAAGTTCATGCTTTTATTTTTTATATATTTTTATCTGTCTTCTTGCAACAGCTGCTGAACTCTTTTCATATTACACGCTGACCAAAGACACTAATATCCTGATTTCACACTGTGACACCAAGCTTCTCTTGCATTGTGCTGGTTTGAAGGATTCACGGAAAAATAAGTTTCTTCAAAACAGGAACTTTACAAATCGACTTTCATCAGTCAGTGCAATTCAGCTTCAAGCTCAAACAGTGTGAAATCTAAAAATGAATGGAGTTTTCTTGTTATTTTGGTGGCTAATTTACTATTTTAACATCTAATTGATTGATTTTTTATGTGTGTGTGTTTGCAGGTTCTCCTGATGGTTTCCCCTCCAGCGTCCCTGGAGAACCTGGGCCACCTGGTCCCAGAGGACTGACTGGAAACACTGGATTCACCGGCAACAGAGGTACATATATATACCAACGCGATCTCAGGGGAAGACGAATAAATAAATAACTAAGACGTCAAACACTCTAGAGATTTTGGCTGCTTTGGCTACCGTAACACATCTTCTTTCTGACGAGTGAAAAGAAAAACATCCAAAATAATAATAATAACTGCAATTTTTTTTGTTACAAGCTTTGTGATAAATTATTGCCACAACTGGCTGATTTAGGTAATAAATCTCAGGGTTCCTGTGGTTCTTAAAATGTCTTAAATGAAAATCTGGGTAATTAAGGGCTCAAATCGTCTTAAATTTACTGTAAATTTGCTGTAGGTGTTAAAATTTCAGATGGTGCGTTTAATGCCAATAGGAAAACACAAAATTCAGAGATTTGCTGCAATTTTTCACATTATTTTGTTCACAAAGTTCACTTCTTTGTTCTTGAAAGTTGTGAAATTAAAGTTGTAGAAAAATGTAAAGCGTTATGACTTCAATTTGTGTTGTTGCAAGTTTTAAAGGGCTGACAAAAAAATCGGCATCAGCCTCAAAAACTCCATGTCGGTCGGGCCCTACAATAAATGAACTATTTTCTACTAAAGAAATTGCATGACATTTCTGTTCTTAAATTATATTTGTTGAGGTCTTAAAAATGGTGAAATAACCCTGCACTTAATTAGGTTGAGGTAAACTCTCACAGTTGAGCTGGAGCTTGAGCTTCTATGTGTGAAAGAGTTTAAGCTTATTATCACACTCCTCATCCCTCCTTTTATTCATCTTCCTTCTTCCTGTTTCCCTCCAGGTGATCTAGGTGACTGTGCCTGCTTAGGAGGAGGCACCTCAGGGTCGCAAGGGTTACCTGGACCCCCAGGACCCAACGGTAACCCCGGCTCCCCTGGACGAAAGGGTGAAATCGGAGACTCTGGTTCGCCTGGCTTTAATGGCGTCCAGGGACCTCCTGTGAGTTGAATTTGCTGCAGCTTTCATCCCACTTCTTCTTTTTCCAGCGTCCAGATATCACACGTTGAAGAGTCCGGTGTTATGACTGCATGTTCGTCCGTTATTTCTGTCCTCCTTCAGGGTCGTCCTGGTGTCAGCGGCTTCTTCGGTCGTAAGGGACAGAAGGGGGAGTCTTACTACCCCAACCTGGGCGTCGGGGTGAAAGGAGAGCTTGGAAACACCGGACCAAGAGGACCAACTGGTGAAACTGGAAAACCTGGCAGAGACGGACTTCCTGGCTTCCCTGGAGCCCCCGGACCCCCAGTAAGTGCCTCGGCACACATTTCCTGTTCTTAAACGACGGTACGCAGATCGTAAAACGACCTTCCTGTCCTCTCCAGGGCGACGCCGGCTTCGGCACACTCGGAGAGAAAGGTTTCCCAGGGTTCCCAGGGGCTAAGGGTCGCTCAGGCGGCCCCGGCGAACCTGGACTCGGCTTTGCTGGAACGCCCGGCTTCCGCGGAGAGCCTGGAGAGCCCGGTTTCCCCGGGTTGCCGGGGCAACCAGGTTTGCCCGGACCATCAGGTAAGTGATGACGGGGAGGAACAAAAAGAAAGAACAGGAAGAGTGTGTGTGAGAAAAAGTGAGATAGAAAGTGTGTGTGGATGTAATGCCTTCTTCTCCCTACAGGGGTCACCCCGTCCAATCACTCCATGTACTGTAGTTCCCATAGCAACCTCATCCTAACAACCTAAACCAGACATTTCCTAGGGGGCAAACAGAAGCAGCCAAGGACATGGAAGTGGTTCCTGTTAGACTCTCTGCTGTCCCTCCTGCCTCGGCTGCTGCAGTTAACTGCGTGATTAATGGCCTCCATTAATGAGCTTCCTCTGCAGCCAATAATCTACAGCCCATAAACTGCTTCATCAGTCCACTCATTGACGCACAGCGATGAGCGTTTAGCGCTGACTGCCCAACAGCTGCTGTGCTTCTTTAGTCTCAGGGGATTTTTTTTTGGCCCGTCAAAATCTGTAAAATGATTTTTTAAGTCTTTTAAAGGAAAAAAAATGGTGTCTGTTTTACATTCAACCTGCTGGAAAAATGACATGAAAGACCAACAAGATGTTGAAAAGTCTGCTTCCAGAACATCCTGTCTTGACTGCTTAAGTTTATGAGCATGTGTGAATAGAAAATGGGATTTTTCAGGCTGAAATTAGACATTCAACAAATGCAAAGTTTTTTAATAAATTATTGCCACAACTGGCTGATTTAGGCAATAAATCTCAGGGTTCTCACAGTTCAAAAAAAAGTCTTAAAATGTCTTAAATGAAAGTATAAATTGTCTTAATTTGCCGTAAATTTGCTGTAGGTGTTAAATTTTTGTGGTGTGTTAAATGCCAATAGGAAAACACATTATTCAGAGATTTACTGCAGTTTTGCACCTTATTTTGTTCACAAAGTTCACTTCTTTCTTCTTGAAAGTTGTGAAATTAAAGTTGTAGAGAAAAGCTTAGTGTTATGCCTTCGCTGTTGCAAGCTTTAAAGGACTGAAAAACAATTCATTAAAAATTATTATCGGAGATTAATCGGTTATCTGATTTCTTTATCCTGTTAAATATCAATATCGACATCGGCCTCAAAAACTCAAATAAAAAATAACTATTTTCGACCAAAGAAATTGTTATGATATTTTTTGAGTCTTAAATTATATTTGTCAAAGTCATAAAAAGTCTTAAAATTTAAATTTGATTTTTAAAATGGTGCAAGAACCCTGAAATCTGAACCTAAATCAGACAGTTGGGGCTTGGATTTATGCAATAGCATGATGTCTGTGTACAGACTCAATAATAATACACTGCAGGTAAAATAAATGTAATAAGTGACACCAGTGGCCTCCTTTAGACGTCCTCTGAGACTAAAGGACACAAAGTCCTCATCTCCAGTGTGAATGTGTGCTCTCAAACCACGGCGCTAACGCTGAACAAATGATTGGTTTTGCTCTTAATATCCAGGTTATTGTCGCTCACATGAGCTGAGAGGAAACAAAGGGAGAGGATAAACCTCTTAACACTGGCGTCTCTCTTCTCATTGAGTGGAATAACCTGTTTTGAAGCACTGAAGCAGACATTTTTCAAGATGCTTTTTTTGCCTTAACTGAATGAGCCTGGAATTAATTGAATGGATTTGATTTGCTGATATCTGTGTGATGAAAAGACGAAGATTTAATTTGCTTTATTGGCGCATGCAAATGACCCTGACTGGCTTTGTATGCTGCCATCTTCTCTCTTTATCTCTCTCTCTACTCTCTCTCTCTCTCTCCATCCACCTGACCTTCCCTGTGCATGTCTATCTGTCCAGGTGAAAACAGCTGTGAAGGGGTTAATGGCGCCGGAGAGGGAACGGGTGGGTAACTAACTTTTTCATCCACCGAGCCACAGTAACCATTCAGGCAGTGGTGGATTCATAAGAGCCAACAGGAAGTGACGTCATTAGCTGCTCTGGGGGTTTTGGGGGGGCTTTATGTAGTTAATCAGGTCTTTTCTTGTGTTCACAACGCAAACGACGTGGTCGACAATCTGTAATGATAGACGAACAAAACGAACTCGATAAAAGGAAAAGAAAAGCACTTAAAGACGTCAAACACTCTAGAGCTTTTTGGCTGCTTTGCTATCGTAACTCATCTTCTTTCTGACGAGTGAAAAGGAAAAAAAATTATAATCATAAGTGCAAAATTTTGCAATAAATTATTGCCACAACTGGCTGATTTAGGTAATAAATCTGAGCATTCCTATGGTTCCTTAAAAAGTCTTAAAATGTCTTAAATTAAAATCGGGGTAAATAAGGTATGAAAATGTTTTAAATTAAAGTAAGGTCTTAAATTGTCTTAAATTTACTGTAAATTTGCTGTAGATATTAAATTTTACATATGGTGCGTTTAATGCCAATAGGAACACACAGTATTCAGAGATTTACTGCAATTTTTCATGTAATTTTGTTTATAAAGTTCACTTCTTTATTCTTGAAAGTTGTGAAATTAAAGTTGTAGAAAAAAGTTAAGTGTTATGCCTTCAGTTTATATCCTTGTTGCAAGTGTTAAAGGACTTTCTAACGAGTGAAAAGGAAAACATCCAAAATACACATCTATCTTTGTCTGTTTGCGTCTGCAGATTTCTCCTAAATTCATGCGAAATTCAGCACTAGATGCCTCGTTAGCATATTAAAAAAAAACAAACATTTGTCTTAACGTGGATCATCACCTGGGAAAGTTTCATACGATATCTATTGGTTAACATTTTTAAGTAATAGAATAAGTAATATAATAATAATAATAATAATAATAATAATAATAATAATAATAATAATAATATTTAATATTTACAGTATGTACTGAAAAACAAAAGAAATATATTTTTAATGGCAAATAAAATTGAATAAATAAATAAAAAATAAATTAAATGTATTATTATTATTATTATTATTATTATGACTATGGATATGAATTAAACTATGTACAAAAATTATAAAAATAGACAATAATATACAACAACAACAATAATAATAATAATAATAATAATAATAATATAAAATAATGACAATATTTCTACCTTATTCAGTATATATTTCATTTATTCCTCTCTTAATTCTGAAGGTTTCTTCCGAGCAATTTGTTCATGTATCATTCAAAGCCTAATTTATGAAACATTTTATTCCTAAATAATGACAAAATTGTATTTTATGGCTGCTCAAAAAGAACTCAAGTTAAATTTAAGTGACTAAACAAGTCAGAAAATCAGTATTGTACAGTGTGTATCTTTGTGTTTCTGTCTTTGAGGAGATAATAGTCTATTCGTTACAAGAAGCAGATAAATAAAACTGTTCTGCAGGGCATTTCAATCTGAAATAGAAAAGGTCCTTTGAACTTCAAAATAAAAATCCTTCAGTGAGTGCATGCTCATTCAAACGCTGCTGCAGCTTTTATCCTCAGATATGAAATCACAGCAGCAGAGAATACAGTGAATTCACTTCCTGTTGCTGATCGATCTGTTGTTTGTGGTGTGAACACGTGGTGAACGTCAAATAAAGGCCTCCGCTGAAGGAGAAGAAGATTATGTTGGTTTTACAGAGAAATAGTTTAAAGGAAGTGACAATTTTCTGCAAGTATTTTGTTTTTGTTTTTTTTTAGAAGACAATTAGCTGGCTGTCAATCGTTTGTTCATGACGGAGCTGATGGAAGCCTCTCGCTCGCTGCGTCTCCACTCTGGTTGATGATTGACAGTCTGGTTTTCGATAAACCACTTTTTTTTAGAAATGTGTTACTCTCCTCTTCCTCCAATCAAAGCTGCTGAAACCTGGCGCATGTTTTCAAGCCCTGCCTCTGCTAAGTGCTTTTTAACCAGTTTTTTTTTGGGGGGGGGGGGGTGGCATCACCAGACTTCTGTTTGATTTAAATAATAAAAATAATTCCCCAACAAAAAAAAATAATTCATGATCTTTAATTTTTTAGTCATCATGCTGCAGTTTGTTTGAGCTGCCCTTCATTGTGAAGACTTTTGCAACTAACGACATCCAACATAATAATAATAACAACAATTAAACTCAGCTTAACTTAACACTAAATCAATATGTGGCATGAATGGAGGCGACAGACAATCACTGCTGTGAAAGACACAAATCACATTAAGTTTACTGGCTGTTTAAAACATGTTAAAGACTCTAGGTGTCACTTTAAAGGGATAGTTCAGGGGTGTAAGAGGTGCTTATAGGTGACGGTGAAGTTTTCACCTCGTTGCCTTTCTGTCTGTCAGTTTTTTATGATGGGGAACTGAAGCTGTTGAATCCAATCCACGCTCTAGTCAAAGCCACCAAACTCCATTGAAAAAACTGTATTTTTTTCATTTAGGGTGTTACTGGTCAACTGCTGCCTCTGTGGGTTAGTGTGTTTGTGTTGTTAGATGACTTTGGTGAATCCGGATTAACGTAAAGTGACACAATAACACAAACAGACTAGCCGATTGAGTCAGCAGCAGAGCAGCAAAGCCCCATGTTCTGCACAGTAAAATTACATTTTTTTTCTATGGAGTCTGGTTGCCTCAGCAAGAGCATAAGAAACGACTTAGGTTATCTGTCAGAAAATGAATAAGTACCTTTTATAACCCCACTTTAAAACACCCTAACTATCCCTTTAATGGAGCAAATAACTTAGAATGACTCTGTGTTTACTGTATATATTTATATTCAGATCTGGACCAAATACTATTTTACAGAGCTCTGTGATGTGTAATCTTTAACCTAACTGAGCCTCCTCTGTTAGGTCAGACAAACAAACAAATGTGATTTTGTTAGGACTTCTTAAGAGAAGTGTGTCATTATTTCTTATATGAATGTGGAATACAACTGTTAAAGTATTAACATGATCGCTAACCTTTATGTGACTGCTACCAGGCCAAGTGCTACCTTGCCGCATACCTGGTGAGGTTGGAGACCCCGGTATCCCCGGTTTACCTGGAGCACCAGGTACGATTCAACAAAGTGATTTTTTTTATGACTGTTTTCACATCTAATAGTTGATTCTGGAATTTTTAAAACATATCTCATTGTGCTTCAAATGTTAAAATAAGATTTAGCTTATTTTTGTTTTGCATTAATATTTATCTTTTAGTTTTTCTTAAAATGACGCACTCAAAAGTCGTTCGTCAATTGCTAATTCTTATTTTTTGTTGTTAAGAATTCTTTCATTTCAAAGCGTCCCACCTGAAACATGTTTTAACTGTATGTTAAAAAAAATCAGTATTAACAAATTAGAAATCAGTGTTATATCAGAAGAAAAGGTATGGTGATATTGTGCCATGTCAATATTTTTCCCACCTCTAGTTAACACAGACGGCTTGCTAATAATACCGTTTTATTTCTTATAAACAGACATAAAACTTTACTGTGCACTGTGTGTCTGTCAGGTCCTAAAGGTCAGCCAGGTTTCCCAGGATCCCCTGGAGGTCCAGGGTTTGATGGTGCCAAAGGAGAGAGAGGAGAACCCGGTTCTGGAGGCCAACCTGGACCACAAGGTGAGCCTTGGTAGTCTCTGTAGTGTTTGTTATCCAGAGTAGAGTCAGCACTGGATTGTTTCCTTTGTCGTTCATCCGTGCAGGTTTCCCTGGACCCAGGGGGGATCCTGGACTTCCAGGTATCCCAGCAGCCGGTTTTGAGGGAGCCAAGGGGAAAGATGGCGCCCCAGGACGCCCTGGAGCCAAGGGCCAGCCTGGAGAGGTCCTGGGAGCCACACCTGGTAGCCCAGGACGGGACGGTCTGCCAGGAGCCCCTGGAGACAAGGGTCAGCCTGGGACGCCAGGAGGACCTGGATTACCTGGTGGGTCTGAGATGGAAAGACTCCTTATGTATGGAGCAGTATTGGTGCTAGTTGTGGTAGCAGAAGTATGACAGTAGTAATATCTATGATCTGTGCCAGGTGGTGACGGACGTTTCGGCGTTCCTGGACTGAAGGGAGAGCGTGGCGTTGATGGTTTTCCCGGTGCTCCCGGTCTTCCCGGGCTTCCAGGTGAGCCGACTTTTGGCATCCCGGGTCGGCCTGGACCTCCTGGCCCCAGCGGATTGAGCGGATCACCAGGTGAGGGGAAAAAGACTTCTGTTTAATTTTGTAGACATTTCAGCCTCGGCTGTGTCTAAATCCAGTGTAAAAGACTCATTGTTGTGTTTGATCTCGGCTGTTGTCTTTCCTCACTTTTACCTTTTTTCCACTGGTTGTCTTCCACAATCCTCCATTTTTATGAAGCCACAGTTTTGTTCCTGTTGTTCATTTTAAACTCTGCATCACCCAAAGAATGTCTTCTCCTGTTTTGTATTTCTCTTTGTCCCGTGTCTCTTCCTCCTTTTCCTCCCTCCTTCCTACACTCCACCACCATTATCTCCACCCATCCTCTCATCCCTCCATCCTTTTCTTGGTGTTGGGTCATTCGTAATAGGCTGCCAAGGTGAGAAACTCTCTCCCACATCCATCCATCCATCATCCATTCATCCTTTGCTTCCATCCCTCCATCCTCCTGCTATTCATGCATTAGACCAAACGCTTTGACTGCAGTCTTCCTGCTCTCCTTTTCTCAGCTGTACAGCTGGAAAATGTCCATCTTCATGAAAATGAAAATGAAAATCTGTTTTTTTTTAATCCAATGATCGACTTCTGGTGTTTTAAGCCCCGCCCATCCACCCTGACACCTGTCCTACACAGCGATTTGTGTTCTCTATACTTCCTGATTCATTATGAAATAATTTTGGGGGCTTTTCATTATATTATAGTGTATCATTTTTCACAGGAACAGCTATGAAAGGTGTACGAGAACAGCCTGAACTGTGTGAGGCTTTTAGGGTTGATCTCTGTGACTTCAAAAAGGCATGTTCCTTGTTTTAAATACGCACAAACGCATGGTTTTTAGTTGTCTAATATGTCCAGGTTTAGGGGACAGCAGAGCCTTCTAGATGGGTTGTGAACAATGGCATCCCATACTGGGGTAACGTTCATTCTCTCCACCAGCCAGCAGGGGGCGATACTGGTGGTTTCAAAAAGAAGTCTGGTTGATGTCCATTTATTGAATTATGGTCAAATATATGGTGAAAAATAACACATAAAGAAGGAGCTGCTTTGGGGTGTGGCTTCTGTGTGATTAAAACAATTCACATGAACTGTTTTTCCCAAAGGTGGCTTTTTCCTCATTTTCCTCAAGGTCTCTGCGCCGTTGGTGGATGTTTTTCTTATTCATTTTTTTAAATTATTTTTTATTGTTGTTTTTAGTTTGAATTGCGAAATATATGAAAAATGCCATACAAATAAAGTTTGATTTGATTTGAATTACAAAGGCTCATTGCTAATCAGGCTAGCTCGCTAGTGCTAGCGTTAGCTGACAACATAGCAACATATATCTCTGTCTCTGTCTACCTTCTTGTCGCTATGTTATCTAACGCTAGCACTAGCGAGCTAGCTTGATTAGCGATGAGCCGCTGGAATGCTAATTGTGGTTCACAAACATGAGCTCAGACCATCGGCAGCATAGACCTGTCAGTCACACTGCAGCCACGCCCAAAAGCTTTATGTGTTAATTTCACCATATATCAGACCATAATTCAGTAAATGAACACTCTGATGTGTTAAAACATTATTTAAACTAACCATTCAGACCATAAACTCATATTTATAGTGTTTGCAGAGGTAATACAGTAGGAGAGAAAAGGGTCATTTTCCCGTAGACTTCAATACAAACAGACCACCAGTATCGCCCCCTGCTGGCTGGTGGAGAGAATGAAGTTTAAGTTACTTCAGTATGGGCTTCATTGTACAGATCTCAGTGTTGCCCACTGATTCATCCCTTCTCCTTGTTGTTTCTGGGTGGTTAGTTCATGCACCTGTGGAAAACTGAGCTCTCACTGTCAAATTTACCTCCCTGGTGTCCTGTTTATGTCACGGGTTTAATTTTCAACAACATAGTATTTTACTGGACTCTTAAATCTTATAATGATAAAAACATAATAATGTCCTCTTTTCTCAGAGATTAAATAATGTTGTTTCCACTTGGCCACTTCGAATATTTGATCCATAATATACAGCTCCATTACCGGCCAGAACAAGATGGACATTTTAGCTGTGAGAGATTCGGAAGCTGAAAGTTCTCCAAAATATGACTGTTGACATTTTTTTATTTTTTTTTTTTATTATTATTTTTGCAGCCGGTACTAACCCTCGTAGTTCAAGTACATCTTGAAGTGTAATCTGTAGTGCAGTAGGCTTGTGTGGCAACTACATATTTGGGCTAAAATGCTATTTAACAACGCTTCACTGACCCCAGAGGTATTTTATGCACTCTTAAAAAAGGACCTTTAATATTCAACTCATCCCAAATTTGTGACACCTCAGATGATTTTAACGTAGCTGCATGATGGGTGTGTTGAAAATGAGTTCTCTTTTTAAGAATGTACTACTAGCAGTAGTAATAGTAGTAGCATTAATACGCTATCCTGTGGGACACACAAACTTTAGACGGTTGTAACTCGCTAATTCAGTCTGGAATTGCACTTGAGTTCAATGAAATATTTCTGTATGATTACAGATTTGATCGGGAAATTTTTAAAACATCTTAAATCTGTGCATGCGTGTCTGAAATTAGCCACAACATTAATGCTTGCATCAATGAAAATCTAAGTGCAATTGCAGCCTAATAAATGTAATATAACAGGTGTTTTCACAATGCTGTGTACTTATTTTTGCCAAATTGTGTGTGTGTGTGCTCAGAATAGAAATAATTGCTATATTAATTAGGAAGCTGTATATTTTTTGGAGGTAAGTTTATTTTTTATAAAAGAAAAGGTAAGTTGCTTTCAGGACAGATATGTAGATTATTGTCCATATTTCCATTTTAATGTAAATGTCCATCATCCGTCCACCGCTAGGTTTCCCCGGTCAAAAGGGAGAGAGAGGAGACCCGGGTTTCCCAGGTCCTGCTGGAATGAAGGGAACCCCAGGACTTCCTGGCACCTCTGGATCACCAGGTCCCAGAGGCCCCCCTGGACCCCCAGGACCAGAAACTCGAAAGGGGATCCCAGGAATCCCAGGAAGGAAGGGTGAGGAGCTGCTGCCGATCATCACTCTCATCTTCTTACTCCTTCCTGACAGGAACTCACACCGTTTTCAATCTCTGCTTGTTTCCACAGGTGAGAGAGGTTTCCCCGGACTGGTGGGTTTCCCTGGACTACCAGGTCGCCCTGGATCCCCAGGGTTTCCTGGGGGCAAAGGTGCATCTGGAGGGCCTGGAAGGAACGGATTCAACGGCGGTCCTGGATTCCCCGGACAGAAAGGTAGAGAACGAAGGAGGACGACGATGAGGGCTTCATCCACATGGTGTCACAAGCATGTTCATTACATCGATACTTTTGATTAGTTTTCTGTTCAGTCTGGTCAGTTTCACACTAATAAACACAAATAAAAAGTACCGCCCTGAAAGCTCAATTTCTAAATCTAAAAATAAAACAAACACTCGTCAGGATGCAGCGATTCAACATCTCTGGTTTTTACTTCCGTAGGTGAGAGAGGATCTCCCGGTCTCCCCGGCTTGCCTGCTCCTCCTTTTCGCTCAGAGTTTGTGGAGAAAGGAGAACCCGGAGTGAACGGAGGCACCGGCAGTCCTGGCTTCCCCGGGCCCAGAGGTGACGCTACTTCCTGTTTAGAATTAGACGGATGTTCGAGGCTGCAAGAAACACTAAATAAAATGTTCTCCATCTGGTTTCAGGTGACAAGGGTCTGCCCGGTCTGCCTGGTCGTCAGGGTCTGCCTGGACTTCCTGGTTACGCTGAGCAGAGTAAAGGGCAGCCGGGGCAGCCTGGTATCCCCGGGCAACCAGGATCCCCCGGCTTCCCGGGACCGAAGGGAGAAGCAGGAATTATGGGATTCCCCGGAGTGTCTGGACCGAGGGTAAAGAAACACTTTAGAGTTTCAAACCCAAACATGGCGACAAGTTCATCCAGTGAGACTCAAGTTCTGACGGCTTCTTTCAGGGTGATGATGGTCTGCCTGGTTTCCCTGGCAACCCTGGAGAATTTGGTCGGCCGGGTGGAAAAGGTGAGTGAAACATGAAAACCATCTGCTTATGAAAACATAAATCTGGCCTGGCTCACGTGTTTTTGTTCCTCAGGTGCACCTGGAGAAAGTTTTGGTTATCCTGGACGTCCAGGAGCTAAAGGCCAGCCAGGAGAGCCCGGCTTCCCAGGTGAGTTTTTCACAATCACACCTTACCTGAATCTGCTTTGATCTTTTCAACAATCATTCAAGTGTGGACACAGAAAACAGCAGAAAAGACAAAAAAGAAATGTCATAATTTAACAATTTGGCTCAATCACATGGTACGAATGTAATGCAATAAACCAAGTGATTAGTGAAATAGCAATAACATTTAATGTGATCATGCAGTGTACCCACAATAAAATAAGTGACTAAATAATAAATTAATATTAAAACTTAAAGACAGTAAAATAAGTGTTTAAGACAATGAGAAAATAAGACACTAATCTGATAAAATAGAACAAAATATTAATACTTAAATATAATAAAATAATTAAAAATAATTAATTAAAAAAGATACAATACAAGTGAGAATAAGTGATTAATACAATGAAACAGAAATAAAAATATAAATAATATTAAAACTTAAATATAATAACATTGAAAAAATATTTAAAAACTTAAATACAATAAAATAAGTGATTAATACAGCAAAATAGAAATGATATAAATACTATAAAGTGATTAAGACATTAAGGTTATTAACACTTGAATACAACAAAATAAGTCATTAATGTGATGAAATTAAAAATATTAAGACTTAAATATAACAAAATAAGTGAGAATACGTCATTAATACAAGAAAATAAAATAAAATAAAATAGAAATAATATTAGAACTTAAATACAATAAAATAGAAAAAATATTAAAACTTAAACACAATAAGTGATTAATACAATAAAATAAACATAAAAAGAAATAATATTGAAACTTAAATGCAATAAATTATTGATTAATACAATAAAATAGAAATAATATTAAACCTTAAATATAATAAATTTGAAAAAATATTAAAACTTAAATACAATAAAATAAGTGATTAAAACAATAAAATCAAAGTAATATTAAAACTTAAACACAGTAAAATAAGTGATTAAAACAATAAAATCAAAGTAATATTAAAACTTAAACACAGTACAATAAGTGATTAAAACAATAAAATCAAAGTAATATTAAAACTTAAATACAATAAAATAAGTGATTAAAACAATAAAATCAAAGTAATATTAAAACTTAAATAAAGTAAAATAAGTGATTAAAATGCTGATTCAGCAGCTCTCAAACTGTGTGTGTTGACACACATTTTGCTTATGTTCGGCCTCCATTTTTTAACACATTTTAATACCTCCGCCGTTTTTATGTACTAAAAGGATGTCTTATGATGTCTACGATTGTCTCTCTTCAGGTGGCCGTGGCAACGATGGCGTCCCCGGTGACAACGGTTTTCCTGGAGGTCCTGGTTTCCCTGGACAGAAGGGAGCTCCTGGTGAAGGAGGACGGCCTGGAATAATGGGTGAGACAGACCGTAGAGAGAGGGAGTCGTGTTCAGAGGAAGCCACAGTCAGCTACTAAAACGTTTACCTCGTCCTCTCTGCAGGCTCCCCTGGCTTCCCTGGATCCAAGGGCCAGGCCGGCTACCCAGGAAGTAGAGGACCAGATGGGCCTCCTGGCCTCCCTGGAGGTCCTGGAGTTCCTGGAGCCAAAGGTTTACCTGGAGCCCCTGGTTTGGATGGACTCAATGGACTTGGTGGACCTAAAGGGCTCCCTGGAACCCCAGGCAAGGACCTCAGTACACCACCAGATTCTAGACTGGTCTACATGAGAGTCCTGATCCACTTCCAGGACCTGCAGTGACCATGCTGCCATGATCAGCTGGTCTCCTTTGTTTCTATGGTGACCAGCTGCTGTTTAATGTTTGTTTGTTTGTTTCCTTACAGGTGGGAGTGGGGGAGGTCGCCCTGGTGCTCCTGGGATACCAGGGCAGAAGGGAGAGAGAGGCGTCTCCTTCCCAGGAGGTCCTGGTTACCCCGGACCAAAGGGAGAGAGAGGAGAATCAGGTGTGATGGACTTCAGGGACTTTTAAAAATGCTGAGTGTAAATGAAAGAATATCAGAGTGACGTCACCTTTCTTTGTCAGGTGGTCCTGGACGTATCGGGTTCCCGGGTCTACCAGGTCCTCCTGGTCCATCTGTGGGGTCGGACATTCCTGGACCTGTAGGAGACCCTGGCCTCCCTGGACTGGATGGAGAGTATGGTAAATACATTTCCTTCCTCCTTTCCTATCCTGTCCTCTCTTCCCATTTCCTTCCCTTTCCTGTCCTACCTTTTTCCTCAACCTAATTTCCTTTTCTGGTTCCTTTCCTTTCCTCTCCTCTCTTCTCCTAACTCTCTCTCCTCTCTCCTCCAGGTTTCCAGGGTCCTCCAGGTCCTCCAGGTCCTCCTGGTCCAGGTACAGCCCAGGGCGACAGAGGAGACGCTGGGCTCCCAGGCTTCCCCGGCTCCCCCGGCAGGAAAGGAGAGTCCGGCATCCCCGGTGGCCCTGGACTCCCCTCCAGCCTCGGGTTCAAAGGTCAGACGGAGCCTCAAACAGCCTCTAAACGACAAAAAATAGATAAATAAAAAATGAGTGACAAAAAAAACCAAAATCTACTTTTCAGGAGGACGAGGTGATACCGGCTTCAGTGGAGGTCCTGGTCTCAAAGGTTTCCCCGGTGACCCTGGTTACTATGGAAACAAGGGAGCCAAGGGATTACGAGGTAGGAGGTCCTTTAATCAGGTAGAGCAGAAGCCGCCGTGGCACAGGAAGTGACGCTCATCCTTCGTTCCCTCTTTTCTGTGCTCCCACACCTCCTCTCCAGGTCCTCCTGGTCGTAAGGGTCTCCCCGGCGCCACGCCTGTTCCGTCACGAACCAACGTACAACCGTTTGGAGAAATGGGGTTCCCTGGTGCAGCCGGAGGCCCCGGTAACCCCGGAGAAACCGGTCAGCCTGGAATACCTGGACGCCCAGGTAAGAAATTTCTGATGTTTGCTGCTAAGAAAAGATAATATTTTCACCTTCTTATATATCTGAATAACTTTTTTCCTTCAAGATTTTGTGAAATACACCAACAGAAGAGTGTAAAATAATTTACAAATGAGCTTTCGAGGTGCTGGATGTTGTTGTCTTTAAACAGAGCTAAGCTAGCTGTTTCCTTCTGTTTACAGTCTTTATGCTAAGCTACGCTAACAAGCTGATAGTATTTATACCTTTATATATATTATACAGAAAATGTGTTTTAGTGGTTGTTTGTTTTTCTGGATTCATTTCTGACCTCTCAGAGAATTCCAGTGTTCTGTCAAAAATGCTAAAATAGAATTGCTGTTATCCATGATTTTTTAAAAATACTGATTTACAAAAAACAGAAACTTAATAAATAGACTTGTGGTCTCTCTCCTGCTGCAGGTCCTAAGGGTCGTCCCGGTGCTGTGGGTAAACTTGGCCGGACTGGATCTCCTGGTTTTCCCGGATCTGTCGGCGACCCCGGACCCCCTGGTTTCCCTGGAGCCACTGGAGAACAAGGTCAGTGCTCAGTCTGCATGTCAGGGATGAATCCTCATGAGAAAACGTAACATCGTCTTATTTTATTGAAATGACAATGATGAAAAAAACACTGACCCTGAACTCCTGTTGTCCTCTTGTCCAGGTTCCCCTGGTGCCGCCGGACGCCCCGGTCCTCCTGGTGGTGTCGGTCGCAGCTACAGCATCGGCTACACTCTGGTGAAGCACAGCCAGAACTCCCAGGTTCCCATGTGTCCTCAGGGCATGGCCAAGCTGTGGGACGGATACAGTCTGCTGTACGTGGAGGGACAGGAGAAGGCGCACAACCAGGACCTGGGTATGGAAAACGCTTTCCCATCAGCCCAGAACACGTTTGTTGATAGCCAGCTGAGCCCCACGGTGTTGTCATGGAAACCACTTCCTCCTCAGGTTAACACTGTTAGCACTGTTAGCCGCGAGCCAACTGCACCAAAAACCACATGTTCAAATGATTCCTCAGAAAATATTTATTTCGTGTTTTTATACAAATGTTCATCAATGCGTGTCAATTTCGGCTTGTTCCATGCTTTCAGTCTTTTCAACATTAACAACTTTATTAGTTGGATATAATTTATGCATTACTGTAATTACTGTTACATATTCTGTTATTTCATTATTGTTCACATTGTTGTAACAAGTTAAGACAAATTAAAAATATTCTATTCTATTATGCAAAAAAAAATGACTTGGTTAGGTTTAGGAAAGGATGGCGATTTGGGTTAAAATAAATGCAGAGGTGTGTGAAGTATGGAACAAGACAAATGAGTTGATTTTGACTCCTGGTTTCAGGACACCAGATAGTCTGATGATTTTTGGCCCTCCCTTTCACCCTTACAACTTCCTTCCTGGTTCATGACAGGGGCGTCACTAGGTTTTAAGGACAAGGGGGGCTTAGCCCCCAGGAGATGCACAGGATGTGAGAAAGCATGTTTATACATGTATAGATGTACGTTATATCATTACTTAGACTCACTTTATGTTGAATTTGTTGGCATTTTTTGTAAAAAAAAAAATTAAATAATATAATAAAAAAAACAAAACAACACCAAATTATTTAGGGGGGCTTAAGAATGTTAAAAGGTCCAATGTCACCACTAGTTCATGACTATGTGGATTAGAAGATGATTTCATGGGATGTATATAAGTGATAAATTAAAGTGGAAACTGGATATGGCTTCAATAAGTGTCTCTGTTTGTGCGTCCAGGTCAACCCGGGTCATGCCTCCCCAGGTTCAGCACCATCCCCTTCCTCTACTGCTCCCCCAACGAGATCTGCTACTACGCCAGCCGCAACGACAAATCCTACTGGCTGTCCACGACCGCCCCCATACCCATGATGCCCGTCGCCTCTGAGCAGATCCGGCCTTACATCAGCAGGTAGCGGCGCCTCTTTATGACTGCTTGTGTTGTGAATAAATACTCCAGATGTGCTTTTATTGAGCGAAGCTCTTTGAATCCAGGTGTTCTGTGTGCGAGGCTCCATCTCAGGCCGTGGCGGTCCACAGTCAGGACATGACCATCCCCACCTGCCCACCTGGGTGGAGGAGCCTCTGGATAGGATACTCCTTCCTCATGGTAAACACTGTCTACTGTTTCCTTTAAATCTGGAGATTAAATACAAACATACAGTCATGAAGAAATTACAAAATGTTCTCTCTTCGACAAAAAGAAAAACACTAACTAGGAAATAAATGTCTCATTGGAAAATAGAGATATATGTAATAATTTTAAATACACCTACAGTAGTTTTTTTTGAAAGCTTGCTCATTTAAATAATGTAAAAAACACAGGAAGTGATGTATTTTGATGTCTTGTAGCTGCAGTTAAGGTAGAATAAATGGTTACTATTATTATTGTTATTATTATTATTGTTTTATATTTATATTTTCTTATAACTTCATAAATAAAATTTGGTTTATTTTTAATATTTTGTCATCATTTTATATTAGAAATAAAATATTTCTATCCTTATGAAATTATATTGTAAGAAAATATAAATATAAAATATATTGTAATATTACGATCAAAACAGCTAATTTATTTTTAATATTTTATGTCATCATTTTATAATAGAAATAAAGATATTTGTATCTTTCATCATAATGTTACAAAATAAAATACAACTATATGTTATTTAATATTTGTTATATTATGTCTTATTATATTATGTTATATTATATTTTTTATCCTATTATTTGTTTATTATTATTATTAATTTGTTTTTGTTATTATTCTTACAATCTATTTAAATTTAATTTGTTTTAATTTCTTATTATTTTGGTTTTTATTTTAATCCTTTTTTGTTTCTCCTCCTTTGTTTTTTGAATACTTTGTGCTTCGATATACAGTTAACATCTGGTTTTCTGTGTGGATATTATTCCCTATTAGTTATGTTGTTCAGCGAACAATGAAAAGCGTGATTAATGAAAGAAAAATAACGAGCTTTCCGTCTCTCCTGTTCAGCACACGGCGGCCGGCGCTGAGGGCGGCGGTCAGTCCCTCGTGTCTCCCGGTTCCTGCCTGGAAGATTTCCGAGCAACGCCGTTCATCGAGTGCAGCGGCGCCAAGGGCACCTGCCACTACTTCGCCAACAAGTACAGCTTCTGGCTCACCACCGTGGAGCCCAGCCAGGAGTTTGTCTACTCGCCGGCCCAGGAGACCCTGAAGGGAGGCCAGGAGCGCTCCAAAGTCAGCCGCTGCCAAGTCTGCAGCAAGCTGTTGTAGTAGCAGGAGGAGGTGATGCATTAACACCTCACAGAGATGATATAAAGAAATCTATAAAAGAACACATGACTGACTAAAAATGAGCCCCTCACCTGCTTCTCTGATGGCTTCAGAATCGAGTCGAAACATTGACTCGTTTTTTTTTTTGAGTTTTTGATCCCTTTTAGGAATGAATGCCTTTTTAAAACAAAACAAAAAAAAAAGATATGGAGGGAGGAAATGGAAAGAGAAGGGCTCCAGTGTGACTCTTCTCTAGATTATCACTGACAATGGTGCTATTGTTTATGTTCTTTGTGTTTGTCTGTTTTCTCGTTAACGGTTTTGGCGAGACTCATTCTCGGCTACCTCGGAGAGCTCCACCACCCTCTGGATCGCACTGCGTCGCTCACGTCTGCTTCAGATAAGTCAGTTCAGACGGTCTTAACTTCTGCCAACTGATCTAACTGAGGCAGAATCACCTGATTCTGGTTCAAACACGACATTTTTAGTGAACAAAACGTTGCTTCTTTCGCATCACTACCACTTGTTGCAGTTACATTTATGTTACGTTTAAAGCTGCACCATCTGAAATCTTGCTGTTTTTTTTGTTTTGTTTTTTTTGCATGTTTTGCAGGTATGACTCCACTAGTTCTCATCCATTTCATTCAAATCTGACACTTATAATATTCACTATAAAATTGTATTATGTTGTTTTTGAAGCATTTAAGGAAACGTGATGTGAACGTCACCTGCCAAAGTGCAATTTAATGTCTGTCTGCACAGAGAAAACAATACAGAATAAAATGTTTTTAAAGACTAAAGAAAATAATGATACACAACCAAATTAATTGTCCAGTCAGTAAGCAATATATATATATATATATATATATATATATATATATATATATATAATTTTCCATTTTTAAATAAAATTTTCAGCTGCCATTTATGGATTCTCAGATATTGCAGCTTTCTTTTAAGCATTTTCAGAACAGTCACAGCCTCCAAAGATAACATGACAGACTAATAAAATTCAATTTTAATGTTTTTCTTCTCTTTCAGGCAAGTTACAAGTCTGTACTTTACATAAATCGTTTTAAACCAATGATGTAAAAAAAAAAATAACCTTTTTTTCTGGAGCTTTTATGAGTAAAATCGATCTGCTAGTGAAGCTAAGTAATTAATAAGAATAATACTGTACGAAAAACATGCAAACTCAGAAGTGCAGGCCTTTGACATTACATATTTTGTGATCTCTGTGTATTTCATGATATGGTGCTACAGTTGTTTTGGCGTACAGCAGCTGACTTGAAAAGCAACATTTTTTTTATATTACACATGCAATAAAAAGGAAAAATTGCCAAAAACATAACCTCCATAACAGCCAACTGTAGTCCTGAATGAAGCCACCCACTCATATGTATTGCACTGATGTGAGCTCACATGGGTTAGAGCAATCAATCAAATCACGCGGCATATTTCATCTCCACCTTCACACAATTTCATCTCTATGTTGTGACCAAACTAGTGTTTTTTTTTTCTTTTTAAAACACCATTCACTTCACAAAACTTTGCAACAGGAAACCAAACACTCTCTGATAGATGTTAATTATTGCTGTACATAGTGCTTACTGTATTTTCCACCAAAGGATGTTGAAGCAAACATCTGTAAAGGTATTAGCTCTTTGTTTTATTTTTATTTTTTATTTTTTTTCCAGTCTATGTGTCTTTTCTCTGTCCTTGGATAAGAAAAAAACGAGAGTTTTTTATCTATAAAATGCAGCCATATTCATGACAGAATTCGTCATTTTCTACATAGAGTTTGGTGTGCCATCTAAAGCAACATTATCAGGACAGTGGGTGACTTGTAACCACTATGACCACTGTGTCTAGCACATAGCTCTGTGTCTCTGTTGGTAGCAACGGTTTTATTACTTTGTCACATTTTATTTTTTCGTCAGCTTTTGTTTTTTGTGTAATCTAGATTGTAATTATTTTACGTAAATCATGATACTATCCCCTGGTTTTATTTACTGAGATGGGAGGGAATGGGATGATAATGATGTGTACATTAAATATTATATAAAACGAATGCCTTTTTTATGGAAAATATATCCGCCACTGATGGTTTAACAGATGCAACAACCGTTCCTATTGTCTGTTTGGTTTTTACCCCATATTCATAAAGGCAGCAGCGTGCTGTAAGAGCCTGGAGTGACAGAAAAGAAATGCAGTTCTCCTCAAAGAGGATCTATAACAATAAAATAAACATGTCTGTTACTGTAATGTGTATTTCTGTGCTCACACACTTTGAAATAAAGTCTCTAAACTAACTGATTTCTGAGGCAGAATTATTGTACATGAAACACAAGTGTTTTCAAGATAGCAGGAGGTGTTTATTTGTTAAGAAATATTCTTAGTAAACTTCCTACTTTTTGGTCAAAATAATGGCATAATAAGAAAAATATGTGACTTATTAAATCTTAATTATGAGCCAAATGCATTTATATTTATTTATAATTGACTAAAAGTCAGAATCGGGTCGATTGCCAAGTTGTTTTTACAGACAACGAGCACAAGTCAAGACAAGAAGAAGAAGAAGAATTCCTTTATTAATCCCTCAATGAGGGAAATTACATTTTTTCACTCTGTTAGTATATATACATATATTTTTCAATTGCACATTACACACACAAGTCATGAAACAAACACATGCACATGCATTAGAGGAGAGGTGTCAGAGTGAGGGGGCTGCCCCTTATCCAGGCGCCCCGAGCAGTTGGGGGTTCGGTGCCTTGCTCAAGGGCACTGCCGAGGTGCCCTTGAGCAAGGCACCTCGGCAGTGCCCTTGAGGAGGAACTGGCACCTCTCCAGCTACCAGTCCACTCTCCACATTTTGGTCCGACCTGGACTTGAACTGCGACTCTCCGATTCCCAGCCCAAGTCACTACAGACTGAGCTACTGCCGCCCGCAATAGCTCACAAAAAAGCCCACAAAAAATACAATAAAAAATATGAAAGAATATGTAACTGTATTTTATTATCCTTTCCTGGTTCTATCGATCCATCTATCTGTCTATAGATCTATATACCTAGGTAAATAAAATTAAATATAAGAAATACAAATTTGACAGCTCCTTTCTTGATTTGGATAAATAGAAATATTGCACAAAATGAATAAAAGAAATGATGAATTAATTATCATTTAATATTTTTTTTTGTACTTCTTATTTATTTGTGAGTGCCATAAGCTTTTGACACCAAGTCTAAATTAAATTAAATTAAATTAAATTAAATTAAATTAAATTAAATTAGTCTTATGACGCTTCCAGGACAGCAGGTGGCGCTGGAAGCCTGTTTATTGTGGTGGAGGCAGCAGAAGAAGCCTAGCATCACAACACAGCTAGCGTCGTTGGCTCGAAGAGGAGCAAAGTATATTTTTTTCTGCTAATTGGGACCATATTAACAGGTATGTAACACAACTGACAGCCCGTAAAGCGTCTAAAATACGCGTTTAGTTCGTGTGAGCGTCTCTACTGTCGTTTAATCTCTTTCAGTGGCGCCTTAAACCGCTAGCTTGCATGCTAACGCTAGCTCCGCTAGCTCCTGCCTGTTCGCTGTCATTATTTTCACCTGCTGACTTTTTATTCTACTACAATCCGTCATGTCGCTACGTGCAAACAGTAGGATATCTCATAAAGATGAATGTGCTTTTATGGGGCAGTGTTGATACCATCTTTATCACTGCAGGCTAATGCTACAATTAGCTAGCTGATACGCATATCTGGTATTTTACACTACAAATGTTTCAGCTACACTGGCTAAAGGGATATCTTGAGGTGTTTTAGTAACTTTGTCCGGACATTAAGGACATTTTTTAGGTGCCAGAGTTTGAAATATTTCACTGCGGTCAAGCCAGCCCACACTGAGAAACGTTCGGTCAAGCCAGCCCTCAGTTGGAAAATCAGTGTGCGCATATATTACACAGTACGGCAAGAGCGATCTTTTAAAAACTGGCTTGACCGCAGTGAAATATTTCTGTGTAATGTCTGCTGTCACTAATGTAATATACTGTATATTCAGGTGAAAGGAAGTGCAGAAATAGTTTGTGTGTTGTTGCTTTAATAATGAAATACCACACACAATATTTAGACTGCACACATTTGTTAATGGTACCAAAAGATACGTGTTGAGGAAGGGCTAGCAAGAAAGGATTTGTTGTTGTTAGTCATGTGTGTGTCCATGTCAGCTACACACTCCTTTGTGAGATCATAGTACGTCAGTTAAGAATCTCATTCGTTATTTTGCAAGTGGTCTTGAACTGACTGTCACAAGTTTGTCATATTAAGGGTTGTGCATTAATTGCGCAGAACACTGAAATTACTTTATGATAGGTATTAAGAGTCCTTAAGACTTTGCTTTTCAGAGGAAATGAAAACAAGATTTAAGATGTTTATTGTCATATGCACAGTAGAAACAGGAGTGACACTGGGTAATGAAAGTCTTATTTTGCAGGGTTCTGAAATAACTAAATAGACAATAAACCTAACTTAATCAAATAAAGGAAATAAAGTGAGTACTCTGTACAAATGGCACAGATCAGTCAAATATATTGTTTGTTGTCCAATACTGTTGCGGAAATATTTTAGCAGTTGTGCAAATGTCACAGATTTGTAAATAATAGATACATAGTATTAATATAGTCAGTGACTCACAGGGTATTCATCCTCAGATCAGAAATACAATCAATGATCCTCAGGTAGATGGAGCCCACACACCAGGGTCAGACATCAGTCAACAGTAAAGTGTATAATTGTAATCATAGATACACCTGATTAAATATCAGATAGTCATTCTAGAAACATATGCTTAAGAGTACCCATTTTCTGATTGGGACATTTGTTATTTTATTTCCTGGGGACTGTAAGAAATGAAGTTGTAGTCAGCTGTCACCTCAACTTATCTTCAAATTATTTTCTTTAATTTAACCAGGATATTTTAAGATCTTCTGAATGTCTTAATGTGATAAACTTTTATGGCTTCTTCTGCTCAGTTTAGAATAATTTTTCATTTTTACACTGAGATCCTTTTCTCCCCAACGCAGGTACGCTGGAATTTTCTGACACCCACTCGGACATGTCCTATGTCTTCATCAACGACTCGTCGCAGACCAATGTGCCTCTGCTACAGGCCTGCATCGATGGAGACCTGCCATTCGCCAAGAGGCTCCTGGAGACGGGCTGCGACCCAAACATACGGGACAATCGGGGCCGCACCGGCCTGCACCTAGCCGCCGCCCGGGGCAACGTGGACATCTGCCGCCTCCTGCACAAGTTTGGAGCCGACCTGTTGGCGACTGATTATCAGGGAAATACAGCGCTGCATCTGTGTGGACATGTGGACACGATACAGTTCCTGGTGTCCAACGGGCTGAAGATCGATATCTGGTAAGAAAGATTACGCTTTCTGCTTTTATGTGTCCCTGGAGTTTTCCCTTTCCATCCTCTGGTTTTAACGTCAGTATTTAATCGCCTGTCTTTCATGAGCTCATTTTCTATTTATCTCTAACTTATAAATCACATAAAATGTCCACAATTCTTAAATAACAACTGCTAAGAGAAAGTCTGACCTGCATATCCAGCTATTTTGATATTTTATACCAAGAGTGCAAGTAACACTTATTTTCATTGTTGGTTATTTTCTCGATTAGTTTTATTTAAAAAAACAAACAAACAAACAATGGTGTAAAATGTAGATCACTGTTTCTTTGCAGCGCCACCTATCGGCGTGACATATGTATTACATCCTTGTCACTCATTATCGCGTTGCTGTGTAGATGGAAATAATTCCGGCAGTGGTCTCACAAGCGTTGTCATGCTGTTGTTGTGCTGTTGTCGTGTGGACGGAGACTAATGGAGCTTTTCCACTACACAGTAACGGCACGGTACGGCCCAGTTTTGTTGCTTTTCCATTACAGCTGAGTACCTCCTCGCCGTGGGCGGGGTCGTCATACGGCAGCGCGAAACTGCCGTAACTTCATTTGCATGCGACACAGAAAACCAGGAAGAAGAACAACAACAACACAAACAATGGAGGACACCGAAGCGATCATGTATTTGTTGCTCGCTCTGTGACTCTCTGTCACGCACAAAGTGAAAGAAGCGAGACAGAGAAGATGCCAGGAAGTGTAAAAATAGTGAAGCAGCTGCCAGTTTGAAAAATGGCGGAGTCGAGCGTCACATTTTAGTATCGCTTCGGCTCGCTTGGAACCAGGGCTGAGGAGGTACGAAAAAAGAACCTAGTACCAGGTACTAGTGGAAAAGCGCAACAACCGTGTAGAGCTGAGCCGTACCGTGCCGTGCCTGTGGAAAAGCACCATAAGAACAGTTCTCATTGTTGAGGGAGGTGTTGCCTCCAGTGAGCCGTTGAGGTTCTCTGTATCGGGTGTGAATGCCTTTTTTTTAAAGTATCTCAGTCGTCCTCCTCTCTTCAGAGATGGTTTCTCCAGTTTAACAGAAGTAGCTTCTTTAACTCCTCTCAAACCATCTGTCTTTTCTGGCTAAAACCTCAATGTTCCTGTCCTTAAAGGTGAACCACTAAGTCCTGTACATTACCACAATTTACCACAGCCTTTGTCATATTGTGTTTATTATCTGTAATATTATCTGACCTAGTTCTTTAACTCATTATCACAGATTTGCCTCGGTGGGTTTTGCAATCTCTGCAGATGGCCAGTTTTATCATTTGTTGCTTTCTTTTTTTGAAAAGTGAAAGTAAAGTTTTATGGCTCATAGAAAGCTGGAACTTGTTGCAAATTGTCGATGGGAAAAATCGTGGAGTATTCACATGCATCACAGAAAGGCTCAACACTTTGGAAAATTCCAGACAAGCTGAACTGGTTCAGATAGTCGCTTCAGAATAGTTCAACTCCACTGTGATGGATGTGTCTTAATTAAGTAGTCATACACTGTATTTCCTCTGCTGCTTCATAGTAACCACAACGGCTCGACCCCTCTGGTGCTGGCGAAGAGACGCGGCGTCAACAAGGACGCCATCCGTCTGCTGGAAGGACTGGAGGAGCAGGAAGTGAAGGGCTTCAACAGAGGAGCCCATTCCAAGCTGGAGACCATGCAGATGGCCGACAGCGAGAGGTGAACTAAGTGCTGGGGAATGTGAGGAATGATGGACTGTGTTTAAACCTGACTGAGCTGAAAGTGGCATTCAGGGAGAGTTTATCTGCAGTCATAGGGACAAGAGCAAACCCGTATGAGGTGGATAACTAGTCAAGATTTACAGTAGTTATTCATGAGCGAAGGGGCGAACACTGATCTGATAAAACTCACCGTCACTTAACCATGAAGCTGGTTCTCTTTGTAGAGTTGTAGAGACTTTTCTTTTTTGTTTTTATTTACTCAAACACATAGTAGGCCTACAGATGAACCGCACTCCAGTTTCAGTCTGTGTGTAAGTAAAATGGCAAAAATGGACATAATTATAATAAAATGCCCATAAATTAGGTCACATATTTAACCCTCAGGCACCGCCATGGACATTTTTTTTGTCCTCTTGAACAAATTTTTGGTTTTCTTCTGGCCGTCATTTCTGCTGTGTTTGTGCATATGCCACATTTTTTTGTAAGAAAGCCTCTCTCTTGATGAATTTTCGAATTCATTTTAATTTTTCTGATATAGCACTAGAACACTGTGAAAAAATGTTACTACCCTCTAGTGCCCTTAAGGACAAAAATGTCCACTTACAAAAACTGCTATAAAAACTGAACAGATATTATATATATTATATATATATATATTTTTTGTTTGGCACATCTCAAAACTTCCAAACATTCAATCATTTTAAACCTTTAAATGCCAGTTTGATTATTTGATGTCACTGTTGTTTTTTTATGAAAAAATACAAAAAATAGTTATTTTCCATAAAACTAATTTTAGGTGGCTGTTTTTTTTTTTTTTTTCAAAATCAGTCTTGGATATATCAACGATAATGTAAAAAAATGAATAAAAATGAAACCTTAACATTACAGAATGCATGGTTATATTTTGTAATGGCTGCGAGATTAAAACGGTGTTTGTAATATGTAATGTAAGGTGTTTATAATGGGATTTAATGAGAGATTAAGAGGATAGTACATGTTAAATCTGCTGCTACACAAAAACTAATAATGCGTCAAAGTCAATGTTTTGGCTAATATTTGATATATCCAGGACTGATGAAAAAGATCCCCCAGCCCCACAATGTTTATCTCTGCCAAGGAGGTTATGTTTGTTTATTTGTTTGTTGGTTTGCGAAATAACTCAAAAAGTTGTGGAAGGATTTTGACGAAATTTTCAGGGTTGGTCTGAAGTGGCCTATCTTAAAACTGATTCATTTTTAGTCGTGATAGGATCCGATTCAAGGGCACCACCAAAAATTAATCAGTTTTAAGTTAGGCCACTTCCGGCCAACCCTGAAAATTTTGTCAAAAACAGTCCATAACTTTTTGAGTTAAACCGACAAACCAACAAACAAACAAATAAACAAACTAGCCCCGGTGAAAATATAACCTCCTTGGTGGCGGCGGGGGTAACTTTAAATGAGTACTTTTCTAATTCTGTTCAGTTTTTATAGCTGTTTTTGGAAGTAGACATTTTTGTCCTCAAAGGCACAAGAGGGTAGTAAATTAAACTGATGCCTGAGGGTTAAAATACAAAATATTTCCAGTTAGCTTTAAACTGCCTCTATTTCCTTGTTATTGCCAGTGTTGATGAGAGATCTAGATGAGCTCTAAAATGTAATGGGTCCTCAGCTCACGCTTCACCTTTCCACCAAGTTTGTCCCAGGTAGTTGATAAAGTGAGTCAGGAGTGAGGATGGTAACAGCGATGTCCTCCGTCTGTCCCAGTGCGATGGAGAGCCACTCCTTACTGAACCCCAACCTGCAGAGCAGCGAGGGCGTCCTGTCCAGCTTCAGGACCACCTGGCAGGAGTTTGTGGAGGATCTGGGTTTCTGGAGGGTCCTGCTGCTGCTGGTGGTCATCGCCCTGCTCTCCCTGGGCATCGCCTACTACGTCAGCGGCGTCTTGCCTTTCTCCACCAGCCAGCTGGAGCTGGTGCACTGAGGGAGGAGAAGTGGTGACGCTGTGCTTTCCACTGAACAGAAATCTACATTTTTTTTTGTTGGTTTGCAGCCCAGATCTAGTCTTTTTCTTGGTTACTGTCACAATGTGTTGTTAGTAAAAAGCAGTGGCCCAAAAGAACAAAACTGACTGAACTTCCTCCATTAACAGAATATAAGAGGAGGACCTGGGAAGTGTCTCCTACAAAGAACACATATTGTTTAAATATTATGCATCATATCCCCTTTAAAACGAGTGGAAGCTGCTTATGAAATGGTGTGAGAGTGAGAAAATATGATGTTCTTATTATACAATGATATTAACTTGTATTGCAGCTTTTCATTTCATTCATGCTCTGTTACAAGCTGTACATTGCTCAAGTTTTGTATCTTTTATTTTCTTATTTGCCTGATCTTTCAGTTGTGTTATTTATCAAATATCTCCTGTATTAATTTTCCTGCATACTGTCTGTTTTGTTTTTGTTTCCTCATTTAATCGATATGTTATTCCAGCTGGAGACAGTTTAGTTGTGAAAATGAAAGATGATTCCCTGTCGTCACAGTAGAAACTGTGTGCCTTTTCTTTTTAGAGAACGCTTCATGTTTCACAGCAGCTCATAGAGACATTCCTGCAGAAGCATGCATCTTTGTGTATTAAAATCAATCCATGTTGTTATAAACATCACATGTAGACACAATGCTCATAAACTGTAGGACTATGGCAGCAGATTAACAATCTTTTGTTGTATATTCATTTATCTGACTGTCCTTGTAAACCATATATTTGTTGTAAGTTTTCCACATGTTGATTTAATGTGTACAAATCCTAATTTAATGTGGAAACAAAATAAAATCATGTGTATGTATTATTCTAATCAACAAACGAACTCCCCATTGTGTGAGTTTATCTGCAGCTAAAGTGAAATTGAGGGACCGAAAATCATAATTTTAACACAAATATAAACATAAAATGTATTTAATCCACTAGTATGCTTCTTTAGGGATTTCTACACATGCCTGTCCTTGTTTTCCAACTAGTTGTCCTGATTGAAAGTTGTTTCTGTTAATATTATTTGTCTTATATATATATTTGGGGTATGAGCTTGCTGATTGGCTCATGTTCAACCAATCACAGGTCTTTATTTTTCCGCACTAGTTCCCTATATTCTGACCAATCAAAAAGCTGGATTAGCAGTGTGGGCGGGGCTGACCTTTAGTTTTGCTTTTGAACGTAACGTTCGTTCTTGAACTTGCGTTCCGAAAGAGTCAGATAAATATCGATATTGCAGTGAAATTAACTAATTATTAATTTCAAAAATAACGTCACTAAACAAATTGGGAGTTGAAAAGCTTTCACGAAGCTAACAACACAACATATTTCACTCCTAACGGTCAAACTTTCGAGTGTAACCTGGAGAGACGTAGTTTTATTTCATTCTTTTTATTCCTCAATAGTTTAATTTTACTGTCACTAACATGACGGATAAATTGGATTAAATCATCTCCATCACCATGTCCTGGTAAGTTAATTTTAAATTACTTCTATTTCCCGTCTTGGCTGTTCAGTGACAGGTTGCTACATCATTAGCTAGCTAGCTAGCTAGCTAAAAACAAGCTCTGACCACATGCTAACTAACACGTAGCTAGCTAGCTAGCTACGTGTTAGTTAGCATGTGGTCAGAGCTTGTTTTTGGTTTCCCGTTGGTTTCGTTCTCGGCTGTCATTGTAATTTAATTATAGGTATTATATTTGCCTAGTTTGTACCAGTCCGTATTGTGTTAAGTTTGATTTGTGTTTTTGGGGGAACAATTTTGCTAGCACTGACATAGCACATTGATTACAGGCCTGTTGGTCGATGCTATGAAATATAAACACATGTAATCTCCAAATGAAGGCAGGTTTAAGTACAAAGGGGAATAAAAAAATGGATCCTGGTTATCCAGCCACATTTACACAGTCGTCATCAAAAGAGCCACACAATTTCTCTTAATAACGGAAAATGTCCATGTCAGTGTGGATGTTTTTTTTCTCATAAGTGCTGGAAAGAAAAAGAAACCTGCAACCAAACTTGATTCACGATAGAAGAAAGGCTGCAGGGAAACTGGTTGAAAGTAAAGAATATCCGAAGAAATGACTGCCATGTATCTATATTTCTTTTTTTTAAATTGTTTATTAATGTATGCCTTTTATTATAATGGCAGGTTTAGTCTTCAAAAGCTTCGACTGCAACAACAGTATATTGACGTCTGACCTGGAAAAACATAACAGGCTGTAATTTGAGCCACGTGGGTTTTCCCAGAATTATCCAACATCAGCATTTTCTTATAGAAAATCACAACATAATCGGAAAGGTAATAAATATATATACATGCACAAATTGGTTTCAAACCACCAGAATTGAATTACTATGTACTGTATCGAAGCTTTTCCAAGAAAAACCATGATTTACATGTCTGTTTTATTGATTGTCACCATTCCCCTCTGATTATTCACGTCTAAAACTAGACAGTTTGGAGTTTACATGAGGTTTGCATTTCCCCTTTTCTTGAGACGCCTTCTAAGTTATCTGTAAATTCGCGGGGTCGTCGTTGTCATCAATGAATATTTGAATATTCGGTGTTTAACATATTTGAATATTCATCCAGTGCCTGGCATCTTTAGCTTTAAACAAATGGTCATCTACTTTGTGCACTAAAACGTGCAATTTTTATTCTAGTTCAACACACTGCAAGAATATAAGGTGTTAATGCTAAATGTCCAGTTTTCGTGAACGCATCTTTTTTTTTTTTTTTTTTTTTTTACACCGCTCTGGAATATTTCAGTGTTGCGTAACATTACGAAGCATTGCGCGACTTGGCGTCACAGCTTCCCGAGTCAGTCAGACAGAAACATGGGGCCGGTCTCAGACGCTGGATTCAGCTGTGTTTTTTCTCATCTTTTCCTGCTGGTCGCCACCCTGTTGTGCTGTTTCTCAGGAGGTATTTTTTTCATTTTGCATATCTTGTTCACACTGAAATGTATTAGTTCTTAACAGTGGCAGAATATATCTCCGTTTAGTGCAGAATAACCTCTTCGTTCGTGTTTGGTTTCTCATAAATCATCGTACGGTGTCTGAACTAGGTCAAACGTACAGATATGTACTCGCTTTTTGCAGTAACCGAGGTAACGCCGGGGCTCGTGCCTTGGGAGTTCACGATAGGAAACGTGTTATTTGGGCGGATAAACTCACTTGGTGTCACATTTTGAACCCATCCGTGTTGAAATGGTCAGGATGAGAGCTGGTTTTGTTCCTGTGCTGCTCACTGTCAGCAGAAATGAACACTCTGTGCTGTTTGGAGGTATTTCCATTTAATGCTACTTTCCTCTTGTACTCCACTATATCCCAGAGAATAGTGTTATGTTTTTTTTTTTACCACATTTAATAGATGACTATATTTACTTTACAGACTCAACACATCTTGATAATCTAAAATATAATCAAATAAATGTTGTAATATTAGATGAAGATGAGCATGCCCCACATTTACTAAATTAATATAATAAAATTGGGGGAAATTCACAAGCCACAGCAGTAAGAAAGAAAACAATATACAGCAATGAAATAATAGTAATAAAAATAGTAATAAATATTTATGCTATGTACTAAATAAAAAGGTAAAATGTATCTGTAAAAGATAAAGTGTATTTTTTCTATTTGTACTGAATGTGACTTTTAAATTATGATGTATAAAAGCAGACAAAAATAAAAAAACAGTGTAAATTTGCTGTGCAAATTAGTTATTGAACAAAATGGCTATTACCGTAATGAGTCCAGTTGTGTTAACATCAGCTATTCTGCAGGCGTTGTAAAGGATTTATTGCTGATGACAGAATGTGTTGAACAAAATATCCCATGTAAAAATAGAAAATGGGCAGCACAGTGGTGTAGTGGTTAGCACTGTCACCTCACAGCAAGAAGGTACCAGGTTCAAATCCCGGGCCTGGGGCCTTTCTGTGTGGAGTTTGCATGTTCTCCCCATGTCTGTGTGGGTCCTCTCTGGTACTCCTGCTTCCTCCCACCATCCAAAAACATGTATGGGGATTAGGTTAATTGGCTAATTTAAATTATCTGTAGGTGTGAATGGTTGTGTGTCCTGTAATAAACTGGAGACTTGTCGAGGGTGTACCCTGCCTTTAGCCCTAAGTCAGCTAGGAGAGGCTCCAGCCCCCCACGACCCTGTGAGGATAAGCGGTAGATAATGGATGGATGAAAAATAGAAAATATTCGTAAACTGCCCCAACTATATTACTAAAATAGCTAAATTGTAAAGTATCCGGAACAATCGCATCACGGTAAAATGTCTAAAGTGTGAATTTTATTTGAATTCAGGACTTTTACTTGTAACGGAGTATTTCTACACTATTACTGAAGTACAAGATGAGAGTACTTCTTGGAGATGCTCTTGATTTAGGCTACTTTACAATTTAGTAAAAATGGGGGTTGGGTGATGGAAAATCATCATGACACAGCAATATAAAACTGATAGCAGAGAGGGAGTTACGATCTACACTATATTACCAAAAGTATTGGCTCACCTGCCTTGACTCGCATATGAACTTCAGTGACATCCCATTCCTAATCCATAGGGTTCAATATGATGTCGGTCCACCCTTTGCAGCTTTAACAGCTTCAACTCTTCTGGGAAGGCTGTCCACAAGGTTTAGGAGTGTGTTTATGGGAATTTATGACCATTCTTACAGAAGTGTATTTGTGAGGTCACACACTGATGTTGGATGAGAAGGCCTGGCTCTCAGTCTCTGCTCTAATTCATCCCAAAGGTGTTCTATCAGGTTGAGGTCAGGACTCTGTGCAGACCAGTCAAGTTCATCCACACCAGACTCTGTCATCCATGTCTTTATGGACCTTGCTTTGTGCACTGGTGCACAGTCATGTTGGAAGAGGAAAGGGCCAGCTACAAACTGTTCCCACAAAGTTGGGAGCATGGAATTGTCCAAAAGGTCTTGGTATGCTGAAGCATTCAGAGTATTTACATTGCCTACCACTTCATGGCTGAGTTGCTGTCGTTCCCAAACACTTCCACGTTCTTATAATACAGCTGACAGTTGACTGTGGAATATTAAGGAGTGAGGAAATTTCACTGCTGGATTTGTTGCACAGGTGGCATCCTATCACAGTTCCACGCTGGAATTCACTGAGCTCCTGAGAGCGACCCATTCTTTCACAAATGTTTGAAAAAGTCAGTCTGCATGTCTAGGTGCTTGATTTTATACACCTGTGACCATGGAAGTGATTGGAACACCTGATTCTGATTATTTGGATGGGTGAGCGAATACTTTTCGCAATGTAGCATATTCAACAAAATGGTAATGAAGGAGTGTTTGTTGAAATACTTGTATTTATTGTTTCACTTTTACTGTGGTATTGCGACATCAGTAGTGATGACACGGTTTGCCTATTGTTTCTTCTTCACTAAGTTATTCCTCTTTAATATTAGCTACACAGCAACAGAGGTGGCGAAGAAACTCAGATCTGTTAAGAGAAGTCATGCATTGTGCGTCATAATATCCTAAAGTCCTCATTATGCTCAGTGTTCATCAGCTGGTAAAGATGGAGCTTATTATAGCTGCTTTATAACTGATTTGATGGATGTTGTTGTTGGAATATGTTAATATGTTTATTTATTGACAATGGATGCACTGTTCTGTGGGATTATTATATCCTGTTAGCCTGATAAATGCCACTCTTACAAATCATTAATGCCAGTGGTCAAGGGGTATGGAGGATCTTAAAATGCTGCAAATTTAGAGTGAAAGTACAGTAGTACAAAAGTACAGTCATTTTCCTCCCAGTCTGCTTTTTGTGTTTGACAAAGCGCTATTGTTCATTTCTTGTTAACAATAACAAAGATTGAATTTCACATTTTTCTTTTTGTAATTGTAAGGAGAAACCTTGAGCAGCGTGGAGAAGGTGACCCATGCTGGTGAAACAGTGATTCTGCCCTGCCACATCACTGTGGATCACAACAACGACATCCCAACAGTAGAGTGGTCCAAGCAAGATCTGGATCCAGGCATTGTCTTCCTGTATCGGGACGGCTGTGAGACCTTCGCTGAGAAGAACCCGGCCTACCGTTACAGGACAAACCTCATCATGAATGAACTGAAAAACGGAAACGTTTCACTGATGATTTCCAACGTGCAGCCATCTGATGCAGGAAAATACATATGCAAGACGATCCAGAAGAGGCCCAGTGTGGTCGCTATAGTGGAGCTCTTTGTGGGTATGTCCAAAAACAGATTTGTGTGCTACGGTGGTGTAGTGGTTAGCACTGTCGCCTCACAGCAAGAAGGTACCGGGTTTGATTCCTGGGATTGGAGTTTGCATGTTCTCCCCGTGTCTGTGTGGGTTCTCTCCGGGTTCTCCGGCTTCCTCCCACCATCCAAAAACATGTATGGGGATTAGGTTAATTGACTAATTTAAATTGACCGTAGGTGTGAATGTGAGTGTGAGTGGTTTTCTGTCTCTATGTGTCCTGTGATGAGGTGGAGACTTGTCCAGGGTGTACCCTGCCTTTCACCCTAAGACAGCTGGGATAGGCTCCAGCCCCCCTGCGACCCTATGAGGATAAGCGGTAGATAATGGATGGATGGATGGATGAAAGCCGTGCTGTTGCATTGCAGTCTCCCAGAGTGCTGCACAGGCCATGCAATAAGCTGTAAAGCTAATTAATCAACACACATCCCATCTGTTTATTCTGGTCAAAAATTATACTTGGGAAATTACAATTTTCCAATTTACAGGGGAATTACGTGTGAATTTCTTGTGTTCTTGTGATTTTCTTGCCCGTGTGTACAATCTGGCAACATCTGAGGTTTTACAATATATATTGCAGGGTGGCTTAATTCCTTAAAACTCAGTTTTTTTTTTTATCACTCAGGTTTTTATTAACTTTTCCAACAGAACACATAGATCTCACAGTACAAAATGAAAATAACAACATGAAACAGACCCACATGAAATAAATTAAAATCAAATACCCTAAACACCTACAAAACAACAAATACAAACGGAAACGACATCCCACAATCTCTCGCCCACCTTCATATCACAGTATACATAAATCCATACTTCTCACTAATCATGCCCCTTAAAGACCATCCATTTAACCCATCTTCTTTCCATCAGTTCTTCTTGCAATCTCAGTCTATGTGTCATTCTTTCCATTACGAATATCTCGTCTACCAGAGCAACCCAGGCTTCACACTTTGGCACCTCTGTCTGTCCCCATGCCCTCGTTATCATTTTCTTTCCTGCCGTCAATAAAATTTTTACCAAGTCTCTGTCCTCCTCCCGCACCCCCCCTCCTTCCAGATCCCCAAGGTATAACACTCTCCCCTCCAATGGTATCTCATAACCCAGTATCTCCTTCAACCTGTCATTCAGCATCTCCCAAAAACCTTGTATTTTAACACATTTCCAGAAAATATGTGAGTGGTCTCCATTTATTTCTCCACAATCTCGCCAACACCCCATTTGTCTCTTGACCTGTTTGCTTTTGATCTGTGGTGTTATGAAAAATCTACTCAGGTTCTTCCACGAGAATTCTCTCCATATCCTTGAGTTAGTCGATGAATGGTGTGTTCTCCACATTCTTGTCCAATCCTCACCCGTAATTTCAATACCAAACTCCCTTTCCCACTTTTCTCTAATATAATCTGTCGTATGTTTCTCATTATCCATCAATTTCTGATACACTCCGACACCACCTGAATCCTTTTCCCGTTATATTTATTTATCATAAGTTGAATCACACCATTCATCTCCCACGGGACTTTACCTTTTATCTCCTTCACATAGTAATCCCTTAACTGTAAATACATAAAAAACTCCTTGTTGTCCAATCCATATTCATCCCTCAACTCCCCCAAACGCGTTGGCAGTTGACCTTCCCTAAAGTACACCATGCTGTCATCCCTCTAGCGCTCCACTGTTGGAATCCTTTCCCACTTTTAGCCGGTTCAAATTTACTATCAAAAGCCACCCATCTTAATATTTTAACATCTTCTTCCAATTTATATCTTTTAACTATCTTATACCAAATCTCCAACGTGAACTTTATAATTGGGTCTAATTGTGACTTCATCTTTTTGAATGTTTGTACGTCTCCCAACATATTTTGAATTGGCTGTTCGTGTAATCTTCTTTCCATGCATTTCCATCTAGCAGTATATGTTCTGTCACACCAACAGCCAATGTACCTTAACTGGGCAGCATAGTAGTACTTTTCCAAATGTGTGGAAGACCCCAGCCCCTCTCTCTTTCGGTAGTTGCAAAGTTTTATACTTTATCCTAGCTCTTTTACCCGCCCATATGAACCTTGAGATCTGTCTATCCCACATTGCAAACTGTTTTGGAGGGACCTCTATTGGAAGGGCCTGGAAAAGGTACAAAACCCTCGGCAGAATATTCATTTTCACAGCTTCCAGCCTAGCACTAAACTCCAAAGGCAAAAGTGGACCACCTTTCCATATCCTTAACAATCTCCTGGTTTATTTTACTATAATTAGCCTCAAACAATGTAGACATATGCTTGGTTATATTTACTCCTAAATATTTAATACTTTTTTGTTTCCAATTAAAATGAAATGCCTCTCTCACCGCTCTACTTGGATTATAATTCAATGTCAGCACCTGTGTCTTAGCTATATTTATCTTGTAACCAGAGAACCACCCAAATTCCTCTATCACTTTGCCTAAAACAGGAAGTGACTCATCTGGTCGCTCGAGGAACGTTATGACATCATCGGCGAATAAACCTATCTTATGCTCCTCTCCCCCCGACACCACCCCATGTACCCCCTCATGTTGCCTCACTGCTTGTGCCAATGGTTCTATGAAATAAGTGAACAATGTCGGGGAAAGAGAGCAGCCCTGCCTCGTCGACCTTTGTAGCTCAAAGCTTTCAGATAGACTTCCATTAACTTTAACTCTAGCTGTAGGTCGCTGATATATCGATTTTATACAATTTATCGATTGCTCATTGAAACCAAATCTCCCCAGCACTGCATATAAAAACCTCCACGAGACACGATCATACGCGGCTTCGGCATCTATAGAGACCACAAGTGTGCTTGTTTTCGTCCTCCGTGCCTGCTCCACAATATGTATGGCCCTTCTTACATTGTCGTGAGTCTGGCGCCCCAATATGAACCCCGTCTGTTCCTCCCCAATCATCTCCTCCGTTATTTTGGCCAATCTTCTAGCTACAATTTTAGTATAAATTTTATAGTCTACATTCAGCATGGAGATAGGCCTATAACTCCCACACATTTCCTTATTCCTCCCCTGTTTGTGGATCACTGTGATTATCGCTTCAGACCATGATGGAGGGATCTTATGCTCCTTCAGTGTCCAATTAAATGATGCTACCAGTAGCGGCACCAACTCTTCCCTGTATGCCTTGTAGAACTCGATACCAAAGCCGTCACTCCCGGGCGCCTTGCCATTCTTAAAGGAGCTAATCGCATCCATCACTTCCTCCGCTCCAATCACTGCCGTAATTTCGGCATTTTGCACCTCTCATATAGATGGCAAATCCAGCTGTTCCAGATACTCTCTCATGTCCCCCTCTCCTGGCATTTCCGGTTGTGTATATAATTCCTCATAATACTTTTTGAATATCCCTTCTATTTCTTCGGGCCCATTTTTGACCTCATCTGTCATCGGATCTTTAATTCTGCTGATCTTACTCATTTCCTGTTGTTTTCGTATACGTCTCGCAAGTAATTTGGTCGCTTTCGTACCCGCTTCATAATAATTCTGTTTCATATATCTGTTATTTCTCTCGATCTCATTTAATTGAGCTTCTTGTATTTTTGCCCGGACCTCTTTAATTTGATTAAAGGTTTCTTCCTTATTCGTATTATGGTACTCTTTCTCCAGTCTCCTCAAATTTTCCTGATTCGTCCTATACACTTCCAATTTGGCCTTTTTCATTCGCGCCATCCGTGCTATTAGCTTCCCTCTGGTCACAGCCTTCAGTGCATCCCACACTATAGTTGGGTCTACTTCTCCCTTATTATTCTCCTCTATATATGTCTTAATCTCAGTCCTAATTTCCTCTTTTATCTGCTCATTATTTAGTATCCCTACATTAAGCCTCCACGACGTTTGCCTTTTCCTGTTATTGATACTCATCTTCAAAATTATTGGGTTGTGGTCCGACACATCTGCTGCTCCTATTTCACAGTGACTGACTCTATAAACATCCTCTTCCTTTACAAAGAACTGATCTATCCTAGAATGGGTCTTGTGAGATGCTGAATGGTGTGTAAAACTAGTCTCGGTTGGGTGCATAACCCTCCACACATCTAGTAAACCCATTTCCTGCAATGTCATATTAACACATTTAGCTAAATGTTTTTTGCTTCTATTTACACTCGTCTTAAAACTCAGTTTTGCTGCATTTATTTCTTTGAGTTGTATTTTATATTAGTAATCGAAATCTGCTTCACATTTAAAGCTGTTTAAAATGCATGTTGTGGAGTAAAAAGTGCAATATTTGCCTCTAAAATGTAGTGGAGCGTATAAATATCAGTAACCTAAAGGACTTTTACAGATTTACTACACAGACGTGAGTGGTATCAACCTCCTCATGTATTGGCAAGGAAGTGAATGGGTAAATGATAAACCTGTTTCCACAGTTGAAACATATTTGATTGCTGTGTTTCTGCATCAGGTGTTTTCTGAGACTCGCTGGATCAGTTTCACTCACGTGACCCTTACACCTCACAAAGACCAGACACTATTGATTACTGAACTATTGTCCACATTAGTAATACTGTAAATATGACTCTGACACCTTGTTTAATTCTTTGATTCTTGTCTTCTAGGTGCCGTTTCTGAGCCCAAACTCTCAGTTGTTCCAGGTGGAGAGGGAGGAGTGACTCTTCAGTGTGACGTTAACTGCTGGTTCCCACAGCCTGAGATCACATTTCTAAACGCTCAAGGAAACATCATCAGTGATGGAGACACAAAGATTTATCAAGATCCCAACAGGAGATGTTTCAACGCCACACGGAGACTGACTGTGCAGACTGTTGACAGGTTCGGTTTCACTCTAACACTCAGCCATGTCTTATCGAAGAGTAGGGCTAGGTACTGAACTTCAGTACTTTTGTAGCACCAACCGAAAAGCTCCGATCCTATCGGATATCAAAAATGAATCATTTTTTTGGTGACAAACTCTGATACTTAAGTGTCTGTGAACCATGCTGTCAGATGTCTCTATGGACAGGAGGACATGTCCCCTTCAGATTCATAGTGACACTGATCCGTCCCCTCACTTAACCAGCATAAGGAGACAAACATCGCTGCTAGTAAAACAGAGGATTAATGTCATTACAGCAGCATTGGGAGCCTGGTGTTTGTGTGTTTAGACTCATGGTGCGTTCAGTTGTACATGAATGTCAGAATTTCTAAGCTCCAAGTCAGAATTTAAATCAGAACTCTCCATGAAGTCCACCTCAGAAAGTCAAATTAATCATAAACTTAAACAGTAGTTTCAGGTTTTCGTCTGTGAGGCTGGAAGAGCTGGGAGCACTTAACTTTGAGGTTAAGATTATCTGAGCTCCAAGTTCTGACTTCCAGTGAACACACTGAAAAATAATAATAATGATATTATTAAGAAAAATGGTGGTTCTAGAAGTGGTATTGAAACAAAGGTTCCAAAATGAGTATCGTATCAAAAAATTTTGAACGATACCCCTATAGAAGATGTAGATGTTTGGTTCCTTTAAGTCTGGGTTGTTGTCGTTTCATTTATTTACTTCACGTAAGTTGCAGCTTTTTTTCAATTTAACTTCTCAAAGTGATGTGTGCTCTGCTCAAGCCAAGAATGTGTGTCAAGTAAAAGCTGATTTCCAGCATTAAAGGCTCTCGCTCACTAAAAGATGGAGAAATAGTTCATTACGAGGCATATATTCATGTTAGTGATGTGCTAATTCTCCGTTAATCCATTGTAGAAGAAGATAGTGCAACGTCATGAGGTATTTTTTTAAAGACTTAAACATTTAGTTATTAAAAACTTAAGTTGTGTATTTTCATTCCAGGTTTACCTGCAGAGTTCTCCAGCCTAAGATAAACCAGATGAGGCTCACAAAGATTGACATACCAGGTATGCTGCAGCTATAACTGAAACCTGAGTTCTCATTCATGTTCTCACCTTCTCGTGCATTTTTATCAGCAGCAGGGCAATAATCAATCATCTATGTTCTGTTGTGTGGATTAAAAGCTGTAACCTTAGTTTTTTTCCTCTCATATTTGCTTGGTTTGTTTTTAATAGTTATTTTTTTCCCCTTTTTCCAGGGTAGTGTTACCAGGGAGAAAAAAAAATAACATATCGTCACCTTATTAAAATAATGGCCAAAGTCATTTTTTTCGAGTTTTTGGGAAAACACAAAAAACTGGTGGCCATCATTATCAAGAGATGATTTAAGCCAAAAACTCATTTTCGTTAAAAAATGACAATATTGAAGCGTAACTTTAGTATGTTTTTTTGTATGTATTTTTGTGTAATGTTAATCATCATTTCAGATGAATGTGTGAGATCCTGCACTACTGTCATCATCATCGCTGTCGCAGTGACCGTGATTATTAGTGGAGTCTTATGCACTGCTGCCCTCCTGTGGAAGAAATGTCTCAACCTTGGTAAGTCAGTAACACATTAGAAACTGCTGCTAAACCCCAAAATTCACCACAAGCATCTTCAGCCAAGACTCAGATGTTTGTGTGTGTGTGTGTGTGTGTGTGTGTGTGTGTGTATAATATTTGTGATTATTGCATCTTTTGAAGTTACATTAGAGTACTTTCCCTGCGTTAGAAGCACATCACAAGATATGGGCTCATCAGACAAACGTAAGAAACAAATAGTGGTTGTTTTTTTTCTGATGGTAATAAGCCTATTTTTATTATTTAAATTATCGTTTAGTCCAACAATTTTTTTTTAATTGAAGGTGGAGTAGGAAAACAGTTCCAACAAGCTGTATTTTGAAAATACAAACCCCCTGCCCTTTCTCCAGACCTCCCACCGAAATGCATGTTTCTTGTTCCCGAGCGTTCACGGAGGTTCACGAGCACTGGAGAGGGGGAAGCAGATTGAAGTCTGATGGACGTGTCAGGATCCAATCATTTGGAATCATTTGGTTCAATATGATTAGATGGTGTTTTTCCATGATTTTGAGCTCTAGAGTGGACTAAAATATTTAGTTTTTGTGACAAACCTTTTTCCTGGTTGCAGTGCGGGTGTGAAGAGGTTTTCAAGCGATATGGTAAAAAAATTCTCCAGAAAAAGATCTCCTACTCCACCTTTAACTGATCACTAATTTGGTCTTCAAAATGTCACAATAATTTCCTCAACTGCAAGGTGACATCATGAAAACATCTTGCTTTGTTTAACCAGAACCAAAAGATACTGAATGATACTGTAGAGCTGCAACTAACGGTTACTTTCTTAGTTTATCTGTTGATTATTTTTTGATTAATCAATGAGTTGTTTGGTCTATAAATTAAGATAAATGATTCCCAAATGCCATGGGTTTTTTGGTTTAAAGAAGCGCTACAGTTTGCTGTCTTGGTTTAGCCTACAGAGCCTCTTTGTTGTTGTGTCATAACTGTAGATGCGACCTGTAAAATGAACATTATTCTGCAAAAATAATGTTGTGCTTCTGTGTGAAAGTACTTGCGATAGGAAAAATGTTTGGAAAAATTCTATTTATGTGCAAATGAATCACATAAAAAAAAACACCCCTGGTGTTTGAAGCCTTAACAATACTAACAAAGCTGTCAGTAATGCTTAAAGTTATTTATTTATTTTTTTTGTTTTCACACAGCGAAACATGACTTGATCTCTTCACAATCATCACGCCAAAGTTCAACACGCAGCAATACTGCAGACGGCGACCAGACTCAGCCCGACCAAAATGCCTCCGCTGAGCTTCTGAGAAAAATTAACATGCTAATGTCAAACCTTCATGAAAAAGACGAGCTCATCTGTCGACTCACTGACCAACTGAATGACCTCAAAACTAAGCAGAGTGCTGTTGTGTACCTGCAAGGCCCCCTTGCGCTCTTCAACAGTCCTTCCACATCTCCACCTGATACTTCCTCATCTCCTAACCTGCCACCAGATCAGTTTCCCCACGACAACAATCCCCAACCAGCAGCCTCAACAAGCAGCAACCATCCAAAAGCTGTCAGCTTATCATGGAACAAAGATTCAAGACCTGGCGTCTCCAAACAGCTTCCGGCATCCGGACTCCAGATTGAAAGAAAGAGTCACAACAACAGCAGCCCAGCGTTTTCAACAAGTAGCGAAGCTGAGCCTCCTGGCCCTTCAGATCACACACATGTCGGCCGTTCGATGAGCATGTCTGAGCCTCGCACTCGTCCAAACGTTGCCAAGGTCCAGCGTAGAGTCTCCATGTCAACCTCTAACCGCTTCAACGTTCTGGCTAATTTACCTGAAGATGACGCAGAGCCGTTGCTGCAGGGTAAAAGGGAACGGAGCAGAAATCAGGTCAGAAATTAAAACGTGTGGTGAGCGACTCAGTAGTCGGTAGGGCGGGACTTTGAATGGTTTTCATCCAAAGAAGTTGGTTTTAAATGTTTACAGAATACTTGATACCAATGAGCCGTTACAACTCAACCATGAACCGTGTTCATGATTTCCTGAGAAAGTGAGCCTTGAAAACTTTTCCTCCACACTTTCTACACACAGCTTCCTGAGGCCTCACATATCAGTGAGAGCTGGCGTACGCTGTAATCCAGTCAGTCAAAAATCCAGATGTACGAAACAGTGCGAACATTCATTTAAATAGGCTCCATGCTGAGGCTCTGCTCATCGCAAGAGGAGGAAGAGGAGAAATTTCAGGGCATTGCCACGGTGACCTGAGTTAAAAACAGGTTTAGATGCCACATGTGCTACACTTGATGACCACACTGATAGGAGTGCAATTCAGCAGGGATGCTGTTGAAGCTATTTGTGACTTTAGATGATAATCAGAGACAGACATGCAAACCATGAGTCAGGGAGAAGACTGATGACCAGTCAATAGTTACTCCAGCCGTCCTGCACCGTCCCTGCCTGCTACTATCGCTGCTAATCGTGCTTTAATGTTAGCGTGTCCAGCTGCATTTAATGGGAACTTTATACAGCTGGCTGAGATGTGGATGATCCAGTCCAACACAGGTGCTATGGTCCAGCTCTGGGTCGACTGGCTCAGTGTGGTCATCACCTGTGTGGATCTGACAGCACTCTGCTCTTCCCGTGGTGCTCACAGCTGTTTACCAACTACTGACAGTTTCCCAGCAGCCCCTCTGAGTGTCGCCAACGGACCAAAAGCATCAGAACCTGGTGTATGACAGCTACGATGAACTGAGTGTGTTTCCACACTCAGTTCACCGTTGATACATCTGAAAGTGAGCGTGGATACTCGTGAATGCTACGTTGATACATGACGCTCTGGTCTTCAGACCTTAAAGTCTGGTTCAAGCAAAACCAAGTAATACTAACTCGAATGGGGACAAACTAATTCAGTCGTTATGGGTGGTTATTTTAACACCATCACAGTATTTGTGGTGCTGAAAACATGGTCATATATCGGTAATATAGTGTATCAGCAGCTATTTTCTCGCATAACTTTAAATATCATTTTAGCTGTTACTTTATCACTGTTCTTTTCAGTTTCTACATCTACAATACATTTTGTTCATTTATATTGTAGTGTTTTCTCTTTTTTTTCTGCAAGCATTTTCTACAAAATAAAGTGCACCACCTGGTGAATGTGTCATGACATTTTGGTTTTTATTAATTTTTTTTTTATTGCTTTGATTCATGGACTATATTAAAACTTGAAATGCATCTGATTTCTTATTTTAAGCGTTTTAAGCTGTTTTCTCAATTAGACTGTTAAATACCTTTTTTCCCCTTTTCTGTCACTTCATGTTGTCGTTGTATTAAGTACTTATTTTTTTATTAATTTGTATGAAATGTGCAACAGGTGTGCAGAGTTATGTCCATATGAAGTGGTTTATGAAAGTCAGTTAAGCGTGGCTTGCAGGTGGGCTTTAAGAGGTGAAACACACATCATCTCTTTGTTTTCCACTTTGTGCTTTGGTGATTTCCCGTAAAGTCAGGATGTGGCTTAACTTTCCACTTTCTATCTGAGGTGAGGCAGAAGAAGAAGACAGAGCATTGAAACATGGAGATCACCACCTTCTGCCTGACGCTCTGTGAGATATCTTTTACTTTTTAAAAAAAAATGCTGCCCTTTGTTGCGCTCTTTTTTTTTTTTTCCCCATCTTGTAGCATTTTTAAGTGTAATTTTAACTCAGTTGATATTTGAAGAATAGGATGATCAGGCTCCTGTGTTCTTCTATTTTACAGACTTAGATCCTGATTTATAATTGGTCATTGGTAATGATTTACCGCTCTCATGTCATATCAAGCAAGAAGTGTTCAAAGGCATCAAAATATCCTGTAAGCACCAAAAGTCAAAGCACACGTCATGCCAAATTTCAGAATAAGATATATTATTGTATTGTTTATGCATTCATTTCATGTATTTATTGTGTTCTTTAATGTTGTAGCCATAGGTGGGACTCATTTCAACTGTCATGTGCTTTATCTGGTAGGCAGCCTTTTTCTTCTGGGGGTTATGCAATTAGTACTCTTCCATCATGATTTATTTGTTGATTTTTGATATTTTACATGATTATTTACAATCTGCAAAGTAGCTAGTCAGAAATGAATGTAGTGAAGTAAAAAATAAAACTTATTTGTAGAGGTGTAAAGTAGCAGAAAATGTAAATGCTGAAGTAAAGTACGTTAAAATTGTACTGTATGTAATAAAGTGTAACTCAGGCAAGTAGATGAATATTACCGCTCGTATCACTCCTGATTATCTGTGTACAATTTGATTTAATAAAGTACGTTCAGAGTGAGCCTGATGGTTTTACGTTTCCTTCTCATATTTCAGTGATGAACGTCCACCCTGACAGAGCTCAGTTCTTCTGGTATGACTCCATCACTCTGACCTGTGCAGTAGAGGGAACTTCTGGTGACTGGATCTTCAAGAGAAACACCTCCTTTAGGACTGATGAGCCGTCCAGCTCTGCCTTGGGGGGTGTCCAACAAGTCCTGTTGCACCATTCAGGACGCCTACCCATCAGACACTGGGGTGTACTGGTGCGAGGCCGAGCGCGGGGAGTACAGCAACACCGTCAGCATCATAGTGACCGGTAAAACCAAATGTGTATGGGGCTTTTTGACAGTAACCAGGGGTGTCACCAGGTTTTCAGGACGGGGGGGGGGCTAAGTCCATATAATTTTTTTGAGCACGGCTGTGCCTCCTAAAGTTCTGTAACCAAAAAGTGCAATGACACAGTTGTCGAAATCCCCCTCGAAGGGCCCCTTCCCTATAGTTTGACAGCAGCAGCCAGGGTGCGAACCACTGCACCACCATGCCGCCCACGTTTCGTAAAGATTTATTACCTCCGCCAAGGAGGTAATGTTTTCACTGGGGTTTGTTAATTTGTTGTTTTGTTGGTTTGCAAAATAACTCAGTCCTGAAAATTTTGTCAAAAGCCGTCCATAACTTTTTGAGTTACTTTACAAACCAACATACATACAAACAAATAAACAAACCCTGGTGAAAACATAACCTCCTTGGCAGCGAGGGTAACTTCGGCCACTTTATATTGAAGTTATCAGCCCTTTTTTGTTAAAAAAAAAACCAAATAAATCAATATCAAATTATTTACGGGGCTTTGGCCCCTTTAAAATAGGCCTAATGACGCCCCTGACAGTAACCATGTTATTCTCCTGAGCTAGAGGTGGACAGTGACTCAATCACAGTGTGGTTTGTTTTTAGGTGGTGGTGTGATCCTGGAGAGCCCTGCACTTTCTGTGACCGAAGGTGACAACGTAACGCTTCTGTGTTCCTACAAAGACGACCACGGTCAGAAAAGCCACGTCTGATTTCTTTGCGAAGTTCTACAAAGATGGCGTCTTCATCGGGGCCCGACCTGCAGGAAGCATGAATGTACTGAACGTGTCAAAGTCTGACAGAGGTTTCTACGAGTGTGAACACCCCGCAAAAGGAGAGTCACCGCAGAGCTGGCTGTTAGAGGTGACGATGATGCATGGAAAGTGTGTGTCACCACTGCTGTTTGTCTTTGCATACAGCTTGGCAGTTAAAGCTATAGTCTGTCATGTTAGGGAGGTAGCAAGATTTGAATTCTCCAAGCTCCTCCCCCTCCTCCAAAGCCACGCCCCCTCAAAATTAAGTTTCCACAAATCACTTTGTGGATTCATTTCATTTCCTGAACCATCTTGTTGGTGAAAAAAATTAAACCAGAAATAATTTTGTTGTGGTGCTCAGCAAAATTGCAAATCATGGTGTGCGAAAGTTGTGGGTGGGAAATGGGATTATATTTAATAAAGAGTGAAATAGGACATGTTTAAGACTCAGGACTTAAGTGTACCTTTCAGAACAGTGCTCCCACCTCTGCTATTAAAAATAACTTAATACAGTGACTTTAAATTACCAACTCCCAAACTCTATTTAACCCCACTTACAGGCTACTGTTCAATCAGTTTAATGCCATTTTGTTTGTTTATAAGCAGCCAGAGCTGAGCCGCCTCCTCTCATGACGCAGCCTTGGCTGGAGTTAGGAGTTATCATCCTGCTGATCATCCTCTACATCTTCAAGCTCACAGTGTGTGTGACTGTTCACAAACAGTGGTATAAAGGTAGGAACACCTGGAAATCATGAAAGTTAAAAATGAATGCAACTGTAACACCATCCTGACGGCCCCATTTAATGGGGCTTTCTGTTGGAAAAATACACATTTGTTATATGTAGAGCTTTTGGCATTTCAATCTGTTCAATCTAGTGGGCATTTTGTGTCCAATTCTGAATTGAAAGCCTGAATTGGGAATAAAAATCTTCTCTTGAGTCTATGACATGGCATTTTTAATCAATAAAAATGTTAATATAAATAAATTGCATGATCAATTAAGAGAGGTTAAGAGGGGTTATGTATAATATGAGATATTATTTGGTCTTTGTCCAGTGAGGGATTCATAGTCAAGTAGCATTTTTCTTAAAAAATAGCTTTAAAATAATAGTAACTTAATATAATATAAACAGAAAAATGCACTTCATTTTGTGTAACAAATAACAAAAATAAAATATATAATTATATATTAGTATTATTTATATATTATATAAATTATATAAAAAATAAATGATGTCATTAGATTCAGGAAAAGCAGGACTGTTGTAGCTGGTTGAGCTGGGGCTCATTTTAAGCTGTTAACTAATTATTATTTTCATTGTGGCTTAATCTGCTGATCATTTAAAATAAAAATAATGAAAAAGTGACGCTTTAACAGTGTTTTAAACATGATTACATTGCTTAAAATGTGCAGATCTTCCCCACTATAAATATACATCTGCAGCATGTTTCACTTTAAACCAGTTTCTCCTGAGTCGGTGATTGACCGAAAGCATATACTTTCATTTCTCTTAAATAAAAGTACCTCAGTTTATTCTAAGAAGAATTATTATTCTGAACTGTGAGAGTTGACTTTTGGTCATTTTAAAGAGGAACAAGACGTTTCTGTGAAAGCTGATTTTCAGAAATCCATAAGAGAGACACATTTAGCTCAGTGTCCTTTCAGGGATCACACCAGCATGTTGACTTGACTTAAAGCCCCCAAAACCATCTTACCTTAGTTATAATTATTGTTTTATAGTTTTCTGCAACAACTTGGTGAGTACAATGTTTTTTTTTTTTTATTTTACTACACAAAATATGAAACAAACCTGAATTATTGTTTAAATGATAATGATGTATGTATTATATTCACTTTCATATTCTTTATGTGCTTTTGCCTCCTTTTTAAAAAGTGCTCAATTAAAGACTGTTTCCTGGATACAGAGACAAATAAGGGTAAACATGTCACTGATCGTAAGAGCACTCCGTCTTTCATGCCTGCAGAATATAAAAGTGAGACTTCCTCCTTAGGTAGTTGATATTTGAGAAAGTCGGCCTTGTTTCCACCTCTGTGTGAACCGAAGGACGTCAATTTCGCCGAGGGATGGTAAGCTTCTTTCGCTGTATTATTCATTATATTTATACATTTAGTGAAATTATTTTGCAGAAAATACAAAAAAAAACCAGTCCTGTTGTTTTGCACTTATAATAAGCTTGATGTGACATGAAACAGTCAGTTTTCGCAGAGACAGAACAAAGCCATCTCTAACAACCCAACTTAACTAAATGTGATCATCCTCTCTGTTCTCTCCTCTGACCTAATGATGCAGAGGATGACGATGACATCACTGAAGATGTATCGCCTCCTGTCCATCGCTGCTCTCCTCCTCCTGCCCATTGCTCCCACAGTAGCCGAAGTGGTGGCGTCGATGTCGGATTGTGCGGAGTACTTCCTGCAGAAAACTCCACCACATATCCCAGGAATCTTAGACGGAGGGAACATCCTAGACCAGAACAGATACAAACCTATTTGCCAGACTTTGAACAACACAACAAGTTTTTTGACGCTCTACGACACCCAAAACAAGATTCCAGTGTTTTCTGCTGCCAAGTACATAGAAGTACACAGCAGTGGGAGATCAAACAAATGGCAAATAGAGCCACAGGTATGCTCACCAGACTCCATTCACTAAAGCGGTAATTTAAGTTCTTCTCTCACCAGACTCCATTCACTAAAGCGGTAATTTAAGCTCTCCTCTCACCAGACTCCATTCACTAAAGCGGTAATTTAAGCTCTCCTCTCACCAGACTCCATTCACTAAAGCGGTAATTTAAGCTCTCCTCTCACCAGACTCCATTCACTAAAGCGGTAATTTAAGCTCTCCTCTCACCAGACTCCATTCACTAAAGCGGTAATTTAAGCTCTCCTCTCACCAGACTCGATTCACTAAAAGCAGTAATTTAAGCTCTCCTCTCACCAGACTCCATTCACTAAAAGCGGTAATTTAAGCTCTCCTCTCACCACACTCCATTCACTAAAGCGGTAATTTAAGCTCTCCTCTCACCAGACTCTATTCATTAAAGCAGTAATTTAAGCTCTCCATTAAAGACAACATACTTTTGGTATATATTATGACATATCCTTCCAGTAGACCCCCTAAAGGCTACTGTTCCTTTTAAGCTTGGTCTGGGTTTAGCTAAAGGTTGATATTATCAGCCTCCAATCCAAATTTGCTTTGTAGAATGGCAATAATCTGACTTTACTAAAATAAGGAAAGCATACTGCTTATGTTTGTCCAGTATTTTGTTTGTCTGAGATCACTGAGTACATTTATTCTACTTCCTCTTGTGACAGCTGGAGAACCCATCCTACAACCGGAACATGAAACTAGCATCCAAAAAACAGATTTACAACTACCAGGCTGGGGATACTGATTACACCAACCAAGGGTTCGACAGAGGACATTTATTTCCATGCTCTTACGCGTCGACTGAAAATGGTAAGAAGTCTACCTTTACCCTGACCAACATTGTCCCACAAGAAGGCACATTCAACAAGGGAAGCTGGAGAAGAATGGAGAGCTGCATCAAATGTGTCCTGGATGAATACTGCATTAACAGCAGTGGTGTTAAAAAAGGCTTTTTGGTAATTGGAGCACAGCCCGGCATCAGATTCATAAACAACAAGGTTAATGTTCCTTCCATGCTGTGGTCGGCATTCTGCTGCTTCAGTCACAGAGAGAGGCAGTGGCTGGCGAGTGCACACTGGGGAGAAAACATCCCTGACAGTCGTACACATCTGGACACTAAGACCTTAGCAGAGCTCCAAAATAAAATGAGAACACCAAACTCAGTGTTTGAAGCGTTTCCTGGAACACACTGTCCTCTCCACACAACTGTCACTCATTTGTACCCAAACCTACACAAAACATGTGAATGTCCACCACCCATTTCAACTACTGCCCCTCCCACTACCACATCTGGCCCACTTTCTACCACATCTCCCCCTCCAAGTACCACATCTGCCTTACTTTCTACCACATCTCCCCCTCCAAGTACCACATCTGACACTTTCACTACCACGTCTGGCCCTGCTTCCACCACATCTGGCGCTGCTAGTACCACATCCGGCCCTGCTTCCACCACGTCCGGCCCTGCTTCCACCACGTCCGGCCCTGCTACTACCACGTCCGGCCCTGCTACTACCACGTCCGTCCCTGCTACTACCACTTCTGGCCCTGCTTCCACCACATCTGGCCCTGCTACTACCACTTCTGGCCCTGCTTCCACCACTTCCGGTCCTTCTTCCACCACTTCCGGTCCTTCTTCCACCACGTCCGGCCCTGCTTCCACCACGTCCGGCCCTGCTACTACCACTTCTGGCCCTGCTTCCACCACTTCTGGCCCTGCTTCCGCCACTTCTGGCCCTGCTTCCACCACTTCTGGCCCTGCTACTACTACGTCCGGCCCTGTTTCCACCACGTCCGGCCCTGTTTCCACCACGTCCGGACCTGCTACTACCACGTCCGGACCTGCTACTACCACGTCCGGACCTGCCACCACCACTTCTGGCCCTGCCTCCACCACTTCTGGCCCTGCTACCACCACGTCCGGCCCTGCTACCACCACGTCCGGCCATGTTACCACCACGTCTGGACCTGCTTCCACCACGTCCGGCCCTGCTTCCGCCACTTCTGGCCCTGCTTCCACCACTTCTGGCCCTGCTTCCGCCACTTCTGGCCCTGCTTCCACCACTTCTGGCCCTGCTACTACTACGTCCGGCCCTGTTTCCACCACGTCCGGACCTGCTACTACCACGTCCGGACCTGCTACTACCACGTCCGGACCTGCCACCACCACTTCTGGCCCTGCCTCCACCACTTCTGGCCCTGCCTCCACCACTTCTGGCCCTGCTACCACCACGTCCGGCCCTGCTACCACCACTTCCGGACCTGCCTCCACCACTTCTGGCCCTGCTTCCACCACTTCTGGCCCTGCTACTACTACGTCCGGCCCTGTTTCCACCACGTCCGGACCTGCTACTACCACGTCCGGACCTGCTACTACCACGTCCGGACCTGCTACTACCACGTCCGGACCTGCCACCACCACTTCTGGCCCTGCCTCCACCACTTCTGGCCCTGCTACCACCACGTCCGGCCCTGCTACCACCACTTCCGGACCTGCCTCCACCACTTCCGGCCCTGCCTCCACCACTTCTGGCCCTGCTTCCACCACTTCTGGCCCTGCTACCACCACGTCCGGCCCTGCTACCACCACGTCTGGACCTGCTACCACCACGTCTGGACCTGCTACCACCACGTCTGGCCCTGCTACCACCACGTCCGGCCCTGCTACCACCACGTCCGGACCTGCCACCACCACTTCCGGCCCTGCCTCCACCACGTCCGGCACTGCTACCACCACGTCTGGCCCTGCTACCACCACGTCCGGACCTGCCACCACCACTTCCGGCCCTGCCTCCACCACTTCTGGTCCTGCTTCCACCACTTCTGGCCCTGCTACCACCACGTCCGGCCCTGCTACCACCACGTCTGGCCCTATTTCCACCACGTCCGGCCCTGCCACTACCACGCCTGGCCCTGCTACCACCACGTCTGGCCCTGCTACCACATCTCCCCCTCCAAGTACCACATCTGCCTCACTTTCTACCACATCTGGCCCTGCTACTACCACTTCTGGCCCTGCTTCCACCACGTCTGGACCTGCTACCACCACGTCTGGACCTGCTACCACCACGTCTGGCCCTGCTACCACCACGTCCGGACCTGCCACCACCACTTCCGGCCCTGCCTCCACCACGTCTGGCACTGCTACCACCACGTCTGGCCCTGCTACCACCACGTCCGGACCTGCCACCACCACTTCCGGCCCTGCCTCCACCACTTCTGGTCCTGCTTCCACCACTTCTGGCCCTGCTACCACCACGTCCGGCCCTGCTACCACCACGTCTGGCCCTATTTCCACCACGTCCGGCCCTGCCACTACCACGCCTGGCCCTGCTACCACCACGTCTGGCCCTGCTACCACATCTCCCCCTCCAAGTACCACATCTGCCTCACTTTCTACCACATCTCCTCCTCCAAGTACCACATCTGACACTTTCACTACCACGTCTGGCCCTGCTTCCACCACATCTGGCCCTGCTACTACCACTTCTGGCCCTGCTTCCACCACTTCCGGTCCTGCTTCCACCACGTCCGGCACTGCTTCCACCACGTCCGGCCCTGCTACTACCACTTCTGGCCCTGCTTCCACCACTTCTGGCCCTGCTTCCACCACTTCTGGCCCTGCTACTACTACGTCCGGCCCTGTTTCCACCACGTCCGGCCCTGTTTCCACCACGTCCGGACCTGCTACTACCACGTCCGGACCTGCTACTACCACGTCCGGACCTGCCACCACCACTTCCGGACCTGCCACCACCACTTCTGGCCCTGCCTCCACCACTTCTGGCCCTGCCTCCACCACTTCTGGCCCTGCCTCCACCACTTCTGGCCCTGCTACCACCACGTCCGGCCCTGCTACCACCACGTCCGGCCATGTTACCACCACGTCTGGACCTGCTTCCACCACGTCCGGCCCTGCTTCCGCCACTTCTGGCCCTACTTCCACCACTTCTGGCCCTGCCTCCACCACTTCTGGCCCTGCTACCACCACGTCCGGCCCTGCTACCACCACTTCCGGACCTACCTCCACCACTTCTGGCCCTGCCTCCACCACTTCTGGCCCTGCTTCCACCACTTCTGGCCCTGCTACCACCACGTCTGGCCCTGCTACCACCACGTCCGGCCCTGCTACCACCACGTCTGGACCTGCTACCACCACGTCCGGACCTGCCACCACCACTTCCGGCCCTGCCTCCACCACGTCCGGCCCTGCTACCACCACGTCTGGCCCTGCTACCACCACGTCCGGACCTGCCACCACCACTTCCGTCCCTGCCACCACCACTTCTGGTCCTGCTTCCACCACGTCCGGCCCTGCTTCCACCACGTCTGGCCCTGCTACTACCACTTCTGGCCCTGCTTCCACCACTTCTGGCCCTGCTACTACTACGTCCGGCCCTGTTTCCACCACGTCTGGCCCTGTTTCCACCACGTCCGGACCTGCTACTACCACGTCCGGACCTGCTACTACCACGTCCGGACCTGCCACCACCACTTCTGGCCCTGCCTCCACCACTTCTGGCCCTGCCTCCACCACTTCTGGCCCTGCTTCCACCACTTCTGGCCCTGTTTCCACCACGTCCGGCCCTGTTTCCACCACGTCCGGCCCTGCCACTACCACTTCTGGCCCTGCTTCCACCACGTCCGGCCCTGCTACTACCACTTCTGGCCCTGCTTCCACCACTTCTGGCCCTGCTACTACTACGTCCGGCCCTGTTTCCACCACGTCCGGCCCTGTTTCCACCACGTCCGGACCTGCTACTACCACGTCCGGACCTGCCACCACCACTTCCGGACCTGCCACCACCACTTCTGGCCCTGCCTCCACCACTACTGGCCCTGCCTCCACCACTTCTGGTCCTGCTTCCACCACGTCCGGCCCTGCTACCACCACTTCTGGCCCTGCTTCCACCACTTCTGGCCCTGCTACTACTACGTCCAGCCCTGTTTCCACCACGTCCGGCCCTGTTTCCACCACGTCCGGCCCTGCCACTACCACGTCTGGCCCTGCTTCCACCACGTCCGGCCCTGCTACCACCACGTCTGGCCCTATTTCCACCACGTCCGGCCCTGCCACTACCACGTCTGGACCTGCTTCCACCACGTTTGGACCTGCTACCACCACGTCTGGCCCTGCTACAACCACTTCTGGCCCTGCTACCACCACATCTGGCCCTGCTACCACCACATCTGGCCCTGCTACCACTACGTCTGGCCCTGCTACCACCACGTCTGGCCCTGCTACTACGACACCCACTGCTCCCTCAACTACTGCTGCGACCACTTTAAGCACAACTATACCTACAACTACAGAAACTCCAACAAGTACTGTTCCACCAACAACCACTCGGACCACAACATCTGTACCATCAACTACCACTACAACTCATCCACCCTCTACTTTTCCTACAACCACTAAACCCCAAACTACTACCATCCTACCAACGACCACAGTCCCAACAACCACCACCACCACCACCACCACAACGACAACTGCTACAACAACTACTTCCACCACCACCACCACCACAACCACAACCACAACAACCACAAAGAGGAAAGAAAAGGATAAAAAGGAAAGGGAAAGTGATCAGGGGAATGATGGAAGATCAGGCGGAGGAGATCTAGTGCCACCTTTACCAATTCCGGGCAGCAGATCTTTTTTTGGGGGTCTAGGAGGTGGTTTAACGGGATTATTTTCTGGAATTGGAAGTATATTCTCAGGACTCGCGGGAATAGGACTGAGAGGAATAGGACTGGGAGGAATAGGAAATCTACCTTTTGGAAACATTGCTCATCCTCCTGTTCCAAGTAACGACCATCCTGCCACTACCCTTCCTGAAACCACCACCACTCTTGCGTCCATCATAACTCCTGCAGCTCCATCTAAGGTTCTTACTACTGCCACCTCCACAGGTTTTCCTGCCACTGGGTCTGTTGAACTAACAAGTCATCACGAAACTACTACCATTCCAAAAAAGCCCATTACTGTTCTGCCAGCCACGACCACCCAACAGTCATCTACCATTGCACCAAATCTTCCAGCAGCTACAATGACCCAAACCACATCCATCGATACAACCACTGCGGTGTCTGTTAAATCAACCCCCTCCGTCAGTGCAGCCACCACTACAACTCAAACCTCTGTCATTACCAAGATGACCACATCTATGAAACCTTCTCAAGCTACTATGACGCCTTCTGCTGTGCCTCAAGCTGCCACCTCTACCTCCAGTGCCCCACTTTCTACCACATCTAGCCCACTTTCTACCACATCTGCCCCGCTTTCTACCACATCTGGCCCGCTTTCTACCACATCTAGCCCGCTTTCTACCACATCTGCCCCGCTTTCTACCACATCTGGCCCGCTTTCTACCACATCTAGCCCGCTTTCTACCACATCTGCCCCACTTTCTACCACATCTAGCCCGCTTTCTACCACATCTGGCCCGCTTTCTACCACATCTGGCCCGCTTTCTACCACATCTGCCCCACTTTCTACCACATCTAGCCCGCTTTCTACCACATCTGGCCCGCTTTCTACCACATCTGGCCCGCTTTCTACCACATCTAGCCCGCTTTCTACCACATCTGGCCAGCTTTCTACCACATCTGCCCCACTTTCTACCACATCTAGCCCGCTTTCTACCACATCTGGCCCGCTTTCTACCACATCTGCCCCACTTTCTACCACATCTAGCCCGCTTTCTACCACATCTGCCCCGCTTTCTACCACATCTGCCCCGCTTTCTACCACATCTGGGCTTGCAGCTACAAAATCTGTCACCTCAGCATCTGACCCTTTTACTACCATATCTGCCCATCTCAGTACCGTTACCTTCACAACAAACTCAACTGATCCTCAACTCACATCAGTACCGGCCACTTCTGACCTCCCAGAAATGACTACTAAGCCATTATCGTCTCCAACATCCCAGAATAGTTTGTTTGTTCCTTCAAGGAACTTTTCTCCTGATCAAACCATAGATTCTTCTCATCCAACATTCAGTGTTTCACAGTCAAACATCACCTCCACCTGTAGTCCATCTTCAGCTCCTCCTCAAATACAAATATCTATTTCTCACTTCCAGCAGGTCCTTGCCTACTACCAAGCCTTATACCAATACCAGAATAACCACTAGTTTGTGTTTAATTGTTCATACTTTGTGTCAAGCAATCAAGCAATGTTATCTGTTCTTCTGAGTGACTATTAATTAAAATACTAATAAAAAAAAAGACAGTCCTCAGATTTAAAATGTATCTCCTCACTTCTGTGAAACTTTTCCTCTCCAAACTCCTTTTTGAGGAGTTCAGCTGAGCTGCTTTTTGATTGATGCTCCTTTATATAGCTCTGTATAGTGACCATGCTTCAAATAGATGATTTAATAACCTTTATTTTCCTTCCTCAGTGTTTTTTTTTCAATCAGTTTCTTTACAGCGCTTTGAATTGCCTCTGTGTTGGGAAGGTATTATACAAATAAAACTTGCCACCGACTTCAGCATGTCGAGGATGAATTTCATCACAGTTAAAAAACAAACAAAAAAAAACAAATGAGGTTTTGCTTTAAAATTTAAAATAATCTAATTTTATATAAATATAAGTATATCCACAAGTATATCCAGTAAAAGCATTTAGAACTGATATTAAATATTCTTTCTGTGAACTAGAAAAAGATGCAATCCATTATTTGTTTTTCACTGTATGTAGAATATTTTGGGTGGATTTTCAACATTATTTCCAGATGAAAATTAAATTAAATCAAAAACATTATTATATATTTTAGTTTGAAAATTTCACATCCACATTAAGAGATGGGCTGACTTTTATTAAAGAGTATTTAATACAACTAGTTATGTTTGTTTTGTTGTATTACAAAAATAAAACTGCTAATATATACATATATATATGTATATATACGTATATTTATATGTATATATATAGACATACACATAGTAGCAGTTTTGAATGTGGATACTATAAATTGTGTTTTCTTAAATAATGAAAGCAAAAAAAAAAAAAAAAAACTTGGACTTATCTGGATCATGGACTCTCAATACTCAAGAGTAATTAGATGGTTTTACTGGAGATGCATTAAATAGATTTTGGTGTGTTGCTGTGAAACCTGGCCTCCATTTACTTCAATTAATCACTCTTCATTTTGTCTCTGGATACTTCCACAAATGGTCAAACAGTCATTTAAGCAGCTGCTGTAAATTTGCTCCATCTTTCGCTCCCAAACGGTGCAGAAGATGGAGAAGAAGGAAGAGGTCAACGTCTCATTACACCACAGACAAACACTTCACTTCAGCAGAATAAAGATTTGGCTTTAGATGAAAATGTCCACTGGGTGGCAGAAGTGTCCATCCACATGTTGATGTGAGAGCTCAGGGTCTTCAAACTAAACTGTAAACACAACAACAATACACGCCTTTCCATCTGCCCTTAAATATTACAATGTTTATTCACTGTTATGCTGTCACTTACAGTGTGACATTCTTGTAAGTGGAAGACCAGTCAGTTTAGATTTGGATCACAGATTGTACCTTTTGTTTTGCAACTTTATTGCCACTGACAACAAATAACAAGCAATAGCTGCACATATGAATACACACATACTGTATACATATATACATTTGCATGCGTGTAGCTTTGAAATCAAAAAGATTTGCACTGCGCTTCACTCTCAGTCTCGTCTTTCGACTGTAGAAGGAAACAGACTTACAAAGGGACTTCCTTTGGCATTTATTGGTTTAAAAAAAAAAAAGTCAACCACACCAGCTGCTTGTCAGCTGACTCAAAATGGCTGCACAACAATGACGCCAAGATAGTCACAAGGCGTAGGGACTTTTTGATGTAATTTTCACAGAAGTATTGATTTGGTGATTTCCAAGTTAAGGTGTTTAGGTTAAAAAAAAGGATAAATGTGATTAATGTGAAAGGTTTTTTTTGGGGATGGGAATTTTAAAACCACGTTTGTGAAAACAAACAACTATAATTTCTCATGTTTCCTTTACCATATAATTGCTATGTAAACAAAGCAGAACTACAATGGCGTAACAAAGACCAGACGTCATCAGCAAAGGAATGAAAACACACTTGTTCAAAGAGGCGATCAACAGATACTGTGACTCATTTCTAATCCTATTTTTAGAACCATTTAAATGACACAAACAGAGAACCTCTTGTTGCTAACCAGTTAGTCTAATTTTCCAGAAAGTAGCAAAAAACTTTAGGTTATGAAAGCGCCCAACAACAGCAGTATTTTTTTTTTTTTTTTTGGCAACTGTGCTGTTGGAAATGACCCATTATGTCACTGTGGAGTGCACCTGGAGGAATATATAGTAATAATAATGACAATAATCATAATAATGATAATTATATGACAGATTAGAGGAGGAAATAACTGACAAGTGAAAACCCTACATCGTTCTGATGAAGGAAAGAAGAGCTGGCTTTGTAATCTGTCTAAACCTACCTGACATTTTGGTTTGAACTTCAGTGGAAATCATGAGTATTTTTTTTTTCTTTCATGTATTAAATCTTTTCCCTTTTAAATTAGTCACATTTGGGGGCATTCCTCGTGTCATGAGGATGCATTTTAGAGTTTTTACGCCATCCAATAAAACCACACTAATGTCTGCAGTCAGGTTTAGGTGTAAACAAAAACACCTTGTTAGGATGACCTTGACTTTTCTGGAAATGTTTACTACATTTGCTGCTCTTACTGCCATGTTCCGCTATCACTGTTTATTTGCACAATTATCTTTGCCAAGTTGTTTCTATTATGCTTAGATTAGTAATAGTTGGTACTTCATATAGCATTTGAAGATATCCACTAAGTTAGTTTACTTTAGATTAGCGTAGCTTAATTTAGAGCATATATATATATATATATATATATATATATATATATATATATATATATATACTGTATATAGTTATAGTGTTGTTTGAGCTTTCTGGTGAAAACAGCATTTCGATTTCACTGTATGTACTGCTCATACTGTGAAGTTGATAATAAATCGCCAAAAAATCAAGAAAGTCTTATTCCACACAAAATGCTTTACATGCTTTGAAAGAATCCACACATACTTTAGATGTTGATGGACAAACATAAATTGAAGGCAACATCTTTATGTTTTATCTTCATATTCTAAGATAGCGGATGCAAAAAAAAAAAAAAAAATGTCGGCAATAAAAATACTACATTTATTAAGTTCTGTGATCAAAACACATTTGCAAAAAAAAAGAGTAATCCAAGCAAAGATATTAATAAATATTAGTGCTCATGTGTTTCTGTCATTTGTGTGACTCCAGAAACTACAAGTGTTCAACCCTTAATATCACAATGAGGATCACGCAGGTAGTGACAGTCGCAGTGATGTTTTTTTTTGTTCAGGTTTAGGAAACAATTCATCTGTTGAAGCTCAGGAATTTAAAAAACTGATGCCGTCACTTAACTTAGTGTCTCTTTCTTTCACTCTTTCTCTCCTCGCTGCTGTGTCGCTATAATAAATATGTTCATTTCATACATATTAAATACTTCTTTAGCTCATTTATCTGATGCATTTTTAGTACCGTTTGAGGTGCTCACAAAATCAAATCATACTTATAAGGTAGGAACTATCAACAATATCTGACCCCGCTATCTTCATAATATCAGCCAGTGAAATGATGTATATATTGGGTATTCTTTTTTTTTAGTCTTTAATTTTATTTTTTTAATAAGTTTATGCAACACAAAAGTGTAATGATCATGTGTATGTAGCATGGAAAAATATGTTGAATTAATTCAATCATTTACGTTCAAGTATACAGTCTTTAGTGATTAAAATACTGCAATATTTATATATTTTTTTGGTATTATAACTGGGTTTCTTTGGTGATATTTCCCAGAAAAAGGATGCCATATTACACAAAATTACACAAAGATTTTTTTCTATTCTAATTTTATGTTTGTGTGTCGACAACAAGAATCCAGACTGCAAAACAGTTTTCAGTGAAATAGACATTTTCCTGAAATCTTAGGGGTTGCCACTTCAAATATTGCATTTCCAGGGTTTTGTTTTTTTTTTTGTTATAAAAAGATATATTCCAAATGTTTGTTGCAGCTTGCTGAGTCACAAGACAGCTGTCTGCATGTGGGTTGAGTCATAACCCTCATCTTGTGATCATGGTGCTAGAAAAAACATGGATAGATTAATGATCAAGAATTCATTTTGCAAATTGATAACCTCACATGCTAACCCTGGCATAAAAATGCCATAAATAAAACGTGTGTGTACATATAGAAACATCACTTCATGTGGGACATAGAAAGAAGCAGAAATAAGATAAATTAGTGTGAATGTTTTTGTCATTTCTTATTTTATTTGGATATTTTCTATAGGTCTGCAGGTGTTTAAGTGTCTATAGTGAATCATTTTCAAGTCATCGCTGTTGAGGAATCCCCTGCTCTTTCTCTCTCTCGCTCACACTTTGTGGTATCTATGAAACTGGATAATCAAAGCAGCTTTGTATATATAGCAGCACAAAAATATTAAAAAGTGTATGAAGTCACTGTGTGACTCATGGGAAATCACGAGACTAGACTTGAGTTTAAAAGGAAGGACATGTGCACTCAGTCTGTGTCTGGCCTTTCTCTCTCTGTTTATCTGAATGGACCGGTTCATCTTCCTGTTGCTGCTCTTCTGCTTCACACCTGCTGAAGGTGAGTGTCATGGTGTTACTATAGTGATGCCACCGCTAAACTATCTGTTGACATCTATATGATTATAGACCTGCAATATATGTTGTTTAAGGCTGAAGAGCCTTAAACCTGCATTCTCAATAATAACCAGCAGTTTGTATAGAAGTCTATGAGAAAATGATGCTGCTTCTCTCTTGATTTATTCCCTCAGTAAACATTGTAAACATGAGTTTATGGTCTCAATTTCTAGTTTCAAGTCTTCTTTAACACAGCATGATGTTCATTTAGTAAATTATGGTTCCATTTAGAGTCAAACAGACCATAAAGCAGAGGATGATTCAGGGCACGGCTACCTTCTGATTGACAGGTTGTTACCATTTAACTCTTTCGGTGTACTTTTGCTCCATTAAAGTTAATTGTAACCTAAAAATGTCTTATTCAGCTTTTGCTCGTAGCTTGTAACCCTCTCGTGACACTTCAAAAAAAGCTAATTTGGCGGCCAAATGCCAAACTCAAGGCTTCAAGACAGCCGTCCACTAACCAGTGGACGGTGTCACCATGACAACATCCACCCATTGAGTGCCAGCCATTTTATAAAACAGAAAGTGCCTTTTGCCAGCCATTTTTTTCAGTCATGTTTCTAGACCCACAGAATATTTTGTACTATGACTCTGAAAACACTGAATAGCTCAAATGAAAGAAGAGACTCTCTATTTCATCATGAAAAAAATGTTTGTTTTTATCTTGTTCCATTCTTGTTTTATCAGAGGTAGAGTAGAGGACAATTTCACCAAAAACGTCACTTTTTGTCCAGATTCTGTTTTGCTCTCTAATCTCGATCGTCTCCATTCCCTGTTTTCGTCTCTTTATGCTCCGACTACAAATCCCAGAAGCCCCAAAATTGCTCACAGGGTGCATGAGAGCGTGATTGATGACCCGTTGCCAAAAAACGCTTTGACGTTGAAATACGTCAATGGCACTCAAAGAGTTGCTGTGTTCTGGTTTGTTGTTTTGAAACTGAGGTGTGATTCCATGGAAAGTTTAGGATCACACCACTGGAGATGTTTTTAATCACCAACATTGAAGCGTTTTAAACACCTCCTCTATTCCTCAGGTCAGTCTAAAGTGATTGGTTCATCTCAGCCAATCATCGCCGCTCCCGGCGATGACGTCATCCTGCCATGTCACGTGGAGCCTCCGCTTAACGTGGCGGGGCTGACGGTGGAGTGGTCGAGGCCCGACCTTCGCCCTGATCCCTCAGATCCACTGAGCCGGGTCGATTATGTGCATCTTTACCGCGACAGGAGCGAGGTCACAGACATGAAGATGTCCTCGTACGACAGGAGGACATCGCTGTTCAAAGACGACCTGAGACACGGCAACATATCGCTCAAGATCAGCAACGTAACGCTTGCTGACGAGGGGAGATTCAGATGTTTAATCCCGAAGTTAAAGAGCCACATGAAGTCTTCAATACTTCATCTTGTGGTCGGTGAGTTCATGTTAAAATATTGTTTTGGCATTGAAAACATCAAAAAAATTGCTATTGTCTCCTTTAAATTTTGTATTAGAAGTAAATACATGTGTTTTTTCAAAACCAGCTAAAACCTGGACGACACCAACGCATCCCGAAAGTCAAACTTCTGACCCTGAGACGGATGTTAAAGGTGAGAAAAGGGCTTAAAATATCAACTCTCCAACGTTATTGGCTCCGACGTTAAAGGGCAGTTTCATCTGTGATAGATAGATAGATGTTTTATCACTTTCTTCCAAGCCACCAGACTCCGTTGAAAAAAACAGTAATTTGACCTCTCAGAACACAGGAGTTGTTCCACAGCTGCATTGATGGCTTAGTTATTGTGTGTTATTGAGTTTCTGCTTACTTCCTGTCTGCTTCTCCAAACTGGGAGCACGCTGACTGCCATCTTTTTTTTTTTTTGACATTAATAATTGAATTAATTAAGTACACGGGCACACCACTAGGAAGCTACAGAATTATATAAAACCCTAAAATAAATAATAATAATAATGATAATAATGATTTAGATAAAGGAGATTCACAGGAAACAGTGCTGTTAATTCAGCGTTAATTAGTCTCAGTGATATTTCATTCTTCTTCACATTAACATGGGTGTTTGTTGCAGCATTAAATTGTGCCAAATGACTGAAAGGTGATGGGTTCTAACTTGAATGTTTGGTTTCTTTGGCAGGAGTCTTGTCCCGTTGGACCGGACTTGTCCCTGCTGTGTCTTTCTGCGTGATCCTGGTCTTTGGAGTCACGGGATATTTAATATGGAAGTTTCGAAAACAGGAAGTAAGTCTGGGCTAGTATATGAGTTTAAATAAAAACACACAGTTTCTTCCTGCATGTAAATATGAGGCAGTTACTGATTCTTGGTTGCCTTTGAATTGTCCTTTCCAGCTTATAAAGGTACCTGCTGTGGCTGTCTAGGGACAGAGGTCAACAGAGAATTGGATCTTTCCAGTTATTTCAAGGATTCAAAGCAGGAATCCATCCAGTTCCAGGGTGGATCTACAGGAAGGAGGATGACCAGGAACGTTGACCGTGTGAGTTTAAATACAAACTTCATGTCCTGAAAGTGAGCAGTGAGAGCACTTCATCAGGATCATTTGCATCTGGCTTTTATGAAACTTCCAACCAGTTGTGAATTTCTCTTTCAGAAGCTTTGCATGTGACTTTCTGTTCAGTCATTTGAATATTTTGGACCAAAACATTAGTCATATTAAAGTTTCAAATGAAGACCATAATAAAACAGGATTATTTAAAGGTGACTGCTCTTGTGTAGCAGCAAAGTCTAATAATGTATTTTTTTTCTACAGCTCACCTGCAGGAGCATCTTAACACCCTGTGTTTCCATTTCAAGACGGAAGCTTCCAGCACTTTTTAGACTGATCAACTGACATCGATAGGAAGGAAGCAAGTTCAAAACTACTTTATAATGCAGGCCGGCCAAGTGTAGCACACAGGGAGCAACAACGAGTGAGAGCCTTAATATTTGTAATGAACCTCTATAATAAACAGTATTTCAGGAGTGACTGAGAAGACGCTTGCATGTATAAAACATCACCATCTTCCTGAATTATTTTAATTTAGATTCAGAAAAATCACCCTGATGTTAAAATCAGATTATGCCTTTAAAAAAGTAGAATATAGGGGCACATTTGTTTCTGTTTGACTGGTTACTTGACTGTGGGCTTTTCATACTGGGCACCATACAGTATTTATTTTTTATTTTATTATTGTTAGCTGTTTTTTCGATTCTAAAATGCTCCAATAAGAGCTGGTCTTTTGTTTGGTCAGGCATATTGTGATTGTATTAATTTTTTCTCGTTGTCAGTACTGCCTTGTGCTGTTTTGTATTTAATTATCCTGATGTTAAAAGTTACTTCTTATGTTGTGGCTCAAACAAGTGCATTAATTGCAATGTTTGTTCAGCTTTTAAGTCCTGTTTTATCAGTCTCTCAGCTTATCATTGCAGCATTATTTTTGTTGTGTTGTGTTGCACTTCACTTTAACTTCTCAACGTTCTTTTGGTGTTTTTATGTCTCTTGATGTTAAAGTCAAAAGTTTACTTGATGGGGAATTGTGTTTACACGCTGTGTTTACCCTTTATGGCTTCATGGCATGAAACTAAATTTGATACTGATATTTCTTCGCAGTGACCACGACAGGAACTAGCACCTCTTTGCTTTTTCACAGATGCAAACAAACGTTTTGCCTTTTAACAGCAGTGATTTATTGTTAATATTTTGCATTTTCTTGTCCACTGGATCTGTATATGTCTTCCATCACTTTCTATACGCCTGGTTCATTCATCATTATATTATTTATTATTACCATAACACAACTGGACTCGTAATGTCTAATTAATAATTTGCACTATTTTTGCACAGCAAACTTTTTACTGTTTATTTTATATTTTTTTAACTTCATAATGTATAAGCTATGTGCTCTAAATATTGTTTTCATTTTATTTAACTTGCCACTAAACATATATATTTTCTTGTTTTAGTAGTCATTATTTATTTTCATGATTTCATTATTGTTGTTTTAGTGTTTATTTTTCTTTATAACTTAATGCTGCTGGCGAGTAAATTTAACCCAATGGGATCAATAGAAAATCTTGTCGGAAACACTTCGGTTCTGTTCGGCTGGTCACGTGATTCCCGAGTGGAAAGAAACCCTAAACACTCGGTCCTGTACTGAAGAGCTGTGATGAAACCGAATCGCAAAGATCGACTACCACCTAAATTATCATGTGTAGCATACAAGTTAGTCGGTGAATCAGCTAATGAGACGGGAAACTAATGTTGACTCGTCAACCAGGCTTTTTATTACACCATGAATTTAAGAGGGCTCTTTCAGGACTTCAACCCCAGGTAAGTTTAGCTACTACGACCTAGCTAGTCCCGTAGCTAGCTAGCTAGCTAGCTGACTAGCCATGTAGCTAGCTAGCTAGCTAGCTAGCTAGCCGCGCAGCTTGACTGTTTTTTTTTTTGCTATGACGTTAGGAAGACACGCAGAAAAAAGGTTCGTATCGTATTTGTGAAGTTGTCAAACATATTTCCGATAGTAGAACAGAGCAAACTAGATATAGGATAACTAAATATAAAGTAGCGAAAGCGAAAAGTCTGGGCCTGGCTAACATGCTAGCGAAGGTTTGCTAAGTAACGCTAATGCTATCAGTTGTCACTAGTAACATCAGCAAACTGTGGACACTTAATCGACTGTTCATTCAAGCACTCAGTGATTTATGTAACACAGACGGTTATGTGTGATTGAGCTTATGTGTTGGAGCCGTTGGAAATATGTGGAAGTCAGAGGGTGGATTCGCTTAAAATACAGTACGAGTAAAATATCACTACAAAACCAGCCAAACATTGTACCAAATATATGTACTGTAACAGTAATGGGCAAAAGTGGTGTATACGAATCCCAATGATATCTCCTACGTTACTCATCTTCAGTGGAATATTGCTTCATTGGCAATTATTCGTTGCTATTCAATGAATCATTGCTAACTTCAGTTACCTTGCAGATTAACAACAAAGCATATAGTCAACTAATAAATGACGTTGTTGTATAATATTAAGAGACATTTACATTACCTTTACCACAGAATTGTAGCAAACATATCTAAGCTATTAGTGTAACAGCAGAGAAATATGAGCAAAATGTCAGGTTGTTTTTTTTTAAATATCATCAGTAATTCTGTAATGTGACCATTTCACTTTGTAAAATTAAGTCAATGTCATTTGCACCCTTGATGTAAGCACAGTCTCCTTTATGGCTGCAATGAACGATTATTTTCACTGTAGAGCAATTTTTTTTGAATAATTGATGACTTATAAATTGACCTATAATATGATCTATAAATTGGTGAAACTGCTGATCAGTATGTCCCAAAGCCCAAGATGATGTCCTTAAATGTTGAATAGTTAAAAAATATTCTGCTTATTGTCTTAGAAAAGAGAAAATATTAGAGAATCAAGAAAATTAGAAAATTGATCAGATCGGATTAGTCTAACAGGGGATAATCAATAAGTCGTTGCACCTCTCGTCTCCCTTTTCTGTCGTTCTAGCTATCACTATCCCCATTTTATAATATTCTTGGACACTCATCACAGCAAATTCTTATGCTTCTCTCTCTTCAAGAATTGACATTTCACTTTCCACTCATCCCATCTTTGCGTTGTTTTTAATAAACTAATTGAGAGTCCTGTGTCTGTAGACTCTACCTGCTGTGTCATAAGGCACTCAGGCACATTTACTGTACATGCTTTTCGCTCTATGTTGGTCTAAGCTGTCAAACCTTTCTCTGTTCTCTGTCGCAGCAAGTTCCTGATCTACTCCTGCCTGCTGCTCTTCTCTGTGCTGCTGTCCTTGAGGCTGGATGGAGTCATCCAGTGGAGCTACTGGGCAGTGTTCACCCCAATATGGCTGTGGAAGCTGTTGGTTATCATTGGGGCCTCTGTGGGCACTGGAGTCTGGGCACACAACCCTCAGTACAGGTAGACTCTCTCACACGGACATCTGCTGTAGCACTGCACAACTTTCTGATGTGTTGTGTTGTTTCTCCTCTCTCAGGGCTGAAGGGGAGACCTGTGTGGAGTTCAAAGCCATGCTGATCGCTGTGGGGCTCCACGTCCTGTTACTGATGTTCGAGGTGCTGGTGTGCGACCGCGTGGCGAGGGGAAACTACGTCTGGCTTCTTGTCTTCTTGCCGCTCTTCTTCGTGTCGCCTGTCTCGGTGGCGGCCTGCGTTTGGGGGTTCAGACATGACCGCTCCCTGGAGGTGAGCAGTCTGATACCAGAGCAGGAAATCAATAGAAAATCACTGCCAAACACCGAAATGTGGCTCCATAGTTTGAGCCATCTTCTGTCCCAGTCAAGTTTGTTTCTCAATAACAATATATCATAATGAATCTGGTACTTCAATATACAAATAGCATATGAAATAACCACATGGTTATATATTATATATATTTTTTACTCCTGTGTGAATTAAATACTTGACAAAAACATTATCCATTTAGTTACATCATTTTGTGAAGAGTAAGTGCAAAGTGAACAGTTTCAAGTGAAATTGAGACGAAACTACTGTCATTTTTTTTACAGTATGTAGAGCACAGGAGCCCAAGCTTTTTCCCTTTGAAAGCCAAAGCCAGTGGTGTCAAAAGTAAACACATATTGTATTGAATTATACTCAACAACAAAAGAAACCTAAGTTTTAAGAGTGAATTCTAGTTGTTGCCCTTTGTCTCAGCAGCGATGTGAAAATGCTTGTTTGGACAAAAGGTTGTGCATGAATGGTAACGTGCCAAAAAATGCAATAAGTGCGTGTTGTGACGCCATATTCCGATGACCAGATTAACTGAGGTGTGGTCGACCCAGACGACTAGAGCACTGGTGTATGAAAATGGGATTGGTACTTTTGTTTGTCTACCCAACCTGCGTAAAATAGGAAAAATTCTTTTCTCTGAGTGCTTTTGTAATGCTGCCATGACTGATGCAAATCCAATGTGAACGTGCTGTTGGAATGCTGAGTGCTGGCATGAGCGTGCAACATGTTGCAAGGGCAATGAACGTTCACGAATCAACAGCTAGTCGTCTCAGAACCAGATTCCATGCCACAAACAAGCACTTCAGATCGTCCACGCAGCGGCAGACCACGTGTGACGACCAACATTCAGGATCGACATATCCGTCTTCGCCATCTCAGAGACCGGACACTTCCTGTCACCGTTACTGCTGCTGAGACACCTGGACGTTGCCACCCCTGTATCAGTGCTCAAACAGTGCGCAGGCCATACTTTGGTCTATCGTTAATGTCAATACACCTTTTTTGAATCAATTTGTTCCCTAGACAGTGTTCTTTTTGTGCATTTGTTGAAAGGATGTGATAACCCAAATGCCTACTCATATATAACACCTCTAATAGGTATTTTTTTTTGTTTTCTTTATTTTCCTAACAAACTAACATGACTTAGTACAAGTCGATTCATTGGGTTTTCTAGTTTTATATGATATCAAAACTGCCCAGCCTGAATGTAGAGTATGTTTTCATTAAATATGTTTCAAGCATGTTTTTGTGCCATAGTCACAGAGAGCCCAGTCTTTTCCCTGTGCCAGACATTATAAAAGACAGCAGTTTGGTTTGTGTCCTCTGCAACATGCAACATTTATGTCAGAACTTATCAGAGAAGGAGCGAAAATGATGATGATTTTTTGCTCTTCCTCTCCTCAGCTGGAGGTGTTGTGCTCCGTGAACATCCTCCAGTTCATCTTCATCGCTCTGAGGCTGGACAGGATCATCAACTGGCCTTGGCTGGTGAGACACATGAACACAGAGTGCACCAGAGATCAGACTGATTTCTTTTTGTACACTATTCTTCACTGGGAGTCACACTGTGAGACGGTGGAATGCAACTAAATACATTTAATCAACTGTGCTTAAAACAGTTATATACTACTACTGTGCTTAAAACAGTTATATACTGCTATATTATTATATTATTATTCTACTATAATATTATATAGTTAAAACATAACCTTCTTGGCGGAGGTAATTATGATGCTAATGCTTGTTGTTTAGACATTTTGAATCCTGGACTATTATTTATTTTGACACTGATATTGTGACTTTTAAAGGGACAGTTGGGACGTTGTGAAGTAAGAGTAAATCAGTGTGCTGCTGCAGATGGGGGCAGCGGCAAAATGGATTTTTAGACACAAAAAAGAAAATCAATAACAGTGTAAGTGAACACTATTAGAGTATTTTCACCACTTTACTTTGACGGACAGCCTTTTCCTGTACAACTGAAACCACTGTATCCATATACAGAACTAACAAATTTGTTAGAGCACCACCCAGTTTAAGATGTTAGCCACCAGAGCTCTAAATTACTGAACCACTGAGCACAGAGGTTGTTACCGCTGCTTCGGTTTCTTTGTGTTATTGTGTGACATTGGTGAATCCATGTTAACCAGTAAGATAAAATTGCAGTTTTTCTCAATGGAGTCTGGTGGCTTTGGCAGGAGAATAGATCAGGCTTAGAATCCCTGTTGGAAACAAAGTCTGTATAGCTGTGTCCTGGCAAACTGGTTAAAATATTCTAAATATAGTGCATACTTGAACTGATAGTGACTTTTTATGTGGCTAAAACAAGTTTTGCTGCTGCCTCTGTCCACAGTAGTATATTGCTCTACTGTAGTGATACACTGATACCCCAGAAGCCCATTCAAAACACCCAAAGTGTCCCTTTAAGTAAAAGAGCTGAATACGTCTTTTGTATCTGTGTTATTTCTCTATAATGTATACAAAAGTAAAGTCACATTGGCGATAATTTTGGCTAATATTTCCATGGTCTTTCATCAGTGATACATGTGTGTGTTGTGGTGCAGGTGGTGTGTGTCCCGCTGTGGATCCTGATGTCCTTCCTGTGCCTTGTTGTCCTCTATTACATCATCTGGTCTGTCCTCTTCCTCCGCTCCATTGACATCATCGCCGAGCAACGGCGGACTCACATCACCATGGCAATAAGCTGGATGACCATCGTCGTGCCCCTTCTCACCTTTGAGGTGAGTTTATTGCATTTGAGGTCTTGTACTTCAAATGCATTAGACCTCCTGCCCTGTTTGTGTCAAAGAGCCTCCAGTATTTTAGTCAGGAATGACAGGAAATGACTGGAATTTATCATCTCAATTTATCAAAAAAAAATAATAATGTGCTTTGATCGTTTTTCTGCTTTTTTTTTTTGTAAAACTGTAAATTTGAAAATTCCTGGATAACACCTAATTATATTTTATCAATAAAGATTTTAGTTTGATTTAAGAGTTACATATAATTACAGAAACATCAAAATATTTAAAATATTTGTTGCATATTTCTAGAAAATATCCACCTTCAATTTTGGCTTTTTTAAGCCCAAATTACACTGTTTCAATTCCTTAAGAAAAATATCAATTCACAAAAGCTTGTTTTGATAACAACATTAGCCTGGCCTGCCCTCTAGTGGTTGAGTATGTCTATAGGTCTTTTTAAAAAACAGTTTAAACTGCATATACACCAGATGCATTGATCTAAAACATTTTATTTTATTTGATAAGGACATCACAGTCACATTCAAATTGTTGCCTACATTGATGCACAAGGACTAGAAGTAAAAAGGTTAAAAAGAATAACACACCGACATCATACTCAGTAGGGCTGTGTCTCCAGGGGTATTTGGTATTTATATTTACTTTTTTATAATTTATAAAGTATACGTTAATTTTCAAAATTGGCTGCCATGTTATAAAGTCAACTGTAGCTACGTTTATATCTAAATCTTATTATGGTGCCAATACGGTGTTTTAGTAAACTGCAAAGCAAGTACAAAACGTATATATTTAGATTGCAGCTGTAATGTATGAAAATGTGATGTGAAGTTTAGTAATCATTAAAATGACTGAAATTTTTAATGTTTAAAAATGAATGAAATATGCAGTGAGGTTAGCCTCACTGCATATTTCAAGGTTTCATCATACATGTAAGAACTTTAATTTATACTGTAAAAATAAAAAAGACAAAGAATTGCATAAGAAATAAAAGGCAAATCTTCAAATCTTTTTTTAGAATAGTGTTTTCTTCTTACATACAAACATGACCAAAGTTGTTTACTTTGTCCTTATCTGTAGAAATCACACTACCTGTCAATTATTTATAATTTCCTACATAGTGTAATAACAGTTTAAAATGACGAAAAACACTGAAACAGAATTTGATATTTGAGTTTCATTGGTGGGAAAAACGATGTAGTGAATGAATAACATTTTGCATGTTAATTTGAAAAGTATGAAAACTATTTACAATACAAATTTGTGAGTGTTTGTCTATAAATGTGCAGAAAATATCCATAAAATGGAAACAATATACAGGTCTTTTATTTTACCACAGGGATAGAGAGGCTGCTTCGCCATCTTACAGGACAAACATGAGTGAAGTCACTGTAGTGACGCCATATTGACTGTAGAGTGCAGCGTCTCAGCTTTCAGAAACCTTTGAATTTTTTTCCGATCGCACAAACCGTTATGTAATCACGCTAATCCAAAGTGAGCATGTGCAAATGTGTCACTGGCAACACGTTACATGTTTACGGGTTAAACGTAGTCCCACTCAGGTGCTGTGTGACCTCATCATGATGCTAACGACATGTCCTGGTGTCTCTTCAGATCCTTCTGGTGCACAAGCTGGACGGCCACAACAGCCTGAGCTACGTTTGTGTGTTCGTCCCTCTGTGGCTGTCGCTGCTCACGCTCATGGCCACCACGTTTGGCCAGAAGGGAGGAAACCACTGTGAGTATTTAAAGCCAGCGATAGAGTGATAATCACTGTTCTCCTCCTGTTTATAACTTGACTTTCAACATATTTTATTTTCCTGTCGGTCACAGAGGTAGACAATAAGTGAAATTTGAAGATTTTTTTTGATCACTGCCCAGGAATCGATCCACATAAAAAGAACAATTTGATTTCATGACTTTTATTTTATACTTCAGTCCTGAGGTAGGCCTATTTCAAAAAGTGCAAATACATAAATCAAAAGTGCAAACAGTGCTGCATTACTCAAGTTATTATTAATAATGTAATACATCCTGGGTTAATATGTAACTTTTACTTGTGGCTGACGCTGATATGATGGGATTTTTTTTTATATTTTATTACAACATTGTTCTTTTTGTTTTCCCTAAAACAAGGCTTCTTCCACTGCTCTCATGCACTCCAGCAGTAAATGTTTTTCGGGTTGAACTGAGTGAACTGCTTGTGCTGGGCTCTGAGACAGTTCACACTTCAGTGGCTATGCTTGGTCACAATGTTAGTGTGTTTTTCCTCACAGTGGTCCTTCATGACCGGTGCATGAACATTACACTAGCAGTTAATCAGCCTTCACCTCCTGCAATAGAGCTGAACTGAACTGAGTTCATCAGGTTTCTACTCTCCCTGTCTCCGTCTCTCTAACAGACTGTCAGTAATGCTAGTAGTTGTGAGTTGTAGAGGACAGGGCGCTTTATGACCGGTATTATTCAGGAGAATTAAAAAAAAAAAAAAAAAAAAAAAAAAAGGCCGATATGGGTTAAAATACCAAACATCGGCCCCGATTATCAGCCCGGCTGAAAATGTTTCACCGCCCCATCGGGCCAGTTCTTGGAGCGATCTGGTGGCCCTGATGGTTTTAAAAGTACATCCGGGCCACCGGGCCATTTATATTTTCGACCCCTGGGTCAACAAATTGATTTATTGACTATTGATTAATTGTTTCAGCTTGACCCAACTAAAAGCATAAAACCCTGAAATATTCAGCTGCCATGTAGCACAACAAACGGCAGCAAACAGTCATAACTGAGAAGTTATAACCTGCAAGTTGAGTCACATCGTCACATTTACAATCACACACAGTTCAGCTTCTAGTGAAATATTTGTCAGTTTGTTTGTTTGTTTGTTGTTTTCAAGGGAGCCCAGGTGTAATTTTCAAACTGTAGGAGATTGAATATTAAAGATAAAGTGTGTCAAAATACCTTTAAAAGTAAATATTGTGATGCTGCAGACATATCTTACAGACTTAAGAAAGCATTTTTGTTTGCAGATTCCTGTGAAAAATTCACTGTAATCATCTTATAGAACAAAACTTATCAGTAATAATATCAAAGTAATCAGATAATGCAGCTCTAGAGAGGATTAACTTCAGCCCAGATGTCAAGCAAACAGCAGAGAACGTGCAGAATATGTGCAAAAATTAGATCCAGACTCTCCAAACGGGCTAAAGCTTTAGTTCTCCTCTGTCCTGATCTTCCCTCAGGGTGGTTTGGCATCCGTAAGGACTTCTGCCACTTCCTGCTGGAGCTCCTCCCCTTCCTGCGAGAATACGGCAACGTTTCCTACGACCTCCAGCGCAGCGAGGACCCCGAGGCGGTCGAGGATCTGCCCGTCCCAGAGCCGCCTCCAAAAATCGCCCCCATTTTCCACAAAAAGACCGGCGTGGTTATCACGCAGAGCCCCGGGAAATACTTTGTCCCTCCGCCTAAACTGTGCATCGACATGCCTGACTAGCTTCATACCTGAGCTGGAGGGGGACGGCTGTGCTGATGTGTTCACGCCATGAAGCCCAAACAGCTGAGGACACGGTTTGGTTTTTCCTAGAGGATGTGGTCCCCTCACCTGAAACTGCACCAAAATGGCTGCCTGGAGCAACACATTAGAGCCAATATGGCGACGATAGACTAGTGGATCCAGAGAGCTGGTGCTGGCTGGTTTCTGAGGTTTGGAGTGCTCTGCCCTAAATCTGTCCAGGATCCAGTGATGGAACCAAAAGAAAGGACTTCTTTCTCTCTGTGTTTTATCCGTTCTGACGAGGACGTTTTGGGTGATGAGACAAAACAAAGGCGCTGGATCTGCAGCGGCTTGAGTGTTTGACTGTTTGATTCGGACACACTTCAAGCCGAAAGCAAAGACGACGGCCGTCTTGCTTATTGACGGGGACCATTGGAGAGACGGAGAAATGAGGGAGGTGGAGTTAAAAGAAGGGATGCGATCTTTTTCAGGTAAGTCTTATTGATATATTTACATGTCCATTTGTATATTGAAAGATGACGTGGTCTGTGTAATTTAGATTTGAGCATTGTTACACCTGTAAAGGTAATTTAACTGAACTGTGACGATGTAAGCTTCAAATTGGATATTCATCATGTTATTGCTATTCCATTAAGCTCCTCTGAATTCGGCCTTATTCCAAATGGAGCGTTTTCTGGTTAAGACACCATATTATTTGGATTTTAGGAGCATTATTTTGACATGTGTGCAGTTCAAAATATGTCTCAATTGTTGCTTTTACTGCAATTTGTGACACACGGTCTCGCCCCTGAACAGCTGTAATACGCTATAAATCACAACTATAAAAAAACAATAATTATTGTCCAGGGGCACTTTTGCAAACTCAGATCTGTGCACTGTTTCTGCTGCAATTAAAGAATCTGTGGTGGGGGAATGAAAACAAATATTGCCCAAGCATATTGCAGTTGTTCACACTGGCTGTCAATGATCCATTGTGAGCTTGATTCTGTTTTATGAGATGTGGGGACAAAATGTGCATTTCTTATGTGTTTAAAAAAAAAAAAAAAGCATAAAAAAGTGCAGCCGATGCAAGCATGGGGCTTCACTACCACAGTTAAAGTACACAGCAGGAATGATCACAGCCACTCTTTCAGTGTACACTTTGCCATGTTAGTATATGCACATAAGACAAGCCTGAAGAAGGTTGAATGTTTCCTTTTCAAAAAAAGAAAACAACAGAAATGGCACTTTGTTAATCTGTAAGATTTTTGTATTCCAGTTTGTAAATAACCGAAGTTGTCACGTTCGGGACCAGAGAGGAGGCAAGCGTCAAGGTTGAAGGTCTGTGGAGAAAAAACAAAACAAAAAACAACACAAACAAGTATTTGCCAACAACCATCCATTTTTATTTTAGGTAAACACGATGCATAATACTAAGAGTCCCACATATGAAATCAAGGCAGTGTTAAACATGTTGGACACCACAAAACAAGATTTTTTTTTCTGTTATTTTTCGTTATTATCCAAAGTTAATGCTATTCATCAACTTAATGTTTGAGGCAAATACTGAACCTCCCATATGGGACTCCAAGCTCCTACATGCACACCTTTTATGTGATTTAGCAGCTTTCACGTTATTCTAATAGCATACCGTAAAATATTTAAGAGCTCGCTGTGCTCCTTTTTAGATGCACAAAAGCCAAGGATTTTTTTCTCACATCAGCTGAAGTTGTCAAACAATCACATTTTTTTTTTTTTAAATCCAAATCTAACTCCTGTTATATTCCCTGTGTGTGTATATGTGCACATTGTCAGTTACTCAGAAAAGCCAAAACAGTGATCACCATTATTTTGTTGGACAACATGGTGACTGGAGTATTCAGCATGCTGTCTGTACCTCTTTTCCCACCTGTTGTCTTTTTCCATTAAATTGGTCTGATTTACTCATTACATTCTCCCTTAATGCTGCAGCGAGAGCAGCCCTCTTTTCCTCTGGTGATCGATGGTGTGTGTATACTACTAATCACCACTATTTTATCAATATATTCATTTTAGACTCAAACAGGAAAGTACTACACTAAAGTAATAATTGTTAAACTGATGTAACGGGGGCCAAAAGTACATTTACCAAAGTACACATTTGAGATTCTTCTCCTTTTCCTGATGCCACTTTTTACTTATTCTGCATGACATGTTGGAGGCAAACATTGAATAATATATGCCACACAGAAAAAGTGACCATGGTCACAGTGTAGTAAGGTTTTCCACCAAGCTATGACATGGTCCATCCATCCATCCATCCATCCATTATCTACCGCTTATCCTCATAGGGTCGCGGGGGGGCTGGAGCCTATCCCAGCTGTCTTAGGGCTGAAGGCAGGGTACATCCTGGACAAGTCGCCACCTCATCGCAGGGCACATGGAGACAGACAACCATTCACATTGGTCAATTTGGTCCTACGGTCAATTTAGATTAGCCAATTAACCTAATCCCCATGCATGTTTTTGGATGGTGGGAGGAAGCCGGAGTACCAGAGAGAACCCACGCAGACACGGTGAGAACATGCAAACTCCACACAGAAAGGGCCTGGGATTCGAACCCGGTACCTTCTTGTGAGGCGACAGTGCTAACCACTACACCACCGTGCCGCCCTATGACATGGTCTTTTTTCACTTTTTTTTTTTTTATTTTTTTTATTTTTTTTTAAATAGTGGAGCACACTGTAATAACAGTTTCAGCATATTGTGCCATGACATCAGTCAACACACTATAGTCTCTGTGATGACTTTTTAGAACATTTTAATTTTTTACATTTTTTGACTTTTTAGGCATGCTATAGTATGACATTTTCACAAAATTCAACATGCTATTAATTTGCTTTTTCACAAGATATTGCAACGTATTTAGCATGAAATCATTCAACACTATAATTAGTGTTTCTGATGACTTTTTAGAACATTTTAGATTTATTTTGATGTTTGGCTTTTTTGGCATGCTTTTATGACGTTTTGACAAAATTCTTGCTATAAAATTGCTTTTTCTCAAGATATTACCGTATGTTTGGCATGAAATTGTTCAACACATTTTTAAAACATTTAAACAAACTGCTATAAATGCATTCAACATACCATAATAAAGCAATTTTATCGTTTTTTAGACATTTTAATTTTTTGACATTTTTTGACTTTTTCGACATACTATAGTATGACTTTTTTTCAGGAGGTATTTTTTTGACATCCAATAATTTGGCTTTTTTCAAACATTTAAACCGAAATTATCCTATGAATGCATTCAACATACCATAATAAAGCATTTTTATCACTTTTTAGACAATTTAATTTTTTGACATTTTTTGCCTTTTTCGACATACTATAGTATGACTTTTTTTTCAGGAGATATTTTTTGACATCCAATAATTTGGCTTTTTTCAAACATTTAAACCAAAATTATGCTATAAATCTATTCAACATACCATAATAAAGCAGTTTTATCGCTTTTTAGACATTTTAATCTTTTGACATTTTTTGACTTTTTCGACATACTATAGTATGACATTTTTTCAGGAGGTATTTTTTGACATCCAATAATTTGTTTTTTTTAAAACATTTAAACCAAAATTATCCCATAAATGCATTCAACATACCATAATAAAGCATTTTTATCACTTTTTAGACATTTTAATTTTTCGACATTTTTGACTTTTTCGACATAGTATAGTATGACTTTTTTTCAGGAGGTATTTTTGACATCCAATAATTTGGCTTTTTTAAAACATTTAAACCAAAATTATGCTGTAAATGCATTCAACATACCATAATAAGGCATTTTTATCACTTTTTAGACGTTTTAATTTTTTGCCATTTTTTGACTTTTTCGACATACTATAGTATGACTTTTTTTTCAGCAGGTATTCTTTGACATCCAATAATTTGGCTTTTTTCAAACATTTAAACCGAAATTATCCTATAAATGCATTCAACATACCATAATAAAGCATTTTTATCACTTTTAGACATTTTAATTTTTTACATTTTTGACTTGTTCGACATACTATAGTATGATTTTTTTTTTCTGGAGGTATTTTTGACATCCAATAATGTGGCTTTTTTAAAACATTTAAACCGAAATTATGCAATCATTGCATTCAACATACCATAATAAAGCATTTTTATCACTTTTTAGACATTTTAATTTTTTGCCATTTTTTGACTTTTTCGACATACTATAGTATGACTTTTTTTTCTGGAGGTATTTTTTTGACATCCAATAATTTGGCTTTTTTCAAATATTTAAACCGAAATTATCCTATAAATGCATTCAACATACCATAATAAAGCATTTTTATCACTTTTTAGACATTTTAATTTTTTTACATTTTTTGACTTTTTCGACATACTATAGTATGACTTTTTTTTCAGGAGGTATTTTTTGACATCCAAAAATTTGGATTTTTTAAAACATTTAAACCGAAATTGTCCCATAAATGCATTCAACATACCATAATAAAGCATTTTTATCACTTTTTAGACATTTTAATTTTTTTGACATTTTTTGATTTTTTCGACATACTATAGTATGACTTTTTTTTCAGGAGGTATTTTTTGACATCCAATAATTTGACTGTTTTAAAACATTTAAACCGAAATTATGCAATCATTGCATTCAACATACCATAATAAGGCATTTTTATCGCTTTTTAGACATTTTAATTTTTTGACATTTTTTTAATTTTTCGACATACTATAGTATGACTTTTTTTTCAGGAAGTATTTTTTGACATCCAATATTTGGCTTTTTTTCAAGCATTTAAAACGAAATTATGCTATAATTGGATTCAACATATCATAATAAGGCATTTCTATCACTTTTCGGAGGTTTTAATTTTTTGACATGTTTTGACTTTTTCGACATACCATAGCATGACTTTTTTTTTCAGGAGGTGTTTTTTGACATACAGTAATTTGGCTTTTTTAAAGCATTTAAACAGAAAATATGTTATCATTGCATTCAACATACCATAATAAGTCATTTTTATCACTTTTTAATCGTTTTAATTTTTTGACATTTTTTGCCTTTTTCGACATACTATAGTATGAATTTTTTTTCAGGAGGTATTTTTTGACATCCAATATTTTGGCTTTTTTCAAACATTTAAACCGAAATTATCCTATAAATGCATTCAACATACCATAATAAAGCATTTTTATCACTTTTTAGACATTTTAATTTTTTTACATTTTTTGACTTTTTCGACATACTATAGTATGACTTTTTTTTCAGGAGGTATTTTTTGACAAAATTTGGATTTTTTAAAACATTTACACCGAAATTGTCCCATAAATGCATTCAACATACCATAATAAAGCATTTTTATCACTTTTTAGACATTTTAATTTTTTGACATTTTTTGACTTTTTCGACATACTATAGTATGACTTTTTTTTTAAGAGGTATTTTTTGACATCCAATAATTTGGCCTTTTTTAAAACATTTAAACCGAAATTATGCTATAAATGCATTCAACATACCATAATAAGGCATTTTTATCACTTTTTAGACATTTTAATTTTTTGCCATTTTTTGCCTTTTTCGACATACTATAGTATGACTTTTTTTTTCTAGGGGTATTTTTTGACATCCAATAATTTTGCTTTTTTCAAACATTTAAGCAGAAATTATGCTGTAAATGCATTCAACATACCATAATAAGGCATTTTTATCACTTTTTAGACGTTTTAATTTTTTGCCATTTTTTGACTTTTTCGCCATACTATAGTATGATTTTTTTTTTCTGGAGGTATTTTTATACATCCAATAATTTGGCTGTGTTCAAACATTTAAAACGAAATTATGCTATAAATGCATTCAACATACCATAATAAAGCCTTTTTATCACTTTTTAGACATTTTAATTTTTTGTCATTTTTTGACTTTTTCGACTTACTATAGCATGACTTTTTTTTCTGGAGGTATTTTTTGACATCCAATAATTTGGCTTTTTTCAAACATTTAAACCGAAATCATGCAATCATTGCATTCAACATACCATGATAAAGCATTTTTATCAATTTTTAGACATTTTAAGTTTCTGACATTTTTTGACTTTTTCGACATACTATAGTGTGACTTTTTTTTTTCTAGAGGTATTTTTTGACATCCAATAATTTGGCTTTTTAAAAACATTTAAACCGAAATTATGCTATAAATGCATTCAACATATCATAATAAGGCATTTTTTATCACTTTTTAGACATTTTAATTTTTTGACATTTTTTGACTTTTTCGACATACTATAGTATGACTTTTTTTTCTGGAGGTATTTTTTGACATCCAATAATTTGGCTTTTTTCAAACATTTAAACCGAAATTATGCTATAAATGCATTCAACATACCATAATAAAGCATTTTTATCACTTTTTAGACATTTTAATTTTTTGACAATTTTTGACTTTTTCGACATACTATAGTATGACTTTTTTTTCTGGAGGTATTTTTATACATCCAATAATTTGGCTTTTTTCAAACATTTAAACCGAAATTATGCAATCATTGCAGTCAACATACCATAATAAAGCATTTTTATCACTTTTTAGACATTTTAATTTTTTGACATTTTTTGACTTTTTCGACATACTATAGTATGACTTTTTTTTCTAGAGGTAGTTTTTGACATCCAATAATTTGGCTTTTTTAAAACATTTAAACAGAAATTATGCTATAAATCTGTTCAACATACCAGAATAAAGCATTTTTATCACTTTTTAAACATTTTAATTTTTGACATTTTTGACTTTTTGACAAACTATAGTATGACTTTTTTTTTTCAGGAGATATTTTTAGACATCCAATAATTTGGCTTTTTTCAATCATTGAAACCGAAATCATGGCATAAATCTATTCAACATACCATAATAAAGCATTTTTATCACTTTTTAGACATTTTAATTTTTTGACATTTTTTGACTTTTTCGACATACTATAGTATGACTTTTTTTTCTGGAGGTATTTTTTGACATCCAATAATTTGGCTTTTTTCAAACATTTAAACCGAAATTATGCTATAAATGCATTCAACATACCATAATAAAGCATTTTTATCACTTTTTAGACATTTTAATTTTTTGACATTTTTTGACTTTTTCGACATACTATAGTATGACTTTTTTTTCAGGAGGTATTTTTTGACATCCAATAATTTGGATTTTTTAAAACATTTAAACCGAAATTATCCCATAAATGCATTCAACATACCATAATAAAGCATTTTTATCACTTTTTAGACATTTTAATTTTTTTGACATTTTTTGATTTTTTCGACATACTATAGTATGACTTTTTTTTCAGGAGGTATTTTTTGACATCCAATAATTTGGCTGTTTTAAAACATTTAAACCGAAATTACGCAATCATTGCATTCAACATACCATAATAAGGCATTTTTATCGCTTTTTAGACATTTTAATTTTTTGACATTTTTTGACTTTTTCGACATACTATAGTATGACTTTTTTTTTTCTGGAGGTATTTTTTGACATCCAATAATTTGGCTTTTTTAAAACATTTAAACCGAAATTATGCTATAAATGCATTCAACATACCATAATAAGGCATTTTTATCACTTTTTACACCTTTTAATTTTTTGACATTTTTGACTTTTTCGACATACTATAGTATGACTTTTTTTTCAGGAGGTGTTTTTTGACATCCAATAATTTGGCTTTTTTAAAACATTTAAACCGAAATTATGCAATCATTGCATTCAACATACCATACTAAGTCATTTTTATCACTTTTTAGACGTTTTAATTTTTTGACATTTTTTGCCTTTTTCGACATACTATAGTATGAATTTTTTTTCAGGAGGTATTTTTTGACATCCAATATTTTGGCTTTTTTCAAACATTTAAACCGAAATTATCCTATAAATGCATTCAACATACCATAATAAAGCATTTTTACCACTTTTTAGACATTTTAATTTTTTTACATTTTTTGACTTTTTCGACATACTATAGTATGACTTTTTTTTCAGGAGGTATTTTTTGACATCCAAAAATTTGGATTTTTTAAAACATTTAAACCGAAATTGTCCCATAAATGCATTCAACATACCATAATAAAGCATTTTTATCACTTTTTAGACATTTTAATTTTTTGACATTTTTTGACTTTTTCGACATACTATAGTATGACTTTTTTTTTAAGAGGTATTTTTTGACATCCAATAATTTGGCCTTTTTTAAAACATTTAAACCGAAATTATGCTATAAATGCATTCAACATACCATAATAAGGCATTTTTATCACTTTTTAGACGTTTTAATTTTTTGCCATTTTTTGCCTTTTTGGACATACTGTAGTATGACTTTTTTTTCTGGAGGTATTTTTTTAACATCCAATAATTTGGCTTTTTTCAAATATTTAAACCGAAATTATGCTATAAATGCATTCAACATACCATAATAAAGCATTTTTTTTTATCACTTTTTAGACATTTTAATTTTCTGACATTTTTTTACTTTTTCGACATACTATAGTATGACTTTTTTTTTCTAGGGGTATTTTTTGACATCCAATAATTTTGCTTTTTTCAAACATTTAAGAAGAAATTATGCTATAAATGCATTCAACATATCATAATAAGGCATTTTTTATCACTTTTTAGACATTTTAATTTTTTGACATTTTTTGACTTTTTCGACATACTATAGTATGACTTTTTTTTCTGGAGGTATTTTTTGACATCCAATAATTTGGCTTTTTTCAAACATTTAAACCGAAATTATGCAATCATTGCAGTCAACATACCATAATAAGGCATTTTTTATCACTTTTTAGACATTTTAATTTTTTGACATTTTTTGACTTTTTCGACATACTATAGTATGACTTTTTTTTCTAGAGGTATTTTTTGACATCCAATAATTTGGCTTTTTAAAACATTTAAACCAGAAATTATGCTATAAATGCTGTTCAACATACCATAATAAAGCATTTTTATCACTTTTAGACATTTTAATTTTTTGACATTTTTGCCTTTTTGGACATACTATAGTATGACTTTTTTTTCAGGAGGTATTTTTTGACATCCAATAATTTGGCTTTTTTAAAACATTTAAACCGAAATTATGCAATCATTGCATTCAACATACCATAATAAAGCATTTTTTTTTATCACTTTTTAGACATTTTAATTTTCTGACATTTTTTGCCTTTTTCGACATACTGTAGTATGACTTTTTTTTTCTAGGGGTATTTTTTGACATCCAATAATTTGGCTGTGTTCAAACATTTAAAACGAAATTATGCTATGAATGCATTCAACATACCATAATAAAGCATTTTTATCACTTTTTAGACATTTTAATTTTTTGACAATTTTTGACTTTTTCGACATACTAGAGTGTGACTGTTTTTCAGGGGGTATTTTTTGACATCCAATAATTTGGCTTTTTTCAAACATTTAAAACGAAATTATGCTATAAATGCATTCAACATACCATAATAAAGCATTTTTATCACTTTTAACACATTTTATTCAATTGACATTTTTTGACTTTTTCGACATACTATAGTATGACTTTTTTTTCAGGAGGTATTTTTTGACATCCAATAATTTGGCTTTTTTCAAACATTTAAACCAAAATTATGCTATAAATCTATTCAACATACCATAATAAAGCATTTTTATCGCTTTTTAGACATTTTAATCTTTTGACATTTTTTGACTTTTTCGACATACTATAGTATGACTTTTTTTTCAGGAGGTATTTTTTGACATCCAATAATTTGGCTTTTTTCAAACATTTAAACCAAAATAATGCTTTAAATCTGTTCAACATACCATAATAAAGCATTTTTATCGCTTTTTAGACATTTTAATCTTTTGACATTTTTTGACTTTTTTGACATACTATAGTATGATTTTTTTTCTGGAGGTATTTTTGACATCCAATAATTTGGCTTTTTCAAACATTTAAACGAAATTATGCTATAAATGCATTCAACATACCATAATAAAGCATTTTTATCACTTTTTAGACGTTTTAATTTTTTGCCATTTTTTGCCTTTTTGGACATACTATAGTATGACTTTTTTTTCAGGAGGTATTTTTTGACATCCAATAATTTGGCTTTTTTAAAACATTTAAACCGAAATTATGCTAAAAATGCATTCAATGCACCATAATAGGGCATTTTTATCACTTTTAACACATTTTATTTAATTGACATTTTTTGACTTTTTCGACATACTATAGTATGACTTTTTTTTCAGGAGGTATTTTTTGACATCCAATAATTTGGATTTTTAAAATATTTAACCGGAAATTATGCAATCATTGCATTCAACATACCATAATAAAGCATTTTTATCACTTTTTAGACATTTTAATTTTTTGACATTTTTTGACTTTTTCAACATACTATAGTATGATTTTTTTTTTTCTAGAGGTATTTTTTGACATCCAATAATCTGGCTTTTTTCAAACATTTAAAACGAAATTATCCTATAAATGCATTCAACATACCATAATAAAGCATTTTTATCACTCTTTAGACATTTTAATTTTTTGATATTTTTTGCCTTTTTCGACATACTATAGTATGACTTTTTTTTCAGGAGGTATTTTTTGACATCCAATAATTTGGCTTTTTTCAAACATTTAAACCAAAATTATGCTATAAATCTGTTCAACATACCATAATAAAGCATTTTTATCGCTTTTTAGACATTTTAATTTTTTGACATTTTTTGACTTTTTCGACATACTATAGTATGACTTTTTTTTTCAAGAGGTATTTTTTGACATCCATTAATTTGGCTTTTATCAAACATTTAAACGAAATTATCCTATAAATGCATTCAACATACCATAATAAAGCTTTTTATGACTCTTTAGACATTTTAATTTTTTGACATTTTTTGCCTTTTTCGACATACTATAGTATGACTTTTTTTTCAGGAGGAATTTTTTGACATCCAATAATTTGGATATTTTAGAACATTTAAACCGAAATTATCCCATAAATGCATTCAACATACCATAATAAAGCATTTTTATCACTTTTTCGACATTTTAATTTTTTGACATTTTTTGACTTTTTCGACATACTATAGTATGACTTTTTTTTCAGGAGGTATTTTTTGACATCCAATTATTTGGCTTTTTTCAAACATTTAAACCAAAATTATGCTTTAAATCTGTTAAACATACCATAATAAAGCATTTTTATCGCTTTTTAGACATTTTAATTTTTTGACATTTTTTGACTTTTTCGACATACTATAGTATGACTTTTTTTTCTGGAGGTATTTTTAGACATCCAATAATTTGGCTTTTTTCAATCATTTAAACCGAAATTATGCCATAAATCTATTCAACATACCATAATAAAGCATTTTTATCGCTTTTTAGACGTTTTAATTTTTTGACATTTTTTGCCTTTTTCGACATACTATAGTATGACTTTTTTTTCAGGAGATATTTTTTGACATCCAATAATTTGGCTTTTTTCAAACAATTAAACCGAAATTATGCAATCATTGCATTCAACATACCATAATAAAGCATTTTTTATCACTTTTTAGACATTTTAATTTTTTGACATTTTTTGACTTTTTCGACATACTATAGTATGACTTTTTTTTCAGGAGGTATTCTTTGACATCCAATAATTTGGCTTTTTTCAAACATTTAAACCGAAATTATCCTATAAATGCATTCAACATACCATAATAAAGCATTTTTATCTTTTTTTAGACATTTTAATTTTTTGACATTTTTTGACTTTTTCAACATACTATAGTATGACTTTTTTTTCAGGAGGTATTTTTTGACATCCAATAATTTGGATTTTTTAAAACATTTAAACCGAAATTATCCCATAAATGCATTCAACATACCATAATAAAGCATTTTTATCACTTTTTAGACATTTTAATTTTTTTGACATTTTTTGATTTTTTCGACATACTATAGTATGACTTTTTTTTCAGGAGGTATTTTTTGACATCCAATAATTTGGCTGTTTTAAAACATTTAAACCGAAATTACGCAATCATTGCATTCAACATACCATAATAAGGCATTTTTATCGCTTTTTAGACATTTTAATTTTTTGACATTTTTTGACTTTTTCGACATACTATAGTATGACTTTTTTTTCTGGAGGTATTTTTTGACATCCAATAATTTGGCTTTTTTAAAACATTTAAACCGAAATTATGCTACAAATGCATTCAACGTACCATAATAAAGCATTTTTTTTATCACTTTTTAGACATTTTAATTTTCTGACATTTTTTTACTTTTTCGACATGGTATAGTATGACTTTTTTTTTCAGGAGGTATTTTTTGACATCCAATATTTTGGCTTTTTTCAAACATTTAAACCGAAATTATCCTATAAATGCATTCAACATACCATAATAAAGCATTTTTATCACTTTTTAGACATTTTAATTTTTTGACATTTTTTGACTTTTTCGACATACTATAGTATGACTTTTTTTTCAGGAGGTATTTTTTGACATCCAATAATGTGGCTTTTTTAAAACATTTAAACCGAAATTATGCAATCATTGCATTCAACATACCATAATAAAGCATTTTTATCACTTTTTAGACATTTTAATTTTCTGACATTTTTTTACTTTTCCGACATGGTATAGTATGACTTTTTTTTCTGGAGGTATTTTTTTGACATCCAATAATTTGGCTTTTTTCAAATATTTAAACCGAAATTATCCTATAAATGCATTCAACATACCATAATAAAGCATTTTTATCACTTTTTAGACATTTTAATTTTTTTTACATTTTTTGACTTTTTCGACATACTATAGTATGACTTTTTTTTCAGGAGGTATTTTTTGACATCCAAAAATTTGGATTTTTTAAAACATTTAAACCGAAATTGTCCCATAAATGCATTCAACATACCATAATAAAGCATTTTTATCACTTTTTAGACATTTTAATTTTTTGACATTTTTTGACTTTTTCGACATACTATAGTATGACTTTTTTTTCAGGAGGTATTTTTTGACATCCAATTATTTGGCTTTTTTCAAACATTTAAACCGAAATTATGCCATAAATGCATTCAACATACCATAATAAGGCATTTTTATCACTTTTTACACCTTTTAATTTTTCGACATTTTTGATTTTTTCGACATAGTATAGTATGACTTTTTTTTTCAGGAGGTTTTTTTTGACATCCAATAATTTGGCTGTTTTAAAACATTTAAACCGATATTATGCTATAAATGCATTCAACATACCATAATAAGGCATTTTTATCACTTTTTAGACGTTTTAATTTTTTGCCATTTTTTGCCTTTTTGGACATACTATAGTATGACTTTTTTTTCAGGAGGTATTTTTTGACATCCAATAATTTGGCTTTTTTAAAACATTTAAACCGAAATTATGCAATCATTGCATTCAACATACCATAATAAGTCATTTTTATCACTTTTTAATCGTTTTAATTTTTTGACATTTTTTGCCTTTTTCGACATACTATAGTATGAATTTTTTTTCAGGAGGTATTTTTTGACATCCAATATTTTGGCTTTTTTCAAACATTTAAACCGAAATTATCCTATAAATGCATTCAACATACCATAATAAAGCATTTTTATCACTTTTTAGACATTTTAATTTTTTGACATTTTTTGACTTTTTCGACATACTATAGTATGACTTTTTTTTCAGGAGGTATTTTTTGACATCCAATAATGTGGCTTTTTTAAAACATTTAAACCGAAATTATGCAATCATTGCATTCAACATACCATAATAAAGCATTTTTATCACTTTTTAGACATTTTAATTTTTTGACATTTTTTGCCTTTTTCGACATACTGTAGTATGACTTTTTTTTCTGGAGGTATTTTTTGACATCCAATAATTTGGCTTTTTTCAATCATTTAAACCGAAATTATCCTATAAATGCATTCAACATACCATAATAAAGTATTTTTATCACTTTTTAGACATTTTAATTTTTTGACATTTTTTGACTTTTTCGACATACTATAGTATGACTTTTATTTCAGGCGGTATTTTTTGACATCCAGTAATTTGGCTTTTTAAAACATTTAAACCGAAATTGTGCCATAAATGCATTCAACATACCATAATAAAGCATTTTTATCACTTTTTAGACATTTTAATTTTTGACATTTTTGACTTTTTCGACATACTATAGTATGACTTTTTCAGGAGGTATTTTTGACATCCAATAATTTGGCTTTTTCAAACATTTAAACCAAAATTATGCTGTAAATGCATTCAACATACCATAATAAAGCATTTTTATCACTTTTTAGACATTTTAATTTTTTGACATTTTTTGACTTTTTCGACATACTATAGTATGACTTTTTTTTCTGGAGGTATTTTTTGACATCCAATAATTTGGCTTTTTTAAAACATTTAAACCGAAATTATGCTATAAATGCATTCAACATACCATAATAAGGCATTTTTATCACTTTTTAGACATTTTAATTTTTTGCCATTTTTTGCCTTTTTCGACATACTATAGTATGACTTTTTTTTCAGGAGGTATTTTTTGACATCCAATAATTTGGCTTTTTTCAAACATTTAAACCAAAATTATGCAATCATTGCATTCAACGTACCATAATAAGGCAATTTTATCACCTTTTACACATTTTAATTTTTTGACATTTTTTGACTTTTTCGACATACTATAGTATGACTTTTTTTTCAGGAGGTATTTTTTGACATCCAATAATTTGGCTTTTTTCAAACATTTAAACCGAAATTATCCTATAAATGCATTCAACATACCATAATAAAGCATTTTTACCACTTTTTAGACATTTTAATTTTTTCACATTTTTTGCCTTTTTCGACATACTATAGTATGACTTTTTTTTTCTAGAGGTATTTTTTGACATCCAATAATTTGGCTTTTTTAAAACATTTAAACCGAAATTATGCTATAAATGCATTCAACATACCATAATAAGGCATTTTTATCACTTTTTACACCTTTTAATTTTTCGACATTTTTTACTTTTTCGACATAGTATAGTATGACTTTTTTTTTCAGGAGGTTTTTTTTGACATCCAATAATTTGGCTGTTTTAAAACATTTAAACCGATATTATGCTATAAATGCATTCAACATACCATAATAAGGCATTTTTATCACTTTTTAGACGTTTTAATTTTTTGCCATTTTTTGCCTTTTTGGACATACTATAGTATGACTTTTTTTTCAGGAGGTATTTTTTGACATCCAATAATTTGGCTTTTTTAAAACATTTAAACCGAAATTATGCAATCATTGCATTCAACATACCATAATAAGTCATTTTTATCACTTTTTAATCGTTTTAATTTTTTGACATTTTTTGCCTTTTTCGACATACTATAGTATGACTTTTTTTTCAGGAGGTATTTTTTGACAAAATTTGGATTTTTTAAAACATTTACACCGAAATTGTCCCATAAATGCATTCAACATACCATAATAAAGCATTTTTATCACTTTTTAGACATTTTAATTTTTTGACATTTTTTGACTTTTTCGACATACTATAGTATGACTTTTTTTTCAGGAGGTATTTTTTGACATCCAATTATTTGGCTTTTTTCAAACATTTAAACCGAAATTATCCTATAAATGCATTCAACATACCATAATAAAGCATTTTTTTTTAATCACTTTTTAGACATTTTAATTTTTTGACATTTTTTGACTTTTTCGACATACTATAGTATGACTTTTTTTTCAGGAGGTATTTTTTGACATCCAATTATTTGGCTTTTTTCAAACATTTAAACCAAAATTATGCTTTAAATCTGTTAAACATACCATAATAAAGCATTTTTATCGCTTTTTAGACATTTTAATTTTTTGACATTTTTTGACTTTTTCGACATACTATAGTATGACTTTTTTTTTAAGAGGTATTTTTTGACATCCAATAATTTGGCCTTTTTTGAAACATTTAAACCGAAATTATGCTATAAATGCATTCAACATACCATAATAAGGCATTTTTTTTTATCACTTTTTAGACATTTTAAGTTTCTGACATTTTTTGACTTTTTCGACATACTATAGTGTGACTTTTTTTTTTCTAGAGGTATTTTTTGACATCCAATAATTTGGCTTTTTTCAAACATATAAACCGAAATTATGCAATCATTGCAGTCAACATACCATAATAAAGCATTTTTATCACTTTTTAGACAGTTTATTTTTTTTACTTTTTTCGACATAGTATAGTATGACTTTTTTCTTCAGGAGGTATTTTTTGACATCCAATAATTTGCTTTTTTAAAAACATTTAAACCAAAATTATGCTATAAATGCATTCAACATACAATAATAAAGCATTTTTATCACTTTTTAGACATTTTAATTTTTGACATTTTTGACTTTTTCGACATACTATAGTATGACTTTTTTTTTTCAGGAGGTATTTTTAGACATCCAATAATTTGGCTTTTTCAAACATTTAAACCAAAATTATGCTATAAATCTATTCAACATACCATAATAAAGCATTTTTATCTCTTTTTAGACATTTTAATTTTCTGACATTTTTTTACTTTTTCGACATGGTATAGTATGACTTTTTTTTTCAGGAGGTATTTTTTGACATCCAATATTTTGGCTTTTTTCAAACATTTAAACCGAAATTATCCTATAAATGCATTCAACATACCATAATAAAGCATTTTTATCACTTTTTAGACATTTTAATTTTTTGACATTTTTTGACTTTTTCGACATACTATAGCATGACTTTTTTTTCAGGAGATCTTTTTGACATCCGATAATTTGGCTTTTTACAAACATTGAAACCAAAATTATGCTATAAATGCATTCAACATACCATAATAAAGCATTTTTATCACTTTTTAGACATTTTAATTTTTTGACATTTTTTGACTTTTTCGACATACTATAGTATGACTTTTTTTTCAGGAGATATTTTTTGACATCCAATAATTTGGCTTTTTTCAAACATTTAAACCAAAATTATGCTATAAATCTATTCAACATACCATAATAAAGCATTTTTATCACTTTTTAGACATTTTAATTTTTTTTACATTTTTTGACTTTTTTGACATACTTTAGTATGACGTTTTTTTGGGAGGTATTTTTTGACATACAAAAATTTGGCTTTTTTCAAACATTGAATCACAAATTATACCTTAAATCCATTCAACATACCATAATAAGGCATTTTTATCACTTTTTGGACACTTTAATTTTTTGACATTTTTTTTGACTTTTTCGACATACTATAGTATGACTTTTTTTCAGGAGGTATTTTTGACATCCAATAATTTGGCTTTTTCAAACATTTAAACCAAAATTATGCTATAAATGCATTCAACATACCATAATAAAGCATTTTTATCACTTTTTAGACATTTTAATTTTTGACATTTTTGACTTTTTCGACATACTATAGTATGACTTTTTTTTCAGGAGGTATTTTTGACATCCAATTATTTGGCTTTTTTCAAACATTTAAACCAAAATTGTGCTATAAATGCATTCAACATACCATAATAAAGCATTTTTATCACTTTTTAGACATTTTAATTTTTTCATATTTTTGACTTTTTCGACATACTATAGTGTGACTTTTTTTCAGGAGCTATTTTTTTACATCCAATAATTTGGCTTTTAAAAACATTTTATCCGAAATTATGCTATAAATGCATTCAACATACCATAATAAAGCATTTTTATCACTTTTAGACGTTTTAATTCTTTGACATCTTTTGACTTTTTCGACATACTATAGTATGATTTTTTTTAAGGAGCTATTTTTGACATCCAATAATTTGGCTTTTTCAAACATTTAAACCGAAATTATCCTATAAATGCATTCAACATACCATAATAAAGCATTTTTATCACTTTTTAGACATTTTAATTTTTGACATTTTTGACTTTTTCGACATACTATAGTATGACTTTTTTTTTTTTCAGGAGGTATTTTTGACATCCAATAATTTGGCTTTTTAAAACATTTAAACCGAAATTATGCAATAAATGCATTCAACATACCATAATAAAGCATTTTTATCACTTTTTAGACATTTTAATTTTTGACATTTTTTGACTTTTTCGACATACTATAGTATGACTTTTTTCAGGAGGTATTTTTGACATCCAATAATTTGGCTTTTTCAAACATTTAAACCAAAATTATGCTATAAATGCATTCAACATACCATAATAAAGCATTTTTATCACTTTTTAGACATTTTAATTTTTTGACATTTTTGACTTTTCGACATACTATAGTATGACTTTTTTTTTCAGGAGGTATTTTTGACATCCAATAATTTGGCTTTTTCAAACATTTAAACCAAAATTATCCTATAAATGCATTCAACATACCATAATAAAGCATTTTTATCACTTTTTAGACATTTTAATTTTTTGACATTTTTGACTTTTTCGACATACTATAGTATGACTTTTTCAGGAGGTATTTTTTGACATCCAATAATTTGGCTTTTTCAAACATTTAAACCAAAATTATGCTATAAATGCATTCAACATACCATAATAAAGCATTTTTATCACTTTTTAGACATTTTAATTTTTGACATTTTTGACTTTTTCGACATACTATAGTATGACTTTTTTTCAGGAGGTATTTTTGACATCCAATAATTTGGCTTTTTCAAACATTTAAACCGAAATTATGCTATAAATGCATTCAACATACAAAAATAAGGCATTTTAATCACATTTTAGACATTTTAATTTTTGACATTTTTTGACTTTTTCGACATACTAAAGTATTACTTTTTTCAGGAGGTATTTTTGACATCCAATAATTTGGCTTTTTCAAACATTTAAACCGAAACTATGCTATAAATCCATTCAACATACCATAATAAGACATTTTTTATCACTTTTTAGACATTTTAATTTTTTTGACATATTTTGACTTTTTGATTTTTTGACATACTATAGTATGACTTTTTTTCAGGAGGTATTTTTTGACATCCAATAATTTGGCTTTTTTAAAACATTTAAACCGAAACTATGCTATAAATCCATTCAACATACCATAATAAGACATTTTTTATCACTTTTTAGACATTTCAATTTTTTTTGACATTTTTTGACTTTTTCGACATACTATAGTATGACTTTTTTTTTCAGGAGGTATTTTTTGACATCCAATAATTTGGCTTTTTTACAGTATTTAAGCACAAATTATGCTATGAATGCATTCAACATACCATAATAAGACATTTTTATCACTTTTTGGACATTTCAATTTTTGGACATTTTTTGACTTTTTCAACATACTATCGTATGACTTTTTTTCATGAAGTATTTTATGACATTCAATAATTTGGCTATTTTTAAAACATTTAAACCGAAATTATGCTATAAATGCATTCAACATACCATAATAAGGCATTTTTATCACTTTTTAGACATTTTAATTTTTTGCCATTTTTTGCCTTTTTCGACATACTATAGTATGACTTTTTTCAGGAGGTATTTTTTGACATCCAATAATTTGGCTTTTTTAAAACATTTAAACCGAAATTATGCTACAAATGCATTCAACATACCATAATAAAGCATTTTTTTTTAATCACTTTTTAGACATTTTAATTTTCTGACATTTTTTTACTTTTTTGACATACTATAGTATGACTTTTTTTCAGGAGGTATTTCTTGCAATCCAATAATTTGGCTTTTTTAAAACATTTAAACCGAAATTATGCTATAAATCTATTCAACTTACCATAATAAGACATTTTTATCACTTTTTAAACATTTTGATTTTTTGACATTTTTTTACTTTTTCGACATACTATAGTATGACTTCTTTTTCAGGAGGTATTTTTGACATCCAATAATTTGGCTTTTTCAAACATTTAAACCAAAATTATGCTATAAATGCATTCAACATACCATAATAAAGCATTTTATCACTTTTTAGACATTTTAATTTTTTGACATTTTGACTTTTTCGACATACTATAGTATGACTTTTTTTCAGGAGGTATTTTTGACATCCAATAATTTGGCTTTTTCAAACATTTAAACCGAAATTATGCTATAAATGCATTCAACATACCATAATAAAGCATTTTTATCACTTTTTAGACATTTTAATTTTTGACATTTTTTGACTTTTTCGACATACTATAGTATGACTTTTTCAGGAGGTATTTTTGACATCCAATAATTTGGCTTTTTCAAACATTTAAACCAAAATTATGCTATAAATGCATTCAACATACCATAATAAGGCATTTTATCACTTTTTAGACATTTTAATTTTTGACATTTTGACTTTTTCGACATACTATAGTATGACTTTTTTTTTCAGGAGGTATTTTTGACATCCAATAATTTGGCTTTTTCAAACATTTAAACCGAAATTATGCTATAAATGCATTCAACATACCATAATAAAGCATTTTTATCACTTTTTAGACATTTTAATTTTTTGACATTTTTGACTTTTTCGACATACTATAGTATGACTTTTTTTCAGGAGGTATTTTTGACATCCAATAATTTGGCTTTTTCAAACATTTAAACCAAAATTATGCTATAAATGCATTCAACATACCATAATAAAGCATTTTTATCACTTTTTAGACATTTTAATTTTTTGACATTTTTGACTTTTTCGACATACTATAGTATGACTTTTTTTTTTCAGGAGGTATTTTTGACATCCAATAATTTGGCTTTTTCAAACATTTAAACCAAAATTATGCTATAAATGCATTCAACATACCATAATAAAGCATTTTTATCACTTTTTAGACATTTTAATTTTTGACATTTTTTGACTTTTTCGACATACTATAGTATGACTTTTTTTCAGGAGGTATTTTTGACATCCAATAATTTGGCTTTTTCAAACATTTAAACCGAAATTATGCAATAAATGCATTCAACATACCATAATAAAGCATTTTTATCACTTTTTAGACATTTTAATTTTTGACATTTTTGACTTTTTCGACATACTATAGTATGACTTTTTTTCAGGAGGTATTTTTGACATCCAATAATTTGGCTTTTTCAAACATTTAAACCAAAATTATGCTATAAATGCATTCAACATACCATAATAAAGCATTTTTATCACTTTTTAGACATTTTAATTTTTGACATTTTTGACTTTTTCGACATACTATAGTATGACTTTTTTTTTCAGGAGGTATTTTTGACATCCAATAATTTGGCTTTTTCAAACATTTAAACCGAAATTATGCAATCATTGCATTCAACATACCATGATAAAGCATTTTTATCACTTTTTAGACATTTTAATTTTTTGACATTTTTTGACTTTTTCGACATACTATAGTATGACTTTTTTTTCTGGAGGTATTTTTTGACATCCAATAATTTGGCTTTTTTAAAGCGTTTAAACCGAAATTATGCTATGAATGCCTTCTGCACACCATAATAAGGCATTTTTATCACTTTTTAGACCTTTTAATTTTTTGACATTTTTTGACTTTTTCGACATACTATAGTATGACTTTTTTTTTCAGGAGATATTTTTTGACATCCAATAATTTGGCTTTTTTAAAGCGTTTAAACCGAAATTATGCTATAATTGCATTCAACATACCATACTAAGGCATTTTATCACTTTTTAAACATTCTAATTTTTTGACATTTTTTTACTTTTTCGACATACTATAGTATGACTTTTTTTTTCTAGGGGTATTTTTTGACATCCAATAATTTGGCTTTTTTCAAAGCATTTAAAACGAAATTATGCTATAATTGGATTCAACATACCATACTAAGGCATTTTTATCACTTTTTAAACATTCTAATTTTTTGACATTTTTTTACTTTTTCGACATACTATAGTATGACTTTTTTTCTAGTAGCTATTTTTTGACAAACAGTAATTTGGCTTTTTTAAAGCATTTAAACCGAAATTATGCTATAAATGCGTTCTACATACCATAATAAGGCATTTTTATCACTTTTTAGACATTTTAATTTTTTGACTTTTTCGACATACTATAGTATGACTTTTTTTTTCAGGAGCTATTTTTTGACATACAGTAATTTGGCTTTTTTTAAAGCATTTAAACCGAAATTATGCTATAAATGCATTCAACATACCATAATAAGGCATTTTTATCACTTTTTAGACATTTTAATTTCTTGACATTTTTTGACTTTTTCGACATACTATAGTATGACTGTTTTTTTTCAGGAGATGTTTTTTGACATACAATAATTTGGCTTTTTTAAGGCTTTTCAACCGAAATTATGCTATAAATTCATTCAACATACCATAATAAGGCATTTTTATCACTTTTTAGACATTTTAATTTTTGACATTTTTGACTTTTTCGACATACTATAGTATGACTTTTTTTCAGGAGGTATTTTTGACATCCAATAATTTGGCTTTTTCAAACATTTAAACCAAAATTATGCTATAAATCTGTTCAACATACCATAATAAAGCATTTTTATCACTTTTAGACATTTTAATTTTTGACATTTTTTGACTTTTTCGACATACTATAGTATGACTTTTTATCCCAGGAGCTATTTTTTGACATCTAATAATTTGGCTTTTTAAAACATTTAAAACAAAATCATGCAATAAATCCATTCAACATGGTATAATAAAGCATTTTTATCACTTTTTAGACATTTTAATTTTTTGCCATTTTTTTTTACTTTTTCGACATACTATAGTATGTCATTTTTTTCAGGAGCTATTTTTTGACATCCAACAATTTGGCTTTTTCAAAACATTTAAAACAAAATTATACTATAAATGCATTCAACATCCCATAATAAAGCATTTTTATCACTTTTTAGACATTTTAATTTTTGACATTTTTGACTTTTTCGACATACTATAGTATGACTTTTTTTCAGGAGGTATTTTTGACATCCAATAATTTGGCTTTTTCAAACATTTAAACCGAAATTATGCTATAAATGCATTCAACATGCCATAATAAAGCATTTTATCACTTTTTAGACATTTTAATTTTTGACATTTTTTGACTTTTTCGACATACTATAGTATGACTTTTTTTTCAGGAGGTATTTTTTTGACGTACAATAATTTGACTTTTTTTAAACATTTAAACAGAAATTATGCTATAAATCCATTCAACATACCATAATAAAGCATTTTTACCACTTTTTAGACATTTCAATTTTTTGACATTTTTTGACTTTTTCGACATACTATAGTATGACTTTTTTTTCAGGAGGTATTTTTTGACGTACAATAATTTGACTTTTTTTAAACATTTAAACAGAAATTATGCTATAAATGTATTCAACATACCATAACAAAGCATTTTTATCACTTTTTAGACATTTTAATTTTTTTAACTTTTTCGACATACTATAGTATGACTTTTTTTTTCAGGAGGTATTTTTTTGACGTACAATAATTTGGCTTTTTTCAAACATTTAAACCGAAATTATCCTATGAATGCATTCAACATACCATAATAAAGCATTTTTATAACTTTTTATACAATTTAATTTTTTGACATTTTTGACTTTTTCGACATACTATAGTATGACTTTTTTTCTGGAGGTATTTTTGACATCCAATAATTTGGCTTTTTCAAACATTTAAACCGAAATTATGCTATAAATGCATTCAACATACCATAATAAAGCATTTTTATCACTTTTTAGACATTTTAATTTTTGACATTTTTGACTTTTTCGACATACTATAGTATGACTTTTTTTTTTCAGGAGGTATTTTTGACATCCAATAATTTGGCTTTTTCAAACATTTAAACCGAAATTATGCTATAAATGCATTCAACAAACCATAATAAGGCATTTTCATCACTTTTTCGACATTTTAATTTTTTTACATTTTTTTTTTAAACTTTTTCGACATACTATAGTATGACTTTTTGAGGAGGTATTTTTTGACATCCTATAATTTGGCTTTTTTGCAACATTTAAACAAATTATGCTGTAAATGTATTCAACAAACCATAATGAGGCATTTTTATCACCTTTTAGACATTTTAATTTTTTTGACATTTTTTGAATTTTTCGACATACTATAGTATGACTTTTTTTTTCAGGAGGTGTTTTTTGACATACATTTATTTGGCTTTTTTAAAGCATTTAAACAGAAATTATGTTATCATTGCATTCTACAAACCATAATAAGGCATTTTTATTACTTTTTGGACATTTTAATTTTTTGACATTTTTTTAATTTTTCGACATACTATAGTATGACTTTTTTTTCAGGAGGTGTTTTTTGACATACAATAATTTGGCTTTTTTAAAGCATTTGAACCGAAATTATGCTATAATTGCATTCAACCTGCCATAATAAGGCATTTTTATCACTTTTTGGACATTTTAATTTTTTGACTTTTTCGACATACTATAGTATGACTTTTTTTTCAGGAGGTGTTTTTTGACATACAATAATTTGGCTTTTTTAAAGCGTTTAAACCGAAATTATGCTATAAATGCACTCAACATACCATATGAAGGCATTTTTATCACTTTTTAGAGGTTTTAATTTTTTGACATTTTTTGACTTTTTCGACATACTATAGTATGACTCTTTTTCAGAAGGTATTTTTGCCATCCAATAATTTGGCTTTTTTAAAACATTTAAACCAAAATTATGCTATAAATGCATTCAACATATCATAATAAGGCATTTTTATCACTTTTTAGACATTTTAATGTTTTGACATTTTTTCACTTTTTCGACATACTATAGTATGACTTTTTTCAGGAGCTATTTTTGACATCCAATAATTTTGCTTTTTAAAACATTTAAACCAAAATTATGCTGTAAATGCATTCAACATACCATAATAAGGCATTTTTATCACTTTTTAGACATTTTAATTTTTGACATTTTTGACTTTTTCGACATACTATAGTATGACTTTTTTCAGGAGGTATTTTTGACATCCAATAATTTGGCTTTTTTTAAAACATTTAAACCGAAATTATGTTATAAATGCATTTAACATACCATAATAAGGCATTTTTATCGCTTTTTAGACATTTTAATTTTTTGACATTTTTTGACTTTTTCGACATACTATAGTATGACTTTTTTTTCTGGAGGTATTTTTTGACATCCAATAATTTGGCTTTTTTTCAAACATTTAAACCAAAATTATGCTTTAAATCTGTTCAACATACCATAATAAAGCATTTTTATCGCTTTTTAGACATTTTAATTTTTTGACATTTTTTTACTTTTTCGACATACTATAGTATGACTTTTTTTTTAAGAGGTATTTTTTGACATCCAATAATTTGGCCTTTTTTAAAACATTTAAACCGAAATTATGCTACAAATGCATTCAACATACCATAATAAAGCATTTTTATCACTTTTAGACGTTTTAATTCTTTGACATCTTTTGACTTTTTCGACATACTATAGTATGATTTTTTTTAAGGAGCTATTTTTTGACATCCAAAAATTTGGCTTTTGTTAAAACATTTGAACAGTAATTATGCTATAATTGCATTCAACATACCATAATAAGGCATTTTTATTACTTTTTAGACATTTTAATTTTTTGACTTTTTCGACATACTATAGTATGACTTTTTCAGGAGGTATTTTTGACATCCAATAATTTGGCTTTTTCAAACATTTAAACCAAAATTATGCTATAAATGCATTCAACATACCATAATAAAGCATTTTTATCACTTTTTAGACATTTTAATTTTTGACATTTTTTGACTTTTTCGACATACTATAGTATGACTTTTTTTTTCAGGAGGTATTTTTTGACATCCAATAATTTGGCTTTTTTCAAACATTTAAACCAAAATTATGCTATAAATCTATTCAACATACCATAATAAAGCATTTTTATCGCTTTTTAGACATTTTAATTTTTCGACATTTTTTACTTTTTCGACATAGTATAGTATGACTTTTTTTTTCAGGAGGTTTTTTTTGACATCCAATAATTTGGCTTTTTTAAAGCATTTAAACAGAAATTATGTTATAAATGCATTCAACATACCATAATAAAGCATTTTTATCACTTTTTAGACATTTTAATTTTTTGACATTTTTTGACTTTTTCGACATACTATAGTATGACTTTTTTTTCAGGAGGTATTTTTTGACATCCAATTATTTGGCTTTTTTCAAACATTTAAACCAAAATTATGCAATCATTGCATTCAACGTACCATAATAAAGCATTTTTATCACTTTTTAGACATTTTAATTTTTGACATTTTTGACTTTTTCGACATACTATAGTATGACTTTTTTCAGGAGGTATTTTTGACATCCAATTATTTGGCTTTTTTCAAACATTTAAACCAAAATTATGCTATAAATGCATTCAACATACCATAATAAGGCATTTTTATCACTTTTTAGACATTTTAATTTTTTGCCATTTTTTGCCTTTTTCGACATACTATAGTATGACTTTTTTCAGGAGGTATTTTTTGACATCCAATAATTTGGCTTTTTTAAAACATTTAAACCGAAATTATGCTACAAATGCATTCAACATACCATAATAAAGCATTTTTTTTTAATCACTTTTTAGACATTTTAATTTTTGACATTTTTGACTTTTTCGACATACTATAGTATGACTTTTTTTTCAGGAGGTATTTTTGACATCCAATAATTTGGCTTTTTCAAACATTTAAACCGAAATTATGCTATAAATGCATTCAACATACCATAATAAAGCATTTTTATCACTTTTTAGACATTTTAATTTTTGACATTTTGACTTTTTCGACATACTATAGTATGACTTTTTTTTCAGGAGGTAGTATTTGACATCCAATAATTTGGCTTTTTAAAACATTTAAACAGAAATTATGCTATAAATCTGTTCAACATACCAGAATAAAGCATTTTTATCACTTTTTAAACATTTTAATTTTTTGACATTTTTGACTTTTTCGACATACTATAGTATGACTTTTTTTCAGGAGGTATTTTTAGACATCAAATAATTTGGCTTTTTCAATCATTTAAACCGAAATTATGCCATAAATCTATTCAACATACCATAATAAAGCGTTTTTATCACTTTTTAGACATTTTAATTTTTTGACAATTTTTGACTTTTTCGACATACTATAGTATGACTTTTTTTTCTGGAGGTATTTTTTGACATCCAATAATTTGGCTTTTTTCAAACATTTAAACCGAAATTATGCTATAAATGCATTCAACATACCATAATAAAGCATTTTTATCACTTTTTAGACATTTTAATTTTTTGACATTTTTTGACTTTTTCGACATACTATAGTATGACTTTTTTTTCTGGAGGTATTTTTTGACATCCAATAATTTGGCTTTTTTCAAACATTTAAAACGAAATTATGCTATAAATGCATTCAACATACCATAATAAAGCATTTTTATCACTTTTTAGACATTTTAATTTTTTGACATTTTTTTACTTTTTCGACAAACTATAGTATGACATTTTTTTCAGGAGCTATTTTTTGACATCCAAGAATTTGGCTTTTTCAAAACATTTAAAACAAAATTATACTATAAATGCATTCAACATCCCACAATAATGCATTTTTATCACTTTTTAGACTTTTTAATTTTTTGACATCTTTTGACTTTTTCGCCATACTATAGTATGACTTTTTTTTAGGAGCTATTTTTTGACATCCAAAAATTTGGCTTCTGTTAAAACATTTGAACAGTAATTTTGCTATAAATCCATTTAATATACTATTATTTTGCATTTTTACCACTTTTTGGACATTTTAATTTTTTGACATTTTTTGACTTTTTCGACATACTATAGTTTGACTTTTTTTCAGGAGGTATTTTTGACATCCAATAATTTGGCTTTTTATAACATTTAAACCAAAATTATGCTATAAATGCATTCAACATACCATAATAAGGCATTTTTATCACTTTTTGGACATTTTAATTTTTTGACATTTTTTTACTTTTTCGACATACTATAGTATGACTTTTTTAGGGAGCTATCTTTTGACATCCAATAATTTGGCTTTTTTAAAACATTTTATCCGAAATTATGCTATAAATGCATTCAACATACCTTAATAAAGCATTTTTATAAATTTTTAGACATTTTAATTTTTTGACATTTTTTGACTTTTTCGACATACTATAGTATGACATTTTTTCAGGAGCTATTTTTTGACATCCAATAATTTGGCTTTTTTAAAACATTTAAACCAAAATTATGCTATAAATCCATTCAACATACCATAATAAGGCATTTTTATCACTTTTTAGACATTTTAATTTTTTGACATTTTTTGACTTTTTCGACATACTATAGTATGACTTTTTTTCAGGAGGTATTTTTTGACATCCAATAATTTGGCTTTTTTTAAAACATTTAAACCAAAATTATGCTTTAAATCTGTTCAAAATACCATAATAAAGCATTTTTATCACTTTTTAAACATTTTTATTTTTGACATTTTGACTTTTTCGACATACTATAGTATGACTTTTTTCAGGAGGTATTTTTGACATCCAATAATTTGGCTTTTTCAAACATTTAAAACGAAATTATGCTATAAATGCATTCAACATACCATAATAAAGCATTTTTATCACTTTTTAGACATTTTAATTTTTGACATTTTGACTTTTTCGACATACTATAGTATGACTTTTTCAGGAGGTATTTTTGACATCCAATAATTTGGCTTTTTCAAACATTTAAACCAAAATTATGCTATAAATGCATTCAACATACCATAATAAAGCATTTTTATCACTTTTTAGACATTTTAATTTTTGACATTTTTGACTTTTTCGACATACTATAGTATGACTTTTTTTCAGGAGGTATTTTTGACATCCAATAATTTGGCTTTTTCAAACATTTAAACCAAAATTATGCTATAAATCTATTCAACATACCATAATAAAGCAGTTTTATCGCTTTTTAGACATTTTAATCTTTTGACATTTTTTGACTTTTTCGACATACTATAGTATGACATTTTTTCAGGAGGTATTTTTTGACATCCAATAATTTGGCTGATTTCAAACAAATAAAACGAAATTACTAAAACAAAGCATTCAACATACCCTAATAAAGCATTTTTATCACTTTTTAGACATTTTAATTTTTGACATTTTTGCCTTTTTCGACATACTATAGTATGACTTTTTTCAGGAGGTATTTTTTGACATCCAATAATTTGGCTTTTTTAAAACATTTAAACCGAAATTATGCTACAAATGCATTCAACATACCATAATAAAGCATTTTTTTTTATCACTTTTTAGACATTTTAATTTTCTGACATTTTTTTACTTTTTCGACATAATATAGTATGACTTTTTTCAGGAGGTATTTTTGACATCCAATAATTTGGCTTTTTTCAAACATTTAAAACGAAATTATGCTATAAATGCATTCAACATACCATAATAAAGCATTTTTTTTTATCACTTTTTAGACATTTTAATTTTCTGACATTTTTTTACTTTTTCGACATACTATAGTATGACTTTTTTTTTCTAGGGGTATTTTTTGACATCCAATAATTTTGCTTTTTTCAAACATTTAAGCAGAAATTATGCTGTAAATGCATTCAACATACCATAATAAGGCATTTTTATCACTTTTAACACATTTTAATTTTTGACATTTTGACTTTTTCGACATACTATAGTATGACTTTTTTCAGGAGGTATTTTTGACATCCAATAATTTGGCTTTTTCAAACATTTAAACCGAAATTATGCTATAAATGCATTCAACATACCATAATAAAGCATTTTTATCACTTTTAGACATTTTAATTTTTGACATTTTTGACTTTTTCGACATACTATAGTATGACTTTTTTTTCAGGAGGTATTTTTGACATCCAATAATTTGGCTTTTTAAAACATTTAAACCGAAATTATGCAATCATTGCATTCAACATACCATAATAAGTCATTTTTATCACTTTTAGACATTTTAATTTTTTGACATTTTTTGACTTTTTCGACATACTATAGTATGACTTTTTTTTCAGGAGGTATTTTTTGACATCCAATAATTTGGCTTTTTTAAAACATTTAAACCGAAATTATGCTACAAATGCATTCAACGTACCATAATAAAGCATTTTTTTTATCACTTTTTAGACATTTTAATTTTCTGACATTTTTTTACTTTTTCGACATACTATAGTATGACTTTTTTTTCAGGAGGTATTTTTTGACATCCAATTATTTGGCTTTTTTCAAACATTTAAACCAAAATTATGCTATAAATCTATTCAACATACCATAATAAAGCATTTTTATCACTTTTTAGACGTTTTAATTTTTTGCCATTTTTTGACTTTTTCGACATACTATAGTATGATTTTTTTTTTCTGGAGGTATTTTTATACATCCAATAATTTGGCTGTTTTCAAACATTTAAACCAAAATTATGCTATAAATGCATTCAACATACCATAATAAAGCATTTTTATCACTTTTTAGACATTTTAATTTTTTGACATTTTTTGACTTTTTCGACATACTATAGTATGACTTTTTCTGGAGGTATTTTTGACATCCAATAATTTGGCTTTTTCAAACATTTAAACCGAAATTATCCTATAAATGCATTCAACATACCATAATAAAGCATTTTTATCTTTTTTTAGACATTTTAATTTTTTGACATTTTTTGACTTTTTCGACATACTATAGTATGACTTTTTTTTCAGGAGGTATTTTTTGACATCCAATAATTTGGCTTTTTTCAAACATTTAAACCAAAATTATGCTATAAATGTGTTCAACATACCATAATAAAGCATTTTTATCGCTTTTTAGACATTTTAATTTTTGACATTTTTGACTTTTTCGACATACTATAGTATGACTTTTTTTTCAGGAGGTATTTTTTGACATCCAATAATTTGGCTTTTTTAAAACATTTAAACCGAAATTATGCTACAAATGCATTCAACGTACCATAATAAAGCATTTTTTTTATCACTTTTTAGACATTTTAATTTTCTGACATTTTTTTACTTTTTCGACATACTATAGTATGACTTTTTTTTCAGGAGGTATTTTTTGACATCCAATTATTTGGCTTTTTTCAAACATTTAAACCAAAATTATGCAATCATTGCATTCAACGTACCATAATAAGGCAATTTTATCACCTTTTACACATTTTAATTTTTTGACATTTTTTGACTTTTTCGACATACTATAGTATGACTTTTTTTTCAGGAGGTATTTTTTGACATCCAATAATTTGGCTTTTTTCAAACATTTAAACCGAAATTATCCTATAAATGCATTCAACATACCATAATAAAGCATTTTTATCACTTTTTAGACATTTTAATTTTTTGACATTTTTTGACTTTTTCGACATACTATAGTATGACTTTTTTTTTCAGGGGCTATTTTTGACATACAATAATTTGGCTTTTTTAAAACATTTAAACCGAAATTATTCTATAAATGCATTCAACATACCATAATAAGGCATTTTTATAACTTTTTAGACATTTTTAATTTTTTTACATTTTTTGACTTTGTCGACATACTATAGTATGACTTGTTTTTCAGGAGCTATTTTTGACATCCAATAATTTGGCTTTTTCAAACATTTAAACCGAAATTATCCTATAAATGCATTCAACATACCATAATAAGGCATTTTTATCACTTTTTAGACATTTTAATTTTTGACATTTTTGACTTTTTCGACATACTATAGTATGACTTTTTTTTCAGGAGGTATTTTTTGACATCCAATAATTTGGCTTTTTTCAAACATTTAAACCAAAATTATGCTATAAATCTATTCAACATACCATAATAAAGCATTTTTATCGCTTTTTAGACATTTTAATCTTTTGACATTTTTTGACTTTTTCGACATACTATAGTATGACATTTTTTCAGGAGGTATTTTTTGACATCCAATAATTTGTTTTTTTTAAAACATTTAAACCAAAATTATGCTACAAATCTATTCAACATACCAGAATAAGGCATTTTTATCACTTTTTAGACATTTTAATTTTTTGTCATTTTTTTTACTTTTTCGACATACTATAGTATGACTTTTTTTTTCTAGAGGTATTTTTTGACATCCAATAATTTGGCTTTTTTAAAACATTTAAACCAAAATTATGCTGTAAATGCATTCAACATATCATAATAAGGCATTTTTATCACTTTTTAGACGTTTTAATTTTTTGCCATTTTTTGACTTTTTCGACATACTATAGTATGATTTTTCTTTTCAGGAGGTATTTTTTGACATCCAATAATTTGGCTTTTTTCAAACATTTAAACCAAAATAATGCTTTAAATCTGTTCAAAATACCATAATAAAGCATTTTTATCACTTTTTAGCCATTTTAATTTTTTGACATTTTTTGACTTTTTCGACATACTATAGTATGACTTTTTTTTTCAGGAGGTATTTTTTGACATCCAATAATTTGGCTTTTTTTCAAACATTTAAACCAAAATTATGCTTTAAATCTGTTCAACATACCATAATAAAGCATTTTTATCGCTTTTTAGACATTTTAATTTTTTGACATTTTTTGACTTTTTCGACATACTATAGTATGATTTTTTTTTTCTGGAGGTATTTTTATACATCCAATAATTTGGCTTTTTTCAAACATTTAAAACGAAATTATGCTATAAATGCATTCAACATACCATAATAAAGCATTTTTATCACTTTTTAGACATTTTAATTTTTTGACATTTTTTGACTTTTTCGACATACTATAGTATGACTTTTTTTTCTAGAGGTATTTTTTGACATCCAATAATTTGGCTTTTTTCAAACATTTAAACCGAAATTATGCTAAAAATGCATTCAACATACCATAATAAGGCATTTTTATCACTTTTAACACATTTTATTCAATTGACATTTTTTGACTTTTTCGACATACTATAGTATGACTTTTTTTTCAGGAGGTATTTTTTGACATCCAATAATTTGGCTTTTTTCAAACATTTAAACCAAAATTATGCTATAAATCTATTCAACATACCATAATAAAGCATTTTTATCGCTTTTTAGACATTTTAATCTTTTGACATTTTTTGACTTTTTCGACATACTATAGTATGACTTTTTTTTTTAGGACGTATTTTTAGACATCCAATAATTTGGCTTTTTTCAATCATTTAAACCGAAATTATGCCATAAATCTATTCAACATACCATAATAAAGCATTTTTATCTTTTTTTAGACATTTTAATTTTTTGACATTTTTTGACTTTTTCGACATACTATAGTATGACTTTTTTTCTGGAGGTATTTTTGACATCCAATAATTTGGCTTTTTCAAACATTTAAACCGAAATTATGCTAAAAATGCATTCAACATACCATAATAAGGCATTTTTATCACTTTTTAGACATGTTATTTTTTGACATTTTGACTTTTTCGACATACTATAGTATGACTTTTTCAGGAGGTATTTTTGACATCCAATAATTTGGCTTTTTAAAACATTTAAACCGAAATTATGCAATCATTGCATTCAACATACCATAATAAAGCATTTTTATCACTTTTTAGACATTTTAATTTTTGACATTTTTGCCTTTTTCGACATACTATAGTATGACTTTTTTTCTGGAGGTATTTTTGACATCCAATAATTTGGCTTTTTCAAACATTTAAACCGAAATTATCCTATAAATGCATTCAACATACCATAATAAAGCATTTTTATCACTTTTTAGACATTTTAATTTTTGACATTTTTGACTTTTTCGACATACTATAGTATGACTTTTTCAGGAGGTATTTTTGACATCCAATAATTTGGATTTTTAAAACATTTAAACCGAAATTATGCTATAAATGCATTCAACATACCATAATAAGGCATTTTTATCACTTTTTAGATGTTTTAATTTTTTGACATTTTTTTACTTTTTCGACATACTATAGTATGACTTTTTTTTTCTAGAGGTATTTTTTGACATCCAATAATTTTGCTTTTTTCAAACATTTAAGCAGAAATTATGCTGTAAATCTGTTCAACATACCATAATAAAGCATTTTTATCGCTTTTTAGACATTTTAATTTTTTGACATTTTTTGACTTTTTCGACATACTATAGTATGACTTTTTTTCAGGAGGTATTTTTGACATCCAATAATTTGGCTTTTAAAACATTTAAACCGAAATTATGCTATAAATCTATTCAACTTACCATAATAAAGCATTTTTATCACTTTTTAGACATTTTAATTTTTGACAATTTTTGACTTTTTCGACATACTATAGTATGACTTTTTTTTCAGGAGGTATTTTTTGACATCCAATAATTTGGCTTTTTTCAAACATTTAAACCGAAATTATCCTATAAATGCATTCAACATACCATAATAAAGCATTTTTACCACTTTTTAGACATTTTAATTTTTTCACATTTTTTGCCTTTTTCGACATACTATAGTATGACTTTTTTTTTCTAGAGGTATTTTTTGACATCCAATAATTTGGCTTTTTTAAAACATTTAAACCGAAATTATGCTATAAATGCATTCAACATACCATAATAAGGCATTTTTATCACTTTTTACACCTTTTAATTTTTCGACATTTTTGACTTTTTCGACATAGTATAGTATGACTTTTTTTTTCAGGAGGTTTTTTTTGACATCCAATATTTTGGCTTTTTTCAAACATTTAAACCGAAATTATCCTATAAATGCATTCAACATACCATAATAAGGCATTTTTATCACTTTTTAGACGTTTTAATTTTTTGCCATTTTTTGCCTTTTTGGACATACTATAGTATGACTTTTTTTTCAGGAGGTATTTTTTGACATCCAATAATTTGGCTTTTTTAAAACATTTAAACCGAAATTATGCAATCATTGCATTCAACATACCATAATAAGTCATTTTTATCACTTTTTAATCGTTTTAATTTTTTGACATTTTTTGCCTTTTTCGACATACTATAGTATGAATTTTTTTTCAGGAGGTATTTTTTGACATCCAATAATTTGTTTTTTTTTAAAACATTTAAACCAAAATTATGCTACAAATCTATTCAACATACCAGAATAAGGCATTTTTATCACTTTTTAGACATTTTAATTTTTTGTCATTTTTTTTACTTTTTCGACATACTATAGTATGACTTTTTTTTCAGGAGGTATTTTTTGACATCCAATTATTTGGCTTTTTTCAAACATTTAAACCAAAATTATGCTTTAAATCTGTTAAACATACCATAATAAAGCATTTTTATCACTTTTTAGCCATTTTAATTTTTTGCCATTTTTTGCCTTTTTCGACATACTATAGTATGACTTTTTTCAGGAGGTATTTTTTGACATCCAATAATTTGGCTTTTTTCAAACATTTAAAACGAAATTATGCTATAAATGCATTCAACATGCCATAATAAAGCATTTTTATCACTTTTTAGACATTTTAATTTTTTTGACATTTTTTGACTTTTTCGACATACTATAGTATGACTTTTTTTTTCTAGAGGTATTTTTTGACATCCAATAATTTGGCTTTTTTCAAACATTTAAACCGAAATTATGCTAAAAATGCATTCAATGCACCATAATAGGGCATTTTTATCACTTTTAACACATTTTATTTAATTGACATTTTTTGACTTTTTCGACATACTATAGTATGACTTTTTTTTCAGGAGGTATTTTTTGACATCCAATAATTTGGCTTTTTTCAAACATTTAAACCAAAATTATGCTATGAATCTATTCAACATACCATAATAAAGCATTTTTATCGCTTTTTCGACATTTTAATTTTTTGACATTTTTTGACTTTTTCGACATACGATAGTATGACTTTTTTTTTTAGGACGTATTTTTAGACATCCAATAATTTGGCTTTTTTCAATCATTTAAACCGAAATTATGCCATAAATCTATTCAACATGCCATAATAAAGCATTTTTATCACTTTTTAGACATTTTAATTTTTTTGACATTTTTTGACTTTTTCGACATACTATAGTATGACTTTTTTTTCTGGAGGTATTTTTTGACATCCAATAATTTGGCTTTTTTCAAACATTTAAACCGAAATTATGCTAAAAATGCATTCAACATACCATAATAAGGCATTTTTATCACTTTTAACACATGTTATTTAATTGACATTTTTTGACTTTTTCGACATACTATAGTATGACTTTTTTTTCAGGAGGTATTTTTTGACATCCAATAATGTGGCTTTTTTAAAACATTTAAACCGAAATTATGCAATCATTGCATTCAACATACCATAATAAAGCATTTTTATCACTTTTTAGACATTTTAATTTTTTGACATTTTTTGCCTTTTTCGACATACTGTAGTATGACTTTTTTTTCTGGAGGTATTTTTTTGACATCCAATAATTTGGCTTTTTTCAAATATTTAAACCGAAATTATCCTATAAATGCATTCAACATACCATAATAAAGCATTTTTATCACTTTTTAGACATTTTAATTTTTTTTACATTTTTTGACTTTTTCGACATACTATAGTATGACTTTTTTTTCAGGACGTATTTTTTGACATCAAAAAATTTGGATTTTTTAAAACATTTAAACCGAAATTGTCCCATAAATGCATTCAACACACCATAATAAAGCATTTTTATCACTTTTTAGACATTTTAATTTTTTGACATTTTTTGACTTTTTCGACATACTATAGTATGACTTTTTTTTCAGGAGGTATTTTTTGACATCCAATAATTTGGCTTTTTTCAAACATTTAAACCAAAATTATGCTATAAATCTGTTCAACATACCAGAATAAAGCATTTTTATCACTTTTTAGACATTTTAATTTTTTGACATTTTTTGACTTTTTCGACATACTATAGTATGACTTTTTTTTCTAGAGGTAGTTTTTGACATCCAATAATTTGGCTTTTTTAAAACATTTAAACAGAAATTATGCTATAAATCTGTTCAACATACCAGAATAAAGCATTTTTATCACTTTTTAAACATTTTAATTTTTTTTACATTTTTTGACTTTTTCGACAAACTATAGTATGACTTGTTTTTTTAGGACGTATTTTTAGACATCAAATAATTTTGTTTTTTTTCAATCATTGAAACCGAAATCATGGCATAAATCTATTCAACATACCAGAATAAAGCATTTTCATCACTTTTTAGACATTTTAATTTTTTGACATTTTTTGACTTGTTCGACATACTATAGTATGACTTTTTTTTCTGGAGGTATTTTTTGACATCCAATAATTTGGCTTTTTTAAAACATTTAAACCGAAATTATGCAATCATTGCATTCAACATACCATAATAAGTCATTTTTATCACTTTTTAATCGTTTTAATTTTTTGACATTTTTTGCCTTTTTCGACATACTATAGTATGACATTTTTTCAGGAGGTATTTTTTGACATCCAATAATTTGTTTTTTTTAAAACATTTAAACCAAAATTATGCTACAAATCTATTCAACATACCAGAATAAGGCATTTTTATCACTTTTTAGACATTTTAATTTTTTGTCATTTTTTTTACTTTTTCGACATACTATAGTATGACTTTTTTTTTCTAGAGGTATTTTTTGACATCCAATAATTTGGCTTTTTTAAAACATTTAAACCAAAATTATGCTGTAAATGCATTCAACATACCATAATAAGGCATTTTTATCACTTTTTAGACGTTTTAATTTTTTGCCATTTTTTGACTTTTTCGACATACTATAGTAAGACTTTCTTTTCAGGAGGTATTTTTTGACATCCAATAATTTGGCTTTTTTCAAACATTTAAACCAAAATAATGCTTTAAATCTGTTCAAAATACCATAATAAAGCATTTTTATCACTTTTTAGCCATTTTAATTTTTTGACATTTTTTGACTTTTTCGACATACTATAGTATGACTTTTTTTTTCAGGAGGTATTTTTTGACATCCAATAATTTGGCTTTTTTTCAAACATTTAAACCAAAATTATGCTTTAAATCTGTTCAACATACCATAATAAAGCATTTTTATCGCTTTTTAGACATTTTAATTTTTTGACATTTTTTGACTTTTTCGACATACTATAGTATGATTTTTTTTTTCTGGAGGTATTTTTATACATCCAATAATTTGGCTTTTTTCAAACATTTAAAACGAAATTATGCTATAAATGCATTCAACATGCCATAATAAAGCATTTTTATCACTTTTTAGACATTTTAATTTTTTTGACATTTTTTGACTTTTTCGACATACTATAGTATGACTTTTTTTTTCTAGAGGTATTTTTTGACATCCAATAATTTGGCTTTTTTCAAACATTTAAACCGAAATTATGCTAAAAATGCATTCAACATACCATAATAAGGCATTTTTATCACTTTTAACACATGTTATTTAATTGACATTTTTTGACTTTTTCGACATACTATAGTATGACTTTTTTTTCAGGAGGTATTTTTTGACATCCAATAATTTGGCTTTTTTCAAACATTTAAACCAAAATTATGCTATGAATCTATTCAACATACCATAATAAAGCATTTTTATCGCTTTTTCGACATTTTAATTTTTTGACATTTTTTGACTTTTTCGACATACGATAGTATGACTTTTTTTTTTAGGACGTATTTTTAGACATCCAATAATTTGGCTTTTTTCAATCATTTAAACCGAAATTATGCCATAAATCTATTCAACATGCCATAATAAAGCATTTTTATCACTTTTTAGACATTTTAATTTTTTTGACATTTTTTGACTTTTTCGACATACTATAGTATGACTTTTTTTTCTGGAGGTATTTTTTGACATCCAATAATTTGGCTTTTTTCAAACATTTAAACCGAAATTATGCTAAAAATGCATTCAACATACCATAATAAGGCATTTTTATCACTTTTAACACATGTTATTTAATTGACATTTTTTGACTTTTTCGACATACTATAGTATGACTTTTTTTTCAGGAGGTATTTTTTGACATCCAATAATGTGGCTTTTTTAAAACATTTAAACCGAAATTATGCAATCATTGCATTCAACATACCATAATAAAGCATTTTTATCACTTTTTAGACATTTTAATTTTTTGACATTTTTTGCCTTTTTCGACATACTGTAGTATGACTTTTTTTTCTGGAGGTATTTTTTTGACATCCAATAATTTGGCTTTTTTCAAATATTTAAACCGAAATTATCCTATAAATGCATTCAACATACCATAATAAAGCATTTTTATCACTTTTTAGACATTTTAATTTTTTTTACATTTTTTGACTTTTTCGACATACTATAGTATGACTTTTTTTTCAGGAGGTATTTTTTGACATCCAAAAATTTGGATTTTTTAAAACATTTAAACCGAAATTGTCCCATAAATGCATTCAACATACCATAATAAAGCATTTTTATCACTTTTTAGACATTTTAATTTTTTGACATTTTTTGACTTTTTCGACATACTATAGTATGACTTTTTTTTCTAGAGGTAGTTTTTGACATCCAATAATTTGGCTTTTTTAAAACATTTAAACAGAAATTATGCTATAAATCTGTTCAACATACCAGAATAAAGCATTTTTATCACTTTTTAAACATTTTAATTTTTTTACATTTTTTGACTTTTTCGACAAACTATAGTATGACTTTTTTTTTTAGGACGTATTTTTAGACATCAAATAATTTGGCTTTTTTCAATCATTGAAACCGAAATCATGGCATAAATCTATTCAACATACCAGAATAAAGCATTTTCATCACTTTTTAGACATTTTAATTTTTTGACATTTTTTGACTTGTTCGACATACTATAGTATGACTTTTTTTTCTGGAGGTATTTTTTGACATCCAATAATTTGGCTTTTTTCAAACATTTAAAACGAAATTATGCTATAAATGCATTCAACATACCATAATAAAGCATTTTTATCACTTTTTAGCCATTTTAATTTTTTGACATTTTTTGACTTTTTCGACATACTATAGTATGACTTTTTTTTCTGGAGGTATTTTTTGACATCCAATAATTTGGCTTTTTTAAAACATTTAAACCGAAATTATGCAATCATTGCATTCAACATATCATAATAAGTCATTTTTATCACTTTTTAGACGTTTTAATTTTTTGACATTTTTTGCCTTTTTCGACATACTATAGTATGACTTTTTTTTCAGGAGGTATTCTTTGACATCCAATAATTTGGATTTTTAAAATATTTAAACGGAAATTATGCTATAAATGCATTCAACATACCATAATAAAGCATTTTTATCACTTTTTAGACATTTTAATTTTCTGACATTTTTTTACTTTTTCGACATACTATAGTATGATTTTTTTTTTTCTAGAGGTATTTTTTGACATCCAATAATTTGGCTTTTTTAAAACATTTAAACCGAAATTATGCCATAAATCTATCCAACATACCAGAATAAAGCATTTTTATCACTTTTTAGACATTTTAATTTTTTGACATTTTTTGACTTGTTCGACATACTATAGTATGACTTTTTTTTCAGGAGGTATTTTTTGACATCCAATAATTTGGATTTTTTAAAACATTTAAACCGAAATTATCCCATAAATGCATTCAACATACCATAATAAAGCATTTTTATCACTTTTTAGACATTTTAATTTTTTGACAATTTTTGACTTTTTCGACATACTATAGTATGACTTTTTTTTCTGGAGGTATTTTTTGACATCCAATAATTTGGCTTTTTTAAAACATTTAAACCGAAATTATGCAATCATTGCGTTCAACATATCATAATAACTCATTTTTATCACTTTTTAGACGTTTTAATTTTTTGACATTTTTTGCCTTTTTCGACATACTATAGTATGACTTTTTTTTCAGGAGGTATTCTTTGACATCCAATAATTTGGATTTTTAAAATATTTAAACGGAAATTATGCTATAAATGCATTCAACATACCATAATAAAGCATTTTTATCACTTTTTAGACATTTTAATTTTCTGACATTTTTTTACTTTTTCGACATACTATAGCATGATTTTTTTTTTTCTAGAGGTATTTTTTGACATCCAATAATTTGGCTTTTTTCAAACATTTAAACCAAAATTATGCTTTAAATCTGTTCAACATACCATAATAAAGCATTTTTATCGCTTTTAGACATTTTAATTTTTTGACATTTTTTGACTTTTTCGACATACTATAGTATGACTTTTTTTTTCAGGAGGTATTTTTTGACATCCATTAATTTGGCTTTTTTCAAACATTTAAAACGAAATTATCCTATAAATGCATTCAACATACCATAATAAAGCATTTTTATCACTTTTTAGACATTTTAATTTTTTGACATTTTTTGACTTTTTCGACATACTATAGTATGACTTTTTTTTCAGGAGGAATTTTTTGACATCCAATAATTTGGATTTTTTAGAACATTTAAACCGAAATCATCCCATAAATGCATTCAACATACCATAATAAAGCATTTTTATCACGTTTTCGACATTTTAATTTTTTGACATTTTTTGACTTTTTCGACATACTATAGTATGACTTTTTTTTTTAGGACGTATTTTTAGACATCCAATAATTTGGCTTTTTTCAATCATTTAAACCGAAATTATGCCATAAATCTATTCAACATACCATAACAAAGCATTTTTATCGCTTTTTAGACATTTTAATTTTTTGACATTTTTTGACTTTTTCGACATACTATAGTATGACTTTTTTTTCTGGAGGTATTTTTTGACATCCAATAATTTGGCTTTTTTCAAACATTTAAACCGAAATTATGCAATCATTGCATTCAACATACCATAATAAAGCATTTTTTTCGCTTTTTAGACGTTTTAATTTTTTGACATTTTTTGCCTTTTTCGACATACTATAGTATGACTTTTTTTTTCAGGAGGTATTCTTTGACATCCAATAATTTGGCTTTTTTCAAACATTTAAACCGAAATTATCCTATAAATGCATTCAACATACCATAATAAAGCATTTTTATCTTTTTTTAGACATTTTAATTTTTTGACATTTTTTGACTTTTTCGACATACTATAGTATGACTTTTTTTTCAGGAGGTATTTTTTGACATCCAATAATTTGGATTTTTTAAAACATTTAAACCGAAATTATCCCATAAATGCATTCAACATACCATAATAAAGCATTTTTATCACTTTTTAGACATTTTAATTTTTTTGACATTTTTTGATTTTTTCGACATACTATAGTATGACTTTTTTTTCTGGAGGTATTTTTTGACATCCAATAATTTGGCTTTTTTCAAACATTTAAACCGAAATTATGCTATAAATGCATTCAACATACCATAATAAAGCATTTTTATCACTTTTTAGACATTTTAATTTTTTGACATTTTTTGACTTGTTCGACATACTATAGTATGACTTTTTTTTCTGGAGGTATTTTTTGACATCCAATAATTTGGCTTTTTTCAAACATTTAAAACGAAATTATGCTATAAATGCATTCAACATACCATAATAAAGCATTTTTATCACTTTTTAGACATTTTAATTTTTTGACATTTTTTGACTTTTTCGACATACTATAGTATGACTTTTTTTTCTGGAGGTATTTTTTGACATCCAATAATTTGGCTTTTTTAAAACATTTAAACCGAAATTATGCAATCATTGCATTCAACATATCATAATAAGTCATTTTTATCACTTTTTAGACGTTTTAATTTTTTGACATTTTTTGCCCTTTTCGACATACTATAGTATGACTTTTTTTCAGGAGGTATTCTTTGACATCCAATAATTTGGATTTTTAAAATATTTAAACGGAAATTATGCTATAAATGCATTCAACATACCATAATAAAGCATTTTTATCACTTTTTAGACATTTTAATTTTCTGACATTTTTTTACTTTTTCGACATACTATAGTATGTTTTTTTTTTTCTAGAGGTATTTTTTGACATCCAATAATTTGGCTTTTTTAAAACATTTAAACCAAAATTATGCTTTAAATCTGTTCAACATACCATAATAAAGCATTTTTATCGCTTTTTAGACATTTTTTGACTTTTTCGACATACTATAGTATGATTTTTTTTTTCTGGAGGTATTTTTATACATCCAATAACTTGGCTTTTTTAAAACATTTAAACGGAAATTATGCAATCATTGCATTCAACATACCATAATAAAGCATTTTTATCACTATTTAGACATTTTAATTCTTTGACATTTTTTGACTTTTTCGACATACTATAGTATGACTTTTTTTCTGGAGGTATTTTTTGACATCAAATAATTTGGCTTTTTTTAAAAACATTTAAACCAAAATTATGTTACAAATCTATTCAACATACCAGAATAAGGTATTTTTATCACTTTTTAGACATTTTAATTTTTTTACATTTTTTGACTTTTTCGACAAACTATAGTATGACTTTTTTTTTAGGACGTATTTTTAGACATCCAATAATTTGGCTTTTTTCAATCATTTAAACCGAAATTATGCCATAAATCTATTCAACATACCATAATAAAGCATTTTTATCACTTTTTAGACATTTTAATTTTTTGACATTTTTTGACTTTTTCGACAAACCATAGTATAACTTTTTTTTCAGAAGGTATTTTTCTACATCCAATAATTTGGCTTTTTTCAAACATTTAAACCGAAATTATGCTAAAAATGCATTCAACATACCATAATAAGGCATTTTTATCACTTTTAACACGTTTTATTTAATTGACATTTTTTGACTTTTTCGACATACTATAGTATGACTTTTTTTCAGGAGGTATTTTTTGACATCCAATAATTTGGCTTTTTTCAAACATTTAAACCAAAATTATGCTATAAATCTATTCAACATACCATAATAAAGCATTTTTATTGCTTTTTAGACATTTTAATTTTTTTTTACATATTTTGACTTTTTCGACATACGATAGTATGACTTTTTTTTCAGGAGGTATTTTTTGACATCCAATAATTTGGCTTTTTTAAAACATTTAAACCAAAATTATGCTACAAATCTATTCGACATACCAGAATGAGGCATTTTTTATCACTTTTTAGACATTTTAATTTTTTGTCATTTTTTGACTTTTTCGACATACTATAGCATGACTTTTTTTGTCAGGGGGTATTTTTTGACATCCAATAATTTGTTTTATTTTTAAAACATTTAAACCGAAATTATGCAATAAATCTATCCATCATACCATAATAAGGCATTTTGATCACTTTTTAGAAATTTTAATTTTTTGTCATTTTTGGACTTTTTCAACATACTATAATATGACTTTTTTTTTCAGGAGCTACTTTTTTGACATCCAATAATTTGGCTTTTTTAAAACATTTAAACCAAAATTGTGCCGTAAATGCATTCAACACACCATAATAAGGCATTTTTATCACTTTTTAGACATTTTAATTTTTTGTCATTTTTTGACTTTTTCGACATACTATAGTATGACTTTTTTTACAGGAGCTATTTTTTGACATCCAATAATTTGGCTTTTTTAAAACATTTAAACCAAAATTATGCTATGAATCTATTCAACATACCAGAATAAAGCATTTTTATCACTTTTTAGACGTTTTAATTTTTTGTAATTTTTTGACTTTTTCGACATACTATAGTATGACTTTTTTTTCAAGAGGTATTTTTTGACATCCAATAATTTGGATTTTTAAAATATTTAACCGGAAATTATGCAATCATTGCATTCAACATACCATAATAAAGCATTTTTATCACTTTTTAGACATTGGAATTTTTTGTCATTTTTGGACTTTTTCGACATACTATAGTATGACTTTTTTTTCAGGAGGTATTTTTTTACATCCAATAATTTGGCTTTTTTAAAACATTTAAACCGAAATTATGCTATAAATGCATTCAACATACCATAATAAGGCATTTTTATCACTTTTTAGACATTTTAAGTTTTTGACATTTTTTGACTTTTTCGACATACTATAGTATGACTTTTTTTTTCAGGACGTATTTTTTTGACATCCAATAATATGGATATATATATACGTATATATACGTATATATATATATATATATATATATATATATATATATATATATATGTATATATTCAGTGTTAAACAAGTTACTTATATTACATATAATATATATATATGTATACAGTATAAATATATTAAGATCTTATAATATATTAATATTACTAGTTGCTTTCATTTTATAGTAGCCTTTGAATAGCAGTATATTACATTTTGCCTTACTTTCATAAAAATACATACCTTACCACAAGTAAGTAGCATCATGTTGCTGGGTAACCTGCACTGAAGATACGACAGGGCTACAAGAAGTCACCCATGTTTTTTTTTTTTTTTCAGAAAAAGAGAGCACAATTTGAATTTCAGTGTGTTTGAAACAACAAATGTAAATATTTACGTAAATGAATGAATAAAACACACTTTACAGTACAAATGTCACACTGTTGACAGGTGGCTTTCAGCCTCCATGACATCCATTACATAAGTTGCGATGTGCAGCTTGACGGGTATTATGCCGTGAAATTTACAGCAATTGACACGTTGTGCTCCTTACCTTTTTCCTAATGATGCAGATGAAGTCTTGTGTCGTAAAGAGGTGGCTGCAGATAATATTCCCTCATGCTTCATCCACTGTTTGCAGCATCATTCAAGTTCTCCTTTGAGGAAGTCTCGTTCACTAGAAATGCTTTCAGAGGCTTCCAGTGAAACATGAGGTGCGCTGATCACATCTGATTCAAGAAATTCATTCCTACTGTGATTTAAATTTCTGCCATGACTCCCAGCTTTGTATGAAAACAAACAGTCAGATACTGATTCCACATTGTAAAAAAAACAAAACAAAAACAGGGAAATGTTCTTAAGCAGCATCTATTAAATTAAATTATTAAAGACTCATAAAAAAAATAAAACCCTCTAAGCAGTGAACACACTTTTTATTTGGTTTAAAAGGGATTTACTCCATATTTCACTTGAAATCTTCCTCCTACAGGCTTTGAATGCACTTAATATAAGTTATTTTTATTATTTATAATAATAAAAAATAGTTAAAAAAACTGCAAGTAAAGTGGGATGTGTTTTTTTTTTTTATAACCATCATTAAAAACAGACAAGTCCACATGTTATAGGTTAGCAAATATATTTTAATATATAATATTTATATTCATTTTAGCACAATGACAATGGCATAATTTCAGTTCAGTCCCATTTAAATCATGACAAAAAGCCACACCTTTGACCTCACATATTTTCTTGCAGTCGTTGCAAAAATAAATCCTGACGTTCCTGGGAGGAAAATCTTTGCGGAAGTTTCTAACAGCTCTGTGCCCTCGGCCTGTGACGGGGTTATGTTATGAGCTGGAAAATGTAAAAATGGATGTGATGGCGCTCTTCACTGCATTCTTTGCCACTGAGACAGAAGCTTATCACATCATTGTCTCAAATGAAATTCAACTGTCAATAAGTCTCGACTAACATGATGGAAAGAAAAAACACTTGTCACTTGCTATCACTGTTTGAGAACGAAGCAAAATAACAGACAGAAAACGTCAACTCGAGCATTTAACTCTGCAGCGTGACCCAAATCAATAATGATGCCGCCCAAAAAAAAAAAACAGTCAAAAGCAAAGTTTCAAGCATTTTCAAGTCAACTCTGCAGGTGCATGAAAATCTCTGGTACTCTGGTATTAGTGTCTAAAAATCACACCACAGGAAAGTTTTTTTTTTTTAGATAAACCTTCAGTTACAGATCAGAAATAGCCTCTATCGTCCACTACTACGCATCAGAAAATCGTTATCTGCAGTAATTGCTCTTGCGTTGCTGAAAGTCAAGCGTGGCGTGACTTCAAGTTCGTCCACCCCAGCGGTTCGCAACTGAATCGACTTTAACCTACGGCGTGAAAAAGCTTGTTGTGCAGAAATGTAAACTTCGTTGCATCAAAAGGAGAAGAAAAACACATGAAAGCTCTTTTCTCTCCTCGGCGTTCCCAACATAACCACACCATATGATCGTAAACAAACATCACACCGTTTCACAGCATTATTGTGCAACCACCTGCCACGTCCTGGTGTCATGTGCAAACACCAGAGAGTTTATCAAACCTGCATATTTCTCTTGACAGCTACTCCACCCACACTACGCTTCACTACTCTACCCAGCTCTGACACTCAAACGATTCATCCATGCGCCCTTCAACCATTCACTGACACCTCACTTTCAAAATAAAATTAGCAAATACCGAAAATTTAAACAAAACATTAGCATACTGTGTACAACATGAATAGACCAACGAACTGAAGAAAGTCATTTTGTTATCATTAAAAGTTATTTCCTCATAGTTATTAAGTTTTACTTCAGCCAATCACATCTCTCCAACTGCTACCGTATCTACCCAGTTAGCTTGTGTTAGCTAGCACAAAAAAGTAGTTCAGACTCAACTAACTACAAACACGGACACATTAACTAACCTTTTATTCAGCTTAACATGGCTGCACATGCTAGCTGGCTAATTAGCATAGCAGTATAGTGTAAGAAAATACACCTTAAAATTCAGGATGTGGTGCGTTCATGCTGCATAGTATGTGGATATTTTTTGTGGATGCAAGAAAAGCCCAGATGTGTACGACATTAGCAAGAATTTAGTGACAGAAACAGAAGCTAAGGGCTAAATTTGGTAGCAGCTGTTGAGCGTCTTTGCCCAACAATTTTATTATTTAACAATGCATTCACGTGACTTTGTATTTTTATAATTATAATACGTTTTTTTCCGTATAATATTGGTCATTTGGAGCCTCCATACAAAACTAGAGTGACTGCTTGTTGTTCAGATGAAGGTTGTTTTCATACTTGGTGGGAATTTTCTATGAGTTAGTAAGTTTGTCATGAAATATTAACGCTAATAAAGACAAATCAGGGGTTAATATTTTTTCAACTTTCAACCTCGCTTTTCCTCTTAAGCCTACTCTCTTAATTTCCTGCTCATGGTGCAATGTGCAGTGACGACATGTCTCATACGAACAAAATGGCAGATGATTTTGATTTTGATGATTCGAGTGCGTTTATCTTTTGTCATGATTTGGAAACTCTCTGAATAAATTTTTTTTTTTTCGAGCAGTGACCACGACACGTCTGATCAAACACAACACAATAAAACATAATATGTTACACTTCAGTAAATACAATGAAATGAAGATTATTTTTTTTCTCCTTTTTTTGTTGTTGTTGGTGTGAAATCGTCACCCGAAGCTCAAACAGCAAATCATGAATGAAGAGAGAAACATGAATTATAAAACCGTTGATGCATGGTCTGCTTAACATGAGATGAGCAACACATTTTCCTCCCCTTGATTTGTTTCCAGTTAGTAAAACAAGATCAGGACACGTAAAAACAACAATATATAGGCATTAAATAAATTAATCAAGTTCATAACAAAACAGTGATATATATTCAAAATACATATTTACAACCTAATAAATGAAAAAACAGAAAATGCAGTTTTATCCTGGGGAAAATACTATTGTTTGTATTAATTTTAATCAACAGTTAGCATGACATGCTGACTAACCTCATCTATGCCCATGTGTTAGTTGTAATTGGTTGTAATATATATATATATATATATATATATATATATATATATATATATATATATATATATATATATATATATATATATATATGTATATATATATATATATATACACACACTTCTGCAGCATTTACTAAGTTGATATGTACTTGGTACATGGAAATCCAAATTTGACATCATTTGTGACTGATATGTTCATGTTTTATGTGCCAATAGGCTACAGAGGAAAACGCCAAGCAATGCCAAACATATAATCCACCTGGTGATGAAGTCAGAGGGGCTGTGCCATGGTAACCATGGTGACATGGAAGGGGGTTGACTTTAAAGGAGCAGGAAACGGGAAGTGGATGTGAAAAACATATAAAAAATAATGGGGAAAGGTGCAGCACAGTTACATTTTGGTGCTGACAAATTTTAACACTCCAGTGAAAACATTGCATCACACCATTTTTTTTCGTTTTTTTTGATGTTTACAGATATTGCATGGACAAACTACCGACAAATTACCACACAATTGTTAACAGGAGTCCATTGCCTACTGATATTCAGAGAGAGAGAGCAAAAAAAATAAAAATAAAGTCACTTGGTCACATACATCTAAATTCACAAGTTGCTATTCAAAAAGCACTTTGAATAAAAAATGACAAGAAAAAGGAAAATGAAAACAGAACAATGGGCCAAATCCTCCCTTGCTGATATTTTGTAGCATAATAGAAACACATGCTAAGATGTGGAAAGAAAACCTTTGGTTTGAAAAGTCACCAAAGCTACTCGCTGAAAATGTGAGTGATAAACATTTACGGTCAATAATCAGACATAATCAGCTTAAACACCATTACCCACAGGTCATAGCAGTAAGTACTACTGCCTCCCTTTGCCTGACAACATGCTGCTGTTCAGCTCTGTGATGAATGCAGTGGTAACACTTTTTGTTCGCTAGGATCAAGCTACAGGAGGGCAGCTACCGCTTCACTTAGGGTCAGGCTTAGCGAGGGCTAGTCCGGACGCTGAAGGAAAAATCCACCCAGAAATGCTTCTGACACTGTTATACCAGGATATATTTTATGATGACGTGTTGCACAGAGTTTAAATTAAGCCCTTACTCCTTAAATCAAAAGATACAGAAACTAAAGGGTCGATATTGTGCAAAGATAAAGCAAAAATGTTACCCAGATGTGGCTTCACAGATAAACAGAACTCTGAATTTTGAGCTAAATGCTAACACCAGAAGGCTAACATGTTGATGTTTAGCAGGTATAAGCTTTACCATGTACAGATTAAGGTGTTAGCATGCTAACATTTCTTAAGCGGCACTAAAAAGAGACATATGGAAATGACAAGTTTTGAGCCAAATTCCATCTCAATCCAACCACCAGAACAGAACCACAAGCATCGACCTGTTGCTGGCGCTAGAGGAAAAGTCGGAGGATCACCAAAGTCATCAGGATTCATCCTCTGATGACGACAAATGGTTCTACCAAACTTCACAGCGATCGATCCAATAATTGTTAAGATATTTTTTTTATAAATTACCTTTGTATTTTTAAAGTGGTGGACCACCACTGTGTGCCTGAGCGGAATTCAAATACAGCATATATAACAGTGTTACAAGTATTTAAGGGTGGGCTCTTCCTTTAATGTACACTTAAAAATAGCCTGATGTGGCCCAGACATTTTATGCTAAGAAACATGACCACTGTTTCTCCTCACATAATCGCATTAAGACTTGACTTGCAAGAGTAGAATGGGAATCAGTTTTTCAGTTTAATCAATGGAAATGGGTGATAAACATTTATTTTCCTTCCCTCTAATCAAGCGCCACCCAGCACATCCTTCATGCAGATTCAGCACAAGAACATCAGGATCTTGTCGAACACTGAGAGACGTCAGTCCTTTAGATTAAGTGGTTTGTTGGGAGGAAGTGTAACAGGGCAGAGTTTTCCTACAGACATAAATGCATAGGATACGAATCAGTCCAACACTACGATATACGGAGAGCAATACAAAAAAAGAAGAGTAGATCACGGAAACTGTGATCGAAATAAAAGTCTTGGTTGTTGGCACTGGGGTTGTAGTGGAGCGTGGCGGCGAGGGGGAAAGGAAGGAATGACTAGTCGTACACAGATTTTTAAGTCGTTGGTTCTTTTTTTTTTCATCGCACAGCTTCGTTAACGACAAAAACTTCAGACCCACAGACATTCTGGACACACTGAAGTCCTTAGCAAATTTCAGAATAAAAGTGTTTTTTTTTTTAATATTTTTTTTGATTGACGTGCCGTGTCCGCTTCACATGCACCAAAAAAAACAAAAAACTAAAAAAACAAAAAAAAAAAACTCACAGTCGTGAAAACTTTTTTCGGGTAAACACAAAGTCTGCTAAGGCTTCAATGCGAGGGGAAAAAGGGACACAGTGTTCAAAAGAGCAGTTATTATAGTTTAGTTTCAACAGTCTTGCTAGCTATTATGTTTGTGCACGGCGGGAACGGCATAGTCAGCAGGTTATGAGCCGGTGTGTTCAACAATCTACTTTATGTAGAGTTTATTAAAAGGACATGTTTTATTATCACATGCCACCTCTGCTTTCTCACATTTCCTCCTTTCTTTCGCTGGTCAGTTATTTTTCTGTGCAACAAATGAAAACAAAGGGGTGAAAGAAAGTTAGCGGCGTTACGCAACGCAACATTTCAGCGCAGTAAATATTATATCCAATATGATCTCTCAAAATATACTTTTGTATTCTCTAATGTATTCTGTTTACTTTTAGTGCTCAATGCTAAATAGTGTCAAAACCAGACACAGTGAAAATGAACGTACAGTGGAAATTCAAGTGTCCTTTGTTGAACACACACTGTAGGTCAATATATTATTTCTGCTATATTTTCTTCTAATATATTATTTGTATATTTACATTTGTAGCCAGCTCATAAGACAGACTTTCATGCTAACTGGTCCCCTTGATGAAAAGAGAATAGTATAGAAATAATTGCTATAACTTTCCCATCTAAATATTTTCTCTAAATAACTCTTGCTATGATTATAAGCTAAAGGCAAATATTGGCTTTTCCTATGAAAATCAACTTTAAGTATATTTTTTCTAAAATATTAGATTTTTTTGGCTCTTGAAACATGATGTAATCATCTGCATAAAGGGAATGCGTACAGAGCATCCAGCTGAGGAACAGTGACCGTCCTGTCCGTTAAGTTTCACTTAAAGTTCAGTTTAAAATACAGTGACCTCGTGGCGATGTGGCTGAAAGAGGCAAGAAGATGGTAACCTGGTGACTGGAAAAATATATTTCAATGAACTACATGGTCGTTAAAGGAATAGTTTGTCATTGGGAAATTCTGTCATTTGCCATTTTTTGCCAAGAGTTAGATGAAAAGATGATACCAGTCATGTTTTTTTATGTGGTGATAATATGAGCAATTAGCTTAGTACTTAGCTGGTTAGCTTAGCTTAGCACAAGGGCAACAAAATGTCTATCAAATGCCTCTGTGTGCTACTATGAAGCTTCAACCAATCAGACCACTCTTTACTCTGACGTATGCGTAGCGACAGAAACTGCTTCATCCAGTTCTGCGAGCGTCATTGCCTCAATCAAGGCGTTGGAAATGCTCAATTTTCATTGGTCCCCGTTTCTAGGTGAGAACGGCAGCTTGGCCAGACTGATTTGGTCGCAAAATTTTGTGAAGCGTCACAGGAAGTACGGGCGGGCCCAGGCTAAAGCTAACTTGCTTTATACTGTCGTAAAAGACAAACGTGAACGTGTTATCAATCTTATCTAAGTCGCAGCAAAAAACATGAATGAGCTTTTTTTTCCCCATAACATTACAAAGCTGAACTATTAACACAGCTACACACAAAACAACAACCTTCATGAAAGTGAAGTGAAATAGATGAGATTTAGATCAAAGTTTAGAACTAACTTTAGTTTTTCTGATACTGTAAACTACGTATGTACAGTACATGTATTTAGTTTCATTTTATCTCCAGTTTTCAGTCAGTTAGTTTTGACATTTTGGCTATTTTGCCTCTTGAAATTGAACACTGACGGAAAATAATTACTGTCAGATTATGTCAGTCACAGTTATTACGCATCACTTTAAACACAATCCGTTTTTCTGAACATTTCTGGAAAAAAAAAAAAAAACTTTGCTATTTCACTTTGTTAAGTTTCGTGGTTTTGAATGCGTCATGGGTGGATGTTTTAACTACACACACACACACACGGGCGGTTGCATAATCACAGCATCACAGATTGAACAGTGTTTACAGATTACACTCATTCTGAACTGACCCGCTCAGCATTTTAATCCACTTTGGCTCTCTCTCTCTTCACACTTTACACCGTCTTGAGAGCCATCCTCTAATGTCTCTGTTCCCTCAGCTTGGGAAGAGGCTGCGTCGCTGCGATCTGATTGGTCGTTGGCTGCCGGTGCTGTTTTGTGTCACGGCGTTTGTTAGTGCAAGGAGGGTGGATGTTTGTGTGTGAGGTGGGTGGTGGTGGGTGGGGAAGCGATGGGGTTGGTCAGAAACGGTTGGTCGGTTGATTGGAGTGCCAGGAGTGAAGAAATCAAGGTGCAAAGATCAGTTGTGGCGGGTCGCGACCTCACACTTTTTTAGGGGGAGGGGCCAACTTGATGATCTCATCTTCAGAGGGCTGGCGGATGATGTCTTTCAGAGGGGAGGGGTTGGAAAAAAAAGGGTGAAGAGGCAGAGTGAAATCAAAGTTGTACACAAACAAGTAAAGGAAGCAAAAATGTGGAATAATCTGCCCATAAATACCCAGCATGTAACTTAAAGGCTAATTTTCAAGTTCATACTTGAACATGTTTACTTAAAAAAAATTTCTCAAACCAAAATGGCACACAATTAGACCAAGCACATTTAAACATGTAAAATATAATGTCTGAATATTGTAAATTTGTTATGTCACAAAGTCACAGAAATCCTGACAGCTTCAATTTCTGAATATGGACTGATTATTTCTCTTTTGGATACTTTCACAGTATTTAGGTCACATTTATTCTTGTTGTATAATATAAAAGAAATAAATCTTGTTTTTTAGAACATGGGGCCTATATCAATCCCCATTTTGATATTATTTAAGGTCAGCTACTCACTACATTCTGTAATCAGCTGTCTATATAGCGATATATAATCAATATATCTATATACATTGTTTAACTAGAGAAAAACAGAGTGACTTTTATTGTGAAGCAGCCAGAGGAAACACAGGAATTAAAGTTATTTTAGTACATGTCATGAAAAACATGATTTCCAAATAAAACTGAGCTCAGCAGACCTTTCATTTTCATTTTTAATAGCAGAGGAACTGATGTTATTTATGAATTTTTGAATTTGTTATTTTATTTAAGGACAACTAAATGAAAAAAATACTCAGAAAAAGGCTTTTAAATTACATATTAAGATGAGTTTAATTGATTTTTATTAAATTCTAACATTTTTACATGCAGCTCTTTGTTCAGCTGAAGGTGCTGAAGTAAAATTATCCAGTAATTCACTTTTTCCAGTCAGAAGAATGATTTATTTACTAGTTTACTATCCTGTTGATCATCTTAAAATCACTCCTGGGTACTGACCCAAATCAGTTGTAGAGTTTACGTTTCTGACAAGCTAACCGACTGAGGCAGCGGTAGCCCAGCAACCTCAGTACTGTGCTCGATTAAAGATAAAGTTTTTTTTTCAGTGAAGTCTGGTGGCGACAAGATGGCTTCAATGCCCCACTGACGACTGACTACTATCCTGCAGACTTCATAAGGATCTGGTGTTGTGCGTTACCTTTGTATTTCTTGGCTGAGGGGATGCGTGTGAGCTTGGTGTCGATCTCGTCGTCCTCTGAGATCTTGAGCACGGTGGTGCGGTACTCGATCACCCTCGTCAGCAGGTCCGGTCGCCGCGAAATCTCGAAGATGTGCTCGATGTACGACAGATTATCTGCAAGAGAAAGTTTGCTGTTAGTGTTAATATAGTCAACCAAAACCATTTTGTTTCAACTAACGCTAGCTAGCTAAGTAGCAGTGATGTTATGATAACAAAAGATTTAAAGATGAATAACACACCAGTGTATTTTTATGGAAATAACTGCTATTACTTAGGACTATGTTGTTACTAGACTATATGTTGTTACTAGAATATGTTGTTACTAGACTATATGTTCTTACGAGACTATATGTTATTCCTAGACTATATGTTGTTACTAGACTATATGTTATTACGAGACTATATGTTATTACTAGACTATATGTTGTTACTAGACTATATGTTATTCCTAGACTATATGTTGTTACGAGACTATATGTTGTTACTAGAATATGTTATTACTAGACTATGTTATTCCTAGACTATATGTTGTTACGAGACTATATGTTGTTACTAGAATATGTTATTCCTAGACTATATGTTATTACTAGACTATATGTTATTCCTAGACTATATGTTGTTACTAGAATATGTTGTTACTAGACTATATGTTATTACTAGACTATGTTATTCCTAGACTATATGTTATTACTAGACTATGTTATTCCTAGACTATATGTTATTACTAGACTATGTTATTCCTAGACTATATGTTGTTACTAGACTATATGTTATTACGAGACTATATGTTATTCCTAGACTATATGTTGTTACTAGACTATATGTTATTACTGGACTATATGTTATTCCTAGACTATATGTTGTTACTAGACTATATGTTGTTACTAGACTATATGTTATTACTAGACTATGTTATTCCTAGACTATATGTTGTTACTAGACTATATGTTATTACTATACTATGTTATTCCTAGACTATATGTTGTTACTAGACTATATGTTGTTACTAGACTATATGTTATTACTAGACTATGTTATTCCTAGACTATATGTTATTACTAGACTATGTTATTCCTAGACTATATGTTGTTACTAGACTATATGTTATTACTATACTATGTTATTCCTAGACTATATGTTGTTACTAGACTATATGTTATTACTGGACTATATGTTATTCCTAGACTATATGTTGTTACTAGACTATATGTTGTTACTAGACTATATGTTATTACTAGACTATGTTATTCCTAGACTATATGTTGTTACTAGACTATATGTTATTACTATACTATGTTATTCCTAGACTATATGTTGTTACTAGACTATATGTTGTTACTAGACTATATGTTATTACTAGACTATGTTATTCCTAGACTATATGTTATTACTAGACTATGTTATTCCTAGACTATATGTTGTTACTAGACTATATGTTATTACTATACTATGTTATTCCTAGACTATATGTTGTTACTAGACTATATGTTGTTACTAGACTATATGTTATTACTAGACTATGTTATTCCTAGACTATATGTTATTACTAGACTATATGTTATTCCTAGACTATATGTTGTTACTAGACTATATGTTATTCCTAGACTATATGTTGTTACTAGACTATATGTTGTTACTAGACTATATGTTATTCCTAGACTATATGTTATTACTAGACTATATGTTATTCCTAGACTATATGTTATTACTAGACTATGTTATTCCTAGACTATATGTTATTCCTAGACTATATGTTGTTACTAGACTATATGTTATTACTAGTCTATATGCTGTTACTAGACTATATGCTGTTACTAGACTATATGTTGTTACTAGACTATATGTTGTTACTAGAATATGTTGTTACTAGACTATATGTTATTACTAGACTATATGTTATTCCTAGACTATATGTTGTTACTAGACTATATGTTGTTACTAGACTACATGTTATTACTAGTCTATATGCTGTTACTAGACTATATGTTGTTACTAGACTATATGTTGTTACTAGAATATGTTATTACTAGACTGTATTGTTACAGCAGGCTAATATCTACTTTGTTTCTGTCCAGGAGTTACTTGAAGAGATCCCCAGCTGGAGAACGACATCTGACAAAAACCTAGTCTCGTCTAGGGCACTGTTATGGCTAGAGCCGGCCCTGCCATAGATAAATAGATAATCTATAAGCTGTGATTCTCACCTTGGGCCAGCTTGTCGTTCTTCTCCAGGTAGCTGAACCACTCCTTGGAGGAGGTGATGTTGTTGCTCTGGTCCTCAGGGATGTCCTCCTTGCAGGCCGACTTGAGCTGCTCCAGGTCTTCGTTGGTGATGTTTTCAGACAGGTCGCTGAGCAAAGAGCTGTACTCCGCCATGGTCTGTTCAGAGACACAGAGAGAGGGGGAAACACTTCAGATAAGCTGAACAAAATGAAACTAAAGGGACCAGGAGCAGTGACTGAAAACATCCTAGCCCACCTACTTCCCAGACTCCAGAGTGGAAAACAGCTCAACATCTGAGCTAATGACAAGAGCATGCTGTCAGAGTGGGACAGGAAAAAGACACTGAGCACAGATTATATCAGTGGAGCCAAAAGACAAAAGACAAGAACACCTTAATTAAAGACGTCAGCGACCTGCTTTATTCCCCCTCAAGGTTTTCCATTTATTTTGACATTTGTTACACTTGAACTTCAATGAAAAGACTGATTCTATTCTAAAAACCAGCTAAACCTACTAACATGATAGACTGTGCCATTGACTTCCATTGTTGTTCAGCAAACATCAGTGTGCTTCACTGTGTTGACTCAGTCCCACAACATTACGTCTGAAAATGTCCTTAACAGACTCAATATTTCCTCCTGTTTGCTTTAAAAACAGTTAGAAGCTGTTTTTGGTTAATTATGGAGGCCTATAAATGAATAAACTCCATATTCGTGAGCTTATTTTTCTTATGTTTTCATTAGTAAGCCCAGATACTCAAAGGTAAAAGTTTAACTCTTTGAATGCCAAGGATGTATATTTACGTCCTTCAAAACAGAATGCTTGAGTGCCACAAACGTATATTTACGTCTTTACTTTTTTCAGCACCAGGGACAAAAGAGCGCTCTCCTACAGTCTGTGAGTTATGCTGGGGCTTCTGGGAGATGTAGTTGGGACATAAAGAGACGGTATACGCCACAGAGATCAAAGCAGGAAGTGGAGACGATCCAGATTAGAGAGTAAAACAAACAGAATCTGGACAAAAAGTGGTGATTTTGATGAAAGTGTCCTCTACTCTACCTCTGATAAAACAAGAATGGAACAAGGTAAAAACTATTTTTTTTCATGATGAAATAGAGAGTCTCTTCTTTCATTTGAGCTATTCTGTGTTTTCAGAGTCATAGTACAAAATATTCTGTGCATCATTAAATATGACTCAAAATGGCCTAAAATGCTGGCACAAGGCTCTTGTGGCACTGTGTTTAAAAAGGACTGGCACTTGATGAGAAGTTTTGTCTAACAACAGAAATATTACATGATATATAAGCAGGACATGGAGGAATTTTCTCCCTTTTAAGCATTGAAAGAGACTGTACATTGACTAATTCTTGCAGCTAAAATGATCTTAAGCAGGGAGGGGTACAGATTCAAAATTCTGGGAAATATATTGGATCAGTACTGTATGTGCAGATACTCTGCCTTGTCAGAATCTGCAAAATAAATAGAAAGGTGTTTCCCTGCTTATCTTATTGGATATAAGTAGATCACAGGCAGCTCTGCATGCATGTATGATTGTTCTGAAATTCAGATCTGAATTGGGCAGTGGTTTGAGGATTGAGCACACTGGCATGCAGTGGTTATGATGAGCACAGCGTTGAGGAATGAGTGCTGTCAAGATCACAGGGTTTAGGTGTGTGTGGTTCAGAAAACAGGCAGTGAGAGAGTGATTCAGGCCTGTTGAGAGGCCGTCTGCTCTGATCTGCTTCATCACTTTCAGGAGAAGGAAAGGAAAAAGACGCAAACACAGCTCATATCTCAGTTATTAACATATTTGCGTCAAGCTCCTCGAATGCATCTTCAAATCTGGATAAAGATTTTACTGCAGACATCATGATGACCTGCACAATGAGAAGCAAACCAATCAAAAATCCGAGCAGCAGAAATTAATCGATTAATATAGACATAATTAAGTGATGGTTAGTGCAAATTCTTAAGCAAAAATGTCACCGAATATTTTATATTATAAACTACTAAAATATCTCACAAAACAAACCCCAAAAAAATGCATATGAAAAGCTGCTCTCTATCAAAATTATTTTTTCGACGGAATCAGCAATTTAGGTCTTCAATTATAATTTCCATCATCGACATTTTTTGACATATTAATCTTCAAGATGTCGAGCAATTATGAAAGAATGTCCCTTATAATGTTTTCAAATGTCAGTCCTTAATTACAAGAAAAGTAAAACTATCTCATAATTTTAAGAAAAAGAAACTATTGTTTCATTTTTTGGCCGAAATGGGCTTCTGTGTAGACATAAACCTCACTTACATTTCTTTCTGTTGCTGTTATATGTCATTAAATGTTTGTTATCCCATTTTCAAGCAATATTTTGTTATTCATGTAGAACATAAACTATTAAAATATCTCACTTAACAAATTGAAAAAAGTTTTTATGTAAAAACACAGGTGAGCTCTATTATATAATAATTTTAATAGATTGATTCATCTTGGTTTATCTGACCAGACGTTGCAAAACCACAATATTATTCAGCTCCCATTGACAATGATCTATAATCTCTCAGTGGAGATGCTACGATCCAAAGATTAGTTTTTTTAATTTACTTTCCTATCGATCGACTTGAGATCTAAAGCGATTAATCAGTTCATCAAAAAAGAAAAATGCTGGTACGTTTGATGAGTTATTGCCGTGAAATCAGATGCTACAGATCAAAAACAAATAAATCTGTGACATCTCAGCTCATTTCTACCTTCACTGTTGAGGATAAAAGTTGGCATGAGTCAGTATTCAAAGTGTTTCTCATCATGTGAACTGTAGGAAACATATTTCCCTGCAAAGTGAGACACTTCTTTTGCTGTCCACAGTGAACGCAGAGCTAAAAACAGATAAATAAAGGCAGCTTAATAAAAAATATGGGCTGTATAAAAAGGAAGTAAATGTAGTAGAAGCCAGTGACTTGCTAGTGAACCAAACACCAACTGGAGGTGCTGCTTCCAACATTTCTAACCTCACATCCAATCAAATGGCTGGTTCAGGATTTCCAAAAAGGCCTCGCCATGAGTTTATTGAGGCAGCGGTTTAGTGATGTGGAAATGATCGAGGTCGACTAAAAGCAGCTGCATTTGGAGCTGACATGGGAGCCGGCTCTCAGGGGACACTTTGGCAAGTTTGGGAAGCGACACAAGTTGACTTCTCGCCTTCATTCCACCCATCTCATCCAACATAATCTTCCCACAACATAACTGTGCATCTCTTTTTTGTGTCACCTCCTCCCCCTACAGTCCCTGGCATCCACACAGCTGGCAAGAGGCTGCCACTCAAAGCAATGCATCATGGGCACTGGCATGAAGCTCTGTCTGCCTCTGATCCGCCTCAGTCGCATCACAGATAAACACGGCGTGCAGAAAAGCCCAGAAGAGGCTGTGCTGTGATGAGCGGTGACCTATATAACGCATGCCGCTATTAGCCGCAGCCGCCACCGGAGGGCGCCCATTCACCGTGGAGCATTAGCTTAAGCATCTCATTAGCATTCTCACTGTGGACATACGGGCACGATGCTCTGCACAGCCCCTGATTTCCCGACCATTTATTCATCCATGGTTAAATGTGACCAGAAATCACAACATTTGCATTTCTGTGAGTGTCTGAACAGTTCTGCACGCCGGGCTGACAAGTCTTTAAATCAGCATGTGATGTTTAGGTGAGCTGCAGCCCCAGACGCTGATTTAAGATCAGGATTTGTTGCTCTGTTCTTTAATGGCTAATCAGTGGCATTTGGTTTTGGTTTAGTCTGAAGATCTGAGCCTCGGGGGAAGCACAGTGATGACGAGGCACTTTTTACTGTGTGTGTGTGTGTGTGTGTGTGTTTTCAGTCTTAAATGTCACATTCATCTCCTCTCTAACCACAGCAACTTGCTCAATCAAGACAAAGCGCTGCATGGGAGAGAGAGCAGGGAAAATTCACCTTAACTTCACTGAAAACAGCAAGAAGCGTCTGAATACTGTGTGTGTGTGTGTGTGTGTGTGTGTGTGTGTTGGTCCCGGGTCGCCCTGTCTGCTCTCTGTTTTGCACCACAATGGGCCGCCGCTGCTTTTGTGTACTTTTAGAGGAGATGGGGGGTGAAAAGGAAAACAACAATGGAGAGAGAGAGAGTGGCTACATTTCCCATCATCCCCTTTAACTCTTTCTCAGCCAACAAATAAAGTTGTTTCTATTGAAATAGTCACCAAGGGCCTTCCAGAATTTCAAATTAAAAGCTATATATGTTATTATTGTGTGATTTTTTTTTTAGCACTTAATTTTCCACTTTTCCACTCTGGACTAAAAACCCACCTGTTTAAAATTGTTTATTCCACCTGATATTTTTTGATAACATATTGTGCATTTTCATTTCATCATCAGTGCCATTGAGTGTAGAGAAAAGGGCCTTTAAATAAAAAGTATTATTATATTTTTGTTTTGTTCTATTCTTCTGTGATATTTCTGCTCTTGATAATTATTGGAAGGACTTTTCCACCAACAGTAATAGTTAATAATAATTAATCATTAATTATTTTCAAAAACAACTAATTATTAAAAAAAAAAAAAAAAAAAAAAATAAGTAAATTATATCATGAACATAATGTGTTCAACTGTTGTGTTTGCAAACAGTAATGGTATTTATAGTTGTATTTTTGTTTGTATTTCTCAAACTGAGTATCAACATTCACTGAATCTCACCTGTATTGTTATTGACTGCTAAATTTCTGGTATTGTGATATCTTGAATAACATAACAGTCATAAGTCTGACATAACATGTCGCTAAATATGACACTGTATGTTATAATTAGGACAGCACTGTGTCCTATAATTACAAGAAAAGGTGTAATAATTTTAAGAAAAAAAACAACTATTTTTTATTTTTGGCAGAAATGGGCTTCCATATCAACATAAATCACTACACTATTTCTTTCTGTTGCTGTTATGTCATTAAATGTCGCTTTGTTTTCCCATTTTCAAGCAATATTTAGTTACTTATGCAGAATAAAAACAACTGAAGATAGACTTTTAAAAGCTCCCATATAAAACAGATCATCTCAAATCTTACCAGTTCCTTGGCAGCTGTATATGATCAGCTAGAGTGATAAAATGCATCATAGAGAGATGGCACATATAGCTTTAGTACATACAGAAGCCATTTCAGTGTTTCTTTGCTTAAGATTAAAACAAAGCTACTTTATAAACTCCTGTGCAACGTTGCAGTGTCACGCTCTAAGCTAAAGGGTTTGTGCCTCCCCTCCCTTGGTCTCTCTGGATGAGCCTGACACTGTTTCCATACATAGAGAGCCAGTGTGCTTCACATTCTCATGAACACAAACATGCTTTTGTCTGCTCTCTGCTGCCTGTGTGTGTTAGTGTGTGTGTGTGTGTCTTTAAATCTGAGAAAGACAGTCAAACAGAAAGAGTTGTCTCTGAAATTATGATTACAAAGTCACATTCAGCTGTATATTCAACTGTTCGAGGAGTCTAAACAACACAAATACAATTTAGGATAAAGATTTTTAGGTCAAGAGCAAAGCAGAAACAGAAGAAAAAGCTGCTGGTGACTACAGATGCTCCTTTTTGTCAATATATATCCCATTAATGCTTGTTGGGAGTAAATATGGAAGTTATTAGTGACAAAACATTTGCAATCAGTTAACTGAAGCTGTGGTCAATCTGCAAGGGAAAGACTTGTAAAAATGAGATTTGAAAGATTATCCACAGTTTCAAACTATATATTTTATACTTCAAGTCTTTAAAGGAATATTTCGGAAAATACACTTGACTAGAGTTAGATTATGAGTTAGGTTAGGAGGTTTTTATTCTGTGCAAGTAAATATTTCATGAAAATGGGGAAACAAAGTAACAGTTAATGACATATAACAGCAACAGAAAGAAATGTGCCGTTGAGAAGATGTATGTTTTATACGGAAGCCCATTTCTGCCATTTTTTTTTTCTTAGAATTGTGAGATTATCTTATAATTATGACAACTTTTCTTGTAAGTATAGGACTGGCATTACAGAGGAAAACAGCTAGCCTGGCTCTTTCCAAAGGTCAAAAGGTCACTAAGACTCCAGGAAGTCCCTCTGTTTCCAGTCTTTATGCTAAGCTAAGTTTACCATATCCTAGCTTCATATTTAGCATAGATATTATTCGGTAGTTTAACAGGTTATAGCTTTATTCCAAACTGTGTAATTATGAAAACAGCTGCAGCTCAGTCAAATCTAGTGACAAAACTACACGAATTTCAAAAAATAAACTGTGTTTTGTTTCAAAGCAGGAAGTTAATAGATGGCCACAACTGAGCATTGTGGAAAAATAAAAAAGTGTGGTTTTATTTTAAATAAATCAAAGCAGCTTAAATGTAGAGTTTTGCCACATAAATCCCCCCAAAAAATGTGAATTACTTTTGCACTTGTTCAGTAGTTTCAGCATTAATGAACTTCCATAGACCTCATGGTGTGAATGGACGCCAAGCAGCCTTCTTCCACTCCGTGACTAAACTATTAACCCCTCCACTGCCACAGTCTGCTTTACATTGTGCGATCAGGCCATTATCCATCCAGACGGGACCCTCCCTTTCTCCATCCAGTCAATCCTTCCCGTCTTTATCTCCATGTCTGACAGCATGCGAGCGCCCAGTGATGCCGCAAACAGGCTTTTGTGTTCGCCGTGGAGAGTAGCGGCGCTGTGCGAACGCAGTCCCGAGGCAGCAAATAAAGATAATGTCAAGCACAAACGTGGCAGACCTTGTTGTGAAAAGCTGGGAGGATATCGGTGGCCTTAACGGCGATGACATCTGTTATTCTATTTTCCCATTACAAGGCTCATATTTCACAATTCTTTTCATTTTTCAAATGCACTGACAGCCAGCCTGCTGAGTGCTCCACACACACACACACACACACACACACACACACACACACACTTTACCACAACCACCAAAACTCCATTCAGCCCTCTGCACCAGTGACGTTGCCATGGAGACCAGGCCTGGCTTCGCCTTTAGGCCCGGAGACTGTTACCTAGCGACAGGGCACAGACCGTCCACCCTCCCCTCCTCACTTCACCTCGCACCCTCCACACTCCTTTCACAATAAAAGTCCCCATTAGCATGATTGACGTGCACAAAAACATTTTTTTTTCCTTCTCTAGACTTTATTAAGCGCTGCGGCGATATGATACACAAAAGTCATGTGATCGTTGCACAACTCTCTCTTTTTATGAAAGCCTCGCATGAACAGAAACACACACACACACACACAAACAGAGCGCTGGCCAACTGTGCTGGACTTCAGCATGGAGACAAGCCTTTAGATTTCACCATGGCAACCGAACCACCGGGATAGCGGCTCAAAAATCTCTCCGGCAGAGATCTGGGAAAAGGAATAGCCTCAATCATACCTACACAGTATTATCCAGATACCAGACTGTGTGTCTGGTTTGTCTTTACCAGATATTTCTCCTTTTTTTTCCTCTTTTACTTTCACTCCATCCCTCCGTCTCCTCACATAATGTCACACATTCTCACATCTTTGTTGGCTTTTATTTTATGTATTTTTATTTTGTACTTTTTGTGCCTGCGTTTTGCTGTTTTTCTGCTTTTTTACTGAATGTGTTTGGTGCATGTATGAATACAGATAAATATGACTTGGATATCTGATATAATGTACCATCATGTGTGAGAAAATATCTTATTCTTCATGTAAATTCTGCCTCTATCCAGCTGCGAGCATGAATGCTAATAAAATAATGCAAAAATAAATAGAAAAATTACGTTAAAACATGCTTAATGATTACTTTTCTGACTTTTTACCTTCCTTGTTAGCTTAAAGTCACTGTAACCACTTAATATGGGATACATCTGTAATGACAATTTCCATTCACAATGAATCAGCAGAATATTCTCTCAAAACATGGATTTTCTCTCAGAAAAAAGCCAAACTGAAAGATATTAAATTTAAACATATGAGTGAAAGAAAAGCTGCAAATCTTCTCATTTTAGAAGGTGGAAACTGTAAATAATAATTGATATCCTTTCAAATACTTTCAACGATTCATTTTCTTTCAGTTGATGAAGCAGCAATGCAATCATTTAGAAATTTCGCGTTTGAGAAGAAATGGCATCCATTAACGTTGTTAATTGTTCGGTTCCTGTTGCCCGACAAATTGATTAATCAGCACAAAATGAGACCATACATTCAATCAACTATCCCCCATGAGCCGGACAGAGTGGCATCAAACATAAACATAAATTTCAAAATAAATGAGGTAAATGATCTTAAATCCAACCTCTCTAGCTCCATATTCTGTCCTGTTCCTTTGTGTTTTACTCAGAGACCAACTGCTTGTACTCACCATCTCCTTCATTAAATCTCTCATTAAATATTCCCTGACATTTCACAACCTCCTATCTTCTCTCTCTTTCTCAGGATATATATCTATATAAATATATATTCTATTTCACTCAGATGGACTGAGAGGCAGAGTGTAGGAGTCCCACCCACTCTCCATCTTTAAACTCACCTCGACTTTACAAAAATCTGATCGGCCGGCCGTGTCTATTCTAAAACAGCACGGCTCCTGTTCCAGAAGATGAAAAAAAGTAATATGCAACGACATATTACGTAACCCCTGTGAAGTCTTTCTCTAAATAAGGCAGTGTAGTTACAGTTTGAGGGATCGCGGCGTCTCTTCCTGAACGTGTCTTCAGCGTTGCAGGAGGTGAGGGATTAAAGAGTGGGAGGCAGAGGAAGCTCACAGTTACAGGTCGAAGCAAACGTCCACCTCCAAAATCCTACCTCTCAGGTCAGAAGCCTCTCCCACCCATCCAAAGATATCATTTTTTTTTTTTTTTTCATAGCTAATTGCCTTTTCTCTCAAGCATCTCACTTCAACCCACTCACTCAGGATCGCTCATCATGAAATCCATCTTATATAGTGAAAATGTTTCTGGCCAAACCTGAAAGACACTAAGAGACTTAAATTTATGTTTGTCCCTCATTGGACTTCTGCCTAATGCAGCACAAAGGTATTTCTTGAGGCGACTGCATGCATTACAGACAGGAGGAAGTATATTATCGCAGAGGGAGACAACAGCATTCACATATATTCTAGTTTACAAGCACTCATTTGTTTCCGTTATCAACACAAAACAAACAGCATGCATGACACATAATTATGTACTGTATATAATGCTGCTATCTCTGCGTGCTATGTTGAATATTTCAGGTGACATGATATTGAGTTTTTTCTGTAACATCTGCTTCTCCTCACTCTCACCACTTGTGCTTTGCCATTTATAGCAATTCTAACTGTATTTTAGCATTAAAAATATAGTTTTGATTACAGACCTTGCACATACTGGTGGATTAACCATCATAGAAAATATTTGGGTAAATTTGCAGTTCTGTTAATATAGGGCAGTGGTGGTAAACTCCTGACACTTGGTGGTGGAATAATGAATTTGTGAAGCTCTGATTTGACTTGCAGCAGTCATTGATTGGATCGCCGCTCCAATCCGCCTCTCTGCAGGTTTCTTTAGCAACAGTAAACAACAATCAGACTCCGCCTGCAGATGACGACTGCGGGGGTCGACCAGCCTTCGCTGCACGCCGCCGCCACAAAGCGGCCTCCTACTGAGATACAGAACGACACCATGCCATTAGCATGCAGTAGTGATTGTGGGGAAGGTTGAGTTTTGATTCTTCACCTGTTCTGTTCCAGATTATCCCGCCAAATCTGAACCAACGTCAAGGCAACATTTTGTTTGTAGTACAGCCCGAATTTCTGAAGATTGTCTATCTGCGTCCAAGCTAAAGTTACAAATCTGTTTATCATTCGCTATTCACAACAAAAAATAAATAAAATAAAAATAAACAAATAAAATAGCAGTTAAGAGGCTTTGTTCTAGTGTTTTGGAAGGCAATATATCCATTAATTTATAAATATTGTCACTCATATTTACAGTAAAACACAGAAAAAAATGCCAGGGACATTTTCTTTATTTCACAAGTTTAATAAATGATGTTCTTCAGTCAAGTTTTGTGGAAAAAGAAAATCTCCTGTCAGCTTCAGAGCCGATTCACACTGATCACTGTAAACACACAATCGTTTGCGCACTAGAAAACGCTGAGCGACTCATTTGATGAATTTACGACAAGCTGGCTGGATCACAGTACGCAACTTGCTGCAAATGTGATGGGAGTGAATATATAGAAAAGTAATTTTGTTTTTTTTTAGTTTCGGTTTTGTTTTGAAAAAGAATGAATGATACGATGAACGCCAGACACTCCAGACGTCCAAACAACTGGATCCCATCAACATGAAGAGCTCCTTCCTGGCACACTGCAATGAAAACTATCTACAAACATCACCAATAGATACCTTATTATACTACAGAGGTTGCAACACACACAAAGGGAGAGCAACTCCATGTAATTACTCCTCTATATCTACACAGCTAATAGTTTGATGCACCATCATTGCCCTGGAGCACCTTTAAATACATCACTTGACTAAATGTACTCATGACTCAGCTAACGCTCTTTCAAGGCAGGCTCATATTGTATCATCCTTTTGCTGATTTATAACAATGACATCCCTCCATGTATGAAATGGATTCAGTAATGGACGTGTTATGATTTATTTATACCGGTTAAGCTGGCGAAGCACTCAGTGTGGGTTTTATTAGCAGATGTTTTCTGGAAGCTGCCAGTTTAAGTGCAGAGGCATTTATGTTGATTCTATAGTGTCTGTCAGGTTTCACTGCTGAGCGCATTCAAATTAAAATACAATCCCATCATCCTCATCACTCTTTCTTTCTTAGCTTAATTCCAGCAGTCAGTCAATTTTTCATGTCGGACTGAAAGTTACCCTGAAAATTCAAGGCCCTTTTTCATGCTCATTTACCAAAATTAACAACGATACAGGTCATTCCTGTAATGTTGCTCTATGCATTTTACTGCAGTAAAGTTCCCAGTTTGTGGGATGAATATACCATCTTATCTTATCTTAAACAGGGTTCTTGCACCATTTTAAAAGTCAAATTTAATACTTTTTAAGACATTTTTAAAAGCTCAACAAATATATAATTAAAAATGTCACAACAATTTCTTTGGTAAAAAAATACTCAACATATCGTGGGCCCGACCAATATGGAGCTTTTGAAGCTGATACCGATATTGATATTTAGTAGGAAAAAAAATCCCTAACCTGATAACTGATTAATCTCCCAAAATAATTTCTTATAATTTTTTTCAACCCTTTAAAATTGCAACAACAATATAAGATGAAGGCATACCACTTAACTTTTCTACAACTTTAATTTCACAACTTTCAAAACTTTCAAAATAACGTGAAATTACAGTAAATCTCTGAATCCTGTGTTTTCCTATTGTCATTAAAAGCACCATCCGAAAATTTAATACCTACAGCAAATTAACGGTAAATTTTAAGACAATTTAAGACCTTATTACCTGGATTTAAATTTAAGACTTTTTAAGGAACCACAGGAGCCCTGTTAAATTACAGCACAGACACAGGTCTAGATCTCCGTCAGCACCAGGAGCATCATGACAACTTTCTTCTGACCATTAATCTGAATTTGATGCCAAATAAAACACCCTCACTTCTTCTGTCTCTTCGCCATCTTTCCGGTAAGTTTCCCTCTTGGATGTCCATGTTTTGGGAGACATTCCCCTGCCCATTACTGCAGGATTAACCCTCGGCTGCTCCCTTCCCGTTCAAACCACAGATCCAGGCGGCGAGGGGAGGGATACTGGGGTGAAGAGGAAGAGCAGGAGGAGTGATACTATGCATGGGATTATGGGATGAGAGGGGGGTTTAGATGACAGATCCCGTAAGAGACGGAGACAAATAAGGAGGTTTGGTGCTTTTCCTTACAGGCGACCTCGTGTCCAACGAGGCAGCGAATCCTGCCAGCACTCATTGGTTCAAAAGCCCAGAGCGAGAGAGAGAGCAGAGGAAAGGAGGAGGCGCTAATCTGAGCCGTGAAGCGCCGCAGAATATAGGCCACTGGCCCATTTTTCATTGAGGAGAAAAGAAGATTTGCTGTGTGTAAAAATAGTGCCGTCGATTCAAATATATATTTTTTTTCTCCATGACAATCCATCACTCTTTTTTTAAATCAGTTTTTTCTTTCCTATTTGAGCTTCTTGAAATATGTTGTTTTTTTTAACCTCCGATATAGGCGACTTCATTTCAGCGAACATCGGTGACAAACTCAAACAAATTAGTCACTTTTAATAGAAACACCTGAAGAATGGGGAAAGCTAGAGAGGCAGAATCGACAGAACAAACAAGATGACAGCTAGGGGTAGCTAACATATTAGCTAACATGTTAGCATGCTAACCATGTTTGCTAACATGCTAACATGGCAAACAGTTGTAGAGATCGTCTGTCTTAGTTTAGGTTGTGATGTCAATGTCAACTTTTTTTTTTTGAATCCTAAACATGTCATGAAGCATCTTTACCGACTTCATTTGGTGTACAATGTCCTGTAATACGACCGAAATCCTCACAGTTGCTGTTACTGAGCAACTGGACTCTGCTTTCACTCATTTATAGTTAACAGCACTGTTTAAAAGGCTACAAACACTTTAAACACAATAAGGGAAATGCATCTAATCTCAGACATTCTTCACAGATTAAACTGTTTCATGACATCAATCAAAAGATCATAAACCCATGTTCAGTTTGAATGAGACATGATTAGAAACTGAGAGCAGAGCTGACTGAGGCTTTGTGCTCCCTGAAGAGGGCTAATGCTGAAAAAAAAATTGGCAGAATTGTTGTTAAACCTGTTATCTAAAACAAATGCAACAAGGCTTATTTTACACCCTTTGAAATAAAGAACTGCTCAGATTATTCTGAGGTCTAAAGGGTCAGTACAATCATATCACAAAGGAAGAGTTTATGAAAGGTTAGCTGTCAAATTAGCAGGGGAACATGCATAGAAACAGCTATTCTTTATCATTATATTGTTGAAAAAAGAACCATGTCAGACTGAAAGTTACCCTGAAAATTAAAGGCCCTTTTTCATGCTCATTTCCAGGTTCATACTTGTATTTTGTGTTTCGACTTGAACATGTTTACATGCTGTAATGGTCAAAAAAAATCTATTGTTTTTCTCATACTGTCTGTCTGGATATGCCTGTATTTACCCTCCGTCTGAAAAACTTTGTTTTAGTGCATTTCAACGGAATTAATTATACTAAATGCAACAGAGTTGTGTTGCTATGCAACAGTTTGGGTCCATGTTTACTTCCTGTCAGCTGATTTTCTTCACACACGCACAGCTGAAAACAATTGTACATTTTGCAAAAATGAACCTGAATCGTTAATATACTTTTTAAGTAGTTTTACTACTGAACACATTCAATATTCAGTTTTGGACTCAACTGCAAAGATGTATATTGTGCAAAACTAAACATAATGTAAAATTTGAATGCCAAAATATCACATATTTTGTTTATGACAATGACCAGGTTGAATTTATTACAAACTTCTTGTTTCTTCTACATGTACATGCATACTTTATGATGCTTTATGATTAAAAAAAAGACATAAAAATCTCACATTTAACAATATGGGACCTTTAAAGTTAGAGAGTTCACATAATGTTTTGGATGATGCAAGCAGGAAGCAAAATATTTTTTACTACTTTTTAAGCATGCTTTTGAAAAAGAGTGACAATTTTTGCCAATCCCAGATAGCCTAACATTCAAGTACAGACCCAAAATATAGGTGCACTGACTTCCATCTGCCATCTTATAAATACAGTTATTTTTTTGCTGCACTTTATATCCACTACAGCACCAAGTATGTATTTATTCATATACCTAACAATCTTTGTATGCATTCACATACGTAATTAAACCCACATGTTTATATATGCTGGTATTTTCCTCCTTCACATCTATCCTGAAGCTATTGAAGAAAGTCGGCAAGGAGTTTGTGTGGGCAGAGCCAACAATCAATCCTCCCAAGTGACACACAAACACACACTCACACACACTGTGGGCACTGTGTGGATGTGCCCTACATACAGATACACTATATTTTTTTTGGGCTTGTGTAAAGCCAGAGGGCAAAGGTCAGCGAAAGAGAAAGCGAAAAACACCACGGGAGATTTTCAGTAACTAAATGGAAGTGTTACGCCATGTGCTGTTCTGTGCAAACGAAGATGGATTCATTAGTAAAACCACATGATGTTCCCCACCAACACACACACACCTGCATGTCCCCTGTGATTCATCTACATCCATAACAAAATAAGACACCACAGATACGATGCAGCATTTGGGAGCAGTCTGAGGGTCTAGCTGAATGACAGAACCAGAATTTTTTTGCCGTGGAGACCTGGCTGTGACTGACCAGCCGAGGCTTTACTTCCTGCCGTCGCCATGGACACACTTCCTGGCCCCGGGTGTAGAGCAACGGAAAAAACAGCAGCCGCCATGGGAGAGAGAGTAAATAGAAAGGGGTGAGAAAAGGAGACTAGAGAAGATGGAAGGAGGAAGAGACTCTCAAAAAGAAATTCAGCATTAAAACTGGTTAGCTAATCCCTTCTGCTTTGTTCAACACGAGCCTCTTCCTCCTCTTCCTCCTCTTTCCCTCAGGGCTTCATGCGGAGACGTTTTGAAGACAGTCAAATTAAAACATGTACAGAAGAATGTATCTAAAAGAACACGTTCAGGCTGCATATTAGACTTTGAATCCATATATACCATATTCATTCATCAAGGTAACGAAAACACAACGATTGATGATTATTTTCAGGGGATTACACACAAAAGAAAACATAATTATTAATATTATATTCCATTTCTGCCAGTAGAGCCCTCAAAATGTTACACACTGTTCCTTTAAAGATCTCATACTTGCAGTACAATTTCAATGGAATGGCGTTGCTGGGCAACAGCTTGGGTCCATGTTTACTTCCTGTCAGCTGATCCATTCTTTCACACCCACTGCCACGAGAAATGAACCGGGACACGTTTAGAATAATTACAATGGTCTATATATTGTAATATTGTAAATTTGTGATGTCACAAAGTTATGGAAATCCTGATGGCTTGTTTCAAATGCTCCTGAATACGAGACGTGAGGATTTATCTGTGAATAGAGCTTTTGATATTTATTAACCTGCATTATAATATAAAAAAAAACTCTCACTTTTAACAAGTTTTGGAGCTACAGCTCCCATAATGCTTTGGAGGATGCAAGCAGGAAGTAAAATGTTGTTTTTAAGAATGTTTTTGAAAAGAAAACCCTACGGAAACAGTTTCTGAAAACGGGTTGTGTGTAGTGTTTTGATTCTTTCACTGTATTTTTACAGCAGTTAAACCTGATTTATACAGGAGACATGGACATGGAGAAAACAGAGAGAGAATTACTCCATCCCCTGTCACTGGAGCTCTGCTTAATCTAAATGGCAAACGCTTCAGCGGCTGCAGGAAAAGACCAGATGGCCACGACTAAAAAAGCAGAGAGAGAGGCCAGATGTGGTGTGTGGAGTTGCAGGAAGAGATACCCGCTGAATATAAGGTAGAGAAATAAAGGCCGACATGGAGAAGATGAAGATAAATGCAGAAATACCAGTGAAAAAGCAGTGAGCGCTGCTTAAGCATGCAGGCATACACCTAAACATACAGACATCTCATTGATGCAAAGCCCTGTATATTCCAGGAAGAACCTGGCGGCTGAGTGACCCCACAGGGACAGCGATCACATAAACAAAAAACAAGACGACGACGAGCGTGCATCCTCTGAACCATCAGGTTTAATTCCTTAATCCATTAAAATCCTCATCCCAAGCAGCTAAGCTACAGTAAGCAAGTGAGCAACCTTCAGCACCTGATCAGACATTACAAGCTGTTTATGCTTTAAGGTGGTTATAAGCTGCCGGTGCTGATGTTAGCATGTCATTTCCTTTTGTTTTCATAATGCAGGTGTTGTAGAATGGAGCTATTGATGCATGCTCCCTCAACAGAGCTGATGTGGGCAAAAAAACAACATAAAATAGCCCAACTGTATAAATGTAAGTGACTTTTAACAGCCTCTTAACAAGCAACGACCAAAGAATCACAATATCATACAAAAAATGAGACAAAAATATTCACTAAAGGCCCATTTACGAGCTCTTTCTGGAGCTTTCAACCACATCTTGCCTTCCTCCTCAACAGTTGTCATGGAGATCGCACGGAGCATGGACTGCCGTCGTGTTCAGGGATGTTATCATATGTTTTGCAGAAATCTCAGCAGTAGGAAACACATTTTTGTATTAAGAAAATTGACAGTAGTGCAGTAGCCTGTGTCTAATTAAAATACTATGTTAAATAGTTATACTGTACAGCTTTAAGATGAAACATTTTCATGTACCTCTTTAATGGCAAATTGTGTTTAAAGTAGCTTTGTGTTTATGTATTAAACGGTTCATTTTTTGTACTATAAAAATAGGGAAATCAGTCCACGCTGACATCTTTAAATGTCTTGTTTTGTCCAAAACCCAAATATATTTACTTATAAAATGGCATAAAACAGTAAAGTAGGAAATCTCCATAATTGAGAGGCTAAAAAATCCTTTTTTAATCAATTAATAGTTGGCTATTATTTTTTCTGGTAATACAAACACAGCATCTGTGTTCGTGAGGCAAAACACCGAAGAGTCACCGACTGGTTGGCACAGGCACCATGAACACACTGATCAACTGCCTGCACAACAACAACAACAACAACAACCAGATTTAGCTACGAGGCGTTGCATCACACTCTTCGTGTGTTTGCCGAGGATTATCTGGCATTAATCTCGATGATAAATATGCAGAGAACAGGTATATGACATCTCCTCAGCGCTAATCTCACAGCAATGAGGAGGAACGCTAGCACAGGATGCAGCCTGTGGCCTTATACTGTATTATCTATGACAATCTACAGCATCATGCACCATGAAAGCGCTCCCTGGATGGTGATAACATGATTAAAAAGAACTCTGAGTTGGTGTTTCATGTTCATATGTTCTCAGGTGATCGAGTTTTGATCTGTCTGCACTGACTGTTATCGACCAGTCCCGTACTAGAGCTTATTATTTTCATTGCGGATTAATCTGATCATCCATTTCTGGGTTATAATGTCAGAAAATGCTGTTGAGCAGGGGTGGAAAAAATATTGATATGGCAATATATCGTGATACTTTTTCTTCTGATATAGGCTAATATCGATTTTTAATTTCTTAATATTGTTTTTTTTCCTCCCAGAAAAGTAATGCTTTAGGCCGATTGTAAATCCAGAGCAACTTCAGCACGTTGAAATGCAAGCAGCATTTTAAATTTCTCAGTGATCTATGTTGAATATCGCAATATCACAATATTGCAATAATGTATTGTATCGTGACTCAAGTATCGCGATACATTATCGTATTGTGTGAGTGTTTCCCAAAGCCCAAGATGTCCTCAAATGTTCTGTTTGTCCACAGCTCAAAGATATTCACTTAACTGTCATTGTAAGCTCTTGAAAAAAAATAACTCTGATTAATCAATTCCCAAAATAGTTGCTGATTCGTCTAATAATTGACTCTTACTACTCAATTAATCGCTAATACCGTACAAAATGTTCCCAGCTTCATGAAGTGAATACTGCACCTTGTAAAACAGACGTGTTGATTACTTCCACTAATTTGCAATGCAAATAAATTCATTTGAGTAATTTCAAATGTGGCGTGTGGGTGTTAGAAGGTTAGTTGATGACAGTCAACTGTTTCACAAAAATACTGGAAACAAGTAAAAGGACTGGAAATGAGGGGAATCGCCTCACTTGGCTGGCTCTCTCTTTACTAACGAGGTTTAAAGGGTGAGTACGTGATTAAATGGATGTTATAAAATGTGCAAATTATGGCTGAAATGCTTCAGTCACGACTAACATAATCTTGACACTCAAATCCTACGACAGTTTATGTTCACAAGATGGTGAAGTGTGTCAGCAGCGGCGGAATAGGAGGCAGATTTGGAAAAAAAAAATCATGGAAATGTATTTGTGTCGTCGATGCTTCATTAGTGTTCATAGGCTTTATGGGAGATAAAAATATCTTTGCGCCTCTGGGAGGAGAGCGGATGAGGAGGGGAGGGGCTGGCTGTGTGGAGACGAAACAAGGAAGCAAGAGTGAACCGTGACTGTTTGTGCACAAGCGAAGCTGCGACGGCGGCGTCGCTTTGAGCGAAAAACTTCCAGGCAAAAAAAAAAAATGTGACAAAAGGTGCAAATCACAAGCTGATGTCAGCTTCTCCAGACATCCTGCTGTGAAGTCAAAAATATCTCTCCGCCTGATCTCTGCCTCCTTCACTTCACAGCTCATCCTCATTTCTTCCTCCTGCTTTTTTTTAAGGTTCGTTATAAAGCGTTCGAAACAAGCCGCCAGGATTTCTGTAACTTTGTGATGTCACAATTATAACAAAATGTCTACTATAATTAGACCATATCGAAGATTTACACATTAACTTTATAAATGTGTCCCAGCTTATTTCAGCGTACGTGTGTGTGATTGACATCAGCTGACAGGAAGTAAACATGGATCCAAGTTGTTGCCAAGCAACGCTATTCCACTAAAAGGAACTAAAACCTAGTGTTTCAGAAAGAAGGTGAATACAGGCAGACAGTATGAGAAAAATAAATGTTGTTGAACGTTACAGCGTGTAAAAAATATTCATGATGAAATCTAACACATGAAGCTGAAAATGAGCTCATGATGGGACCTTTAAGCTAATAATGAAACCAAACATCAACACATTTTCATCCATCTCATCCAAGAGCACAAATAGCAACAGACTGTATGACTAATGTACCTCTCTGACCTGCTCTGACAAGAAATGAATGAACTAAATTGCGCATCATGGCACAAAATTGCATTAATTTCAGTAGTGTTCATTTCCCTGTGACCTGCAGGAAAATGATGGCGTAGTTACAGGTTTTTAAAGAGCTAGATGTCATGTTGGGCTGTTTCAGCCCCAGATATCAGAGAAAGCAGCACAAACCAGATACTGTCCTGGTCTAAACTCATCCACAGTTGCATTAAAGGGGACATATCATCTTTTTCAGGGTGAATACAGATAGGGCTGGGTAGAGGACTTTGATACTTTTGTAGCACCGACCAAAAAGCTCCGAAACCAAAACAGAAATATGAACTTAAACTCAGCCAACAGAGATATTTGGGTTGATAGAAGAGCACAGACATAAAGTCTGTATGTGCAAAATGCATAATCTTTGTTCCGCCTTTCCATGGATATCAGTTGTCATCTGGTGATAAATTGTTGCTTTGGGAGCATGTTTTATTCCCTTAAATAAGTCCTGTTAAGGGTTGTATTATACTGATAAACTGAAGACATGTGACCCCAACTGAATGATGGCTTTATACTAAATAAGAGACAAGAAGTGTTTGTTCTTGGAAAATCCCCAAAGCAGTATAAAAAAGAAGTGAAGGGTCAGTGAGTTTAACTGGATTTATATCTTGTCTTTCCGTGACACATGACCAACATGAATGCTGGAGAAAAGATGTATTTTTGTAAAGAAATAAAACAACCAGCAAGAAATCAACGACTCCTTGCACCAAGGATTATTTTTTCAATAAACTCATAAGGTTTCGGGTACTTAAATTAGTAGAGATCATGAATGGAAAGGAGAAGAGGGAATTAAAGTTTCAGTTCTTCTGAACGTGAACAAGGTTTTCATGGTTTTAAGCCTCAAATAAAACACATTTTATTCCTCAAATCCAAACAAATCATCCCAGTATTCAACTAAACAAATCAGGATTATTTTGCCCCTAAATGTGCAGCTCTGCTTTAAAAAGTGAGTGCCAGACAGACAGGTGGTCAGGTAGTCAAGCGGGAAAACTAATTAAAAGCCAAAAACATTCAGACACAGTCAGCCAGCAGGGAAACGCTGTCGGATGTTTTGGACCGGTTGGCCAATAATCAGGGAAATCAGACAGGAGTCTGGCTGGTTTCTTATGATCTGCTGATGATGTGTGCTTCTGCATACAAAGGGTCACGAGCACAGAATTAGAAAGACAAGTAATGAGGGAGATGAAGAGGGATGGGATGTTAAACCCGAGAAGCCTGTTGGAAGTTTCAGCGAAGCTCCGACCTGTTTTAAAGACACATTTACGGCCTGATGAGAGCCAGATGGCAGAGCACTCACTCTAATGGCATCTCGCTTCCTCAAGGGGTTGAAGTTCACAGAACAGATTCATCATCTTAAGAGGAAACAGGTGAAAAGAACTGATGCTGTGGACAGGAAGCACACCCAAAAAGCTGATTTGAAAGCCTTAAATCATCAATTTAACTACAGCAGAGCAGCAAGAAGATGAAATGACTGTGCGCTAAACAGCTGATCTCTGAGTAAATACACAGAGCGTCACTTATTAAGTCATTGAGTGCCAGCTGTTTCATAAATAGAAAGTGCCTTTTGCCAGCGTTTTTGCCCATTTTGAGTCATATTTCAAGACCCACAGAATTTTTGTCCTATGTCTCTGAAAACACTGAATAGCTCAAATGAAAGAAGAGACTATTTCATCATGAAAAAAATGTTTGTTTTTACCTTTTTACCATTTCCATCCTGCCTGGTATATACCGTCTCTTTATGCTAGGACTACAAATCCCAGAAGCCCCAACATTACTCACAGGCTGCAGGAGACCGCGATCAGCGACCCACTGCAGAAAAAGCACTTTGACGTGTTTATACGTCAATGGCACTAAATGAGTTAAAGAGGGCCTGTTTTGCTGATTTTTTATCTACTTATCTTATTTTGTTTTTCCACAAGAACATGTTTGCATGGTTCAATGTTCCAAATTTTTTTTATTTTTGTTTTTCTATTTTGTATGAAACACATCAACGCACAAGTGGAAATGTTTGTGTCCCAATGAAACCGCTGAGAGGCTGTAACACGAGCATGCTGCATTCCAGTTATACTCAGAATTCGGAATTTCCAAGTTCCGAGTCAGAAGTTTCCACGGGAAGCCCCCGAAGTTGGATTTCCAACTGTGGGTGAGCATTGTGTAGCGTTACATGTTACAGCCCACAGTAATGGCGTCCATCTTGATTTTCTGACTTGTTTACTGAATGCCGTCAACTCAGGTGTGACATCATTCTCAGCTCCGACCTCTGACTTTCGGTTTCAAAAATTAGCATATACAGGCTCCTGAAATGCTAGCTCTGTGTGGACGAAACAACTGTACAACAAAAAACTTTGGCGTTTACTCCTAAACCCGTCTCCATGTGGGTTTAGGAGTTAGTTTTAAAACAGATGTTCAAATCAAGATATATCATGTTCATTTGTGAGTTTTATAGAAGCTGGCAGGCACATTCCTTTTTCTTTGATATATTTTATGCTAAGCCAACAGGCTGTAGCGTCATATTTAGTGCACAGCTCATATACCACTGTACAGAATTGAAGCCAAAATGTCTCGGATACAGGAGCCGCTATCTTCCAAAGTGTCAAACTATTCCTTGAATGAAGTGAAACCAGAAGATTAAAACGTGTTCCTTCCTGTGACAGACACGAGCACTTCAGATGACGTCAGGAAAGGCGAGTGCTGCAGGCAAAAAATAAAAGCCAAAACACGTCTTCATTTTCTTTTCTCACATCCTCACAACACCCTTTCTTCACCATGCTCCCTCTCCTGTTGCCTCCACCCTTCTCTCTCGCTCACTGCTATTATCACATTTCTCTTTTCCTGTCATCGTGCTGCTCACATAATCTCACACCATCTATTTTTTCCCTCTATCTTCCAGCTTCTAACAATCTGTCGTACAGTCTTCTGCTTTCTTATCACGTCATCTCTGTTTTAATCTGTCTTTACTGTACATTGCCCTCTGTAAACCTAAAGAAATATGGAAATCAAGTAAGCAAAATCTGTTCACGTTATTTAAGTCTAAAGTGAATAAAAGCTATAATATGTAGGTTTGATTTTTGTAATACATTCTAGAATTTCCCTAATCTTGACCACAAATGAATAGTTCAGCAATTTGAGAAGTACTTTTATTCTCTTTCTTGTCAAAACTTCATTTAACAAACGACATATAACATGTAAATAAGCGTTTTCCTCCTTTTCCAGTCCTTATGCTAAGCTAAGCTTGCTACAGGGTCATATTTAACCTTCAGTCAGCGTACTTCCCTAAATCTTGTTCTTTAATCTGAATAATGGTGCTTGTGAAAGGTGGTGTACTACCTGGGAGACCTCACCCAGGCAAACAAAATCCCTCTGAAAAAAAACTGACAAATCCTGAATCAAATTAATCTGTAACTATTTGATAACAGATTAATCATGTTTAATGAATAAAAACCTTAAAATTCCCCTTTTCTGGTTTCTTCTGTCTTCTATGTCAGTAAATTAAATATCTTTGAGTTATGGAATAACCATCTTGGACTTCGGGAAACACTGATCATCATTTTTCACAATTTTTCTCCATTTTACAGACCAAATGACTCACTGATTAATTGAGAAAATAACCAATTAATTAATCAACAAAGAAAGTAAATGTGTTTTTGTTAGCTTTGAATGAGGCATATCTACATGTAGAGCGGTTTATTGCCTCACCACTAGATGGCGCTTGATTTTAAACGCTGCACCTTTACACAAAACCAAAAGCACTCATTTCTGGTGATTATGATGAAATTAATTGTTGAATTGGTCTCTTTATAATTTGGATGGCGGATTTCTACAGTAGAAAATATAGCGACTGAAGAAGATAAAGGACAACAGATGCTATGACGTGACTTTTCTTCTCTGAAAACAACAAACTCTCAACAATATACCAACAAAGGCAACACAGTACTGATAAAACATCCACTCTGGTTTCCATGGGTCTGTTCCTCACTCACTTTGCACACAGTACCTTTGCATAAATAACTTCAAGATGCTGACTGAATGAAAAAAAGGAAGAAAAAACAAACTTCCTGTTTGGCTGCCTGATCCCAGATGGAGAAATGCAGCTGGACGAAGTTCAGTAACACAGCACCTTCTTCTCAATGAGATATGCAGGTTTCCTCCAGCTGCCCGTCCTTCACTTCGTCCGCTGCTTATTGTCAAACTACGTGGGTGTATTTGTATGTTTTGAGTCTGGATTTGACACCTGCACAAACCCACATTCTCACCTTTTCCAGGCTGTTATCAAGCAAGTTTCTCTCCTCTAATGAGTTTACGAGTGTGAAGCGTAGAGTGATAGCCTGACTATCACTACCTTCACATCAGCTTCTGTTCAGGTGGACACGTTTACTGCTGTACACATGAAGCAAAAGCTGCTTTTTAAGTATTTATTTGACCACCTGCATGCTTTATAAGTGGCTGTAAATCATGGAGTTTCATAAGCAGAGAGGAGCAGCTGTGATTACTTTTATTTTGTTGTAAAAAATAGTCGCCATTAAGAGCCATAACTAAAATAATATTAGATGATAAGGTTCAGCTTCATTGTCATCACACATCACAAGTCCATCCAAGAAGAAGTGAAAAAGCAGTAATAAATAATGGTAACATACTGTAAGAATGTACTAGTTGAAGTTAACACATTACCATGATTAATCCGTGTTAACCTGCTCATTTGCGTGACGGTACCTCTACTCGGACAAAGCTCTAACATATATAAGCTGCTCAAATTGGAGCGACAACACATTAGCTCTAATAAGCACTGTGTTCATGACAAGATCGTCTTTCCTTTTCGTCCATTTCACATTACAAATTAATACTTCAACGATGCCTCTTTGGTGGATTATTTTTTGCCGAATTACAGGAGAAGCTTGAACAGATTCAAAAAAGTTGGTTAATCTCATTTTATCAGCATGTTTGATCGTTAGTTATGACTGCATTAGTTTCCTTGATTTTTTGCATGGAGTACTGCTTCATGACCGCCCGTGCTGGCGATGCATTTGCAGGCAGTTTGTCCAAGTAGAGTTACCGTTGCGCAAGTTAACACTGATTAATGACAATAACGCGCAAATTTAGACAGCCCTAGAATATACATATGCAGGAGTATTGGTTAAGAAATGATATATAAATGTTTACGGTAATATATAACATGATATGTCTAACATTTACAATATATACAAAGTGCAAAATGTGCAGTTTGAATGTCCAGTAGTGCAATGGTATTTTTAAAACTAGTGTGAATAATTTAAAGTTTAAAACTGAAAGATACTTGTTGTTGTTGGCTTCAAACAAAATGTTCATTTAAATAACAGCAGTCCTAAATGAAAAAAATAATAATTAAGCCTGTGATTTCTTTTAATTGCTGATATATAAGAGATTTTCTATTTTTATCTCATGGTGGAAAAAGATCCTTTTCAAATTATTTAGAGGTTAATCAGAAGAACAAATCTTTATATTCTGGCAGCTAGAATCAAAAAATGGTAGGTGTCTTTGTATGAAAGATCAAATTTGATGATTGATGATGAGCTGATTGATCTTTTCACCACTGATACCATCAATATTGACTACAAACTCCCTCCCGTCAATAAGGAAAATAAACTATTTATAGTATGTATATTATTTGATACTCAAAACACAAAATGTTAAATAATGGAATTTTAATCATGATTAAATATTGTAAATATTGAAATTCTGCAATTAATCAATAAAATGTAATCATTTAACAGCCATGTAAAATATGCACAGCGTAACAGCGGTTACTCTGCAGGCCTCGGCTCGGATGATAAGAGGGCTGGATCCCACTGTAATGCACAGTTCACTGAGTCTGGATCTGCTCCAGATGGAGAGGCAGTGAGGAAAAGGAACAGGATGCCATAACCTCGCCTCACACAGTGGACAAGAACCACAGCTGCAGACACACAAACACACACACACACACACACACACACACACACACACACACACACAGATAAATAGGCAAGAGCGCCCACGCCTGCATCAGCCCACATGAATGCTTGCATCTACAGGAAGACAGACGCTTGACATATCTACTGCTTCCACAAAAACACATAGTTTCATGCACAATGGCCGCCACAAAATCTGGTCTCATCACACACACCCTGACCATAAAGTACACTTCATGAGGAGCGTTGGTGGCAGAGACAGCAGAAAGCAAAAGGTGGCAGAGGAGGAGGAGAAGAGTGGGAGGAGGGGAAGGAAGGTGTCGCATTTTCAGACTCGATGCAAAAAAAAAAAAAAAAGGCAGAGGAGTCGTTGGAAAAGTAATAGTGTTATTCAGCTCCGTTCTGACCTGTTTGGACTCTCTGTGCAGCTCTGCACCAGCTCAGATAATCAGCAAATGAGCAGTAATTATCTCTTTTATATTCTCTGTCACACAACTGCATATAAAGTTCCTCTCCCAAAAATACATTTTACAAGATCACATCTTGTATCGATACTGTTAAAATGTACCCCCAGCCAACACTCATTTTCACTAAATAGAACCTGAATGCGTCATAATGTAACTCAATGGCACCTCCCATATTGAAATCAGCAGGGTGAGAGCTAGTTAGCATTGCCAGTTAGCAGCGACTAGCTTTAGCTGATAACATAGTGTTTGCTATGCTAAAGGTACTGGTGTCTACCTTCCTGTCTGTGAAGAACTGATCTTCCTTAAAGTAGTGTTACTGTGATATTAACTGGAATGCTAATTATAGCTCAACATAACGTTACGTCCCGGTAAACGGTGCCAGTGTTTCCTCAGATGAAGGAAACAAGAGCTCAGACCATCAGTGGTAGCTCACACCATCAGCTCAGGCCATTAGCTGCTAACGCTAGTCAGCATTAGCTTACCAGCTGCTAATGCTAACTCTCATCCTGCTGATTTCAACACAGATTTGTTGTTCACAGTGGGGCTAAAAATGATGTGTCCCTTGGGATTTTTGGGGAAATCCTGTTGGGAATATTTATATTCTTTAAATATCTTACAGTAGAGAAGGGCTGGTAAAAAAAGTTATTTTGTCAATAAAGTTTTGCAGAACCCTGTAAAAAGTGTTTGGATTGAGCAACTTTATTGCTCTTCGTCTTCAATTTCCAGCATTTTCGAAAAGGATGTGGGCAGAGAGGACAAAAGGGGAGGAGGTGGAGGAGGAGGAGAAGGAGGAGGAGGGATAAAGGAAGAGGAGGTGAGAGAAAAGAGAGGAAGGACAGCGGGATGAAGGAAAGGAAGAGGAAAGAGAGGAGGAAGGAGGGGTGGAGCGCAGTGTGAGTCATCGTCAGTTAGAGGCATCATCTGAGCCGGAGGGGGAGAAAACACAACGCTTCCCCTTCTCTCTCACTAACAGGAAGTCAAACGGTCAGGGACTACTGGGAATGGCTGTCCATACTGAAGCCATTGACCTTTGTATACAAATGAGCTGAGTCCCCAAACAGTCCATTAGAGATTAAACAAGTTGTCTGTGTTTCAGACACCAGGCATGACTGAAAATTTAAGATTACCGCTCGTCTGCCTCCTCTATTGCTCTCTATTGTTCCATTAGAGGATCGAGCACGCCGCTACCAGGGAGGAAGATGGCTGCAATTCAGAGAAAATGAAACTCGGTCCATCAAACGGAATCAAACTGGCGCACTTTACCTGCCCACCGTCATCTCCTCTTCACATTAAGGCTCTATTATGGATTTCTATAATAACACAACAGCTGATGAATCCACTGCAGGACTCAGTGTGCAGCAGTCCTGCTATTTCTCCTCCACATTATTGAGGTAATAACTCAGAGTAAATGAGCGCTCCTGCTGGCAAAGCTGGACTATGGGGATGTTTGAGTCGGCACCTGTTGACTGACGAGAATTTAATGGCGAACAAGAGTCTACAGCCACGCTACCAGCTCCACGAGGCTGGATTAAAGGAGCAAAGTGGAAATTTTCAGGGGCTCTAGCAGCAGATATGAAAAAATATATATTGTAATAATTAACTCAGAAGGAGTACTTCATAAAATCACAGTCCTCTTCATAGTGTGCCATATTTCTACAGTAGCCCCGAATGGACAAACAAAACATCTTTTACATTTTACCACTTGAGTTGTTGTTAAAGTAGTGTTATTATGGGATGGATGGCCTCTGAGTGAATGGCGTTACCACGGTTTTGCACTCGCCGGCTCACGTTACTTTTAGAAAGGGAGGAGTGAGCGGAGGGGAAGTCGGTTGGTTGCAATCTGCAACCACAGCATTGGATAAAGACACTGTGTTGTACAAGCTAAATGCTAATGCTAGAACTGATGGAAATGAGCTTTTAACTGAATCTGATGCAATGAATTTATTGTGCAAATGAAATGAACATGCTCATAATGCTAACACACTGATGTTTTGTAGGTATCATGTCTTTTCATCACATCCACCATCCCAGTGAAGCATGTTAGCATGCAAAAACACGTTCAGCTGATGGGAAAGTCATTCATTTTGTTGATATTTGATCATCATCTCTAAACTACTGTATGTATGTCTGTAGAAAATCTCATGGCCTTTATAAAACATCGGTGCAAAGTAATGCCACATAAAAAGCAGCCACCAAATTGCCCACAATTACAGTGAAGAACAACCTCAAGGACACTGCTGCTTTTTCACCGTATCATTACCAACCTGAGGTGAATTATTGCAAGACATAGTGGTAGCATATCATCATGAGAGATTAGCCGTAGCAACCAAAACAGCTCACGACTCCGTCCTCTCACAGTAATTATCAGTATGGCTGAGATGTAACTCTCATTGCCATTATTGCTCGGATTCAATTACTGCTTATGTAATGCAACCATTAAAGATCAATTTGCTCTATTACACAGCCTTGTTGTCTTCCTAATGTGTGACTAGATGCTGTGTGAGGTCCTTAAAAAGGGAAGGCAGCGTTTTATTTCCTCTTTCTGTTGATGCTTTCATTATTTCTGCCATTCCTGTTAATGCTGGAGTAAAACTAACTTTCCTGCTTGGTAATTCCCCATCTGTCCAAACCTCTGAAAACACCACCAGAAGACTGTGGACAATATGAGACCGAGTGCAGCGCTGTGATGACTAAGAGGTTTCTTTTGAAATAATGGAGAGCAGATACAGTGGAGCATGAGTCAGTCAGTTAGTGTACTCCAATATTGAGCTGCATGGCGTAGAAAGCAGCAGGCGTTCACACTGTTAGGAACCAGCCACGAACAATAAACTGGAAATGTTAATATATTCTGAAACTGATTTACTTACACTTTTGATCACTTTGATAAAACGATAGCCTAGCTCACTTACATAAGATAGGATAAGATTATCAAAATTTACAGCCGCAAAGTTGATTACAATAAGGCCCTATGTAAAAAATATTGAAGGATATCAATTTGAATAAGAAGAAAATAAGCCACAACCCTTTTATAAAACAGAAAGTGCCTTGCGCCCGCGTTTCTGGCAACTTTTAGTCATCTTTCATGTCCCACAGACTATTTTGTACGATGACTTTGGAAACTGGCGGCACGGTGGTGTAGTGGTTAGCACTGTCGTCTCACAGCAAGAAGGTACCGGGTTCAATTCCCGGCCCGGGGGCCTTTCTGTGTGGAGTTTGCATGTTCTAACCATGTCTGTGGGGGGTTCTCTCCATGTACTCCTGCTTCCTCCCACCATCCAAAACATGCATGGGGATTAGGTTAATTGGCTAATTTAAATTATCTGTAGGTGTGAATGGTTGTCTGTCTCTATGTGTCCTGTGATGAACTGGAGACTGGTCAAGGGTGTTGTTTTTGTTTTATCTGAAGTTGAGTACAGGCTAGTTTCACCAAAAAGACCCATTTTTTCTAGTACCGATTTGCTCTGCTCTCTGATCCCGACGTCTCCACTTCCTGCTTCGATCTCTGTGGCATATACCATCTCTTTATGTTCTGACTACGTATCCCAGAAATTACTCACAGGGTGCGTGAGAACGCCCTCTTGTGCCAGCCGCTGAAAAAACACTTTGACGAATATGTCCATCTATGGCACTAAATAAGTTAAAACTGCACTTCTGCACAGTTGCAGCAGCCTCTCAGCAGGAATGCTATAATATTATTTTTATTATTATTGCAATTATTATTAAATAAGGACAGTAGTTGGATAGCCACCCTCTTGCGTCACATTTGGTTCCAAAAAACAATACGGTGAAGGCCAAAAAGCTTCAAAACTGTAGTCCACACAATTGCAGATATGAGACCAGTCTGAAATAAAACAAGGACAAGGACAGATGTGGCTTGTGGGCTGCTCACTGCCTACCTCTGTTCTCCCAAAACTCTGTGGAAAGGTATTACAGAAAAGCCTCTAGCCGCTATGTAACGGTGCACAATGCATTAGTGCAAGCCGCAACACCTCGAGCACTAGGTGGGTACATGGATCCCCAGAGGGTTACATAAACACACACAGAGCAAGCTGGACGCCTGGATCACATTTTATCAGCTTCATTAGACAAACGATACATGTGTGCATGCAGTTTGAATTTTTCATCTCTGTGAAGGGGAGATAAACATGACTTCCAGAGCATGATCAAACACACACACAACCATGATCACAATAGAGGAAGGGATGGAGGTAATGATGTTAAGGCAGGCGAAGACACGTTCTGGGCTTTAATGGATGAGTTCAGGAAGCAAACTTCCTTTTTCTAGGGTTGATGGCATTGATGCTGAGACAGCTGTGTGGAGGAAGACAAGTAAACATCAGGGAATACCAGAAAATGCAAGGATAAAACATAAGCCATCAGTCTTATTCAGTAAAATTAATGAAACAACCAAAATCTCCCATCAAACAGTCCCTTGGTGAAGCGCAAAAGGACAACATTTGGTCTAATTCAGGGTGCCACAGAAGAAATAAAGGCTGCTCTGACTCATATCAGCAACACAAGAGTTTCATCAAGGCTCTCATTGCTCATTAGAGCAACTGTTATACACGCGTACTTTCCACCCACGCCTACATCACACACACACACACAAATATCCTTCATCATCCAAAGAGCAGATGAAGAAGCGCAAACCATCCAGACCCCCCGACGGGCGCCTCCAGCTTCTCCACGGCACCACAGACTGAGCCCTCGTCTGTCGCATGACAAAAACAAAAACCAGCCCAAATGTTAGCGTAACTCACTCACACACACACACACACACACACACACACCAGGGTTATTGCAGTTCAGGAGTTTGCATTTCAAAGAGAATATCATGCTCATTAAAAAACAACAAAATAACCATCATGTCTCTCACAGTATTTGTCTGAATGCAGCTACTGTATATTCACAGTCTTGACTGAAGCGCCCGTCTCTTTTAGAACCCCTCCCCAAAAAGCCCAGTGTGCTCTGATTGGCTCAAAACAACAACACAGTGCACCTTTGAAAAGGACGTTTGCAGGCACACATTGGCTGTTTCATCATGGTTCTGAAATTTCACAGGGCAACATTTTGGTAAATACACTAATTTCTCATCTAACTCTTGGCAAGGACACAGATTCCGAAAAACGTCAAAAAATTCCTTTAAGTGCTTGTTGAAAACGTTAAATATGCTACGTCTGTGTTAGCTGCAGGATTTCAACAAAATAAACTACACAATTCACAAAATTTGGACTCTGCAGCAGAACAGTTTTATTACTGTCGACCAAAAGAAATACCACAAAAGATACCACAATGAATGCTTTTTTGTGACCTTCCCTCAAGCACTTGAACGCACCACTCATGTTCACTTTGTCTGCTTAGTGAAATTATCGGAACCCAAAGGCAGCATGGAAGTTACTGCAGGTAAAGTAATCACAGCCAGTGGCGTGCAAAGATCTTTTGAAGGTCAGGGGCAAAAGGAAAAAGGGGCACCTACAGAGCATTTTCCCCACTGAAGATGGCACTTAACTTAAGCGCATGTTTTTGCCTCCCAAGGAGGCATTTTATCGTGTTTTCACCAGACAAAATGACAATTTAGTGTGTTTTTCTACTCAAGAGAGAAATATTGTGTATTTTGCCAACTGAGGGAGCACTTTAACCAGCGTTTTTTCCCACCCAAGAGAGCACGTTTTTCAACAATCGGGCCCAACTGCCCACCTCCAGTGCCCACCACTGACCACGGCCATGTGAAATGCATCGGCTCGACAGAAGCGACGGGGACTCGCGGGTCTTCGCTGAACAGCTGACGACAGTACATTCAGTCTTTGTGATGTCTGTCTTCACTCTCCACGAAGAGGTGGCGAAGAGCCTGGTGTGATCAGTTCCACGCTAATGAGTCGGACTTCTTCACAGTGGATTTGATGATTAAATCCGAGTAGAAACTGACTCAGTAACACCTGAAACGCACACACACACACACACACACACACTTACTGCAGGAGTGTATTCACCTCCCCTCCACCCGTCCTGCTGCAATCGAATCAGCCTTTATCAAATCCAATCAGACCCACTGAGGCATTTCATTTTGGAGCCGGGCGGCAAAGTAGATTATGCACACGGACGAAGGGGAACGGCCTGAATATATGTGTACGTGCATGTAAACCAGACAGAAAGAAGGTGTGTGTGTGTGTGTGTGTCCATGTGTCTGTGCATGTGTGGCGCTGCAGCCCATCTGCACTGTTGCTGTTTGTGTGGCTCAGTCCGTCTGTGCAGGCTTAGTTGTGCTGCATGTGTGTGTGGATCGCTTCATCCATTATTGTGGCCACTGTGAAACGCCACCAGTCACACAGATTGGGCTTATGAAACTCTTCCACAGTTGTGTTACAAAGCAGGCGACGCCTCCCTCCGTCTGTTAAAAATCAACAGATCCGCTCCGGTTTGGCTCAGAACTGTGGAGTCGTGCCGCTGCCGCTCCACCCCGAAAGAGGAAACATGAAAGCTCTGCAGCGTGATATAATATTTGCATGGATTTGATTACAACACAGAGCAGATGAACAGCCAGAAAGTGGAAGCAAGCATTCAAAAAAAAAAAGTTGTTTTTTTTTTTTGTTTTTTTTTTTTTTACTGGTGTGGGCGTCACTTGTAGCACAGCAACCAGCAGACCATGCCAAACTGGGATTAAATCAGCATTTTGTTATTTTTTTATATCAGTGCACATGCTTCAGATATGTAAACACGGTAACCAGATAAATATCTCCTTCAGATTAAAAGACAAATAGTGACTAGCTTCTCATTTTCTCTCTCTATCAATAAATAACAACAATTGACTGAATTTAAACTGTACATTTTCATACAGATTTGGATCATAAAACCTACCTATATGACTATCTAGAATATAGACCTTTTCAGTAAACGTGGACGGAATGTGTTGCCCTGGCGACAGACAGAATGAATAAGTCTGGACAGAATAAACCAGTAATGTACTGTAAATGACTTCCCCTTTGAGGGATCACTTCCCGTTTGCTCAGTGTTTATATGCATATGTGTTACATTATACACATATTTATAGAGATTATCAAAAGCAGTAGGGATGGGAAGCTTCGCTCTGACTGCTGGTTTCACTCTTGGCCCAGTCACTCTTTTCAGTCTCACTTCCTGTGAACCCCGATGACTGAGACATCAGGCTAAAGTTTCCTTTGTCATTTCATCTGATATATTTGTCAGTCCGAGCGTGAAAACTGTCAGTAAACGCTGTTTATTTCACCTGCGAATCGTAGCGACGGCTAACGGAGGAACATCTTAGCTGTTAGCATGTTAGCTTGTTGGGACAGAACCCTAAATAACGCTCCAAAGTAGAGCTGTGTGATATTACGATGTATATAGTAGTGCGATATATAAATGTCTGCTGCAGGATATAAGCCCGTTGTTGATATCGTAATTTTAAGGTACAGGCTTCTTGGTTAGCTCTGTTGCTACGCTAACGTTACTCCAGTTGTGTGTGTGTGTATTTTTATTGGGATATAAAATTATCAATATCAAGATATACAATTTTGTCCATATCGCACAGCTCTACGCCAAAGTTTTGGCGAGGAAAAACTAACATGGCAAATGCAGATTTCATTTCAATCATTTCATAAAATAAAACAATACGTAATCAATAAAAAATGTCTTATCATATTGTGATTGTGATAACAATATTGTATCATGGTTCCCAATATTATCAATTATGTATTTAAACCTCTGCCTCTACTTTAGAAACATCATCTGCTCCAACAGTTTAATCTAAAATAAAGTGGATGATGGGAGGCAAGCAGGTGGACGTAGTGCAGATTACAGGCAGTGATGTAACTCGTGGCTTTTTAAGAGCCCGGCGCACACATGGTGAAAGTAAACAAACGCGCAGCGGGGGGGTAAACAGGACAGGAAACGAAAGGCTTGGTTGTCTGACAGTGACATATCTGTCCACTGTGTGCACCAGGAGGTATGTCAGAGGATCCACTGATGCAGGAAGTGATCCTTTCAGGTTGTTTTCATGACATCCGAGCCTTCACTTCAACACCACACACACTTTAGTTCTCAGCTGAATGCTGTCTTAATTACCCAGCATTCTTTGTTGTCAGATCAGGCTGATAACCTGGCTGTATTAAATATTGAATGTCGGCCCGTCGGTGCGGATGCAGTGGAGATGTCAAGATGACAGCAAGACTTTTATCACAACAAAGCAGTTCGGCAGCGAATCCTCAATCCTAGTAATAAAAGTCAACATTTAAAGTTAAAAAAACTATACTAGAAAACTTGATTCATTTTTTTAAAGAAAAAAATTATAGTAAGTAGAAGAAAATGCTTCATATTTAAGTTCTGAAAAGCATTCAGGCCAGTGCATCAAGTTTTTTTTTTTGACACATAAGGCATTTTTTTCAACAAGCTAACCGATGCATTCATTAATTTAGCATGCTTCTGTTTGGTTTTCTTTAAAGGGGACATATTAGTTTTCAGGTTCATACCTGTACTTGGGCTTTCTACTGGAACATGTTTACATGCTTTAATGTTGAAAAAAAAAAACAATTATTTTTCTCTGTCTGTCTGAATATACCTGTATTCACCCTCTGTCTGAAACGTGCCTGTCTCTTTAAGAAAAATTCCCCTCTGCTCTGATTGGCTTGTAAGAAAAACATGGTACACCTTTGCAAAGATATGCATTTGATAAACACGGTTCTGATTGCATAAAAAGTACTTTTTTACTCAGATTTCCATGAACCCACGCAGACACGGAGAGAACATGCAAACTCCACACAGAAAGGCCCAGGGATTCGAACCCAGTACCTTCTTGCTGTGAGGCAACAGTGCTAACCGCTACACCACCGTACCACCCTCCCACTGAATCTGATTACATAAAATTGTTCTTTTTACTCGCATTTAAAAAGCAACATATCACCTTGCTGACAGTATTGCGATATATTGATTAGATGATCGCGATACGATACGTATCGACTTACTAAAAATAAAAAAGACCTAATCTGTGATGTTTCATACCAAAAGAAACCAAAATGGAGAAAACCGACCAGCTGTTATTGAGCCCAGTTTAGTCTGATCACAGTTTCCATTCCTCATTTCCTGTGGCTGCAGAAGTGACCATGCAAACTTTACAGTGAAGAGATGCCTCTTTCTTGCATATTACAAATGACATGTTGGGCTGTAAACTCTATTTCTTTCTGATCTATTGCATTACATCGTCCTCGGTGTGTGATAATAAGCAGCATGTTGACAAGACAGAGTCATGAAAACACATGCCAAAAAAAAAAAAAAAAAAAACTAACACGTTTTTCTTTTGTTTTCATTGCCTTACCTTACACCAGTTTAACTCTGATCTTCCCGAATACTGTTTGACTCAGAGTCTGTAAACAGCCGACCACAAACATTCCCTTGGCGGCAGCGAGGGGGGACAGCCGACACCGAGAGGAAGTGAACCCGAGAGAGGAAGCACAGTTCTGCTGTGCTGCCCACTTTTTTTCTCCCCTTTCTCTTTGTGTCTCCGTCCGGGAAGACGGATCGATACGAACCAGAGAAGCTCCCAAAAAGCTGAGTCAAGGCCGCACACTCATTCACACTTGTATAACTGTGAGGACCTCCAGCTCCAACAACTCTAATATTAACCTACAACTATGTGGTCCTTCTTACGTGTGTTTTTCATTCTGCCATTTCTTTTCCCCGAGGCTGTTGGATCCTATACAGACTGTAAAACCCTCTAAACGCATAAAATTGACTTGACTCCTTAAAAAGCTCTTTTCGAGACTTCTCCGAAACGTTCACGTCACAGCTTACAGGGACGCTCTACTGTTGCTAACACTTCATGAAACAGCAGCCGCTGATCCAGTGAAACACCTCCTTTCTACTCTGGACTGGGACTGTTTCACAGCTTGTAAAGAGGGATAATATGACTGGAATGCAGCCTCACAGGAAATGAAGTGACAGCTGTCATGCTGCACAAGCTTCACACACTGGAGTAACTGTGTGTGTGTGTGTGTGTGTGTGTGTGTGTGTGTTTGTGTGTGTGTGTGTCACATGGGGTCAGGATACAAGGTCTCGATTAGACAATTACTATGACTATTAGAACTGATTTGTCTTTTTCTTAATGCAAACATACTTATCATTAGAGCTGTGCGATATGGACCAAATTGTGTATCTTGCTAGAGCTAACTTTATATCCCGATAATATTTATAGGATATAGTATTTTTTTGATGTAACCTTACTGGTAACGTCCTCTTCCTGCTGCTTTACCTCGGTTTACTCCCTGGCAACCAGTGCCGTAAACGAGTTCTTACAGGTGACGTAAAAATGCTACCACAAAGCAGTAGCATCGCTGCAGTTACATTAGCCTTCATACCATTATGTCTATGCTTCATACAATGAGCAGGTTTTGAACTCTCATGATACATTTGGATTATCCAGCGGTCATTCAGTTGAGTTGTTTTACACGACGTATCTAAATCAAACCAGAGTAACGGTAACGTAGCGACAGGGCTAACCAAGTAGCCTGCACGTAAAAATTATGATATAAACAACAGAGACTTATATCCTACTGTAGATATTTTTATATCACACTACTATATATATTGTAATACTTCGAAATACGACGTCTTAGACATCTCCTAAACCAAACAAGCAGCTTGATGACATCACTTTTAGACCAAACTATCATCAGTGAGACAAAGAGAGATCAAATATTACACTGATTTTGACCTTGATATCAGTGTTAGGCTTGCAGCTAACGATTATTTTCATACTCGATTAACCTGTTGATTATTCGCTCCATAAACCCTTTATCTGTTTGGCTTATAAAGTGTCAGATAATGGTGAAACACATCAATGTCACAGAGGAGTGAAGAAACCAGAAAAAAATTATATTTAAGGAATCAGCTTCGATGGAATCAAAGATTTTAGATTTCTTTTTCTAAAAAAAAAAAAAAAAAAAAAAACTCGCAAAGCACTTTATTGATTATCAAAATAGTCTGCAACTGATTTAATAATGTACAACTAATGGACTAATTGTTGCAGCTCTTACTGAGGCAGTATTATAGGGTTGGCTATTACCGCGTTCACAAATATTTACACAACAAAATGTAACTTGGATTTATTGACTAAGTGGGTAAACAGTCTGGTATGTTCAGAAAAATAACATTACAGCGTTGGTATCTAGTCTCACATGATTTTGATATATTTGCATGCAAAGCGGGAGCTATTTTTACCTTAAACTCAGTATCTTAAAGGTGCAGCATGTGGATATGAACGGCTCACTTTAAGGTAATGAGAACACAAAGAAAAGTGCTTTTTTACTATTATATTCCCTCTTAATGCTAAGCACATTTCCTTTTCTGAGCAAAAAAAACAGCACACATACACACATGTAGTGTTGGGCGGCCATTCATAAAAGACCCACCCCTTCCCCATCCGCTCACATTAACACACACATATACACATACACAGCCATCACAGGTGGAGGTTTGTTATTGCCTCTTTCCTCTGAGTTTTGTGTGGGTTTAGGAAGCAGAATATTCCTGATACTGTAGCTGCAGTGATGCTTCCAAATGTCAGTGAAAAACCACACAGAAACGTGTCATCAAACACACCCTTACAGGCTAATAATATAGAAATGATGTAGCTTAGCATGATCCAATAGGACAGCACATAACGACATTACCGCATCGAGCTCCCATGATGGGAACATTTAGCTAGGAAGCCATGAAAAGGACATTGGACTTGAATGCCCCCAGCAACACTAAACCCAATCCAATTAGTTTCATCAATGGTGTGTTAAATGCCCTCTTGAGAATAGGAAATTCACCAAATCGCCACTTAACAGTCAAGTTCACCCGCTTAAGTCGTGTCAACAAGGCGTTGCACATTTCACCTGGCTTGTTGCTTCACTTCAACTAGACACAGTAAAACATTTTTTAACACAAACACATATTTTATTTATACTGTAATAGTAAGTTTGACCAAATGTGTGAACAAAAAAAAATGACAGAACAAAGATTGTGAATAAAAGTTATAGATATCAAATTTTACGGCAATACGACTTTGGCAATTTATCATGAGGCTAACGATGTATTGATTTTATTTTATTTTTTTGCTTGATTCAACTACTTTGGTCACATATTTTGGAGATAACAAGGGGTAAGAGTTTAAAATAATGTCTATAATTAATTATGTAAATTTCTATATCCAAGTGGGCCTTGAACGCCCCATCTCCTCAACGTTTTCCTCCTCTGTGAAGACAAAACAAGCCAGAAAACTACATTTCACAAGCAATCATCATGTAACGGTATGCGAGGAGAGAGATGATTCATAACCATGACTGGAGGAGCAGCAGTGCAGTTAAAGGACTACACCAGGAATGTGTTTTATTTGTCTCTCCATTGAAAAAGACAAGCTTTACATGTAAAAAATACAGAGTTAGAGACGTACTCACCCTGAGCGAAGCAAAATGAGTCAGCTGCAAACAGGGAGAGAGATGCGGGAGTATGCGGGAAGATAATCTCCTCTGGATGTCACGGAAAAGCGCCTCTGTGGGAATTTAATATAAAAAGAGAGGGCAGAGGACGTTGAAAAAGAAAAAAAAATCCACTCCTCGTTTAGTTTAAGTGGTGTGTAGTGATGGGAGTGTGTTTTATTAAACGCGGCCGTGAAGGGGACACGGAGGGATGGACTGACAGTCGGTGTCGGGAGGCTGGAGAGCAGGAAAGACGCGTTTATGGAGGGTCGTGATTCTGGGTGTCGGTCCGTCAGCTCCGCTGTCCGCAGCTCAGTCAGACTGCTGGGACTGGAAACGCCTTTTCCTCTCTCTCTCTCTCTCTCTCTCTCTCTCTCTCTCTCTCTCTCTCTGTCTATATCTCTCGCTCTCTCTCTCTGTTAAGCACGCTGTCTGATCCGTCCAGAGATCGTCTATTGCAGGCAGCCGCTCACTCCGTCAAAATAAAAAAAACTGCACGGCAAACTTTATCAGAAGAATCAATTCAGCATAAAGGAGCTTTATCACCAAGCGAGCTCGCAAATAGAAAACTATAAAAAATAATGACACACCAATTAATCTTTTGTTCTTATACACCGATTAGGAATAACATTATGAACACCTGTGATGACACTGCTCCCAACACATCAACTTTGAGGACAGGTTTCTTTGTTGTTTCTTTACATTTCCCAGATGCCATGATGAAGAGATAATCAGTGTGATTCACTTCACTTATTAGAACTCATAATGTCACGCCTGATCAGTGTATCTGACCGATGTTTATACGTCACACACCAAAAGTTAAATTCCTTGTATGTGCAAAATATATAGAGATGTACATTTCCTTAGGTAAATAATAGATAAGTGATAAGTGTCTTTTCAACATAAACTGTAAATATTTATTCTTAATATTATTATTACTTATTCTACTATTTGTACTTGTTTCATTGGTTTCCTGACATTTTGTCATCAGAAAAAAGAACAGAGTGAGCCCTCCATCCTGATTGGGCTTTTTCTCAGACACTGACACACACACACACACACACACACACACACACAGATTTTTCGAACCTGATGTCACCGCACTATCCGGTCTGTAAATCCCTCCTCCTGTTCCTTTCTCTCCATCACAACGTGATCCCAAACACCACCAGCCTCCAGCCTCAGCTCCATTCTTTCAAACAGTGACAGTGAGCCAACAGGAGCTGTGCCGCCGGGAGTTGATCCCTCAAATAAAGCTAAATCACCCGTCACTTTCTCTCATCTGTCCTCCTGAAAGACAAGTTGTCCCACAACACAATTAAAATGGATACGAGGTCAAATAAAACAGGACTGTAGTCATTTAGAAACAGAGTTTTTTTTTTTCCACTTTCTGAGAGGATCAGCACAAATGTGTGTATGTACATCAAATAAGTGAGTCAAAATTATTAAATGTGGATTCATTCTTGGCCAATATGGCCTCTGATTCTGAAAAGAGCTTCAATGCATGGACAGTTGAAGCACTAGTTACCATATTAAAGGGATAGTTCTGGTGTTTATCTGGTTATCTGTTCTGGTCGACCAGCATGCCTCTGTGTAATGCAAGGTAAAATTACTGTTTTTTTTAATGGAGTCTGGTGGCTTTGACAAAAGCTGGAAAAAAGATGGATAATACAGTATCAGTTCCCCAGTGGAAAGGGCTGCCAGACGGCAGTGAAAATATGCTACATGCAGCGTACACTTCTACTGTCTAAAATATTAGGGATGTCCCGATATCAGCAAGAAAATTTTGCACAGCGATACAGTGATTTGTTTCTATGTGGTAACTCCTGTCTGTTCTCTACTGCAGATAATACTGACTGTGACTAAGTACCTCACCTCGAAACTATTCCTTCAATATAAAGCAAGATTTTGTGAGCCCTTTTCAAGAAAACTGCTACTGCTTAAATGCTTAAATGTGGGAGTGAAGCGCACAGCTGCTTTAGCTCTTGTGAACCGTCGTCAAAGTGAAACTTAAACCGGACGTTCGCAGGTGTTGGAAACCAAAGTGGCCGCAGCCACACATGAAGCCGCTGAAAGAAATTGTCCAGCCTGCAGCCACAGAGCTAATGATGGCTAACGGTTCCAAATTCCTCAGGTAAAGTCGACTGTAGATACTGTCACCAAAGATAAAAACAGATAACGTGAATACAATTTAAACAAAGAGTGCATTTAAAGCACAGGTTCGTCTTGATCAGTGCACGGCTTTGATTTTGTAGTGTGGAAATTTACTGAAATGTGCTGTGCATCTCATGACCTTCAGTCACTTCACATCAGAGAGAGGGGAAAAAAAAGAGTGACTGGCCCATTAGTCATAATGAGCCATATCTTCAAACCTTTGGACATGAATTAAGGCTTTTGTTGTGAGGTCTAACCCTAACCCTTTGACCCTGAGTCTCCATTTTAACTCAAAAAATGCACAGTCACAAGAACCCAACTCTTATTACTAGATGGATTTTATTGTATGCTATTGCCTTGATTAAAAAGGCAGTCAGTATCTGACTGCTGACCCTTGTAGCATTCAGCTCAGTACAAAACTGGTCCTGTAAAAGTGCTGTTTCTATAGCGCTAAGTGTTTCCTACATCACCATTTATTCAGAAAATTCTGCATTTACTTGGCAGTATGCCATTTAGTGCATCAACTCATTTTCCACCAAGCATAGAAACACTGATTTTCTGTTTCCATTCAGATTTTCTGAAGCAATAATTCAAAATGTGAATAGAAAATATGTAAATGGGAACCCGACTAACGGTGATCTGACACTCGTCACTACATCTCGCCAGCCATTTACAGCGAGACCGATTTCAACCGTTGACGCAATCGTTTTTAATTTTCAATTGCGCATTAAAAAAATGCAGTGGCAATAGTAGAAATTCAAAGAAAGTTGGAAGCGGGGTCCATCATTTCCACACATTCCATTCATATGCATTCTTGGCTGGTCCTCGTTTGCATTTAGTTGATGTCTAAGCTACTTTATGACAATGAGGGATGTCCAGTGTGACTTTGAAACTAACCATGGTCAATCTAAAGCAGACAGATTGTGGTTTACTGTATATCTTGAAACACAGTGTACAAATACATATATGAGAAAAATATATATATTTGGCAAAGGTATCCAATTAACTCATTGAGTGCCAGCCATTTTAGAAAACTGAAAGTGCCTTGTGCCAGTGTTTTTGCCCATTTTGAGTCATATTTCAAGACTCACAGAATATTTTGTATTATGACTCTGAAAACACCGAATAGCTCAAATGAAAGAAGAGACTCTCTATTTCATCATGAAAAAAATGTTTGTTTTTATCTTGTTCCATTCTTGTTTTATCAGAGGTAGAGTAGAGGACACTTTCACCAAAATCACCACTTTTTGTCCTGATTCTGTTTTGCTCTCTAATCTCGATTGTCTCCACTTCCTGTTTTGATCTCTGTGGCGTATAACATCTCTTCATGCTCTGACTACATCTCCCAGAAGCCCCAGAAATACTCACAGGCTGTGGGAGACCATGATCGGTGACCCGCTGCCGAAAAACCACTTTGATGTACTATCAAGGAGTTAAATACTGCGAATTTTGCTGAAAACAGTGAATGCTGCACATCTTTTTTCCTCCACCTGTGACCAGCTGAAAGAAATGAAGCGCTACCGGCTGCTGATTTCACTGAAACAACAGGCACACTGTTGTTAATGCATGTACAAAAGCACACTGTCATTTGCATTGGCGCAACAATGCAAATGACATTTAAATTGCTTACGCTTACCTGCATATCATTCAATAGACAGTTTTTAACTTCCCTCTTTATGATGAACAAAACTAAATGTGATCGTGAAAACCGAAGACATGAAGTGAAAAACAACCTGTCAGATTCAAATAGCTCTCAGTGGGTGATGCATGAGTCAGTTGATGATCTTCTGCTGCCTGGGAGGCCATATGTTGATTAGCATGCTGGAAATGATGGAAATGCTCTTAGGATTACAGACATACAAGAGATCGCTAACGGAGAACAATGGCTCAACTCAGCGTCTATTATGTCACTGCTGTGTCTCTAAAACGTTATAAATCATTTTTCTGTCACTCGGATTCTGTGTTGCTGCTACCCTCGGTACGTTTGTACAGGCTTCATTAACGAAAAGATTTCACATGGAGTCTGAACAACAGAAAGAAGAGTAGTAAAAGGGCTCCTTACAGTGGAGAAAACACTGCCACAGTATGGAGCATTAATCTATTAGCCAGTCTATAAGAGTCTCACAACACGCTCAGGTCACAAAGGGCAAAATAAAAATCTCGGACTACTTATTGTGTACTTTCTTTAACCCCTTAAACTCAGCGGTGGTGTGCTGCTCAGTACAAACAGGTCTTTGCCCAAACCCACAGATTCAAATGTGCATAAAATACAAGTAACCAGTTGCATAGCTATAAATATAAACTAAAAAATATATATAATAAAAATAGTGCAGATAGAATAGGAAAAAAAAAATGTGCGGGTTTGAAGTAGATAAAGAAAGATGTTAAAAAAACCCAGCATATTGGGTTCCGATCCAAAGGAAATAGCCGATCAAACGTGTGGAAATGGAGGCAAGTCTCAATGAGACACAGATGAGGTCTGTTCATGAAATTCATTAGGCAATTTGCATCCAGGCAGCTAGCAGGTTAGCATTGAGCAGCAGTGGGGCTAGCGAACTTGTCTCATGGCTCTCAAGTCTGTGACAAATTTTAACCCTTTCAAATTCTCACCCCCCACATCTGGTATTTCACATGCATGAAAATTTATCATGTAACGCCGATCAAGTTCCACGTGTAGCAAGATGCTTGTACTTTGCACGTACGTACTGCTACACAGCCAATCAGAAAATAGCACTGCTGTATCTGGGTAAGATTCGGGTCTCCTCAGCTCTCTGCTGACCAGCTCTGCAGTGATGGTGGGAAAATGATGCACACAGCATGACATGTAAACCAAAGTTTGGGCGAAACCACATTTAACAGAAAGTCACATGTTTTCCCTGTAGCACAATAAAATGCTGAAGTTCTTGTTTTCTCACCACAAACAGGAAGTTGTCTAAAAACAAAGCAACACAGCTGGAGGGAAAGGAAGGAAGGAGGGAAGGACAGAGATAAAAAAAGAGGAAACCAAGAGGAAAGGATGGAGGAAAAAAAGACTGGAAGGATGGAGGAACGACATAAAGAGAGAGGCTGTTGTGTCCCTGTGTGTGAATGTGCTTATTGAAGGGGATGAGTCAGTGGAAAGAAACAATGAAAACGCAGAGTCACTGCGTCTCTTTCATCCACACCTCTTTTTCTGCCGCTCTTACTTTCTCTACCTCTGCTTTTTTCTGATGATTAAAGGCTTCATGCAGCTCAGCTGAATGCTTCCTAATTTGGATTTTTAGCATCACGTTTTGACTGATGTCTGGCGTTCGTCAGCGTGAAAAAAGTTGCACTGAGTCATATTTTTCTATTTCTGATATATATTCTGTCACATCTCAGAGATGTGGGGGGCGGTGTTTTGTAACGATCACTTACTGAAGCTAAAAGGTCAAACACAATGAGAATATGACCTGCCGCGCTTTCATATCAGATAGGTTTAGACAGGAAAACCAGTACCTTAGGCTTACACTAGAAGATCAGTAACTTAGGTTTAGACTGGAAAACCAGTACCTTAGGTTTACACTAGAAGATCAGTAACCTAGGTTTAGACTGGAAAACCAGTACCTTAGGTTTACACTGGAAGACCAGTAACTTTGGTTAAGACTGGAAAACCAGTAACTTAGGTTTAGGTTAGAAAACCAGTAACTTGGGTTTATACCAGAAAACCAGTAACTTGGGTTTAGACCAGAAAACCAGTAACTTGGGTTTAGACCAGAAAACCAGTAACTTGGGTTTAGACTAGAAAACCAGTAACTTGGGTTTAGACCAGAAAACCAGTAACTTGGGTTTAGACCAGAAAACCAGTAACTTGGGTTTGGACCAGAAAACCACTTGGCTAAGGGAAGGGGGAAACGTCATGGTTGGGTGTAAACATAGAGTAAGTAAAATATGTATGGAAATCAATGTAACGCAACATCTGAAAACATGTCACAAACCTAACTTCCACAATAAAACCTCTCCACTATAAGCGGCCTTGTCATATACTGTGTCATAAACTATGAGCATATCATTAATATGTGGATTCCTCATGAATTATGGTGGCATTCATAAGCCTTCTCATGTGAACGGATTGGTCACACACGGTCCAGTAAGACTCCCCAGCACCTGAATTCACACCTTAATGAGAAAAAATGGCTTAGTTCCCCTTTAAGAAGATGCTCAGCAGTGACAGAAAGCACACATGGAGTGGTGTTGATTGGTTTCAACATGGATCATCATCAGTTTAGCTTTCCTTCCAGCGGGTGTCTTTAATCATTCATCATTCTGCCTGCTGTCATCACTCACAGCCTCTTATTTTAATCCTCCCTTATGGATGATTTTCCTTCCGTTACATGCCCAAAGTCAGAAGGAGCTTGTTCGTATATTCGTGTAATCTTTGTTCGCCTCGGTCCCCTCGCCTTCCCTGCCAACATGATGACACCGGCTCTGCAGCACAAATTAAAGGCTGAGGTCTAATCACCAGCAGCTCAGTGCATCATTACAAACACAGAGACGGCCAAGTCAGATTAATGTCAAACTGCACAACGCAGCCTGTTGATGACTGAGAGACAAACCCTGCCCTCTCTTGTTAAACCATGACACCATCTAACGCTCTGCTCGCTTCTGTGATTCAACAACAAAACGCCTATAAAACTAAATCAACAGTGTTGCTGATTACCAAAATATTTTTTTATATTTCTGTAATGGTTAAATCACCAGTATGTGCAAACTCTATAACCAAAATAATACATTTAATGCTAAAATTTAATGAGTAGGGGTGGGTATTGGCAAGGACTTCATGATACGATACATATTGCGATACAATACATTAGTGTGATATAATATAATGTGTGTGTATGTATATATATATATATATATATATATATATATATATATATATATATATATATATATACACACACACACTGATTATATATACATATATTAGGGCAGAAGATATTTTTTCCCACCCTTAATAATGAAAAAAAAGTAGAAAAAAACGAAAGCACACAATTATGATTTTTTGATTGCGATGCCAAATTCCAGTTATTTCCTGTCATTCCTGAACAGAAAAAATGTGTTTTAGTGGTTGTTTGTTACTGTTGATTGATTTCTGACTCGTCAGAGGAAAGAAATTGGTTATAAAAAGGTGAATTCAGTTTTACATTCCTGTTCAAAATGGTGAAGCGCAGGGAACTTAATGAGAAAGAAAGCATGTAGCATGCCCCAATACATTTGTTAAGCATTGTATACAAATTTAACATATCCATTATGCTATTACTGGTCACAGTTACAAGACAACAGGAATGAATGTGTCGCTTTGAGCTTTACATGGAAATGGTGTTGTGACCCTCAATTAAAGGATCAGTTGTGTTTCTTTTGGTTGCGTTTACAGAGTAGATGGAAAACATATGGCGTCACCATACAGTCAGTCTTTCATCCACAATACTGCTGCCACTCTGTTAAAGAGAACTTGATAAGGTGAGCAGGTTTTCAGATAAACATGATATTATTTAAAAAATGATCATCAGCAGTGGGGTGACTTTGAGTCACTCAGAGCTTTGTTTGGCCTCCTCCTGAAATACTCCAGCCTCGTCTAAATGTGTCAGACCATTGTGACAAATCCGAGTGGTTTGTTAATTGCGTGCCGGTGACGTTGCCTGTTGCTGTGATGAGTATCGTCTGCATGAACCAAAAGGACTTTTATTTGTGTATCACGTCAGCAGGCTCGTCACACGTGACGCTTCCCTGTGACACATATATAGCAGCAATAATATAGCAGCAAAAATTTAGCGATTTGCTACGTAAAGATATGGAGGAATACCTGCATGTCTGCTTGAGCAGTGTATGGAGTTGCTCTCCTTCGGTGTGTGTTGCAATCAGAGCTTCTCTGTGCTTTGTTGACATCATGTGAACACGCTCTATTGGCTAGCTCGTGTTACAGCTAATAACGCTGTCGCAGAAACGTAGCATCCACTCTCCAGTGCCCTCTCAGGTATTCACCAAGCTGTTGATTGGTGCTAAATAAATTCCCTGAATTTTCCATTTTCAACATCACAAGAAGGACAAGCATTATTTTTGTTCCTTATTTTGCTAATATTTTATGACAGCTGTTAGACATAGAGTCAAATACATCTTAAAGGGCTGAAAACTGTACAAAGATAAACTGATTTGGTCAAAGAAGTCAGATTCTCCCACTGTGCAAATTCACAAATCGCATCAACACTAGGGCCGAGCTTCCACCGACCGAAAAGATCCGATCCTGTCGGGTAACAAAGAAATGAATAATTTTTCATTGCCAAATTTCAATACCCAAGTGTCTGTGAGCCATGCTCTCAGATGTCTCTATGGACGGGGGGACATGTCCCCTTCAGAGTCACAGAGACACTGATCCATCCCCCCACTTTACCAGCATAAGGAGACAAACATCACTGGTGAAACAGAGCATTAATGTCATTGCAGCAGCATGCTGGTTTGTTTTCGACTTCCAAGTCAGCATTTAATTCAGAACCCTCCGTGAAGTCGGATACCCAATTCAGAAAGTCAAATTAATCTCATCAACCAGACATAGAATTCATGCTATCTGCTACGTAAACAGTAGCTTCAGGTTTTGTTGTACGTCTGTGAGGCTGGAAGAGCTGGGAGCACTAAACTTTGAGGTTAAGATGATCTGAGCTCCAAGTTCCAACTTCCAGTGATCACACCATAAGGCAAACTCTCACTCCCCCGGGTCCTAAAGAGAAACAGGTAGCAGCCTGTGTCTGTTGATCATCATCATCAGACCATTGTCAAGTATCTCTACTGTGATAAAGCCCAAACTACATAAAAAAAAATAAAAAAACTTACTGAGTTACAATAATAATAATAACTTAATATTGATGAAGACCATGATTAAAGCCTAAATTACACAAAAATAACTTATTTAGGTATCGAAAAATGTATCGTTCTGGAACCAGTATCGAAACCAAAAGTGGCATTGTACTAAAAAATTTTGAACGATACCCATCCCTACTCAACTCTTTTTGCATTTATGATTTGTGCCTCTGCTTTCCAGTGTTTTGCCATTGCATTAGGCCAGGTTACACATCCCCAAAGAGAGCTGGTCTAAATTACCAGCAGTTTCTTCGTCACACCATCCCCATAAGGCCTGTTAGCCGTGGCTCAATTACAATGACCAATTACTGCCTAAAAGGTTTGTCACATTAGGTGTTGCTCAGAAACCAGCAGAGGTATTGATTACAGCTCATTAATCACAACACAAAATGGATGCTGCATTTTGTCGCTGCTTGGGATAATGTTGAGGGGACAGCTGGGAAAATGATGTGCATTATTTTTATATTTTCTATGTAACTTGTAGAAAGTCAAAAAAAGTTTCTAAGAAGTGGATGTCTGCCTTAAAGCACACTGGTTTGAGGGGATTCAGAGAGTTAATGTGAGGAATATTGAGGAAGATTACTCGAAATCTGGAACGTAATTCAACAAATGATCCAGTCAAATTGAAATTAACTCATTGAGTGCCAGCCCTTTTTTAAAAATGAAAGTGTGCCAGCATTTTTGGGCATTTTTAGTCATCTTTCATGATGTACTGCGACTCTGAAAACACAGAATAGCTCAAAGAGACTCTCTATTTCATCATGGGAAAAACATTTGTTTTTACCTTGTTCTATGTATATAATATAATATATGTATATATATACATATATTATATATTTATATATATAGATATTATATGTATATATATATATATATACATAAATATACATATACATACATATACACACATATACATATATATATATATATACATACATACATACATACACTCACACACACACACACACACACACACACACACATCGATGGTGCTCTGGCATTGTATTTTCAAAGACGTACATATACGTCTTTGGCACTCAAAAAGTTAAAGAATCTTGCAAATACAAGTTGTTATGGTAAATATATTCAAATTGAACATGCTTTTTAAAAATGTTAATTAACCATCGTATTCAGATCCTGAGATAAAGTTACAGGTTACGTCACAATCTTTATTAAATACCTACGCCTCTACATGACCTACATAAGTAGACAATCAGCGACAGCATATTATAGTTACAGTATTACAGTAATATTGTTGTTAACTAGAGGCAGACAGACACTTCTGCAGTAAAATAAGAAGTTTTCTAGATAGTGTATGGAAACAGTACAGTTCATCATTGTAGCTTTAAATAAAATTATGTAAGTATCATCTGGCAAATGTCCTTGATATATTAAAAATAAAAATACTCAATACAGAAAAAAGTCCCCATTGTCTGTTACAGTATTAGACATAACATAATTAATGAATGGCTTTGTTGAATACCCACCTCTGATTGGTGTGGTTTCTTAAAAACAGACCGCTGAGTAAGTATTTGCACAATAAACAAAGTAATGTACAAATCCCTTCAGGCGATGCTGTGGGGGTTTATTTCACAGCAGTTACCAACTCATCGATACATTTATCCCTCACTTAGTTTATTATTACTCGTGCATTAATGTAAAACTATTTTACTGTTGTAGTTGGTTGGGATGGAGCTAATATTTGACTATTTACCATATATCTCTTTTATTTGGGATAAAAAGTACAGAACAACAGTACAGAATAATGTAATTATAGGTATGGTAATAATAAAACCTGCAATTGCAAATATAGAGATTTATTCAAATGTAATGAAATAAATAGACAAAGACAACAATGATAACAACAAATAAAAAATAAATTTTAAAAAAATAAAAGAGGAATTAATGTCAGGGTAATGTTAGATTTGACTATTTTTTTAATCAGACATAAACTGATAAAAAAATAGTCAAATCTAACATTACCCTGACATTAATTCCCCTTTTATTTTTTTTATTTATTTTTTATTTGTTGTTATCATTGCAAATATGGGGATTTATTCGAATGAAATGAAATAAATAGACAAAGACAACAATGATAAATGAATGAAATAAATAGACAAAGACAACAATGATAAAATAAATTTTAAAAATTAAAGGGGAATTAATGTCAGGGTAATATTAGATTTGACTATTTTTTTTTAATCAGACATAAACTGATGATTTTCAAACCAACCCGAAATGCTTTTGCATGAAAAATGAAACAGAATGTTGATATTGGATGACTCTGCAAATCCCACATTATGGTCAGTGACAATTACTAATTAGACAATATCAATGAAGCAAACACTGTGCCAAAAAATCAAACTGAACCGTCTGCTTCATCTCTGGATTGTAAACAGGTGAAACCTCTTGACTCAGCCTCACCGTCTCGCTCTCTATATCACACACATTGACACAGCTCACACACTACGGCTCATATACCCATCCTACATACACCAACTGTTCGGTCTCAAGCTTGAATCAGTCAGTCTGTCAGGTTTTTCGGTTACTAAGCAACATCTCATCCTCCAGTCGTCAGCCAACTGTCAAAAGAGTCTTTTCATATTGACATTTTCGACAGAGACTAAATGGTCTCACAGTATTGGCATATACGCTTGAGTCGGAAATATATTTCTGCTCCACACACAGATGTCATGAAATATTCATTAAGTAATTCTGATTAAGTGCACTTTCTCTGCATTTTACTATAATCACAGTGGATACAAAAGGCATCCCCAGTGGGTGATGTGAAGCTGAGAGATTCACTTCCTGTGTGAGGAAAATAAAAAATAGTAGAAAACCAAGAGCACAGCCTGAAGCAGTCAGCAGTATCATGTTAAAACCACTGCGTCAAAAAAAAAAAGGAAAAAATACATATATATGCATATATACATATACATACACATATATGTATACTGTAAACACAATGTATTGCAGTCCCATATTTCAGGAATGATGTCATTTTTTTTCATTTTTAAGGTGTACAAATATAAAAGGAAAGCTATAACACTGGACAAAGAAATGGACATGAGACAGAAAATAAATTCATGCGAAAATCCTCCTATTATTGTATTGGAAAAAAGGTGTGAGAAAAGGCTCATAACTTAATAAGGTTTAGCTTATATGGTAGCTGATTTTAATGGCTTATTTCCATATGAAATATATCAGTAAATCCAGTCAACCAATTCTTTTTTTTTTAAAGACCCAACTCATCTTCAAGTGTTATTATAATAAAAATCAACTCTATATTAAATCTCTGAAATTAATGAAATTCAAATATAAGACCTTAACATATTACTTGACAATTATTTAAACAAGTAAAAATTGCTTCATCAGTATTGTTTAAATAAATGCATTACTATTTTATATTGACTATGTATTGTTTTGTTAAGAATAATTCTGCTAATTTTGTTTTATTAATGTTTTAATGACTGCCTTATTGTTTGTAACTTCATTTTGTAAAGAAAAACTATTTTGCAGGGTCATTTACAATCTTATAAACGTAGGTTGGGTCTTAGTAATATTGAAAAAAATTCAACATTTGCATTATATGAATGTGAATCTCTGCAGGTTATGCTACTTAGCTGCTAATATAAGAAGGCAGCTACTTTGTTAAAATTCATCTACAGCTAAGTTAGCTGTCAAGCTAAAGTTGTCTAAATATAAAGTAGTCATCTGTCATGTTCATATTTTGTAAATAAGTGAAAAACAATTTGATTTGAAGCAGATACTCTTGTATTTAAAACTGTCAGTGGTATGTAAAAAATATATAAAAAATAATAAAATGTGATCAAAAATAATAAAATGATAAAATATTTAAAACTGTCAGTGGTATGTAAAAAAAAATATAAAAATATTAAAATGCTGTGTAAAAATCATATAATTTGCTACAGGAAATACATAATGATCATTTTATCATTTTGGTGAAGATACATTGACATAATAATACAAAAAAATATCCACTTTAGTCCAAATGAAAATAAATTAATAACAATAAATTTGAATGTATGCTATATTCCATCTTTTTTTTCATTTTTTGGGAGCAAATTCAGGCCTTGAGTCTTATTTCGAAATGTTGATAGTGAGGCTCTGAATCTTTCATCAAGTCAAACTGTGCTTTGCCCTTTCAGTCACAGCTGAGTGGCATCCTGGAAGACAGGTGAAGTCTGACAAGTGTCTCACCTGAGAGACCGGGACCTCTCAACTGGAAAGAATCGGCCTTACTCACAGCCGCTGCACTCGCCACTCCCCTTTTCTTCTGGAAATGTCAGCTGCTAATGATGTGAAATTGCATGTCAATGAATGTGTGTGCATATATTTCTGGTTGCCCGGACACCAGCACTGAGACTCCAACACACCACATCATGTTGTTTTATGTGCAGCTTATTCTTCTTATTCTTGTACAAACTTTTGAGCAGGTTGGTGTCTGAGAAAGCGCTGGTCATGTGTGGAGGAGCAACATTTGTGCCAGCATACGGACCGTAGGCGTGGGCCAGACCGGTCCTGGCGGGTGGGAGGTGGCGATGTATTTGTGACTTGGGTCTGATTTGGCCGATTACTCACATGAGATAAACTACTACTCATACAAGTGTCTGGCCTCAAAGCTGAAATCCATTCTCCTAATTTAACATATTATATCCCATCAATATGTTGTGATAGGGGTGAAACATTCAATCCAAAGCCTCTATATTGTGTCTCAATTCATAGACATCACTCCAAAAAAAACTGGGTATTTTTTTTTCCATCGCCTCCACTTTTTGAAGTAGCCAATTTTGTCCCCATCACTTTCAAAAAGCATAATTTGTTATAAAATGCCTCAGATAATTACTCCTTTTCAAACTACTTTCATTTATTGTCCCTATAACAGCTAGTAGTGGCTTGGAAAATAGTGATATGAGGCATTGAATTTGATGAATTTACTGTTTATCAGACCACAAATGAGACAAGAATTAAATACTTTACAGAAAGTAAAGTTAATTACTGTCTAAATTAACAGTATGAATAAACTAAAATATAAATACTGCTGTTATCTATGATTTGTTTTAAATGTACTGTTTTACAAGAAGTAGGAAAAAAAAACATCAAAGCACATCATTTTTTTGATTGAGATGCCAAATTCCAGTGTTCTGGCTCAAATTTGGGTCTAAAAAGGCAAATTCAGTTTAAATTCTGTTCAAAAAACGGTGAAGAGGAGAGAACTTGAGAGTGAAAAAGAGCCTGAATTAAAGCTCTGAAATGATGCTGGAGGCTCTTTGAGACAAACAGGACAGCAGCACTAATACATTTATTAAGAACTGTATATATTAATTATTGCCTCATTCTTAGTCACACAAGCTCAGACTGGAACAGAATCACTGTGCCTTTCAATTGTCTGAAACACACTACTTTTTTAACAGTTAATTCATTAATTAGTATCAATGGAGAGTAATTTGCAGACTTCATTTTCACCTCTACATGAAATGAGTTTGCAGTGGAGCGCATCACGCTCTCTCTCAACCTGACAAAACAAGCTCTTTGAGGCGACCCTGCTGTCGCCGTAGCAACGGTAGACACAGTCCAAGGAGTCTAATGCTGTACGGATGCTTGTTATCGCTCATCTTAGCTGGAGTCGATTTGAAAAGAGGGTGAAGGAGGGATGAGAGGGAGAGGATGGACTGGTAATGAAGCAATTAGTGCAACTGCCAGAGGAGGGTGCTGTTTACTGCACAGGTGCAACAGGTGGTGGTCGCTGTGTCACACAGATCCACAAACACTGATGTACGTACTGCCCATAGAGGTGTGAGCCAGAGCTGTTGCTATGGAGGGAAAGGTCTCTGCAGGTCATTCCTACCATCGGCAAGAAGACTTTACAACTTGTTTTTGTCAGTTTAACTCATACTAGGGAGTCAGTCCTGTGCTGCACAGATTCAAACAGTTTTATTGTGTATTATGTAAGTCCCCAAACTTTATGGAAAAAAGTATGCAAAAATTTATTTACTTAACTTTAACTCTTTGAGTGCCAGCCGTTTTATAAAACAGAAAGTGCCTTGTGTCAGTGTTTTTTGCCCATTTTGAGTCATATTTCAAGACCCAGAGAATATTTTGTACTATGTCTCTGAAAACACTGAATAGCTCAAATGAAAGAAGAGACTCTCTATTTCATCATGAAAAAAATGTTTGTTTTTATCTTGTTCCATTCTTGTTTTATCAGAGGTAGAGTAGAGGACACTTTCACCGAAATCACCACTTTTTGTAGAGACTGTCTTTATGTCCTGACTACATCTCCCAGAAGCCCCAAAATTACACACAGGCTGCAGGAGACCACGGTCGGCCACCCACTGCCGAGAAAAGGAAAAAAACATATATATACAGGTTTATGGCACTCAAGAACGCAAATATACGTCCTTGGCACTGATAGAGTTAATGTGATTAAATAGGACCATCACTTTAAAACAACCTCTACCTCTAATCAAACTAAAGGTATTCAAAAATATCAACACACTGAGGCTGAATTTAGTAACTTCCTACACTGACATTTACAGTCACATACAGTACAAGGAAGCAAGCATAATAAACACACATATACATATATATATATATATATATATATATATATATATATCTATATATATATATATATATATATTTTATCTCTCACACCCTCACTGGCATCCAAACAGTCAATCACACAGTCTGACCCATCATGCTGGCAGAAGGCTGATCATATTACACATGTTATTAATAGCCTCCCTCTCCCCTTTCTCTTTGTAAAGAGCTGCTGACATGATCTCACACTGACTCTGAGTCTCTCTGCTCTCTCTCTTATCCCATGTTTCCAGAAATGAGTGCATCAAAACAATAACAGTTATGACAGGCGTTTTGCAATGAGCCACTGGTTTCCTGGTTTAGGTTAAAACAACATTTATGACTGACAGGTGCCACAAGTTGTGTATTTACAGGCAATACCATCAGTCGATTACAGCTAACTGGAGATGTCAGCATTAAAACATAAGAATATTTCTTGTAAATTTATTGCAACCTTGTCTCTAATATGTGCTTCTATCAAGTTACAGCTAAACGCAACAATTTTGAATATTTCAGTGTGATCGCTGCATCTGTCAAGGACATGGAAAGTGATCTAAGCTAATGGATTTAATTGGATTTAATTATGCGGAAAATAGGTATGGGGAAAAAACTGCAGAATAATCGCTGCAAAATTAAAAATACTCTTAACAATCAAATACAACAGGAGTGTCTCAAGACCTTGGAGACTTAAACACCATCTCATTAAATAAACAATAATCCTGTAAAAATAAATTAAAATTTTGGCATGGACAATTGGTTATTATTTACTGTTACTTTCACTGCGACTTCAACAAGACACACATGCTGCTTGGATTTTCTTTGGTTGCACAAACAAGACTGTGTGTCTTCATTCCTCTCCGTCCATTTGCACCTTCGGCAGCTCATCTACCCTCTGACCCTCTGCGTGGACGCCATCTTGTCCACGGCGTTGTCCTGCAGAGGCCTTATTTTTAGCGAGAGTCCGTCTCCTCTGCAAAACTTAATATGGGAATGGCATCTTGGAGCTCTTCTTTCCTCAAGCTCTCGTCGTCCATCCATCCATCCATCCCTTCGGCCCTCTGAGATACTGAGCCGCTATCTGTAGCTCTCCAAACAACCAAGCGCAACCGCTGTCCCTTTTCATAGCCACGGCTTCAAACAGGTGGCTGTGTGACCTCACTGCGGCTCCTCCCATAATACCACCCATGCTATTTTTCTGACCACTGCTCAGCCACACTCACTGTCTGTCCTACTTTTTTGGCAGCCCTTTCTGCACAGCTCTTGGACGAGTGGGATCGTGCTTACTCGCATGCTGATTTGCGTACCCGAAAAGGGCCCCTCCCACTTTCTTGTTGGTCAGTGGCGTCAGCAAAACCACGTGTAGCTCTTCTTTAAAGGGGAGTCATCACTGTCGGACCTGCTCTTCTCTAGCCGGTGTGGAAAGGAAGTGGACTTTGTTCCTAACTCTCCCTGCTTGACACCGACTTGCGTTAGGGACAACACCAAAGCTCTCAAGCGTGTTTTTTCCCCTTCTACTTAAGGCTCTGAGAAGAGGCGTTATTGTGACCACCAGGTGACGATAGCCATGAAGTGGGGCTGGGTGTTTTTGGGGGTCTTCCTATCTTTGGGGACTCTGTCCTGGGGGGAGAAGGGCTTGGAGATCCCCGAGTACGATGGCAAAGACCGGGTCCATGACCTCAGCGCCAAGAACTACAAATCAATCATGAAGAAGTACGACGTGATGGTGATCTACTACCACAAAAACGTGGACGGGAGCCGCACTGCCGCCAAGCAGTTGCAGATAGAGGAGCTGGCCTTGGAGGTGGGTCTCCGCCAGAGCATGACAGTGGATGGATCTGTGGCCCATGTGGGGGAAGGGTCACACGGTGGGAAGAGGGGAAAGAAGGGAAGGGTTTCACTTGGAGAGTTTGGCTCCAGTTGGGGGATTCCTGGACACAGTCATGGCTTTTGCTCTTAGAGTTTCAGATCAGTGTGTTAGCGGCTGTTGACAGGTGAAGAAGAGGGCAAGTGGGATGGGTGGAGAATATGGGGTGAGGTTGAGTTGGGGGATTCGTGGACCCTGCATGCAGGTGTGGCAGCCGGCCAACTATGACTGGATAGACGCAGACGTGAAGGAGGCAGGTTGGAGAATGTGGGAACACGATGGAGGGTTACTGCAACTCTTGCAATATGGAAGAGTAGCAGTAAACACTTTAGCCACACCATGCTAGTCAGCTTAGCTACAGTAGTGTCTGTATGGTGAACCTGCCACTTCATTTAAATGCCCCGCTTCAAAGCTTTATGGTCAAATGATGCCGAGTCTTTGCAAACACCAAACATGGATCACTTAAGTCTTTGAGTGGCAGCCGTTTTATAAAACAGAAAGTGCCTTATTCCAGTGTTTTTGCCCATTTTGAGTCATATTTCAAGACCCACAGAATATTTTGTACTATGTCTCTGAAAACACTGAATAGCTCAAATGAAAGAAGAGACTCTATTTCATCATGAAACAAAATGTTTGTTTTTTACCTTGTTCCATTCTTGTTTTATCCACTTCCACCCTAAACGCTACTTTTTGTCCAGAATCCGTCAGTTTTGCCCTCTAATATCGATCGTCTCCACTCCCAGAAGCCCCAAAATTACTCACAGTCTACGGGAGACCGCGATTGGCGACCCACTGCCGAAAAACACTTTGACGTTGAAATATGTCTATGGCACTCAAAGAGTTAAGTGCATCTGTTGTTCAAGTCATTTACTTCCACGCATTGAAGCTGCATTTTGCAGCAGGTTGAGACCAAACCGATCATTGCTAACTGAACACTGGTTAACTTCCCAAAGTTGACATGATGGCCCTCGTACGTCATGATGCTATATGCTGTGGAAATAATCCTACATTTGTCAAATGCCCTTCATCATACCATGTTGCCCTTCTAAAATGAAGAAAAACATTACACATTCTTTTAAACAGGTGTGACTGGTTGAATTTTATACCATCTATCCGATAACAGCGTTGCTTGGTGTGTAAATTGATCATAAACCAGCAGCATTTCTCTGCTTATGAAACTATTAAGCTTCTTAAAAACCCTCCTCCTTATCCCTAACAGTTTTTCCCCTTAACAGCTCTCTTAAGGGATAATACGTTCTGTGAATAACTTTTATCTTTACCAAAATCTGGTCTGTGTAAGGGGAAATTCTGAGAAAGGATTCATCATAGAAATTCACTTGAAGCGACTCTTTGTACGGGGATGCTATATGAATACACCCCTGGGACAATCTTTAACAATTCCTATATGTTGTATAGTTGTAATGTCTGCAGATATGTCTGCAGACATCGCTCAGTTTAACTGCCAGACTGTACTGAGACCAGCAGTAAACAGAAAGTATTTTGTCCTTCAACAGCCATTACTGAGGTGCAGGTTTGCATGGTGCAGCTAATCAGCCAGCAGCAGGAAAATACTATGCATGTTTTTATCAGACAAATAAACCATACGCACTCTTCACCAGGCAGGCCACAGTTGATGCACTTAGACCCCACTGTCAGCCGCTGTATGCAGCACAGTAATCCTGTGCCTGTCAGAGCAGCAGTGTCTTCTTACAGAGGAACAGTGTACCTTACACTAGCCTGCATAAGTCACCTCTGTAAATAGCCTGGGACAGCTCTGCATGCTTAGCAAGAGGCTAAAAGCCCTCCTGGGCTGGACAGAGAGTTCGGGGCCATATCTCACTGTTTGGTTTTACTACACCCCCCCTCTCCGGGTGCAGGGCTGAAGTCCTAAACCATCATTTACACACCCAAGTCATTGGATCTGATCAATTTCCTATCGCCGACTGCCAAGTTGTGCTTCTTGGCTCGAGACAGAGATGCTTACAGGACTAGGACCCCGCTGGACTGTTACTCTGTTACTGACTTCCTGCCAGTTGCGACCATGCAGCCAATCAGTAAAGAGCACTGGAGGTGCTCACAGGGGATGCTTAAAATAGCTGGTCATTACCACCTATGAATCAGGATGTATGAATTATTAAAGTGCGGAGCGCAGGGAATTAAATCATAGCCTTTGCTTGGAGCCTCCCTGTATGTGCTTCTACTTTGAGAACCATAACCCCATACCGTACATAATTTTATTCATAAAAATGTCAGAGGGTTTGTTATATTTATTTGGATGTGTTTGGGTTAACAGTTTTTAACATTATTCTCCCTTGAGCTGTTGCTTTGGGTTTTCACTCATACTGCCAGGCACACAGGAAAGTAAATGCTCTGTCTTTGTCTTTTCAAACCACAGCTTCCTGTCTGAAATAACTAGAAACAACAATAACAATAAAGTGGATTTTGAAAATAATCTAAAGATGGTGCAGGCCCTGCCACAAGTAAAGTGGAAAAAGGCCATAAAAAACAATTACTTTGACCGCATACAAGCAAAAACAGAAACACCAGAAATACAAGGTGGAAGTTATTAATGTGTTCATTATTTCCATCCATACAACAGCCATACAAGGGCTTAACTACTGATTATCCAGTTAGTTGTTTGGTCTACAAAGCAGTTAAAAATGACAACACCCTGGAGCATAACCAACTGTTTTGTTTTATCCAACCACCAGTCCAAAACCCAACAATGTTTTAATTTGATATAATACAAGACAGACAAAAGTGGAAAATATGAGAAGTTGGAAAAACTGAAACGACTGATCGTCTGTCAAAAAAAAAAGTCACTGACTTAAATGTGTTTAGCGTGTAATAAGTTAAAAAAAAATCTGCTGATGGAATAAGTGACACATTTCATGTTGAAATCATTTTTAAATAATAATAATAATAATAACAATAATAATATTTAGACCTCAAGATGAAAAGGGATCTTGAAATCAGCAGGGAAAACTCTTGTTGAGCTATATTTGTAACTATATCTGTGTGTCATAATAGGTTTGTAATGCTCAAAAGTACTGTAATACGTGTATAGATGATTAAAAGTGCACAAACTTGTTGGGCTTATAAAAAATATTTAAGATAAGTTACACAAATTTTAAAACAGCATTGGTATCAAGCTAAAACACTAGGACTATGGAGATGTGACAACAGCAGCAATGTGTGAATCAGCGGACATCAGTGTCTTGCATAGCTGCATGCACTTGTCACAAATAAAGCTCATGCTTATATTGACAAGTAAGGAACTTGTCTGAGCAAAAAAAAGGTTGAAATGCAGACACTGCAAAAATCCTGACAGCTAAGACCTCAACATTTCCACTCAAAACGGGTTGCGTGACCGAAAGAGTCGCCCTGCCACTCCCAAAATATGTCCAACATGTCACCTTTGACCCCGACTGCTACTTATCTTAGTCTGTGAAAAATAATCCAGTGCATCACAGCTCACAGCTGCGACTCTGACTATGGTAAACTTTCAACTCCTTTCAACTAGCGTTCTGAATATATGCAATATAATTTAATGTTTCATTAAATGGTGCATGAAAGAGATGTGCATTTGTTAAATGAGTTTAAGGGTGAATAATGACACAAAGAATGTATTTTGGCTCTGTATGGGAATGTGCTGTGCAAAAAGCTGGGAGGACTTCACTTCTGCTGCCTAAAACCTGTATGAATATTAAATATAATCCAAAACAACAAAATAAAGCAAAAAAAAAAAAAACAGTGCACATAAGTGTTGTCATGAATGCACCAGCAGAGAAAATATGATTGGATGTTACTAGTCAGCTGAAGGCCACACAACTGGTGAATGACCCAGTGAAAACTGAACAATAATAGATGCTTTTGTCATTAGAGTGTCCATTATTTACATACATAACCATGCAATACCTATTGAGTTGCTGTTTGGTCTAGAAAACATTGGAAATCACAACATCCTAGACCCTAACCAGACCTGCATAAACTTGTTTTATCCAACCAACGACCCAAAATCCAACAAAGTCTTAAAATAATATAATGCAAGACAGACAAAAGCCACAAATATGAGAAACTGGAACTTGAGAAATGATTCAAATGATTAATCGCCTGTCAGAAAAAGTTACTGATTATTAGATTACAATACTCGAGTAGACAAGCTTGTGTAAAAATGGATAAAAACAAAAAGTAGGTGAGATAAATGCAGTGCGAGTCAATATTATTGTGTTATAAAAAAAATTTAATGTGCAGATATGATACTACTTTTGAATTAAAGAACATATTTGTGAATTGCATTAAATGGCAAGTTATACACTTAGTGCAGGGTTCTGCAACATTTGCTATCAAAAGAGCCACAAAAAATAACACAGGCTATAACGTCTTATACATAGCCATACTGCATATACAAACATAGTTTGTTGCATTTATGAGAATATAGAACAGCAATACTAAGAAAATTAAGAAAGCTGTTGATAATTTCCTGTCTATTTTTACCTGTTATAACAAATGAAAAAAAACTAACTCTTACAAAGAGGAGAAAAAAATGTGCAGTGCGCATGTTGGGTCTAATAGATTAACAACTGAAGTATGTAGGCTTTTTTTGAGTGCACCTCATATTTGCGGAAAATTATTTTTTTTAAAAAATCTTATTGCAAGTGTATTTGTGTTTGGCACATGGCCATTGTATTGTGTGTAGATTAAAGGGAACATAGTGTGTTGTTGTAGTCTGACAGCAGCAGGCAGGAAGTACATAACAAGATCAGTGTGCAACAAAATAAATAAACAGAATTAAAACAGAAATATTTAAAAAACTGCATAAATAACTGTTTGCGCACACCATTTAGCATTTATTAAACACATTGGCTCTGTTTATAGACTCAAAACGACACAGCGTAAGTCAATACGGAGCGTTTCGACGGAACTGCGTTGCCAGGCAACAGCTGGGTCCACGTTTACTTCCTGTTAGTTTGTCCGGGCGGTTGCCTAGCAATGCAGTTTCGTTGAAGCGGTCTGGAAGGCATCCACAAGGACACACACGTACGCTAAAGCAAAGGAGAGACTGCACGGTACACAGTAACACAGGACATAAAACACTCACCCACAGCGGAAGCATCCAACTCCTCAGCCTCCCTGTCCAAGTATAACCAGCTCCCACTACGCTCCTCAAAGTTAGCCGACAACAGCAGCACAAAGTCCTCAAACACCTCACCAAACGTGAAAGTTAGCGTCCTCCTCCGCTCTCTGTTGTTTTTAGACGCGTTTCGCGTCCAAAAAGTTGCATTACCGCCAACTACTGCACTTCAAATAAGGCTAAAATAGCTCATATCGAATCAAACAGCGGCATTAGCATAGCAATTAGCACATCAAGCGGGCACCTGCCGATGACGTAAAATGTAGCTGGGTCATTTACCGTGATCAACGGGGGGAGGGGGGGTGGCATGACATTTACGAGGAAAATACCACCTGTTATTTTAAAAACTTTGACAAAATTTGTCGTTTTTATAAATGATTTCCACTTAAAAAAAAACAAAAACAATGAATATATGAAACAAATACTTTATGACTTTGGACTAAACCATTATTGCACCCCTTTTTACCACCAAGTACACAGTACTGTATGTGTGCCTCAACTTGCAGGCAAAAAGATTTTAAAAAAGTAAAAGTAATGTTTTTTGTTGCCTTAACATTTATTAATATGGAGGTGGCAGAGTGCTAATTTTACTCCCATTCTTTAATGTTTGGTTGAACAATATAATTTTAAATTAAGTCCCATTTTATATCTAAAGAAGTAAGTTAAACATTAAATAGTCTGTGTCATAAAGTAGAAAGCAGAATATATTTGACAAAGTTGGTGTGAAGAAAAGCACTCCTCACTTGCAGCCCTTTTGCCAAAAAAATTATTACAACCAGATAGGCTATTATGAAGTCATGCAAAGATGTGATTAAAGACTAATGGGCAGGGTGCAAAACTAATATCCATATGCCAAAAGGATGCAATTAAATGAATTAAGGATACATGCTGCGCTGGTTAAACACATTAAAATGATTACATTTGAAATATTAAAAATGTAGGTCCCCATCTGATTTTGAGAAGATGGGATGTCTGCATGTTCTCTCTCTCTCTGTTTGAACTCTGACCTTTGGCATACACCATACTGTAAATGTCCATGCTCATCAATCACTGCCCTCCACACAGCTCAGATTGCAGTGATCTTTTACTCGCCACCCTCTCCACCAACAGTATGCACACACACATTGTTGCTAAGGCACCCTGTGTACAATTTAATGAAATGTATGAACAGATAGTAGCAACCAGTCTTTCCTTAATGTCTGCAACACCAGTGAAGACTTGAAATGCATTTATTTATGAGGGATAATGCATAGCACCTGCAACCAGTCATCAAGATCAAGGGCAGAGAACAACATAAAGATACATCAAGATGCTTGTTCAATGACAACACAACTTGGCAAAGTCATAATCACTACTGTAACTGTCAAGAGTACTCCCTTAAATAGAATAAAACCAGGGTATCATCTTGTTAACACCAACACAGGAGATATCTCTCAACTTTAAGATGGATTGTTATGAAATTTTACACAGGCATCCATGCCCCTCTTTTTTTCACCCACTGGTTATGAATCCTTCAGGTGGTTTGGCACTTGGTTTTTTGGTCGTTGCAATCTTGGTTTTATGCAACCAGTAGTGAAACGAGACACGGAGGTCAGCACGATGGACGCTGAATAAGACATTTTTAGGCAACCGAAATGTTTCATTTAATTTGAAGTGAAAACACACAGTGAAAAGGTTGAAATTTAAGACAAAAATATAAAGCATCTCCTGCTTCCTGGTCTGTTTGACTCGAAATGGGACCATAATTTACTAAATGAACATCATGTTGTATTGAAGAAGACTGGAAACTAGAGACTGAGTCCATAAACTCGTGATTACAATGTTTACTGAAGGAATTAATTAAGAGAGAAGTAGGCTCATTTTCTAAGAGACTGCTGTACAAACAGACAAGTCGCCCCCTGCTGGTTGATAGGGAGAATGCAGGTTTAAAGCTCTTTTGATCACTGGTTTCTAAATTGTCACAGTAGCATGAAACAAAAATTACTTGATGGTTTTTATATTCACATTTAGCAGACATTATCTTAATAGCTGAGAAAGGTGACTCAGGTGCACATAAAATGATGTGCAGTGAATTTTCATGGTCCTGCTTTGTCTTTTCTAATCTCCTTCCATCTACTTAGGGATCTGGGAAAAGGTCAGACTGTCGCCACGGTAACCGCTATCCAAACTAACTGTCGGAGGCTTCCTTTTCACCAGAACAATTCACGCTAACATTTGAAAAGGTAGTGGATAAAGACAAAGAAAGGGGACCATACAATACAGCATGTGTCCTCTGAATTATCTCAGTTATCTCTGCTTGGTGTTCCTCTGATATGAATGAGACCAAAACTTTGAAATAAAATCCAATCAAATGTAAAATCCATTATTAGAACAACATATACCACACGTCTGTGCAGGGAAACACGTTTCCTTACTGTTCATATGATAATAAACACCTTGAATCTTGAGTTGCAAGCAAGTTTTTCAAAATAAGATACAAAGAGAATCTTTTGTGTAAAGCTTGGTGAGAATACTTCTGGATTAACACATTTTGTAGTGGGGTGGTTGTAATTAAACTGCCTCAAACAACTAGACATTAAAATTTGTGTCACCCTAGATTAATTTATATCCTTCTTCACAAAAACAAGCACTGTCAGAAATGTATCTAATGTATTTTCCCTACATAATCCTGAATCTAAGTGGTTCTTTAAACATTTTTTTTGCACATTGTTTTCACATTTTCATGAGCAAAAGGTGTGGATGGTACTGATAGGACCGTTGTACTTGGTCGATGCTCCAAGCAAGTGGATACTAATAGGTGGAGTTAAAATACTGCAGACCACTGATTGGCCAATGAGAATTATAATTAACATGTTTGTTAGCTGTCACAGCAAGAACATTGCATCAAAGCAGGGGTGTGTAGGTATTCTTACAGATAAAATAAGGAACATTTCAACTCAAGATCTGCACTGATCCAGAGACAGGTAGAACTGGAGCAGCTCTTCAATATAACAATCAAGGAAAGGACTTCACATCATCTGTCAGTATACACAGTGGAACTATTCTGAGAGCCCTGGAGAGGCTAGAAACAAATGGTGAAGGGGAGGGCAGTGATTGCATGTGGCAGTTGGGCAGCTCTCACAAGTATTCAGTCTTTGGAATCATGCAGACAAGATATCTTATTCAAAATACATACTATACTCTACAAACTGCACAAAAAGGATGTGACTGTGGACTTTATTTGGGTTCCTGCTCATGTAGACGTGGAGGGAAATGAGGATGTGGACATACTGGCCATGCAAGCACTCAAACAACAAACAATAAGTATGAATATACCATTATGTGAGGAGGAGGTATAAAAAACATGGCAAGAATACTGGGACATAGTAGACACTGGATGACACCTTTATAGTATTCAAAAACAGGTTGGCGTAGGAAGAAGAGCGCGTTGGTGACTGTGAATGTGAGTGAATGGTTATCTGTACCAGTCGAGTTGAGCAGATTAACCAGGTTATTGAAAAGTGTAAATCTGTCCAACCCATGCAGCGACCTGTGAATCTGACAGATTAACCGTCAGTGGCTCTGATTACATAAGCAGGATCGCCTCTCATTACCACTGACTTATCTTTGACCCACATGGGCCAATAGGCCAAGTCCACTGTGGCCCTTTTACCTCATAAATTCCAGACCAGGTAGCTTCTGACCCATGACATCATTAGCGGCTCCCTTTACTCCTGCTTCCTGCATGCATCCTTCAGAGGAGCACTTCAACCTCAGCACAGCTGTCAATACTTCATATTTCCCTCCCTGAAGCGACGGTGCTGTCAAGTTGTGCGAGAACAACATCACCACCCTGATGGAGCTCCTCTTGCCTTCCTCTGGACCCGCCAATTAACGGTGTGAAAGAGGCACTAAATTAAGACGTAATTTGTCAGATGTGATGACATTAAATGTGACAGGTGCTATATTTAAACTAACTGTCCTTGGTTTGTTCCACATCAGGAGCCACCTGTTGTTTGTGGAGGATTAATAATAGAAGTGTTTGCCTATTGATATCAAGGGTCTCAGCTGCTGGTGAAACTTTATATCTTGCTGCCTGACTCACTGTCACAATGTGGATCAGTCTGAAATGCTTTATCCGACAGTGCTAAGCTACACCAAACATATCCTTTTTTTCTCTTCCTTTTAAAATACATCTCGTTAAGGCGTGACTGTGCATCTGTGTACTGAATTTTGTTTTGTGTATTCAGGAGAGGTGTTTTGTGCAGATTTAATATGATATGAAGCGCAGTTCTCTGCAAATGAACATCTGCGGTCTGGTTACTTAATGGCTTCATCATGGCTGCTGTCGAACCGGCGATCTGAAGTGTGTCTGCAAATAGAGAAGAGTTGCTCAGGTCAACTAACTCCTAAAATACATCTCCACTATAAACCCCTACGTGGTGTAGTGTAGAGGATGAAAGATGTTTAAAATGCCAGAGAAGTTGGTGCATCGTTGGCTGCAAACTAAAACCAAAACTCTCAGGAGCTGAATGGTCGCCAGCGGTTAAACCACATTTTATCACCTTATGCATATGATGCAATGCTTTTTCAGATCTGTGAACTCATTCAACTCCCATCAACACATGAAACAGACTGAGCTCAATTAAACCAAATTTCAAACTTCAGGAAAATGGGAAATAAGAGGTTATAACCGTGAGTACACAGAATAGAAACTGATTGGAAGCAACTTCTGAGTCTGGGTTGCATTGATGGAAAACAGTGTCTGTATCTAAATGACCCCATAAATGCTTGTTTTCTTTTCTTCCTCGAGATAAAATATATATTATTTCCCTGACATGTACTTTTCTGCTTCCTCCTCCTCCGTTATATCTGTGTCAGTCATCCGATCACTTATTCATGGGAGAAGAATGTCTTGGAAATACACGAGATCAAGGTGCAGCATGAAAGATTTAAATGATTTTTTTGGGGGGAGATGAACTAAAAATAGAAATTATGAGTACAGTGCTGAAGTGATTAAGTGAACACACTGTATCCCCTCTTGGTGCTTTATTACCTCATTCACAGCATACACTAACAAAGAGGCAACTGACTGTTAGAGCATTAAGACATCTCAGAGACGCACCAGTGTTATTAATAATTTTAATTAAGGATTGCTCTATTTCATAAGCCTTTTTCAAAGCAGTGAGCCAGCATGCACAATACCAAGACACAAAATAAAAATTAAATTCAAAGCTATAATAAAAGAAATGGATGCAGTGTGAAGTAAAATAATATAAAAAAAATAAAAAATAATAGTAACAATAGATAAAAATAATAAAATAGATAAATAAAAATAGTAATAAAATATAAAGAAATGATGTGCAATATAGTAGCGATGAAAAAATAATAAAATATAACACAATATAAAATAAAATAAATATTTCATAAAATAATAATAAAGTAAAATGTAAAGTGCAAGTTAAATATAATAAAATATGTAATTAATAAAATTACAAAACATAACATATTCATACAAATAACATAAAAAATAACATTAAGACAATAAAATAAGTGGGTAAAATAGTAGCATTTAAAATATTTAAGGAATAAACATGAGATATTAGTACATATCTAGTATCTCATTGAAATGCAAATCATAGCTCGTCCTCCATTAAATCTCGAGTGAAATAAACACGTCTATGAAAAATTTGCTGCTTTTAACACCTGCTGGCTTCTCGATGACTCACAGGACAGCAGCTGATTAGCTGGGATTGTTATGTGACGTGTTCGTACAGTAATGTGGCTCATGAGTCACTCACAGATGGTCTCAGGCACTTGTGCCCTCGCAGTGTGTTGTCGTGAATCAGCTTCTAAAAGCTTTCCTAACATTTCGTCATTATCTCCAACAACAACAAAAAAGTGCATTTCTTTTTGATTCCCTGGATCTCTGAAGACATGAAACACAGCATCTTATTTCTGTGCAGCCTCCTGGATCCAAACACTGGCTGGTGGAGAGTTTTACTTTGAGTCTGTTGTGTCTGAATCTTTCATGACCAACTCGGCTCAGTGTTACGTAACAGAACGTCCTGATGTGTTACAGCAGCCATTATTAATTCACCATCTGGCTGGGGGGGGGGAAGCTGGCTCATCTTCTGATTTCACACAGATCCCAGAACGCTCGCTCGCACAGGAAGATGGGAAATTTAGCTGCTTTTGAAAATCCTTTAAATGCTCCTTCGTTTGACGGATTCAGCATTTTTGGGGGGTGGGATGGAAATTTGAGAAAGATGATGGTATGATTTGAGTCAACAAGGATCATAGCAGCTCCCATACTCTTCCTGTTAGACATATTCCAAAGCTGACATTTTAAATGATCTTTTTACCATGACACCTTTTTTTACTATTTTTATTCCAGTCTGAAAATAAATAGCTTTTTGTATTTTATTGAATTTTATCATATGCACTTTTTTTATTTATTTATTTGCCAGTATAGCGTTAGTGTTTCTCTTTTTCAAATAAATAACGTTTTTGCAAGTTAATTAATGTACCGTGTGAAAATGAGTGGAAACCAATGGCTGCCTGAAAGATCGTTTTCATAAATATAAAAAACATTGATAATTTCTGGACAATAATTGGCAATATTTAGGATTAAAAACAATCAGAAAAGTACTGTATTATTCAGATTATTAAAATATGATCTGAGAATTTGTTAGTATTGACACTCGCACTTGAAGGATTTGTCACTGTTAATGCAAATTTTTGGAGAATTTGTTTTTGTTTTTGGAGGATTTGTTACTTTTGACAATCATGTTTGAAGAGTTTGTTATTTATTTGTTTATTTTTTTACACGTTACAACTGGAATTTGTTACTTTTTACACTCGTTATTGGATAATTTGTCACTCTTTCATATGCTATGGTTGGAATTTGTTACTTTATACATTTGTTTTTGAAGAATTTATGTCAAGTTTCATTCATTTTTGGAGATTTTGTTACTATTTAAATTGATTTTTGGAGAATTTGTGACACTATACATTTGTTTTTGGAGGATTTGTTACTATTGACAGTCATGTTTGAAGAGCTTGTTGTTTTCTACACTGGTTAGTGGGGCATTTGTCACTATTTATATGTGATTCAGCTGGAATTTGTTACTCTACACTCTCAGGCTTCTTCTTGAGTTACTGAAGTTTGGATCGCATCTCTTTTGTGTGTCACTTTGGTCAAACTCATTTGCCAAATGAATACATGTACTGTAAAGGTGAAGTAACTTCTGAGAATCAAAGCTGGCTACAGCTCCAGTTTTACCAAAGTAACCAGTATGAAGGTAAACCTGCAGTGGCTAACGTTGAGCTAGCATGTGAAATGTGACCCCCTTCTGCACCGTGAAGCCTTGCTCATCATTCGGTGCCACAGCCAAGTGCAGCAGGGACCCTGAGCACACTTTTGACAACTCACCATGGCACTCTGCCCTGATCCTGTGTCACCTGACCAGCTGACACTGACTGGGCATCGGGAGTCACAGCCAAGGCGCTACGTTGGTGACCTCTCGCTTGGCTCCCTGGATGGGGTTGTAGGGGATAGTAAGGGAGCAGATGAGGAGGGGGTGACAAGTCAGGACAGAATATCCAGATGGACGCACCAGAAAGTAGAAACGAGAGACGTTCGTGGGTGAACAAAATGACGGCTGTGAAGTGTCATCTTGCGCGGCAAGGGTCGCCTTCTATTCATCAGGCTGGTCTGCCTTCCCCTCCTTCCCTTTCCACTTCCATATGTAACACGTTCTTTTCTGCTCCTCCACATGCTTTCTTACAGGCCGTATATAGCTGTGGGCTCCCTGCTTCGCTGCAAGCACCCAGAACTTCACCTCTTTTATAAATACCTCACTGTTACTAATATGGTAATGTCCTAAAGGGAGGGGAACCACTTCTGCAGAGAGATTTTTTTAATGCAAACTTTGGCTGCTGCATGAGGTTACTGGAATCTACTACTGATGAAAAAACTACAAAATTACACCCAATCTGTAAAAGAAAAAGGTGTAATTTGTGTCTGAGGCCAAAGATTTATTAATGTCGCTCCATCCAATAATTGGCGATTTCTTTGAAAACATTTTCAAAATGGTTGTGTTCCTCTAAAACTTGATACTCTTCTGCTTCCACACAGTGATTGTAAGAATTAAGAAACATCTAATTACTCAATCACTGATGCACACAACACTCAAACTTATTTCATAATTGTTTTTTGTGTTAATCCCAATTCACTAAATCACATTTTTGCATATGATGGAAATGAATCATAGAATATAAATATGTCAAATGTGTTTTTTTATGATATCTGTAAATGAGAAGCAAACAATATAAGGATATTTATTTCAACATAATATCAACATTCTACCTGCATGCAACAACACTATGGTGTGCTAAATTGTGTCCATTTATACTGTATGTATATTGTGTGAGATAAGGGGAGTGTTACAGATGGGGCTTTAAAAAACAAGTAGAATCTCAAATTTGGACCTATTTGTCTCCTGTGAAGGCCACTCCAGCTTGTTGGAGGCTGTGACTGTTGTGCTTTGCCCTAAAGCGTTACCTCTCCTTGCAGTTGATCACAAGTCAAGCAGCAATTATCTTTCAGGTATGTCCAGGTCTGCCTTTTTGTGCCTGCACAGCTGGGCTGCCAAACTGAGACTCCTATGCCGCTGCAGTATCTGCTGATTGGTTTTCTACCATTTCCTTGACTGCGGTTGAGTTAAAAACACGTGAACCAGATATACCACAGAGAGACTGAACCAGCAGCAGCAGCTTGGGCTGTGGCGGATTGAGTCGACACTGTGACCACAGCAAGCTGATTCACTTGACTTCTTTAAGGGAAGACTGTTTCACAATGGCTCTCATCTAATCCATTAACACAAACGCTCATCCATGCAGCTATCAGCGACCAGGTCCAGTCATGAGCTAATGTGTTTGGACTCATGGATACCGGAAGAATGGCTGGCACTAAAGATCATCCAGAGTAGAGAAACACCATGATAAACTGCACAAGCTAGTTGTTGCTGCAGCTTTGGGGCCGTTTGTGAATGTTAACTATCTCACAATGCTGCTTTGCAAGGCGCTACGTGACACCTTTCACCCACTTTATGCAAGTTTAAAGGGGAAATATCCATGCAAGTTGCATAGCAATAAATGAAAGGGAAAATTAACATTAACTCGTTGAGTGCCATTAATGTATTTTGACATCATTTAAAATTCGATGCTTGAGTGCTATAGACAAAATAATACGTCATTATTTTTTGGCAGCGTGTTGTCAATCACAGTCCCCTGCAGCCTGTGAGTAATTTTGGGGCTTCTGGGAGATGTAGTCAGAGCATAAAGAGACGGTATACACCACAGAGATCAAAACAGGAAGTGGAGACGATCGAGATTAGAGAGCAAAACAAACAGAATCTGGAAAAAAGTGGTGATTTTGGTGAAAGTGTCCTCTACTCTACCTCTGATAAAACAAGAATGGAACAAGGTAAAAACAAACATTTTTTTCATGATGAAATAGAGAGTCTCTTCTTTCATTTGAGCTATTCAGTGTTTTCAGAGACATAGTACAAAATATTCTGTGGGTCTAGAAATATGACTCAAAGGCACTTCCTGTTTTAGGAAAGGGCTGGCACTCAGTGAGTTAAATTAGCAGTGTTTTTTGAGAGGAATACAGTTCATTTCTTGCTTGTGCATGTGTGCAAAGTGTGAGCTCCTCTCCTTTCCACCACACCTGTTGCAGCGCCTCTTCCCTCTCTACATAGTTGGCTCAAGTTCTGCCCCTCTTGTTCTTCTGGTAACCCCGCTGTCTGCGCTCCTCTCACGCCGGCTATGAGGGCTGTCAATTGTTGGCTTCGGTTTCACTCCGATTTAGAAAGTGCAAGGCAGCAATCCAAAGCTTTTGCTTTTAAGGCCTTGAAATTAAGATGAAATGCCACAGGGGGGGTGTTTGCTCGTGTAAATGAAACTGAAAGTTTGTTTTCCACTGGAGTTCTGAGATTGGGGAATGTCTACAATGGATAGACGAGACGCCGAGAATCAGCCAGAGATAGAATCGCTGCTCATGTGATACTAAATACTTCCTCTTTATCCTCTTCCCTCCCTCTCTCTGTCTGTCCAGCTTGCAGCCCAAGTTCTGGGTGATTTTGACGATGAGGACATTGGATTCGGCCTGGTGGATGAAAAGAAGGACTCTGCTGTTGCCAAGAAGCTTGGTAAGCTCTCCAATCACAGACCATTGTCTTATTGTCAACAATACCGACAGAAAAGAACAAGCTTTGGCTCAGTGTAAATCACCTCTTTTCTGTTGGTGTTTTCATTGAGTCAAGATATTTTTAATTAAGTAGATTAGTGCCTCCACTCATACAAGGGTTTAAAGGACTGGTCTTGATTTGAATCTGAGGGGAAAAAAAACATTATTTTTAGAAAATAAGGACTTTAATCTGTTGATTTACTGTAGCATCTGTGTGGCTGATTATGATTATGAAACGTTAACGTGTGTTAATCCACGATCACTAATGAATCAATGAACAGAGACAACAGAGGATGGATGGACTGAAAAGCCAAAGATAAATGCAAAACATGAAACAGTAGTCAAGCAATGATAGAAACAAGCCTGACCTCAAGTGTTGAACAACAGATCCTGCAGCTTTTTTTTAAATCAGAGGACACCATGAATATCTTTGTGATAATTACCTGTTCACTACTGCTGCAGAAGGCAACACAGCAAATAAGAAACAGCAGTTGTGCTATAATTCTCAAATATACCCTCGATTACATTGCTTTATTCATTACACACTGTGGTTGTGCTATACAACAGTCCAGTCCAAAATGTTCTCGACAACATAATTAAGTTCAATTTAAAATACTTTATTCATCCCTGAAATTTAAGACAAGTCAGTGCTTTAACAGAAATATACATATACAACTCACTGACACACAAAATGTCAAAAGTGCATTTTTCTCATTAACATATGTTTTCCCCCTATATTATTTATATATAAATCAGCAAATAGATGTAAAGCCCTGCACCTAACATCTTGTCCTCTGCAAATATTAGTAACCAGTAGTATATTATCATTTGGAAACGGACACAATAGAGACATATAGAGCTGCGTGATATTACGATATATATTGTAGTGTGATGTAAAGACGTCTATAAGCCTCTGTTGTTCATATCATAGTTTTAAAGTGTAGGCTACTTGGTTAGCTCTGTTGCTATGCTAACAGCAGGCATGGATGAGATAGAGGAGAGTGTATGGAAAGAGAAAATAACGTTACACATCTGTACGAAGGTGAAGTGGCTGTCATTAACTCATTGAGTGCTAGCCGTTTTATAAAACAGAAAGTGCCTTGTTCCAGCATTTTTGCCCATTTTGAGTCATATTTTAAGACCTACAGAATATTTTGCACTATGTCTCTGAAAACACTGAATAGCTCAAATGAAAGAAGAGACTCTCTATTTCATCATGAAAAAAAATGTTTGTTTTTACCTTGTTCCATTCTTGTTTTATCAGAGGTAGAGTAGAGGACACTTTCACCAAAATCACCACTTTTTGTCCAGATTCTGTTTGTTTTGCTCTCTAATCTTGATCGTCTCCACTTCCTGCTTTGATCTCGGTGGCGTATACAGTCTCTTCATGCTCCGACTACATCTCCCAGAAGCCCTAATATTACTCACAGGCAGGGGAGAGCGCATCGGCGACCCTTTTCCCAAATAACCACGTATGGTTACTCCAATGGCACTTAAGCATTGGATTTTAAATGATGTATAAATACGTCAGTGGCACTCAAAGAGTTAATAATCCAGCCATGGATTACAGCGTAATGACTGTTTCACCTCTTCCTCTCCAGGTCTGGATGAGGTGGAGAGCATCTACATCTTTGCCGACAATGAGATCATTGAGTACGACGGAGAGCTGGCAGCCGACACCCTGGTGGAGTTCCTCTATGACGTAAGTCATTCGTGGTTAAATTAATTAATAGTGGTAGTAATTTGTACACAGGATGGATCCACTGAGCACACCTGCATCACCCAGATTTTCGGACTGATGCGGATCTCTCTCGGCAGGTCATTGAAGACCCTGTGGAGATCATCGACAACGAGCGCGAGCTGAAGGGTTTCTACAACATGGATGAGGTCATCAAGCTGGTCGGCTATTTCAAGAGCGAGAAATCTCCCCGTGCGTTGACGATTATGGTCTAAAAACTGAGATTCAAAGAGATAAAACTAATAACAGCAGCCATTGTCGGCTTGATAACTCATGTTTCCTTATGTTCTCCCTCCAGACTTCATTGAGTACGATGACGCTGCCGAAGAGTTCCACCCCTTCGTCAAATTCTTCGCCACATTCGACCCCAAGGTTTAAAATGTTTGAGTATTTTCTGCTTGGAAAAAAATGTGACTTTGAGTTTGAGTTGGATTTAAATGTTATGATTATTTTGTGTCACCCCTGGTTCTCTTCTCTCTTAACATGATTTCAGATTGCCAAGAAGCTGAAGCTGAAGATGAACGAAGTCGACTTCTATGAGCCCTTCATGGAGGAGCCCGTCACCATTCCAGGAAAACCCTACATTGAGTCTGAGCTTGTTGAATACATTGAGCAGCATGACAGGTGACACGACACTGGCATGAATAACATCCATGTTGACCTTGGTGGAATGTATTGAGACGCTTTTATGCTACTCCTGCGCTAATTTGGAGGCAAATTATGTAGTTTTTACCCCATTATATTTACTATATCTATATACTATTAGCAGTATATACAGTACCCAAATTAGCTCTTCAAGCTTCTTTTTTGCGATGGAACCAACAAGAAATAGGAGATTCTCCCTATCTGGGAACCACCTGAACTGTGGAAAAGTTGTTATTTTTAAATAACAATTGATGAAATGCTGTAAACACATTCTCACACAATCTCTTTCCCCAATTTGTTTCCACTTTCACTTTTGACACCATGAGTGTTGGCATCAACATCTTTCATTCATTTATTCAATTCAAAGCTTCTCCCACCAAAGCTGTGGTGTCACTATAATCATTCTGCCTGTTTTAAATTTATTGTCCACTTGATGTCGCAGTAGAGCAAATGAAGCCACACGAATCTTCAGCCCATGAGTGAACCAACTTGACTTGACAACAATATACTAATTTCAGTTGATGTTTCAGGCCCACACTGAGGAAGCTTGAGCCTCACAGCATGTATGAGATCTGGGTAAGAGATCAGAAACTGTTATTTTCTCCGATAAAATCTTGATTTCTCATCAGCCAGTCTTGAGTGGAAATATAGGACATCCCTTCTGCTTGTCCTCACAGGAGGATGACATCGATGGAGAGCACATTGTCGCCTTTGCTGAGGAAGATGACCCAGGTAAACGTCTACTTTAACGCCTCTTTGTATTGCACTGATAGTGTGAGTGGTTTATATCTGAATTTATGGCTTCTGGTTCACCAACACACCTGATTATTTGAACTTTTCCTCAGACGGCTTTGAATTCCTGGAAATCCTGAAGGAGGTGGCACGTGAGAACACCAACAACCCCAACCTCAGTATCATCTGGATCGACCCCGACAACTTCCCCCTGGTATGAATGCCTCTCACTTCAACTGGAAACCACTTTTGCTGTTGATCCTTTTGCTGTCTCATGTCTTTTTTTATCTGCTTTTTAAAAATAGTTTAATTTATAACCTCTTTCAGCTGGTGCCTTACTGGGAGAAGACCTTTGGCATCGACCTCTCTTCTCCTCACATCGGCGTGGTTGATGTTGAGGATGTAAGTGACTCTAATCTAATTTAAACTATACCTACCTATAAAATCTAGAGCTTATTATTTTGTTGTGTTGTGTGTCAGAGGTATATCTATGAAAAGTAAATGCAGTAAACAGCGTCAAATGCTGAAAAAAACGAAAACTTTTGCTACAGCACTTCCAGTTTGTTGTAAACTGAAAACTTTAGTTAAGTTTTCCAAATCTTAACTAAGGGGGTTTGTTGCCCGAACCTTACCCAGCCAGTCTTTTCCTTAACTAAACTGATCTTTTCCCAACTCTAACTAAGTAGTTTTATGGCCTGAACTTAACCAAGTCGATCTATTCCTTAACCAAATTGATCTTTTCCAAAACCTATCAAAGCAGTTTTATGGCCTATGGCCTGAAATGATCTTTTCCTAACCCTTATTAAGTCGTTTTATGGCCTGAACTTAACCAAGTCGATCTATTCCTTAACCAAATTGATCTTTTCCAAAACCTATCAAAGCAGTTTTATGGCCTATGGCCTGAAATGATCTTTTCCTAACCCTTATTAAGTCGTTTTATGGCCTGAACTTAACCAAGTCGATCTTTTTCCAAACCGAGTGATTTTGTTGCATAAACTTAACCAGATAAATATTTTCCCAGTCCTAACTAAATAGATTTCTTGCCCAAACCTAACCAAACTGTTTCCCATGAAATGGAACAGAAGGTTATTTTGAAAAGGCCGAAGCGTAAATTGACTGTGGACATTGGTAGAAAAAGGCAGAGGAAACTAAGAATAACTTTTCTTAAGACATCAATCAAACTATAAAAAACATTATTCAACACAATATAAAAAAAACAACAGATATGATGTATTGAAATCAACATTTACTTCTCCTGTGTGCTGTCTATGTAAATGTAGTATATTTACTGGGTCATTATTTCTTGTTTTTCCCTGTTTGCGCTGTAAACTGGGCGTCCAAAGTCAGTTCGTGGGTCACTAAGTATTTCTGGTGTCCATCGTTGGCAGGCCGACAGCGTGTGGATGGAAATGGACGACCAGGATGAAATGCCCTCAGCTGACGAGCTCGAGCAGTGGATCGAGGACGTTCTGTCTGGAAAGATCGACCCAGACGACGATGATGAGGAGGAGGACGATGACGATGATGACGATGACGATGACGACGACGACGACGAAGATGATGACGACGATGAAGATGACGACGATGATGATGACGACGACGATGACGACGACGATGATGACGACGACGATGATGATGACGATGATGATGACGATGATGACGACGATGAATAAATGTTTACCACCATCTTTCATTTCACTATAATACAGCCAGAAATGGCAAAAACACAAAATTAGCACCCTTTTTCTCAGCAAACACACTTTGAATGTTTGCTTCCTGTATGGTTTCCTGTAAGGGACAAACAAAATGACCCTATGGGAAACTTTTACTGACAGTCAGGGAAGGAGCTTTTTAAAGAAGCAAAGGATTTGATTTCTATTGTTGAACAGGGCTGCAGCTAAAAATGTTATAAGTCGCATGTAACATTTAGCAAAGAGGCTAACAGAGGCTAACTTCCCTGATATTTTCTACCTAATGGGGAGGTTCACCCTTTCTCATTTTCTCCACTTTACTGTCATCCTCTTTCAATGACGTTTTCTACTTGACGAAGAGAAGAAACAAACACTTTCTTGTACTATTTTTAAAAGAATAAACCTAAACTCACTGGACAGTCTTAAGATTATTACAATCTTGCTAAAGTATTAAGATATTGGAAAATGAAAAAAACATACAAAATAATTTGTTTCTGCTCTATTAAAATGTTTTAAAACCAGTGCTGTTTGTTGTCGTCATTGCTATATGAGATACAAAAACACTCAAGCCGCAGATACATCTGTGGGTGTGTGTCATACTGTAAAAAGTGAGGTTTTTCATATAATTTTAGTTCTAGAGATATTTTAAGTGCTGTATAATCACTGTGAAAATATTAAAACAAGCAATCCACAGAATAATCCACACAGCTCAAATTCAGACGCTGCTTGAAACAAGCCATTCGGAGTTCTGCAACTTTGTGATGTCACAAAGTTGCAATATTTAGACCATTTCATAGTTTTAAACGTTATAGACGTGTCTCAGTTTATCTCCTGCTGCGATGGATGTGATTAACATCATCTAACAGGAAGTGAACATGGATCCAATCTATTGTCTGTTTTTTTCAGAATAGAATAACTTTATTGCAGTAACAACAAAATGCAATATGAGAAACAGCTCAGCAATATAAAACAGAAAAAGTATTACTACTTACAATATACAGTATAAAATAGAAGAGAAATATAAATATACATACAATATTAACATTACAGCATGTAAACATCATCTTGCGGAAACATAAAACAACAAGTATTAACCTGAAAATGAGCAACATAATGGGACCTTTAATCCTACATTTAAAGGTTTTATGTCATTTAATTGTCACATTCAATCATTTTTCAGAGAAAGACAACACTTAAACCTGTTCAGACCAATTTTAGGGACTAAGAGTTGTGGTGAAATCTGGGAACCTCACTGTATATATCTCCTCCAGCTAACCTTAATTGTCATACTTTTTACTATAATACCCTTAAAACACATGGACGTTACGGTAAGATGAATGACAAATTGAGCAACACTGTGGGTTATATGTCTTTAGAATATCAAAGGTCAACTGATTGCTGGTAAATGTTGTCAGTGATATTTCTCTTCTTGCACAATAAGCCTCATTTGAAAGGGGATGTTAAACATTAACAGGTTCTTTCAGGCTCTATGAAAGCTCAGAGAAGCAGCCAGAGGGATCGCTTCAGTCAGAGTTCAGGTGACCGAGCGAAGGAAGATGGCCTTGACCACTTTGTTGCCTGTGTTGCTGTTCAGCGCCTTGATTTCAGCCCAGGATGATGTCAAAGCTCCTTAAACAGAGACAGCTACTGAACTACAGTCCTGCTTTCCTGACATGTGTAATCTCCTGAAAGAGTTCGGCGCCATGAGAGAAAAACTGGGCGCTATGGAAACCAGACTGAAAGAGAGCGAAAACCAGATTCTTGAACTGAAGAGCAAAGGTAAAGTAGAAACTGTTTTTTTTTTTATCTCTGATTGATTGAAAGTTATTTATGATGGAGGGAACAAAATGGAAACTGTAGAAAAAAATCTATATTTTTTGTTTTCCACAGAAAGAACCATGGTAGCATTCAGTGCGGGTATCGGAGGAGAAGGTCGACACACCGGACCGTTCCAAACAGACACAACACTGATCTACAGGGCAGTGAAAACAAACATCGGCAACGCCTACAATCCATCTACTGGTATGGACAGCAGTGCTAGCATTTCTCCATATAAAAATAAGTAGAATATTACACCACAATGCAGATGTGACAAAACACAATAGGTAAAACCATATTTTAAAAAAAAAAGAAAAGAAAGAAACATTCTGATAAAATTGTAATTATAATTTGACAAAACCAATGGACAATGTATTTAAAAAAAAAAAAGTAAAACATTTTTATGTAGATGGAATAATTAAGAAATAAGATATAACCACATAATTGTTGGAAAAGATGCCAAATAAAAGGAGAGTAAAAGTAAAAATTAATTTGAAATAAAAGACTAGTCCAAAATGAATAAAAAAACGCAGTGTTGTCAGTTGCACCTTTAACGAAACTTAAATTAACTTATGGTGTGTCACGTTGACGCCATGACAGAACATGATCCGGGGATCTGAAGAATATTTGTGACGTTAACTCATTGAGTGCCAGCCGTTTTATAAAACCTACAGTAAAGTGCCTTGTACCAGCATTTTTGGCTATTTTGAGTCATATTTCAAGACCCACAGAATATTTTGTACTATGTCTCTAAAAACACTGAATAGCTCAAATGAAAGAAGAGACTCTATCTCATCACGAAAAAAATGTTTGTTTTTACCTTGTTCTATTCTTGTTTTATCAGAGGTAGAGTAGAGGACACTTTCACCAAAATCACCACTTTTTGTCCAGATTCTGTTTGTTTTGCTCTCTAATCTCGATCGTCTCCACTTCCTGTTTTGATCGCTGTGGTGTATACCTTCTCTTTATGCTCCGACTACAAATCCCAGAAGCCCCAAAAATACTCACAGGCTGTGTGAGAGCGCCCTCTTGTGCCAGCTGGTGAAAAAACACTTTGACGTATTTATACATCAATGGCACTCAGAGTTAACGGTATGTTGCAATAAATGAGCAGAGGACTTTCGGTTGTTGGAGTAACATGTTGTCTCCACAGGTATCTTCGCAGCACCTGTTTCAGGCATTTACTACTTCACCTTCTACTATCATGCTGGAGGATCAAACCGAGTGAGTCTAGGCCTCGTGAAGAACAACCAGGTCATCGTGACGGCCTACGACACCCGTACGGCGAACGACGGGTCCGATAACGGAGGCAACGCTGCCTTTGTGCAGCTGCAGCAAGGTGACCATGTATTTGTGCGTTTAGGCGCAAATACGCACGTTTGGGGAAACCCTGACATCACTACTTTCAGTGGGTTTTTGGTCAACCAGGTTTGAGAGTCAGCAGATTTATTTAATTTGTCATCATGATCACAAAAGAAGATAGCTCAGGATTATAAATTTAACACAATTAATTGTGAGCTTAATTTCTTTAAACAGAAACAATAACCTTATTTGGTATCATAAATGTTTGTACAAAGTCATGGTTTTAAGGTGTTTTTCTATTAAAATTTAATGGGAGAAAAGTTGAGTCGTGGATCTTTTTTATTGAACCAATTAAATGTCTGGAAAACATTAAATAGCATTATTCACAGTACAGAGAATTCCGTAGCTGGGTAAACAAACAGAACGTTAAATTTATTTAATGCCCTGCATGCAAGGATCATGTTTTAAGTCATAAACAGATATCTAGTTATGTTCCTGCCCCTCATCTATAGGTGCTATTAAGTTACTGATAATTAAAGCACAAAGCTATAAACTGAGACCAGGGTTCATTGAAAGTTACATGTAATCCTGGGACCTTTAAGGTGGTGCAGATTTTAACCCTTAGACAAAAGATGTGGACACAGTTATGATGTGAGCATGATCAGTATTTTTGTCCAGTTTCTAAATGGAAAATTATTGATGGACAGAACTCCATCAGCTGTGGTTCACGGTGAATATATTGTTACTATATGAGATACAGTACATTTCAAAATGTTCAATACACAGATATTATGTGCAGGAATTTAAGGAGGGTTTTTGTTTAAAGGTCCAGTATTGTAAAAAGTGATCATCTCTATTATAAAGGTTTAAGCGCTGTATAAATACTGTGGAAGTATAAACACTCAATCCGCAGAATAATCCACACAGCTCATATTCAGAAACTGAGCATTTGAAACAAACCTTTGGCACCTCTGAATCTTTGTGATGTCACAAATTTGGTTTTAAACACTGTAACTGAGTCCCAGTTTATTTCTTGCTGCAGTTGATGGGAATGACTTTTAAATACAAACATGCTATATCTTTTAGTTTTACCAAAAACTGTGAAAATAAAGTATTGAAAATACTCCTCAAATGTAGCTTCTAGTCATGTTTTCTCACTTATTGTCATGAAACATATTGTAATATGAATGAATTTGCATATTAATGTAAGTGACTCATGCAAACCACAGCAGAGACAAGAAACTGATGACTGGAACAGATATATTTTGGCTGAAGTAGTGCGAGTGAGAAGGCTGATCATTTCTTTTTGCTCATTTAAACTGACATATATTACTTCCTTTAAACCATCAGTTTCACATCACAAACAAAACACACATAATATTAATATTGTTCTATGAACATCGAGCTGAAATGAATGAAACTAAACTTACAATGTTCACTGAGGGAATAAATCAAGAGAGAGGTAGCATCATTTTCTAGTAAACTCTGAGACTTATTTTTGCAACCAAAACCAGAATTTGTCTGCCGAACAAACCAAAACAATGCCCTGAACGCTGTGATGAAAAAGAAAAAAATGAAAAAAATCCAAAGTATTGATTGCCAGCCATTTATTTGACAATTTAAAAGCAAAGCAAATGAATTTTTAATGCAGATTCATCAAATTGTTGCAGTAAAGTAGGAAGAACATGGATATAAATGCTATTTATATTTGACAGTATGAGGATGATGCAATTTAAGAATAGTATTAATTGAAATCATGGATACAGTTCAATATAGATGATATGAGGTTGCATGACAATTGAGGAAACCAGTGAACAGTCGTTTCTGTTTTCCATTGGAAATATAAATATCAATAATTATCAATCAGTTTAAGTCGCCTCTTCTCTGTGTAATTTATTTTATCTGATATCTGAACCTTTAACCTGGCAGCTTTTGCACTTTTTCGCCCCATTCTGCTTTATATGTACCTACATGTTCACCATCGCTTTATTTCCCAATGCTGCATGACAAAAAAAAAAAAAAAAAATGAAGTTGAATTGTCACACAAAATGTTATAATAAGCAACAAAACATTTGTAATATAGAATATAACGCAGCTCAAATTGATTAATTTAGCTAAGCTTGACAGCTAGGATCCAGTGTGTGCTAACCCTCCAAAAAAGAGGCAGCCTCTATGGCTGGCAGGCGCCAGCATTGTTGTTTGCCTGTTGGTTGGTGTACTTCTCAAAATGGACTGGACGGCACTTGTTGTCAACTTTATCACAAGCCAAAATCACCTTTTTACTGCTTTCCGTCACATCTGTAACCTTGCATTGGACGCCGACTTTCATGTCATACACCTTTAGGTTGGAGTCGCTCATGCACAAGTTGCCTGCATGACCTCCCTTCAGCGGGTGTCCTTGGCCGTTACAGATGTTCACTACGGATGCCTGATCCGAGCTCTCAAAGAAGGACTGCTTAGGCCTGTCGCAGAGATTCTTGGATTTGATGTACCTGTTTAATGACACCAGTGTTTCACTGCAAAGAGACATCGCTCAAGTACAACCTAGTTTTCATGACACAGTAAAAAAAAAAAAACACTGTTAAACTACCCATTACTGTAATTTATTACTTTGATCTGATTTCACAGTGACTCACTTCTTCCACGCAGCAGCTGAGTCTCTGGGAAAAACAGACTGAACGATGTGTTTCTTGACAAAGTCGTTGTACGCATTGTTGTTAAGGTTCGCCTCACAGGGGTTTTCATTCGCAGCATGAGCGAGGCCGAGCGTGAACGTGACGGCGATCAGCAGAGCGGCGTTCATCTCGTCTGGAGAGGGAGAAAGAATGAGATTTATGGATCTGTTGTTCAGAAAGAATAGGAAAACACCAGCAGCTGGTCAGCAGTGTTGTACACGTGGAAATTAAACTGACGTGCAAAATGGTAAATTTATCAGTGTTGTTACACTGGTTTGACTTTTCTAACGCTGATTTAAGGAAAGCTGCATTTAAAAAAAAAACTCAAAATATACATTTTTCTCCTTAAAAGTATACTTTATTACATATGATTAAAAAAAGAACAATATTTTTTTGTTTGTAATGAAGATGTTTTCTTACCTAGGCTGTGATCGTTGCTCTCTTTAGTCTGAAGAAGGATCAATACCAAGTGACGTTTCCGTCTCTAACACAGGTCCAGCAGTATTTCTCCCTTTTTAAACCTCCTCTCGTCTCCACAACCAATCATTTCAGCCCAACAGCCAATTAAAATACTGCAAGACAACACGTCTGTGGTTATGAAATAATCTGCACGTTCATGTCGACACAAACTGCCTGCTTCTGTTTCTGTAAAAGAAGAAGTGAAGCGATCTTTCTCATTAACAGACCGTGTGATTGGTTTAGATGAGTCTATGGCTTGAGACAGTCATGATATTTGTCTTTTATCACTTCATTTCAGGGCATACTGTACATTTAAATTACGATGGTATTTTGAGGTTTAACAGTTATCAATATGAAATTCAGAGCCTGTATATTCTCATTCACATGGCTCTCAACATGGCTGCAGTTATTTCATAACAGATTAAATTTCACAGCCAGTCACTGTGGGAGAGACAAGAGGCAGGAAAACTCAAAAGCAGAGTCACTGTGGGTGAGATGCAAGAAAAAGATGGCAGATAGTAATTCAAAAAAAGCTTTATGCAAACGTACAAAGACAGAGTTCCAATAGTTAAGGTCAGACGTTGTTCTCCGACAGTTAAGGTCAGACGTTGTTCTCCGACAGTTAAGGTCAGGCGTTGATCTCCGAGTGTTAAGGTCAGGCGTTGATCTCCGAGTGTTAAGGTCAGGCGTTGATCTCCGACATATAAGGTCAGGCGTTGATCTCCGAGTGTTAAGGTCAGACGTTGATCTCCGACAGTTAAGGTCAGGAGTTGATCTCCGAGTGTTAAGGTCAGGCGTTGTTCTCCGACAGTTAAGGTCAGGAGTTGATCTCCGAGTGTTAAGGTCAGGCGTTGATCTCCGACATATAAGGTCAGGAGTTGATCTCCGAGTGTTAAGGTCAGACGTTGATCTCCGACAGTTAAGGTCAGGCGTTGATCTCCGACAGTTAAGGTCAGGCGTTGATCTCCGACAGTTAAGGTCAGGCGTTGGCGTTGTTCTCCGAGTGTTAAGGTCAGGCGTTGTTCTCCGAGTGTTAAGGTCAGACGTTGTTCTCCGACAGTTAAGGTCAGACGTTGATCTCCGACAGTTAAGGTCAGACGTTGATCTCCGACAGTTAAGGTCAGACGTTGATCTCTGAGTGTTAAGGTCAGACGTTGATCTCCGACAGTTAAGGTCAGGCGTTGATCTCCGACAGTTAAGGTCAGGCGTTGATCTCCGACAGTTAAGGTCAGGCGTTGATCTCCGACAGTTAAGGTCAGGCGTTGGCGTTGTTCTCCGAGTGTTAAGGTCAGGCGTTGTTCTCCGAGTGTTAAGGTCAGACGTTGTTCTCCGAGTGTTAAGGTCAGACGTTGATCTCCGACAGTTAAGGTCAGACGTTGATCTCCGACAGTTAAGGTCAGACGTTGATCTCTGAGTGTTAAGGTCAGACGTTGATCTCCGACAGTTAAGGTCAGATGTTGATCTCCGACAGTTAAGGTCAGGCGTTGATCTCTGACAGTTAAGGTCAGGCGTTGATCTCCGACAGTTAAGGTCAGGCGTTGGCGTTGTTCTCCGAGTGTTAAGGTCAGACGTTGTTCTCCGAGTGTTAAGGTCAGACGTTGATCTCCGACAGTTAAGGTCAGACGTTGATCTCTGAGTGTTAAGGTCAGACGTTGATCTCCGACAGTTAAGGTCAGGCGTTGATCTCTGACAGTTAAGGTCAGGCGTTGTTCTCTGAGTGTTAAGGTCAGACGTTGATCTCCGACAGTTAAGGTCAGACGTTGAGCTCCAACATTTCAGGTTAAGTTTTTTTAGATTTTAGTTTGCAGGTTACATTCTTGACACATTTGTTTGTTTGCATCATTTTATTCTTTACCAAAACTGTGAAAAATAAAAACTAAAACAAAATAAAAAATGCTCCACAGATGTTCTCCTCATTTATTTTGATGTCTTATCACAAAAAAATGTTGTAGCAGTGAACTGGCACATTTGGAGCAAACCACAGCAGAAGCAGCCTTATTTTATATCAGCATCAACTTAAACCACCATGATGAATATGAACAGTGAATAATGACCACTTTCCTTATTTTACAAGTTGAGATATTTGCATACAAAACTGCATATTCAAAACGATTAGTCAATTGACCGAAAATTAGTTGCCAACCAGTTGAAGTTTTTTTTTTGTGCATTTCACCTTATGTAGAGAGGAAAGAAAACACTGCTAAATAGCAACAAAGTATACGTTAATATATGTAAATATTTGGTTTCTTTCTTTATATCTTGACTGAAATACTTTCAGCAAAATGCAGGCAATTTATTAAAGAAATGTTGAATCAATGAATTCAAAAACCCAATTTACCCTTTGAAAGTCTTGGTTTATTTTGGCTTTTTTTTTTTTTTTAATATATATATATTATTATTATATTATATTATATATATATTATATTACACACGAGTAATTATAATTTTGGATCAAATGTTTAAGATAATAACTTCAATCTTACTTTATCTGTCAACTTCAGACCAAAACGAGGACTGAGTTTCAAGTCCGCACTTTTGAGCTAAGTTGACAGCAGCGCTCCAGATGACGGAGATTTTACCTGACGACACGCTACAATAATCACATGATGTGATCACAGGGGCGTAATTGACGACCTCTAACATTTAAACCCTTTGGTAGTGTCATGAAACATCATGCCAGAATAAATTATTACTGCAATCCAAAGCCCACATCACTTTTTCACATCAGAGATGATGAGAGGATCTGAGTTTTTCCCATTTTGTCGAAGGTGCGGACTAAAATACGGGATGAGTTCGTCGCTGAACGAACAGCCGGTGAACGAGTAGATGTGAGACTGAGCCGACACGTCGTAGAAGGACACCAGACCTTCCTCGTAGTCCACAAAAACTCCAACCTTCTGTGGTTTCTCCTTCAGGGGTAGACGAGTTGGTGGTGCTGTCAGGGCGGCGTACTTTTCGTCTTCGTAATGCACGGTGACCCAGTAACCGTTATCTGGGTTCAAAGAGAGTTTCCCCTTACGGTTGGCGTCGCTTCTCGCCACCCCCAGGTCCCACCCAGTCTTGTTGGTGACGTCCACCTCCCAGTATGACTTCCCAGAGGTCAACCTGTTGAGCCCCAGGATGCTGCCAAACATGTCAAAGCTCTGTTGAGCGTTGGGAACCCTCTGGTTCTGTCCTCCATCCCTCACCGTCTTCCCGTCGGAGGAAAGAACAAGGTATCTGTGTGCAGTGGTTGGATCCAGTTTCACATCCACTGTAATTGTGTAGAAATAAAAATAGACATCACATCATTATGCACTTTTTTTTAAGTGTCACACAGATACAATTTAAAGGTCCCATATTGTTGCTCATTTTCAGATTTATATTAATATTTTATAATACAGATTTATATGGGGCCGTGACATGATTAAACTATCAAATGGATACTCCAGCATCTAACAAACTTGGAAACACTGTGTTGTTTGTTTTGTGTGAATTGTGTCTTGTTTTGAAAAGAAAGTGTTTATTTTTCACTATTTTATTCTGTGTGAAAGCTTTTATGACACGTAACATTGATGTTGTGAATGTAGGATCCATACTGCAGACCAGACTATGCAAAGATGGACGACATGACGGCTCCCCAAAAGTGAAGTCATAACAGCTTGGTGGCTGGCTGCACAATCGGTCCTAAAAAACTGAACCATCAAAGTCAAATACAGTTTTCACAGCGATGATTTCTGGCATTTTTGGTTCTTCTTGTCACACCGATGGTTACGACGGAATATTGGAGCCACACTGAGTTTTTTTCTCTTTTTTTTTTTTTTTTTTTACAGAATACGAGAATAAAGTCATTATTTACGAGATCAAAGTCGTAAATTTCCGTGATGAAAGTCTTTATTTACTATACTTAACTTGTATTAAATTTATTATTAAATTATTATATATTATTAAATTTATGACATCTTGTAAATAATAACTTTCAACACATAAATTTCCGAGTTAAATACAGGAAATAATGACTTTCATCACGTAAATTTACAACTTTGCTCTCGTAAATAATGACTTTATGCTTGTAAATTATGAATATATAATCCTAAATAATTACTTTATTCTTGTAAATTATGAATTTATAATCCTGAATAATGACTTTATTCTCAGTCTGTGATTTTTTTTCCCCTCAATGTGGCCCTAATACTCCATCGTTGATGTTCAAAATTGATGATAATTTTGATTTCAATTAATTATTTGACATGATAAAAAAAGGGGGCGCATGATTCATGATTTCATGATTGACAACTGAATGGGCGTGACCACTCTAGACCCTGATGCAAATCTCAAGATGGCAGCTCCCACATCTGGGATATTTTTGCTTCACTTTTGTGCAGTGAGAAGAAATATTTGTCCATCTATACACACAGTTTATGGTTGTATAATAGAAGCGTCACGATGTCTCACTGTGTTGTTGTTTTGTTATTAAGGTGAAAAACACAGTGGTTTGCTCAGTGGGTAAAAAGAAAGAGATACTTATGAAAAATAAATGTTTTTTTAAACAAAAAGACAAAAAGCCTGTACAGATTTCATAGAAGGTTTGTGACTAATAAAACAAGAAGAAAAGTCCAACAGAATTGGCACGAAACATGTTTTCATCAGAGTAACAAATGAAGAAACAACACCTGAGACTGACTCTTTTATACCTTCACCAGGTGTGTCCTGATTGGGACCACAGGTGAGGGACAATCAGTGGGATTCAGGGAGAAACTGAAACTCCAATAAACAAATTAACAAGACACACTATATGAAATATATGTTTAACAATAAAAGGCTGAATATAATTTGCTACCTTAAGTTTGAATTTCTGAAAGGCATTTATTTTCTGGAGCAACCCACCTGCTTTTTTTCCTGATTCTCTAATATAATCAGAAAAATATTTATATATATGATATATCTATAATATATCAGAAACATAAAAATACTGCTATTGGAGCACAGAGCCATGTTACAGAAATTAAATTAACCTTTGGTATGCATATTTAATTTCTATTTGCAATTTGGGATTATTTGGATCCAATAAGTACAAAAACTAAGTATCATCTTTTGACATGTTTTTTTTTTTCATCATAGCCATGGAAATATGTGATTTATCAGCTCCATCTTTAAGTCAATTTGGCCGACAGTCTGTCTCTATCTAATAATCTGTCGAATCACACATCCTCCTTAATCTTTAGACGACAGACGATCACTGTTGTAATGCTAAACCATGTCACATTTATTCACTTTTAATCTCCTACTTGGCAGATTATAATGTTCTTATATCCTATATTTTATGTTCTTATATTGTTTTTATATTGTTCCCTTTGCACTATATTGCATTTTGCACTATTCTGCACTTTTTGTACCCTTTTCTGTTGTTTTATACTCCCCTATGGCAACCGTTGTTCAGGATTAATAAAGCTTATCTTATATTGTCTTGTTTTGTTCAAATCATATTTTTTTAATTTTTTGTAAAACAGTAAATTTGAAAAAAAAATCATGGATAACATCAATAATTATATTTTATAAATTAATTAGCATTAAAGATATAATTTTGATTAAAGAGTTTACACATCCTGGTGGATTATTCATTATAGAAACATTAAAAAATATTTTCGTAATCGGCAATACTGTTAATTTTACAATCCCGACTCTGGGTGGTGGAATAATTCATTTGTCAAGCACTGTATATTTTTGGGGGACAAATAATATCCATGTCGACCATTTTATTTGCTTTATTGGAGTTTCAGTTGTTTGTTTTGGGACCGTTCTCCCTGAATCACACTGATTTTCTTCCACCTGGTGTCGTAATTAGCCAGTTAGGAAACACACTTGCATAAAAGACTCAGGCTCAGGTGTTATCTCCTCCTTTGTTACCCTGCTCAAGAAGCCTGTCGCTTCTTTTAATTGTGACAAACAGCCAGTGTAAACCTGAAGTTTTTTTTTTGTCAAAATGCTCTCAGTCTGAAGTGCCTGGAGAAACACTAGAGTCCTTCATTTCCTTTAAATATTCACCCACCTGCAAATGTGGGAGTCCTCTTGAGTTCTGTGGAGAGAGAGAAATCACATTAAAACAAGTGACAAAGATTAAAACAAATAAAGTGATCAAATTAAACAGTACTCACCAACAGAGGAGAGTTCCTCCAGTTTGTGGTGAATTTGTTCCATCATGTCTGATGTCGTCGTTCTTAGCGAACCGAAGGAGAACGAAGTGTCAACAGTGACATTTTTCCATTCATCCATGTCTGTTTGAGGAGAAACCTGTGTGACAAATATCCCATAAAATAATATTAATGAACCAGAAACACATGGAAAAAAGTGAAAAACGTTTGGATGCCTCACATGCAAGTCTGGGTCGTTCTCCAACTCATCAATGGTCGTTTTGAGTTTGTCAATTTCCTTTTGCAGCTTCTGGCCAAGATCTTGTGCTTCTCTCTTCACTTGCTTCCTCCTAATAATAACATACAGAAAGTTTTCTCCATTGATGAACTGAGGCGTTAAAGTCATACAACACTGTTTTTTAATCTGAGCCACACATGACCAACCTCTCCTCCAGAGGCTCGAGGGCTTTCTTCCGAGCTTCCTCCACGACTCTCATGACCTCTGAGAAAACGTTGTTGATCTCCAGCCATTCGGCGTCCAAGCTGCCCTGAAAAGAGTTACAGACAGAGGATGCTAAAGAAATATGAACATATTGTCTAAAAAAGAGAAAAAGCAGCTGCAGCTCACCTTGCAGGCCTTTACAGATGATTTGATTTCAGCTTTCTTTTCTTCTCTCATCTGAATTTTCTGCTGTAAATCAGCCTTAATCCTGTCTCGCTTTGCCTTGAGTGAAAACAACTATATTATATTATTATATTAGTATGGAGTGACACAGCTTCAATGACAGCAGTGATACGGTTACTCTCTAATCAACACTGAATTGCTAAATAATAGAAAAGGTATATAAAAAATATCCAATATTTACTAACAAGTCTAGTCTGCAGAGATGCTAACATGCTAACAATGACAAATGCTAATGCTAATGTGCAGCTGTGTAGTTAAAAACCTAATAATTGTTTAACTAACATTTAATTTGCAATTCTAAAAATATATTTTTTCCATTTTATTTAATGCATATTGTAAATATTATTATTTATTATTCTATTGTTTCATTGCTATTGTTTATTTTTAAACTGTAATTTGTCTATGCTGCTGTAGTGGGTGAATTTCCCTCAAAGAGAGATGAAAAAATATTTTATTCTATGTCCATCTTGAGAGGAGGAAGAATATCATGGCAATGGCTCCACTAGTCTTTGAGACATTTCACCTGCTGATGGCGCTAGAGGACAAAAAAATCATCCAAGGCACTAGGAAACAACACCTGGAGTGTCACAAACATCTGTACAAAAACCATGGCCAATCTTAATGTAAATATGAATTCATAATGGACCAAAGTGGTGGACCGACTGACCGACCAGTGATAGGTTTGGCTAAAAGCAGCCCAGTGTATTATTAACATGTTGAATACCTGTTTTAGTTTCTGAGCTTCCTCTTTCTCCTTTGGTCGGATCGCTGTTTGCTGTGCTGTGGTTGTTGGAAGATCCCAGACCAACTGCCCCACCTACAGGACAAAAACACTCAGTGCAAGCTGAACCAAAATATACTATAAAAAACATCTCAGTCTGCATTCACAACTGGTCTAAGTTTACTTCCTGTTAACTACTGCATGAATTACTTTTGCAATAGGAAATACAAAGTGATCCACTTTGAATGATTGTTTTGTCATGTCTGAAAAGGTCTGTAACAAAGATTCTACCCAACAGGTAAAAATGAAGTTATATATAAATACATCTGCATTTTAAAGGTGCAGCGTGTAGGACTTAGTGGCATCTAGCAGCGTGGTTGCAGAATGCAACCAAGCCAGCAGAGCCGTGGTAACGTCATTTACTTCAGTCTGAGGTTGTAAATACCATAATAACACTATTTTCGGAGTAGAGGAAGAACAGTGACAGCTGACATCACCATGATTTAGTATGTTTGCAGTTTCACAAATGTGTCGCAGACTACGGTAGCCTGTGAGGTGTTCTTGAGTTTTTTTGTTTGTCTGTTCTGGGCTACTGTAGAAACATGGCAGACGCTGTGAACAGGCTCCCTGTGGAGATATAAGCAGCTCTTTCTAAGCGAAAAAAAACAACAATTCTAAGTTCGATAGTTGATTTTACACTGATGAAAACACAGGTTACGAATTCCATTTTGAGTCCTGCCATACCTGCTGTGCGCCGGTGGAGAAATCGAGCGTTCGGCGAGCGTTGGTGGCAGTTTGACGTGTCGTGCTGTGTTGTGGTGGAGTTTCAAACGCTGCAGTGAAAGAAGATGGTCACCTTCAAACAGAGTGGCACTGAATCGTCTCTACAGGCTGTTCCTGTTGTGAATGAGCTGCAGTTATAGAGCATACCTCGTCCTTTTGTCTCCTTCGCTGTTGCAGGGTTCACTTGGCTGCTGACGATCTGCGTCACCGGCATCAGCGGCGACTGTCAGGAGAATATTTTACAGATTTAACTCTTTAACTTTTCCCGATCACTCAATATTTCCACATTTTTCTACAGACATGACTTGTACCTGTGCGCCACTGACCAAATCAAGCGCCCTGCCACTTTTGTCTGATTTCTTGTGCTGATTGGTTTCCATACCTGTAGGGAAAGTTGTCTGCATGTTAAACACTCTCATGCTACTTTTACTTTACTATTTGTGAATAATCTATGATTGTGATGCGTACATGATTTGACCAGCTCCAACAGTGCTTCAGTCGAGGCAGTGAGGTTTGGAGACACAAGCCCGCTCTGTCAGAGGGAGGAAGAGGAAGTTCACCCAACCAAAATTTTACTTTTGTGGTCATGCATCAAATCTTAGAACTTTATTATCCATAATGTATGGACAACAACATGTTTTTTCCTGTCCATATAATTCATATTTGACATACCTTCTTCTTAACCGGTGTGGTCCAGCTAACTGGTTCGCTGTCCTTTTGACGAGATTCTTCGCAATCATTTCCCCAGGTGTACTGCTCTCTCTCTGAAAACATTAAAACCACAGCTAATTATTTCAAGTAAATGCTGTTTTTGATGCCGTAAAAAGCAGAATCAGTTGTGAACCGCTCACCAGGCTTGGTGAAGATGTTCCTCAAAGGCTCCTCTACTTTTATCAGGGGTTCCACGCAGGTCAGATTAGGAAGGAAACTGTTAAACCTGAATTGTTCGCCCTCAGGGATGCTCATTCCCCTCGGCGTACATCCCATCTTGCCCTGGTGGATCCTCAGGCCCTGGTAGGAGGTTTCTTCGGACCATCCACAGTGGCAAACCTGGAGGCTCATGGCTGATGTGTTGAGTATCTAGAAGAGTCAGGAAAAGCACTTAGCTCCATAACAGTTTGTCATTAGGTTTTAGGAGCAATTATTACATTATTGAGACTAGGGATTTAACTACGACTTTGAGAATAAAGTCATTATTTATGGGAAAAAAGTCATTTACAAGAAAAAAGTGGTAAATTTACAAGATTTAAGTCATTATTTACAAGATTAAAGTTGTAATGTACTCATAAATGATTTTATTCACTTAAATCTCGTAAATAATGATTTTTTTCCTCATAAAAAATATTTTATTCTTGAAGTCTGTAAAAAAAAATATCAATGTGGCCCTAATAATCCGTCATACTTATTATCCTTCCAAATGACCAATTGTGATAATTTTGTTTATTGTTTGAAATATATTTTTAAAAACTCAAATTTAATCAGATTTTGTCCTTAGAAAGTGAACATTTCTTAGTGTGAACATTTTCTTTTGATTCTTTGACTTGTTAAATCCACTGCAGACTGAGCTGTTTGTACCCTGAGAGTAGACGCTGACTTCTTGCCATCTAGTGGTACTCTGCAGTATCTTACACAACCAGATACCACCAGGAAATAAAAAAGGAAGAGGGTGAATTTTAACTGCAGAATGTCAGTCATCAATTTCAATGACCTCCATTAAAAACCTGTCAGTGTCATGAGGAAATGAAACTGAATCACTTTCAGTTAATGGGAAAAGTGATTCTTGAAATGAGATGAGATCAATCTTTATTGGAGAAAGAAAAACCAAAAACATTGACATAAAATATTAGTATAAATTTATTTTATCATGCATAATATGAAAAAATAGTAAAATAAACAAGTTGTATGTTTACAACAACAAACTAACCTCTACATCCACAAACTTACTACTAGTACTACTATTAATAATAATAATAATAATAATAACAATAATAAGAAGAATTTAGATTAACAATTTGATGATGCATTGTGTCGTGTTTCTATTGTTGTTTATAATTTCCAAGGCATAATTCTTAAAACCCAATAGCATTTGATCAAAAAAAAAAAAAGTTAATGGAAACATTAGCTACTGACAATTATTATCATCTACTTTAGACTAGAAGTAGTTAACTATTAAATCTGCACTGGAACCAGATCAAAAAGTCATAGAAAACCACTGATTGTAGACACACAGTGTAGTTTAACTATAATGTTCAGCGTATATCCTGTGCTGTTTCCATGTTGCATCATAATTCTATAGTTATCATCACAACCACACTGAAATAATAGATTCAGATCAGCTTACCTCGCTCTCTCAGACGCTCCTCTGACTGCTCTGAGTCTCGTTTCCTCCAGTCTCTCCCTTTTTATGCTCAGCTGGTTTCACTTTCCTTTCAGCCAAAAACAAACCTAAGGATTTCCTGCAGTTGTCCTTTGCAGCACAGACTGGTTTATTATGAAGCAAAACAACAATCCAGCTTAAGTTTTACATCCTCATTCAAGAAAATAAATAAAATCAATTTAACAATTTAAGAGAATTCTATTAGTGTTTTTAGTGAATGTTTAGTCACCTGTGCACTGAAATATAAAAAGAAGTTTCACTGGTGGAATAAGTATCATACACACACACACACACATATATATATATATATATATATATATATATATATATATATATATATATATAGTTGATTTATATTTAGTATCTCAATTTGCAAAGCACAGTACCATGTATAACATTTGTGTGTAAGTTGTAGTATACTGCACTATGGTATAGTGGTAGCATAGTATGACAAAGTATTCGACAGCATTAAAATAAAGTAGCAAAAATAAAAGCACTCACTGACAAAACAAAGCATGTATGAGTATGTGACAACATCACAAGTAAGTATTTTTGTTCAGGCACATAGGTAGGCACTAGGGGTCCTTAGTAAACTGTGATCACAGGAAGTAGAGTCTCGAATTTTCTCCAGTTACAGACAACTCTGGACTCAAATGAGAATAGTAATAGTGTAGCCCATCTTATTAAACATCTGTTAAAAGGATATCATCAAATCCAAAATCGTCAAAAATACTCCAAATGACTCCAAAGTGATATGGTGAGTAAATGACAGTATTTTATCCCTGAAATAAGGTCCAATTTGTTAAAAACAGAACTTCCCCTTTAATAATAAACCACATTACAGGACATGAGGGAAATCTAGTACTATAAATATCTAACTATATCTACCCGTTTATACATAGAAAGCATCAAAACATTTCACTTTATCTGCTGCAAATAAAGGCTGGTTTCAGTGAGTTCTAGCTCAAATTGATTTGGTAAGAAAGAAAAAAAATTTAAAAAAAAAACAAAAAACATTTAGTATTTTTTTTTACATTGCATTAATCAAAACCACAGTTAGTTCAGTTCAGGCAATACCAGTATTATAACGTAACACTGTAACTTTGTGCTGCTATGCAATAAGAGTGGTAATGCACTCCGTGGCAGAAATGTTACTGCTACTTTAATTTACGTGAGCTACTTTGAACAGTAGCTGGTGAGACTACTTGATTATGCAAAATCAACACTGCACCTTGGTTGAAAGTAGTGTAACTCATTATGGTGTGGTGTATTTAATTACACTTCCGCCTTTGGTTGTCTTACTGATCTACTGATGCTGTTTTCAGGCCGGCCAGAATGCTGCCGGTACGGGTTCCCACACCAGTAACACTGGGAACCAAAGTGCTTACCGGTGAACGACCTGCATCCATACCATTCAAGTGAACCCATAATGCATCATCAACAGAGGGTGTTGATTAGCCACCAAATAAAAACAAGGCCATACCCAAGCAAATGTCACAGCAAGGAAAATAACAATCATGGATCACATCATTGACTACCAGCGAGCGTTTGCACTCATACAAATCATTATTTATCTGCACCAAGCTATGCTACAACATCTGCTGCTGCCATATTCCACATGTTTTCTTTGTTTGGTTATTTATGTTGTTGTTTGTTTTACTTGGTTCCCGTTGGAAACCAACTTTTTTTGTTTTTTGGCGTGAATGTCAGTCGGTTTGAGATTAGGTGCGGGAACCAGCACTGGCACCGCCACGGTTCTCAGTCAGCCTGAAAACGCCATTAGTGTAAAAGATGCCTTGCTGTTGAAAATGTTACGACACTACCTGCATTGGGAAATGTATTTTAGTAGTGCATTGTAACTCCCCAAGGCTTGCTGCAAAATCATCATTTATAGTTCCACCCAGAATTTACTAATTCTATGAATTTGACATTGAGTCTTATATTTCAAATAAATTTACCATCAAAGGGCAGGATTCCCCTTCCCCATTTTACCAAAAACAACTTTTTGACTGACAAGATTTTTGAAGCGAAGCTGGAAAATGAACCTCTATTTTCTTCATGGCATACCCTCGTCCCGTTCGCAGTTTTTTACAGCAGAAATAATCAAAGGATCTGCGTTTTTCTCATCTTGTTTTGCATGCGGACTGAAATACGGGATGAGTTCGCCGCTGAACGAACACTCGGTGAACGAGTAGATGTGAGACTGAGTCGATATGTCGTAGAAGGACACCAGACCTTCCTCGTAGTCCACAAAAACTCCAACTTTCTGTGGTTTCTCCTTCACGGGTAGACGAGCTGGTGGTGTTGTCAGGGCGGCGTACTTTTTGTCTCCGTAAAGCACGGTGACCCAGTAACCGTTATCTGGGCTCAGAGAGAGTTTCCCCTTGCGGTTGGCGTCACCTCTCGCCACTCCCAGGTCCCACCCAGTCTTGTTGGTGACATCCACCTCCCAGTATGATTTCCCAGAGGTCAGCCTGTTGAGCCCCAGGATGCTACCGAACATGTCAAACCTCTCCGGACAATCATCTACTTCCTGGTCCTCCCCTGCATCGTTCACTTCCTTCCCATCATCAGAGACAACGAGGCGCCGGTGTGCGGTGGTTGGATCCAGCTTCACGTCCACTGTTGATTCAAAAACTTTTGAAATAACTGAATGATCTAAACACAAAAGTCACTTTTTTGAAGATGTTGTCAGGAAGAAACAGATTAAAACCACGTACCTGTGAACTTTGGGACTCTCTGAAGTTCTGTAAAGTGAGAACAGGTTTCAGATGAGTTAAATCAACAATAGCAAACATTTACCACAATGCTTTGACTCTTACCAGTGGAGGTCAGCTCCTCCAGCTTCTGCTCAATTTGCTCCAACATGGTTGTTGTGGTTTTTCTCATGGTGCCAAAAGACAGCGATGTGTCCAGCTCTACCTCTGTCGAGTCTTTGATGTTGTCCAGGTCTTGAAGAGATGGGTAACTCTGAGAAGTGGAGGAAGAAAGAAAGAGGGGAACAGGTTGCAGAGAAGACGCCACGTTGACATTCATCTCTTTAACCCTATCAGTCTCTCACCTGAAGGAAAAAGATGTGATCCTCAAGTGCCGATATATCATCCAGCTCAGAGATAGTTTTCTCCAGCTTGTTGATCTCAGCCTCCAGCTCCTCTTTGATGGAATTTGCCTCTTTCTCAACAACCTCCTTCCTGTCCTTCAGTGGTTTGAGAGCTGCCACATGGGCTTCCTCCACAACAGCAATCACAGCTTTGAACACAGCATCCACATCCAACCACTCGTTCTCCAGCTGCTCCTGAAAATGGGGATCAGGATTAGGTTAAGCACTGTCCATTTGACCTTTGTCTTACAATTGTAACTTTTAGCACTTATTTGGCCTGAACAACAGTGAGACGACACTAAACAATGGCAATTCCCTGAAGAGGTTAGCATAGACGCTGCAGTAGAGTCCACTGTATTTAAGAAAAGGCGAGTGTCTTTTCACAGAAAGTTTTCTCGATGGAAAACATGTTTTCACTCTTCTTCTGACTGGCTTCGGGCACCTGAAGTGTTTTTTTTGAAAGTGCCAATGCACTTTACAATGCACATTCAAAAAAATCCAATGACGGCATTTTGACTTTGACCCACTGGTCTGTTGATGTCTTTAGTCCAGGTCAGCCCAGGACACCTTACCTTGCAGCTCTTCAGAGATGCAGTAATCTCATCCACCCGTGTTTTTCTTTTATTAATTTTCTCTTGCAGCTTCGTCTTTGTGCTTTCAAGCCTGGCCTGCAAGTAAACAACAAAAAAATTAAGTGTTCAAACCTTGTGTCGTCATACCTGTTCCTCTTTTTGGTGTTTTATTTTAGTCATTTTAGGATTAGGTAGTCATGGTTCAGAGTCACCTTCTTCTTGTCCCATTCATCTTCAGTGGAAACAACGTCTTCCTGACCTTCTTCCATGCAACGCGCACAAATGCAACTCTCCGTCTTCTTGTTGTACAGCTCCAAGGGCCGCCCATGCTTCAGACAGGCCCTCCCATCCAGGTCCTCCACAGGATCCACCAACTTGTGGCCCTTGAGCCTTGCAGAGGAAGAGTGATTCTCCAGGTGGGTCAGACAGTACGAGGAGAGACACACCAGGCAGGACTTCTTGGCCTTCCTCTTTCGCTCTGTGCAGATGTCACAAGCCACTTCTCCGGGCGCCCCGGTGTACTTTTCGGGGTCTTCCTCGGGGGTCTTTTTCATCTGTTCGATGATGCTCCTCAAGACGATGTTCACCCCCGGGGTTTTCCTCAGATGCTCCTTGCACAGCGGACACATAGCGTCACTGTAGGTGAAGTTCCAGTCCAGACATGCCTTACAGAAGGAGTGGCCACAAGCTGTGGTGACGGGATCCACAAACTGATCCATGCAGATGGAGCAGGTTAGATGCCTCTGCAGAGAGAGGGTCTCGCTGGGTGGTGCTTGAGAGGCCATTTCTGTTTAAAGAGAGCATGGTGGGGTTACTCATGATCAGATGTCTATTATGCCTCAGTTTGTGTTGTTTACTTCTGCTTTGCCCTCAAATATTCATCTAAATGTTCAAGAAAAAACTGCTGAAAGAGTTATAGCTACATATCTGAAAACTATTCCACAAATATTGTCGTAGTCACTTACTGGCAGCACAACTTTATTGCAGTATATTATATTTAATGTATTTTTCTGGTCATCCTGGCCATTAACTCTTGGAGTGCCATAGACGAATATATACATCATAGTGGTTTTTCGGCAGCTGGCACAAGAGGGTGCTCTCACACAGCCTATGAATAATTTTGGGGATTCTGGGATTTGTAGTCGGAGCATAAAGAGATGGTATACACCACAGAGATCAATGCAGCGGCAGTGGTTTCGGAGATATAGTACAAAATATTCTGTGGGTCTTGAAATATGACTCAAAATGGCCAAAAACACTGGAACAAGGCACTTTCGGTTTTATGTGATTTATGTGATTATTGCTTAACTATTTCATTTGCTAATTGAGCAACTTATTGACTTTTAGCATATTTTTTTCTCTTTATCTTGGGCTGTGAGTTCTTGCTCTGTAATTTGATACTCAGATACTCACACAATGGTTATAACAGAGTAATAGTGTTTTAATGGCTGATCCATTAAAACTATTAAATTTAATTGTTTCAGAGGTCAGGAGAGGACTTATGAATTCAATGATTTATTCACCGGCTGCTGAGATTTTTAGTTTCAGAACCTCTTTTCTGTATTTGAGTGAGAAAAGAAATCATGTTTGCTTTACTACTTGCTCAGCTCTTTACTGGACGGATTTTAAAAAAGTTACGTTGACATTCGTTTTCTATTTGTTTTCGAATGGAAAACAACATGGAAGCATTAATAAAATCACACTCCTGATCCTGTCTGACATATTTCCAGCAACACCTACTGAATAATACAGCCGTGTGTGTGTGTTTGTGTGTGTGTGTGTTAAATCACAACAATAGAAAACAAAAAACATAAAACAAAAACATTAGTGACACAATATCCCTGTTGAAAACACCTCAGGGATCAACCTGGAGCTTACTTTAGCATGTTTAAAGTGATTTACATAATACATAGAATAATCAGCTGAGGTATAAAAAGGTTCAACAGAAACTCAGTTATGATCTAATGGTTTTTTTGTCCCTTTAAAAGAAACAGTGATGAAGTTCAGTGTTACCTTTCAGCTACTGAAACGCTCCGACAGCCGTCTGCTGCAGTAGAGAGAGAGAGAGAGTGTGTGTGTGTTTTTCCTCTGAGCCGTTCACTTTCATTTCTGCTCAACAGCTCCACCAGTCACTTTCTTTTTTCCTGAAGACGTTTGGCAGCATAAATGAGCAGACAAATCATCTGTGTGTCTGCATGTTCACACACATCAAATATTGACTTGCCAAAAGTTTTTTTTTTTTTTGGACTCACTGAGGTTTTTTTTTTTTTTTGGTCTATTTCTCAACATTGGACTGCTAAACTGAAAGTGATCACAACCCACAAGTTTCAACTTTGAGGGAAAAAAGAATAAACATTGTTTTATTCATCCGTCCAAAGGAAGAAAAGTACAATAAAAAAAACATTAACTTTCATCCATACAGTACATATATAGTCTCAATGAGCCTCTGGCTCTAGCATAGATCAAGCTGAGGTATGGGGTTCAAATCCCGGGCCTGGGGCCTTTCTGTGTGGAGTTTGCATGTTCTCCCCGTGTCTGTGTGGGTTCTCTCTGGTACTCTGGCTTCCTCCCACCATCCAAAAACATGCATGGGGATTAGGTTAATTGGTTAATTTAAATTGACTGTAGGTGTGAATACTTGTTTGTCTCTATGTGTCCTGTGATGAACTGGAGACTTGTCCAGGGTGTACCCTGCCTTTCACCATAAGACAGCTGGGATAGGCTCCAGCACCCCCGCGACCCTATGAGGATAAGAGGTAGATAATGAATATTTATCTACTTTATATTTTGATTTATTGCTTAGGATTCAGTGTGGACAGTAAAGGAAGTATATTATAGTTTGAAGTTTCTTTGAGGTTATCTGTTACTTTAACCTCCTAAAAACCTGACATGGGTCTTGAAATATGACTCAAAATGGGTGAAAACGATGGAACAAGGCACTTCCTGTTTTATAATTACCTTCTTCTTTGCAGCCTCCTTGTTGACAGACATGATGTGGTGACCTCTGTGCTCTGCCCGGACACACATGGCACAGATGCAGGTCTGGTCACTCCTGCAGAACCTGTTCAGCTGCTTCCCATGAGTCCTCCAGGTTCTTCACCACACTGATCAGAAGATGGCGCCTAAGATCTTCACTGCAGTAATGTGACTCCAGGTGAGTAGTGCAGTACAAGGCCAGGCAGTCCACGCACGACTTGACCGCTCGGTGCTTCAAAGAGCAGAAATCACAGGCAACCTCTCCGGCTTTTAAAGGAGCGTCCACCTCCTGCCGTGTTTGGTGTGTTTTGAGCGGTGGCCTGGTGGGGTAAAAGGCCTTGCATAGCGTGCACTGACAGACGGCGTGGATCCTCCAGTATTCAACCATGCAGGCCAGGCAGAGGCTGTGTCCACAGGGAGGGAGGCAGGGCTGCAATAATGCTGCGTTCGTATTGTATCGGAAGTCGGGAGTCGCTGCTGGGAATGATATCACACCCGAGTTGACGATAAACAAGTTGGACAACCAAGATGGACTAAGTCGTAAGTCTCGTAAATTATGACTTGCAAGGACAACACGAAACAGCACAAACTATCACAGAACCTCCAGATATACAACTATAAAAACATTTCATGTCACTTTAAATGATGGCAATTATTCAGTCTGTGGAACGTCACTAAACTCTAATACATTCTGTGTTCTTTGAGGGGAAAAAGGACAATTTACCATGAAAACAAAGTATGGGGATCAGTGACTGGTTGCTTGGTAACAACAAGGAAAAAGAGAATTGGTTTGTACAAAAATCTTTTTGTTATGAAAGATTTCTTAAAAGTTGTCAAATCTTGCCTTATATTGGCATCACCAAACGCAAAAATGGAATGTGATTGACAGGTCGCTGTTTTTTTTTTTTTTTTAATGTTTTTTTTTTTTTAACATCAGCAACATATCCATGAACTTGTCTCCCATTTTTTTCAATTCACTGTCAGTAATTTGTACTAAGTTAGAAAACAAACATTTTCACAACCAATTTCACGCAGTTACAATAAATGTACATTTAAGCTAACAGCTAACAGCTACAACAAAGTTACGAAGCAGTTCCTCTTATATGGAAGTTAATTGTGGACATGCATACAATTAACAGTAGCTACGAAGACTATTATCAACTTCATCTGAAGTTTACATCAAATTGAGGAAGCAAATTTTTGTTGCTAGCTTCTTCCAGGGTCCAGGTAAGTTGTCGCTATTGACTGCTGTCTCTCGGTGATGCTCTGCCACTGCTGATCTTCAGCTAGACCAGGCTTGGAGGCTCCGCCCCTTCACCCCTCCCCTCATGCCCAAATATGGTCAATACAAACTCAATACAAATGTTTTCAAACATAAAATACATCATGGCACCACCCACTAATCTAAGATGGTGATCAAACTATGGGCTTCTTTGCTGTTGTCCAATGGGTGACATCACAATGACTCTGTCCACTATTTATATAAGAGCACAGTTGACAAATTTTTCAAAATATGATTCCGTTTCTTAACCTTTTTTGGATGCGTCAGATTACTCAGTAATGTGTCTTTTTCTGATATTTGGTGGGTTTTGAAGGGTTATATCTTTTAGGACCTTCAAACCACAACTTTACACTGCCCAGTTACTCTTTAGCTGGAGTACGCTTCATTTCACATCAAGGTAATAACCAAAGGCTTGGACTTCTTGGCCCCACTGTACAGATAGAAGTACGGGAAGAGCTTCTCTGTGAAAGACTCTCCTGTGAAAGAATAAATATGGAACTTCCTGTCCACATCATAGAAAGACACTCTGCCTTCATTATAGTCCAAAAACACGCCTACATGTCTTGGCCTGGGACACAGATGAAGGACCGTGTAGGGTGTACAGTTAACTTCATAATCAAAACCACTCTTTCCTATGGCGAAGAAGCCATTTTCTTTCCTCACTAAGGTGCTTGCTTTTCTATTTACTGTTTCTGCTGCAACACCGACGTCCCAGTCAGTTCTCAGGCCCACTTCCACTTCCCAGTAGTGACGCCCCGAGGTGAAGCCCTTCGTCCCTAGAACCATGGGACAGCCGAACCTCCGTGATTCATCATCAGACGACGATGAGGGGTTTGCCATTTTGTTGTACTTCAGACGTTTCCCAAATTCATACACCACAAGGAAGCGACCAGCCGTGGCCGAGTTGAAGGTGACCGACTCTGAGGACATCAAGTTTAGTTAAATCTCTCATCTTTAATAAAAAGTAACTTTAATCAGCAAATAAGTGTGTTATAGTAACTCACCTTTGTATTGTCTCATCCTGGTCAGTTCTGTCAGAAATGAAAACACACCTCAGTAATGGGAATAAACGAGAGACACGTCTTCACTGATGAAGCAAACACAGCAGATATTTACCAGTGTCTGTTAGAGTTTTCACTTGTGATTGGAAAATGTGCACAAGATGAGTCATGGCTCTCCTCAGCGACTGCAAACACAGGTCTGAGTAAACCTTGATCTGAGACCAGTCCTTGGTTTGTGATGTGGTGCTCAGGGACTGCAAAGTCTGAAATGACTCACAAACACATGATCATGAGCGGATAAATTTAATCTTTTATTAAAGGGGAAGTGTCATTTTTTACAAATTGGACCTTATTTCTGGGATAAAATACTGCCATTTACTCACCTATCTTTTAGGCTACCTGTGTGTCCTTCACAATGCCTGAACTAAAATAAAGCATGTATGCGTATGTGACAACATCACAAATAAGTGTTTTATTTCAGGCACTGTGAAGGACACATAGGTGGGCACTAGGGGTCCTAAGTAAACTATGATACGCAGGAAGTAGAGTCTGTTTACAGATGAGAATAGTAATAGTGTAGCCCATCTTATTAAACATCTGTTATTTGAAAAATGGTCAAGTTTGTGTCATTTACTGGCTGCATTTCTGTGCCCCATTCACTCCTGTTAAATGGATATCATCAAATCCAAATATCGTCAGAAATACTCCAAATGACTCCAAAGTGAAATGGGTGGGTAAATGACAGTATTTTATCCTAGAAATAAGGTCCAATTTGTAAAAACCAAAAGCCAATCAAACAAAGCTGGCACAAGACAGTGATGCTCGAATTTACATACGAGTCAAATCCAAAACATAACATCTCACCAAATTTACTTACAGTCTACTAGCAGCAACCATACTTTGAGAAAGGATGCTTCAAAGGGGGTGTGTAGGATTTGGTGGCATTTCGTGGTGTGGTTGCTGAGTTCCTCTCCAATCCTCTCTTTCTGAGACTTTGGTAATGTGAGCTGGCGAGGCTATCCATACCATAATAACTACTTGAGGAGCCCTTGCACTCAGTTTATGTTAAAGTTGAGTGAGCATGGGAGCGAAAAGAAGCTGCAGAAGTAGATAAAAACCTGATGTGAACGTCAACTGACCTGCAGGAGGTGAAGGTGGTCGTCACTTTGAGAGAGCTTCTCCAGCTCTGAGTGCTTCCTCTGCAGCTGGTTGATCTCCTCCGACAGCTCCTCCACCATTGCTTTGTCTTTCTCTTGTGATTTTCTGAGCTTCACTTCGAGGTTTGATTTAAGCTTGGCTTGCGCCACCCGCACATGATCCATCAGAGCACTGAAGAGCTTATCGCTGTCATCAATCTCTTTATTTACTTTTACCTATAAAAAATAAGAATAGAAAGAATAAGAATAAAATCAAGTCATCAGCATAGATTTGCATCAAAGTGTGAAATGTTCCTCAGTAGGCTACTCACTCTGCTCATGTCAGAAGAGTCTGTGAATTCCCTTATCTTTTCCATTCTGTCCCCAATCATCAATTTGATCTTTTCTTTCTTGGACTCAATATTTTCCTGAAATAAAGGATTTCAAGACAAAAAAGATGATTGAGTCAGTCCTGCATTTAAGCCTCTGAGGCGTTAAACAACACAAACTTACTTTCTGCTGAGCCCCTTCTTCTTCAACAGCCACCGTGTTGTGGTATTTGTGGTCCGTCTCACTGCACATTAGACAGATGCACACCTGTTCGTCCTTGCAGAAAAGTTCCAGGATTCGCTCGTGCTTCTTGCACATCCTCTCCTCCAGGTTCTCCACCGGGTCCACCAGCTTGTGTCGCATCAGCGAGGGAACCCTCTGGTGGGGATCCAGGTGGGCTTCACAGTACGACGTCAGGCACACCAGACAGGACATCAGGGCTTTGAAATTCCTCTCCGGGCACACATCGCACCTCACCTGCCACGGTGAATCAGTGATTTCAGGCGTCTCAACTCTCCTCTTCTTGATTTGGACTGATATCTCCTCAATGACTGTGTTCGTGGAGATCTCGGGCCTCATGTGGAATCTCTTGTTACATGTTGGGCAGCTGCATAAGTCGCTCTTATCCCAGTGGTTGCTGAGGCAGGTCTTGCAGAAGTTGTGACCGCAGGGTGTGGTGACCGGGTCGCTGAAGACATTCAGGCAGATCGGACACTGGAAATGATCCTCTGGGACACTGAATGATGACATTATGGACTCTCTGTGGGCGAAAATGGCATTAATGCACTTTATATATTATTATATACTGTTGTCACTCATAACTTGTCGGGTATCGATGTACCAGCTAGCATCAGGATGGACCTTCAGCTGACTCTATTGTACGTCCATCCATGGTCTTATCTATCCGCATTAGGACATGGTGAAAGGCAGGGTACACCATGGACAAGTCGCCAATTCGTCACACATAGAAACACTCACTCACATTTACACCTATGGGCAATTTAAATTAGCCAATTAACCTAATCCCCATGCATGTTTTTGGATGGTGGGAGGAAGCCAGAGTACCTGACATGAGGAGAATATTTTTATCCACTTTGTGTCCAACAACTTTTACTTATTAAACTGTAATGTTGTGACATAACTTCCGTACTTTACCAACACCAGTTATGTAAAAAATTAAGTTTGAAACAGAAACATATTTCAAATGAAGTACTTTTTTTGCCTAAAACTAACTACTAGCTGCTATCATAAGTTGTTTTGTTGTGGAATTGACCTAAAAACTATATAAGCCTACCATGGAAGTTTATCTTGATCTAAAACTAATGAAAGAAGGCGACCTAGAGTGTCACATTTCAAACCACTGGCCAAGCATCACAGTAAAAAGGTGTCAGTTCTTTTTGGATTTTTTTTTTTGCCTTTCTTTTACAGGCACAAAAAGTAAGGGGAAAAGTGCCTAAAAAGTTAGATAAGTCAAAAACTCACATCTATTTTTAGTCTGTTTGCAATGCCAGTCCTGACCCGCCCAATGAGTCATTTTCAGCTTGCACGTATTAATCCTGCATCACATTCTAACAGTTGCATAGCTTAAAAGCAAGAAAGAAATAGCTAAAATAGTTGGAAAATCGACTCACCTGGGTCTTTGTTGTTCTTCTTTAGATTCCAGAAGCCTAAATGGACTCTCACAAGCGAGACAAATGGTTATAATTATGGCACCACACAATTTGAGCCTGGAGACGAGTCCTGAGAAGCTTCACTTACTGTAGTAGGTGTGGTCAAGGGATGTCACTTTACTGAAATGAAACTTAACAGTATTTTCCAAAATCACATGAAGCCATGAATAGGTACATTTGAGAATAGTTCAGGGAACATTTATTGTTATGAATCATGAGCACACTTCTCAGTGAACAACCTTTTGGCATCAATTGCACTTCATTAAAAATCAACATGCAATCATGAAATCAGAGATCTAGAAACTACAGTTTGATGCTTTGAACTGTCATGCAAATAGTTCATTTTAGGAAATATGTGTCTTCACGTTCTTTCAGGGAGTTTTATGAGATGAGCAAAAGCACTGTCGTTTGTGTGGTAAATAATAAGACTGGAAACAGGGAAACAGCTAAAGCCTGAAAATACAACAAAACTGAATTTGTGAATCAGAAACTTGTCAGGCATATGTTACATATTGTGTTTGTTTTTGACGTATCACAAAAATGTTGTGACAATAGTCCATGAAAATCCAAGTACATGGTTTTCACCCAGGAAACCACTTTTTGTACCCCGTAAACTTGTGTTTAAAACTGCAACCATAGTTTTCGCTAACACATAGCAGAATGGTTTAGTTATGTGGGAGTAATTTTGTAGGAGTTGTACTCCAAGTTTAAGCTAAGCTAAGTTCTAGGTTTATATTTATTTACAGACGAGTGGAAAGACAGTGAGATGCATTTTTCCCATATTGTTGAACTCTCCCTTTAAAGCTTTGTGGAACCTCCATGAGCTGACATATTAAATATGCTGAGCTACACTATAATAAATAAACAGAACACGTAAAATACAGGATTTCATCAGAACAAGTTCAGCCACAACAGAATCACGTCCATGAGTGATTGTCAGTGTTTTTCAGTGTCTATCTTGTCCTTAGTTTTGCTTGATCAGGCTCTTCTCATTCACGGGGCAAATCACGATGGTATCGGAGGCTTTGTCGCAGCAGTACAGGTAGAAAAAGGGCAAGATCTTCTCCGTGAACGTGTCTTTGAACGTGTAAATATGGGTCCGAGCCCTCACATCATAAAAGGACACTTGTCCCTCCTCGTAGTCCACGTACACACCCACTCGTTTGGGCTTGGGGTCGAGGGCGAGCGGTGTCGGTGGGGATGTTGACATCCGGTACCCCTGGCCTTTCTTTAAAGCCAGAGCCCAGTAGCCCTGCGTCGTGCTCACGCAGATCCTGCCCTTCCTGTTCACAGAGGACCTGGCCACACCCAAGTACCAGTCGTCCTTATCCCCCACCTGGACCTCCCAGTAATGTCTTCCTGAGGTGAAGCCATCGCGGCCCAGGATTATGACCACCGTGTCGAATCGATCCTGGTGGTCCGGAAGGTCCTGCCAAGCACCCAGGTGTCTCACCTGACGTCTGTCCTGGGAGAGCTGCAGCCAGGGGTTGGCTGAGTCCGGGTCCAGAGTGACGTCCACTGCAGAGACATCAAGATGGGAGAGCTTGTTTTGTTGGAGAGCTTAAAGATGATGAAAGGATTGCACCAAACTTAAAAAAAATACCTGAATATTTCAGAATCTTCTTGATCTCTGTAAAGAAAACAAACAATTATTCTGATGCATGTACTGAGTCCAGCTTTTTTTGGGGATGCCCCAAAAAATCTGGAATGTCAAAAAGAGCAAAAAAGAGTCAACTGGACTTGGTTGAGGTTGGTTTAGACAACCTCAAGCAAGCCCACCTGACTCTTTTTTGCTCTTTTTGATTTACCTCAACCTGGATGACTGAGAACCTGCACAGACAACTGGAATGTCCTACCACTTTCAGCCAGCTTTCCGATCATTTCCTTTAAAGTCGCCTCCAGTTTGGACACGGATCTCCTGATCATGCCGACACACATGTCAGTGGGAACGCTGGTCTCAGACCAGTCCTTGACAGAAGGAGGAGTGTTCAGGGCTGGGAAGCTCTACGGAGAGGAGGAGCTCAGGTTTAATGGAAAAAATCCCAAATCTTGCAAAACATCTTTGCTGTTTTTGTCATTCAAACGGTGTGCATCTACCTGATAAACATATAAGATAATTTCCAAAATGATTGACAAAGCCGATGAACTAATTCATTACCACGATTATACCCTTTTTATAAGCAATGGTTTTGATAAAGGATGCAGTTTTTTGCAGGGAAAACATCTAAACTCTTGGGGTGCCATTGAAGTATTTTGATGTCAAAGTGTTTTTTTCAGCAGCAGGTCGCCAATCACGGTCTCCTGCAGCCTGTGAGTAATTTTGGGGCTTCTGGGAGATGTAGTCAGAGCATAAAGAGATGGTATACGCCACAGAGATCAAAGCAGGAAGTGGAGACGATCAAGATTAGAGAGCAAAACAGAATCTGTATAAAAAGTGGTGATTTTGGTGATGCCTCTACCTCTGATAAAACAAGAATGGAACAAGGTAAAAACAAACATTTTTTTCATGATGAAATAGAGAGTCTCTTCTTTCATTTGAGCTATTCAGTGTTTTCAGAGACATAGTACAAAATATTCTGTGGGTCTAGAAATATGACTCAGAATGGTCAAAAACACTGGAACAAGGCACTTTCTGTTTAAAAAAAGGGCTGGCTCTCAATGAATGAAAATAATTCTGGTATCCCCAGGTTTAAAACGAAATGCTCTCTCTTGCCTTTAAGAAGTGAATGTGGTCGGTTCGAGCCACGTTTTCCAGCTCGCTGTTCCTCCTCCTCAGCTCGGCGATCTCCTGCTCCAGTTCAGTGACGAGGCCTTCAGCCCACCTCTCCGTCTGCCTCTGCTTGGCCTCGATGGCCAGGACCAGCTCAGCCTGAGTCTTCTGGATGGCACGCACCAGCTCTGAGGCGACCTGCACACTTTCCTCGACCTCTCTCTGGGCGCTGGCCTTAAAAACACAGACACAAATGTTGATTATAACCTTTGTGTAAGTGGTTTACTGGTGGTGTTAGTTTCGAGCTGTCTCACTTTGTTTTGTTCCACGGAGAGTTTGATCTCCTCCACCTTTTTCACTCTGTCCTGGATCATCTGCTGGACGTCTATTTCTGTCCTCTTCAGCTGCGCCTGCACACAAACAACTGTGATGACAGCCACTTGGAAAACAAATCCCCATCTTTTATTCTTGCAATTGTTGACCTGTTTTTTTTTTTTTATGTATACGTTTTTATTCTTTATTTTTGTATGCACTTTATTTTCGTGTATGAGATAACTTCCTGTCATGACGTTTTGTTGTTTCATGATCTGCTTTATGTTAAGAGGTATGGTGTGTTGTCAGATGAGTGTGTCGTGTTTAGAAACACAGTTTGCAAACATCACACTCTTTATCCAGCTTTCATTTCTTTCATTTGAAAGCCAAAGTGCTTCACCTGGCAGAGCGGAGGTGCGGAAGTTGTTCTGGATTTACGATCAGCCCAAATCGTGACTTTAACAACAACAAAAAACAATGTTAACTCTATGAGTGCCATGGAGGTATATGTACGTCAGTGTTTTTTCGGCGGCTGGCACAAGAGGGCGCTCTCACACAGCCTGTGAGAAATATTAGGCCTTCTGGGAGATGTAGTCGCAGCATAAAGAGACGGTATACACCACAGAGATCAAAACAGGAAGTGGAGACGATCGAGATTAGAGAGTAAAACAGAATCTGGATTAAAAAGTGGTGATTTTGGTGGAAGTGTCCTCTACTCTACCTCTGATAAAACAAGAATGGAACAAGGTAAAAACAAGCATTTTTTTCATGATGGAAAAAAAAAAAAATATATCTATATATATATATATATATATCATATCAGAAGAAAAAGTATGGCGATATATTGCCATGTCAATGTTTTTTCTCACCCCTAGTTACCGTAAGATCTGGACAACATTGAGTCCGTCTCACCTTCTTCTCCATCCACTCCCTCTCCACAGGGACGGTGTAATGCGACCTGTGGTCCGTCTCCGTGCACAGCACACACACACATGTCTGGTCCTTCTTGCAGAACAGTTCCAGCAGCCGCTCGTGCTTCGGACACATCCTGTCCTCCATGTTGGCGACGGGCTCCATCAGCTTGTGCTTGGTGAACCTGGCGGTGTGAGACCTCAGGTGCTCCTCGCAGTAGGAGGTGAGGCACACCAGGCAGGATTTGACCGCTTTTGGCCTGCCGTCACCGAGGCAAACGTCACACAGGACTTCCTCCCAGGATGGTAGTGGAGGCGAGGAAGGAGCGGAGATTTGAGGTGAAGGTGGGGGGGATGTTTGAGGTGGCAGTGATGGAGGCCCCTGAGCTGTGGCTCGGGGCGATGGAGGCGGGGAGGTCTGGGGCATCGCCACAGGGGGGATTAATGGTGGTAAATCCTCTGGAAGTGCCTTTTTCTTCCTCCTCTCCTCCTCCTGCTGCTTCTCCTTCAGCTCCTCCAGAAGCTGCTGCTTCTGATCTTCCTCTAAAAGCCTCTCCTCATCCTCCTGTTTCCTCCTCTCCATCGTCCACGTCTTCCCCCCCTTCTCGTCCGCACCTTTAATCCTGATCTCCTTGAACTGCTCGGCGATCTCCCTCAGGACCGTGTTGATGCTAATGTCGGGCCTTTTGTAGAAGGACTTCTTGCACATGGGGCACTGGTACAGAGGGCTGCTTTTCCAGTATCCCAGGATGCAGCCCTGGCAGAAGTTGTGTCCGCAGGGGATGGACACGGGGTTGGTGAAGACGTCGAGGCAGATGGAGCAGTGCACCTGCTCTTCAGAAAGGTTGCCAGTGGCGGCCATTCCTGCACGGCGGAGAGGCAGGGTCATTTTCAGCGCAAGCAACCAGGCTGTGAACGGGGCATCAGACCTGCTGTGATATCGAGGTCGCTGGGGTTAGATGGCGTCACGTCATCTGGGGTCGTTTTCATGCAAATGTACCAAGCAAAGTGTGACAGGGCTCATTTATTGTTACAAATATGTGAAAAAAACAGCCAAACTGCTCTTTCTTTTTTAATAAATGAGCCTGAATCTTTGGGGAGTTTATTTTAGTTTGTTCATTTAAAGACATTACATTAAATCCACCATATTTCTTCCATTTATTTTATTCCATATATATTTCCTCTCTTCTCTCTCTTTGTTTCATTTTAATTTTGTATTATTTTTGTATGTTTATGGTTATGTACAGCACTTAATTGCCTTTGTGTCCAATATATGCTGTATAAATAATCTGATTAATGCTGATTTATTGATTTTTAAGAGACAAATCAGGTTCTATATATGAAAATATATCTAAATATATATACATTTGTGTATGTATATATACATATATTACATATATATGTATACATACATATAGGTGCATACATCTATATATACTGTATACGTATATATACAGTATATATATGTATATATATATATATATATACATATATATACATACAGAGATATATACATATATATATATATATACTGTATATATTTGCTGTTTAATTAAATACAAACATAATGTAAGCAAACCTATTTGATAAGAATTAAGGTACTTAAATTTTGACCGAGAAGCTTAAAACTTTTTGTATGAATTAAATTTAATATTATTTGAACTTATATATATATATATATATATATATATATATATATATGTTGGCATTCATTGCAGCTACTTCTGCACCACCGATATATCTGTGATAAGCTAATCTTTGCTTTTCAGATGAGTCATGTCTTTACTTGAGCTAAATATATCCTGCTTTTTAAATTGGTTTAAAGGCAGCTTGTCTGTGAAGCTGTAAATAAGTGAGTTTGACTTTTGACACAAGTGGCTCTCTGCTCGAGGCCCACATGGACTCATTCACAGCACATGAGATTAACATCTTTCCAAAAATATTGGCGACCTGCTTTTCAGTGCTTACTCTGCTCTAAACAAGATTATTTTGACATGGAAACACCTCGAGAGAAAAATCTAAAAAAAAAATACAAATTTGTAGCAACAATTGAAGTCCCTTCTTGAACTGCGGTGCAACAGAATAAAATCTGTGTTAATGCTGATGGTTAAAAATACCAACAGCACTCCCCTAAAAGAGCGACTGGTGCACAGAGATCAGATGTGACAGGAAAAGACATGAAAACGCAGGACGGGACAAGGAAAAGCAGAAACAAGTGGACACTCACCAGAGAGCAGCTGCCTCCAGTCTCTGCTGTGCACTGATACATGAGACAGGCTGCGACCACTGCCACCTCCAACCCAAAATATACCCCCTCCCTCCCTCCCTCTCCTTTTACCCCAGATACAAATTTATACCCCCCTGGCCACAAGACGAACAGCTTTAACCCTTTAGAGAATAACAGCAGTCCAACAACACAAAGAGAAGTTCCACTTTGAGCTCAAATGTCGACCTTTCGTTTTGTTAAAGATTCAATTAGTGATTTGTGTCAATAAAAACACAAAGCTCTTCTTTAATGCACTGAGGTGTTTCTGATATTTTGTCTAGAAATTATCCTCCATTTTTGCTTTAATCTGTTTGGAGGTGGACTAAAATTTGGGGATCACCATTTTGAGGATAGATAAGTGCTGGAATCGACCTGTTAGACCACAGGTGGGCAAACATTTTGATTTGCGAGCCATAATGTGTTCAAAAATTTGTCAAAGGGCCAGTATATATATGGTATATGTTACAAATTAATACTTTAACGATGCTCTTTGGTGGATTATTTGTTTGCTGAATTACAGGAGAAGCTTGGACACATTCAGAAAAGATGGTTAAAATAATTTCATCAGCAATTTTGATCATTAGTTATGACTGCGTTGGTAGTTTCCTTGATTTTTTGAATGGAGTTCTGCTTCATGACCTTCTTTAGTTGTTACGCATTTCAGGCAGTTTGTCCCATTAGACTTACCGTCATGCATGCTGTCGAAGCCCTAAATATAACATCATTGAATTTAATAGTACAATTTGGACAAGTTCAGCAGGCCGTATATGACCCACGGGCTGTAGTTTGTCTGTGTTAGACTTTAAATTTAAGTATAAAAGAATGCATCATAAAAGATTTAGCAGTGAGATTATTACACGAACACAAACTTTAAAGGTGCAGTGAGGTAGATATGGCGGCGTCTAGTGGTTAGGTTGCAGATTGTAACCAACTGACACTTCTCCAACTGAACTTCTACGATCTAAAACACAGCAATTCATATTTTCAGGTTATTATACACTAAAAAAAACATACTTATTCATATTATATTTTGTTTCTGCCAATAGAGCCAGGACAATTATAAGGAGGACAATTAAATCTATTTTAGCTTCTCCAGAGTCTCAGATATGAAACTAAAAAAACAAATCACTCCCACACAGGTTGAAAAAAAACTTTGTTTGACACTGATCATCTTTAATAAACAAGTTCAGATAATTTGTTCAAAAGCTAATATAAAAAAAACAGAACATACAGTAGATCCATGGTCCTGGATCAACAAAAAGTATAAAAACAAATATCAGAGTCCTACTGTATCCACAGACAGTTTACATCTTTTTAAATTTAATTTCTTTAATCTTGTAAAGTCTCAAAAGCTTCTTAACTAAGACAGAAAGCGACAGAATACAGCTTTGTTTCAAAGAACCACAGGTGTGCTATAGAATAATCCTCTGGAGTCGTTCACATGTTTGTACGTCAGTATATCTGTTTATTTTACACATAAGTTGACAGAACAGTGTACAGCATGAAGGGACTATTGGCTGCTTTGACAGTCAGTGTCTTGGTCAGCGGCCTTCACAGGATCTCTATTGAGTCTGAATTTACAGGAGTTTTGACACATTGACAGATTTTATAAATCTATACAATACAACATGCAAAAGGCCCCACCACCTGTCCTGTGTGGAAACAAGACTCTCACGATTAAAAAGTCGTTTAGTGTCTTTTTTTGCTGGAGTTTGTGTATTTGAGTATTTTTTTATAATTATTTTATGTCCCTTTTTGGTCGTCCTGAGTCCCTTTGAAGTTCTTTTGTCTTTTTGTGATTTTGAGTATTTTTGTCATTGTTTTGTGTTTCTTTGAGGCTTTTTTGCATGTTTTTTTTTGCATTTTTATTATTTTTTTTTGAGAATTTTTGTCATTTTTTGTGTTTCTGTGGTCTTTTTGTAGTTGTTTTATCTCTTTGTGGTCTTTCTGAGTATTTTTGTCATTTTTTGTGTTTCTTTGTGGTCTTTCTGAGTATTTTTGTTATTGTTTTGTTTTTCTATGGCCTTTCTTTAGTTGCCTTTTGTTTTTATGTATTTGTTTAAATATTTTTTAAATATTTTTTAATATTTTTTGTCATTTTTTGTGTTTCTTTGTGGTCTTTTTGTAGATGTTTTGTCTCTTTGTGGTCATTCTGAGCATTTTTAGTGTTTTTGTGTTTCTTTGTGGTCTTTTCTCTTTGAGTAATTTGTAGTTATTTTGTAGTCATTTCGAGTATCATCCTGGTGTCTTTTTGTGTGATGTTTACCCAACACTATGTCTGGTGTACCCATCCAGTAATCCATCCCTTGTAGTTGGTACTTATGATATGCAAACCTTTGTTTTTATTTCATACTATATACTGTAAATTGTTTGAGGTAAAGTGCTTTAGCAAACAAATAAAACTGTCGTAACGTCAGCTCGTTGAGAAGAAAAAAAATAAACAAAATAAAAGGACAAAATCAGATAAGTATCCAGAAAAGTATTCGCACTTTGCACCAAATATTTATGCCGATATTGGAGATATTATAAAAGTATAAATGTACTCTTGCTTGGCGGTCAGTCTCAGGTGTGTTTAACAGGACTTATAACAAGAGGAGCAGAGTTCTTGCCGTCCTGGTGGAGACAGGGGCTGAAGATCGGATACAGAGTGTCGTTAAAAGTGTCGTTGAAGGTGAAGAGATGCAGACGCGCCTTTACGTCGTAGAAGGAAATCTGGCCTGCTTCGTAATCCAGGAAGATTCCCACTTTACTGGGTTGGGACTGCAGCTGTAGAGTCAGACGGGACGACGCCAACGCCTTCACCTCGCTGTTCTTCAGCCACAGGCACCAGTACCCCCCTTCAGGGCTCAGCTTGATCTCGCCCTTACGACGGGCCGAGGAGCTGGCCATGCCGAGCGTCCAGGCTGTCTTGCGTCCTAAGTCCACCTCCCAGTAGTGACGCCCGGAGCTGAGGCCTTCTCGGCCAAGGACGAAGAGCGCGGGGCTGAAGCGCTTCGGACTCTCCGAGTGGGTGGTCTTACGCTCTTCGTATCTCACCTGCCGACCGTCTTCAGACACAACCAGGTGCTTCTGGGCCGTGGCGGGATCCAAGATCACCTCACCTGGACAGAAGAAGCCCATTAATAATAATAATGATATTTCAGCTGAATGGCAATAAGTAGTTTGATGCAAAAAAAAAAAGACAAAAGGTCTGAATCACCGCTGTCAAAAATGTTCTGGTTTAGCCTTTACGGAAAATGGACAAAAAATGGTGATTTTGGTGAAAGTGGCCTCTACTCTACCTCTGATAAAACAAGAATGGAACAAAGTAAAAACAAACTTTTTTTCATGATGAAATAGAGAGTCTCTTCTTTCATTTGAGCTATTCAGTGTTTTCAGAGTCATAGTACAAAATATTCTGTGGGTCATGAAAGATGACTCAAGGCACTTTCTGTTTTATAAAACGACTGGCACTCAAAGAGTTAAAAGGGACACATTAAGCTCATTTCCAGGTTTGCGTTTGTATTGTTTGAATATACCATGATATGTTCCCTTTAATTCTCAGCAAACTGATTCTGAGTGTCACCAAAAAACTGCACCAATACCACAATGTAAAAATACAAGCACTCAAAATACTACATATTAAAAGTATTTAAGTATTATCAGCAAAATGAGCATCAGTGGACAGTAAAGGATCTCCCACAGTCCTAAAGGGATTCATTTTTGGTGATTGATCATTAATTTGGAAGTCTTACTTACTTGAATAGTTCTGCACTTTCCGGAGCTCTGAGAGAAAAAAACAGAAAGATAGAGAGTCATTCAAAGTCAAAGCAGAAAGCAGAGTGGGTGGTAAATATGTCCGTCTAATCCAGAGCTTTAAACACTTGAGACATGTGCCGCCGTCCGTCAGCTCACCACTCGTATCCAAGTGGTGGCAGCCATCTTGTCCTGCGACTATGAGTCACTTTTCTATTTCAAAATGCTCACACAGTGACCCAATTTGCACAGGAAGTGTGGCAGTTATTGGACGAAGTTATCAGGTTTTATTAAAAAAAAAACACTAAAATTTGTTGCAATTCTGTTTAGTTTCCTGTCGCTTATTTACTCTTATTTTGAAAGTATACAGTCGACTGTGCGTCTCTTATTTCCTGCATTTTGTTGTACAGGGTATAACTGAATAAAAACAGGAGGAACACAAACAGCAACAATGCAATAGAGCTTCATTATGAAGCTTGTGCTGATTAGTTATCATCGTCCCACCAAAATAAAAGGTTGAATGTTAACTTATTGTTGAATTACTAGCTGTTTCTTTTATTATGTCCAGATGCTAATTGTTGTTATCAGAGCTTTTTGGGGGGGGGGTGTCTCTAAAATTACTAATGCTATGAGCAGGGGCGTCGCTAGCGATATAGGGCCCCGTGAAAAGAAATGCTACTGGGCCCCCACATAGGAAAAATTTTGAGAAATATAAATATACATTTAGTGTTACCAGTTTCATTGAAAAATGCATTTGTGATTAAAATAATGATTGTTGGTCAAGACTTTACTGCCATCATGGGAGCTCAGACCCTCCTTAATTCAAATATACTGATAATTACCTTTCCCGTACAGTCTCTTCAGCTCCTCCTGGAACTTCTCCACCAGGCCGCTGACGGAGGACCGGATGGTCCCCAGGAAGAGGTCAGTGTTGATGCTGACCCCCGACCAGTCGGTGGGTTCAGGTGGAGGCGACAGCGACGTCAAGTTCTCCAGGGGGGAAAGGAAAATTCAAGTAAGGTAAGGTGAAAACTTAATGATCCCTCATGAAAAACGGCACAGTAAATATGTTTTATCGCTATAAATCTCACTATAGAAGCATCCAGTTTGTGCTTCCTCTCATAATATCTGAGATAATTCTGACTTCAAAGACATCTTTCATGAAGGGAAAAAAAAATCTGCATTTTATCTACATAAACAGTACAGGGTAAAAAACACAAGAGGGAGAGAGGGACTTCCATAACAGCTGGCTCTGTTCATTTGAGGCTTTTGATGTTATAAATCTCCTACTGCAGCTGGAGCAACCATCAAGCTCTACCGGATAATTAGTGGGATATACAGAGCTTAACAAACGTATTATTCCACCACCGCTGCCCTAAATTAACAGTACTGCTGATTACCAAAGTATTATTTTATATTTCTGTGATTGTTAATCCACCAGTATGTGCAAGCTCTTTAATCCAAATGATATATTTAATGCTAAAATATAATTGCTGTTATTCATGATTTTTTTTTAAATTTACTGTTTTACAAAAAAAGCTGAAAGAAATATTATTAAATAATAATAAATTCTGTCATTCCTGAACAGAAAAATGTAATTAAAAAAAAAAAAGGGGTTAAATTCAGTTTAAATTCCTCACTTCTGTTTACAATGGTGAAGAGTAGGGAACTCAGTGAGGAAGAGAGTCTAGAATAATAATAGAAAATCTGTCTGTCACATTTTCATTAGCAGCTTTCAGACTTTCATCAGCTCACTGTGTCCTAAATGCATATCAAGCGTTTGTGGATATACAAACATGACTAGTGAAGTCATCCTTGATGTGCCAGCGTGCATTTTTAAACTTCGCAGAGGTTTCAAATATTGATCAAGTGCCACCAGAAGTGGGGCGTTAGCGTGCTACCTGCAGGAAGACTACTTTGTCCTTGGTGTGGGCGTGGGCCTCCAGCTCGCTGCTCCTCCTCCTCAGCTGGCTCAGCTCGTTCTCCAGGCCTCGGGCCAGCTCCTGAGCGTGGCGCTCGGCCTCGCGTTGCCTCGTGGCGATCAGCTCCACCAGCTCCGCCTGGCTCTGCTCCACCAGGCGCTGCAGCTCGGCGTACACCTGCCAGCTCTCTTCCAGCTCCTTCTGAGAGCTGGTCTGCAGGCGAGAGGCAGAACATGGACGTGTTAAAGACATTTTAATGTCTTTTTTTAATCATTAAGTGTGGTATAAATTCTGTTCAAGCATCAAAAATGCTCAATCCGCAGAGAAACACATAAATAGGATCTCTTTCATTTCACCATTACACCTTTTTAAACCTAAATATTCTTGATGTTTCCCAGTTTATTTCCTGTTGCAGTGAATGTGAGCGACATCAGCTGACGGGAAACATGGACCCAAGCTGTTGCCTAGCAACCCCCTTGATTTTGAAGTTCTTTTTCAATGAGCTAAAACTGAGCGTTTCAATCAGAGGGTGAAAACATGCATCTTCAAGCAAACAGCATGACAAAAATAAATGTTTTCTTTGTTTTTTTTACTTTCAAGCATAAAAACATATTCCAGTAGAAATTAGTATGCACCTGAAAATTAGCAAAATATGGGACCTTTAAGTTGGGATCAACTTACATAATGTAATAACTTGACTCTACTATCTGTACACATCAAGGTCAGGTTGTCAAATGTCCTCTCTGAGAATAATAACCCTGATGATGTCACAGTGATGTCATCAGGGTTATCGCAGGCGTGTACAGAATTGCAAACTTAATTAGGTGCCTCATGGGAAACGTAGTGCCTCGTACTATCGTACAGAGGGACTGGCATTCCTCCATTGAGAACTGATTTCGCACAGGAGACGTGATCTGATTTTACCAAATCGCTAACGTTTTGTCGTGACGTATGTAATGCGCCGCTAGCATTCAGGCTAGCTAACTCCCTCGCTACTAACGGAGCTAACTGAAAAATAAGACTTTTCCTGAACCCCGTGGGGAGTAAAGCTAAAACCACGACATCTTTGCCAGCAATAAAACATTCATCTTGCTCTGAATATTTGGGAGGCTAGCCAAAATGAATTGAATGGCTTCCTTCACTTCCATCTCCACCGCCATAACCAAACTACAACCAGCTAGACTACAACGCAAATGCTGCGCATTCGACGTCATCGTTAACACCCGCCCCCCCACCATTTGCTGATTGGCCCGGTTGGAATTCGTCCTGAGGAATTGAGTCCAAGGGGATCAAAACCAGATGTAATCTGTAGGGAAATGATAATTGAGTGGAAGATTACGGAGGGCTACGACCAGGCCAGATTAATTATATCATATTTTTTGCTCGTTTTAGGTCCTATGTTTATATCCTCTTTCTTTATGTCCCATAAATCACGTAAAATGCTTTTGAGGGCGTGATATGAATAAACTGGCCTCGCCTACATTGTTCACATATCTGTGACTGGTTTGAAAATAAAAACATTAAAAACCAAACCTCGTCCAAACAAATTAACCTGCGAAATGCTACAGTTTCATCAACGTCTTTGTTATGCAAGTGTCAGTCTGACGCTCGTACAACTGGACCAACAGGTTTACTGTAATCCTCCAGCCTGCACAGGTGTCAATATTACGCTCCTATTTCCAGTCTTTATTCTCTGACAAAGAGAAAAAACTATCCTGTAGATTAAGGTTCATGTTTTTGATTTTCTGGTTAATTTTGTTTAATCCCGTTTATGACTCCTCTCTAAACTCTGATTATCTTTGTCTCCATGTCTACCAGTATCATGAACATGTGCTGAGTGTTTGCACAGTACACAAACACACTGACGTCCTCTGGTAACTTCATCCTCATTGTATTTATAAAAATAGATGAAAGTTCCCCTGAGCAGGAAACCAAGAGCAGCTCTAAACCTGGAAATTTAGTTTCAAAACCTCATGAACATTTCAGCCGTTTTACAACTAATATGAACAAAAGCAGAGTAATCCTCCATGTTTTCATCTCATGTCCTCCAGTTATAAGGTTTACTGTGATGTAAAAACAAGGCGTGAGAGACTGAAGCTAAATGTTTGGGCTGGTCGCACCGGTTGGACGGCCTCAGACGAGAGAGACAAACAAGACGAGAGGTTCAGAACGATGTGGACGTCGCCTGGATCAGAGCTCGAAGTGCAAATAAAGTTTTACGGCGCTAAAGTTAGACAAATATTCAACAAGAAACACCACAAACTGGGATTTAAGAACACATGACATGCATGTAATGGAATATGTAGGGTCCATTTTACATATTTGGGGCAAATTACAGGTTAAAATCAATATTTTTAATATCATTTCTTAATCATTTTTAAACAACATGTATCCTAAAGGAAACTACAATATTTATACTATGATATATTCTTGTTTTTTGCTTGTTATTTTTTTTCCAATAAAGAGCTTAGCTGTCTTTTGGAAAGGCTGTTATTTTTAGTGTTTTCATATCCATCATAATAAACACAAAGCTCTTAATTTGCCATTTTTAAAATGTTAGGGGAAAAATTCATTGGTTCATGTAAATTTTTTAGCCTGATATTTAGCTAGAGAATTGAAGGCGTCAGAATGGACTAAAAAATATTATTAATTGAATAACTCTCACTCAAATTTGTGATGCCAAAGGGTGAAAATGCTCCGAATTGGGAAGAATAAAACTCATTCACAAATAACAAAGTAAACAGACGTGATGACATCACAAGACGCACTTCTCCAGTTTCTGGCTTGGAAAAGTTGATTGGACTTTCCTCCACCACCGAAATAACAAACTGGAACTCTTCTTATAAGTTCTTCTAGCTTCCTGTGTTAATTTTTATCAATATAAATGCATGTTACGACTATTACGTCATCCTGCTGACACTTCATTTCTAATCCCCTCAGATCAAACACTGAATTTGTGGATTTAATCACATGGAAGCGATTATAACATCACATTGTATAATAAGACTGATGTTATAACATGTATGGAAGTAGATCTGTGCCATCTGATTTGAAATTTGAATCAGACTTTGAATTTCAAAACTATCAAATTTCTACCACCCATTTTTTAAATTTTTTAATTAATTCAGTGTAAAAAAAATTCAATGAATCAAAAATATTTAGTTTTTAAAAATTCAATGTAAAGAAAAAACATTTGGTGTAAAAAAAAATTCAACACCGAAATAAATCTGGCTTGAAAAAAAAATTAGTATCAAAAACTGCAAAAAAAAAAAATCAGTGTAAAAAGAGATCTAGACAACATCAGGGTGACCAGGGAGAAGCAGTCGATATTATGGGTCATAATTATTGATCTGTATCTATGTTTTTTATACTTTTTAGTGTATTATATTATATTCCTAGATTGGGATCAATAAAGTAATTCTATTTTATTGTATTTTATAAAGGAATCGTCAAAATGGCGGCTGAAAAAACTCTTGAAATTTGACACCAGATCTTTCAGTCATGCTGTGTTTTGACCCTCAGGGCTCCGATACCACACTCTCAGTTTAGTTAACGCTCACCTTGATGACCTTGATGGATTGTTTGATATCATCCAGTTTCTTGACTCTCTCCTTGATCAAATGTTTGAGCTCCGACTTCTTCTTACCCACATTAATCTGCGACATGAAAAACAGGATTAACGTGATGTGAAAATCAAAGCGGGAACACTTCCTGAGGCTCGACAATCTGCGCTCACCATCTTCTTCTTCCACTCGTGGTCGACGGAGACGATCTCGTGGGACTTGTGCGTGGCCTCGGCGCAGGCCGTGCAGATGCAGGCATGGTCGGTGCGGCAGTAGACCTCCAGCAGACGCTCGTGTTTCTTACAGATCTTCTCCTCCAGGTGGAACGTGGGTTCGATCAGACGATGAGACGTCAGAGACTTCACCTGGGAATCAGTAGACGTAACCTTTTAATTTTGTTAGCCTCACAGCATGTCATATTTTTGCAAAACTGAGATATCATAAAAACAGTTTCTTTGTTTTTTTATCTCTGCACTACGTTTACATATATATATATATATATATATATATATATATATATATATATATATATATATATATATATATATATAGGTTTATGTTTATATGTCTATATGTCATGCACCAAGTACCAGGTTAAATTCCTTGTTTGTGCAATAAACTTGTTTCTGATTCAGAATCTATCTACAGTATAGCTTTTCTTTTACAATTTTGTTGTCTTTTTTGTTCACACATCTGGTTTTAACTTACTATGTTTATGTGTGTTAAAAGTGTTTTTGCATCTTTTCTGAAAACCTTGACTATGACTTTTTTTTTAACAATTCGATCTTTAAATGAGTGAACAGCGGTAGCTTTGGCATCCTAACGATCCTTCATCACTGGAAACTGTTGCACAGAAAAAAAAACATTTAGAAACATTTCAATCCCATAAAATTTATTGAAAATAAAATATTCCACAAAGTCATATAATGTGAAAAAATACACTGTGTTGGATTAGAGGAAAACATGTACGGTACATACTGTATGATGCACAAGACATCTACAATTTAACCTTCACCTATTTCAAATATGTCATTATATGTTACCGCAGTAACAGCTGAAGCAGCTTATACACATTTATACATAGTATATAATATAGTAGTTTATACTCTAGTAGTATATATAGTCGTGATCTACACACATCCAACAGTACAACATTCATGTGCAATATTCACATTTATTATTCGAGCAAAACTCTTGATTTAATTCCACTTAATTTTCATTGACAATGTGCAATATATTTTCCTCTGTTATTTAATTTGTTTTGTTTTATTTTAACTTATTACTATTATTTGTTTCATTGTTATTTTATTCATTTTATCGCCTTATTTTTTCATTTTATTTTTATATAAATGTTACGTAAACGTTGTTCTAGTGTTGCTGTAAATTTCACTACTGTGGGATTAATAAATGTTTATCTTATGTTTTCTTATGTTATCTTATATCTTATCTATATAAGGTAGTTTATAGTATGGTATATACAGTACGTGGTGGTTTATTAAGTTCCAAATTAAGTTTAATGGGAATGCTCAAGTACATAAATAATAAAGTAATTAAGTAAAAGCATTCAAACATTTTTAGAAGTAATAAGGACTAATAAAACTGAGCAGAGAGAAAGGCAGTGTGCAGAGGAGAGCTGACCTTTTTATGATGTCTGAGGTGGACCTCGCAGAACGATCCAGGACAGTTCACACAAGACTTGAGGGCCTTGACCTTCCTTCCAATGCAGGCGTCACAGGGAACTTCCCCAGCTTGGGCAAACTCCCCAGTGTCGGGCCCCGGGGAGCCGGCGTGACTCGAATCAGAGCTCAGGTTCATAGTGGATCCCCTGGAGGCTGCGGCTCCCCCGCTGGCCCCTCCTCCGGCCCCCCCGGCCCCTCCGGCCCCTCCAGCCAGCATCAGCCCCTGGAACTGGGACGAGATTTCTGCCAGCACCCTGTTGACGCTCATCTCTGGCTTTTTGGAGAAGCTCTTCTTGCACATGGGGCACAGGAACTTCTTGCTGTGGTTCCAGTAGCCCTGCAGGCAGGCCTTGCAGAAGCTGTGGCCGCACGGCGTGGAGACGGGCTCCACGAACACCTCCAGGCAGATGGAGCAGCTGAACTGGTCCTCAGAGAGGACCCGGCCTCCTGGAGAGCTCACGCCTGCAGGACGTGACGTAGTCAAGTCAAAGTTATGAGCTTAACACGCACAATACAAATGAATACAGCAGTAATGATAAAACTAACAAATCTATTTTTGATAATTTATTAATAGGTGAGGAGGAATTTTCCAAGAAATAAAAGTCTAAATTCTGGGATTCCAGCTTCCTAAATGTGAATATTCCCTATTTTCTTTCCTCCTCTATGACAGTAAACCGAAAATCTTTGAGTTGAGACAAACCACAACATTTGAGGATGTTGTCTTGGGCTTTTTGGAAACACTGATTGACCAACTTATTGATTAATAGCTACGTCAATAACTAGTTGCAGCCCCAAACATAATGTGCACATGGTACCAGTAAAAGAGTCGCAGCACAGTACATCTAAAATATTCTTAAGCCCTCCCCTAAATAATACGGTGAATTTTATTTCATTTTTTTAACAAAGACATAATGTGATTGTCACATTCTGCATAAAAGCATTCATGACAAAACAACAGTACAAAGAAATATATTGATTTGCGAATTAATTACACCAAAAAACACTTTATTTTTTGATTTACATCAATAAAAAAACGTTAAAGAAATGCTTAAAAAAGATCAAGTGGCCCTGATGGCAGTGGCATCATTAGGCATATTCTTCTTCTTAAGCCCCCTTAAATAATTTGATGTTATTTTGTTATTTTTTACAAAAAAGTGCAGAAATACTGTGTCCACAGTATGAGTTTAAATAAAGAAACATATAACCTTGCATTATTCATAAATCCCTTAAATACAGTCCGCCCTCCCCACGTGGTTGAAAAATATGCGCTGAAGTACCCCCGTTTGGCAAAACACACTAAACTGCCCGCTTAGCTTGTTAAAACATGATAAACCTAATCACACCCCCCTCACCTGGGGGCTAAGCCCCCCCGTCCTTAAAACCTAGCGACACCCCTGGCTCCATCCTCACCAGCCTGCCTCAAACTCCACTCAAATCAACTCATTATTCAACAAAACCACGTGAATTTTAGTCCTCTGAGACTTCGGCCTGCTTCGATCACACGGCGGTGACGTCAGAGAGTGACGAGGCAGAAAATTAACTGTCTCAGGGGGGATTTCAGGAGAGCGGTGCATCTTTAATATTTGACGAAAGCAGAGAGGGCATCTATGACGCTGACGAACAGCCGATGTGATTGAAGTAAAACTCAAAGGTCACCCTTCATTGAGGTCATAACGAATCACACAAACACAAATTATTAGCACACCGAGTCTTTTCACACAAGCAGGAAGTGGATTCAAGAGCGTCATTCAGCTCACAGATAGGTGAGGAAACTATGTGAAGAATGCAGCCCTGCTACCTTCACAGCAGCTTCAAAAGAAAACACAGCAGCTCCAACTGGAAATTCACACCCAACAACCACAAATAAAATACTTATTTTATTTATTTTATTCAAATGGACTAGATTTTATGTCAGAATGATATAGTTTAAACACGTGAAGCATTATTTCAGGACATTAAAACAAATAAAGCAACATGATCATTTGAATCCCAGCTAAACAAACACATATTTACATTTATTTTCATATGTGAGACTGAAAAAGGTTTTATTTTGAAGAATTCTGTTTCACAGCTCAGTTTCTCTTCTACTGAACATATGGAACAAAAACCAAAGAAAACCATCATATTCATAATAAAAAGTCTAAACGTATGTTGTCCCACAGTTACTTGAAACACTATTAAAAAGATATATACAATGAGATAAACTTACTCTGCATGTTTTCCTCTGACGTGGAGCTGTGTAGTCCTTCTCTTCATGCACTTTGCTATGATAACACAGCAACAGGTGCTGCTGCTCTCTTCCTGAAACCTGAGGTCCTCCCACTCTTGGTGTGACACACCCAGACGTTCACACATGCCCTCCCTTTGTTATCACACTCTGATTTCTACCAGCGTACATATGCAAAGACCCTGAATCCTGCTGTGCTGTTTTCTCCAGGTCTGTCCCTGATAGCAGAGGGTCAAAATGTGTTTTCTCTAGTTTCTGCTGTTGAGGCGCTCTAAAAGAAATCAGCTAGTAGAAAATGATTGCATGCCAGAAGGTCATGGGGTCATAAATCCACTTCATTCACCTTCTTTATGACTCTGATAAGTATCACACTGGTATAAGTTTCTTGGCTTGAAAGATGGTGTGGTAATTTCATTCTATTTTTTGGGTAATGTGTGATTATCTGAAGGCTGTTTTCTATTTTAGAATGGAAAAAAAAATGCATTTGCACACATTTTATTTATGAAGTTTCAGTTCCTAAACTTTCATCTGGTAATATACAAGAATTTCATGTTACAATGACAAATTGTTTTTTAAAAAAAACACCAAAACTATATCTAAATAAAACAATTGACATATCAAATTAAATAGATCAATGGAAAATGTGATTTATCTTATAAAATGTAGTTAAAAATACATACAAACAAATATGTAAAGAACACAAGAATATGATATAAACCTGAAACAAATAAATTTATGTCAGATTCCAGATTTTTGGTGCACTGAGTTTAAAGGGGAGATATTGTGAAAAGGTATTTCATGGGAGAGAAATTATGTGTTTTTTGAACATTAATGTATCTAAAACATTTTTAACCTTAAAAATATCATTATTATATTTCCTTGGACTGAATTGTACACACAGAAGCACTATGCTGTACAGACATATGCGTTTATGATATGAAATTATAAGAGAAAACATGACCAATTGAATTGAAATGAATCAATAAATTAAACAACACAGATGAACCATGACATCGTAGCGTGTAGGTCTATGCATAGCTGTATATGTAGACTTATTCCACACTTAAACTTAATCTTAATGTGCCACATCGGTCTTTGAAAAATACTGAGAAATTATACAATGTTTTCATTATTTTATACTCATCCTCACTCTATAGCCATTACATGAAATTATGAATATCATTCTCGAAATGACATTTAACATTGCAGATCTGCTGCATTTTAAGTTAAAAAAGAACAATTTAAAGCAGCAAATCTGCAGATTTCTGCTTTTTCTTCAGCTCTGCAGGGGGAAGACAGACCAAGTAGTGATGTGATGAATGATGCATTGACGCGTTCAGTGATCGATGACAGCTCAATTTATCAAATCACCTGCAGTGTTTAAATCATCCTTGGTGACAACATATTTTCAGCTCCCTCTCCTAAAACGTTATTTGTAAAGGAAACACTTTCATCAGCAGTCTTGGTGAAGTTAACAGATTTTAGAGTTAGGACTCATTAGTGTTATTTGTCTATAACAAATTTCTAAATCATGTTCATAGTCTAAACATTGTATTTCATTTAATTTCCCATTAAACAGTGTATTCTCTTGTTTTAGTACAAACTGTAAATATTTCTAATTCATCCATCCATCCATCCATTATCTACCGCTTATCCTCATAGGGTCGCGGGGGGGCTGGAGATATTTCTAATTACCATTACTTATTCCATTATATCGTTATTGTTACTTAGTGTTCATTCTGCTGAACCAGGTACAATTCCCTCAATAGGGAATCATATTAATGATGAATGAATAATCCAGTTGATTTTATTTATTCATGTACACTCAGGACCTTATTTTATTTTGAAAACCGGACGTGTTACACGCGAATCCTCCGCCAACTTCCGCAACGTCTGTCACTGTCAAAAAAAAAAACAAAACAAGACAAAACAGTACTAAAGACATCTCAGAAATGTTGTAAAGGTTAACTCCTCTGTGTTTATTATTCTCGCCAACCATGTACCGTGATTACTACCATTATCAGCCGGCTGTTACCAGATAACACGGTAACTCATTTACCTGAAACACTGCACTGCGGAACAGAAGCCTGCTTCCGGCTAGCTGCTTTTAACGTACTTTAAGATAAGTAAATATATCGAAACAAAGTGGTTCGTTTGGGTTTATCACAAAAAACGCCGCGAGGAGGAAAAGGGAGATAATTAAGCTCAAGTTAAGCAAGCCGTTATTCTCTACCAAGAGCTAACGGTTACTCCTGCGTCACTTCTCCTTGACAAGTATGCCAGCTAATAGCTACACTAGCTAATAGCCACATTCATGTGGCCACTTGTCCCTTACACTTAACTAAGCTAAGCTAAGACTCTTTTCGGCTGTCAGCTGGATAAAAATCTGGCATCAGTGCATCAAACAGACTGACGCCTTGGTCTCTGTTCTCATTTGAAATGTTCAACACCAAGCACCTTTGTCTGCTGCTGCAGGCTATTCCTCTAAGGTAAGCTAATTTACGATAGTGGCCCGTTTTAAGTGTAATTTCTCACTTCTTAAACATTTTGGTGACCGTTTTACATCAAAAGTTCCTCCATGGAACAGTGTTTTCCTTCATTTAAAAAGACAGCGCCCCCCTTGGTGGCTAGGGTTAGCATAGCTAGCATTAGCTCCATCCATTATGCTTGATAAATGATGCTGTTGTGAATATGTGGCTTTATGAGACTGTTACTGTTGCGTGTCATTGAGTCAATATGAGATTTATTGGCCAGGTATGCAGAATATTCCCACTTTTAGATGTTTTAAATATTTTAACAAAATTGCTTATTTTGTTTTTCCCCCAAAAAATGTTTCTTGTTATTGTATATTTATTTATTTATTTTATTTTTGTATTTTTCTAGTTTTTATTTTATTTTTTTTTAACTTGAAGCCCTCTGAGGTCCTTTGGATGAAAGTTACTATGAATAGATTTTATGATTATCATTCTTATCGTTATTATTATTATTATGCAGATACAGCAACAGAAATCACAATAAAACAATAGTGCAGAGGATATATACAGTATGCATGCACACATCTATCTGTCTATTTATGTCTGTCTATCTATCTAGCTATCTATCTATTAGGTAAGAAACAGGTTGAACAGGAAAGGAGACTTAACTGTGTGTCTTGAATATGCTCAAACCGGATGCATGCTATGTGATACTGATGTTTTTCTCTTATATGCCAAGGAGACGCTCACAGCTGGGAACTATTTACATAAATAATGTGTGGGGGGTGAAACAGATACAGATAGGATCTTGGAGGAAATATACAATGTTGTCCGATATGGCAGATATTTATAGAGATGAATTGATTTCATGTTGGTCAAAGGTCATGATGACCTTACATCTGTCTGTTCTCATGGTATCTCAAGAGCGATTTTTTTCAAATTTTGCCCACTTGGCCTCGAGGAGGACCTCATTACAATCTGATGGTCAAAGGTCACATATTCTCATAATGTATTTGCTAATTGTGACAATTTCTCAGAAATTATCCACAAAAGAAGATAAAACAATGAAGAGATGACATTTTGGACAGACGTATATAAACTGCTATAATTCTATATTTTTAAAATTTTATAAAATGCAATAATAATGAAAAATGAGATAACATTTTTAAATTAACATTGTTATTGTTTGTATGGACTGTGGTTGCTAATTTAGATCAGCATCACCATTATGAGTTATTATTATTGCTAGAAGCATCAAACTGAAAAATACACCATTAACAGGATTGCTTTTAAGATAATCCACATCATATCTGCTGTTTCTGTTAGTTTTATTTTTAGTTTACGTTAAGTGCTTTCCAATCACTGTCTGTGATGGATATGGACACTGAAACTGAAGTGAATGGTGTCATGTTGGTGTGATGTCAATAGAACGATTAAAAGATGTATTTTTATTCCACGACACTTCTCGCTGACTTGGCTGTTTTTTTTTTTTTTTTTTATCATGGGCTTCGTTTGCGCAGATTAAATGATGATATGAAATGTGTATTTTATCCCCCATTAAATGTTCTTTTATTCAAGTTTTGAGTGTAAAACAGTCAGCTTGTTTCAATACATTAGAAGCTGTGTGTGATTCTTGGTCTCCACCACTAGTGGGTGTCATTGGGCTGGTAGTGAGGGAACTGCAGCTTCTGCCAGCAGGCACTTTGCATTCATGATGCAAATTTTTTTTTTTTTTTTTTTATTTACCCCATACAGCAGCTGATGCTGTCGCCCGTGGCAACGCAGGAGCGCAACAATAGACCAGGCTCTCCAAAAGTAATCAATGATGGGTTGAAAACACTGAAAAACCAAGTTTAAGCCGCGTAGCATTTTCCTTCCATTTGTGTTCTTGCAACTTTGAATTATGACCCTCAAACCCACCGGCCGCCGACCTCCAACCAAGATTGATTCCTTTGTGCCGCAGCGTATTGACAGCATTGATCGCGGTCTTTCGATGAGACGTTAAAGACGCGGTTAAACACACGTGTCCTGGCCTCTGAGACGTCCTCGATCCTCCCCACTTCCTGCAAATGTCACTGCGTCTCTATTTATCTCATGCATATTATTGTCTTCTCTCTTCATTTCCTTCATTTTCTGCTGTCTTTTTTCCCCCACCAGCTAATAATAATAATAAGAAATATTTGTTTTAGTGCATCTAACAACTTTTCCTTCTTACCTGCACAGTCTCTTTCACAACCTTGCATAATAGCCTGCGATCGCTGCTGTGCACGTGGCCATGCATCTATGCATCCTATCATATTCAGGGGAGCTCCACAGCAAACCCACTGCAGAGATTGTGTCGCATGGTGTTGTGGAGCTACAGTTTCTTGTACTGAGGGGGTGGGGGGTGTTCTGCTTTCTTTCCCTGTCGCAGTGTCAGTCAAGGTAAATGTATTCCTCCCCCTCACACACACACTTTTCCTCTCTCCAGCTCTTTTCATCTTTTTCCTGCCTCTTCTTTTATTTTCCATAACCCAATCCAAAGCCTGGTGTTCAGGTTTATAAATAGCAAATATACCCTCCTCTTATTATTCTCTCCATCCTGCTTTTTCCCTCCTCCTCCTTTCCCTTTCTTTTCTAAACTCCCTCCTGTTTCACCTCCATCTCTTTCTGTCATGTTGTAATTAGAAGAAATGCCTGCAGTTTTCTTTCCAGGCACGGAAAAAAAACACCCATGAACAAAAAACAGCAGCTTTCTTTCTGTCTCCATGAGGTTTTCTGGCATCTTCAGCATGTTGCGTCCTTTGCCTCCGTCTCTTGTTTCTCAGAGAGGGTATTGGTGCTCTCACCTCCTTCAGGGGATACGGTAGCGCCGGTGAGCGTTATTGATAGTCAGCACGGATAGTGTCACACTCTCCATGTTACCGATAACCTCGCTGTGCCCCGGCAACCTGAGGACAAAAAAAAGACACTCCTGAATCTCATTATGTGGAGTTTCTAGTGAAGTAACCGTGTTGCATCGGTGCCATACTAATAACACTGAGAGGCTGTATTAATATTATTCTCGCTGGTCTTTTTAGGGGGAGTGAAATCAGGAGCTGATGCTGAGCGTCTTGCTCAAGGGCACTAAAGCAAGGCAGGAGCTGTCAACTTGCTGCAGCGGTTACGCAACAGTGATCGACCATCAGCGACATCACATGTGAGTTACATCAGCGCCAACACCGTTAACGATCTAGCTGCCAGCGCTTCATTAGCTCATGGTGGTTGGAAATCAGTGCACTTATTGATGTGCTCATTCACACTGACTTAACTCATAAATACATGAAGTCACACAGAAGAACGGCAATACTATACTGTTTTGCTGTGTTTACGGACATCAGTGACGTACTCAACGGTTTTGAATGGGTGGCTTAAGACAGGAATTAAAAGATGATACCCTGAGTACCAACTGAGCATCGTTTAAACTGACTAGATTAGAGCTGTGCGATAAAATGTCTACCATATGATATAAGCCTCTGTTGTTTATATTGTTATTCTGCTTGGTTAACACTGTTGCTGCTAAGCTAATACTATTGTTACTCTGGTTGTGGTTTAGATACACCCAATGTATCATGCGAGTTCAAAACATGTATGAAGCATGGACATAATTGTATGAAAGCTGATGTAACCGCAGCAGTGCTACTGCTTTGTGGTAGCATTTTTACGTCTCCCTGAGGACTGGTTTACGGCACTGGTTGCTAGGGAGTAAACAGAGGTAAAGCAGCATGGACGAGAGCGCTATGGAAAAAGAAAATAGTGTTACCAGTAAAGTTACATCAGATAAAAAACAGTACTTTGCATACATATCGTTTATTAGCTATATCAAGATATACAATTTTCTCCATATCCCACAGCTGTATTGCTGACCATGTCCATCCTGTTATGACCACAGTGGAACATCTTCTGATGGCTACCTCCCGCCAGTAATCCAGTAGAGCACCCTTAGGATGTGGTGTAACCATGTCAATATGGACAAAAATCTGTGAGGACTGTTTCCAGCACCTTGTTAAATCTATGCCATGAAAAAGGGGGTCCATCCCGGTACTGGCAAGGTGTTCCTAATGAAGTGGCCGCTCAGTGTGTGATGGTGGTTATTAGGAAATAATAACCAGGAAGAGATGTCTGGAAAGCAGCAATTAATTCAGTATCAAAGTCAATAGATTTTCTGGTTGTGAGATGTCGAAACATCACCTGCTTGAAGCTCGAAATGTCTGAGAAGCGAGATTGAGCTCATTTATTATTCAGCAGCACCTTCTGTTTGTTCTGGCATTAGTCATCACCACCAGAATAAAAACTACAGCTCCTTTAAACGCAGAGATCTGTCGGCTCTTGTGTAGGAGATGATTTCCTCCACCTCTACAGACTGTTACTGCATTGAGCAGTATGAATGTGAGACAAATCAATGCTGAGAGCCGTCCCAGTGCTGACTAAAGGCACAGTTTCTATGCTGCATCAGAAAGAATTTTATATTTAGGAGAGTAATCCTTTTTTTTCCTCTCTCTCTCTCTCTCTCTCTTTCCTTCATTCAAAAAGAAAACATGCTTCATTCACATGTAACATCTCCTCTCTGCTGCTTGTTTTCTCTCTCTGTCAATTATTTCACTGTAATATCTGTATCCCATCCCATCAGGTAACACAGTTTCATGCATCACACGGCTTTTGTCGCCTCCCGGGTGACTCGCATGTGTTTTCCTGAGACATGAAAGCATGTGCGTTTGAGGGCCAATGTGGGATTTTCCTTTAAACCACATTCTGCTCTAAACAGCTTAAACAAGCCGAGCACGGCGCTGACATTAACCCCTCCCTCCCCTCAGCCGTGATCTGATCTAATCCGATGGCGTCTCATTCGATCTCGTCTGTCCTCGTCCTGTGCAATTTGAAATATTCTCCCCGTTTGTTGTGATAAAAGGCATTACCACGTGACCGCTTGAGACATTTCGAGGCTAAAGATCGTCACGCGGTTCAATAAATTTGTGAAATCCCGTCCTTAAAATGTCAGACTGCAGGATTTCATTCATTATCTTTTCATTCCGTGCAAGCACAAATACAGACATGCTTTAAGGGAACACTCGTAAAGTGTCTTTATCTCCCATAAAATGATCCTTTTAGCTCAATGAACAGAACAGGATGACCTCTGACCTCTTACAGTGTGCCTCCCAGCGCAGCTTCAAGTACATTTTATTGATTTTTCCAAGGAAATTTACTAAAAAGTGGAATTGATCTAAAATAATGACCGTGAAAAATGACCCTCAAAAGGATTTTTTTTTTTATTTGTAGCGCTGCATCCTGTAGATCTCAAACATGGCAGCTCCAGTTACACTGTACATGTTTAGTACCATATAATGTAGCTCCAATCGGGGTCAAAGACCAGGTCCCAGCTTTTGCTGTCTCATTGAGCCTTGCTTCCTCCCAGGAAGTTAGCAGGAGAAAAATTGTCATGTTTATGGTGGACATTTCAACACATTTTTCTGACTTTGTACCTTCTTACGTGGAGTTGCTAAAGCTGAAGATAGAAAACATTGCTTTTTTTAATTAGAAATCAAATGTTAATGTTGAAAATCATTATCCAACAAGACCAAATATAAGCATAATAACACATCCAAAGATTGTGTGCACTTTGATGTGTGTAGGAAATACAGATTTATTGTCTGTAATGGAAGAAGAGGATACTCACATGACCATCAGTGATTTGCTTTTTTTAAAATATAATTTATTTTAATTATTCATATTTAATAAGTTTACCAAGACATGATTTATTTACATTTTTTTTATTTTTTTGCACAAATCTATTTGTGGACTTGGACCACTGAATCTTACCGGACCTTCCTGACCCTGGCATCATGACACACCTCATACTCTCATCCATTCAGGTGTTTCAAGTCGCTATGCAAAGTTGACGCCTCCTATTTGCCCTTGAACACTCTAACTTCTTCAGTTCCAGCCGTGTAATGAAGAAGCCACATGCTGTGGTGTCACCCACGAGCCTGTTTGAACTGGAACAGCACCCAGAGGGGGCCAGGATTGAAACCAGGTCCTGCGGGGACCACTGACAGTAAGACCCTGGAGGGTTCTGAAGGATTTGCTTCAGGAACTCTTCACTTAACACCTGCAAAACTGCACAATAAAACAATATATTATAGTTAGTGCAATATGAATGCTGTGTCATCTGCGTGCCATGTAATCTGTATTTTTTTTTTCTTCAAGATTCAAGATTGTCATTATGCATGCATAACGAAATTTGGGCACACATAAATAAGAAATAAGGATAAAGATATATAAAACATCCGTGCAGAGGATATGCAGTATTTGCAGCACAATTGTAATTTTGCAGCAAAAATGTAATAGTTACAGTGGAATTTTTTTTTTTCTATTTACAGTGGAAGTTTAATATTTACAGTGACTGCAATGTGAACACACGTGTGTAAATATGCTACGCTAAGAGCTAGCTGCTGATAGTGACGTGTTTTTTGTCATGTTGTTTCTGTATGCGTTTTACTTAGTTTACATACTGATTTTAAGCCCAACTGTGATGTTTTTCTTAAATCCAAGTAAGTAGTTTTGTTGCAAAGGGTTCTTGAGGGGGTCCCCAGCTATCGGCTATCGGTCCGATATCAGCAAAAACAGGAGTATGGGATCATATCGGCCTGCATCTAAAATCTCCGATATAATCAGAATTAGTTTTGGATTCATTGAGGGTTTTTTTTCAGTGTCCTCTTATTTATTTTTATTTTATTCAATTGTAGAATATTCTACTGTTTAAAGTTAAATTGATGTAACCCAGTGGTTAATAATAAATGGGTCAATTTTTCTCAGACCTACTGTTGCTGACTGTTGTTCTCTGTTTGAGTAATATCACTTGATCAAGCCTTTTCCAACATTGCATACTACAAACTAAGTAATAAAAGTGTGTAAAATTAGTGCTGATATTGTATCGGATCAAAACTCAAGGCTGCAATATCGGTATCTTATCGGAAGTGAAAACGGCTAAAATATTGTGACACATGATCCCTGTAATGTTGTGCTATTTATGTAATTTCCCCCAGGATTATTTTTTTTTTCAGTCAAAATGGACAAAGAGAAGAAAAATCCTTTGTTACTGTCAGTTTTTTTTTATTTTTAATGCATGTAATTGACAAAATGGACAAAAGCAAAGTGTATAGAGTTGAAAGCAATATGCAGCAAATTTTATTTAGTGCAGAAAACACAGTACAGGGAGTGTTCTTGTGCGTTCTCACCTTTAGCCACCATTTCCGAAAGCTCAACAACACGAGTCATAGATTGAAATGTCAAAATACACATCAGGAATTTATAGCCTAAAACATACAAACATGGGTGTCACATGCCGTCGCACAACAAAAACCGAGTCGGGAGGAGCAGAACTACATCAGGTTCTATAGAAACGTAACTTCAGCGATAAATAAAGCTTGGATCGTCGTGGTAGAAGAAGTAACGAGGCAATAAGGAGGCTTGGTGGGTTGTGGATTGAGGCCCTGTAGAGCTTCCTGATTGGCAGATGTCTCCCTGAAAGGACGGTGGCCACTGATTGGCCACGCTGTAGGGTAAGCCCACGCCGCAACGCCACTCTGTTGAGCGTGCAATCGACTAAAACACAAATCCTACTTGTCGTTTCAGCTGGAATGCACTGGATGTACTCTTTTCCTGGGGTGTTGCTTCGTGGCACTGCAGACAATGTAACAGAAGGGATGCAGAAGACGGGATTATCTAAATATACATGTTTTTTTGTCCTCGAAAGTATGGCTTTGATGTCGTTTCTCGGCTGTAAAGCTGCACCCAAATACCCACTGTTGGACCAATTACTTCCCCCTATCAAGTATATTCTCAGAAGACGTGGATGCAGATAAACGTGTATGAGCAGAGGGAGGATGTTAAGTCGGCAAGCGTGGATTTGGGGAGACACTGTACAGACACTGACGGGTATAAATGGTACATACAAAAGCACCTGGCCGCCGTTTGCCAAGCTTGTGTGCCGTGACGTCAAAGAGGATGTGGGGGACTTCACTTAAGCCATCTTAAACAAACTATACACACTCCATTCATGAGCACGGCTTTTAACTCCTTTCATTCACTGCGACCATGCTGCGCTCGCCAAACCCCTCGTTGGGCTTCCTTCGGGGCATGAAATGAGGTCAGGCAAATAAAGCAAAAGCATTGACAGTGGAAAAAAAAGAACCAGATGCCTTATATGTTATATTGTGGTGCAGCACAGGGGGAGCTAAAGCTCTGAGTTGGAAACAAAAATATAGATAAATTAGGATTAGATACGATGCCTGGCGACCTGAACGGTGTCAGCAAAGTGCATCCACACTAATGGCTTATTAGTGGTTAAGGGGAACGTTATTGGCTCAGTAAAGAACACAAAAAGTGATTTCCCTGCTTGATAGTGTTAAAAACAGATTGAAGGTGAGTTCCAGTTTACATACAAACAATGCTGATGGCTTTATGGGCTTTCTGTTTGTATCAAACTCCTTTCTCCATCCTTTAACAAGTGCTGTATCTTTCACTAATCCTACAAGTACAAGAGAGAAATGGCCGACGTCTGCAGATCAAACTTGTGACCTTTTCATCCAACCTGACGGACGATCTCACGGCCATTGCAAATCCCATTTCACAATGAAATGAAACAGCTCGCCGTTACATTCCAGGTTTTGTGTCTGTTGCCAGGCAACATTAAGCTTCTTTAGGTTGTGACAGGTAGCTGTTTACAGCCTCCAGACAGAGACTCTGTTTTCAATTACATGGATCCTGAACAGGTCCGACTACGCCGCTGCTGTTAGACTTGAAGCGTATGTTTCCAAGAAGGCTGCAGCTAACTGTGACTTTTACCGCTGATTATTCGTATTCATTTTTTTCTTGATGAATCAGTCGGCTGCTCGATAAAATGTTAGAAATTCTTGTTTCCCAAAGCTAAAGATTAATGTCTTCAAATATTGTTTTATCCACAACTCAAAAGATGTTCAGTTTTCTGTCATAGAGGAGGAAAGAAGCCTGGATTCACATTTAAGAAGCTGGAATGTTTACTTTTTTCATGTATTGTCTATTAAAAAGAGAAATGGAGATTACTTTTGTATTACAGATTATTCACTTGTTCTTAATTTGAAGGCCAAATTAAGTAATTTCTTTCATGACATAACTCTACTTTAACTCACTGAGTGCCAACCCTTTTATAAAACAGGAAGTGCCTTGTTCCAGCGTTTTTTCCCATTTTGAGTCATATTTCAAGACCCACAGATTATTTTGTACTATGTCTCTGAAAACACTGAATAGCTCAAATGAAAGAAGAGACTCTCTATTTCATCATGAAAAAAATGTTTGTTTTTACCTTGTTCCATTCTTGTTTTATCAGAGGTAGAGGACACTTTCACCAAAATCACCACTTTTTGTCCAGATTCTGTTTGTTTTGCTCTCTAATCTCGATCGTCTCCACTTCCTGCTTTGATCTCTGTGGTGTATACCATCTCTTTATGTCTGGACTACATCTCCCAGAAGCCCCAACATTACACACAGGCTGTGTGAGAGCATCCTCTTGTTCCTGCTGTCAAAAACACTTTGACATATGGGATTCAAAGAGTTAATTTGAAGGCCAAATTAAGTAATTTGATGTAAATATGCAAATTAAAAATTATGCAAATAAATTTTTGAGCTGTTTTTGTGACTTGGAGTGGAGTACAAATAGTCGAACTAGTGAGGGACAACGGCCTCCGTACGGCCATGTGACCACTTCAGACTCTGGCTGAGGATAGTGTAGGGTTACAATTCAGGATGGCTGTTACGCTGCTAAAGTGTGCTGTGTGGCTGGTTGAACCTTACCAGCATCCACTCAGCTCATCTGAGCTGTTCTCTGAGTTGTTAATCCAATCCAATCAGCTCGAGCACAGCTGTATCAGCGGCCGACAGGACCACACACACATTTAACCATTTTCCATACCCTCTGTGGTTTTACTTGAGGTGTCTGAGGTGCCAAGTCAAATCCACCTAAATCCTTGGTAATTATCTGAAAACTGTGTCAAATCCACTTAGGGGAGAGAAAGGGGTTTGATATCAAACTCAGGTGATGTCATCAGTGAATCTCAAGGGAGGAGGGCGTGGACTGTGAAGGAATCTAAGGAAGCGATGGTGATTTTTTTTTTTTTTTCTGCAGCTGCTTCCTGTCCTTGAAATAGAAAAGAGGTTACATTCCAATAATAATTTGATTAATTAGTGAGGTTATTATCAAAGCAATGGAGAGTAAGTATGCCAGTTCAGTGTGCTACATACATGGAGGATGACATGGATGAAGCAGGAGTCATTCATTTGTACACTGTGCTTCATATTTACACTCTTTCCTTTCCGTCTCAGCCCGAACAGCTGCCTCGCTTTCTTTTTGTCCGTCCCATCTAAAGGTGACGGGGCTCGGGTTTGCCGCTGGCATCTGCTCTGAATCGTTATCAAGTGTTTATTTAAGGATGTGGAGGGTTTAGTTACGCAGCGTAACCCAACCCGGAGCATTGCCGAGAGCTCTCAGACAGCGTTTAGATGCTGTAACTGTGGGGTACGTCAGAGAAGCAATACGATGCCGGTTGTATAGACAGGCAGATATCTTCTGGCCTGGTTTCTGGGCTGCTGGAGGTCAAAACTATTCTTGGGTGGATGCCAGAAACGTGCCAAGGCCACAGCTGTGGTATGAGAACAATGCATACTGTTTCTGTTTTGTTTTCTCTTTAGGCTCCAAGAACTCCATCCCAGAAAAAAATCTGAACTCAAGCTCCTCCGACTAGCTTCTTCTTAGCATCCTAGTCTCTCTCAGTGGATGGAGTTTGCTCAGTTTTTGTGCAGAATTAAGAGTAAAAGAGGTGTTATTGTGCTTTATTTCAGGTGCATACTTTTATTTTGGGGGTTTAATTATTCCATGATTTAATGTTCAAAAAACACTCTTTTCACCTCTGTCTGAAACGCCTCTCTTTGCAGATGATATAATGCTATAAAGGAAAGGAGAATAAGCTCAAAAGCACAATAGTTCCTCTATAACTTTCCTGGTCAATTTAATCCATATCCAAACACTTTTACAGGCAAAAAGTCAGAACCAGCTCACGGAGCTAACCTTTGCTTATTTAGCTAGCCGTGAGAAATGCTGCTTTACCCTGATGCTCTGCACCAAACCCTGGTGTTGGTTCAATCTAATTAAAACAGACAGTGCGAATTATTTATCGTTAATTCCTGTCCTCGGACTATCAGTGACCGAGGCACCGCCGCCACTGAAACCTCTTCAGATCTAATAACACATACTTCATTTACTTTCAAACGAGCCAGTATGAATATTTGAGTGGATTTCTAGCAGACTGCTATTGATATTTACAGCATCAGGTGTCGCTGATGGAGGCACACAAACACCTGACGATCTCTCATTGGCCGAGAGGGTGCTCACACTTTCCATCACATATTGATCTCGCCTGAAGCAAATTGCCTCTGACTGTGCGAGTTAGCAACTGGTTTCCATGACCACCACCTCCGTCACCCGTGAGATCAGACTGACAGAGGCAATCCAATATGTAGCCTCCACGGCGAGGTGATTTTACACTCGAGACTCAGTGTTATTTTCATCCTCACAGAGAGAAAGAGACGGAGAATGAAAGCGTGTGAAGGCGAAGGAGGCGGAAAGGAAAGAAACTAGAGTGTGCTTCTGTTTTTCAGTTTCTTTGTGCGTTCCTGTTTTGTCGGCTTTGAAGGACGTGTGCTTTGTTCCGTCGACCTGTGTCTGCTTGTGTTGTGCTGGGCTCGTGTAGCTTCTGCAGGACTATAGCAAGGGTGAAGGGGCGACATGAAGGGACGTCTGCGAAGGTTAATCTGGTGACGGGAGGTTACAGTATTTCATCATGCTAGATTATAAAGTCCAAATCTCCACCTTTTTTCTTTCTCCTCATCTTTCCCCCCTTTTCCAACTTCCAATCAGTCGATCGCTCATGCAAAAAGGCGTTTCATGACACTTTGCATAATATGACAATAAATCCTGAATCCCAACTCCGTTAATCCCCCCCACACCCAAATCACTCAATCATTTTCTGTATTTCTGTACATCTGCAAGATTTTTTTTGTTATATATATATATATATCTATATCTATATATATAGATATAGATATATAGATATATATATATATATATATATATATACTTTTGCACTCGTTTTCTTTCCTTGCTCTACTTCTTTTTCTTCTGGAAACGTCTGAACTGGTTCTGGATGGCAAGCGCCGCCTTCTCAGTCTCTGGCGCCTCCAGATCGATGTCGACCTCCTCCTCTTCCTGTTCCTGAGGCTTCACCGCTGACGCCTTCTCTGGAGGGACAGAGAACAGGAAGCGTCAGAGAATCGATCTGTCAATATTTCAATCAGTTTTCTTTTTGCCCTAAATTAGGCTTGTTCCAGGAGGTGGAAAAACTAAATGTTACATGGCGAGTTAAGGGAGCAATTTCAGAATAAATTCCTTTACACACTGGGTCCTTTTAAAATCAAAAATCCACTTAAATGCACTGTTGTTTTTTTACATGTAGGCTGAAGCAAGACAGCAAATGTAGGCTATTACTCTTTCACAATAAAAGCCACATAATATTCCCATTTCCTGTCATTTATTCTTCCCTCCCCGATGTTTAAAGGCCTTTAAACTCAAAAATAAAGTGCTTATTATCGTACAAGGCGTAGTTTGGAACCACTCAAGCTCTGATTCAGTAAAAATGGCAACAAAGTCGGAGAAAATAGAGGCGATAAAAGCTGCAGACTATAAATGCACCTAAGTGACAGTTAACAAGTTGGTGTTTGATGGTGCTTTGAAAACCACACAGTGTGAAGGTCTAATCTGACTCCTGCAGAGAGTAGATGAACAAACAGCACATTCTTACTGATGAGTACAGTCACGCACAATGATCTCAAAAAAAAAAAAATCTTGTGAACATTTGTGGATGTTTTAAATCCAAAGATGTCACTATTGTTTTTTTTTTTCAGTTAGGATGATCAGCTCATAAAAATACAACAAAATGTTCAGTCGTCTACAAATTCATCAGCTAACAGGCTGAGTCAGCGGCCTTCATGTTCAGAGTGCTGGAAGACTTATCAATTTAACTGAAATTTAATGCTCATATAGCATGTTTGCTAAGAAGTGAACGCTCCAGACTGAGGGTTGCATTTCCAGATTTGCAAGGCAGCACAGTGCAGCGGGGTTGGAGTGGAAAACCTCCATGCACAATAGATTTTAGGCCCAGACGCTTGAGGAATAGATTATAAAAGCACTGAGTCACAAAGGGAAATTACGTTGTTTCAAGCAACTCCTTCACAAAGCAGAGAAATAAAAGAACCCACAGAGGAAGAGAGAGATGTGACGAGGGACCTCCTCCCTGCTGCATTGATAGATGGTAAATTCTGCAGTGTTGGAATTGGTTATTGATGAGCAACGATGCGCAAAAAAAAAAGAAGTCAAGCAGTGGCCAACTTTTTTCTGGCTGACACACCGGTGATTCCTGCCAAAAGGCTCGTCTTGTCTTGGTTGCTTAGCTCATGGAAAAATCAGCAGTCTGACCTCCATAAAACACAATGTCAAGTTTCTTGTATTGAGCGAGCTCAAAGAGGGGGAGGAGAGAAAGGGAAAAGACAGAGATAGAGAGGAGAAAGGGAAAAGACAGAGATAGAGAAGAGAAAGTGAAAAGATAGAGAGGAGAGAAGGAAAAGACAGAGATAGAGGAGAGAAAGGGAAATGACGGAGATGGAGAGAATGGGGAAAAATAGAGATAAAGAAGGGAAAGGGAAAAGACAGAGATAAAGAAAGGAAAGAAGAAGGCAGAGATGAAGAAGAGAAAGTAAAACAGAGATGAAGAAGAGAAAGAGGAAGACGAAGTTAAGAAGAGAACAAAAAAGATGGAGATAAACGAGATGAAGAAGATGGACATAAAGAAGACAGGAGAAAGAAAAAGACGGAGATAAAGAAGGGAAAGAAAAATGGTGAAAAACACAACAGGAAAAGATGGAGACAAAGAAGAGGAAGGAAAATATAAAGAGGAGACACAATATGGAGATAAAGAAGAGGAAGGGGGGAAAAGATGGAGAGAAACAAAAAACTGAATGAAACGGAATGGCTGCATGCCTTTCAGACATTTTTTTCCACTCAGTCTTGGTGATTTCTCTGACTTAACATCCGTGATTCAATAAAACTGATTATATAGCCATTAATTAAAAAAAAAAAACTTCTTCAGGCTTTCTTAAAAATATCTTTGTCACTGATTCTACTGCAGGCGTAATGTGAGTTTGAGAGAATAAATGAGGACAAATAAGCCTGAAGACTCTGAATGGAAAAGACGTTTCTGTCTTTGCTCGGCTCCTAATGAATAAAACTGTTGTCTCCAAGTAAATTATTAGGATGGCTACAGGCACATCAACCAGTGTTTTTTTTTATAAATATATTTTAGCATTTTTCCTCTGGAGAGAAGAGCTATAATGACATCTTCTTATATCTATCAGTGAGTACATGCATATGATTTACTTAGCACTGTAAAAATTATGCTTTTTCCTCAGTTTGGACCGACAATTTTATGTAGATGGTGAGCAAAACTCCCAACGTACCTTTGTTGTCAGCTGCAGTCGTCTGGCTGCATTTAGCGGAGTTAGTCGATGCCAGCTGTAAAAAACAAAAAGAACAACACTTTGAGCAACACTCTGTCACGTCACATCATGCACTTTGCTTTCTACACAGTCACACTTACAAATAAGCGTGTGGTTTAATACAGCATATGCATAGCACAGTAAAGACACTTCCTGATTGCCAAATTAAAGTGCAATTTTAATTGGACGCTAGTGGTTTTATTAATAAACATTGCAACCCCCACATTAATCTGCACTCCGCTGTGTTACTGCCCAACATAGTGTCATATTTTTTAGCAGAGATGTTTCCCAGCAGACTGGAGGAGAAGCAGAAGACTGCATGGTGTCTTCTTGGAACCGTTCGAATGACTGGGATTGACTCAAAAAGGCAGAGAAAGCTGAATGAATGTCAGTGGAAATACGGGTTGGCTTACATTATTGCGAATGCCAAATTTGCCAGGAGTTTACAGTCAGAGATGGAAAACAAAGCAAGGAAAACATCTCTGTGATCTTTAATTTCTCCATCTCTGTCTATTCTTCTGTCTCCTGAAAGCTCCTGGAAACAGAACGGCACCACGTTGGCTCTAATAAGCGCTGTGTTTATGACAAGAATGTCTCTTTATCTTTTCCTTTTCGTCCATTTCACGTCACAAATTAATACTTTAACGATGCTCTTTGGTGGATTATTTGTTTGCTGAATTACAGGAGAAGTTTGGACAGATTCAGAAAAGATGGTTAATCTAATTTTATCAGCGCGTTGTTAGTTTTCTTGATTTTTTTGAATGGAGTTCTGTTTCATGACCTGCTTCAATCTTCTTTAGTTGTTACACATTTTGTCCAATTAGACTTATCGTAGTGGTGGCAACCCTAAATATAATATAATGAATTTAATAATATAATTTGGACAAGTTTGGCGGGCCGAATTAAAAGGCCCAATGGGCCATATATGGCCCGTGCGCCGTAGTTTGCCCATGTCAGCTTTAGCATGTGCTCTGTGAAATCAAGGATTAAGATTTTAGTTCGACCAAACCAGCACTGGAAACACTAACCTAGATGCTTTTGATCCTGTTTATTTTGTTCCTTTCAAGTTTGAAGTGTGTTTTTGCAGCTAGGTAAAATTACCTAGCTGCAATTAGTGTTTTTGCAGTCTGGTGGCTTTGTGGAGAGCGTAACGGCTGTGTTACATTCACATCTAACGCAGTGAATTAAGGACTTATTCTGACCAAAATCACAGCTGGACATTGTTGGAACAGTGGAAAGACTAACTAAGACAGTTTGGTTCTGTTTTATTTAGTTTCCGTCAAGTTTAGTGTGTTTATACATTTGACATGGTGAAATTACAGTATTTTTCAATGGAGTTTGGTGGCTTTGAGGAGAACATAACGGCTGTTTCTATTCACATCAGAATCAGAGGTTGTTGGAGCAGTGGAAAGACTAACCTGGATAGTTTGATTTTATTTTTTCTGTTGAGTTTGAGTGGGGTGAAAAAAAAATAAAATAAAAAAATAAAGGAGTCCTCAGACATCACACTTCTTCTGGCTCCTCTTTATTATTTTTTCAACTTTCTCCTTCTGTCCTTTAAGCTCTACTCTACTGCCGCCACACTATTAGTGTTCCTCTTGTGGACATATGACTCAGTGATACAGAAGAAATAAAGTGAAGAAACCTGACAGACAGGGACTGAGAAGACAGGACGGATTTAGACAGATTCTGCGATTATGCAATATTGTGTTTCAAAGTATGCGTCTTTGCATGCATATTCATGTGTGCGTGAGTTTAAAGCGTGTCCACCCCTGCTTAACTCTGTCCTTATTGCACTTTATGGTCCATGCATGACATAATGTCCAATAGAGCGTGAATGAGTTTGTCATTCCAGCCCTGCCAATAACTCAGCAACAGTCTGTGTGTGTGTGTGTGTGTGTGTGTGTGTGTGTGTGAGTGTGTGTCCATGTCTTCAAGCATGCATGAGCGCATCGGTGTGTGGGCATGTTTCGTGTGTGTGTGTGTGTGCAAAAGCAACTTGGGTGGAGGGGTGGAGGTCGCACCAGACAAGGAAGAAAAGTAATGTTCAGTGACTGCCAGTGTATACAGTATGTGTCTGGTAAGAGGAAAGGAACAGAGAGAGGGGGTGACACAAACGAAAAAGAAAAAGAGATGAAATTCAAATGACAGGCATGGAGGAAGAGGTAGAAGGAAAGAAAACAATGTCTGAGCAACTTCCGACATCAGAAAACTTGAAATTTCAAGTGTCACATTAAATCTGAAGTGTCCCAACGAGCTGTAGGAGGTGAAAGTTTACCGTTCATTTTAGCTACAATAGGACTTTTTCCACAGCAGAGTTTGGCCTGTCATCGCAGTAAATGCACAGGTTTCTAATGCCACTAACAAAGTGTCTGTGTGTGTGTATTTAACACTTATTGCTCTGTGTTTATTGTGGGTACCTGACTCTTCACACTGTTGACAATAAACACTTTGAATCTTGAATCGAAAGCACATGACTCAATCAAATGTGAGCTAAGTTTAAAGTGTTTATTATCATGTGAACGGTCAGGAAACATGTTTCCGTGGACAATGAAATGCTTCCTTTGATATCTGCATGAACACTGAGCAATAAATCAAGTGTAACAGATTAAAAAAATATAAAAAACAGATGACTTAAGGCAGCTAAAAGGCAAATTCGGTAATTTATATGCAGCATTGTGAAAAATACAATATATACAGTAACAAATATGGGCTGTTCAAAAAGGTAGTGAGAGTGCACTCACGGATGTACAGTGCATAGCTGAATTATTACATAGATTCTTCATATTTTATGTTCATGCATAAATAAGAAATGCAGTTATGCTCTGTACAAATGTCTTTGTTGTACTGTTCATTATGTAAGCAAGCCATTTCCACTAGTTACTGTCAGTCACCACATAATTCAGTCACTGGTTAAACTATCACACTGGCGCTTTGCACGAAGGAACACAAGCCTGCTTTCTGCTAGCTGCTTTAAATGTAGGTTAAGATACAAAATCATGGTGACACAAAGCCCCTGGTCATCCTGCCCATGACATGCTTACTCTTTTCACTGTTGAATAACAAAAATGTCATCAGACTGAACACGTTGTCCCTGTGCTTCTTTTCAGTGTCCAGGCCCTGCAGTCTCCTGCTGCAACCATCAAAAGTAGGCTCATTTACATTTTTTAATATATGTTGATTGATGCCTGTTGGTTGTGTGTGTGTGTGTGAGTGTGTGTGGATCTATGGCCACCGTGCCAGGTTAATGTGTAATTTTTAGTGTCATCTGGCATGTTGATGGATGCTTGTCAGCTGAGCCAGCATTGTTCTCGCTAGCACAGCCTGCCATACTGTCAGCATGGTGGGCAACCCTTGGTAACTTTCCTTTTATTTTGTTTTTGTAATTTGCATGCTTCCTCGTGATTTGTTATGTCCGCACTGCAAAAAAGCATGTCTAAAAACAATCTAAAAACACTAAATCTGAGGAAAAAGGTAAGTCCATGCAGCAAGATATTTTTTTTTGATTTAATATTGTAGTGTGAAGTTGAATACTTAAAATAATAAATCAACTCTAGAAACAACATCCAAGGTTTTTTTTTTAATCTTGGCAATAATTTGCAGTGTGCTGTTTGCAGACTTGGCAGAATGATTGACGCTTGTCAGTTTTGTGAGTGAATATGTTGTCACCATGTTCTATAGTCTGTGATTCTGTTCAGAAGCACTTTTTGTTCTACTGGGTGAATCAGACCTCTGTGGCAGCTGCAGGGCTGTAAAAACTCTGACCAATCAACTGACACTCGGTCCAAATGGAAAGAACCAATCAGATGATTTTATGTCTCCTCCTGATCATGCCCCCCTCTGTCCCTCCCTACTCCCCACTGTTTCTGGAAATATCCAGCACACTCCTCTGCTGAAACACAGAGTTAGCAGGAGAATCTGTTCTGTAGCGAACAATGTTAGAGAACATGCAGCCAAAAATACCACTTCCAGCATTACTTCTGATGACTCATCATGCTAAACAGACAAAGAGACGAAAGAGGGAGGCAGAAAAGACTTAAAGACAAAACTCTGGATAAAGCTAAAAGGACAAACCAGAGTGAACATCGGTGGAGACACTGAGACATCTGAAGGGACTGAAAAGTGATGCAGAAGTTAGGTGTTTGTTTAGCTTTGGGGGGAGTTATTATTTTCATGAAATATGTAATCTTTGCTAAATTAGCTACTAATGCTAACATTAGCTTCTCTGTGGGTGGAAGCCGGTCGTGGGTGCCGCTTGTATTGAAGAGGTTATAGGGTTATGATATTTTGACCATATTGCACAGCCATAGTCTCCAGTGTCTGCATTATAAAGGTGATAAAATGATTGTTGATATATTGGCTTTAAATGGGACATTTTACAACTGTGGTGATGTAGCATAACGGCTCTCCTCTCCCTGCTGAATCCTACTGTCAGATGTTCAAGTTTGAGGGGGCGTGGCTTTGGAGGAGGGGGTGGAGCTTAGAGGAGGCTGAGAGGAGGTGCCACTTTCAAATCTTGCTAGCTCTCTGGCTAACTCCCTAACATCACAGACTATAGCTTTAACGCTACTTCTGATGAGGCTACACTTTATAAGGCTTGCATGCTTAAACTGTGCATTCAGGTAAGTACAGTTGTAATGTCTCAGTTTTGGTTAACATATGCTTTCAGAAGCTAGTGTCCAACCACGCTCTTATTTTTGCCTTGGAAGTAGTCGGGGGTTTGTTTCCGACCCATTTTAAGAAGGTAGCGGTGTGGGGTGACGTAGCCGAGCGTATTTATCATGGTAGGGAGCCTCCACCCAGTGTTTGCTTATGCTCTTCTGTGTGGTTAAGTGGCTGCAGTCTGCTGTAAAGTGTCTATATAAACTTAGGGTGCAGCATAATAGTTGTCAGATGGTTGGCGAGCCTTATGTTGCCTTTCATAGAAGAGAAATAGTGTCCATACGACACCCATTCTACACCGCATTATTGGTCCAGTCAAAGCTAGTCACAAACATAAAATAGCCCAAAACGAAAGCTGCTGATATGCCAAGGGAAAAATGAAATGATTCAGCCCCATTAGAAGGAGAGCGTCTTACTGCAGCACTGCAGTCATTCTGAGACATCTAGACACCAGACTACAAAGACGCAGAGGAAAAAAAAGAGCAGTAAAGGTGCAACAGAAAAGAGAGACAGCGAGAACAAGGGGATGAAAGAAAAAGTAAAAAAAAAAAAAAAAAAATTCACAGTGAGACGAGGCGGGGTGGAAAGAGAGGGAGAGACTGCAGAGATATAAGTGAGTGTGTCTGCAGCAGGAGGCTGAAACACTGCAGAGAGAAAGAGGGAAGGTTGTACGTTCAGCATTAAAGCACATCACACAGCGACGGACACATGCAAACAGGCTTTCACTCCAAGAGGAGAAAAAATGGAAGGATTTGGCCTTGAGGAGGAACATCACAAACAGATGGCAAATTGTTCCTACTACTCGGTGTACCAATACCATCCGAATCGTTTGAGATTGAAAGTTTTTTTTTTATTAAATTAAGCCAGTTGTTTTCTGTCAGTGTATAGGTTTTTGGCAGCAGCTGATAGACGGTGTCAATAAAGCTCTTTTGAAGGGGAAAGGACTTTGGATTTTGAGGCTCAGAATTAAAGCTTAAACCTTAAATCTGGGCTGTCAGAATAATTCTTAATCATCATCTCCTTTTCCTCTCATCTAATTCCCTCCTGGAGTCTTTTTAAGTGGTTAGTTTAGGGGCTCGTTTTCATTCACAATGCTGCATGTTATATCTAACTGATAAATACCTTTACGTGTAAATGGCTGGCAAAAAAACGGGTACGTGGACTGACCTTGACGTAACCCCCTGCAAGTGTTACTTTATCACTCATAAAAAGACACTAAATGTCTGAATTGAACCATTTTTAGTTATTTGCCTCTTTGGTACCAAACTCATCACTTTAGTTCATTTGACCTTGAACAGGACAGTAGCCTCAACCACGATGCTAATGAGAGAAAGTACTTGGTGTACAAGCCGTGGTCCAACTGTATCATCAGTTATCTGTATGAACTGATATCTGGGGAAAGATTTTGGAATCGGAAGCTCTCTGCTTCCCATTTGTAGTCAGTTGGTAGTCTCTTTGTAGTCTCTTTGTTGTCCGTTATTGTCTTATTGTTGTTTTGTAGTCCATTGTTGTACGTCATTTGTTGGTAGTACATTTGTAGTCCGTTTGCAGTCTGCTCATAGTCTGGTGGTAGTCACTTATTAGTATTTTTGAAGTCTGTTTGTAGTCTGTTGGTTTGTAGTCTGTAGGAGTGTGTAGTCATTGATAGTCTGTTGGTAGTGCTTTTGTGGTCCGTTTGTAGTCTGCTTGTAGTCCGTTGCTAGTTTCTTTGTAGTCTGTTGGTAGTCTGCTTGTAATCCATTTGTAGTCTGTTGGTAGTCTGTTTGTAGTCTGTGAGTAGTATCGACCAATTGAGTTTGAGCAGGCTTTGCTTCTATTGGGAAGAATCTGGTAAAACTGTACGTATCATCAACTTCAACTTCAAGTTGTCGTGAACCGTCTATTTTGGATTATTATTTTTTCACACCACCATGGTGTTTTAATCACCATTGTGTAGTTTAAGCATCAACTGTTGTTGACTGTTGAAGGTGTGAGGACTCATGATGTCCTCACACCTTCTCTTCAGGGTCAACATAGCTCACTTCCCTTTTAAACCCCAAACTGAACCCCTGATGTAACACTGCAGGGAAGGTAGTCAGTCATGTGACTTGAGAGCTGCTGGGAAATCCTGTTTGGGAAATAGCATCTCAGGAACACCCCCATCCCCCCCACCAGCAGCACCACCATTACTTTTGAAGGCCACTTAACCCCCTTTTGCTCCAGTGAAGCTGCTCAGTGATCGACACATGATTAATGTTACTGCACTTCTTCCCGTAAGAAAGTAAATGTATTAACGTGAAGCGGCGCAACCTCATTTGCCCCCAATTCAGCACTTTTTTCTCCTCCTTGCCACCGCCACTGCTTCTGATGGTGCCATGAAACAGCTTTTCTGAAGTTAAAAACTGACCTGCTATAATAATCCTCATCCATTTGTCCCATCGGTTTCTTCTTCTCTTGTCCTTTCAAACTCCCTCCTTCTTAATCACAAATGACTAGCTCTAACCCCCCCCTTGAGATATGTCCTTATCACCCTCAATTCCTTTCCCTCCACCCTCTTTTAGTCAGGGATTTCCCCTCTTTTACATGTCGTACTTAACGGCGTGATTCACGAGCGGCGAGCCTCGGAGAAAGGCTGCGAGAAAAGAGAGGGAGGGAGGGTGAGGATGGGAGACAGAGACAGATTGCAGCATTTAACAGCCTGCCCTGGGGAGCTGCTGAAGGTGATACAGAAAGAGAAAGACACATATGGAGGCAGGATAGAGAGAAAGAGACGTGCATCGTAGCGAGAGCCTGGAAATAAATTAAAAAAAGAAAAAGCTGGCTCGCTGAAGAAGATTGGAACATACACGGTCTATTCAGGAAAACACTCGGCGGGCGTGAATGGAGTCCAGATGGAGGCCACGCGCACACGTGCTCGTACTGTACACACATCTACAGAGGCAAGAAACACATCCACCACCCCCCTAAACACACTCTCTTTTATCCTCTTCACACACGATGTGATGCACTTCATTTACAACATGCTTTTCCCTGAGGGGGGTTTCACCTCTCCGAGCTGTTTTCCACCCTCCTCACACTTCTGTCACATTTCTTTATCTCCTCCTATAGCTGGAGTCTCCTCCATCTCAAAGCCAAGTCTGCATGGAATAGGCCTGATAAATATTAAATGAGTTATATAAGGTCCTGGAGAGCTTGCTTGCAATTGTCAGGGATGGTTAAAATCACAGCCCAGCCCACTTCCTGTGTCTCTGCTGCAGAATCAAAAGTTATCAGTGGAGGAGTGGTTTTGTCTTGAGACCAAGACCGGTCTTAAGACCATTTTTTTGTGGTCTTTCTTGGTCTTGTCATGGCCTCGACAGTCTGGTCTCGGGTCTCTCGGTCTCGCATAGTGTCGGACTGGCCCAGTGGTATCAAAGGGATTTGTAACCTATAATATCCAGGCATGCACAGTTTTTTGATATCATTGATATTTTTTTTGATATTTATTTGATATTTAAAGCGTTTTTGGTGCACCTGCATGTGTGTCTGTGTATTTAATTATTTAATTGGTATTGTGCTTTTAATGGCCTTATTTGAATAAATATATGGCATCATTGGCCTTTGAATAATATTTGCATATTGTTGTGATTGATTAAGAATTAGGCCTATGCTATTTCAGTGATGCTGATATTCTCTCATATTTATATTAAGCAGCTGAACCCAGTACGGTGATTATGTTCTACAACTCATGCAAAATGGCAGAAAAAAACTAGGTTTTTTTTTTTTGGTCTCGGTCTTGGTCTTCAGCTGAACTAGTCTTAGTCTTGACTTGTCTGTCTTGGTCTTGTCTTGGTCTTGATACTCTCTGTCTTGGTAGTGTCTTGGTCTCAGTTTAGGCGGTCTTGACTACAAGTCTAGTTAATGGAAACGTTAACTGATTTTCCTATCATGTTTTGTTCGTTCATTCTTTATTGCATCTGATTTCATCAGATTTTTGTGGCTCTTAAATATCTAGCTAGTTAAAATTACATTAATTGGTCTTGTCCAAAGCAACTGTAAGTGCCTTTAACCTCTGTTGAAACCATCAAGTGTGTTTACTGCCGCTGGACAAGAGCTTAAAAATGTTTGAAAAATTACAGTTTACCGTTTTTCAGAGCTGATAATATATTTTTTTTAATTTAAAACCCAGGATAACATGGTTCTGCAACAGTGATGCAGAGATTCAAGCGTTTATTGCACCACTGTAATATACAAAAGCAAACTTTTAGGGAGTTTGGAGAAGCTTGACGATGACAGAAGGTTTAAAATATGAACAGAAAGCAATGGCAAGTCAATGCTAGTGAGCCAGACTAGGCAGCTAAGCTAGGTAACTTCAGATACTTAACAGTATAATGGTGATCACGTATTTCGGTAGCACACTACGGAAGTTTATTTGACGTCAAGGCCGCGAGTGGCGTCCACCCTGAGAGGATCAGCGCTACAAATATGTCCAACAGCGGTTTTATCCCCTTTGGAAAAAGGGGAGAAATCAAATCTGTAAGTTGATTAAAGCTCGGTTGACTAATTACTCATTACTTTAGACCATCATTATGAAGTCTTTAGTTATGCCTTCGCGGTGAATGTAACGCTTCTGAAACTTCACCGGCACCATAAAGCGATAAAACAACATTTCAATCTTTACGTAATGATGACATTAAACCATCGCCTGGGGAAACTGGCCTAAAAGATAAATGGGTACCACAGAAGTGTTAACTAGCCCAGCAGGGATGCAATGATTACGTGTCAGAATAAGGTGATTCATTACGATCAGGGCTGCGCCATTCGTTGGAGATGATCAGATGGGGATTTCTTTGTCTGCTGTCCATCTCTTCACTTACATAACGTGGAGCTTTATGCTATATGTTTACATCTTCCACTTGTGCTTTTCATGCTCTTCTCTCTTTCCATCTCCTCTTCTGCTCTCTACCCTTCAATTTTCCACCCACCCAGTTGTTGTTTCCATCTCATCGACGCTGTGTTCCCTCTTCGCTGTCCTCCTCCTCCTCCTCCTCTGAGGACACTCGACCAGCGGTCTGCCTTCTGCCGGGCAGCCAGATGTGCATCAGTGCTGAGCGTACGCTACTGTACGAGGGGAACATCTGCTCAGAGATGCTCTGACTGTACATTAAGTGATCTGAGCTCATTCAAATCGCTGGCTCTGGTGAACTTTGGGCTCTAATGTGAATAGAATGAGCGCCATGTAAGACCAGAGCCGTAACAATGACAAGATTATGTTCTTATCAGGTATTGTATAATTAAATGGGCGCCTGGCGACCTCCATTTTAAGAGCTTAACCTATGCTGTAGGTCCACTTGCACATGGGTAAAAATCTGTCCCTTAAAGTCATCTGACACTAAAATATAAAAGTCTTTTTGATGCATTTAATGGTCACCTCTGTGCATCTCCTTTGACTCCACATAGATCTTTTTTTTCCCCCCTCCATCTGTTAAATTGTGACTCTCGAGCCGTAACAATCTCCTCATGAAACACCCTGTACCTGCCCACTAAAAATAGCACAATGCCAGTTAATGGCTTTATATAAGTCAGTGGATGTGGGTCTGCTTTCGACAAGAGAGAGCGATGCACGATTCCTGGGGGTAGACGGGGAGAACGGCTGGTGAAACGGCTGTGTGGGAGGCATAGAATAGGGGATAATTAAAGAGCTCTGAGAAACTACAGTACATAATATACAGTTTGATTCTTGACTGGATTATTACATTACATTTTGGTTTTATGTGAACAGATGTACAGAGAAACTGGATGTATATAGACATTGGAAAGGCACATTTTAACGATAGACAACCACCAACAATCAGAATTTTGACTTGTGATTTTGGTGAAAGTGGCCTCTACTCTATCCCTGATAAAACAAGAATGGAACAAGGTGAAAACAAAAGTGTTTTTTCTATGATAACATAGATTCTCTTCTTTCATTTCATATACATTTCATAGTACAAAATATTCTGTGGGTGTTGAAATATGACTCAAAAATGCTGGAACAAGACACTTTCTGTTTTAAGGGCTGGCACTCAAAGAGTTAAGGAGTCATCATAAAGATGTCTCCTTGAGCTTTGCAAATTCCCAACAGTCATTTCTCACTATTTTCTGTCAACTAAAGATGAATGAATAAATCAGAAAAAGTATAACTACAAGATCCCATAGTTTACAGGTGACAAATGAATGTTTCAGCTGATTTTCTTATCCTCAGAGATGCTAAACATCCTTATGGTGGTCGGTGGAATAAAGTGCTGCTGGGATAAGGAAAGAGAGAAAATCTACCGGCGGGTTTGACAGCTTCAAAGTAATTTGCAATTGATATTCCAAGCACGCATTCCAGTCGTCAAACATTCATCTATTCACATTTCTGCATCTGATATCGGATAAACACTTGCGGGAAATGGAGGCATGTGATTGGATGGAAGACCGGAAAGATAAAGAGGGCAAGAGTGTCGATGGTCTGATGGGAGAAATGTCAGCTAAAAAGAAGGTGAAACCACCACATATTTACTTTAATCGAGAAAAAAAAAATCCACCTCTTTTCTTGGTCCCTCTTCTCAGCTCATCTCCACTCATGTTGAAAACACACATACGGTACATTTCTTAAGTCAAACACACGTACTGTACAGGGCTTAGTGCTGCACTTGCTGTCAGAAGAGAGTGGGGGGAAGGAGAAAGCCTCTAAAAGCTCAGCAGAAATGTATTTATAGACAGAAATAAAAGGATTATACCTCCATGAAGGAGTGAGGGGAAAGCCAGTGATTTCCAGACATGCCAGATGCTGTATCTCAGTTAGAAAAGGAGTGGAGAGGTGGGGGTGTGTGAAGGAGGAGGAAGAGGAGAAGGGACTGGCAGATGGATGAAGACACATTGACAAAGAGAGACAAGGACTGGCGCTCTCTCGGTTTTACTTCACCAGCTTCAGATTGGCCTCGGAGCCACATCAGACCCCGGTAATTATCCCCTGCCAGCCTGCTAGCTTTTATGTGAGCCTGCTAAGTGATAATTAGCAGCATAACCAGAAAGCCACCTCTCTCTTACTGTGTAAGACACCTTATTTTAAAAGTATTAAACTTCTTCCTCTCCAAAGTATTTGAGAGGCGAGCGCAGATAAATCCACCATCCACCAAGCGGCTGTTTGCGTTACACAACCCTCATTCATATTCCTACAAATTTAACAAAAAAAGAAAAAACCCTTTCCTTTTTAACTTCCTCTACGCCGTGCAGATGTTAGCTCCCGGATGTGCGCATCATGCAAGTGATAATACCCCGCATGAGTCCTCGCTCGCTGTTGCTAAGGAGAATACAGTTTAGAGGGAGAGGAGGAAAAAAAAAAGCAAAGAGGGTGAGGAAGGAGGGGGGATGATGAATAGGAGCTAGTGAAAAGAAAAGAGGAGGAAATGAGGCAGTGTGTGACAAGGTTTCAGCTGGAGGAGACACACTGTCAAAGCAGTGGGAAGGTGCAGCACGATAGCTCATCGCTACGACTTCAATGAGACAGAGTGTAGCTCTCCAGATGGGCTCGACGCACCGCCGTGTCATGACACGCTCATCTTCCCCCGCAAATTAAAGCAGGAGGAAGTGCATGTTAAGATTATCTATGTGCTCGTAGTAACACGTTTATCGTCGTTGGTCGTTGAACGCCAAGAGAGTTAATCGTATCCTGCTCCCTTAAGTGGACGTTAGCCTTTGTGTAAGTCAAGTTTATGTTAGGTAAATTTGCACATGTTTGTGATCTGGCGTTAAAGTGGGTTTAAAAGTGAAATGTAAAAAAATAAAAATGCGTTTTACACTCCACTTAGCGCCCTGCTGTGCTGGGATTGTGGCATGGCTGCAGTCTAATGCACGAGGTCACCGGTTCAACTTGTATCCGTCCAAATGGCGTTACGAGCAGGATGGCCGCCGGAGATTACAGGCCGGTGTAGAGGCGTAGAGTTCTGTGGGTCTCACAAGTCAACTGCTGTGCAGCGCAGAGATGCATTTAGATGGTATGATGTTTAAAAAAAAAAACAAAAAAAACAAACATTAAAAGCCAGACATGGATGGAAAAAAAAAAAGATGGGTTCATCTGGCCTTTAAAAATAGACACAGACAATAAAAAGATTTTGATTAAAAAAAAAAATAGACACAGACAGAAAATGATGAAAGACGTGGATTATAGTAACTTAAAACTTTTTTGAAAGGAGCTAATGCTGATTTGTTTCTCGATTAACTAGAACTATCAGTGTTAAGCGTGTTAATTATGATTTGATTATTATTTACTATTATTTTTCTAAATTTTTTTGGGTCACTATTTCGCCACTTAGACGCACCCTTACTGTCAGCTTCCTGCTTCCTGCTGCAGTCATGGAGAGCAGTAAGCTTCTGAATGGTTTGTTTTATTTTGAAAAACTCCCGACTAAGGAGGAGAAAAAGGTGTTTTAAGCTTGAGCTAGCACTTGCGATCTAAGCTAATGCTAGTGCAGCTAGTCAGACGGATGCTAATGGCTAACAGGCTAAAGCTAATAAAGGTCTGAGGATGAAACTGAATTGATTTTTCCTGAGGATGAAACTAAATAGAATTTTCAAAAAACTTGATTTTTTTGAGAATAGCGAATCTGCTGATTTATTTCTGAATCACCACATCGAGCATTTGGTCTAAAAAGAAAAATGGCTTTCTGTTTTTTTTTTCCTCTGACAGAAATTACAGTTTTTTTGATCATATGAGAAGCCGGAATGAAAAATGATTTTAAAAGTCGTTGGTCTTTTGTTTCTGTTCAAATTATTATACCTCAAGGACATCATAACTTTGAAACTGATGCAGCAAGTTTTCACATTGTATCCGACACTAAATGAAGGCGATGATGTCAAACTGAAGCTCTCAGGCCTCCAGGATAACGGTGGTTTCTCACCATCGGCGAACTGCAGAAGTGACCGGCAGATGTTTCCATCCGTCGCTCTTCGTTTACATTTCAAGTCTCCTCATGTGCAGCAGTGGCATCATCTGCTATGTATCAAAAAAGAGGCTGACGCTTCCCATCTGCCCCCCCAGGCTGAAGAGGAGTGAACGGCAGCCACCATAGAAATAACAGCACAAGAGTAGAAAGAGCAGTCCCAGCGGAGCGATGCTCCACTTGTGTGACAGGGAGGTGAAAATAATCAGTCCGCTGGGACCTACGCGACGTTATTTTTATCGACGTGGAATCGATCGGACGATCCTGTGAGTTAGCAGGTCATGTAACACGCTTAACGGCTGATGTAAAGAAACACCACGGCGATGTCATTCCTTTATTTTCCATTGGGAAGCTTCTTCCGGGGTCAACTCGCATGTGAAACCAGTGCACATAAACCAGAATACTTCAACACACTCTAAACCAGCTATCTCAGCATGCATGCATGCACTGCATGATAAATATATATAAATATATGCTGTACTTTAAATCACCCATGTGTCCCTCCATTAGCAGCCTGCCTGCAGCATCCATCAGAACAAGAAGCTACTTTATTATGCAGGGTTAGAAATGATGCAGATCCAGTTTGCTGTGAATCTATGCAGTGCTTCTGCAGGTAGTAGTACTTTATATGTGGAGGTGATTTATGTAAAGTTGTAAAGCTCTTATAAATGACAGCAGTGCTCATAAATCAATATATCTCCCAGTTATTTCATATCACAAAATCCTATTTTGTGCACCTTTAAGGTCCTCCTCCCCAGCGGGTGTCCGGAGCCTACTTTAGGGAGGGAAACCCCCTCATGCTCCCCCACCACCAGATGTTCATGTTGCCCACCGGCACTGTGAGCTGGTGTCAGAGCTGCTGCAGCAGCTGCTCGCCTCTCAATGCAGCGTCTCTGTCAGACTCGGGATCAGAGCCAAGCTGCGCTAAAAAAACACTCTGCTCGAAACCGCACCTTAGTTGCGGGTTTTTACTTTATGGGGGACGAAGGAGTGGAGGAGGATGAGTGGGTGACAGACACCGGCTACGAGCGCTTGGCTGGAGTGGAAGTGGCACGGTTAGTGGCGCACAGGTGCGTGGTGTTGACACTCTATGATGAGGCTCACTGCAGCAGCAGCAGCTGGATAAATAAACCACCAACCAGTCCATGAATATTCACTCACCTCGCTCATCTTGGAGGGGAGTTGTGCAGCACAAGTGGACTTCCAAGTCTTCTCTTCTCCGTGGTCAGGCTGCCGTCAGAAGCCGTGCAGAGGGCAGCGATGCGGGGGGAAGAACAGGTGGGAACAGCGTGAGGAGGATCCGAGTGGAGCAGCGAAGTGAAGTGATGCTGAGCTTCTCCTCCGGCAGAGATGATGGCAGGAGGCTGTGGTGCCTGGAACACTGGAACACTGGAACAGTGCGGCTTATGGCAACAGGAGCTCTCTCTCTCTCTCTCTCTCTCTCTCTCTCTCTCTCTCTCTCTGTGTCACTCTCTCTCTCTCTGTCTTTCTCGCTCTCTCTCTGTCTCTGTCTTTCGGTCTCTTTTTCTCTGTCTCTCTACCTCTCTCTACCTCCCCCTCCCTCTTTCTCGCTCTCTCCACCCTCTCTCTCTCTGTCTCTCTCTCTGTGTGTCTCTCTCTACCTCCCCCTCCCTCTCTCTCTCTGTCTCTCTCTCTTTCTCTCTCTCTCTCTCTGTGTCTCTCTCTACCTCCCTCTCCCTCCCTCTTTCTCTCTCTCTCTCTCTCTGTCTCTCTCTCTCTCTCTCTGTGTCTCTATGTGTCTCTATGTGTCTCTCTCTACCTCTGTACCTCTCCTGCTCCCTCTCTACCTCCCTCTCCCTCCCTCTTTCTCTCTCTCTCTCTCCCTCTTTCTCTCTCTGTCTCTCTCTCTTTCTCTCTCTGTGTGTCTCTCTCTACCTCTGTACCTCTCCTGCTCCCTTTCTACCTCGCTCTCCCCCCCTCCTCTCTCTCTGTCTCGCCCACTCAGTCTCAACCAGCCACCAGGGAGCAGACTATTGCCCTAGTACAGGGATGTAGGCTAATAGATACATAATAAGAAGGGTAACCCTGGAGCATTTAACTCCTGCCTTTCACTTTTCCTTTGAAATATCCAGTCCATGCTTTAGTTTGACAAATTGAAAGCCGCTTATTCCTCCCTACTTCTTGTTTTTTTTCTTTACTTTTTTTTAAATTCTGTAACAGAGCATTTATTCCCCACCCATTATTGTTTTGATTTATGCTCCTTTCACGGTCAGTGATGCATTATTGTGCTTTTTTTATGTCAATATTTAAGGTAGTTCAAATGGGGAAATACCCCTTGATGATAACATTAGATTCTGTTAGTTAAATAATAATGCACAACTTAGTTTCTCTATTTTCAAAATAAATCCTATTTATAAACCCCAAAAGCATTGACAGAATAATTTCAATATCAAATTGGTTTAAATTGTAGCAAAAATAATTTTCTTATATTTATTCAAATTTGGTATTTCTTTTTTTTTTTGTTCATTTTATTTTGAAAGAAAGGTCAGTGACAAGCTGAGTTTACTCATGTTAGCCTGCATTTCTGTACACTGGCTTTACAAACCCAAACTGTATTTACACAGTTAATAGTAATAATAGTGCTGTATTTTTATTTAATGTACTTCTATGTCAATAATGTCACTAGTAGTTGGAATCCAGACTTGTCATACAGGAAGTGCCTCCACTCGAGGGCACTGTTGCGTCATAAATCACCACACGCTTAAATCCCAAACTCCTGGTTGGGGATCTCTAGGCTGCCGTAAAACTCTCTCCAGATGCAGATAATTAAGAAATGTTTCATTAGTCGACGCCTCGAGACGCTCACAAAAGTGCTTTGGAGTCGACAACGTTTCTGCTGCAATGAGGAAAAGAACGCAGAGGCTCATGGGTAGATGACCCAACAGCCACTTCTCACAGAGGACCCCCCTACAAGCCTCTGGACACACTCATTTAGAGTCATGTTTAACCTGCTAATTGTGGAGACATTACATTTAACTACACTCTAGCATTTGCTAATTTACCATGGGTGCCAACATCATATTTAGAGCTTTCATATGCAGCCAGCTATACGTTGTTTTCCTGTCATAAATCTGCTGTTGGCTGACCAGAAGGCAAAAGCAAGAACGACAAGCTTGCAGCTCAGTCATGGCTGCCACCCTGGAGGGATGAGACCTTTTATGAAGGGTCATGAGATGATTGAGTGGAGAGGAAGAAGAAGAAGAAAAAAACAAAAATCTGCTTTACAACATTTTTTTTCTGACTTGCACCAAAGGTTGGGAACCACTGCTGTAGAATACCAATGAGATTATAATTAATATGCCGAAATTTAAACACTACACACAGCCGTAATTTTCAGACGACACCATACTTAAGGCCCCAGACCTCTCCTTATTATTGTTAAATATGCTCAAATATAGATATTAACACTTTGAGATCAATTTCTATGACCTGAGAGTAGAAACAAAAATAAAGAAATATGCTGTCATTATTTTCTGCAGTTCCACCCACAGCCACAAGAGGACTCCCTTTTCTAACAGTAGTTTAAAGATTGTACTGAAGTGTCAAAACTATTAATAAATAATAATTAAAAAAAACAAATGAAATAGCAGTAAATACATATTCATACAGCCGGGCGTCTGACATCCTGTGTAGGAAAACAAGAAAAAGAGAGACACAGTGCTTATTTTGTTTGTGTTTATTTATTTCTAATGTGTTTTATTTTTTCATGTTTTTTTTAATCTGTCCACAAAGTCATATTAGTCACTACTATGTTAGATCAGTTTTCCCTCACTGCAATGGCAGTCAACTACACAAGAGCCCAAACCCAGCATGGCCCCCTCACCTCACGGAGATTTGTCGTTTCACGAGGAGCAAAAAACCTTTCAGATGCTCTTCTTAAATTATGTCGCTTTTGGTGAAATGATCTGATTCACAATCAGGAGATAAGGTGCGTCTTTCACAGATGTGTTGATAAGCCATGATGCGTTCAGCAGAAATCGAGTTCAAATCTAAAGGGGTAGTTTTGTGGAGAATTCTGCAGTTTTTCCAACCAAACTCAATGATAGTTTTTTTACGTTTTTATGTCAAACTTTGAAGGCAGTTTGAACGGAGACCTCGACCTCCAGCTCCTCTAAAAATGGGTAAATATACCTTCGTCTGTGAGGATTACACACACAAAAATACTGATAATAACAGTAGAGCATGAAACTGTTTTAGCCAAAACAAATTAAATCATACCTTCTAAAGAGTGACAGTATAGGCTCAAGTGCTGCTTTAGTCTAGTGGAAAATGTTTTCTGTGCAAGAAATTTAGTAATTCTTATAATTAAATCTCCAGGGCTGAGCGCTACTTAGACTTAAAGGGTGTGTGTTTTTTTTTTTTGTTTTTTATATAAAATTCTGTCATCACGAGGACATTTTTGTCATTAGACATCTAGATTGACTGGCAGGCTGTTTTATTCCCATCTGCCATTGGGAGGAGTAGAAGGGACCATCACTCAGGTTTGTGCTCTCTTTAAAAAAAACACAACATCTCTAGTGCTATCTGTACAACATTCAACAACACATTTCTCTTTTTTTTGTTTTGTTTTGTTTGTTTGTTTTTTTTTAACCATAATGCCAAAACAATAATAATTATCATTATAAGAAGAGCATTTTTCCATCTCAACGGCATTGAACAAACACCACACGAACTGAAATAAAAATCTAATAAAGGCCTCAATACCAGATAGTACACGTCACCTTCAAGTGGTGCTATAGAGATAGACGGTTTACGGATGATAGAGCGACGTGGAGGAAAAGCAAGCATGGGAAAGAGAGAGAGAAAAGGAAGGAGGATGGGTTAAAGAAAGAAAGAAGTGAATTATTTTGTTTTCGTAAGTTGCTTTAGTGTCGCCTCGGACATGTTTTGGTACCTTTTATTAGATTAAATATAATATTCGTTAGACTAAGACTTGGGCTTTGGTTTATAAAGGGTTAGTATTAAGACCAAAAGTAGTCTAACCCTACATCTATGATGATTTTTAATTGTCTAAAGGTTAGGTAGTCCATTCTGTAAAGAGTCTAGCCATGCTAGATTGTAATAAGGCCTAGTGACCTGGTTTAATGCCGAACAGGCCCGAACAGTCGAGAGAAATCTGGTAATGAAGACAACCTCCTCCAGGAGAGGGTCAAGAGGTGAGGACACAAGAAACAGATGAAGGAAATGAGCGGAGGTGATGAAGGAGAAGAGGAAGGATGGGGAGGACGAGAGAGTGGGTAGATATAGGCTAAGTGCTTTTGGTGAGTTTTACAAAATACACCAGGAAGTGCTTGAAACAGAAGGCACGATGGCATTGACAGTAGTTGTTAAGGAGACACCACTAAGGGACTTATCACTACAGAACTCATAAGGTGCTCTAAAGAAGGAACTGAAACACATTAATGTACATTAAGGTGTGGTTGCAATGCAAGAATACCCCATCGAAAAGTAGTCTGAGTGGATAAATAGTGGTCGGGGAGGTATTTTACTGGTTCACATTTATGTTTTTTTCCCCGTTCAGAACAGAAGAATTCACAAGGAGAGATTGATTGTTCTCATTTCTAGCAGTAGATATGTTGATGTTTACACAAAAACGACTTTGAATGTGAACTTTCTTTAACAACCAGTTCAATGATTGGATGTTGGACGCGCCGCCGTTTGGCTAATCGATGGGGCAAATCTATCGAAACCACAGCTTTACACATTTTAAAACGACAACAGAAAAGTGACGACTTCCATTGGGGAAAAAAAATTTGGTCTATCCATAAAGTCAAAAATAAAGACAACTACTTTGGGAACTCAAACCTTGCACAGTGCTCTGTATAGACATTCCAACTAGTCTTAGCTCACAAACATTATAATCAATATTACCTATATTGATAACCTTTTTCTGTAAGCATCTTGAAATGAAAATAAACAAAAGTCTGCTTTTTTTTTTCTTCTGGTCTTTACAAAAGCTACACATATTCTACTGGGATGTCTATGCATTTGTTAGTGTTTTTAATAATTACTCCTACCATTGTCTTTTTCTTATATAAAAAAAAGAAGAGAGGGAATCTACTCATCTAAAAGACACCGTACCCCTCCCCAAAGAGTACAGGCTCTCACATTTAGTCCTGTTTGGCAGAGGTACTGCTTTCTTTTTCGTTCTCTACACCGTAATGCAATCTTCTCCATAGAAAGATCCTTTTTTGACACAGTTGCCAAAGTCTCTTTTAAAAAGGATACGTCACTTGATTGTGTTCCTTACAGCTCTGAAATAAACTCCCACTCTGTGTTTTGTTCTTTTTTTTCGCACTTCTACATTGCATTGGCAATCCAATCCGCCATTGTAAACACTGAAGTTTGAACTATGACCTTTCATCACCTTATAGTATATTACCCACTTTGTTTTTTTTCGTCTGCGCCAAGGACGTCACGCAACGACGTAGCATTTCTTGTACAACTTAACTATTCACAACACCCTAGGACCACTTTTAACTAATATACTGTACTTAAATTGTTTTAAACTGTATATTCAGATAAAATTAATGACCCGTCAGAGTCTCGATGCGCAGGAAAACCCTCTCAACAACGCACACAAACAGGCACTAACTGAAAAAAAAGAAAACAATAATGTTACAAACGTTTCCGTTTTTCTTGAGGACAATCATGTAGAAACACTTTTCAGACAAACAAGGCAGTGATACATAGTCGAGGGAAAGCACGCAGCCTGCAACAGTTACCTCATGCCTTAAATTAATACCAAATAGCTTAGCTGAGTCTCACAGCTTAAAATATTTCCAGACTCAACTTTCCTCCATATCTGTGTGGTTTGAGGAGGAAGTTGAAGTTTCAAACTGTTCAGTGGTCAGTCAGGATAGCATCTCTTCACAGCTGGATTCAGCTTGGTCAGTAGTCTGAGATAAACAGTCCGTTATTAGTGTGATGTAGATGTGTGTGGAGTGATGCAGGAATTAATCTTAAACATTTCTTTCATTTATCACAGAGGAAACCACCTTAGAAATCATCCATCATGGAGTGAAGTTGAACAAAAAAAAAAAAAACATCCTACAAAATCCTGAAAAGAGGCATCTATGCTCTTCTGCACAGAAAGTTTATTTTGTGGACAAGCACACTGTCAGAACTGAAGTAGACGAGTCAGAGGGAAAATGGCAGCATTTCCAAATCCCCAGGAGTCAGGAATCCTCTGTTCGCTCTGCAGAGCTACCGGACCCTTCTTCAATTCAAATAATCTAGCTGAAAACATTGAACCCAACTTCCGATTTAAATGGTGCCATCCCTAAGCATTTTAATCTGTTAACACTCTTTCCTCCTCTCCACCCATGTGGTTAACACTCAGGGCAGGTGAAGGAGCGAGTGACATCCTCAGATCCTGGTCCTCCGAATCCTCCAGACTGCTGTTCTCCAAATTATCTTCCAATTCCTCCTCTTGCTCCTCCTCATCCTCCTCTATCTTTCCCTTGAGTGCCAGGCCATCTCTTACGTTCTTGGATACTGAGGCCACATCTGGGTGGTCAAGGATGTCGCCCAGATGGTCGTCTGTATGCTCGGAGAGCCCGTTCAGGGCCTTGGCCTGTGTTGAGGACCATTCCCCTAAGGGTGCCTGGGACTCTGCCTCGGTCACATGCCTCCATATTGTCAGAGAGTCAAGGTCAGAGTGATCCGCCTTGGGCTTGGTGGCTCTAGGGGCTCCATCGTCATCCAAGATAGAAGGAGGGGCTCTTTTGCGCCTGGACTTACTGGTGTGGTTGACCTGGAGGTGCATAGCCATCAGCTCAGCTGAGGACGTGCGGAAAGGGCAAAACAAACACTGGCTCAGTTTGACCGCGGTTGAATCTCCTCCGCTATTCCCACCTCCTCCCTCCCCTAGAGTCATACCGCCATCCTCCTCCGGGCCTCCAAGGCCAGGTGAAGGGCGACGAGACAGATCCAGGGGTTCAAAACCCCCCTCTTGAGTTGAAGGTGCAGGCCGTTCCTTATCACTCGATGGCTGAATCATTCGGCTAGTAGTAAGAGGTTTACGACGGGACACTTTAGGGGCCTTCGGTGGGGGAGACTCTCTGATCCAGCCTCCTTCCATTCCACCTTGGTAAAGAGCCCCCATCACCCCAGACAGATATCTGTACTGGGTCTCCAAGTCAACATCCCTCAGAGCTGCCAAGGCTTTGCGATGCTCCCGTTGGTCTGGAAGCCCCAGGAGCCACGACTGCTGGCTGGGCCGAGAGGTGGGTGTATCGGTTGGGCCTCGGTTGACCTGACAGTGGGCTCGGCGCTGCTTAGCCAGTCCAGACGTTCCAGAGGTCAGACTGTTGATTGTGGAAGTGAGACCACTGGAGGAGGAATTGGAGGAAGCGGACAAGGCGTTGCGTTGCTCCCTGTGGTGCCGCTGGAGGTGGTACTTCAGCGAGCCTGACTGTGTACCCGCATAGTCACAGTGGGGACATTTGTAGGGTCTCTCACCTGAAGAAAATGAGATGGACAGAACAAGATTGGAGGGATGGTACTGGAGTCTCAACACAAATAGAACAAGTCATCGGGACCACTGATTTTGCATGTTTTAGTTGTTTACAACAAATCTAATGAGCTTCATCAGTGCTAACCACTTTGCACATCATTCTGAAAATATTATTAAGGCTGTCAAACCATAATTTTCTTTTAATAATTAATCTTAGACCAGAGCCTTCCATGATGTTGACTGGTCTGCAGTTAGCTGACACTCCACTCCCATTTATTCTCATCCTCAGATCTGTGGAGACTTGCTCACTCCTCAGTAGTGCTTTGTTAGCCATGGGCTCTCTTAACCATTAGCATCTCTCTGATTAGCTGTCTGGGAGTTTTTAAAATAAATGTTCAGAAGTGTATAGCAGTTGGAAGCAAGAAACTGCTATTACGGGTGTGTGAAGAAAGAAAATAGCAGCACATGATTAAAAGAAAATTGTGTATTATGTTTTGACTTTAGTTTATTAATGCCGACAGCCCCACTATAATATATATCAACATTGCCTGAGATGGATTACACATGGCAGAATTTTTTTTTTTTTATATATATATATTTTATACCATAGTGATTAAATTAGAACACAGTGGCTGCATGAAAAGTCAGAAAAAAAAATCAGAAAGCTCAGAGTATTTATTAAAAAATGGTGAGCAGTAACTTGCAAAATAACTGGCATGGTTCTTTAAAATGTGGCGAGTGGAAGATGTAGTTACACATTTCATAGGGAGATGGCAGTATTTCATAACTGATTAAAAATGACACCGCTGGGAGAGATAAAGAGGAAGGGGGGCATCATGCTGGAGGCATGTCAACAGCAGGAAATGCATTGCATATGAAAAGCGTAAATGATCTGATTCACAAGAAGAAGGAGAACACACAAAGACCGCTTCGCTGTCGATGACTGCTGATGTACATCCAGAAAATATGGACAATTTAATTTTGCTGCTGAAGCCAAAAAAAAAAAAAAGAAGTAGAAGGGGCAATAGTCTCAAGAGGACAGTAATATCAAGAGAGTATTATTATAATTTGATGCCTTCACTTAAATTACTGACCATGTGGTAATCACTTGATGGCACAGAGAGCCAATACAGCTTGAGAAAAAGAGCTGTATGCTATCATGAATAATACAGCTGTGATGTGATAGGTCCTGTCAGCTATAGATGATTATTCATAATGGCAATATTAAATTGATACCATTGAATGCATTTTGGGCACCGTCTTGCTGGAAAGACTTGGATGGGCTCCAGTTCCCTGTTGCTGGATACTGGTAGCATCGCAAAGAAAAATGGAAGATGGGTCTTAATTTTGATCAAATACATGAAGCGAATAAGGCAAATAATAAAAGAATGGCAGTGACTCATGCTGATAAAGTCTTATGAATATGGATCATTAATTAAGAGAGTGAGTGAGTGCTGTGAGAGTTCCCAGTTTTCATTAAAGTCCTACTCACTTATCACCAGAAATTCAGTATGATTTTTTTTTATTTAGTCTTGGAAAAGCTTGTTAGAGTTCCCTGTGAGTCTACAGTCAGAATTATTTAGATATTATTTGAGGTCATTTTAATGAGAACATTTTATAGATTCACTTAGAAAAGATCAGAGAATGTGAATCTCAGAAAGATTAAAGGCAAAAAAGTGTGACTATAGAGAAATCTGTGAACACATACGTCACAGTGTTCACATAATCATTATGCTGTATGTAAAAGAATATATGACAAACTATGTTCATTTTGCACAATTTAGAAAGTAGGGACATCAACTTGGAATACTAGTTAAACAAAATAAAACGTTTTCTCTACTTTTATCAGAGGTAAGGTTACTGGCTAGTGAGAAAGGTGAGCTTTTTACTGAGATTTATTAAATTTAATCCCTGGAGTGGCTTGATTTTTCCTCAGAAATGACAATTAATATACCCTCCAGCAAGGCTCTTAACCAGGAGTTGCTCCAGTGAGGCTGCTCGGTTGCCGGCAGTAGAGGGCTATGTTTAGCGCTGGCCAGCTCTCTGGGGTGAATGTGTAAAAAAAGAAATAAAGCAGCGCTGCTGAGGCTAGAGGATGCTCAATGAAACCTTTCCAGGGATTTCTAAAGGTTAACAAAGTAAATGTGGTTTGTTAAACTCACAGCAGTTTCTCACCTGTGTGAACTCTCAGGTGCACTTTGAGATGGTGTGAAGAGCGGAAGGCTTTACCACAGTAGGGGCAGTCTTTTATCCCTCTACCACGCACTCGCTCCCTGGTGGGAACTGAAGGTATGGAGGAGACTGCTGTCAGGCCATTTTCCCCTGCAAGTGGACAAGATAACAGCGGGTGTGAAGGGTTCCTGTGAAAGCTTCTATGTACACCAGAAAAACACATGAAAATATTATACACTTGTGACAATTCTACCATTCTATACTGGCAAACAAAAGACAAAGTAGATTGTACCTTTGAAGCTTGAGATGACAGAGTGAAACCCTGTTGCTGCTCCTGCTTGTTGTGATCCACCACTGTGTAGTTTTGATTCCTGCCTCACTTCTCCTGTTTGTTGGGACCCACCACTGTGTAGCTGAGATTCTTGCCTCACATCACCACCGCTTCCTCTTCCCAGCCCCCCTCCTCTGCGGCTAACGCTCCCCTCTTCTTCGCCACTGCCGCCTCCTTTCTGGGGCCTCTGAGTGTGAACACGAGCATGAACGACCACCTGCTGCAGGCTGCGGAATAGCTTTCCACAATCCGGGCATTCCCATGGCCCTGCTGCTTCACCAGACTCCTCTCTTGGATCCAGGCCTCCGAGGTAGGCTCTGACTTGATCAGCCTCTGTGATCACCGAGCTCCGACCTGAGCCTCGCTGGGCTTGCTGCTGGCCTCGCTGATGGGGCCTCTGCTGCTGCTGCTGTTGCTGCTGTTGAGCTACTGCAAGGCTGCGAGCCACCAGCTGCCACCAAGTTGCCTGGTCACCTCCTTCTGAAATTGATGCAGTAATTTCACCTGTGCCCCCTCCTCTGGTTGCTCCTCTTCCTTTGTCCCCTACTCCTGAGGCGCCAACGCCACCACCACCACCAACACCACCATTACCCATCTCTGCCACTTGAGCCACAGCTTGGAGTCTCTCCATGCAGCTGGCCCCACTGCCATCACTGGGCAGCCCGAGGTAGCCCAGGATGGCTGACTTGTTAGAGCCCATTCCCAGTCTGCCTCCTGTTTCCCTCTCTGATCTTCCTTGTCCACCTCTACCACCTCTTTGCTGGGCCAGAAGGAGGCTTGAATAGAGGGCGTTGAGAGACTGATTGCTAGCAGAGCCTTTTGCTTGCTGCTCTGCACCCCCTGGTCCCCCAAGGGTTCCCAGTCCGGCCTTCAGCCCAAGCTTGTTGAGATGTACTTTCATGTGGTTTTTGAGGAACCAAGGCTCTTTGAAGCCACGGCCGCATACTTGGCACTTATGATCCAAAGAGTCCTTGTGCTTTCTCATGTGTCCCTTCAGGAACCAAGACTGGGTAAACCGCTGTCCACAAGTATCACAGCGAAATGCTGGCAGTGTGGGGGATGCAGCATTAGTGGCTGCAGTCACCTGCGGGGTACTTGGGGTCGGAGCTGGGGTATGGGTTGGCGTGGGCACGGGCGTATCAGGGGTTGCAATTACAAGTCTGGAATTGAAGGCCGGTGGCAGAGCAGGTACCTCAGGGGAAGGGTGGCACTCCTTCAAGTGAGATGCCAGGCTCTCTTCTTGGCTGGCAGAAAAAGGACAAAGAGTGCATTTATACGGGTTGTGAAGAATGCGGACGTGGCGCGCCAACTCTGAAGCCGTGCGGAATTTTCCTTTGCAGGCATGACAGCGAAACGTAGGCGCTATAGGAGTAGATGCACCCTCCCCGATGGTAGAAGAATAAGGAGGGGTCACAGAAACATGGTCCTCTGTAAGTGGAGGGGTCAGTGGTGCGCTGTCATCCAGTAGAAAGTTTGGGTTCTGGGCTGTCTGTAGGCGGCCGTCTTCTAGATCTTTGACCTCACCGTCAACATCCTCCCCTTCTGTGAGGTGCTGGATGAGAGTCGCTGGTAGTATACGCTGGTTGGGGTGACTTCTGTGATTCTGGATTAAGTCTTTGTGGTTCTGTTGGACTTTGAGGTGCTGCTTTAGGGTTGCTGAGGGGAGTCCAGTCCGGTACAGGGCTGACGCTCGGCGGTCTCTGTCCAGACTGTGAGCTCGGGCATGAAGAGACAAAATGCTTTGGAATCTAAATCTCTTTCCGCATACATGGCAGGGAAACCTGAGGGCAGGCCCTGATGAGGCGCCTCCCGCTCCAGGTATCGCCCTGGTAACAGTGTCTTTCTGGAACAGCTGGAGGTCAAGCTCGTTGTTGCAGTTTCCACTCGGGCCAGATGAGAGGGCCAGCTCCAGGGCTCCAAACCCAAGGAGTGGCGCAGATGGCGTGGCTGGTGGAGACGAGTCCAAACTGCATCCAGCTTCTTGTCCCCCGCCTCCTGGGAACAGAGCCACCGCCGGGGTTGGGGACGGAGGAACTCCATCCAGCCCTAAATTGTCATCTTCTTCATCCACATCGTCATGATTGTTGTCGTTTTCTTCGTGGAGGGGGAAGGGAGAGAGGGGGAAATAAGGCGTCGTGTCCGGGCTCTGAGGGGAAGGTTCGGGGCTGTGAATGGGCAGGACGACCGGGCTGTCGGATAGAGAGATCTGGGTGTGAGGAGAGGAAGCCTGGGGGCTGTGGTCCAGGGACGGCAGTGTTGGGGGAGACTGGGGCTGCTCACAAGAAAGAGACAACACACACTCTGGTGGAGAATCCATCCTCTATCAGTACAAAACACAGAGAGAAGGAGAAACACAGATAGTGAGTGGAACTGATGACTTAAGAGGAGTCACGACTTTAGAAACCTCCAGGAAAGGTTAAATTTGCATGATGTGCATAATTATCTTTATGACCTTGACCAGATCTGGAAAAACAGCCAAGAAATAGACAAATGGTATTAGTTTGCCTAACAGGTTCCTATATCTGTATTTGTGAATGCACACGTATGAGGTCAGTAGAGACTTACCAGAAGTGTGTGGGATGTTATGCCATTCTTTAGTGTCTCGGCTGACGGGGGACACACTTCTGTGGCAGCCTTCTCCTTTAATTGTCTGGGGATTAAAACAAGCAAAAAAAATGAGTTATTTGCAAATAACAATCTAACTTGAAATTCATTTTTAAAGATAATTTTATTGTTGCCGTTATCTAACTAAAGACTTCCTTTTACTGAATTAGCAATATCAGTATCGCTGTAGGCGTAAATGCTCTTTTTTTTTTTAAATATTGAGCGGTGAACTGCAGGTGGCACAGTTTTGTCAAGCAGGATGAAAAAAAAACAATCCGCACCAACACTGAGTGTTCCATCGTAAATGCTAATAGCAGATGGACAAACGTGCACTCATTATGGCTGCGTTTTCCGTGTTTTTCAATGCATGTAAATGTTAAGTGCAAAGCGAGTCTTCATTTGATCTTCACTCGCTCTCCGCTCTGTGTAGGTGTGATGCATGCGCTTGAATGTGTAACAGGTGTGCACCTGTTCTGCCTCCTGCATGTGTTAACGCTTTCCCAGCATACTGTTAGCACATATGGGATGATTAGCCGCCGTGTGAATGTGCATCGGCGTGTATCTGTCTATCTGCGAGTGTGTCGCTGTGTGTTTAGAAGTTAAGGGCACCACCACAGGACATGGACTGTCCCAAACAGGATGGGCGCGCAATGTTTTGACTTCCCCACACACCCTTCCTGTGCACTCGTACAGTAGCAGCTTTTTGCTTAAAACAGGACTGTATGCACACACATGCACACATTCACGGCATTTGTTAAATGTACACAGCCTGGGTGTGGCGTTTTGACCTGCACACTGCTTAGTCATGGTTTAAGCGATGCACAAATGTAAGCTTATTCGACTGTTGCTGCAACCCTAGATAACAAGAGTCAGCTGAAATGTAAAGTGTGATATACAGCATATTGAACACACAAGCATGCTTTTTTTTTTTTTGGCAAGGCACGCTCGCACGCCCTGAATATTTTCCAGTGCACAGCACTTTGCAGCTCTTTTTTTTTGTTGTTGTTGTTGTTATTTTTTTTATGCGCATTGGCTGTTTTTTTTTTTGTTGTTTTTTCCATTCGTGGTTTGGCGGAGTTGAGAAGCAGCAGAGGCACCCACGACAAAACAAAAGGTCATCAATCACTGTGGCAAAACAATGGGAACATCTGTGCTCGCAGGTGTGTCGACCATATTCACGGCGATACGGTCACATATGTGTTTATATGATCTGCTGGATGTGTGTATATATATATGTGTGTGTGTGTGTGTGTGTGTGTGTCACTGAGCCTGGATGACAAAGAAATTCTCATGTAGCCAGATGACATTTTAGCTCGGCTATGACTCACAGGGATATCACACCATATCAATCACATAAACACACACACGGTCGCGCTCACCAACAAACACACTCGCTGCTTTTTCTTAATCCACCATTATTGTTCCTCCTTTCCCCTCTGTCTTTCTTTTCCCCACTCCGATTCACACTCCTCCCATCCCCCTCTCATTCTCTCGCTCCCTCCCTCCGTCTATTATTCACTAATTTTCTTTCATTCTCCCTCTCTCTCTCTCTCGCTCTCTTTCTTTCTCTCCTGCAGTGTTGCCAGTTGGCAGAGTTCCAGGGAATGCTGATATCAGCTGGTAGATTGGGCCCTGCCAACATGGCGAAGAGCAAAAAAAAAAAAAAAAAATGAGAAAGGAGACAGACAGAAAGAAAGAAAGAAAGAAAGAAGGGAGACAGAGAGAGAAACATACAGTGCAGTTGCAAACTGGGCAGCATTGTCAGAAGCCATGTGAATGAGAGTGATTTAATGCGATTGCCAGCGTGGTGTTGAGGGGGAAGAAAAATAGGGTAAAAGAGGCCGACATGCTGGAACAGAGGATAGGGGAGAGTGGTGGAGTGGCAGGCTGGGGCATAACATGAACATGAAGGCAGAACAACAGATTTAAAAACCATTTGAAAAAGTCAACATACATCCAGAGAGAGATATACAGGGAAGAGAGGAGGGTGTGTGTGTGTGACTGCAGCAAGTCTGATGGCATTATCATATGAATATCACCATCACAATGCATTGTTCCAGCGTGACGGAGGCTGTCGCCGACCACCGGCCCCGTCACGCCAATAAAGAAAATTTGGATAGATGGAGATAAGGTGCAGCAGCGACGGATGGGGGGGGTTGGGATAGAGATCAGATTAGAATCAGGTGGAGCAGAAGCACATGATGAAGCCAGGTGTTAATGAAGCAAGAAAAGCAGTGAAACACCAAGACACCTACAGAAAAAGCAGCAACCGTCCCAAAACTTGAAACACAAACAGGCCATGTAGGCGCTCAACAAGGTGTTAACCGTCCTAAAATATCATCAGGATCAGAATAAAAAAAAACCCATCAGACTGCTGTTTCACTGAAATTTGCGGCGTAAGCGCGGCTGCGTCGCAATTCACCCGGTAATGACACCTAAAAAGCACATCCTTGTTGTGTTAAGCTCCGCCGCGATGGTGTCATTACGGTAATTGCAGAGTAACTTTGCGGGAGATAAACTGAGATAACGTGAATTACCTTCGCTGGAAAATTAGTTTTTATGACAGAGGTCAAGTGTCTTTTTTTAGCCCCCTTCATGTACAAATCAGCGCTGTTAACTCCTCGAGGTGTGTGTAGAGGAAAAGGCTGAGTCATGCATCACATCTGTGATGAATAGTTGCAGAGAGAGTAGGAGCACAATATGTTCAGACAAGTTTACTTTAAGGGGGGGTTTGATGTCATTGTGTAAATATCCACAGTTTTATTGTGAAGGCGGTTAGCGCGTGTCCGCACACGCCTGAACGCTACACGTCGTAATTGTAAATGTGAGGGTGTGAACGCCTTTCACTTAGTGTTTTTAACAGTGTGTGTGTGTGGGCAGGAAGTATCTGCTCGGCTTTACATTAACGACGTGTGTGTGTGTGTGTGTGTGTGTGTCACAGGGGTTCGTGTGTTGCCTGCACCTTGTTGGCTTGTTAGCTTTTATAGCCAAACAATACCTACTTGCTACCACTCGTCACAGTTTGTGTAATTAACTCTGTGGGCTCTTAAGAGTGCTATTTGCCCCTCTTAGGTTGTTTCATGTTAATAGTCTTTAGTTTAAGGAGGGCTGAGGAGAGACAGAAATATGCTTTTTATTCTCACGACCCCTACAGTTTATTCTGTGACCCTTTAGGGGACTTGGACCACAGGTCAGGGGTCACGAAACAAACAAAACCAGCTACCTTCTGTGTTCTTATCTGTGTGTTCGTCCTCCTCTGTGAACCTAAAAATAGAAATATAATGTATAATACCTGCGTAAAGTGAGTTGAATATCTGGAGGCTACTCCACTGGATCCCTTCTTCCAGCTTGATTACTTGAACTCTCATGTGATGCGTGAGGTGAGGTGTTCGTCGGAGATAAATGGGTGTTCTGTACGAGACTGACCACAAAAGAAAGGAGGACGAGCAAACGGAGTGGGGAGTCTGGTCTTGCTCTCCGTGCGGTACGGTATAATTTGGTCCTGTGGTTTTTATCGCGCGGTCATGTGGCAAAACTTCCCCACAGACAGTATTCATTTCCTTTACTTCACCTTTCCCTGAACCCCCCTGCTTTGCTCCAACTTTGTCTGGCTCTCGCTCTGCCCTCCCCTCATCTTCAGCAGCGATAAGTGTGGAGGGGGGGGCGGTCTCCCACTGTGCCTCCACCTTCAACCGGAGAGACAGTGGCGACGGGTGGATTCCCTGAACAGAAACTTTTGAGCTTCAGTTTCGGTCAAGTAATTCTGCTGTGGCGTCCTTCAAATAGCAACACATTAACCTTGTTGATAGGTATTCAGCCCTGGACTCTCAGTCTGTCCTCATGTCTTTCTAGGAGCGAGGAGGCCTCCAGCAACTTTGGGTGAAAAAGTGAAAAGAAAAACTCCACTTCTGTTAATTTAACACCTTTTTTTTCCACTTCCTTTTCTACCTCCTGTCCTCCAGCTGCTCTTTGCTGAATGAATTCCTCCTCCAGTGGATGAACACAAACACCGAAGTGGGAACGATGCGACGGCGAATCTCGGGAAGCAATTCGGCAGAGAAACGCAAACTTTTACACTAAAAGAAAACCTTGTTCAGATCGTACAAACCAGATCAAACCACCAGATATGCTCTCCTGGTGACCACCTGCAAGCATCAGAAATGTGCCCAAAAAGGAAATAACGATCTCACTGACCTCCATGCTGAAATTTCATATCAGATGTGAAATTTAAACTGATTAACACGGGATGAGTCTTTGTTTACCCCGGGGAGATTTTGCAGAGCAGGAGTCGTCTTCCTTAATAACGCCACGCTTCACGCTGTCTGTACAGCAACATGTAGCAGCATCAGTGCAGAAATCTACACCTCCTGGGTGACGCATAAGGACACACTAACAGCGTCCATGTTGAGGCTGGAGAGTAAGGGGAGGAACTAAGTCGTATGTGTGGTGTCACTCTGATTATATATGTATATATATACGGAGATATATATATATATATATAGATATATATATATATATATATATATATATATATATATATATATATATATATATATATATGAGCTGTTACAATAAGAGCGACACCATATTAACTCCACATTAAAAGAACTTCTCTTTTCCTTCTCCATTTTCCGTTACAAATTAATACTTTTGTGGATTATTTGTTTGCCGAATTGCAGGAGAAGTTTGGACAGATTCAGAAAAGATGGTTAATCTAATTTTATCAGCAATTTTGGTCATTAGCCAAGACTGCGTTGTTAGTTTCCTTGATTTTTCGAATGGAGTTCTGCTTTGTGACCTGCTTTAATCTTCTTTAGTTGTTATTTCAGGCAGTTTGTCCAGTTAGACTTACTGTCGTGCATAATTGAATTTAATAATATAATTTAGAGAATTTGGCAAGCCGGATTAAAAAACCAAATGGTCCGTTTATGGCCTGTGGGCCGTAGTTTGCCTATGTCTGTTTTAGATGATGAATGTCTTGAAAGATAATAAAAGGTTTTATAGTTGTCGAAAAGCCTTTTCCCAGCAGTCCATACTGCGTTTTGATGACAATCGTTCATAACATTCATCATCTAAACCCTAAACCTGTCGGCGGTGCAGGTGGGCTTTAAATCTGCACCTCCAGCCTCTCCAACTGACCTTTTGACCTTTCCTACCGACTCTTTTAGCTTTTCCCACCTCTGTTCTTACAGTTTACTTGAATGGTTGCTGCTGCGCCTGTGCCACAAGCAGCAAAGGCGTCGTACTATTTAAGTAAGACCCTAAACGCTCCAAATACTCACTAATCCCATTCAGGCACAACTCTCCACAGTCTGAAAATGTCACAATGCGGTAGCTTCTCCCTAACCGAGGGCAAGCAGGTGCCTCTCCCGCAGCGCACTAATGACCCAATTATATCAATCAGAAGCCCTGATTGGTGCTCCACTCCTCTTCCCTTTTTATTTTTTTATTTTTTGCACTCCCTCACATACAATCTCTTCCCCCAGAAGAGCCACCTGGATGGGGATGGATGGGGTGTATGTGCCCCCCTCAAGTACAGTACAGTGTGTACACAGGAGGAGGATACTTGAGTGCTTGAGGTCTGAATGAGGCAAAGCCATTAGACTCTTTTTAACGTGCGTGGGTTCATTAGCACAAAAAGCACCTGTAGAGGAACTTAAAAAAAAAAATAATAAACTTAATTTCTGTTTGACTTAATTTCTGACTCTCTGATTAGTTTCAGTTTTAGAGGAATTAAAAAAAATATATAAAAAGTCAACTTAATTTCTATCTGACTCTGATTAGTTTTAGAGGAACTTAAAAAAAAATAAAAATAACCTTAATTTCTATCTGACTCTATGATTAGTTTTAGTTTTAGAGCAACTAAAAAAATTTAAAAATAAACTTAATTTCTATCTGACTCTATGATTAGTTTTAGTTTTAGAGCAACTAAAAAAATTTAAAAATAAACTTAATTTCTATCTGACTCTATGATTAGTTTTAGTTTTAGAGCAACTAAAATATTAAAAAAATAAACTTAATTTCTATCTGACTCTATGATTAGTTTTAGAGCAACTAAAAAAATAAAAAAAAAAATAATTTCTATCTGACTCTATGATTAGTTTTAGTTTTAGATGAACTAAATAAAAAATAAAATAAAAAAAAAGATTATTGTTATAAAATTCTTGTTAATAGGACAAGCCAGCAGCCCTACTTCCACTGCCCACTCCCCAAAGTGTGACATTTTGGGCAGATTTATAAAAAGAAAAAAATAGGGCATTTCAGGATCCCTAAACATCTTTCATTGGATACAGAAACGGCGACAGGAGTGTCTTTGGTCAACCCAGATTGACACGTCTGCGCCTTATCTCATGAGGAATTTCCTCCTTCGCCCCTGTGATGTGCGTCAACAACGTGCAACCATTTTCAGCCGCTCCTCCTCCTCCTCCTCCTCCTCCTCTTCCTCCTCTCTCGCGGCCATCTCAATTAGAGGCACATTAATGAAATAAATAAGCATCAACAAACAATGCGCGCATAAACAGATTAACCCAGATGGTGTCAAAAAAAAATAAAAAAATATGAGGGTTAAAAATCATAGAACAGTGACTTTGGAGGAGTCGGGAGGAGGAGGTGGAGGAGGAGGAGGTGGGGGGTGTTGTGTGTCATGTCAGCCTATCTATCGCTCGCTCTCTCTCCCCCGCTCCATTTTGTTCCTAAATTTTCTATACAAAAGATTAAGGGAGGGGAGGGAAAAAAAAGAGACGGAGCAGGGAGAGGACGGGGAGGAAAGAAAGTGCCATCATGGATTTCATCTCCTCTGCCAATCTTTCCCACCTCCTCCTCTAAAAAAAGAAATCACCCCCCAAAAAGAGATAAAAACGCACATTTTCTAATCTTTCTTTTCTTTTTTTTAACTTCTCTCTCCACAATCCACGCGTTTTTGTCCATGCCTCACTTTCCTGTGAGAGGTGATGTTAGGACAGCTGCTAGTAAACACCGTAGTAAACGGTTCAGGACGGACAAAGTCTGATTTATAACACATGGGTGTTTCACAAAATACATCTTTTTACGCACAACCTCCATCCAGATGGAAGTGGCGCTGCTTATCTCCTCCTCAACAACAACAACAACAAGGCTACACAATGACCCAACAAAAGAATTAGTCGTGCTAATCGCGTCTACCCGCAAATTGCGCTTTTGTAAATCAACTTGCCAACACGCAAAAATCCACTTTTACGCCTGGACAATATGTCTGCGGCTTATCGAAAATCCTCCCGTTACGCACCGCGAACTTGTGCCTCTTTTAGCACTTTTTTGCTTTTTTTTGGATACGTGTTTTTCCCCCACCTTCTGTTCGATTTAAAACGGGATGAAGAAGCAAAAGAAGTCATAACGCATTTGATTTTTCCCCTTCCTCCTCCGCCTCCTCCTCCTCTTCCTCGTGTGGATCGAGCTCCTCTCCAGCTGAACTTGCTTTAAAGTTACGCGGATTTTAACCAAGGCGTTTTTAAACTGACTTTTCCTGCTCTTTGCAACCATTTTAAAGTCGCGTTTGATTCCTCGTCGACTTCCCGAATCGACTTGTTTCAAATGTAACACGCTGGAAAAACAGCGCATTTTTTGGCGTTTTTCTTTCCAAATCTCGTCATGTCACGGGGCTATAGGAGGCGACATGCATGTCAACCACACACACACGCACACACACATACACATGCACGCATACATACATGCAGATCGGCCGGCGTAACATACATGACACACACGTAAAGTGGTCCGGAGCGCGCAGCCACACGCACAACATGGATAACATGCCAGTCACTCATGCGCGCACACAAGGTTAACTGCGAATAAAACAACAGCCAACAACTATATTGGCCATTATCCCTCGTGGAGAGGAGGGGAAAAAAACCAAGGGGGTAACAAACAGTCGCAATAAAATTCAACAATTAATATTTTGGGGAAATGTTTCATCCGCCGGTGTTCCGCGCCACCACGCATAAAAGTGTCCATGTAAACAGAGTGGTGGCTAAAAAAGCCAAGTAGATAAATGAAGATATAGGATATATGTTGAAAGTAAAGACTCAGTGTACTTACGGGAGAGGCGGCGAGGAGATTAATGACACGACACGTCATGATTACGTTTCACTTGAATTAAATACATTACGAGTTGGGAAAAAAATGGAAATCAGGGTTGTATACAAGCATACGCCGTTTCCCCCTCCCTCCTCCCCTTTGGTCTCTCTCTCTCTCTCCCTCTCTCTCCTCCTCCTTCTCCTCCTCCATCTCCCTTTCTTTTCCTTCTCCCTTTCTCTCCTTTCTTCTTGCATTTTTTCCCATTTATTGTACAGGAGTGGGTGAATAGGGGTCGAGAGAGAGAGAGGCAGAAGGAGAAGTGGGAGGGAGAGTGATGTAGGTTGGGAAATGTTAATTATAATCTCGGGCACCATTTTACAACGCTGTCATCTCCTCACATTTGTATCCTAAATATGGCATCTGGGGTGGAGGGGAGCTGACACTTTGGAGAGACATTTTATTCCCATGAAGGAGGAGAAGAGGAGTAAAAAGGAAGGAAAGTTTCACACTAAAGTGTTTGGGAAGAAAAAAAAAAAAAGTGATGACAGGCAGATTGAACGTGGTGCCGAGTCGCCCCGGAAGCACATGGCCACATCCAGGATGGGGAGATACAAAGTGCACAGATTTAGATCAAGGGTTCCCAACATAAGGTTCAGGGGACCACCGGGAGTCCCACCCACCTCTTCCACTGGGGAGGTTTCCAGGGGTTCCCCAGCAAAAATAAAAATAGCAGCAGTGAAGCAGCTTTTTTTCTCCCTGCTGTAAAACAAAAAAAAATACTAAAATAAAAACTAATCCAAAGCTCAAATGTGGAGGTACATATTGGAAATGGTAACTTCTCTTTTTCTTGATCTTATAATACGCTTTTGTAAAAGGCTGCATCCAGTTTTTTTTCAGTTGTAGCAGGTGCAACAGGATTCACAATGAAAGATCCCCGACATTACTCTGTCATGAATGTTTATTTGTGAGATGTAACTCTGCTTGGACAAACTGCACAAAATGCATTGTCAGCTACATGCCAATTTTGACAGCCCTAATATATATATATATATATATATATATATATATATATATATATATATATATATGTTATATACGTAACACCCCATTAACTCTGATAAGCGCTGTGTGTGGAAAGGTCTCCTTTGCTTTTCCTTTTTGTCCATTTCACGTTACAAATTATTACTTTAACAATGATTTACTGAATTACAGGAGAAGCTTGGACAGATTAAAAAAGATGGTTGATCAGATGTTATCGGCATGTTTGAGCGTTAGTTTCGACTGCATTGTTGGTTTCTTTGATTTTTTTGAATGGAGTTCTGCTTCATGACCTGCAAGCTAGTCTCTGACAACGCATTTTCGCGTAGAATTACCGTCACGCAAGTTACCGTTGCGTTAACGCGATTAATCAGTGGTAACATGTTAATTAATCAACAGTGTATGTATGTGTGTGTATATATGTTTGTATGTATATATACATACATATACACATACACATATATGCATACTTTCTGCATGTGCAAACATTTTCACGTATATTGTAATTATAATAATTCTATTCTTTTGCATTTCACAACCGTTTTTGAGATCATTCCACAATAATTGTAATTGACAAAAAGCCAACAGGAGTTCATCTCTTAGACCAGATGTCTTCATGATGTTGACTGATCTGCAGTTCTTCCATTTACTTTCATCCTCAGATCTGTGGAGACGTGATCACTGCTAAATATTAGCTTTAGCCTGTTAGCTGTTAGCTTCCACCTGATGAGCTGCACGAGCATTAGCTCAGCTCGTAGATGCTAGCTCAGAATTCTTTAATATTAATAATAAAAAAATAAAATACAAAATAAAACAAACCATTCAGATGCGTATTGCTGTGTTTTTTTTAGTCTGTTACGCTTTAATTCATTCTTGATTTATGCGCTAACAGTCCTAATACGTACACACAATACATACAATACATACACAATAGTCTCACGAGTATACAATGTTGAATGCCACAAAATAATATAGCATGATAACAATATCATGAAAAAGTAGTATTATAGTATACCTTAATAAAGAACATCTGTTGTATACGACCACCTGCTGAATTGAAATCCAACATTCACACCTTTTAGCTTGTCAGGTGTCCTGAACAGTTAGATATTTGACTTGTTTGTCTGCTCTCTTTGTGGTGAGCCTGAGCCTTAAAGATCCCCTCCAGACATGTCTAAAGCTATTTAGGTACTATAATCCTCAGTATATGAACACTATGAGCTTCCTACATACAGTACAGTTCGTAGCCACCCTCCAAAAGTCAAACTGTACGTCGTTCTGCACAGTGAAGGTCACACATCCAAGTGAACAAAAAGACTTTTATGAAGAATTGTTTTTGGATGATGATTCTCTGTGGGTTCAATATGACCTTGAAAATGTAAAGTATCATCATGTGATATCTTTTCCCATGAATATCCTGCAAAATGTCTCAATTTCCACTCCACACTCAGTGAATGTCAACTTTTCAAAATAAACCTCTGTCTTTACATGAAAGAACTTTGTTAGGTTTAGGCAACAAAACTAATTCACTCCATAGCAATGGCGAAGTGCGGCCTGCCGAGAGCTGCAAGTGAAGTAAATTTTCCCACAAATTAGCATCAGAGGACTTTGTGATACATTCAGTGTCTAAGAATAGCTGCAGCGACCATCCAGCGAAGTGCAGCTGAAATAAAATTGATAAAATTCAAACTTTTAGCGGTGACGCATGCTCGTCATCCTACATGTTGAAAAAAGAAAAGTTCATTTTCAAAGCAAGCGACACTTCCCCGCTGCCTGTTGTAAATTTGGCATGAGGTTTAGGGGGAAAAAAAACAGTTTGTGCTAAAATATATGTGGAAGTTACGTGACGAATAAATCAATGTTGGGGTGAAAGACTACTGTTTTTTTTACTCAGCCTTCTCCGTTCTAAATTTCTGTTCGTAAATTAAGGAGCATTCCTTTTTGTAGGTAAAGCTGCAGACGGTGAATGAGTCTGCACATTGTAGTCCATGTCTTTCCTCAATAGTCCGACTTTGAATAGGAAGTGTGGAGTGAATAGTCGATGTAAATAGAGGATCTATGATGTGGGACGAGGCCGTTGTGCAACAACTGAGGAGTGGAACCTTTAGTAAATAGTTCCTGGTTACTTTATACCCCTGAATAGGTGTAAATAGGGAGTCCATATCTGCTTGAATGCTCAGCATTCATATGATTGCTGGTGATTTCAGACACACAACTCTCTCAACGGAATCTTATTATTGTTCGCCTGTTTCTCTTGATTTAACTCGAGTGTTTTCGTGACGACCTTCACCATCCGTTTTATCTGCTCCGTCCTACATTTTTAAAGTCTCAAGTACTTCGTTTCTCCTACAACTTCTCCTCGTGGCGCTGATGCGCATGTGGCCAAACTGCAACAACAAAAAAGCAAAGAGTCGAATGTACAGTACGTGAGCCCAGGATGCTCCGTGCCCACGCTCCTCTTCCACCACCTCTCGGCCTTTATCAAAGGCAGTTATAGAGCCAGATGCAGAACATACCGAAGAAGATTAAGTCGAATAGTTCGTTGAGTAGCGATGGCAGGAACGTTCACCTTTACGCTTTTGCTTCCATTATTCCTTTTAATAACCGGTTTCTAGATGCAACCTCCAACTACCTCCAGCTACCCAAATTTTTAGTCCCTCAGCCAAGGGCCTCGGTTATTTTGAATATTTAAATGTGCTCAAAACGCCGTGCGGAGGTAAATGTTGGCTGGGAAAATTCAAATGTCTTTGCTGACACAGAACATATCTCCTGGATCAGCCATTGTGTGTCTGAGAGTGACTGACTGTAAGTCTGTGGCACAGTGTGGCACAGTGTGCGTCACAGGCAGTAAATCAATGCGAGTGCATGCGTGCATTTTGCATGTCAGCACCTTACATATACATATAGATATATCTGAATATCTAAGCATTCTGTCTCTGCAACTGAACTTATTGTGTGTCGGCCTTGTCTCGCCATCTACGTTTTGTGTTTGTGTGCACGCCACTCTCCACATATGTGTACGTGTTTGCGGCTGCCACAATGGCATCATCACCCGCCCCTGACGCTTTGATTGTTTTCTCCGCCGCAGCAGAAATGCACCAATTAATATGCAGAGAGTGAGTGAGACGGTGACACACACACACACACACACACACACGCAGACACACACACACACACACACAACACCAAAAAAAAAAAAAAACAGCCGTGAGGGAGAGAGACGGCGGAGGGAGGTGTGATGGAGAGAGGAGTGATGGAGGAGGGTGGAGGGGAGAAGAGATGGCACAGAGAGAGAAAGAGAGAGGGAAAGAATAGGGGAGATGAAATGAAAGATGAGGAAAGTGTGTGTGTGATGGAGTGAGATGAGGGTGGAGGGGCGTAGATGGAGGGGGTGAAATCTGATAGATGCCTGAGTAAAAACAAGAGGAGGGGAAGAAAAGAGTGAGGGATGAGGAGGAGAAGGAGGAAGAGGAGGAGGAGGGGGATCAATATGTACATATTCAGTGAGATATGGTGGGAAATCAATTGAAAAAGAGGGGAGGAGGAATTGATTTTGGGGGGGAGGAAGGAGACGATGGAGGAGGAGGAGTGCAGAGGTGGAGTGATATGTGGCTACGGCTGCTGTCCTTTTTGTCGCAGTGTCAGGGTATTGATACTGTAATACACTCCCGCCCCAACACAGACACCACCATCACCCCCGTCACCCCCTCCTCCCATCACAATGCTGCCGTGACAACGGCTGTCGCGGCGACGCCTACTGGCACAATGCAGCCACAATACAGAGGGCACTGAAGCATCACACACTCAGAGAGAGAGAGAGAGAGAGAGAGAGGTGGAGATTAAGAGGGAGGAAGATGGATGGATAGAAAGGGAGGAAGGAAGGAAGGAAGGAAGGAAGGGAGGAGGGAAGGATGGAGGACAGGATAATATTACATGTGTAAAACGCCGGAGGGTGTGTGCCTCCATAGAAACATGTTTAATGGCTTTTATTATTGCAGGGAAGGTTGTGTGAGGTGGCTTTTTTTTTTTTTAAATTATATTTTGTATTTTATTTTATTTTATTCATGACAGAGTAATGTGTGCACTGCATGGATCCATTTTTCTCTTTTACCTGTGTTCAAGTCTTCTAATATTGTTAATATTAGAGAATATTGCTAATAACAATAATGATAATAATAATGATAATAATTTCCAAGAATGTTATTATGAATATTTATTAAACTGACATTAATCTGCTTGGTTTTCAAACAGCTCATGCAACTTAAAAAGTGGGACCCATCAGTTTTATTGCATCAGTTCTGCAAGGTTAATCTCCCTTTATATGTGATATATTTATTATATATATATTTATATATAAAAAATTAGCAAAATTATCTCACAAAAGTACACACATAGAATTGAGCTGCAAACCTTTAAATTCTTTAAATAAATGGTGTCAAAGCAGAGAAACACTCCTGCTACTACTGCTCATAGTAATAATAAAAATAATAATAATAATAGACACACTGGCTGCCGCTCTGACCTCCCTTCTCCAGAATGTCTGAGGCGGCACATGACTGTATCTCCCTCCAACATGCGCTCTCATTTACAAAAGAAACGCTTGGCTGGCTGCCTATAAGTCAGTTTATCCGCGTGAGATGACCACCGTCCTTCTTTCTTCCTCCTCTCATACAGTGGTTGTGTGCGTATGATCTATAGTTGCCTCCCTCCCTGCTACCCCCCCACCTCCACCACCTCCACCCTCCCTCACCCTAACCCTTCTTAATATGATGTAAAAAGCTAATCGCATGCAAATGTCTGTTGTCCCGGTAACCGGGCCTGAAAAATCCCTTTGATGTTTCCCCCGACTCATTCTCTTCACGTTCTCTTTGTTCGCCACAGTCTCGCTGCTTTGTCAACATCCCCCCTTTTTACCCCTCTCTCTCTCTCTCTCTCTCTCTCTCTCCTTCATCCATTCCCCGGCTCTCTCGGCCCTTCTCTCCATTTAGTAGAAACGAGGAAAAAAAAGTTCTACTTTGTGTCTCCCTCTTTCTATAAGCCTCTATTCTTCCTGTCTTTCCCCCCTCGCCTCCTCCTCTCGTACTCCTGTTCTCCCCTTGACTGTGCCTCTCTGTCTGTCTGCCCCTTCGCCCTCGCTCATTTCCCATCATTCCCACCTACTGTCTCCTGTCCTTCTTCTCTGTCGCTCCCTCCCTTCCTGTCCTCCTCCTCCTCCTCCCTCCATGTCCCTCACATGCACAGATGGACACACACTCCCTCCCTTTTAGAGAATTTGATCCCTAGAACTATTTGATATGGCGCTGCACTGTAGTTATCTAATCATTCTGGGTTTTTTTTTTTTTTTGCAAAGGCCCCTATGGGAAGCGCCGGCACAGCTGGCTTTCACAGATGAGACCCCTCTCTTTAAAGGCCTTGTTTTTTGTGTTTTTTGTGTTTTTTTTTGTTTTTTTTTAGGGTAAGACCTGCTACAACCACCAACCGTCCCCCTTGAACTCTTTACACTTTCCCTAAGGGTAAAAGATGACCGGCCTCCACTAAACTTCTACAATAAAGAAACTTAATTAAAATTATATCTCAGTTTTTTTCTCACTTTAACAATCACTACGTTTACATGCATGTCTAAGACGAGCTATTGGCAATAACCGAGCTAAGAATTTAACTAGAGTTTCCGAGAAATCTGAGTGTACATGTGAGGTACGTTCGCCTTCGGGACACTAGGTGGCGCTACACGCCCTTTCACGTTGGCAGCCTTCCAGTTCTTCTGCTACTGTGTTGTTGTCCTCCCACTTCCGTGGTCTCGTCATTTCCAGAGAGGGGAGTGCAGCTAGTCAATAGCCCGGCTAACCGGAAAAGCTTGATTTAGAGCCACATTATCTGGCAAGAACAGTCCGATTATAAAAACTCCAGTTCGGTTCGACTACAGTCCGACTAAGGAGTATATATGACTTTTAAAACTTCGATATTAGCCGTACTAAGGCAGTAAGTTGAATTTCTCTAAGTGCATGTAAACATATTGAATGAGGAAACAGCATTTAATCACTGGACAGCATTTTTTTTAACATCACATTTACGAAATGAACTCTTCTAGTGCCACTGACATGTTTAAAATCCAACGCTTGAGTGCCATCAATGTAATAATACGTGAAAGTGTTTTTTCAGCAGCAGGTCGCCGATCGTGGTCTCCCGCAGCCTGTGAGTAATGTTGGGGCTTTTGGGAGTCGGGACATAAAGAGACATAGTCCATAATATTGTGTGGGTCTTGAAATATGACTAAAGTGCTGACAAGGCACTCAATGAGTTAAAGAAGAAATTGTTATTATTATTGTTGCTAAAAATCTAGCACTTACATAGCCTATGAAAATATAATTAAAGGGAAACAACAGTGCTATATTCTTATATACTGTCCAAAGAGGAAGTTAACTAAAAATACTGGTTTTCTCACATCATTTGACCAGTTTCTCTAACCCATGAAGTACATTACCAACAGCAAATTTATAGGAATAAAATAAAATAACAGACACCTTTGATGGGAATACAAATAATTTTAAGTCATTCTAGGAAAAGTAAAATTTGAACAGAGGTAATTTACTTTAACACAGTGACCAGATCATTTTTTTAACCCTTTAACAACACAAGAGTGAAAACAACATTTGGAACTTGCATCCAGTTTTAATTCAACACAGAAAAGTAAAAAACAGTACAAATATCAAGTAAGCATAACATGCATATCCGACATTCCCCCCAAAAATTGTAAACAGAGTGTGTCGTAAGGGGGGGGGAGCAAGTTTCTATACATTAATACTGCAGGGATTCTGCATATTACAATCCATACCACAGCAAGAATGAAAGATGGTGTTCATTATGTCGCTTCCAATACAACGTACCAAACAGCTAAAGGCTGTGAAGTGATACGAGGGCCTTTCTCCGAGCCAACAAATTAAATATTGATTCAGAAACGGCTCAATAGCCATTTAGAATTTTTCTGAATTCTAATGTGGTAACTCTGCCGTCTGGAGGAGCGGGATTGACCTCCTTCTGCTACCGACCGGCCTTCGCTACCTGCTGGTTTCTTATTGTACCTTAAGCGTTTGATCGTGATCCAGTCGATGGCGGTTTCACTGGCTGTGTGCTTTGCCGTCAGAAAATATGAAATACATCATCATCAGCATAGATATCTTTTGATCAAATTGATAAAATTCTCGATGAGTTGTGCATCTTTTTGCACATTTTTGGACCCACTGACAAAGAGGTGAAAGGTCAAGATGGTGGGAGTATTTTTTGTCTTATGTTCCATTAGTTTTGGGATATAATAAAGTAAAGGAAAATGTGCTTTCTTTGTCAGGGTTAAGGCCTTGTGAGTATGAGTTTTGGGCTTTTATTGTGAAAGGTAGGAACAAAAGGAGTGGATGTGGTGCCTTTAAAATTAAAGGAGTAATAAAGTTTGTCTTTGTTCAGAATACAGAGCCTCCTCCTTGTTGTTTTATAATCCTTAAGAAAATTCAACATTCGATGCTCTGAAATCAGCATTGCTGTTATGTTGCTTTTTCGCAGCGTAGTATTTATTTTCTGTGTCCAAACAACGGTTATGAAAATAAACTAAAATAAAGTCCTTAAGATGAAATGATTTTATTTGTTTAGCTTAGCATAGCTTAGCTTCGATTAGCACAAAGACTGAAAGCAGGTGGAAACAGCTAGCCTTGCTTTAAGGCGACGAAGTCGGCCTTCCAGCGCCTCTTATTAAAAAAAAAGTCATACTCGTTAAAAACATGTTATTTGTTTAATTCATACAAAAATATATATTTTGGGGGAGGATTTAGTTTATATAACACCCCCTTTAAACCAAACACTGCTGTTTTTTTTTTCTTCAGCCAGATATAATTTATTAATTAGTGATCCTTAGAGGTGCTGGTGGTCGCATTTCGACAGAGGAAAGCTAGCCGTTTATGCTAGTATTTAATTCCTGGGAAGACGCTGAAAAGACACGTTTCCCAAAATGTCAAACCATTCCTCCAAAATTTAACCTAAACCCTAAATCTTAACCTTAAAGACTCACTCAGAAACTCTCTTCTCCATGAACGACAAACTTCTTCCTCAAGTTTATATCTTCTGGCCGCAAGCTCAAAAACCAGTAAAACCAGAACACCTTTCTCTATTTTATGGCGATCAGGAATAAAAGTAACAACAACACCTCTTTGTACACAAATCAACATTGCACAGAAACCCATTTTTATACCTTTGGCACATGGAATATGGAACTTATATCAGAACGTATAGCATTAAATCCATTATCAGTGCTCATCTGTGCACTTATAGGGCACAGAGGAGCTTACATAAGTTATACTTTAAAGAAGGCTAAATACAGTTTGCCCTTAGGTCCTTGCCACCATTAATACCACCGTCATTAGCTTAAACAAACAGTCATGTGTGATACTGTGAGACTATCAAGGCAAAGCTCACTGTAAATGAATAGATTAACCTTGGTGATTTCGCCACTGTACCAGGCTCTAAAACGGCCACAGCGAGTGTGTGTGAATGTGAATAAAGCCCCACTGTCTTATAACAATAAGAATGACTGCATGCGTCCAGGGATACTGTGTATATGCGTATATGTGTGTGTGTTTATTTGCCTCATTTACATAGATGCAATCACACATATGCCACGCGTTTTCACACAGGCAAAGCCAGAGTCATCCATTCAGCGTTGTGAAAATGAAAAGTACATAACGCATTCCAAATCTGCAATCCTGCGGTGGATTTACGCCCCCTGCATATTACTTCCTGTTTATTATCAGATACTGGAGCATGTGATGCGTACAGTCAGCCAGGCAGGCAGGCAGTGGTTCAGACCAAGTGGTTTGGCCTAGCAGGGAGCTGCGGGGCAGACAATGGCCGCACTGTGTGACTGAAGTGCCTTTGGTGTCAATGACTCTGCCAGCAACTGAGACTGGCAGATCCAAAATGGCGGAGTGCAGAGAGAGATCCCGTTGGTGCTTGTAATGGTTCACACATGATAGTTTGTGTGGAAGAAGGGGAGCTAGGAGGTTCAAAACATGGCGCTCTGGTTAATCTGCTGCCATTTTATTTGTTTTAAAGAGGTGAAAGGGAGGGGGGGACATGTGGGACAATTTCAGATAGAGTCTGAGGGGTTTCTCTTTGGTCTCCCTGCTCCTCGAAGTCCAGTTTGGTGAGCCCAGAGGTGGAAAAGAGATGTATAAGTCCCCAAAAACAAAAGTCCAGGGTCCAGTTTCTGGTTGAAAAAAAGTTACAGAAAGAGACAAGTCAATTTTACATTTTCACCTTTTTTTTGGCATCTTAAGTGGCAGGTCCTTATGTGGTCTGTTTTGTAAACTAATCAGTAAAATTATGAATAAGGTATAGCACTTGCTAAGTCAAAGTTAGCTTGTAAATAACTGAAATAGTGAGCACTGAGTTTTTTGTAAGTATGGTAAAAATTACTGTTTCTGTGAATGGAGTCTGACCAGACAAAAGTCCATTCACAAAACAGTAATTTTACCTCACAGACCACAGAAGTTGCTGGTCTACCACCGCATCAATCAGTTAGTTCCTGTGACTTTCAGATCCAAACTAGCACAACAGTTCGACCGCCAGCGTTAAAAATCTAACGTTAATACACTCACTATAAAGCTTTGTATATACTCTACATTTAGCAGCATCATTATGCAGAAACCTACGTAAGATTATATGGGGAAAAAGGGTTTTAGTAGGGCATTTTGATGCTGGAACACATATTTTCAGCCAGCTTTTAATATTCTGTTTTAAATAATAAATAACCCCACTGTACCGCTCCAGAATCGTATAAAAAGCATGGAAAAACCAAAACGATGGACCCGACCTTTGAGCTTTCCTTGCAGTAGAAAAGGAACCAGTAAAAGGTGTAAAATCAGAAAGGACGCAGCAACATAACAAACAGGGAGAGAAAAAAACATATAGGTATTAAAAGCAGTAACTTACTCTTATTGAGATGACAGTTACACAGCTGTGGATGGAGACTGACTCTGAGGAGGAATAAATGAAACAAACAGTCACATTTTTTGAGCTAAAGTGTGTGTGTGTGTGTTAAATCCTCCCTCTGTTGTTGAATATGTGCGTATCGCTGTCTGTGTGTTTGCCCTATCTGTTTGGGCCTTGTGTGTCCGTCTGTCTGTCAATCTGTTCCCAGAGCAGTCTGTTTGCCAATCTGTCATATTCTGTTTGCTAGATAAGGAGATTGACTATGTGTGTGTGTGTGTGTGTGTGTGTGTGTGAGAGCGCAGAGCAAATTCATTTACCATCCCTTTACAGCTGAGACGATGCATCCTCACTGTTTTCACCACATTAACGTATAGAAATGCTCCCGCTGCTTGAAGGACACCTTTTTATATAAATCACTGCAGCACAAAGACTCCACTGATCATAAAGCAGGTTACAATCAAACGGCTGCAGTTTCCTCAGCAGCTGAGGGGTGTTTAAGTCTTTTCTCGCAAAATTGGTAGTGCTGAAAATTTGTTAAAAACCCTAAATGGGTTTTTGAACGTGTTAACCCACCCCCCAAAAAAAAAGAGAGCCATGCATGAAGATCAAGTAAATTACTGATTAGGAGATGATACATTTCAATGATTTCTGATTGCAACCTTTGTTTTCACCGCCACCTCTGCTTTCTGTGTTTTGTCGGCTATCAAATGGACACAAAAAAATTAAACAAAAATAAAAAGAATACATGTAGAGGTGGATCTTTTTGCAGTTTTGTAGCTTCATTAGAGGGAAAAGTGAAGTAAAGGTGAAAGACAGGCAGAGATAGGATGGATTTAAACCAGGGATGTTGTGGTTCATGGTCGCCTTTTAACCCTTAAACCACAGGGACGCACCCTGCTAAGGGTTTTTGGGGTTTGGTTTGGGTCTGTCATAAAACACCCTACACATAACATCCATTTTTCACAGGGTCACACTGAAAACAACCAAAAGCACACACATTCAAACCAACTGAAGTTAAAGAAGAACTGCACCAAAATTCAATTCATATCGTGTAAGACAGTCCTAAAAACATCAGTAAACATGATCTGTTTCCAAAAATCAAAAGAATAGAGTGATAAAACTCAAACTTGTGATAGAGTATATAAAGAAGTCTCCCATTCATCGTCTATGGAGGAGCTCCAGACTTGATGACATCACAAGCTCATGTAATTGGACTTTGGTGACAGAACTAAAATTTTGGGATTCTTGATTCAGGTGTTGTTTCTCTTTAAAACAGCGTCATTACCAAAGTTGAGTAAAATTGAAAGTAGGGCTTAAACTCACAATTAATCGCAGAATTCTAGTAGTTTAAAATTTCATTATTTCGCAAACCATAACGCTTTTTCAGACTTGCGTATTGCTGTCGTTCTTCATGACAGCAGGAAGCTGCTAGTAAAGGTGCATCATAGCGACGAAATAGAAACACGCAATTAACGTGATTTAAAAACGTGTTATGCTTTGACTTTAATCGAATCGCGACGTTAACGCTGACAGTCCTAGTTGAAAGTGAAACTTAGTTTCTGCAACTGCAAATTATATGGTTTTTGTAATATAAAACCGTTTTCACTCCAAGTCCTCACTCACATATCTAAAGGACAGAGGTCAATGGACTTCTTCTTTTTTTCAAATTTGTGCTCAGCTTTGCAGCTTTATTTAACGTTAACAAGCTAACTTTACTGCATGTTTCATCTTCTGATTGACAGAACAGAACAGGATGGTAATAGAAGTTAGTATCACTGGCTGCTTTTGTGTTTGGCAACAAAAAAAACCCAACTCTCTCCTTATTTTCCATTCACATAATAATCCATTCGATGTGAGTTGGCGTACAACCAGCACATGGTTTGAAAGAACGCCTCACTCATTAGCAGTCTCAAGGCTCGTCTTTGCGAACTGTAACTCCTGGGGCTATCGGAGGGTCTTATCTGGAGCTTTTTGTTCCTGATATTTGGAGAGGAAAAATACCAGTGGCTCCACTCCACATTCCTCAAATCTATATTTAACCTCTGAGTCATTTCTGCAAATAGAAAATATGTAGCTTTTTTTTTTTTTTGTCCATTTTGGAACCACAAGATTGTGTGTCGCGAGGTGAGCCCACCTGGGAGTAAGTCGTTGATCCGGAGCTTCGCCTGGGGTCCCTCCCCGACGCCGGGGACCCCCCCTCCTTCTGACTGCCCACTGAGGAGGAGTCTGAGCAGCTACTGTGGACTGAGACACACAGAGACATGGTTCTAGATTAACATCAAAACAGCATGCAGGTGTTGCAGTTAGTGGGTCAGAGGTCAAGTAATGATATCATCCTGCGTTCAGGCGTGATTTGCACGCACACATTCTTTGCCTTTTCCCGGCAGCGCTGTGTTTGTGCACTTTTCTAATCAGCTTGTCATAATGTTGTCTGGAGATGGTGTGCAGAGTCTGGGTGTGGGAGAGACAAAGACAGAGAGGAGGCATTTTCCTCATCTTGTTCAATGAATTTCTAACACGGCGCTCTGTCTCAGAGGACAATTCAGGCATTGAAATCCTGAGCTGCTGCACTCAATGAGACACCTGGTGAGCAGTATGCGCATTACAGCGCAGCCATGAATGGGAAATCGCTCCGACAGCGGCCTTTGGAGGCAGGATAGTGGGGTCTGGAATGTGAGGAATTATATTTCAGTTTGTGTGGCTTTTCAAACTCCCCTGTGGACAGAAGGATGGATCATGTGTAATGTCTGTTCCAGGAGTTGTTTCATGACAAAGACCACCTCAAACTGCCTTTCAGCTGGTAAATTTCTCGTTTTTCAGATGGAGTTCTCTCTGTACTGTGTGCTCAGGACCTGTTGATAGCACTAAGAGCATGAAACCACTCATTTTTTGTTGTTTTTTTGGTGGATTTTAACGGAATTGACTGATTTGTGAGCAAACACGTTCACACTGATTGAAAACACTTCAGTATTTGTGACAGGAATAGGGATCTGCATCAAAATCTGCAATAAATCAATTTCATGGTAATTAAATTTAGAATTAATAATAATTTAAGTGTTTTTTCTTTCTTGCTTTGCTACACTTACTGAAAGTTCCTTAAAGGAATGTGGTGTTGAGTTTTGTCACCAAACAGAGTCCCTTTAGAAAACCTGTCAGGTTACTGCAGCAGCCCGACAGTCAGCCCAGGTCACTCCTGGTTCTGGTTCTCCCACGCCTCCAGCGGGCCCAGCATTAAGACCTGGGCCTCCAGCAGAAGGGTGGTGGAGGCCCAACAGCCCCTCCACCTCTGGATCTGGGTCTGGTCGCTGCAGGTGAAGTCTAAGCTGAAGGAGGTCTTGGTGAACTTGCATGATTTTTTACACCGGTGACAAGCATTACGAATAAATTTTAGTGCTGCATTCAGTTTTCACCAAGATCTTGCATTGATGATGGTAGAGTCTGATCGCTGCACAAAGCCTTCTCCAGCACATCCCAGAGATTCTCAGTGGGGTTAAGGTCTGGACTCTGTGGTGAAAATTATGTCTCATGCTCCCTGAACCACTCTTTCACTATTTGAGCCCCATGAATCCTGACATTGTCATCTTGGAATATGCCCGTGCCATCAGGAAAGAAAAAAATCCATTGATGGAATAACCTGGTCATTCAGTATATTCAGGTAGTCAGCTGACCTCATTCTTTGAGCACATACTGCTGCTGGACCTGCAGTAATTATCCAATAGGAGGCTCGTACCTATTTGCTTTGTTAAATCCAGGTGCCGACTTTTTTTTGGCCAGGCAGTGTGTGTTCTAGAATTTATTCTCATATTAAAATTAGGGCTGTTGAAATGAACATGTTAACGTGATTAATTGGTGTTAACTCGCAAATTTGTTCGACGGTAACTCTACTTGGAGAAACTGCCCGAAATATGTCACCAGAGACATGCTGGCAGGTTATAAAGCAGAACTCCATTCAAAAAATCAAGGAAACAAAAAATTTGTCGTAATTAACGATCAAACATGCTGGTAAAATTAGATTAACCATCTTTTCTGAATCTGTCCAAGCTTCTCCTGTAGTTTGGCAAACAAATAATCCACCAAAGAGCTCCGTTAAAGTATTAATTTGTAACATGAAATGAATAAAAAGGAAATCAGAAAGAGACGGGTTTTTTTTAAACAGAGCAGCTCATATAGTTGTGGACCGATCGAGGCTGTGAATGAGAGGAAATCTGTGTAAAGGTTGAAAAACTTATTCTGATTAACCTGTTACTAACTAAAAATGTGTGAATGTTTGTGTTAAAATGTTCAGGCAAGCATTTTAAGACACAATGCTATCAGTTAACAGCTCATCACTACTATGTAGACGATGTTTTTGTTCTTTCTGATGGTTTTATGTAGGTCAGCATTAACCTGACACTGTTTCACAGCCAGTTCCTCACAGTAGCTTCAAGTAAAGGATCTGAATATAATACCATGTTAAGAATACACAGGAGAACTGCATTATAATCCTCACTAGCTGTGGAAACAGTGCACCGGTGTCAGTACAGGGATGCTTTTTTAAGGATGTAGGAAGCACGACAAAGCTGCAGTTTAAGGGCGACACTAAAGGACTAAAGGATTAGCAGAAGTAAAAGGAGCATTTTGACTGAGCTGCATATTCTCTGCACGTTAGAGCTCTTCACAATGTCTCAGTGTGAGTCAAATATCAAAAATTCATAGAATAGCCCGGGGGCGCCGGATTGGAAAAAAAAAAAAACAAAAAAAAAAAAACAAAAACATGTACCACTTTTTTTTTTTTTTTAACCTTGTCACATGGGGAGAAACAGCCAGGACTCGTTTTGCTTCCTGTCAGTAATCTCAGGCCCGTATCACTCTCAGCTCAAGACGCTATATTTGAACATCTTCTGGTCACATTAACTCATTGAGTGGCAGTCGTTTTATAAAACACAAAGTGCCTTGTTCCAGCGTTTTTGCCCATTTTGAGTCATATTTCAAGACCCACAGAATATTTTGTACTATGACTTTGAAAACACAGAATAGCTCAAATGAGAAACTCTCTATTTCATCATGAAATAAAATGTTTGTTTTTACCTTGTTCCATTTTTGTTTTATCAGAGGTAGAGTAGAGGACACTTTCACCAAAATCACCACTTTTTGTCCAGATTCTGTTTTGCTCTCTAATCTCGATCGTCTCCACTTCCTGCTTTGATCTCTGTGGTGTATACCGTCTCTTTATGCTCTGACTACATCTCCCAGAAGCCCCAAAAATACTCTCAGGCTGTGTGAGAGCGCCCTCTTGTGCCTGCTGCAAAAAAAAACAAAACACTTTGACGTGTAATACGTCAGTGGCACTCAAAGAGTTAAAGTGACCACCACATTTTGAACTAAAGAACTGAAGACACTGAGCGTTATCTGCTGGTTATTATGATTATTTAGTTTGTTTAGTTTAGTTATAGTTTTTGGTGCTCTACCTGTTTTGAGTTTTAGGCCAAAGAGCTTTCCATAACATTTCCATTTCAAATCTTAGATGCAAATATTTTTTTCTTTCCTCCCCTCAGAGCACACAGCTCCTGTAGTACCTGTTGTGCTACTGTAGTACTCATGTATTCCCTTTCAAGCCTACCTCTGTCATTGAGACAGTAGATGGAGTCCAGTTCTGAGCCCGGCGTCCCTGAAGCGTCCAGCAGCAGCTTACTGGAAACTCCCATGCAGAGCGACTCCTTCAAACACAACTCTGAGAGAGCAAAAACACACAAAATGATCAGAATTTAGACAATTTCACCTCCCTTTTTTTCTTTTTTTTTTAATGGCAGCTGCAGCTCATTTTATCCAGTGTTGCTGTAATCTGAGCTGACTACAGGAAGCCATCCTGGAGGCTTGGTGGATACGAGGAGGAGGTGGATATGACATGTGATAGCCACCAGCGTATAAACAAATGAACACCAATCAAAAAGCAAACTGATGCTTTTTATCTTCTCTCTGCTCCTGCACAAGGAAACTAGAGCAGCCAGATGAAGTTACACTGATTTGTCTTCATCCCTTTTTTTTTTTTTTTCAAACAAACTCTTCTTTTCAGGTTTTGTCCATGTGACAATATTCAGATTCATTATAAAATAGGAAAAATAGTGTTTTTGTATGGAAGTATATCTGTGCCATGTTACTTTCAATTTGAATTTCTAAAGCTGATTTTTTTAGTGTCAAAATCAGACTTTGAATTTCTAGCGCACATTTTTATTTCTGACATGGTTAAGTAAATTAAGTGTAACAAAAATCAATGTCTCAAAATATCAGCATCATTCACCTGCAAAAAAATTCAGTGTAAAACGACACCTAGACAACATCTGGGTAACCAGGGTGAAGCAATCAGTCCCTGACTTATCTGAAGTCCAGCCAATCAAATCTGGTTATGAGCGGGTTTGTCTATTGCTAAATTTCACGAACAAAAATGATGACGTAAGCACACTTACGAAGCTCCATCGCTCCCGTTGATCGACAGGATTCAATTCAATTTTCTGGGTTCAGTGTCACATCGATTGCTTCCCCCTTTTTACCAGATGTTGTCTCAGTCTTTTTTTTTTTTTTTTTAACACAGAATTTTTTGCAGGTGAATTTTTTTTAAATTTTTGATTTATTTTTTTTTTCACCAAATTTTTAGAATTTATTTTCTTTGAAAACTGAATATTTTTAGATATTTTTTTTTACACAGAATTTATTTCACCATTGAGGAAAAGAAATAAGTGTCAAAAATAAAAATGCTGTGCTCGAAATTCAAAGTCTGACTGATGCTAAAAGATCAGCTTTAGAAATTCAAAATCTGATGGCACAGATAAACTTCCATATTTTAACTTTGCTGCAATTGACTTTGGTCAACATACAAACTGCAGCCACCTGAAGCAGGAAGTACGTGCTAGCTGGCCATTAACTTGCTTGTTTTTGTGTTGCGTTCAGGCGCTTCCTCGTGAAAACATGGCGCCTTATCATGCAGGTAGCCTCGAGTCCAGATGAGATTTTAAGATGAATGTTTTTTAATAGCCAGAAGCTGAGGCCTCTGAGGTCAAAGGTCAGGGCGTACCTGTGTTGTTGATGGCGTGCGTCCACAGCAGGTGGGCGATGTCGTGAGTCCAGGCCGCCTTGTCCTCGCGGTCCTTCGCCTGCAGAGTGATGCAGTCTTTGGTTCGAGGAGCCTGCCGGACCCAGACTTCGAACTTCACCCCGTCTCCGCCGACGCTCTGAGTCAGACCCATCTCGCCAGTCTGCAGCGGGAGGAGGGGGAAGTTTGTGTCCAATTGAATCAGGAAATGTGTTTTTTCACACAGTGTAAGTGCGCTCACCTTGATGCTGTGCTTGTAGCTGTAGGCGGTGCGTCCCGGAGTGGGGCTCTTCTGTTTGGTGAAGATGACGACGTGCTGGTAGAGGAAAATATTCCTGACACCCGCCCGCTTCCTGCGAGCGCCACCACACACCGTCAGCTCGCCCTGCCGCACCAACTCGCCGCGCTCCGCCACCGGGATCTGAAACCACACATAACACACACACACGCACACACACACACACACACACACACACATCAGGACAGCCTCATCCTGGCCTCAGGCCCAAGCTAAGGGCTTTAATCTGCAGAACATGCCTCCTTGATTCATATCTAAAGGGCAGTTAGGTTTTAAATCATGTCTTTTTATCACCAGTGGTGTCAAATAGTTCACTTTTTTCCCAATCCGGTTCCACTGAATTGTTTTAAATGATTAATGGAACATTTTAAAGGGATAGTGTGCACAAAGTTTAACACAAATTGCTAAATCTGAAAGTCCTCAGGGGGTTATTGACTTCTTTATTGCCTCTTTTTGGGCTTTGATCACATGCTTTCTAGTCTGTTTCCGAGCAAATTTTCAACTTGCTGTTGAGAAACGTTTCAGCCGCGGAAATGAAAAGAATGAAAAGCCCCTTGTCAATAAAGAAAAGGACAAAGCAGTGTTATAATTACAGTGCCTTCTGTCTGTCGCATCTTTGCTCAAATTGGCCTGGCTGACTCACGTCTTTATTGTTCATGTCAATTGCAGGGTTAAAGTTTGTGACGCTGTCGCAACTCCTAGCAGAGGCAGACAGAGGAAAGTCAAATCTTATGTAACGCTCCTTTTAGCTCGACTACAGCAGAGACACAAAGCCGTGCGGCAAACCTTTAAATGAAAAGGACTGATAATTTACCAGCGACTGGTCAGGCACCACCGTTATTTTTAAACATGTAGAGTTGGCATGGGTCATGATGTAAGTGATGCTTCATGTACATTATGACCACCCACACACACTCCCACCCACCTGCACACACACACACACACACACACACACACACACCTGCACACACACACACACACACACACACACACACACACACACACACACACCTGCACTCACAGTCTTTTCATATGGAGAGTTTTTGCAGAGCAATTTGAAGTAGCTCAATGGAAGTGTTTGTGCCACCGCAATGACACTCGGGGGGGAAGATGGTTGTGTTTTATTGTGTGTGTGTGTGTGTGTGTGTGTGTGTGTGTGTGTGTGTGTGTGTGTTCGTGTGAGTCAAACGTTTGTCTTGACCAGCTCTGAATGATAGCAGCGTGTCAGAGTAGCACAATATGGGACAAAGGTAACAAAAATAGGTTAAAAAAAGAAAAAAATTCTAAATAAATAAAACAGCTTGAAATAAAAGTTTAATAAAATTAAAAAATAAAAGGTTGGGAAAAAAATACAATAAAATATTAAAAGGTTAATATAATAAAAGGTTAGAAAAAAATACAATAAAAAATTAAAATAAATGATATAAAATAAATTAAAAATAAATAATATAAATAAAAATAACAGCAATCTAATTGCAGTTTTCTACTATTTGTGGTAAGATTAAAGAAAATTTAGTTGTTTTAAGATTTTTATTAATATATTTTTTGCTTACACAAGTCGTTCTTTCCTAATCCAACAAGATATGAATCGTTGTTGTTCACAATAAACTGTAGTAGTACATAGACACTGAATATGATGCAAATGACTTCTGGTTATGCACCTGAAATCCAAAAGAAATCCTATTTAAACATGTTTAACCTTCAGAGCATTTATGCCTTTTATACAAAAACTAGATTCCCTTTTTGAACAAACTGTAAATAATAAGACGATGAAAGCGGCTCCATCTCTTCCAGCTGCCTGACCTCATCAAGATGAGTTAGTTTTTCTTTCCTTGAGGGAAAAAAAGAAAGTGGGACTTGATTCATAAACTGGGACAGGCGTTCTCACCGGACATCCGGCGATGAGGTCGCTGGCCCTGAGGTCCTCGCCGTGCTGCTGGGCGTGCCTCAGGATGGAGAGGGCTGAGTCGGAGGCTGGGTTTATGCCCCCCAGCTCCTCCAGGGCCTCGCAGTACTGCTCCAGTCTCTGAGTGGGAGCCTGCAGACAGTGAGGGAAGGACAGGGGGGGCAGGGGGGAGGCTGGGGGGAGTTTGGTCTATAGGAGGGACAAGGGGGAGCAGGAAGTTATTACTCAATGTCATATCAGACTGTTTAAATACCTTATGCAGCACTAACCAGTGTCATGATACAGTCACTCTGTATGATCTGTGCACCATGTGATCTATATTGACTATAACGTAAACTGAAAATATGCTACGCTAAGAGCTGGTGACATAGAATAAAAATTTGACGTTACGTTTGGGATGTTTGAGACGCCATTATTGTTTCTGCACGTTTAAAATTTTATTATTTTGCAGTTTTGTCAGATCATATTAACAATGATGTCAGCTGACAACAAGCCAATCAGTGTTCATCTCTTAGACCAGAGTCTTCATGATGTTGACTGGTCTGCAGTCAGCTGACACCCATTTACGCGCTAGAGTTAACTTCCTTCATTTAAGTCATGTCCACACAGAAACGGAGTTGACTTTGTTTGGGGGGGTGGTTTCAAAAATTAGCCGTTAGCTGTTAGCATCCGTCTGATTAGCTGCACTTGCATGTTTAACTTGTAGCTTGAAGTACTTCTGTGGTGTTTTAATTCCGTTTTTCACAAGGTGAGTGTTAAGTTTGACTGTTTTCAAAATAAAACAAGCCATTAAGTCGTAGTTTTTCTCCATGACTGCAGCAGGAAGCAGCTAATAGAAGTACATCAAAGCGACAAAGTAGTAGCATACAATTAAAAAAATTAACCTGTTCTGATGTTAATCTAATCGTGATTAACGTGCGAACACGGACAGCCTTTGTTATTTTCTTTGTTTATTATTATTATTTATTATCATTTTAAGCCCAACCTTGTTTTACCTAAACCTAAGTGAGTTTGTTGCGTGGTAGAAAAATTACACAAAAAGGCTAAAATGTGCCATATTTTACCTAAACCTAAGTGAGTTTTTTTTGCATGTTATTAAAATTCCATACCAAAAGGCTAAAATTCATTCCCATGACACGCAGAATATCCTTTTAACGTGGTGCTATTTATACGCCTTCCCATGAGATCGGCTTGGTACGACTGAACTCACTAACCTAGATTTATTTACTATAATGCATTGCACTGACAGAGAAAAGAAGGTAAATTTAGACAGACACCACATGAGAGGAATTTAGTTTTATTTTTGCCATCTGACTTTCAGTTCGCTGCACTGGGAACAGCAAATAAGTCATTATCAGCCTCGGTGTGTTTTTAAAGTTTCCTGTGTGTTACTGAAGTAAATTAACAGGAGAAACAAGTGTACTTTTGTTCTGGGTCTGTTATTTACAAAAAAAAAATCATCAGCCTAAGACGAGTCTGTTTTTGTTTGAGGAGTTCTTTTGGTTCGAAGCACTTAAGGCACAACACATAAGCAGGATAATTATTGTTTTGGTGATTATATCTTGAAGTAATGCACACATATTACACCCATAATGGCATCTCATCTGTTTCCTCCTCAGTGAAAATCCATTCTCCGTCTGGATTTCCACTGATCACATGTCAGTTCTGTTCCTGTCTTCGTCCTCATAACAATCCTCACCGCCATCATCACATCCCATCATGACGACCATAAACCCCCCCTGCAGCCATCATCCACAATGTGTTGGAGCTGTTTTAAAGCTGCCACGGGACAGGATGTTGACTCACACCGCCTCCCGGTGGCGGCTCCTTAGAAGTGCTCCTTTATGGGACCCTTGAATGAGATCTCAAGCGCTGTGATCTCTCCTTGTAAAGTCCTCTCAGTAATCTCACGATACCGTCGATGCATTAGTTTTAGTTAATTGTAGCTTGCAAGCTCAAATTACTTTCTCGATAATCCGCCTTTAATTGGCTTTCTTAGTGTACATTAAACATGTAATTAGCTTTACTGTACACAGCTCATTTGTAATTTCAGCAACCATTGAATAAAGCGGCTTTAATTGCTTGTAATGTGCTCCAAAATTACTCACAATGACGGTGTCGTGTTGTAGTATAACAGCTTCTAAATACAAACATTGTGACCCTGATACTTTTATATACAGATTCAGGAGACAGCAGGGTGTGTTTCTTTGAATGACATGTTCAACGAAATGAGTTGAAAGTAGAGAAGCAGGGAGGAAAAAAGTGATTCAAGGATTTGATGAAGTTTACCTTGAAGTAGTCGGCAGCCTGTGTGACCAGCGGAGAGTCCAGCTCTGGTTTACTCCTGATGTAGTGGGAGTACTGCAGAAACTGCTCCCGCTGTGTGCGAGAAAGAAATAATAAGAAATAATTGATTTTTTGGTGCCTCACAAACACAATCTCTCCTGGTTTCCTTTTCGTCAAGACCGCGGCAATGATAACAAAAACATGAATTTATTCACCTCAATCTTGCCGATTGTCGGAAATGCCTTTACAGGGTTCCCGCAGTTCTTTAAAAAGTCCTAAAATATCTTCAACTAAAATCTGAGTAATTACGGTCTTAAATTGTCTTAAATTTACCCTAAATTTGCTGTACTTATTAAATTTTCAAATGGTGTGTTTTTATTTTATTTTGTTCACAAAATTCACTTCTTTTGGGTTGAATTTCTATATCAAAAATATCTTTAATCAAGCACAATGGTGTCCTTGACAAGTCATTAGGGGATTTCCTGTAAAATGACCTATCAGTGTGTTAACATTAAAACAATTTGGGTTTTATTTTGTAATTTTTGCTCTGCAATGTACTGTTGCCAGTATAAGTGGTATCCAACCTGAGGGTCAGGACCACCCAAGGGGCCGAAGGCTAAATCTGAGATTCTTCATGGTGTAGAGATTAAGAAAAAAATTGCATGCATTTTTGTCAGACTTTTATCTATTATGTCATTGATTTCTTGTTAAAGTGAAGCAAACACCCCAAACTGGGAATCAAATCTCGTAACTTCTTGACGTGAGGTGACAGTGCTAACCTGCACCACCATGAATAGTTGACACACAGGACCTGTGATGGTATTTGGGGCCACAAGGCAAAAAAAAAGGTTGCAGTCCTTCATCTCTGAACTTACATATTTGCTGAAGCAGTCCTGTTGCAACAAGCTCTGCACAAGAGCGCCCTCCATGGCTGGGAGTAGGTTCTGCGAGTGAAAGGCACTGAGGCTGGCCCAGTTGGGGAAGAGGGTGTCTGCCTTCCCCCTGATGGAGGCCGGAGTGTCTGAGAGCTCCAGTAAGGGCAGGTATGTCTCTTCTACCCCCTTCAGGATGGCTACATACTGCCTCTCCGAACTCAGCATCCTGCACCAGAGCAGGTACAGCTTGCTGCAAGAGGGGAGAAACGAGGAGGTGATAAGGCTGAAAAGAGTGAACAATCGAGGTAGACAGAGGAAGTGAAGATAGCCATGAGCAAAGGCCAGAGATCAAACAGATCAAATTATCTGAGAATGCATGCCGACTGATAAAAATGGCTCTGTAACACACTTCAGCTACACCTAAAATGGATGAATCTCTTCTCCCTTTCATCTCGGTGTGGCCACTCAGGAAAATAAATGCAAATAAAGATATTTTCTAGAAATTAAAATAGAGGGGGAAAAATAGCAAAAGATGACACCTCTGTGCTGTCGATCCAGCCCTGTCCGTCCCCGTCTCCCTCTCAGTCCTCCCTAGCAGTACATGTTGCCGCGGTGACCCCGTGTGGTCCACCACCTCCTTGCTGCTGACCTCCACGCCTCGGATTAACACGCCTCCTCCTCCTCCTCCGCTGCCTCCACCACCTCCACCCCAGCCAGGGATGGCTGCAGCCATGCTGGTGGTGATCACGGGGTCAGCCACCGCCCGCCTCCCCAGCCAGGACATGGGGGAGTTGCGGCTTGCACCGCCCACTGGGGACTCAGCAGGTTTGGGTGTTGCTGTGCCTCTGCGGGGAGCCAGAAGAGCCTGGAGGTCAAAGCTCGGGTGGCGCTTCCTGGGTGGCTTTGGCGGCAGCGGGGCCTCTGTGGGCTGAAGGGTTGAAGGACGTGATATTTCTTAAAGGATGAGCAAACAGAAAACATATTCAACACAGAGTGAGGCACAAACTTACGCTCTTTTTTGCAGGATTCAGAAGGTTCTGCAGGAACTTCCCTCCTCCAGCTCCACCTGCTCCTCCTCCCTCCTTCTTATTTCCTTTATCATCCCCGATCTTCAGCGTGGAGCAGGTCTGTGGTCTGAACAGTGATGCCAGCGATCCCCAAGACTGTAACCCGTCGCCTCCTCCAGCTCCCAACCCCCAGTCGCCATCGCCATCTGGACCCATCAGGTCCCATGCGCTGCTCGCGGACGGTGTCTTTGGCCTCCCCTGGCCCTGATTCTGGGCTCTGTCAGGCTGGAGGAATCTGGGTTTGACCTGCGCTACGGTGCGCTGGTAACGCTCTACGGTCTGTGTCCAAAGATCCAGGAGCGGCCCTCCACCCAGCTCTATGGCTAAGGAGCGAGCATCCTGGAAACGTGACGGCGGGATTGGAGGGAGGGAGGCAAGAGGGCAGGTGGAAGAAGGGGAAGAAGGGGAGGAGGAGGAAGTGGAGACCACCTCGCACCACTGAGTGGCCTGAACAGGAGACAGGAAAGACAAAATGACACCATTAATGTATGATCACAACTTCCTGTAAGCATATAACAGATGGCTTCCTGCACAGCGTCACCTCAGTCAGCGTGGACAGCAGCCTCTGTGTGTTGTCCAGGGTGGTCCAACAGTCGGATAGACAGTGGGACATGTCTCTCAGCTTCTCCCTGACAGGAGGAAGTCGGATCTGGACGTCGCTCAGGCCTGCCCAGTCCAGCTCACACCAGCCTTCCAAATCACTGAGCACTGACAGAGTCTCACTGTGCAGCTCCTAAAGGATTCAGGGAGATCCGCTGTGAGGCCTGAAGTGTTTACAGTACAGGCTTGACAAGATCCACTTGGGAAATCATGAACGGAATAATGGACTGCTTCTGCTGGGAACAAACTTCCACATTGGCCTCCATCCACACAAATGACAAATACAACACTGGACAGCAAAGGCAGCTCAAAACACTTCTGTTTACATTCTAAACTTTTAGCCATTGACTCCTCATGTCTTTCAGGAAGTAATTCAGTAACATGTGACCTTGGACTTGCAGGGCGAACAGAATTCATTCGCCTCCAGTTTGGATGACAGTCATTGTGTTGGAGGGCAACTTTAGAGTGTCTCCATATAGAGCCGAAGTGAAACCAAAACTTCTGCTACTGGAAATCACATCTGAAACTAGAATCACAGCACTCTAGTTGTATTGCCTCCGCCAACTGCTCAAGTTGCAAGTGACATCCATGTGTGTCCAAAATATCATCATATTTGTGTGAAATTGTCATAATTAACATAATTTTTGTAAAGTCCTGGTGACCGCTGACCTTTGTGCTTTGTCCATCAAATATCAACCCTCTTATCACATTTACAGGAATGGGATGGACAAATGGTTTAACCAGTGGGCTACATTGAGCTGTTCGGAAAAGTGAAACCAAAACTGAGTGCCTTCAACTTCTTTTTAACCGCCAGCAGTTGGTGATGAAAAGTCTATCAGAAAGTGATTGTACTTCTCACCTCATAAATTCCCTCTATAAACATTATAAGCTTGAGTTTATGAGTTTGTGTTTAGTTTCACCAGCTCGTGTCACCGCTGGTTGCTACAAACCAAGATGGTGACGACCAAAAACCAAGATGGCTACTGGTCATACCAAACTAGGCAAGCCTGTCACAGTAAAACAACTGATAGTATTGAATTGAGAGACATTACATTTTATTTCTTATTTAATTTATATTCTTATTTTTAATGTTCTAATGGGAAAACTTTCCTGTCAGTTTATTTGTGGTTCAGTCCATGTGTCCATCGAATGGCAGAAGGATTTTTTTTACAATCCTACACATAGTGGCTTTAATTTTTCTTGTGAAAGAAATATGCTTTGAAATATGCAGACGTTGCAAAGCTCCGCATCAGTTTTGACTGTAAAAAAAAAAAAAAAAAGAAAAGACTCACGTTGGCTGTTTCTCTGAATGTCTTGAATTTCTGCTGTTTGAGCGACAGTCTGCTGAGAGACAGAGGAGGGTCCTTGTAGTCCTCCAGCTGTGACTGGACTTGCTCAATCTCCTTATCACACTGAGGGGGGAGGAGGGAGGAGGTGAGAGGAGGACACAAGGCATTTACTGTACATGGAGGACAAAGAGGGAGGCGAGGGAAGTGAAAACGCTGCAGAAACACGAGGCGGAAAGAGATACTGTAGGGGTGAAAGACAAGATGGTCACGTAATGTTTAATTTGCATCAAGGCTGGGTGATTAATCAAATTTCATTTTCAGCTATGATTGTGCCTTCTAGTGATTATAAAAACAAGATGATGGAGATAAAATGATTATTGTGCCGCAGTACGTTTCGCAGTGATGCTCTCGTTTTGTCTCGTGTTATAAATCCTGCCTGTTCATTTTCACGAGGTCGTGACAGTGAACTATGATTCTGTTTACAGTCATTTAAACATATATATAAACAGTATATATGTATATTCGCATAACATAATATATTTCAGCTCTATTTCATTCATTATATGGAGAGAACATCAATAAAACATTTATATTATTATATATAGTGAATATTTCTGCTCAGTAGTTTTCCACATGTCGTGGAGGAGCACGCTTTATTATTTATTTTGATCTTGAATTTGTTTTTTAATCGAAATAAATAAATAAATAAATAAATAAAGTGTGCTCTTCCATACATTTATTTATTTGGATCTTATTTTTTTTAATTGAAATAAATAAATAAATAAATAGTGCTCTTCCACACATTTATTTTGATCGCATTTATTTAATATATTATGTATTTAAATACATAAAACGTGTGGACGAACACAATTTATTTATTTATAATTTTATATATTTTATATATATTTAAATATATAATAATTTGTTTTGTTCTATTTTTTTTTACATTTACCTTTTATTAGTTTTGCCATCAATTTTTGTTCAAAGTTCAAGAAAATCAATTTCTTTTTTTTAACGTTAATAAATGCATGATGTTTTCAATGTCACTGAGTGTTAAATAATCTCAGTATTGACCAAAAATGATCCTGATAATGATTCTTATCATAAACCTGGCAGCCCTCCTAATTAGTATTAGTATTGGACATGTTTGGACATGTCCTATCATTCTGGCTGTGCTGGCCAAGACATGGGATGAGAGCGAGGAGCAGCACATTTCAGAGTAAACACCAGGAGATCAGGGAGTTTCCACCCAGTCCCTGATGGGAGCAGCGAACATCCTTTATGTGGAGCGTAATGCTGGACGCTGAGCAGCAACTCGCACTCTGCCAGGTTCGACACAGTCTTCCTCCCTCACACACCTTTTCCAGTTTGTCCACCAGCCCTGCCAGGCGTCCCAGAGCCTCCAGGTCGCGACCTCTCTGGTTGGACACTCTGACGAGTCGGTGGAGCGAATCATCCACACTGTCGTAGAGCTTCGAGGTCGCAGCGAGAGCAGCCCTGATGGGACAAAAATGAATCACTCATAAACAGCAGGGAGAAGTTTTCTTTTCCTTACTTGTTAGCGCTGGTAGAACTGATGTAATTATGAAAAACAAACAAAACAAAAAAAAAGCCTCGCAGACCAACTGTCAGACAAAAAAAGGAATCAAATCAGCAATCAGCCTATACTTGTATTTGGCCTCATTCTTGTGCAGACTGAGCCAAAACTCATTAGTGGATATAAGAAGAACAGCAACAAATACAGCAGTCTTTAGATCATCTTTAAGCTGCAGTCGGGCGCAAACAAACAAGCCGCGATGCTCCGTCCTCTGTTTGATGTTAAGTTCACATTCCTCTTCTGCTCCGGCTGCTTCTCATTTCTTTTTTTTTTTTAAGGCTTTGTTTTGTTGTTTTTTTTGTTTGTTTTTTACAATGAGGCATATTTTTAACCTATAACTCATCTTGACAATTAAAATCCTTCAATCGGATAGAAGAACTGGGAGGGCGAATGACATGCCAATCTTTTCTGCCCCTCGGGACTGAACTGCTTGTATGAGGTGGTTTCTGTTCACCCTGAGTTGGGTTTTTCTTGATGTCTTTGTATTTAAAACAGCCCTATCTAGTAATGTATATACCAGTATTTTACAGTCTCATTAGCATCATAACAATATGATAGATAACGTACAATGCTGCTGTAAAAAATGAGACTTATATATAACAGGATAGAGTCAATATACTGAATATTATTATATGCAACTGTAACTGTGGTAATTTTCTGCGTGGAGTTTTTTTGTGGGCTATATACAGGGGCGTCACTAGGTTTTAAGGACAGGGGGCTTTCACTTTTCAGACCTGGTGGTTGCCGCCTGGTTTCTCGGCTTTACAAACAAGCTTGTTTATGATGTTTGGAGCGATAATATTCCAGCCTTTGGTCTTATTTGTGAATTTAAATAAGAGCATTCTCGACAACAAGAGGCAGGTTTTGTATCAGAAAATAAAGCCAAACAAAGCACCAACTTTCCTGTACAGTATATATATATATATATATATATATATATATATATATATATACATACATTGCACTTTCGGTACCTGCAATCCGGTGACTTGTGAGCCAGTCCAGTTGAACTATTGGTCAGTCCTGCGAGCCAGGCCCCGCCCCTCTGTTGTGGTTCGGTTAAGCGCTGGTCGGCCAGGACGCTCGCCATGAGCTGCCGGTGTTTGTTGATGCTCAGAGGAACAGCCTGGAGATGAACAATGTGCTCATGAATGTTTCTGTACAATTTTCTCTCCAACAAACAGTTTATCCAAAACAAGGAAAACACAAATTTTAAATCTGAGGAAAAAACATAGATATCTTAAAATATATATTATTATTTTAAAGTGATTATAATGGTTAAATTTGTGGCCTAAAAATGAAAATTATTGCTCCGTTGGTTAAGTACTTTTCACCCTCTGTGACGCCAGCACTGACATTCTGAAAAATCATGTATAATTTAAATTTATTCAATAACAAATAACTCAATTTACCAAACCAACCAACTAAAACAAGGGATTATTAATACGTTCACCCAAGCACTAAACGCTATTTTCTTTTTTTTTTTGCTGTATCTCTCTTTGTGTTTCTGCAACTATTTCCTCTATGCAGAAATATAACTACTGTTTGTGCTGATTTTAACAACTCTACATCCTTTTCCAACCTTTAAACTGCCTGTTTTTTAATGTTCTAATATATATTAAATCTTTGAGGATGAATCTTGTAACATCTTGACTAAGGACCCATCTCAAATAAACTAAATTAAACAATTAATACAGTCTTTTTTGGTGGCATCTCAACAATTATTTTGCATGTGTGCCGCTTGTGCCCTCAAATAGTGTTTACGGTGTGTTATCGATGCTAAAAATAATCAGCCTTCAGTTTAAGTAGGACTCATCGTCAGAACGTTTGGTTATTGATTCGCTGATGGAGTTCGGGTCGTGTTAGACTTCTACCTTGATGTCTTCCGGCATTGGCTCGGTGTCCATAGACTGCAGTGCTTCTCCGAGCAGTGCGAGGGCGCTCTCACATCGCTCTGTCAGACTCTCCAGGCTCTGGAATCAGTCACATTTTACTTATTTCATCGCATAAAATCAAAACACAAACAGTAAGTAAAGCAGATGCAGGTTATGACATCATCCATGCTTTTTTTCTTTTTTTTTTTGCAAAAGTCCACGAGAGAGGTCAGAGACAGTGCAGTGAAAATGTTTTCATCTGTTTAGACAAAGTAAATCTTAGAGGAAGTGAAAAGCCATTAAGAGCCTTTAAGAGATTCTTCTCAGAGCTTTGTGTGATTCATCCTCACACCCTGTTCATCACCAGTCTTTCAAATCATCGACCACCAGCGCCGGACGTTTGCTCTTTCCAGCCAACATCCTCTTATCGGACCTTCCTCCTCTCCAAACGTTTACCTCTCCCACTCTACTCCCTCACTTTTCTTAGTAATATTTTAAACATACTAACAAGTCATGAGAAACAAATGTTTCTCCAGCTGTGATACTGTGGTATTAAAAGCTGCTCTAGATGTGTATTTACAGAAATGACAGGAAAGAACTGGAATTTAACATCTCAAGCAAAAAAATAATAATAATGTGATTTGATATTTTTTTCTGCTTTTTTGTAAAATAGTAAATTTAAAAAAAAAATCTTAATAATAACAATAATTATATTTTATCATTAAATATATTCTTTTGATTACAGAGTTTGCACATGCTGGTGGATTAACCATGACAGAAACACTAAAAATATTTTGGTTATCTTGACCTTTGACCTCTCACCACCAAATTTTTATCAGTTCACCTTTGAGTCCATTGAATGTTTCTGCCAAATTAGAGTAAATTCGCGCACCTATGGTACGAACAGTTTAACATCATTGGATAGGCATAATAAAATAAATCTCTGTTAAAGCACAGATATCGATCTCAGGCGCCTGAAGTGATCATTTCCTGCCTAGTTTCCTCAAGACCACAAGAAGGAGCTACTGTGTAAAATAGACAGAAAAAAAACTACAGGATGTGGAAATTTAGGTTAAGAAAATAAGAGGAAAGGAAGGGAAGCTTCAGATTCTGACCAGTCTGAAGGCCAGCCAGTCTGAGTGACAGTGGCTGAAGTCTCCGTCCATCTCCTCAGGGAGCTGCTGCTTGTCAACGTATTGCTGAAGGACCGTCGTTCCTCTCACCAGGTGCATCTGACAGCAGAGAAGGGGAACATTATGTTTATTCAGGGCTGCAACTAATGATTGATTTCATTGTCGATTCATCTCTTGTTTAATATCTTGACTAATCGGTGAGTTGTTTGGGCTATAAAGGGTCAGAAAATGTTTAAAATATAGATCAGTGTTTCCTAAAACCCAACATGACATCCTCAAATATGTTGTTTTCTCCACAACTTAAAAAAAATATTAAGTTTCCTGTCAAAGAGGAGGAAAGAAACCAAAAAATACTTTACGTAAATAGTTGCCGATTAAGTCTTTGAGTGCCATTGACGTAATAATACGTCAAAGTGGTTTTACGGCAGCGGGTCACCAGTCGTGATCTCCCGCAGCCTGTGAGTAACGTTGGGGCTTCTGGGATTTGTAGTTGGAGCATAAAGAGATGTATACGAATGGAATCTGGAGAAAAAGTGGTGATTTTGGTAAAAGTGTCCTCTACCTCTGATATGGAACAAGGTAAAAACAAACATTTTTTTCATGATGAAATAGAGAGTCTCTTCTTTCATTTGAGCTATTCAGTGTTTTCAGTGACATAGTAGAAAATATTCTGTGTGGTCTTGAAATATGACAAGGCACTTAATGTTTTATAAAACGGCTGGCACTCAATGAGTTAAGAGGCTTTACATAAATAGTTAGCGATTAATGTTGCAAAACGATTATTTGAATAATCGTTTTGCAGTTCTGTGTTTATAAAATAATACGATCATGAACATATGACTTCATCATTCATGCTTGCAAATATCTCTATTTACTTAACAAAGCTGGTACGATGTTGCACACATGGCTACAAAGGGTCTATTTATTCAACTTTTTTGTTTAAAAAAAAAAAAAAGAAACTGAGAAAGCAAAAAAAAAAAAACTTTTCATGTGCATTTGCCACATCTCCATTTGTTAATTAATCAGCAAGAATAAATATAATTATAAGAAAAACAACCAAACTTGGACAGAGGAAGTTGCGGTGGAGCTGTTTTTTCTTTAATACGCAACGTTTTAACGCCGCCAAGTCCAAATACAAACCAGATGGCTAGGAGAAGAAAATCTATGTGCATCAAAGATCTTTTGCCGATCGATGCGATGCAACGAGCCGAGGTCTTTGCGAACTCTAGATGTTCCAGATGTATGGAAATACGCTTCATTTAGATTCAATAATTGCAAATACGCAATCCAGAAAACAGCATCTGGAGTCCATCTTATTCTTGGAAGGGATGAAACGGAGCACGGTGCATGAAATGTTAATTGTCTTCAGTATTTTGCATTTCATATTTACACTGCCTGGCCAAAAAAAAAGTCGCCACCTGGATTTGACAAAGCAAATAGGTACGAGCCTCCTATTGGATAATTACTGCAGGTCCAGCAGCAGTATATGCTCAAAGAATGAGGTCAGCTGACTACCTGAATATACTGAATGACCAGGTTATTCCATCAATGGATTTTTTTCTTTCCTGATGGCACGGGCATATTCCAAGATGACAATGTCAGGATTCATGGGGCTCAAATAGTGAAAGAGTGGTTCAGGTAGCATGACGCATCATTTTCACCACAGAGTCCAGACCTTAACCCCACTGAGAATCTCTGGGATGTGCTGGAGAAGGCTTTGTGCAGCGGTCAGACTCTACCATCATCAATGCAAGATCTTGGTGAAAAATGAATGCAACACTGGATGGAAATAAATCTTGTGACATTGCAGAAGCTTATCAAAACAATGCCACAGCGCATAATCAAAGCTAAAGGCGGTCCAACGAAATATTAGAGTGTGTGACCTTTTTTTGGTGGCGACTTTTTTTTTGGCCAGGCAGTGTATAATGTATATGCTATATATGATCAGAGGAGGATAAGGAACTTTTTTCTCACACACTTTATCACTGTGATGTTTAAACGCTTAGAGGACTGAACCAGAAAACATTTGACAGGTCGTTCACCTCTGCCCCGTCCACGTTAAGAGAAAGGGACTCCTGCTGCTCTTCCACCAAAACCAGGACGGATCCAAGACCGCCAGGAACCGTCGCCTGGAACGCATCAGAAAACATATGTGCTCCAGCTACTTCATCACATCTGTGGGCTAATTAGAGCAGCACAAGCAAACATTTAGCGCATTTGGCTAAACTTTAGGTCTCACCTGGAACGACTTAAGGCTGGAGAGGCAGAGGGCGGAGGGTGGAGAGCGTCTGCTGTCCATTAACACCGTGAGACCTTTTTCTTTGGCTGCAGGCCTGATGAGGGCGGATGGAGGTGAATGTGGGGTTTAAACAGGAGCAGCAGTTAGACAACGAGAGTTTCATTCTAAAACGACACACCTGTCATGTACAGTGCTTGACAAATGTATTATTCCACCACCCTGTGTAAGATGCCCGAAGTTAACAGCATTGCTCATCACAAAAATATTTTTTTAATGTTTCTGTAATGATTAATCCACCAGTATGTGCAAGCTCTTTAATCAAAAGGATATATTTCATGCTAAAATATATTTTTTGTTGTTATTCAGGAATTTTTAAATTTACTATTTTTACAAAAAAAGCAGAAAAAATATCAAAGCACATTATTATTATTTATTTATTCAGATGTTAAATTCCACTTATTTCCTGTCATCTGTATATATGTGATATTATTTATAACATTTTCTCACAGTTACGTGGAATTTGGAAATGAAACGCTTTGGCGAATGAAGTGTGGGATATTTCTTGTGTGTTATGCTGCATATTTATTTGAACTATAATAGTAATGAAGGTGCAGGTGACTTTTACAGGCTGAAACATTAAATAAAAATGTAATTTGTTTATATTATGAACGTTATGAATATTATATTATATTATTAGTGTTCTCAGTGGTTAGAAATAAAGAGAGTTAAAGCTCTGAAATGATGCTGGAGGCTCTTTGAGACAAACAGGACAGGTGGGATAGTACATTTGTTAAACTCTGTAAAACATCTTATTCTGCCTTTTTTTTTTTTAGTTGTTGTCAGCGAACAGGCGAGTGCAGATCCAGATCGTGTAAACTGCCAAGCTCAGAGAGGCTTGTTAACTTGACTCCCCACCTTTTTATTTTGCATTTGCCAAACTCGAGTCAAACATAATTATGAAGCACTTTTGGCTGAACAGGTTTGTAAATGAGCAGCGTATCACCTGACAGCCGGCCAAATATAAACATCAGACAATGAGCTATTCATAGACTTTAAGATATGAGTGTGAAAGCAGAGGGTGAATCAGAGACAACAGGGAAACAGTTACGGCATGAAAGGGGACAAATTTACATGCCTTTATTTCCTGAAGATGTGTTGAAATGCATTGTGGAAAGACGCAGCCTTACCGAGTGATTCTGTGGTAGCAGGCCAGAACTTTGGCCATGTCCTCCTCAGAGAAGCTCTCTTCTGATTCTTCCGTTTCCATGACAACCAGAGCGCGTCCTAACCTGTCCACTGTGCCTGTGGACGGTAAATGCATCAGGTTAAAAGAATATATATTTGATCTATATATTTGAAGTGTCAGTGTGTAGGATTTGGAGGCATCTAGTGGTGAGGTTGCAGGTTGTAAATGAAACTGTGTGCCGGTAATGTAGGAGAACTACTGTGGCTATCATAACCAGTCCTATCTAGACCCAGTGTTTGTGTTTAAGGTAGCAAAAACACAACTACTCTGACTTTCAGGTGATTCTACATTAAAGAAAGAGAAAATCTCTTAATATTATATTGAATCTCTGCTAACAGATCCCCCTAAATGCATGACGCAAGGTCCCATTTTGTGCTAAATTTAATTTTCGTATTGTATTGTGTTTCTACTAAGGCGTACTTACATGCTTTAATATTTAAAAAAAAAATCTCTTACTGTTTGTCTGAATATGCCTGTATTTACTGTCTGTCTCAGTGGAAATGTGTTGCTAGGCAACAGCTTGGGGCCAGGGGTACTTCCTGTCAGCTGATGTCATTCACATCCACCACAAGAGGAAGTAAACTGGGACACATTTGATATGTTAATGTTTAAAACTCTTAAATGGTTTAAAAATAGTAAATTTGTGACATCACAAAGTTCTGACAGCTTGTTTAACAATATTTTAACCTTCTTTTTAATAAAAAAAAAGACTCTCTCTTTTTACGAAACGGGACCTTTAAAATCTTGGCATTAAAATTTCCCGTAATACTTTGGGGGATGCAAGCAGGAAGTAAATTGTTGTTTCTTAGCCTTTTTCTATATTGTCTTGTATTTGCGCTATTAAAACTCATGCCAAATTAGCTATTAGCAGTTTTCCTGTGCAGTGTAACCATAAAATGTACAGATAAAAGCTACTGGATGACTTTTTATACTGAAGAAAAGTTGACGTGAGGTGTGAGGTGTGTCCTTTTTCTAGATTGTGTTTTGTCACAATTGGATATATCTTATTCTGATATCCCCAATAATTTATGCCTATGACTGAAAAGAAAAAATAGTTTTAATCGGACACTTCAAAATAATACCTACTGGCCTGCCTATTTGTACTGGACAACAGCGAATGAAAAACAAAGTCACACACCTACAAGACTAACTGAATGCTACCTAGCATAACAGAACTAGACTTGCCTGTCAACTTTAGCTTCCCTGACTGGAGAAGCTCTGAGTCCAGTTCTCTCAGCAGGGGAGGCTCTTTAGACGTAACACCATTTATCTGGTCAGGACATGTCTCTCCTGATCCTGCCTCCTCACTAGAGTGGTTAAGTAAGGATGTGCCTGATTGGCCGTTGCAGACAGGCAAAGGTTTGTCTTCTTTCTCTGCTGAGGGATAGAAGAGTTATAGAAATATATAGATAGATATAGAAAATGCTTTGTGGGGTGTTTTTGCATTGAATGCTCAGGCAGTCATTTCCAAATTATCTGCAGACCTGCACTGCTTTTCCTTGTGTCCTCTGTGCCCTCACTAGTTGAAGGTTGCACTCCGTCAGGTTCGTTTGCAGGTCCTTGGTTCTCCTCTGTGATTGGCAGCTTTTCCAAAGCAGTGCATGTAGTCGGACTTGGTTGAGCAGCTTTAACCTGCTGTTTAGAGCCTCTCTGATGTGTACGACCACCAGACCTAGCCCTCCCTTTGGCCCCTTTTCCCTTCCTTTTCCTCCTAAAGACAAAGCACAGGGAGGCACTAATGAGGTACCACAGACAATTAATGATTTCTATCCCTTCAGAATGTCATTTGTTTATCTTCTAGAAGTGTTTAAAAGGTGTACCATTGGTTTCAGGCCTTGTTTAAGTTCAGACCGTCTGTACATTATGCGTTACTGATCTGTACTTTCATATGGGAGTGTGAAAATGAAAGCAAACAAAGAGGAGTATCTATAAGAAATGAATCTGTACCTTGGCGCTCTGAATCCTGCCATTTTAACTTCCTTTCCTCTGGGACAAACTCTGTCCTCTGTCTTCCCATCGTCCCTTTCCTCGGTCACTTTTGACTTGGACGAATTCTTCATTTTAGATCCACTGTTGGTAATATCGCCACTTTCTAAAACTCCAGTGAAAGGCCTCTCTGGTGCGTCTGACGTTGGGGTTGTGGCATCGCTGTCTCCGCTCAGTGGTTTATCTGTATCCTCGAAAACAGAGTCCGAATGTGATCCGTGGTCTGAGTGTCCCTCTATAACATGGCCAGCTTTGTGGTTCGTCAAGTCATGGATTTCATTTGCGACAAAACTATCGCCGCTCTCTGAGTCTTTACCTCGCTGGTTGCTGTTGCTGTCCCTCTCCTTGCCTACGCCGGGCCTCCTCTCTTTGAACACGCCGTCAAAATAAAGCCGATGGCTTTCCAGGCCTTCAGAGTCTCTGCTTGTTTTATCTCCTTCATCAGAGTCGTGGACGGAAGAGGAGTAAGACCGCCCTCCTCTGCCAGGTTCAGTGACCCCTGGTGGGGGTCGAGGTGGTAAAATGACACCTTTTGGCGTAGGTACGTCTCTTTTGGCGCCAAGGACGGCTCGAAAGCTTCCTGATCCTTCAAGTCTGCCATATCCCCAAGCTCTCCCCTTCCGGAGTTTGATGGCTTTTCCTCTCTTGCACAGAGGCAAAGTCTTGGTCTTACAAATTCCATGCATCTCCAGGTACCTCTGCCTTGTGTCAACCCCTCCATCGGGACCTAACCTGGGCTCCAACAGCTCTACATAGTCCCCGTCCAGCTGCGGGTGCGTCGCAGTCCGTCCGAGCCCATCTTCGCTGCGCCTTCGCCGGGGAAGCGAGGGCTCAGAGTCCAAGCCTTCCAGTGGTAAACCGTCATCTTCCTCCTCATCCCAGGACCAGGAGTCCAGTTCTCCAGATGATGAGCCACCCCAGCCCCCAAGGCTGCTGCCCCCCTCACTGGGCAAGCGGTTGGACTCGTGACTGGACATCAGACCCAGCTCGTCAGAGGGGTCGTGGATGAATTTTGGGTAGACAATCTCCTTCCACGGAAGTCGTACCACACCGTCACATGTACTGACCAGGCAGGTGTCGAGTCCTCCTCCAACTGTTCAACAGTGAAACAGGATAGAAGTTTATGTCCATTTTATGTTTGCTTTTATTATGCATAAAAGTAGACACCAACATACGCTACATGGAAAACAAATGTTTTCCACCCACCATCTGCTGACACCCACATACCTCTGCCCTTCCACATGTTAACCCTTGGTAATAAACTTGCCATCTGTTTCACTTCCCCTGTTTTAAGGGTGGTCTTCTTCACAGTCGTACTGGCTAAGCTGCAACATGTTGATCATTTTCACCTAAAATCTCATCATTAACTTAATTTAACCCTTCGTGGAGACTTTTTCCTGACTCTTACCTTAAAATACAGAATAATAGTAAGACTCTATGATCAAATTGATTAGAAATGCTTGGCGACTTGCCTACTAATCATCACCCATGCTGTGTTGAAAATGTTCAAAAGGTTATATTAACGGAGGTATAGGGCTTACCTTCCCTTTTGTGACCCCGCTCTTTGTTCACGCTGTGCAGCCACTCAGTGGTGAACACAAGGGGGTGCTGTGACTCGGGGACCAGGATTTCCTGAACAGTGCGTCCCCCAGGTGCCAGGCATTTTAGGGCCAGCCGAGGGCAGCGGGTAGAGAAGGGCACCACCTGTAGGTAGAAGTCATTACTGCGCAGGATCCTCCAGTCGAGGGTGGAGAGCTGTACGACCACTTTCTCGCCTAAGCACAAAGGCCAGCCGGAGTGAAGGAACAAGCAGCCCAGGTACTGAGACTGTGACAAGGAAAAGGAAGTTTGTTAAAAGTGCAATCAAACCATGTTACAGTCACCTCTCTGTACCTCTTTTGGCTGCCCTTTAGACTCACAAACTATCCCATTTAATGCTCACAAACCACATGAGCCTGCCTGCACCGCACATTTGCATTTGGCATTCAGATGAGCTGAATTTCTAGAAGCGATACCACACTTGTCAACACTATTCCACTCGCTCCACTGGCAGAAAGCCAACGCCACATAGAAATGTCAGACATGTGACTGCCGCAGTGTTTTCTCTAAAGTGTAGAAAACGCTTAGTTGGCATGACGCAGCCAGACAGCTATGAGTCACAGAAACATGACAGCCAACCGTTAAAACAGTACGGTGGGAAAAAAAAAAACTCATCAAGCAGCTCTGTGAGGCTTAAATCAAGCGCACCAAACAACACGGGTCTAAATATAGAAAATCCCACAGTGAAGTGCCAAGACCTGGAGGTGGAGGTGAAGTGGGATCCCCTGCACTATCAGCGACTCGTGTTTTAAAGTCTGATCTATTTCCTCTCTCTCTGTTACAGATATAAAACTAGAACCTCTCTCTGCTTTTTCCAGTCTAATCGACCGACTCTGGTCTGCTCCCTCCCCCCGCCGAGCCCTCCAGACTCACAAGACATGATCAAATTAAATTCTTTACTCAACCTCTCCTCAGTCTCCCCTATAATCAATTTCTCCACCTTTAAGTCTTGCATGATCTCCTGTCTTGGATATTAGCATTAACTGTGCGACTTTTCCTCTCTTAAATGAGTTTGTTTTGAGTCCAAGTTCTGTCACTTCCTGCGTCCTCCTGAAGGTACTCCAGTGTTTGCTTCGTCTACCACACCTCCCCTTTCACAGAAAAAACTCAATCAGTCTACTATAGTCTGCAGCCTCCAGCATCTTCTCTTTTTTTTTTGGTGAATGAACGCCATGTTCGACTCCCACCACTTCACTCTCTCTTTCTCTCACTCACATATGGAAGGAATTATTGTCATGACTCACAGTCTAACTCCCGTCCCGCTCCACTCAGCGACAATGAAAACAAAGTTTGCTCACAATGCATGTGTGTGTGCGAGTCAAAGGAAACTGTAAAGGGGAAATATGAGACACTTCTGAGGCTACGAGCTTGTGCTAAACAGTGTGCGCCGTCCGCCTTTGTGTTTTGGAAAGTAAAATAAAAGGAATGCAGTTCAGAGCTTTGAGTTCAATACATCTCATTTGTTTTCCATATCATACTTTGAACCCATGCTTTTTTTTTTGCAACCCACTGTTGTTTTTTCATGTTTCATTTCACCTTATTTTAATTAATCTGTGGTGCTTCCGAGACAGGAAACCACCCCTTTTGTCTGCGGGTCAAAGCAGCTGGTAAATCTCAAATTTCACCAGTCGCTTTCACTAATTTTACCATCCCGCTGGAGTTTCAGAGCAGACTTGACCCTCCACAGCGCAGCGAGCAACTGGTGCAATCGTTAAATCCGTGAGCATTTCTTTGCACTTCTTCATAACACCTGGTGGTGTGATACTAGGCTGAATACTTGACGCTGTTTTTGTGACATCACTTGGGAACTGACTCGACAATTTCGGGCAAAATCATTTAAGTATTTACTCCCAATAAAGATCCCAATAGCAATGCTTGTGACTTGCCTTGGAACTACACTGAAGACTTAGGGACTCATTTGGACTTGACCCCAAAATGAAGACTTAAAACTGCTACAAGGACGTTTTGTTTTGTCTTGATTTTTTTGGGTCCAAGTGGACAAAAGCGGTGTTCCCATGCACCAAACTCCCTTTAGAAAACATCTCATTTTACTGAAGCAGGGTCTAACAGTCTGTCAGATCCAACCCAAGCATTAAGAATAACTAATTTGTTCATTATCTATGTGGGTCATATAGAAGTAGAAGACGGTCGTAAATTGAGACTGTTTCACAACCAATTAAAAATCCTTTGTAGCAACTTTGAGATTTAACTTTGCTCTTTCTGACTTTCAACTTGACTCAACTGACTTGCCATAAAATCCCCACAAACAAAGTGAAGCATTTCAAAGACTTACAACTTGATTTAAAACCTGACTTTGACTTTGGGTTGCCCCCAAGACGCCCCAATACACACCCTTACTTACATAGAAATGAATCAGAAAGAGTAGAGAGAGAGCTGACAGACTTCTCACACTATTCTTCTTGCATTTGACATGTGATTCTGCTTCTGATTATACAGCTATGTGTGTGTTCTCGTGCGCAGCGTTTGCAATTTGCAAAACTCACGCAGGCGTGCTGCTGCAGTTTGTGCAGGAGGTGCTTGGCAGGAACGAAGTAGTCCAGGAGGTAGCGAAGACTGTCGTGTTGATAGGTCGACTCTAGGACTGAAAAGACCTGCAGGGACATGCAAAAAAGTGACAAAAAAAAAAGAACGTTTGACTGCAGGGGTATTCAGTGCAAAAGCTGTGGACTCATTCACATTTAGAATATCATCTTCTCATGAACTCAGAGCAGAATGTGAGTGTATCAAATGGATTTTGAAAGGGTGTCGTTTTGTCGTTTTTGAGCAGAGGAATTTCCTCAACCCAGACAGCGTGTAATCAGAGTGGCTGCTTCATTTTATCCATATTATTTCATCAAGTCAGCAGCTTCTTCTGTGGCAACAAAGAAATGTTAACCAAAGTAATAAATAGAAAAAGCTAACAGACAATGGCTTCAATCCAAAGGCCACTTAGCTCACTGGCTAATGGGGAAACAAAGCCAAAAACAAATGTGGAATTTTGCATTGAATGCACCTGTAAGAGATTGCAGATTGCAATTGATGCACAAATGTACACTTCAAGTACTTCTGTGGTATTTTAATTCCATTTTACAAAAAAAGGCATATTACATTTGATGTCTCCACTGAGCAGTCTGGGAGTTTTTCAAAATAAAACAAACCATTCAGAAGCGTATTTCTGTCATTCCTCTCCATGATTGCAGCAGAAAGCAGGAAGCTGCTAGTAAAGGTGCGTCAAAATGAAAAAGAGCAGCACACAAATTTTAATCTAATCCCAATTATGCCTTCCTGTGAGACTGGGTAGGACTGCTCATTACATGTTTAGACTCAAAAGCAGAAATAGTGTGCAGCTTTTGGTGAAACGAGCCATGTGAAGCTCCTGGTTGGAGGAAGAGGGTTTGGCTGTAATTGACCAGCTGGCTGGATTTTGTTTGTGTTGGCTCCTAGCAGCAGTTTACATCTCAGGAAAGAAAAGCTATCTGCACATAACATCGCCTTCCCCACACGCTCCAGCGCCGCCTTATCATTTAATTGAAACTGCATTATTTATATTCCCCTGTTTATGGCTGTTAAAGGCTGGAATGAAGGCAGTACTACCTGGGAAAGGAGGGGTGGCGCCGTGCTCTCGAACGGAGGATAAAGTGACGACAGCGCCCCCTGCACGCAATCCTCCATCGCCTCCGAACCCTGAGAGACACAAAGAAAGGGTTAATCCATAACTGGTTGCTGATTCAACTCTGATGTCTGTGTTTGTGTTTAACAACCGGGTTGTCTTGCTTTTTGCTGACACACACACACACGCTCTGCATTCAACTTCCTGTTGCACGGCCTGGGGAGCGTCAAACATTTCCTCCAAGGCCCAGCAAAAGTGAGGAACCCACCCCAGAACAAAAGAGTGTTAGCACATGCACAGCTGCATGAACACACATCATGAGACCAGGTCGGCCGTGAGGTGGAGGTTGACAGAGCGGAGCAACACGTGCACTGTTTATTTTTCTACATGGACTGTCGGCATGGCAACTTTCTTCTCTCTCTTTTCCAGCTTTCTCACTCATTTCCTCTCAAACCTCCCATGTGCTTCTCTTCCTCCAGGTCTCCTTCCAACTGTCTTTGCTTCACCTCCGTCTGACACTCAGAATGTCATCTGACAACAATTACATCGGGGATTCTCTTCAACAAGACGCCATATTGTCCCAAATCGAGGGGAGGGGGGGACGCCATGGGAGAAAATGGGAGAACAGAGTGTACGGAAAAAGAAAGTATGGCTAGCGAGCGACGGGCCAGGAGGGAATGAGCTGGTGGGGTTTTGAGGTGGTTTATGGAAGAAGGCCGAGGTTCAACCGTATTGAGAATTATTTTTGTGGGGGTTTGTTTTTGTGTACACAGCGAGTTTGGGGTTAGCCGCAGAGGAGCGAGTATTACAAATAAGACAGTACTGTAGTTTTCCATTTCGCCCAAAATGCCCTGACAAAATAAATCCGACGGAATCAGATGTTCAAACGACAGTTGAAACAAATGTCAAGACTTATTTGCAGTAGAAGACAGAATGAGAAAAAAGATGTTTAAGCACAAAAATGAACACTTACAGTACTTAAACCACATCAGGTCTCCAGTTTAACGCTGGTTGGAGGCCTGCTGAGGATGTTAGGTTGTGTTCAGATTCATACAGCTTTATATTTCCATAGCAACAGAGAAATTTTGGACTTGGAACTGTGCAGCAAAACTTACATAAACGTCTGCTGAACGCAGCTCAGTTTTCCAGAAGCGGCTCAGCTGTAAGGTCATGTTAGTCCGTTTTTTTACTATATAAAACCATGTGGGTTTTTTGGGAGCATTAAAAACGCTCTGATTAAAAGTGTCCAAATTATTCTCATTTATCTTTACACAAGTGAAAACTTTGCCAGATGGTTGGCATGTCATACAAGTTTCCAAGTAATTAACCTTTTTAAGAGTCAAGGCATCAAAACGAGGCAAAAAAAAAAAACTGTAAAGAGGAGCTATTATACTTTTTCCAGTTTCCTTGAGTGGATTATATTGTGTGGTTTTTTGTGGCATTTAAAAGTCTGCAAAGTTACAAAACCCACTGCAAAGGGAGTTATTCTTCCCTACTGAAACACTCTGTCTGAACTGCCTGAAAAACCCTGAAGAGTCCCGCCTTTTCTTCTGTAACATGGTGATGTTTTATTTTTTACTTTAAGGGACATTAACTCATTGAATGCCAGCTGTTTTATAAAACAGAAAGTGCCTTGTTCCAGCATTTTTGCCCATTTTGAGTCAGACCTACAGAATATTTTGTACTATGTCTCTGAAAACATAGAATAGCTCAGATGAAAGAAGAGACTCTCTATTTCATCATTTAAAAAAATATTTGTTTTTTACCTTGTTCCATTCTTGTTTTATCAGAGCTAGAGTAGAGGACACTTTCACCAAAATCACCACTCTATGTCCAGTTTCTGTTTTGCTCTCTAATCTCGATCGTCTCCACTTCCTGCTTTGATCCCCGTGGTGTATACCGTCTCTTTATGCTCCGACTACAAATCCCAGAAGCCCCAAATTTACTTGCAGGCTGTGATCGGTGACCCGCTGCCGAAAAAAACACTTTGATTTCGAAATATGACAAAGAGTTGACGTGTAGAAACCCAAAATCCAAGTATCATTCTCCACACCTTTATCGAACATTTGAAGCATTAAAGTCTGATGCAGAACACACATTGTATACTCTATAACTACTATAAGAGAGCTGCATTACTTTAAGTCATATTAAAGTGTTTGTAAAGATGATGATGTCACATATACAGGAGGAGTTTTTCTAAACAACAGTCTGTCTGGTGGCATGTTGTAATAGGTGTAGTGGTTGTAAAAGCGCGCTTAAACAGCCTCCTGGCTCACTGACAGAACATATTGAGTCGAGTAAAAGCACAGCAGGGGGTTCAGGGGATTGCGAGGCGAGCCAGCAGGAACTTCCTCTTAGACTAAAGCCCCTTTTAAAGCATCCCACAAGACTTGACTTAATTCAACACAACGCTGTATTAAAGCAAAAAACTAAAACATGACAGTGGACTCTCTGGTGTCTTTTCTCAAAGGCGCAGGTCTTTATGCATCATCAGACCGACTGTAAATGCCAATAAAATGCCTCTGTACTTGCAACACAGCATGTCTCTCAGAGAATGGGAACAAATCTGTAATTTGAGCCCACTTGGCTCCTCAGAGCCTCTCAGGATTAAAATATGTGGCTTGTGCCAGAGAACATAATGCAGCGCTCATTCATTACTTAAATGTCGGTACAAATAGGCCACTCAGGTTTGGAAAACCGTCCTAAAAAACGTTTTAACGCTTATTAACATCACATCATTTAACATTTTAGCTCATGTTGAGACTGGCAGATGGCTTGACTCAGTGTCGTTTACATAGTGACAAACTAGCTGGACTGCAACAATATTTGGTTTGGATGGGTGATGCACAATTGTGTGCCACCACCGGCAGTGTTTCCCCAGTGTTAACAGGATATTCCTCTGCTAAAATCCCAAAAAATTGAATTCCAGTGTGGAAGCACAATCGCTGAAACACACAAGGGATGATGTCTAGGAAAAGAAGCGATGCTGCTTTCCTCCCAAAACCACAATATCCTTGTGAATATTGCTGATTTTCCACTAAAATTAAGGGCTGAGTTGAGTCATGTTTCCCTCATGTCTAACCTGTAGCTTCCAGTTCCAGGGCCACTTAATGTCATTTCCAATACATGCACATGAAACAAAGCAGTCCTGATGAAATTTGTAAATTAGATTTCCTTTTGAAAAAAACAGAAGGAGCTTTTCACGAACTGGTGCCTCTTCTTTAGAAGGCTAAAGGTGTAATTCAGTTACTCTTCAATCAGATACTTCATGCTATAACACTCAGGTGTTTCACTTTTTTTTTTAAGTCTGTTAGGCCAAATCTGCACTTACGCAGTATAATATAATGCAAAATATGACGAATGTGGATAGAAGGCTTTGTTTTTCCAGCTCAATCGCCAGTATCCTTTGGAGAACTTACTGTACGCACATTATCACCAAATGAAACCAGACAGAGTTAATAAGGGGAATGACTAAGAGCAGCTTCCACCAGAGAAGTGCGTGACTTTTCCAATTTGTTGAACAAGTTTGTAAATTTGTTCTCTTTGCAAAAGCATGTCATCGCTCTGGGAGGAAGTGAAAACAAGCTACTGTCTGGAGTCAAAAGAGTGCTAATGAGCCTACATGGCTACAGACTCTGCTAAGATAAGTCTGTTTCAAACATCTATACCGCTTTAAAAAGGCAAGTCTGTGTAGGCCTCAGGTTGCCCATAATAACTGCTTGCAGATCTTTACTAAAAAAAAAAAAAAACTCAGTAGCATAGAGCTACAGGTTTTTACTGAAAACACCTGATGAGATTCATATGCTGATTGACTCTTATGACACTCTTGTGTGGTTTTTAGCTGTCTTTTTTATCTATGAATTCTCCCAATTGTTTAGAAAAGTGCTTTATTAATAAAACATATTGTTATTGTTATCATACTGATGTCAAATCTAAGATCTATTGCTAAAAAAATGTTGGTCATTCCTGTGGAAAAGCATCTTTAGCTGTATCTTTTTATGTTTTGTGTGTTTTTATGGACCTGGAGTGTAAATAAAGTATTAATTTAATCAAAAAGTCCATGATGCATCTCAAAATATTTGCACCGTCTGAGGAAAATTTCCAGCTTTGTGATTTTCAAGAAAAAAACCCAAAGAAAAGTAGTGAGAAAATTCTTGTATTTCTGAAGCTAAGCTAACAAATAAATCACATTTGAGTATCTGAAAGCTTGTGACAATGTCATGTTTTGGTGTTTACAGGATTTTAGCATTATGACTTTTACAGGTACATAATTTTTTTTACAGGTTAGGTTCAGGCAAAATATGTGGTAAGTTTGGGGGGAAAAAAACATAATAAATATGCTTGTAATGTGGCTTAAGCTATGTTGCAACGAAATGTCTCGTGAAATATAACTATTGTCAGTAAAAAATTCCCTTGTTTTATTTGCCACATCTTATCGCACTCCCTTACACTTCATACTACGCCTGTTGCTCTGAACATCTGTGGTTTCCACAGGATATTGGCAGTGTGATATTTATGTAGATATTAACATTTAGGGAAATTCTGTACTAACATTGCATAATTACAGCTGAGCCGTCACCATGACAACTGACCAAACAGCATCCACAAACAAAATCATCCATTTTTTACATGGGAACATTTTAACAGTTTAAACCTCTGGAAAAATACAGTAAGTGGACCTTTTATTTTGTAGCCGCTCTACTTTGCAGCTGCAAACGCTCACTTCCTGTCTACCAGTCGCAGTCAGGCAGGTGACGTCTTGCTCAGAGGGGAATAAAGTAACCGGAAACATGTAGACGGTGAGGACAGTCAGTGCAAATGAATGTGCGTCCTCCGGTAGGTGTCAAATATGGACGTGAGGTTCAGTTTGTGTCATTTTAACGTCATACTTCCTGTCTTTCGCTTGTGAACGCCGGCTGAAACGGAAGAAGCAGAAGTGTAATCTTCCATGAGGGGAAAACACGACAAAAAAAAATAATAATAAAAACGAGAAGATGGACAGACCAAAGCGGCTTTGAAATATATATATGTATAACTTGAACTGTCCTTCAAGTGTGTGTGAATTGAGAAACAGATTGGGAAAGACACAGAGGCCTACAGAGGCTGAGGGTTCAGACAGAAAAAGGAAAGAGGAGGAGGAGGAGGAGGTGGCTGACCGGTGGGAGAGATCGATGGGAAACAAGAGCAGCAGCAACCATGATAGAAACCAGATGTAGAGCCAGTACAGTACGAGAAGGATGGAGAAAGAGAGTCAGAGCAGAAAGGAGACTCCAGATGACATGATTAGTGGCAAAAAAAAAATGAGAAAGATGCCGACAGGAAGGGAGGGAGCAGACAGTGGAAAGAAAGAGGCAGACAGACAAAAGGAAAAGAGGATGAAGAGGAGAAGCCCGAGAGGGAATTCCTCTCCTAAATCTTCAAACCTAACCTGACCCAGAGTAGGTCAAAGAGTTTTGACACAGATTGTTCTGGATGACTGCAGTCTGTCGCTGATGAGATTTGACTCAACACTTGGCCTCTGTTCGTTGCCTATTGTGACAAATGAGAATGGTATTTATTGGTCTGACATTTCCTGAGGAAACCTGAAGGCTTTTCTAAGCTGAGCACCATCCCATCAGTATTGATGTCATACAGGAGCTGGGTGAAGAAATATAACTTAAAACATAATTCTAGTTCATTTCAGTTTCGGTGTTGGTGATGTAATTTGGCATGTCATTTCTATCTGTTGTAAACAAACAATAGTCCAGCCACTTCCCATAAAGGACTTCATTTGGAGGTCATCATATATTTCTTACCCTGGCGATTTTTTTGCAGACGTTGATCCGTTAAAACTGACATATTATCACCGTGAAATATCGATAGTGCAAACATAGAACCGTTACAAGCATTTGGGTTTAAACGAACGACCCGGCTAAATGAGTATAATTAGCTATATAGTTTCTAGAAATTTACCAATTCTTTGCACCACTCTTGCTCAAGCAGGGCATGAACCAATGACTATACGACAGGCTCTAGCTCTGAAACTTGTGTTACCCACAGACCTTATCTGAGGCATCTAAACCCATTTACTTTGAAACGAGGGAACTTGAAGGGCTAACTCATTTCCCGGTTTTTCTGATTCCCCGATTTTACAATGTTTCGTCTTTTTTTGACCACCTACTCGCTAACTTTGTCTCCTTGCATTGCAAGTGTTAATATCTTCCTGCTGTGGCCCAAAACAAGGCAGATGAGAGCTGTGAGAGTGAACCGAACCCTCAACAAAGAGCTAGAAGATGCTAAAACGCTCTGCAGGGACACACAGTGATGATTGTTGACAGTCATGGGTTGACAATGGGTTTGACACCTGTATCACACATCGATCCATTGATAACTCATTGAGCGCCAGTCATTTTATAAAACAGAAAGTGTCTTGTTCCAGCATTTTTTGCCCATTTTGAGTCATATTTCTAGAACCACGGAATATTTTGTACTATGTCTCTGAAAACACTGCATAGCTCAAATGAAAGAAGAGACTCTCTATTTCATCATGAAAAAAATGTTTGTTTTTACCTTGTTCCATTCTTGTTTTATCAGAGGTGGAGTAGAGGACACTTTTCACCATTTTTTTTATCCAGATTCCGTCCGTTTCGCTCTCTAATCAACTGCTTTAACCTCTGTGGTGTATACCGTCTCTTTATGCTCCGACTACATCTCCCAGAAGCCCCAGTATTACTCACAGGCTGCGGGAGACCGCGATCGGCGACCCGCTGTCGTGAAAAGGAAAGACATACGTTTATGGCACTCAAGTGTTGTATATTAAACGGCGTAAAAATACATCTTTGGCACGCAATGATATAAATAAAGTGAAAATATTGATTAGAATATGCTTGTTTATTGGTTTATTTTCATTGTCATATCATTGGAGAGGCTCCTCCATGGAAATATTTCAGAAGTGAGTGGTTTGGATCAGACTACGTCCCGATCAGCTGAAATCTGCGTCATCAGTGCCGCCACACTATTCATTCTTGATTACAGGGCAACATAAGACCAGGATAAAAATCAAATTAAACACAAAAAACCCGATTCCCAGTAAAGATGCCAGTGAAACGTGAAAAGCATCCATCGCTGGCACTGTTAACTTACACCAGCGAGTCCTAACAATGACAGGAAACTGGAAGTTAAAGAAAGCTCCCTGTGATTGACAACACCGCCGATCCTGTCTGGATTGTTCTACCACTGTTATCTCCACCCGCCTGGTACTCCAAGCAGCTTAAAACAAACATTGTTTGCAATAACTTTCATCAGACTTCCCCCCCATTAGCCAGACTGGTACATCCCATTAGAGTTTCAAAATCGGAGGGAATGGAAATACCCTGTGCGCGTGTGACATTCATGGTAAAGGTCGCTGTGTTTCTACTGTGTGGTGCTTTTTTTAACACCTATGTGCACGACTGAGCGCGCCTCACGTGTTAAATGGTTTCACTTTTTTCTAACCCGTTTGGAGGGTCGTTCGTTCGGCTTGCAGAGGCGTTGCAGGAAGTGTTCCATTTCGCTGTGACTACACGTATCCATGGTGTGCATCTGTTTCTGTTTTCCACCCTGAAGAGGAAGATGAAACTGTGCTGCACATGTTCTTCGTCCCCTGAAGTCCATGCCATCCCTTGTTCCCCACTTTCTCCTCTTTTTTTCCCTCTCTCCCCTTTTCTCCCAGGTCCAATGTGGAAAATGTGGCATCACCGAAACCACCGTCGCTGCCGTCCAAGTCTCCTAAAATAAAAAAGTAACCCTACCCTCCTCTTTTATTCCACTTTTTCCCACTCTGGCTCACTTTTCTCCCTGCCAAACTGCTCCACCCTGCCCAACACACAGAAGCAGGAATATGACCCAAATCTTCTCTTTTGTTCATCTTAATTTATCAGCTCTTATTTGTGCATGGCCTGACTCATCCCTCCCCGCCATCAGGCCACGAGTGGGTGGGGATGGTAAACAAAACCCCTGGAGACGCAACAGAGAGTCCTTGATTCCCCTCCCTGCACTCAACCGCAAAAATCACCGACGTCACGCCACTTAAATCATGTCATTATCGTTCTGTGTGCCGCCATCGAGATTTGACATCATGTCAGCTGGGGAGTTATAACTGCTCACTTGAGTTTCTTTCCAAAATCAAAACATGTTTTTCATGATAATGATTAAAAAAAGAGAGATACTGTTTTGTCTCTTGGAAAACGTGGAAGTTTTCTTAAATACACCAAAAAAACATCTGTATCAAGTACGCAAATCTTTAAAAAGTACATTTAAGTGAACAGAAAGCACTATGATATCAGCTTTTAATAGGACTGAGGGCACACATCTTTACTTTTAGCGTTTTCTAGACAAACTTCTCCACAGTTTAAAAAAGAGGGACTTACCATGACTTCAGTCAGGAACTCCTACATAGTCCTCAGCTCTTTCCTCTTCACATTCTCCACTCAAACAAAACTTTATCCTCTCAGTTGTTACCAAATAGCCTCCATTACTTCCCTTTTAAAGCGACTTTCACCCCTCTTTATGTGAGATTCCAGTGCGTGAAAACAGTCCTCCTCTCTTCCCCTCTCCGCTGTGTTTCCCAGCCTGGGAATGTCCAAGCTGCACTTTTATTTTTTTTTTTTTCTTCCCCTTGCCGTCTACCCGGCAGTCCCACGCACTCCCTCCCCTCCTCTCACCTAACAAGAGCACTACAGTCTCTGCAGCCTCAAACTTTCCATTTATCCCCCCAGAGTAACTTAAATGAATAGACAATGAAAAGCCATTACCACACCCAGGCCTAATTGCAGAAAAGACCTCTGATGTTTTATTGTTGAAATCACACTTTCTTTATTCTCATATAGAGCTAATTAAGTCTGTTTGTGATTTAACTAAACTTGGTGAAAAGGTTAGGTGCAATCACTGAAAATACCCAAATAACAGCTGCTCAAATGAGTCCGTTAATGCATTTCTGTGTTATTTCTTAGTGTCTCAGTGAAGTGCATTCCTTTCCTGGGTCAATGACATTGTCTCTGCCACCTTTGTGGTGTTGAAGAAGGGTTAAAGGGTTACTCCGGGGATATCGTGTTGCACTACAGCGCTGACGGACACGCAGGAGACCCGTTTTACAAAAATAATGGTCAAAATTGATGCAGCGAAAACACTGGATTCTATGTTTCTTATATAATGCAACTCAACACCATCCTTCACCAGAGGTGGAGGAGGTATTTAGATTTTACAAATGTTATTATTGGAAGTGTTGTGTAGAAACAGAAACCTATGGGATAACGTCCTCTCTTCAAAATGCAGTTACATACAAAGTAGTGTGTTATTAAATACTTAACACTGATACAGCACCTACAGTAAAATCTCTCAGCTGGTGTCAAGTTGCCATCTATAAACTTTCTGTCATTTTTTCATTAACTCATTGAGTGCTATTGACATATTTATTCATCATTAAAAATCTGACGCTTGAGTGCCATCAACATATATATGTCAAAGTGGTTTTTCGGCAGCGGATTGCAGATTCATTTGGTGAATTGTACAGCAGCCTGTGAGTAATTCTGGGGCTTCTGGGAGATGTAGTCGGAGCTCGAGATTTGAGAGCAAAACAAACGGATTCTAGACAGAAAGTGGTCATTTTTAAAACAAACATTTTTTTCATGATGAAATAGAGAGTCTCTTCTTTCATTTGAGCAATTCACTGTTTTCAGAGTCATAGTACAAAATATTCTGTGGGTCTCAAAAAATGTCTCAAAATGGACAAAAACGCTGGCACAAGGCACTTTCTATTTCATAAAACAGCTGGCACTCAGTGAGTTAAAGGTGCAGTTTGTGGGATTTGTAGGCCTCTAGTGGTGAGGTTGCAAATTGCAACTAAGTGAAATCCCAGATGTTTCAGTCATCTTCACTTTGTTTCCACTGGCTGGCTCAGCTGTCGCCATGTTGAGAGCCTTGCAGAGGCAGTAGAAATAAGAAAAGATAAAATAATCCCTTATTCAGGAAACTGAGGAAGTGAGTGCAAGCACAGTGAAGTGGATAGTGCAACTGTACAAGGACTTATATAAAATAAAAAATAAAAACAAGTAAGCAACTGTAATAAGTACAAAAATATGTCAAATTAAGTAGACAGTCAAGTAAATAAATGTATCTGAAAAACAAATGTCCCAGACGAATAACTAACATGGATAGGTTAACAATGTATAAAATGAAAAATCCCCCTTAGTCCTTTGCCTGGTTTGTAAAGCACACTTTCTGCTCGTTTGGTGACATCATCATCTCCCACTTGTTACCCAGTTTACAGAACTGAAGGAAAAGGAAAAATCAGGAAACACAAAACATGATTCATGGTGTTAAAATTGTCTGAGAATTATTGAATTATTGAGAATTATAATTCATGCATCGTTTGATTCCACGTGAATCCTTCAGTAACAAACCCATGACGTTATCGAGCCAATTACAACACTGTAATCACTCATGTGGAGTTGCTATCTGTCCATTTATGAGGCAACATTTTCTGTCATTTTCTCATTAAAGGTGCAGTGTGGAGGATTTGGAGGCATCTAGAAACTGAAATCCTGTCAAGAGCCACTGTTTGGTTTGTCCATTCTGTGGAAACATGGCTGCCGGCTTCATGAAGAGGACCGACTGTACGTAAAAACAGCTCATTCTAAGGTAAAAAAAAAGTCTTACTTTCAGGTAATTATATGCTAAAGAAAACATATATTTATTCATATCATAAATATATGAATAACTATGCACACTGTTCCTTTAAATCACATCAGACCAAACATGCTGTGTTTGAAATTGACTTTACACTGCTACCCACCCACAAAGACATTATTATTCCACCACGCAGTGTAAGGTGTTTACCAATGCTGCCCTAAATTAACAGTATTGACGAATCTCTAGGGTCACCAATATATCTCTAGGTTTTACAAAGAATGGTCTGAAAAAGAGGAAATATCCAGTGAGCAGCAGGTGTGTGGATGAAAATGCCTTGTTGATGTGAAAGGTCACAGGAGAATGTGCAGACAGGTTGGAGATGATAGAGAGGAACTCAAATAATTTCTGGTTCCAACCAAGGAATGCAGAATATCATCTGTGAAGAACAACACTGGAGCAGAAGAGCACACCTGGAGCCACTCTCGAGGCTGCAGTTCACACAAGATCACCACAAGTGGACAATAGAAGATGGAGAAACGTTGCCTGGTCTGACCAGTCTCCATTTCTGCTACCACATTCAGACAGTGATGAATTTGGATTAAACTCCATGAAAGCATGGATCCATCCTGCCTTGTATCAATGGTTCAGGCTGCTACCGGTGTAATGATTGGGGATATTTTCTTTAGCACCAACTGAGCGTGGTTTAAACACTGCAGTCTGCCTGAGTTGTTATTGTTGCTGACCATGTCCATCCCTTTATGACCACAGTGGACCATCTTCTGATGGCTACTTCCTGCAGGATAGTGCTCCATGTCACAAAACTCAGATCATCTCAAACTGGTTTCTAGAACATGACAAAGAGTTCACTGGACTCCAATGGCCTCTGCAGTCACCAGATCTAAATCCAGTAGATCCTTTGAGATGTGGAGGAACCGAGATTCTCATCATAGATGGGCAGCAGCTGAAAGATGCTATCATGTTAATATGGACCAAAATCTGTGAGGAATGTTTCCAACACCTTGATGAAAGTATGACACCAAGAATTAAAGCAGTTCTGAAGGGAAAATGTGGTCCAACCTTTCACTAGCAAAGTGTACCTAATAAAGTGGCCGCTGAGCGTATATTTGCTGTGATCCAGATCAGTAGTTCAACAGCGCCTTCATGTGGTTATTGTGAGATGCTGCAACACTGGAAAATCAACAGAGGCGATAGATAGACAAATGATAACTTATTAAGAGTTATAGTAAATAATAAATAATAGTAAGGTAAATAAGGCCTCATATTGAGTTTTGAAAAGCTTTTATTACTCCTGAATGTTGCATCATCGTTGTGGTTGGCAGGTAAAAGTCGTTGCTCCTGGCAGGTAATTCTCAATCATCCTGCATTTCAAGAACGACCAGTTTATATCGGACACTCCTTCATGCTGTTTTGATAAGGTTTGTTATTCATAATTTATTTTCTGTTTCAACTGGCACAAGTTTCAGCCACAATTCAACATTCCTCAGGGCTTATAAATGTTTATTAGCATATTCATACTTTTTTTCTGTTTAATTATTCAAAATCAACCCAATTCAATCAACCAGCCTTATTTACTGGCATATTTCATAATTTTTTTTTTCTCCTTACTACTTCAAGGTCAATCAGACAGTTACAGAATAAATATGCAGCAGTGTGACATTTTTCTGTTTTCACATCTCCAGTGTCCTTCACACATTATATAAGCAGCTGAGGTGATGCAATAATTACAGTTCAGCTAAGGAACTGTGTGTACTTTACGTCTTACTGGGGCATAAAACACACCACATTTCAAACATAATGAAGAATATTTCATGAAGGGATGCAACATCACACTTTTGTATATTCACTACTGTGTTCTGGTACTGGCAAGGACTTCACGATATGTATCGCAATACTTGAGTCACGATACTATACATTATTGCAATATTGTGATATTGTGATATTCTACACAGAAATTTAAAATACAGTTTAAAATACAAGTTGTATATACAGTCTGTGCATATATATGTATGTGTACATCTATATATGTATTATTTATGTATATAAATTTTTATTTCAATGTCTTGAGGTTGCTCTGGATTTACAGTTGGCCCAAAACATTACTTTTTATTATATTATATCAGAAGAAAAAGTACTGTGATATATTGCCTACTGTGTTCATAGGATGAATTATTGAACTTAAATTAACTCCAAAATCCAGGAAATGTTGACAGAGCGACAGAAATTCAATAGCTGGTTACATTAGATTCACATCTAAGAAAAGAAGATTGAAAGTCCCATTCAAATGCTGGTTAATGTCACACAACTTACATCTAACTAACTCTAACACCAAACTCAAAAAACTAAAATCCAGCTTCCAGCATTGTTAACTTTTACTAAGGAGGCGTTGCTCTGTTGGTGCTGTTGAAATACACTCTGTGTGCTCCCAACACAGCTCCTAAAGCACACAGAGAGATGGTGGTGAAGTTAAATCCATGGACATTATGTGATTATGAGGTGTAACACTTGTCTTACCTGACTGGCAGATGAAGTTTAGGGGTGACTGACAGGGATGGTGGTCCCACAGGAAGAGCCCTCCACTGGCGACGCCTCCACAGGGGTTGGAGAAATGGGTGGGGGCTGAGTCCTGCAGCCATTTGGTGAATTGCATGGAGTTGCCAGACATCCAGAACCACCTGTCGCCCATGAGGGTTCTGCCGAATTTATTATCATGGATGAAATGTACTGAAGCAGAAATGCAACAGTGTAAGATGATTGCCACCGCTGCTCTAAATTTACGATGTTGGTTTCTATAATGGTTGATCTTCCAAATTTATGGAAAAGCAGAAATAAATATCAAAGAAATGCTTTTTTTCATCTGATCAACAGTCTAAAGCAGCATATTCTGGAGAAGACGGAACCACTGAAACAATTCAGTTAATTTTCAGGTTAATTGATAAATAAATTAATGGACTTTGGTCTCAAGTTGTGTCTTCAGCAGGAGCTGTTTGCATAGCATCATCCGTCTGCTTCAGAACGGCAGCGATGCAAATATAAGGAGACGCAATATTTGACTTAAAGGTGTGTCTTTTAATTATGTAGAAATTTGCAAAATTCAAATGTTTAAAAATTTGTGTAGTCAGTATTTTCCAGGAGTTTGGCTCTTCATCATGAGGCCACTTGCCAGCTTCAAGGTTCAACATTAAGAGATTTACATTTTTTGCAGGTTAAGAATGGTTATATTATACAGCATTGCAACTTTAAAGGTCCCATAATGTACATACTGTGGTGATATTTTCACTTCTTTTATTATTATAAGTCAGGTTTTAGAGCTGTATGAACACCGTGAATGTATAGAAATGCTCAGTCCACAGAGAAACTCACACGACCAGTTTGAAACAAGCCGTGATGTCAGGAATATACAATATTTAGACCATTTTACAGTTTTAACGTTAACATTTTAAACGTGTTCAAGTTTATTTCTGGTTGCTGCGTATGTGAAGGAAATCAGCCGAGAGGAAGTGAATCAGACGGGGTAAATACAAGCACAATTTTTGGAACATTAAAGCATGCAAACATGTTCTAGTAAAAACACAAAATACAGGTATATATCAGCAACAATATGGGACCTTTAAAGATGATTATCAGAGAGGCCATCACCATCTAATTTACACTGATCAGGTATAACATTATGACCACCTGTTAGCCCTGACCTCTGACCCCTGAAGGTTTATTCTGTGGTATGTGATTCCTTTCTATCTTCAGCAGCATTAACTTCTCTGCTCTGTTGGATCAGACCACCAGGACCAGCCTTCACTCCCCACCTGCATCAGTGATCCTTGTCCTCTCATGACCCTGTCTCTGGTTCACCACTGGTCCTTCCTTGGACCACTTTTGATAGATCCTGACTACTGCAGACCAGGAATACCCCACCAGAGCTGCAGGTATGGAGATGCTCAGACCCAGTCCTCTAGACATCACTGTTTGGTTCTTGTTGTCAAACTCCCTCAAATCTTACACCCTGAAGACAAAATGTTCATATGTGGCCTGATATATCCCAGGAGCCATGATGAAGAGATAATCAGCGTTATTCACTTCACTTGTCAGTGGTCGTAATGTTATGGCTGATCAGTGTATATTTTCATGTTGAGTTGCACCTGTGAGTCACTGAGGAGCATCCTCAGAGCATCAGTGTTACTTACCGGCGTAGCCCCAGCCAGAGGGAGTCGGTCAGGGGGAATGGACTGAGGCTCAGCAGCTGCTCCAGCTCGCTCTGCTCTGTCTGGCTGAGGAGGCTGAGCAGGTCCCAGTGGTGACTCCTGCAGAAGAGCAGAGCGTCGGACCAGCCAAGCCTCTTCCCCACCACCGTCATGTACCTGTCGCTCAGCTGCACGTTCACAGCTGGAGGAAGAGGAGGAACAATAGGAGGAGGAAGAGGAGTGATAACCTGTGGGACTGGAGAGAAAGACAGTCATCAGCCTCCGGTTGGGCCAATTCATGTTTTATGCAAAAACAGGCTTGTCTTAAAACTTAAAAGTTACATATTGTGCTCATTTTCAGGTCCATATTTGTATTTTTTTTGCCTTATATATATATATGAAGTGCTCTGTTTAAGCTCAACGGCATTGAGTTGCTTGGCAACAGCTGTCATTCATATACACTGAAACAGGAAATAAATACCTTTGGAATGCTAGAGTGAGGACTAAATGTTGTAGATTCATGACATCACAAATGGACAGAAATCCTGACAGCTTGTTTCAAAGTGCCCAGTTCCTGATTTCTCTGTGGACTGAGTGTTTCGATACTGTCACAGCATTTATACAGCACTTTAAAAAAGTCATGAAAACCTCTCTTTCAACAACATGGGACCTTTAAGTTGCATCAAGCTGTCATATTGTCATAAAGATATCTAAGGACGAAAAAAAATGCATTTTTTGCAGTATTTCTGTTTTTTGTTTCTCAAAAAGAAAGATTTCTCAAGGACCGTACCCTCTGGAGAAGCGAACACCTGCACATCACATAGTACCAATACTGTATGTCTGGGAATGACCACTGTGACATAGCGGCCCTTCATGCCCGCACACTGGAAGGTGTGCGTTGATGGACCATTTGTTGAGTGGATACTACCACATCTGATGGAGAGAGAAGAACATAATGGATGAAAAGCGGTGTAGCTTCACCTCTGCCAACCTCTATCTGCACATCAACCTAGTACTTTAGCTCTCTAAAATATAAATAGTATTCTTATTGGTGCAGTATCACCTCACCTGGGATTTATGAAGTACGTCAGTGAGTTCCCAATACGGATCTGTGCTGACTGAAGCGTTTCAACACAGCAGTCTTGTCTTTGCATGATGGCGACAGCGCTAACCTTGTGCACAGCTAACAGGTCTATCCTCCACCAGGGACTGTAGTGATGGACAGTATGGCTGCAGCATCCATCCAGATATATTCCACTTCTACACCCACTGACTGCATTAGAGGCATGTCCAAGTGAAGAATAAGCCAGCGATTGTGTAGCTGGTTTCTTAAAAGCCACGTTTGGCACAGGTTCCGCTATAGTGAAAGGAAAAAACAAATCAATATCAGGCTGTTGTGTTTCAGTGATTCAAAGCCACTTGGTCACAGTTGTACCTGCTGGAATGGCATACACCTCCACTTCACACAGGGTGAGAGTCTTCCCCTCTCCAGGGATGATCACATTGACAAAGCGGCCCTCCATGCTGCCTCTGTTACAGCGGTATGTGTTGGTTTTACCTCCTCTGATGTGGGAGATGGAGGCACACCTGGCGGAAATAAAACTCGGTTATCTCTGGTTAAAAGACAACAAGTCTTGCATTCGGAAAATGAGTCTTCATTTTACTTTTTTCTATATTGTCATGTGTTGTCAGGTTAAGTTTTTCATGTTGTTTTGTCATTTCCCTTTTTATTTTGTAGTAGGGCTATCAAACGATTTATTTTTTTATCACGATTAATCACAGAATTTCAATAGTTAATCGTTATTTTTTGGGAAATTTCTGAATATTCATGTTAAATGTAGGGGTAGGGAGTCATTATAGCACAGTATTGCAATATGTTAATGAAACCCAAGTAGCTTAAATTGTGATATCGTGGTAAATATCGCGTATTGTGTGGCCTTTGATGATTACCATCCATCGTGCCGAGCTAATATATAAATTTCCTAAATATTTTCCTGGCAACTGGACTGATTTTGCATTGGTCTACAAGTTTTCTAGAAACCGACGATCAAGCTGCTATTTTTTTTCCTCATCAGTACCTGGAGTTGTTGTTCCCATTGTTCTCCAGTGAGTTCCCGATTCGTATCTCAGCTCCGTCCAGTCTCTCAGCACAGCAGTCTCCTCTATTGGTGATTTTGATGGACGACACTATAAATGTCCTTCGCATGTCCAGCCTCCACCAGGGGTCAGCCTCATTCTCGGCAGTGTGGCTACAGAAACCATGGCTGTAGTATGAGTCCCGTCTCCCATCGATGGCTTTGGAGGCATCGGCGAAAGAGAGCGTCGAAGACTGGGTGGCATCTCCTTTCAGTGCCACGTTGGATAAAGGATACACTTGAATCACAAATAGACAGATGTATCATCCCTTTATCTGTCAGGTCACTATGACAACAATGGGTAGGTATACATCTTATGTGATTTTATCTCATGTACTCTGTCGTTACCATGGTTCACAGGGAACACCTCAACTTCGCAGAGACTTAAAATCTTCCTGCTTCCTGGTAAAAGCACAGTGACGTAGCGTCCCGCCACAGCGCTGCATGGGAAGTAGGTGGTTTGTCCGCTCGGGATGTGAGAGATTTCTGCACATCTGAGTGTCGAGAACAGTACAACAACAAGAACAACATTTTTTTTTCAGATCACAATGACACACATCAAGGTCAGCCACTCACCTGATGTTTGTGGTATCGTTGGTGTCCACTGAGTTTCCGATCCAGATCTCGGCACCATCTAGCCTGCTTTCACTGGAAACTCTGTTGGTTATCGTCACTGCAGCAACTTTGTACACATTCCCCAAGTCGACCCTCCACCAGGGATCTGACTCTTCCTTTGTTTCCGTACAGGATCCCCTGTCAAATCTTGCCTCTTTGTTCCCGTCAACCACCCTGTTTGCAGCACCATAGATGCTGCCTTGTGAAGACTGGGCAGCTTTTTTATTCAGTGCCACATTTTGGAGACGAGTACCTTGTTGGTAAACAAAAAGACTGTTAGACAAAAAAAAAAAAACCTGAATGTATTGAGGGGGGGAATACAGTTTACCTGCCAGCGCTCCAGATGCCAGCATGAGATAAATGCCTGTTAAATAAGTAGACAACATGATTAGAAATGGGTTTCCGCCAATTACAAAATGGAATGGATGATAATGAAATGCATATTTTCATGTCATTTCATTTTAGTCATATCTTGAAATGAGAGAAAAGGCTTCCTGGTTTTGCTGCTGATATGCAATTGAAATATTATATCAATAGTTCTGAGCCACTTTAACAGCGCAAACATTTTCTGATAAACCTATAATATTCACATGGTGGCTAAAGACAATATAGCTAAAACAAATTGTGAATATTGGACTTTGTGACTCCATCTAAATGGTAACATTTCTTTAAGTGTTCTGGGTGACAAAGTGGGTAAATATTTTTTAACACAGTAGTAAAACTGTGTTGAGCAGGGGATGAGTATCTGGCATCTTGTTTTGATGTTTTTCTGCCCCCTTTTGGTAAAAGAATGTCTAAATTGCTGATTGCATTGGGAATGACAAATATAACAAATATGACATAAATATGACAAAAATAACATAAAAAGCAAAGTAAATAGTAACAAGAACTAGATAGTTTATAATATTGTGACATACCATTGAGGATCCAGACATACTGACTCCCATTCATGGTTTTAGAGGCAATCCCATAAATATATCAATGATAATACAATTAAGACTCGTTCACTCCAGCTAGAAGTACTGACTGTCCTTGTGTTGTCCTCTGAGCATTACCAGTCCCATACTGTACTGGATCATTTGTTCTGGTACCTGAGAACATGTAAATTTGCAGTCAGTGATGTTTGCATGAAGACAACACAACCAGATGGTAATCTGTTGACTGCAGATAATAATAATCGGCTGCCTTTTTTCCATTTTAAAGTACTTATTTACTTATATTTAGCATTTACAATTTCACATTTGTGTTTCTACATAATTTAAGTTTTTCTTCAGTGGCACGGTTCTGCCCTGAAAGAACTTGCTGCTCAACAGGTCTGTAAAGCCACTAGTCTGTTGAAGCAAAGCCAGTGATGCACACACGTTAATTTGTCTTAACCACCGAAACTTGGCAGGAAACCATTTGGAACCACGAATCTGCCAGGTGAACTGGTTTCATTTATGTATCACAGTATGTTTTCATCCAAGAGTCATTTGAAAGACCTTGGGCAACATTTTTTTCGCAGTTAGCCTAGTATTCAAATTCCACAGCAAAATAACTGCCACCCATGGAAAGAGATCATCCCAAAACTATGCCTACTGGCTTTAGTTGTGCTATATGAAGTCACCCTAATATAAATATCACACTTCACATTTTCAACTTGTTTCACAAGGTGTTTTGTAAAAAATATTATACGTAAACATATTTAATAGAGAAAAGGTGTATATAAAAATTACATCATATTATGAATGTCATATGAGTAAGTGGCTTCCACTGTTCACTGTTCATGTATGATGTCGCCAACTACTTTAAGTACTTTAATTAAATAAATAAAAGGCAAAAATATAATGTAATAATACCATATAAATCAGTGACCTACTTATCTCTGTCCTTGTTTTTAATGTCTCTTGGCTATTTTATGCTCTTTTACCTGATTATTTCTATTTTTAATTTTATTTTTTCTCTCTCTTTTGTTATACCGCTATTGTTTACAGTTTGTGTCTGATTGTGTGTCAGCATCATTTCCTTGATAAAAATATGAAGAAAAAAAAATCAAACATTATATGTTTATATGTCACTTCCGGTCGCCATTTTTTTTCCTGAAAAAGTAGGAGTTCGGGTCAAGTTATCTGCATAGAGCAGCTGTCATAAGGTTTTTTCCCCTGCATTTGGATTGTGTTAGACGCATCGCGGGAATCATCTTTAAACAGCGGTGAGTGTTATGAGATGACATGTTACGGTTGTAATAAATTAAACATGTAAAATGTACGCAAAAGTCGAACGTGAAAGGCAGTATGGTAAGAACTTGTGCTGCGTTCCCGTTATCGGAAATGGGATGTGCGGTATTTTGCATACAAACATTGCAGCAATGTGTCCACTGATATGCATTAGACTGATTTACAGAGACGCAAACAGGACTAGAAGTGCTAATAAGCAGCATATTACTACATATTTTCATACTGTTAGTTCACTGTGCTGTTGGATGTTGTTGAAATTTTCGACATTCCGACTGTCCAGTTTAACTTGGAAGCAGCATTAGCGAGCTAGCTGTATAGCTTCTAATGTTACTATAATTGAACGTAGAATAGATTTGAATGCCATTTATTATCATTATACAGCTGTACAACGAAATTGTAGAAATTATGGTGACACATTCCAGGGAGATAATCGTTGTAACGTTAGCCAGGAGCTAGTGTACTATCTAGCTAGGTGTTGCTAGTACAACATGCTACTACTATCTAGCTAGCTAGCTAGCTAGTACAGCAGCTCCTAGCTAACGTTACAACAGATTATCTCACTGGAATGTGTCACCATAAAGTTCAAATATATATATATATATATATATATATTTTTTTTTTTATCTGAATTTCAGTCCAGTTGTTGTAGGCACAATTACACCTGCAGATAACCAGAACATGCTTGTTTGTCCTTTATGTGCATGGATATCAGTGCTAGCTTACTGTGCTAACAGTGCCGTGGGTTTTAACCAGAGCCCAGCATTGTATATATAGCTTGTATTCTGGTGCTGGAGTTTTAAGTCAGACACATGAACATGAACCGAATATGACAGACGTTTGTCTTATATTTATATTAATACTTTCATTTCATCTCCTGTACGATAGCAGTGTCTCTGCATTGGCAGTCAAATGTAAATCGTGAACGCCAGTGTAGTATTTTTCTTCCATCTGTATATAGGAATGCCACCAAGATAGTAAGAAATTTTAATTTGATAAATATTTATTTCAAAAATCTCACATACAACTCAAACGTTATATCATGCAATGTGCAAAAATAGTTTAAACAACATTTGGTATCATTCACAGCACTCTGAACAACTGCTTATATGCATGTGGACTTGCACATACACAGACATACACAACAAAATATCAGCCAGGGGAGGCTTCATTGGAAAGGTTTTGATATTATAATAATATTAATAATAACAATAATATGTACATTCAAGCAATGATAATTATTGTCCTTCATCAGATTAACACATGTTATTATAAGTTCCTCAGATTCTTGACAACAAAATGTGTTTGTTTTTCAGTTTAATTTGTTGTCATATGGTTTGTGATAGTAGAAATGTGGGTTTAAAAGGTAACCAGACCCCAAACCTCAAATATGATTATATTATGGCACCTACTGGTGAAAACCAGGTAGTGTTTCAGTTAACTATGGTTCAGTGTTCAATTAATTATAATAATGCTTCTCATTTGAACCTGATTGTAACCACTCTTCACCTGAAGACACGAGACACAAATCCAGCAGTCTCATGATTGTAAAACAAACAATAATGGATCAGACATTAGATTAAAAACTGAGTTAAGTGTTCTCTTTGTTTCAGAGACTTCACACAGATGTCACAGCAGTCACAGCAGTCAGAAGGCTGTAGAAGGATGACAGCCCTCCACCACTCCTGCTTCCAACTGATGGTCTGAATAATCTTGATGCACTGTATATAGTGACATGTTTGTATCCACCAGCACGTGTACACCAGTAGCAAAGTTACGATTAGTTGAAGATGTTTTCATCTTTTGAATTAAGGGCCAACTATTTTGATAATAGATCAAGTCAAAATTCTTTGATTCCAGCTTCTTAAATATGAATATTATCTGGTTTCTTTATGCTTTTGTGACAGTGAACTGAATATCTTTGATTTGTGGACAAAACAAGACATTCAAGGACATCGTCTTGGGCTTTGTGAAACACTGATCCAATGACTAATTGTTTAATTTAGTAATTAATCAACAGATTAATTGACTGTGAAAATTGCAGCCGAGGTTCTCTTGTCCTGACAGAGTTTCTTTATAGCCTGGTTAGAGTTAGCACACCCACAGTGATCAGCAGAGCTAAAGGGGAGGAGGAGAGAACAGAAAAAAAAATTTTAATCATCACTCAACCGCACTTTTTGCATACTCAAGGACAGAAATCCTATCTTTTATGCTTACCTCGCGTGAGAGATAGCTGGTGTGTAATGGCGTCGCCGGTAGTAGGGGTCATGGAGGTGGGGGTCGTGGTGGTTGTAATCATATTTGTGATATTGACTCTGGGATTAGCCAGGTCTATAACATCACTCTGTATTTGGATGTTGGGGTTTCCAAGAGCACCTGAAGCTGAGAGTGCAAAAGACAAGTTAATCTCTGTGACAGAGGGTCTTAGTTAAAGTGCATATGATGTTAATGTGCAATGCTATGTTAGCTTACTGGTGTTAAAAAATCCAGTAGAGACTGCGAGCAATACATTTGATACTCTGGTCTCTGGGGTTGGTACTGTGGCAGCAAATGTGCACTGGATTAGTCTTCCAGTGACACTACCCATCACAGAATTCACGTTCAGCTGTAGAGAAAAGACAGCATAATAGATGAAGTCAATGGGTGGTGCGTTAATAAAAAATAAAATGGTTTTATAACATATAGATGGTTATGGTTTGAATTAATGTTTGCCTCTTGAGCTGCACCTTCCAAAAGGCTGTGTGGCATTACATTTTAAATTACTGGTCAGTATTTGACAGCGTGGACACAAAAATTAGCTTGTGTACGCACCTCTGTCACATTCAGCATGCCGTTGTTGAGGAGAGCGCCAAAGAATTGAACATTGCTGTTGTTGATTGCGCAGATGTAGGTTTGGTCGTTGCCGCCCTGTGGTGCAAAATCAGAAAGAGTAAATAACCTGGTTACACAGATGATTTGCAGATTAACGACATGACTGGCTGTGGGTTGGACTTGGTGGTACTTTCATCTGTGAGTGAGTGACAGAACTTGACCTACCACTGAGTCGTCAGTTGACAGCGTGACGGCAATGTAGCCATCTGTCTCCCCTGAGAGCTCCAGGTCAAAGTTTTGACCACTCCTCTGCCTGGCAGAAAAGAAAAGACATCCTTGTGTGGTTGGCATGCAGTCCATGGGTTCATCTGCACACAACTTGTCGGTCCCACACCCTGAATTAGAAATGTTCATCTGCAAGGGAGATGAGGAACGTCAAAGCGTGGAAGAAATGTGAATGTGAAGTCTGTTCTTTTCTGTTCCATTGTGTTCTAGTTTTTTTGGCATCACTCACCTCAAGCTTTGACACTGTGATGTTCGGCACCAGTGGGCCAACCGCTGTTGTTGTTGGTGTCATAGTTGTATTTACTGGAGCAGGTGTTGTCATATTTTCTGGGGCGGTTGTTGTCATATTTACCGGAGCAGTTGTTGTCATATTAGTTGTTGTCATATTTACTGGCTCAGTTGTTGTCATATAAGTTGTTGTCATATTTACTGGCTCAGTTGTTGTCATATAAGTTGTTGTCATATTTACTGGCTCAGTTGTTGTCATATAAGTTGTTGTCATATTTACTGGCGCAGTTGTTGTCATATTTACTGGCGCAGTTGTTGTCATATTTACTGGCACAGTTGTTGTCATATAAGTTGTTGTCATATTTACTGGCGCAGTTGTTGTCATATAAGTTGTTGTCATATTTACTGGCGCAGTTGTTGTTATATTTACTGGCGCAGTTGTTGTCATATTTACTGGTTCCGTTGTTGTCATATAAGTTGTTGTCATATTTACTGGCGCAGTTGTCATAGTTGGTGCTACTGGTATTGCTGCTGTTGTTGTGTTTTGGGCGTAGATGCCTTCAGATAGCCATGACAGCATCACAAAAAGGACAGTGAGGACCAGTTTGTTGTTCATGCCTAGGGTACGTAGAGTAAGATTGTTCAGTTACATCATTGCAAAAAAAAAAACATAAGCACAATAGTGAAAGCATCTTATCGCAATAATCATTTTATTTTTTAACCATTACCTTGTGAATCATTGGAAACCAAAGTTGTATTTTAAATTATAATACATAATAAATAAATAAAATTAATTTAATTTATTTAGATAAAGTTAATAAAATGGTGTTACAGAGATCAGGTATGCTCAGAAAACATAATTTAAGGTGAAATATTTTACTGAACATAATGCTAGGGCAGTATCTATCTTATTATTTTAGTTTTCAAGTATTCCACTGTAATTTTTTTTTTTGCTTACAATAATATTGAACGTGCTTTCAAAATGAAAGTGTCACATTACATTGGGATTGTTTTTGGTCAATCTTGATTTGTACTCATGAACTTAATGGATACATCAACTGAATTATCTGTGTTAATATTAATCAGTACGCAAACCAATAATTTAACAAAATTTAACATCAATGAATTTCCAGTAACACAGGAAATCAGCTGTCTAATGTCATTTTTTTATGAATTCAAATTAGAATTTAAGATATAAATGTCAGATTAGATTTATCGTAATGTGTTTCACTTGATATTACTAAAATGCTCATCTATTACATATAACTACTATTATGTACAATATTCAGTTGTTATAAGTATGGATTGCTTTTAATTAGTTGATGACAGAGAATTACAAATATATGTTTTTAAAACCTCCAGAACTAATAGCTATCTGTGTGTTCGATCAGTTTAAACCTACCTGTAGATTTTTTCTCCAGTTCCAGTGAAGGGTAAAACAAAAAGAAGGTATTTGAAGCAAAAAGTTCCTGGAAATGTTCTTGGTCAGTTTTAGTCCTCTGGTGTTCTTAGCAGGATCCCAGGTAAAGATGTGACACCTGGACTCCCCATGTCTCTATTTAAACGAGGGAGTCTCGATGTCAGAGCCAATGAAAACCCTCTGACGTCACGGATTATATTTCCAGAGGGTGGATCTGAAGGGCATGTGATCAAATGCATGTGTCATGTCATTATGTTGTGGAACATTAAGCCTTCTTGCAGTACTTTCTGAAGGACTCGCTGTGCTCCTAAATTGCATGATTGACGTGATGAGAACAAGGAAATAGCGTCCTCAGTTAGTTCAGCCTATCTTTTTTTTTTGTAACATCATGGTATCGATCAGTCATGGAAAGAATATTCAGCCAAGTACTGTTTTAGGGAAGTACAGTGTTGATGGTGCTTTCCACTCCTTTTCAGAGGGAAGTCTTGTACTTCATTACATTTATTCATCAGTATATGAACACAGTGTTATAGCACCCAACAGTATAGCAAACAGATATAATACCATGTGTCTTACTGTGATGATAATCTAATATTTTAATGTATAATAATGTAACAACTAAAGGGTTAGTTTGGCTGTATAATGAGTAATTTAGCTTTTATACATTTAAATATGTTTTTTGATTAAATACTATGTTTTTTTATTATTATTATTTTTTTTTTTTTAATAAATCATAGAACTTGAAGGTCCCATATTGTATTCATATTGTAGATTGGGTTTCTGCTCGAACATGTTTACATGATGTTATGTTAGACAGATTGTTTTCCTCATTCTGTTTATCTGAATATGCCTCTGTTTGTTTTAGTGCGTTTAAAACATTGGCACTAGTTTATGTCCATGTTAACTTCCTCAATGTCATTCACATTCACTGCTAACAGGAAATAAACTGGGACACGTGTAGAAAGATTATGTTTAAATCTGTTAAATGGTCAAAATATTGTTGATTAGTGACATCACAAAGTCACAGAAATCCTGATGCCTTTTTTTAAAATGTTCAGTTTCAGAGTAGGGATTGTGTGGAATTATTCCTGGAGCATTTTGGTATTTGTATTTATGCACTTGAACCTGCAGTAGAAAGACATGAAAATCTTACAATATGGGACCTTTAAGTAGATAGATAGATGGGTAGATAGGTCGGTAAGAAGCTAGATCGATACTTTATTAATTTAAGTGTCACACTATTCATGAGCAGAGCTTTTAATTAGCCTCTAACTGCGCACATAAAACCGAGAAACTTGATACGAACGTAAAAACACTTTCAATATTCTCAAATCATGGAAATGACAGTGGCTGTGTGTAGATTTCTTAATATCCAGAAGGTTGTTAGTGTCTTCTATTTTTAAGGAAGTCTCACTTGGCAGATTCAGACAGTCACAGTCAGTTTTGGCTGTGAAACACCTGCACTTGTGGTTTCCATTTGCCATGTAATTTTTCCAATGAAAGGTTGTATGCAACACAGATTGGCATACAAAACCAATGAGACAAGTGGCACAATACCAAAGAACTGGTTTGTCAGTGTTAACTGCAATATCACCATTGTGTTCTCTGGTTTCTAATGACAACTTCCCCTCCCTTTCCATTGAGCAGGCAGGTACAGGCAAATCTCAACTGGCAATCTAGAACAATGTGACGGTCACGGGAGTGGAGTTTTGAAAGGTGATATTTTACTTTGCGGTGTAAGTGGACACAATAATAATATGACAAAGAATTACTGTGGAAGTGGGATTTATTCAGGTCTGCTCTACTTGTATTAATATTTAGTCGTCAAAGAATCATAGAGTTGATGATCAGGGCCTAATATAATACTTAAAAATGATTAATTGTAAAATAAAAACTTAAATAAGTTAAGCATTGTTTGACTTGATAGGTAACTAAAAAATAAACTTAACTATATCTGAAAGAAAAAGCAATGTTACTGTTGCCCTAGGAAATATTTACCTACATACCACTATTAATGTCTTTTAATGGCCTATTTATGTAATTACTATAATTTTATGCCTTGTTAAATTCCTGGCAGAAGTCTCGATGCGGTCAATTTTATAGTTGTGTCGTGGAAAGAGGTGAGAGAGGATGTTTAATCACCAGCAGAGACAATGGTTATTTTTACTTTGTGAGTCTGTATGTGTCACCTTTGTGGCAAAATGTCGCCTTGGAGACGTTCAAGTGGTTTTGGATACTTCGCCAGGTTTTATTCTGCAAGTTGAAGTCACAAAACTAAACTGATGAACTGAATGTCATATACAATACTACTGCGCCTGAGTGAGTGCCAGGCGTTTTATAAAACAGGAAGTGCCTTGTGCCCACATTTTTGCCCATTTTGACTCATATTTCAAGACGCACAGAATATTTTTTTACACACCATAGCTCAAATGAAAGAAGATGAATATAAGAAATATATTTTATTTCATGTGTTAGTGTTATAGTGGAAAAAATATTGCAGCAGCCATATACATCATAGCAATATTGGCAGTGTTTGTCTTGATTTTGTTGTTCATTTTTTACAGTTTCTTTCACTTCATTTTTTTTTTCCTTACTTTTGCACTCAAATTGTGACTCTTGCAAATCTACTCAACCCTAAAACTAAGCCCTTATTTTCTTTTGTTGACATTTATTCAGCAATGGTCTGGCAACATCAATGTATACCTGAAGATAAATTGAGGAAAATGGTGCCTATCAATGAAGACAAAGTCTGACCATGCAGTAAATACATCCCAATATAAAAAGGAGAAGGATTCTAGGGGCTACTACTGACAAAATAATGTGATACTCAGTAATACATTTCTCAGTGCCCCCCTCACTATTTAGTAAAATGGTTCGATCCACCTGCTCCATCAGACAGCCTGCAGAGCGCTAACTTTTCATAGACAGTGAGTGGAGGTGGAGACGGCAGGACGCCTCAAACATAATTAAAAAAGCTCGTTAGGTGCAGCCCTACCTTTTTTTACCAAATCTAATTGGTTTTTTGTTATTATGGTTTATAATCTGATATTTCCTGCGAACAAATAGCATTCACAGTGGTAGCAATTTGTAACAAATATAGCCGCAACCATATTTATCACAGCAATATTAGCAAGATTGCACTAAACAGTTAAAAATTCACACTACAACTATCTGAGCCCTTTAGGACCGTCAAACAACTTATTTCTGTGATTAATTACTGAATTTCAATACTTAATTCCAACTAGTCACATTTGTTTATCGTACATTTTATGTAAAATTCTATTTATTTTGCGTTTCAAGTTTTTGGCAGTACATACAGCAAAATTAGGAGTGCAAAACTCCAGTTAAATGCCTCTAATAGCAGAGGCTGCTCTACTTTCTGATGATGTCATTTGATGTCATCATTACCTTGCCCTATTTTTGATGTGACACATTCTTATTTTCCATGACGTCTTATAGTGTAACTTATTCCGATGTTTCATGTGCATCAGTGACCTTGCACTCGTATCACCACAGAAATATGTGCTGACTCACAGCACAAGCTTTCCGTAACAGACCAACCAAACTGGTTTAACGCTTCAAAATCATGGCCCGTGGTTTCATGGAATAACGTAAGATTCTTTGATTCAGTCATAAAAAATCTTTTGAATGCACTCATTGTCAATTAGAGTTTAATGACCTTAACTTACATAGAGTGATTTTGTTTTCAAATGACTCAATGGAGAACACCAGGACCAGCGTAAAAGTCAGCTCACTGCGTCTGCATCTCACAAATGTTCTTCTGTGTGATCTGAAGACCTTAAACGTAGACTCATCTGTCCACAACACCTTCTTCCAGTCTTCCAGTGTCCAATGTCTGTGCTCTTTTGCCCATCTCAGTCTTTTCTTTTTATTGGCCAGTCTGAGATATGGCTTTTTCTTGGCAATTCTGCCATGAAGTCCAGCATCCTGAAGTCTCCTATTCACTGTTGATGCTGATGGTGTTTGATTGGTACTATTTAGGCAGCTGCCAGTTGAGGACCTGTGAGGCATCTTTGTCTTAAACTACACACTCTAAGATATTTGTCTTCTTGCACAGTTGTACATCGTGGCCTTCCACTCCTTTTTCTGTCCTTGTTACAGCCAGTTTGTGCTGCTCTCTGAAGGGAGTAGTTAACAGCTTGGTAAGAAATCTTAAGTTTCCTTGCAATTTCTTGCAATGAATCTCCTTCCTTTCTAAGGACACCAATAGCCTGATGGGTCTCTAAAGAAAGTTCTTTCTTTCTGGCCATTTTGAGCCTGTAAACAAACAAACAACTGCTGATGCTTCATGCTACTGCTTTTGCACTTCAGGTCAGATGCATTTTTTTTTTCAAACAATCAGGATGAGACAGTACTATACTATTTATATCGAAATAGTTTGGTGTTGCACAGTATTTCCTTTTTAATCATCTTTCTTCCTGGTAAAAGTATTTGAAGTGATGTCACTAAATGTCTGAGGGATGAAGTTACAGAATAAACAGGTGCAGTGTTTCTGCTGTCAGTCAACCTCCTCAGTATATATGTAGGTGTATTTCTTCTGTAGGCTTTAAAATGTTTGTTATGTCAGGTTAATGGCTGGTAGGCCACATGATTCGCTCTCATCTGCTATATTGCCCTCTAAATTTTCTAGCATCGACGCAAACAAACCCAAAAAACAGCCAGTGATCGAGTGCAGAGTGCGCTGCTAACCATAAAATATCACACATCCATGTTTCTGCATATATTTGCACACTTTGTATACAGATGTAGCCTTGAGAGGAACAAGGAATTAAATGCTTAAGGCCATGTGACACCACACCTGTTGACTTTTGGAGAGAGTAAATAAAATACCTGACCACATCCGTGTTGTCAAAGACAAAGAGGGGTGTGTGCCATCATATCTGGAAAAAGCGCACTTCTGCATGGAAGTGCTTTAGTTAACCAGCTCAACTAAAATGTGTTTCCTGAGCCTTCGTCTTGATTTAAAGTTGTTTTGGTTGACCTTATTCATTCTGATTTGTCGATATTATTATTATCACTTACTTTGGCCCTACGAGATGACAGAATATGAGCGAATGAATGATTTTCTTGACCAAGTAAACTAAATGCATAAAACAGTGCAGTTTGATATGATTCTGCTGTTCATTTTAATGGATAATGAGCCTTTTTATTTATTTTTGCATTAATCGTGTTTAACATGTCAATGCTGACAGCTCTACTTTTTACCTAATTTACTTAATTTTTTGGGGGGGTTTCTCAATCAAGCACTTAACTCACACTAAAACCACATTTGTAGGGTTTCTTAAATTCACCAAATATGATCAAAATAGGAAGGCTGAATCCCAATTCTCTTTTTTACCCCTTTGTCTACCCTTTACCCTTCCCCACTTGACTACCACTACGTCATCAACCTTTGTCGCTAGCTGGCTGCTTCATCAGCAGAAGCGGCAAAATGCGAGCTAGCATCAAAGCTAATGCTACAATATAGCATCGCTGTTGTGTGTTTACACAACAGCTTATGGCAACCAAGTGATGACATTTCACTTTGGAACCGGATTGTGCAATATAGCAACACAAAACTCGAGCTTGACGTCATAATGTAATTAATGACAAAAATCCTCTCATTTGTGCCTCGCTGTGGTCGCTCTTGAAGCCTTGTTCGCACTGCATGCTGGGAAAATTCCCCATATCCCTTGGTTTCCCAGGAACTCTTTGTTTCAAGGGCACTCGACCAAAAGGAGCATTGGGATGAAAGAATGAAAGGTTAAGGGCAATGCTAAGGGGTTTCAGCCTTAGTCATGCTAACAGTTGTTTCTGTGCTTCAGAAAATGGGTAAAGTCGTCTGCAGGTGTGTCCTGTTCTTGTCCTCAATCCACCAGTCAGTCAGTTCCACTCCTGAATCTTTAGCTGTGTTCAGCTGAGCTGTCAGTTGTGTCATCACAAAGAAACAAAACATCACACAGGAAATGACAGATAGCAAATCACAATAACCAAAATAAATTGGGCTAATTAGGTAAAAAGTAAGTGAAATAAATAGTAAAAAAAATTAAAAAAAAGAATCCTGTCTTGTTTGACAAACTGGGTCAGATTATTCTGGTGTCATATAATAATAACCCAGGAAACATGTTCAGGACGGGAGCATGCAGCTGTGACATTAGTGGTGATTAACTTAATCAGTCAGTGGGGGTTTTTTCAAGTAGTCTCTGCTGAAGATCATCACCGACAATTAGATAATTAGATGCATCAAGGTTTCCTCATAACTGCATTCCTGGTGTGCTTTACGTACATCCCTCTGCCCTGGGCTTTTGTTTTGCTCTTTACAACCATACATTACTTGACTTTTCAGTCAATCGGCAGCCAAACAATGGGACTGCTATTGCCCTAACAGCCATGTTCAAATGATCTGATTGGCTTATTTTAAAAATGACCGTGGCTCTTAATGATAGAACATCCTAGGTTAGGTGAAGCAGTTGGTGTATTTACCCACAGTATCTCCCTGTTGTATCATGTAATTATAAAATATTTAAAAACTATTTTATTCTTGGAATTTATTTAGGGGATTTCTTTGATGCTAAAAAATGTCTTAGGGTGGATCTTTGCTTCTTTTTGTATGTCAGTCATTGTTTCAGTGTTTTCAAATTCTAGGCTATTGACTAATGTTGTATTTCTGTTAAATGTCAAAGTGTTTTATGAGCTGTAGTCCAACAAAAAGCACCAAGGCCCTGCGATGTGGCAACAGCTTCACAAATGTCTTGATGTAAAGTTGTGCTGGCTGTTTTAGAAGTATTAATAATCCATTTCTCACCTCAGATGGCTTCAGAAACATGTTAGTGTAGTAATTAGTTTCACAACTGGTGAGTTGCTTGGCTGTGACTCACCTGTAATTAGGTTACAATCATTTTACGGTTTCTGAAAAACAGGGCTGTCTAGTTCAGTTTAGTGTTGTGGTTAAGAGATGATCTGTCTCATCTAAAAATACCTCGTTATCGTATGAGCTCAGCGTTATGGACTGCAGGAACAGCACAGGGCAAGCAAGAGCTGGTTCCAGAATTGTGAGCCTCCCCTCCCACAAATTAAACCAATTGGTTCTGTTGACCCACATAGTTCTTGTTGGAAGGGAAAATCCATCCCTGTTCCTTCCTTTGAGTTGTTCAACTGCTTCTTTCCCTTTAACTTGTTGAAATGAGTTCATCGTAGCCTCTTCCTCTTTCAGAAGAATAAACAATCTTGTTTTTCAGCTTCCTGACTTGTTGCTCCGCATCCCTCCGATTGTGTAAATTATTCAGCTGCCAGAAGTTGAAACGGTTGACGGCCAAGATGTGATTAAAGCTAGAAGGACAGGGTAGTCCACATTCTTAGTCACTTTCCTTCATGCATGAGTGCATCGTCATTGTATCACTCTGTGAGATCAAGGTGACGAAGCCTCATCTAGCTCTCTGTTTAACAAAGAGTGGAAATGTTTTCCTCCCCTCTGCTGGTCTGTTGGTGTTCAGGTTAAATAAAAAAATAAAAAAAAAGATAAGCAGGAAACAACTTTTATTGGAAATACAGTGACATTAGTTCATCATGGTACAAACATATGATTAAAAATTCTGATATAAATATGAAGTATATGACTGGTCTTGAGAGACACCATCCAGTAATAATTATTTTTAATGGCCAGAGTTTGCTGGGTGTTTAGTGTTTGGATTAAGACAGGCTTTGAGTTTCTTGTTTCTCTGTGAGAGTTGATCATTTGTGTCACGTAACGAAGGATCTGTGGATTTGTGTAACGTTAAACATGTTTTAAACTCAATCAAAGGAGGCAGTGGAGAGGAGAATCTCTGTTGTTAATCTTTAGAGGGCCAGAGGATGATGACGTTGATGGAAGTGGAAACCCACAACTGATTATTTCATTTAGCCAATACTGTGCAGTTATAGGAGGGAACGTGTTAAGTCTTTGATATACATCAAAGTGGTTTTTCAGCAGCAGGCACAAGAGGGCGCTCTCACACAGCCTGTGAGTAATTTAGGAGCTTCTGGGAGATGTAGTCGGCACATAAAGAGACGGTATATACCACAGAGATCAAAGCAGGAAGTGGAGATGATCGTAATTAGAGAGCAAAACAATCAGGACAAAAAGTGGCCTCTACCTCTGATAAAACAAGAAGGGAACAAGGTAAAAACAATTTGTTTCATAATAAATAGTCTCTTCCTTCATTTGAGCTATTCTGATTTTTTTTCTCAAATGAAAGAAGACACTATTTCACCATGGGGAAAAATGTTTGCACCTTGTTCCATTCTTGTTTTATCAGAGTTAGACGCCACTTTCACCAAAATCATCACTTTTTGTCCAGATTCTGTTTGTTTTCCTCTCTAATCTCGATCGTCTCCACTTCCTGTTTTGATCTCTGTGGTATATACTGTCTCTTTATATTCTGACTACATCTCCCAGAAGCCCCAACATTACTCACAGGCTGTGTGAGAGCATGATTGGCAACCCACTGCCAGAAAAAGGAAAGACGTATATATGTACATCAGTGGCGCTCAAAGAGTAACACTTAAAACTTTATTTATTCGCCTCACACACATAGATAACCAGGAATGTAACAGTCCTTTTGAAGAGATGGTGTCTGAAACATCAACTATTCCAATGAACATACAGAATCATATTAATAATATAAATATTTAAAATATAGTCCGATGATACAACTCCAGGGAGAAGCAATCACAGTAATAATTGAGGTGCAACGGTGACTCGACCATCCTGGCCGCTCTGTTGGTGCTCAGTAAAGCTCTGTTAAGAAAAAAAAAAAAAAGTTTCTTCATGTATTGACTTTGAGTCAACGGCAACAATAGACGTCCTGTCTCACTGTCAACATTTGTTGCTCACTTCACTCCTTTGCTGTTTGGGTTTGGTAGTCTGTCAATCAGTCGACTAGTTTCTTCAGCTCAGACTTGAGCATCTCTTCGTCCTCCTCCTCGTCTACTTCCACCTCTATCCCATCAATTGTTTTCTGCAGCTCTTCCTTGATGCGGTTCAGCTCCAGCAGTCCGTCCTGCAGGTCCTTGCAGACTTCTCGGATCTTTCCAGCAAACTCTGTCTTGGCTCCCTTCTTGAGCTCCGTGGCGTCCTTCGCCAGGAAGAAGACGTCGAGAGCCAGGAAGAGCCCTGACATGACTCCAGTGGTGACGCTCATCACCTGGGCGGCTTTAGCAGCACCTCCTGCCACACTGAGTACCTGGATCGTGCTGATCAGGCTCTCAGTGTTGATCACTAAAGCCTTGCCGGCCCGGCCGCCCTCCTTCATGACGTGTTTGACGTTCTGGTTCAGGTGCTTCTTGGAGATGCTCTCAGCGTACTTCTCAAAGTCCCACTGCTCCAGTGCCTCCATCCCTTCCTGTCAGGCAGATAAAAGACAGATTTTACTCCATCACCTTTTCAAAGGTCAGTGTTGTCTTGACAAAGGCCTCACCTGCAGGAACTCCAGACACTCCTTGATGTCCCTCATCTCTTCCTCGTAGTCTTGGATCATCTTCTCCACCTTCTTGCGGTCTGTCTTCGAGTGGACCGTGTCGGTGATGTTGGCTGAAGCAGACGCCACCCCTCCCGCCGTAGCGACGCCAATGCCCACAGCTGTGACGATGAGCGAAGCTCCCGCAGTGAAAGGCGCCAGAACGAGACCGGTAATAGTTGTGATGGATCCTGCGACGCTCGCCACACCGCCGCCAACACTGGCCTGGACAGTTTTCTTGTGGAAGACGTCGGCTGAATCAGCCAGAGCGAGCAGTTCCAGGACTCGCTGCTGGAGTGAGAAGCCACGCTGGTTGAAGAAGCGAACGAAGAGACGAGCTGCCATGAAGACACGATCGGCTACCTGTTCCACCACTCTGAGACGAGGAAACAAGGCAAGTGAGTCGAGTCTTCTGATAGGACAACATCTGGAAAACATTTTACAACTAGGACACTATTAACTGGAAACCTGGCTGATGACTTACTCTTCAGGTTCATCGTTCTGGTTGGCCTCATTCCACTCATCCCAGCCTAACACACAGCAAAGAAAGTTCTATAGTTTAGCAATAAGAAACATCACCAATAAATCAACGGCATCAATATTAAGCATACCGTCGACTGTTCTCCACCACGCCAGAAGGCCTTCCTCATCCTGGAAGTGAACCATTTGAAGTTCATTATATATATCAGTATGGACGGAAAATGAAATGCACATCATAAAAAGATGAGCTCACATCTAGAGGGTCCAGGACCGCCCCTTCACTGGGAACTTCAGCCATCTCTAGTGTCTGAACTTCCACTACTTCCTGTGACAGAAACAGCAACTGTTAGAACTTTTTTTTAAAATTTTTTTTATTAACATATTTGGAGAAAGATGATTATATACATGTTCATTTTACAAATTTTTCTTTTTTCTCCCTCCACCCCTCTCCCCACCCTACAACACCAACATCCGAACACAGCGGCCAGACACAAGAAAGGAAAAGCAGAAAATAAATAAATACAAGTAAAATAAAATAAAAACAAAATAAAATAAAAATAAGTAATTAAATAGAAATATAAATACATATATAAGTAAATAAGCTGTTAGAACTTTGATCCAGCTGCATCTTTTGTTGCCATTTGAAAATAATGTATACTGTTTGAGTCACGTCCTCATTCTTGGTCAACAGCTTAGCTATGAGCGAAACAACTTTCTGTCACTGCAAGGCATAAAAGCAGGTATTATTAAGAAAATCTCTTCATGCCGTTGTTATTATATGTTCAACTACTGTTGTTGGACTGTTTGACCTACTTTGACATTTTATGTCATTTCTGACCTGCTATAATATGGATATAAATTTTAGTCAATTCATAGTACTCTACTTAGGCTTTCAGATAGCATGCAATAAATGATTGGATTTTTTTTCCCCTCCAGGCTGATGTGAGTTAGGAGATGGTTTCCACTTTCATTTCTGGACCCTGGAATAAAACCCCAGTCTGTCTACGAATCCAGCATCAGATAAATTCATCTCCATGTGGTAGAGCAACTTGTTAGTTGATTGTGTCTCTTACTACTGATCTTGTTTCCATCTCCTCTCTCCTGACTTCAGATCAGTGTGATTCATCGCTGCGGACCTCAGAGGATCCTTCATGTGATTCCACTTCCCTCTCTGTCAAGCTACTACGATAATACAGATTTTTGGACAATTTCGGGACATTTTAAAAATTGTCATTTTTATACTTTTTTCAACAGACTATACTAGGTCTTTCTGATGACTTTTTAGAATATTTTATTTTTTTTTAATTTTGGGCTTTTTTGGCATGCTATAGTATGACTTTTTTGTGGAGCTATTTTTTGACATGCAATAATTTGGCTTTTTTTTTTTTTTTAACATTTAAACCGAAATTATGTCATAAATGCATTCAACATACCATAATAGGGCATTTTTATCGCGTTTTAGACATTTTAATTTTTTTGCCATTTTTTGAGTTTTTCGACATACTATAGTATGACTTTTTTTTTTTCAGGAGCTAATTTTTGACATCCAATAATTTGGCTTTTTTAAAACATTTAAACCGAAATTATGCCATAAATGCATTCAACATACCATAATAAGGCATTTTTATCACTTTTTAGACATTTTAATTTTTTGCCATTTTTGGCTTTTTCGACACACTATAGTATGACTTTTTTTTTGAGGAGCTATTTTTTGACATCCAATAATTTGGCTTTTTTAAAACACTTAAACTGAAATTACGCCATAAATGCCTTCAACATACCATAATAAGGCATTTTTTATCACTTTTTAGACATTTTAATTTTTTGCCATTTTTTGGCTTTTTCAACATACGAAAGTATGACTTTTTTTTTTCAGGAGCTATTTTTTGACATCCAATAATTTGGCTTTTTTAAAACATTTAAACTGAAATTATGCCATAAATGCATTCAACATACCATAATAAGGCATTTTTTATCACTTTTTAGACATTTTAATTTTTTGACATTTTTTGGCTTTTTCGACAGTATGACTTTTTTTTTCAGGAGCTAATTTTTGACATCCAATAATTTGGCTTTTTTAAAACATTTAAACCGAATTAACGCCATAAATGCATTCAACATACCATAATAAGGCATTTTTAATTTTTTGCCATTTTTGGCTTTTTCGACATACTATAGTATGACTTTTTTTTTTCAGGAGCTATTTTTTGACATCCAATAATTTGGCTTTTTTAAAACATTTAAACCGAATTAACGCCATAAATGCATTCAACATACCATAATAAGGCATTTTTAATTTTTTGCCATTTTTGGCTTTTTCGACATACTATAGTATGACTTTTTTTTTTCAGGAGCTATTTTTTGACATCCAATAATTTGGCTTTTTTAAAACATTTAAACCGAATTAACGCCATAAATGCATTCAACATACCATAATAAGGCATTTTTATCACTTATTTGACATTTTAATTTTTTGCCATTTTTTGTCTTTTTTTGACATACTGTAGTATGACTTTTTTTGCAGGAGCTATTTTTTGACATCCAATAATTTGGCTTTTTTAAAACATTCAAACCGAATTAACGCCATAAATGCATTCAACATACCATAATAAGGCATTTTTATCACTTATTTGACATTTTAATTTTTTGCCATTTTTTGTCTTTTTTTGACATACTGTAGTATGACTTTTTTTGCAGGAGCTATTTTTTGACATCCAATAATTTGGCTTTTTTAAAACATTCAAACCGAATTAACGCCATAAATGCATTCAACATACAATAATAAGGCATTTTTATCACTTTTTAGAAATTTTAATTTTTTGCCATTTTTGGGCTTTTTCGACATACTATAGTATGACTTTTTTTTCAGGAGCTATTTTTTGACATCCAATAATTTGGCTTTTTTAAAACATTTAAACCGAATTAACGCCATAAATGCATTCAACATACCATAATAAGGCATTTTTATCACTTTTTAGACATTTTAATTTTTTGCCATTTTTTGGCTTTTTCGACATACTACAGTATGACTTTTTTTTTCAGGAGCTAATTTTTGACATCCAATAATTTGGCTTATTTATAACATTTAAAACGAAATTATACCATAAATGTATTCAACATACCATAATAAGGCATTTTTTTCACTTTTTTGACATTTTAATTTTTTGCCATTTTTGGGCTTTTTCGAAATACTATAGTATGACTTTTTTTTCCAGGAGCTATTTTTTGACATCCAATAATTTGGCTTTTTTAAAACATTTAAACCGAAATCATACCATAAATGCATTCAACATACCATAATAAGGCATTTTCATCACTTTTTAGACATTTTAATTTTTTGACATTTTTTGGCTTTTTCGATATACTATAGTATGACTTTTTTTTTTCAGGAGCTAATTTTTGACATCCAATAATTTGGCTTTTTTAAAACATTTAAACCGAAATCATACCATAAATGCATTCAACATACCATAATAAGGCATTTTTATCACTTTTTAGACATTTTAATTTTTTGCCATTTTTTGGCTTTTTCGACATACTATAGTATGACTTTTTTTTCAGGAGCTAATTTCTGACATCCAATAATTTGGCTTTTTTAAAACATTTAAACCGAATTCACGCCATAAATGCATTCAACATACCATAATAAGGCATTTTTATCACTTATTTGACATTTTAATTTTTTGCCATTTTTGGCTTTTTCGACATACTATGACTTTTTTTTTTCAGGAGCTATTTTTTGACATCCAATAATTTTGCTTTTTTAAAACATTTAAACCGAAGTAACGCCATAAATGCATTCAACATACCATAATAAGGCATTTTTATCACTTTTTAGAAATTTTTAATTTTTTGCCATTTTTTGGCTTTTTCGACATACTATAGTATGACTTTTTTTTTTTTTCAGGAGCTAATTTTTGACATCCAATAATTTGGCTTTTTTAAAACATTTAAACCGAAATTATGCCATAACTGCATTCAACATACCATAATAAGGCATTTTTATCACTTTTTAGACATTTTAATTTTTTGACATTTTTTGGCTTTTTCTACATACTATAGTATGACTTTTTTTTCAGGAGCTATTTTTTGACATCCAATAATTTGGCTTTTTTAAAACATTTAAACTGAAATTATGCCATAAATGCATTCAACATACCATAATAAGGCATTTTTTATCACTTTTTAGACATTTTAATTTTTTGACATTTTTGGGCTTTTTCGACATACTATAGTATGACTTTTTTTTCAGGAGCTATTTTTTGACATCCAATAATTTGGCTTTTTTAAAACATTTAAACCGAAATTATGCCATAAATGCATTCAACATACCATAATAAGGCATTTTTTATCACTTTTTAGACATTTTAATTTTTTGCCATTTTTTGGCTTTTTCGACATACTATAGTATGACTTTTTTTTTCAGGAGCTAATTTTTGACATCCAATAATTTGGCTTTTTTAAAACATTTAAACCGAATTAACACCATAAATGCATTCAACATACCATAATAAGGCATTTTCATCACTTTTTAGACATTTTAATTTTTTGACATTTTTTGGCTTTTTCGATATACTATAGTATGACTTTTTTTTTCAGGAGCTAATTTTTGACATCCAATAATTTGGCTTTTTTAAAACATTTAAACCGAAATCATACCATAAATGCATTCAACATACCATAATAAGGCATTTTTATCACTTTTTAGACATTTTAATTTTTTGCCATTTTTTGGCTTTTTCGACATACTATAATATGACTTTTTTTTCAGGAGCTAATTTCTGACATCCAATAATTTGGCTTTTTTAAAACATTTAAACCGAATTCACGCCATAAATGCATTCAACATACCATAATAAGGCATTTTTATCACTTATTTGACATTTTAATTTTTTGCCATTTTTGGCTTTTTCGACATACTATGACTTTTTTTTTTCAGGAGCTATTTTTTGACATCCAATAATTTGGCTTTTTTAAAACATTTAAACCGAATTCACGCCATAAATGCATTCAACATACCATAATAAGGCATTTTTATCACTTTTTAGACATTTTAATTTTTTGCCATTTTTGGGCTTTTTCGACATACTATAGTATGACTTTTTTTCTTTTCAGGAGCTATTTTTTGACATCCAATAATTTGGCTTTTTTAAAACATTTAAACCGAATTAACGCCATAAATGCATTCAACATACCATAATAAGGCATTTTTATCACTTATTTGACATTTTAATTTTTTGCCATTTTTGGCTTTTTCGACATACTATAGTATGACTTTTTTTTTTCAGGAGCTAATTTTTGACATCCAATAATTTGGCTTTTTTAAAACATTTAAACCGAAATCATACCATAAATGCATTCAACATACCATAATGAGGCATTTTTATCACTTTTTAGACATTTTAATTTTTTGCCATTTTTTGGCTTTTTCGACATACTATAGTATGACTTTTTTTTTTCAGGAGCTAATTTTTGACATCCAATAATTTGGCTTTTTTAAAACATTTAAACCGAAATCATACCATAAATGCATTCAACATACCATAATGAGGCATTTTTATCACTTTTTAGACATTTTAATTTTTTGCCATTTTTGGGCTTTTTCGACATACTATAGTATGACTTTTTTTTTTTTCAGGAGCTATTTTTTGACATCCAATAATTTGGCTTTTTTAAAACATTTAAACCGAATTAACGCCATAAATGCATTCAACATACCATAATAAGGCATTTTTATCACTTATTTGACATTTTAATTTTTTGCCATTTTTGGCTTTTTCGACATACTATAGTATGAATTTTTTTTCAGGAGCTATTTTTTGACATCCAATAATTTGGCTTTTTTAAAACATTTAAACCGAAATTATGCCATAAATGCATTCAACATACCATAATAAGGCATTTTTATCACTTTTTAGACATTTTAATTTTTTGCCATTTTTTGGCTTTTTCGACATACTATAGTATGACTTTTTTTTTTTCAGGAGCTATTTTTTGACATCCAATAATTTGGCTTTTTTAAAACATTTAAACCGAATTAACGCCATAAATGCATTCAACATACCATAATAAGGCATTTTTATCACTTATTTGACATTTTAATTTTTTGCCATTTTTGGCTTTTTCGACATACTATAGTATGACTTTTTTTTTTTCAGGAGCTAATTTTTGACATCCAATAATTTGGCTTTTTTAAAACATTTAAACCGAAATCATACCATAAATGCATTCAACATACCATAATGAGGCATTTTTATCACTTTTTAGACATTTTAATTTTTTGCCATTTTTTGGCTTTTTCGACATACTATAGTATGACTTTTTTTTTTCAGGAGCTAATTTTTGACATCCAATAATTTGGCTTTTTTAAAACATTTAAACCGAAATCATACCATAAATGCATTCAACATACCATGATAAGGCATTTTTATCACTTTTAGACATTTTAATTTTTGACATTTTTGGCTTTTTCGACATACTATAGTATGACTTTTTTTTTTCAGGAGCTAATTTTTGACATCCAATAATTTGGCTTTTTTAAAACATTTAAACCGAAATCATACCATAAATGCATTCAACATACCATAATAAGGCATTTTTATCACTTTTTAGACATTTTAATTTTTTGCCATTTTTTGGCTTTTTCGACATACTACAGTATGACTTTTTTTTTTCAGGAGCTAATTTTTGACATCCAATAATTTGGCTTTTTTAAAACATTTAAACCGAAATCATACCATAAATGCATTCAACATACCATAATAAGGCATTTTTATCACTTTTTAGACATTTTAATTTTTTGCCATTTTTTGGCTTTTTCAACATACTATAGTATGACTTTTTTTTCAGGAGCTATTTTTTGACATCCAATAATTTGGCTTTTTTAAAACATTTAAACCGAATTAATGCCATATATGCATTCAACATACCATAATAAGGCATTTTTATCACTTATTTGACATTTTAATTTTTTGCCATTTCTGGCTTTTTCGACATACTATAGTATGACTTTTTTTTTTTCAGGAGCTATTTTTTGACATCCAATAATTTGGCTTTTTTAAAACATTTAAACCGAAATTATGCCATAAATGCATTCAACATACCATAATAAGGCATTTTTTATCACTTTTTAGACATTTTAATTTTTTGCCATTTTTTGGCTTTTTCGACATACTATAGTATGACTTTTTTTCAGGAGCTATTTTTTGACATCCAATAATTTGGCTTTTTTAAAACATTTAAACCGAATTAACGCCATAAATGCATTCAACATACCATAATAAGGCATTTTTATCACTTTTTAGACATTTTAATTTTTTGACATTTTTTGGCTTTTTCGACATACTATAGTATGACTTTTTTTTTCAGGAGCTAATTTTTGACATCCAATAATTTGGCTTTTTTAAAACATTTCAACCGAAATTATACCATAAATGCATTCAACATACCATAATAAGGCATTTTTATCACTTTTTAGACATTTTAATTTTTTGCCATTTTTTGGCTTTTTCGACATACTATAGTATGACTTTTTTTTCAGGAGCTATTTTTTGACATCCAATAATTTGGCTTTTTTAAAACATTTAAACCGAATTAACGCCATAAATGCATTCAACATACCATAATAAGGCATTTTTATCACTTTTTAGACATTTTAATTTTTTGCCATTTTTTGGCTTTTTCGACATACTATAGTATGACTTTTTTTTTCAGGAGCTAATTTTTGACATCCAATAATTTGGCTTTTTTAAAACATTTCAACCGAAATTATACCATAAATGCATTCAACATACCATAATAAGGCATTTTTTTCACTTTTTAGACATTTTAATTTTTTGCCATTTTTGGGCTTTTTCGACATACTATAGTATGACTTTTTTTTCCAGGAGCTATTTTTTGACATCCAATAATTTGGCTTTTTTAAAACATTTAAACCGAATTAACGCCATAAATGCATTCAACATACCATAATAAGGCATTTTTATCACTTTTTAGACATTTTAATTTTTTGCCATTTTTTGGCTTTTTCGACATACTACAGTATGACTTTTTTTCAGGAGCTAATTTTGACATCCAATAATTTGGCTTTTTAAAACATTTAAACCGAAATCATACCATAAATGCATTCAACATACCATAATAAGGCATTTTTATCACTTTTTAGACATTTTAATTTTTTGCCATTTTTGGGCTTTTTCGACATACTATAGTATGACTTTTTTTTTCAGGAGCTATTTTTTGACATCCAATAATTTGGCTTTTTTAAAACATTTAAACCGAAGTAAGGCCATATATGCATTCAACACACCATAATAAGGCATTTTTATCACTTATTTGACATTTTAATTTTTTGCCATTTCTGGCTTTTTCGACATACTATAGTATGACTTTGTTTTTTTCAGGAGCTATTTTTTGACATCCAATAATTTGGCTTTTTTAAAACATTTAAACCGAATTAACGCCATAAATGCATTCAACATACCATAAATAAGGCATTTTTTATCACTTTTTAGACATTTTAATTTTTTGCCATTTTTGGGCTTTTTCGACATACTATAGTATGACTTTTTTTTCAGGAGCTATTTTTTGACATCCAATAATTTGGCTTTTTTAAAACATTTAAACCGAATTAACGCCATAAATGCATTCAACATACCATAATAAGGCATTTTTATCACTTTTTAGACATTTTAATATTTTGCCATTTTTTGTCTTTTTTTGCAGGAGCTATTTTTTGACATCCAATAATTTGGCTTTTTTAAAACATTTAAACCGAATTAACGCCATAAATGCATTCAACATACCATAATAAGGCATTTTTTATCACTTTTTAGACATTTTAATTTTTTGCCATTTTTTGGCTTTTTGACATATTATAGTATGACTTTTTTTTTCAGGAGCTAATTTTTGACATCCAATAATTTGGCTTTTTTAAAACATTTAAACCAAAATTATACCATAAATGCATTCAACATACCATAATAAGGCATTTTTATCACTTTTTAGACATTTTAATTTTTTGCCATTTTTGGGCTTTTTCGACATACTATAGTATGACTTTTTTTTCAGGAGCTATTTTTTGACATCCAATAATTTGGCTTTTTAAAAACATTTAAACCGAATTAACGCCATAAATGCATTCAACATACCATAATAAGGCATTTTTATCACTTATTTGACATTTTAATTTTTTGCCATTTTTGGCTTTTTCGACATACTATAGTATGACTTTTTTTTTTTCAGGAGCTATTTTTTGACATCCAATAATTTGGCTTTTTTAAAACATTTAAACCGAATTAACGCCATAAATGCATTCAACATACCATAATAAGGCATTTTTATCACTTATTTGACATTTTAATTTTTTGCCATATTTTGTCTTTTTTTGACATACTGTAGTATGACTTTTTTTGCAGGAGCTATTTTTTGACATCCAATAATTTGGCTTTTTTAAAACATTCAAACCGAATTAACGCCATAAATGCATTCAACATACAATAATAAGGCATTTTTATCACTTTTTAGAAATTTTAATTTTTTGCCATTTTTGGGCTTTTTCGACATACTATAGTATGACTTTTTTTTTTCAGGAGCTATTTTTTGACATCCAATAATTTGGCTTTTTTAAAACATTTAAACCGAAATTATGCCATAACTGCATTCAACATACCATAATAAGGCATTTTTATCACTTTTTAGACGTTTTAATTTTTTGCCATTTTTTGGCTTTTTCGACATACTATGGTATGACTTTTTTTTCAGGAGCTATTTTTTGACATCCAATAATTTGGCTTTTTTAAAACATTTAAACCGAATTAACGCCATAAATGCATTCAACATACCATAATAAGGCATTTTTATCACTTATTTGACATTTAAATTTTTTGCCATTTTTGGCTTTTTCGACATACTATAGTATGACTTTTTCAGGAGCTATTTTTGACATCCAATAATTTGACTTTTTAAAACATTTAAACCAAAATTATGCCATAAATGCATTCAACATACCATAATAAGGCATTTTTATCACTTTTTAGACATTTTAATTTTTGCCATTTTTGGCTTTTTTGACATACTATAGTATGACTTTTTTTTTTCAGGAGCTAATTTTTGACATCCAATAATTTGGCTTTTTTAAAACATTTAAACCGAAATCATACCATAAATGCATTCAACACACCATAATAAGGCATTTTTATCACTTTTTAGACATTTTAATTTTTTGCCATTTTTGGCTTTTTCGACATACTATAGTATGACTTTTTTTTCAGGAGCTATTTTTTGACATCCAATAATTTGGCTTTTTTAAAACATTTAAACCGAATTAACGCCATAAATGCATTCAACATACCATAATAAGGCATTTTTATCACTTTTTAGAAATTTTAATTTTTTGCCATTTTTTGGCTTTTTCGACATACTATAGTATGACTTTTTTTTTTTCAGGAGCTAATTTTTGACATCCAATAATTTGGCTTTTTTAAAACATTTAAACCGAAATTATGCCATGACTGCATTCAACATACCATAATGAGGCATTTTTATCACTTTTTAGACATTTTAATTTTTTGCCATTTTTGGGCTTTTTCGACATACTATAGTATGACTTTTTTTCTTTTCAGGAGCTATTTTTTGACATCCAATAATTTGGCTTTTTTAAAACATTTAAACCGAATTAACGCCATAAATGCATTCAACATACCATAATAAGGCATTTTTATCACTTATTTGACATTTTAATTTTTTGCCATTTTTGGCTTTTTCGACATACTATAGTATGACTTTTTTTTTTCAGGAGCTAATTTTTGACATCCAATAATTTGGCTTTTTTAAAACATTTAAACCGAAATCATACCATAAATGCATTCAACATACCATAATAAGGCATTTTTATCACTTTTTAGACATTTTAATTTTTTGCCATTTTTTGGCTTTTTCGACATACTATAGTATGACTTTTTTTTCAGGAGCTATTTTTTGACATCCAATAATTTGGCTTTTTTAAAACATTTAAACCGAATTAACGCCATAAATGCATTCAACATACCATAATAAGGCATTTTTATCACTTATTTGACATTTTAATTTTTTGCCATTTTTGGCTTTTTCGACATACTATAGTATGACTTTTTTTTCAGGAGCTATTTTTTGACATCCAATAATTTGGCTTTTTTAAAACATTTAAACCGAAATTATGCCATAAATGCATTCAACATACCATAATAAGGCATTTTTTATCACTTTTTAGACATTTTAATTTTTTGCCATTTTTTGGCTTTTTCGACATACTATAGTATGACTTTTTTTTTCAGGAGCTAATTTTTGACATCCAATAATTTGGCTTTTTTAAAACATTTAAACCGAAATCATACCATAAATGCATTCAACATACCATAATGAGGCATTTTTATCACTTTTTAGACATTTTAATTTTTTGCCATTTTTTGGCTTTTTCGACATACTATAGTATGACTTTTTTTTTCAGAAGCTAATTTTTGACATCCAATAATTTGGCTTTTTTAAAACATTTCAACCGAAATTATACCATAAATGCATTCAACATACCATAATAAGGCATTTTTATCACTTTTTAGACATTATAATTTTTTGACATTTTTTGGCTTTTTCGACATACTATAGTATGACTTTTTTTTTTTCAGGAGCTAATTTTTGACATCCAATAATTTGGCTTTTTTAAAACATTTAAACCGAATTAACGCCATAAATGCATTCAACATACCATAATAAGGCATTTTTATCACTTTTTAGACATTTTAATTTTTTGACATTTTTTGGCTTTTTCGACATACTATAGTATGACTTTTTTTTTTCAGGAGCTAATTTTTGACATCCAATAATTTGGCTTTTTTAAAACATTTAAACCGAATTAACGCCATAAATGCATTCAACATACCATAATAAGGCATTTTTATCACTTTTTAGAAATTTTAATTTTTTGCCATTTTTTGGCTTTTTCGACATACTATAATATGACTTTTTTTTCAGGAGCTATTTTTTGACATCCAATAAATTGGCTTTTTTAAAACATTTGAACCGAAATTATGCCATAACTGCATTCAACATACCATAATAAGGCATTTTTATCACTTTTTAGACATTTTAATTTTTTGCCATTTTTGGCTTTTTCGACATACTATAGTATGACTTTTTTTTTTTCAGGAGCTATTTTTTGACATCCAATAATTTGGCTTTTTTTAAAACATTTAAACCGAAATTATGCCATAACTGCATTCAACATACCATAATAAGGCATTTTTATCACTTTTTAGACATTTTAATTTTTTTGCCATTTTTTGGCTTTTTCGACATACTATAGTATGACTTTTTTTTTTCAGGAGCTATTTTTTGACATCCAATAATTTGGCTTTTTTAAAACATTTAAACCGAAATTATGCCATAAATGCATTCAACATACCATGATAAGGCATTTTTATCACTTTTTAGACATTTTAATTTTTTGCCATTTTTTGGCTTTTTCGACATGCTATAGTATGACTTTTTTTTCAGGAGCTAATTTTTGACATCCAATAATTTGGCTTTTTTAAAACATTTAAACCGAATTAAGGCCATAAATGCATTCAACATACCATAATGAGGCATTTTTATCACTTATTTGACATTTTAATTTTTTGCCATTTTTTGTCTTTTTTTGACATCCTATAGTATGACTTTTTTTGCAGGACCTACTTTTTGACATCCAATAATTTGGCTTTTTTAAAACATTTAAACCGAATTAACGCCATAAATGCATTCAACATACCATAATAAGGCATTTTTATCACTTTTTAGAAATTTTAATTTTTTGCCATTTTTTGGCTTTTTCGACATACTATAGTATGACTTTTTTTTTTTTTTTCCAGGAGCTAATTTTTGACATCCAATAATTTGGCTTTTTTAAAACATTTAAACCGAAATTATGCCATAACTGCATTCAACATACCATAATAAGGCATTTTTATCACTTTTTAGACATTTTAATTTTTTGACATTTTTTGGCTTTTTCTACATACTATAGTATGACTTTTTTTTTCAGGAGCTACTTTTTGACATCCAATAATTTGGCTTTTTTAAAACATTTAAACCGAAATTATGCCATGAATGCATTCAACATACCATAATAAGGCATTTTTATCATTTTTTAGACATTTTAATTTTTTGACATTTTTTGGCTTTTTGACATATTATAGTATGACTTTTTTTTTCAGGAGCTAATTTTTGACATCCAAGAATTTGGCTTTTTTAAAACATTTAAACCGAAATCATACCATAAATGCATTCAACATACCATAATAAGGCATTTTTATCACTTTTTAGATATTTTAATTTTTTGCCATTTTTTGGCTTTTTCGACATACTATAGTATGACTTTTTTTTCAGGAGCTAATTTTTGACATCCAATAATTTGGCTTTTTTAAAACATTTAAACCGAATTAACGCCATAAATGCATTCAACATACCATAATAAGGCATTTTTATCACTTTTTAGACATTTTAATTTTTTGCCATTTTCGACATACTATAGTATGACTTTTTTCAGGAGCTAATTTTTGACATCCAATAATTTGGCTTTTTTAAAACATTTAAACCGAATTAACGCCATAAATGCATTCAACATACCATAATAAGGCATTTTTATCACTTTTTAGACATTTTAATTTTTTGCCATTTTTGGGCTTTTTCGACATACTATAGTATGACTTTTTTTTCAGGAGCTAATTTTTGACATCCAATAATTTGGCTTTTTTAAAACATTTAAACCGAATTAAGGCCATAAATGCATTCAACATACCATAATAAGGAATTTTTATCATTTTTTAGACATTTTAATTTTTTGCCATTTTTTGGCTTTTTCGACATACTATAGTATGACTTTTTTTTCAGGAGCTATTTTTTGACATCCAATAATTTGACTTTTTTAAAACATTTAAACCGAAATTATGCCATAAATGCATTCAACATACCATAATAAGGCATTTTTATCACTTTTTAGACATTTTAATTTTTTGCCATTTTTTGGCTTTTTCGACATGCTATAGTATGACTTTTTTTTCAGGAGCTATTTTTTGACATCCAATAATTTGGCTTTTTTAAAACATTTAAACCGAATTAACGCCATAAATGCATTCAACATACCATAATGAGGCATTTTTATCACTTTTTAGACATTTTAAGTTTTTGCCATTTTTGGGCTTTTTTGACATACTATAGTATGACTTTTTTTTTTTTCAGGAGCTATTTTTTGACATCCAATAATTTGGCTTTTTTAAAACATTCAAACCAAATTAACGCCATAAATGCATTCAACATACAATAATAAGGCATTTTTATCACTTTTTAGAAATTTTAATTTTTTGCCATTTTTGGGCTTTTTCGACATACTATAGTATGACTTTTTTTTTTCAGGAGCTATTTTTTGACATCCAATAATTTGGCTTTTTTAAAACATTTAAACCGAAATTATGCCATAACTGCATTCAACATACCATAATAAGGCATTTTTATCACTTTTTAGACGTTTTAATTTTTTGCCATTTTTTGGCTTTTTCGACATACTATGGTATGACTTTTTTTTCAGGAGCTATTTTTTGACATCCAATAATTTGGCTTTTTTAAAACATTTAAACCGAATTAACGCCATAAATGCATTCAACATACCATAATAAGGCATTTTTATCACTTATTTGACATTTTAATTTTTTGCCATTTTTTGGCTTTTTCGACATACTATAGTATGACTTTTTTTTCAGGAGCTATTTTTTGACATCCAATAATTTGGCTTTTTTAAAACATTTAAACCAAAATTATGCCATAAATGCATTCAACATACCATAATAAGGCATTTTTTATCACTTTTTAGACATTTTAATTTTTTGCCATTTTTTGGCTTTTTCGACATACTATAGTATGACTTTTTTTTTTCAGGAGCTAATTTTTGACATCCAATAATTTGGCTTTTTTAAAACATTTAAACCGAAATCATACCATAAATGCATTCAACATACCATAATAAGGCATTTTTATCACTTTTTAGACATTTTAATTTTTTGCCATTTTTGGCTTTTTCGACATACTATAGTATGACTTTTTTTTCAGGAGCTATTTTTTGACATCCAATAATTTGGCTTTTTTAAAACATTTAAACCGAATTAACGCCATAAATGCATTCAACATACCATAATAAGGCATTTTTATCACTTTTTAGAAATTTTAATTTTTTGCCATTTTTTGGCTTTTTCGACATACTATAGTATGACTTTTTTTTTTTCAGGAGCTAATTTTTGACATCCAATAATTTGGCTTTTTTAAAACATTTAAACCGAAATTATGCCATGACTGCATTCAACATACCATAATGAGGCATTTTTATCACTTTTTAGACATTTTAATTTTTTGCCATTTTTGGGCTTTTTCGACATACTATAGTATGACTTTTTTTCTTTTCAGGAGCTATTTTTTGACATCCAATAATTTGGCTTTTTTAAAACATTTAAACCGAATTAACGCCATAAATGCATTCAACATACCATAATAAGGCATTTTTATCACTTATTTGACATTTTAATATTTTGCCATTTTTGGCTTTTTCGACATACTATAGTATGACTTTTTTTTTTTCAGGAGCTATTTTTTGACATCCAATAATTTGGCTTTTTTAAAACATTTAAACCGAATTAACGCCATAAATGCATTCAACATACCATAATAAGGCATTTTTATCACTTTTTAGACATTTTAATTTTTGCCATTTTGGCTTTTTCGACATACTATAGTATGACTTTTTTTTCAGGAGCTATTTTTGACATCCAATAATTTGGCTTTTTAAAACATTTAAACCGAAATTATGCCATAAATGCATTCAACATACCATAATAAGGCATTTTTATCACTTTTAGACATTTTAATTTTTGCCATTTTTGGCTTTTTGACATACTATAGTATGACTTTTTTCAGGAGCTAATTTTTGACATCCAATAATTTGGCTTTTTAAAACATTTAAACCGAAATCATACCATAAATGCATTCAACATACCATAATGAGGCATTTTTATCACTTTTAGACATTTTAATTATTTGCCATTTTTGGCTTTTTCGACATACTATAGTATGACTTCTTTTTTCAGGAGCTAATTTCTGACATCCAATAATTTGGCTTTTTAAAACATTTAAACCGAAATCATACCATAAATGCATTCAACATACCATAATAAGGCATTTTTATCACTTATTTGACATTTTAATTTTTGCCATTTTTGGCTTTTTCGACATACTATAGTATGACTTTTTTCAGGAGCTATTTTTGACATCCAATAATTTGGCTTTTAAAACATTTAAACCAGATTAACGCCATAAATACATTCAACATACCATAATAAGGCATTTTTATCACTTTTTAGACATTTTAATTTTTTGACATTTTTTGGCTTTTTCGACATACTATAGTATGACTTTTTTTTTTCAGGAGCTAATTTTTGGCATCCAATAATTTGGCTTTTTTAAAACATTTAAACCGAATTAACGCCATAAATGCATTCAACATACCATAATAAGGCATTTTTATCACTTTTTAGAAATTTTAATTTTTTGCCATTTTTTGGCTTTTTCGACATACTATAGTATGACTTTTTTTTCAGGAGCTATTTTTTGACATCCAATAAATTGGCTTTTTTAAAACATTTGAACCGAAATTATGCCATAACTGCATTCAACATACCATAATAAGGCATTTTTATCACTTTTTAGACATTTTAATTTTTTTGCCATTTTTTGGCTTTTTCGACATACTATAGTATGACTTTTTTTTCAGGAGCTATTTTTTGACATCCAATAATTTGGCTTTTTTTAAACATTTAAACCGAAATTATGCCATAACTGCATTCAACATACCATAATAAGGCATTTTTATCACTTTTTAGACATTTTAATTTTTTTGCCATTTTTTGGCTTTTTCGACATACTATAGTATGACTTTTTTTTTTCAGGAGCTATTTTTTGACATCCAATAATTTGGCTTTTTTAAAACATTTAAACCGAAATTATGCCATAAATGCATTCAACATACCATGATAAGGCATTTTTATCACTTTTTAGACATTTTAATTTTTTGCCATTTTTTGGCTTTTTCGACATGCTATAGTATGACTTTTTTTTCAGGAGCTAATTTTTGACATCCAATAATTTGGCTTTTTTAAAACATTTAAACCGAATTAAGGCCATAAATGCATTCAACATACCATAATGAGGCATTTTTATCACTTATTTGACATTTTAATTTTTTGCCATTTTTTGTCTTTTTTTGACATCCTATAGTATGACTTTTTTTGCAGGACCTACTTTTTGACATCCAATAATTTGGCTTTTTTAAAACATTTAAACCGAATTAACGCCATAAATGCATTCAACATACCATAATAAGGCATTTTTATCACTTTTTAGAAATTTTAATTTTTTGCCATTTTTTGGCTTTTTCGACATACTATAGTATGACTTTTTTTTTTTTTTTCCAGGAGCTAATTTTTGACATCCAATAATTTGGCTTTTTTAAAACATTTAAACCGAAATTATGCCATAACTGCATTCAACATACCATAATAAGGCATTTTTATCACTTTTTAGACATTTTAATTTTTTGCCATTTTTGGGCTTTTTCGACATACTATAGTATGACTTTTTTTTCAGGAGCTATTTTTTGACATCCAATAATTTGGCTTTTTTAAAACATTTAAACCGAAATTATGCCATAAATGCATTCAACATACCATAATAAGGCATTTTTTATCACTTTTTAGACATTTTAATTTTTTGCCATTTTTTGGCTTTTTTGACATACTATAGTATGACTTTTTTTTTTTAGGAGCTAATTTTTGACATCCAATAATTTGGCTTTTTTAAAACATTTAAACCGAAATCATACCATAAATGCATTCAACATACCATAATGAGGCATTTTTATCACTTTTTAGACATTTTAATTATTTGCCATTTTTTGGCTTTTTCGACATACTATAGTATGACTTTTTTTTTTCAGGAGCTAATTTCTGACATCCAATAATTTGGCTTTTTTAAAACATTTAAACCGAAATCATACCATAAATGCATTCAACATACCATAATAAGGCATTTTTATCACTTATTTGACATTTTAATTTTTTGCCATTTTTGGCTTTTTCGACATACTATAGTATGACTTTTTTTTCAGGAGCTATTTTTTGACATCCAATAATTTGGCTTTTTTAAAACATTTAAACCGAATTAACGCCATAAATACATTCAACATACCATAATAAGGCATTTTTATCACTTTTTAGAAATTTTAATTTTTTGCCATTTTTTGGCTTTTTCGACATACTATAGTATGACTTTTTTTTTTTCAGGAGCTAATTTTTGACATCCAATAATTTGGCTTTTTTAAAACATTTAAACCGAAATTATGCCATGACTGCATTCAACATACCATAATAAGGCATTTTTATCACTTTTTAGACATTTTAATTTTTTGCCATTTTTGGGCTTTTTCGACATACTATAGTATGACTTTTTCTTTTCAGGAGCTATTTTTGACATCCAATAATTTGGCTTTTTAAAACTTTTAATCCGAATTAACGCCATTTATGCATTCAACATTCCATAATAAGGCATTTTTATCACTTATTTGACATTTTAATTTTTGCCATTTTGGCTTTTTCGACATACTATAGTATGGCTTTTTTCAGGAGCTATTTTTGACATCCAATAATTTGGCTTTTTAAAACATTTAAACCGAATTAACGCCATAAATGCATTCAACATACCATAATAAGGCATTTTTATCACTTATTTGACATTTTAATTTTTGCCATTTTGGCTTTTTCGACATACTATAGTATGACTTTTTTTTTCAGGAGCTATTTTTGACATCCAATAATTTGGCTTTTTAAAACATTTAAACCGAATTAACGCCATAAATACATTCAACATACCATAATAAGGCATTTTTATCACTTTTTAGACATTTTAATTTTTGACATTTTTGGCTTTTTCGACATACTATAGTATGACTTTTTCAGGAGCTAATTTTGGCATCCAATAATTTGGCTTTTTAAAACATTTAAACCGAATTAACGCCATAAATGCATTCAACATACCATAATAAGGCATTTTTATCACTTTTTAGAAATTTTAATTTTTGCCATTTTTGGCTTTTTCGACATACTATAGTATGACTTTTTTTCAGGAGCTATTTGTTGACATCCAATAAGTTGGCTTTTTTAAAACATTTGAACCGAAATTATGCCATAACTGCATTCAACATACCATAATAAGGGATTTTTATCACTTTTTAGACATTGTAATTTTTGCCATTTTTGGCTTTTCGACATACTATAGTATGACTTTTTTTTTTTCAGGAGCTATTTTTTGACATCCAATAATTTGGCTTTTTTTAAAACATTTAAACCGAAATTATGCCATAACTGCATTCAACATACCATAATAAGGCATTTTTATCACTTTTTAGACATTTTAATTTTTTGCCATTTTTTGGCTTTTTCGACATACTATAGTATGACTTTTTTTTCAGGAGCTATTTTTTGACATCCAATAATTTGGCTTTTTTAAAACATTTAAACCGAATTAACGCCATAAATGCATTCAACATACCATAATAAGGCATTTTTATCACTTTTTAGACATTTTAATTTTTTGACATTTTTTGGCTTTTTCGACATACTATAGTATGACTTTTTTTTTTCAGGAGCTATTTTTTGACATCCAATAATTTGGCTTTTTTAAAACATTTAAACCGAATTAACGCCATAAATGCATTCAACATACCATAATAAGGCATTTTTATCACTTATTTGACATTTTAATTTTTTGCCATTTTGGCTTTTCGACATACTATAGTATGACTTTTTTTTCAGGAGCTATTTTTTGACATCCAATAATTTGGCTTTTTTAAAACATTTAAACCGAAATTATGCCATAAATGCATTCAACATACCATAATAAGGCATTTTTATCACTTTTTAGACATTTTAATTTTTGCCATTTTTGGCTTTTTGACATACTATAGTATGACTTTTTTTCAGGAGCTAATTTTGACATCCAATAATTTGGCTTTTTAAAACATTTAAACCGAAATCATACCATAAATGCATTCAACATACCATAATGAGGCATTTTTATCACTTTTAGACATTTTAATTATTTGCCATTTTTGGCTTTTTCGACATACTATAGTATGACTTCTTTTTTTCAGGAGCTAATTTCTGACATCCAATAATTTGGCTTTTTTAAAACATTTAAACCGAAATCATACCATAAATGCATTCAACATACCATAATAAGGCATTTTTATCACTTATTTGACATTTTAATTTTTGCCATTTTGGCTTTTCGACATACTATAGTATGACTTTTTTTTCAGGAGCTATTTTTTGACATCCAATAATTTGGCTTTTTTAAAACATTTAAACCGAATTAACGCCATAAATACATTCAACATACCATAATAAGGCATTTTTATCACTTTTTAGACATTTTAATTTTTTGACATTTTTTGGCTTTTTCGACATACTATAGTATGACTTTTTTTTTTCAGGAGCTAATTTTTGGCATCCAATAATTTGGCTTTTTTAAAACATTTAAACCGAATTAACGCCATAAATGCATTCAACATACCATAATAAGGCATTTTTATCACTTTTTAGAAATTTTAATTTTTTGCCATTTTTTGGCTTTTTCGACATACTATAGTATGACTTTTTTTTCAGGAGCTATTTTTTGACATCCAATAAATTGGCTTTTTTAAAACATTTGAACCGAAATTATGCCATAACTGCATTCAACATACCATAATAAGGCATTTTTATCACTTTTTAGACATTTTAATTTTTTTGCCATTTTTTGGCTTTTTCGACATACTATAGTATGACTTTTTTTTTTTCAGGAGCTATTTTTTGACATCCAATAATTTGGCTTTTTTAAAACATTTAAACCGAAATTATGCCATAAATGCATTCAACATACCATAATAAGGCATTTTTATCACTTTTTAGACATTTTAATTTTTTGCCATTTTTTGGCTTTTTCGACATACTATAGTATGACTTTTTTTTCAGGAGCTATTTTTTGACATCCAATAATTTGGCTTTTTTAAAACATTTAAACCGAAATTATACCATAAATGCATTCAACATACCATAATAAGGCATTTTTATCACTTTTTAGACATTTTAATTTTTGCCATTTTTTGGCTTTTTCGACATGCTATAGTATGACTTTTTTTTCAGGAGCTATTTTTTGACATCCAATAATTTGGCTTTTTTAAAACATTTAAACCGAATTAAGGCCATAAATGCATTCAACATACCATAATGAGGCATTTTTATCACTTATTTGACATTTTAATTTTTTGCCAGTTTTTGTCTTTTTTTGACATCCTATAGTATGACTTTTTGCAGGACCTACTTTTTGACATCCAATAATTTGGCTTTTTAAAACATTTAAACCAGTTAACGCCATAAATGCATTCAACATACCATAATAAGGCATTTTTATCACTTTTTAGAAATTTTAATTTTTTGCCATTTTTTGGCTTTTTCGACATACTATAGTATGACTTTTTTTTTTTTTTTCCAGGAGCTAATTTTTGACATCCAATAATTTGGCTTTTTTAAAACATTTAAACCGAAATTATGCCATAACTGCATTCAACATACCATAATAAGGCATTTTTATCACTTTTTAGACATTTTAATTTTTTGCCATTTTTGGGCTTTTTCGACATACTATAGTATGACTTTTTTTTTTTCAGGAGCTATTTTTTGACATCCAATAATTTGGCTTTTTTAAAACATTTAAACCGAAATTATGCCATAAATGCATTCAACATACCATAATAAGGCATTTTTTATCACTTTTTAGACATTTTAATTTTTTGCCATTTTTTGGCTTTTTTGACATACTATAGTATGACTTTTTTTTTTCAGGAGCTAATTTTTGACATCCAATAATTTGGCTTTTTTAAAACATTTAAACCGAAATCATACCATAAATGCATTCAACATACCATAATGAGGCATTTTTATCACTTTTTAGACATTTTAATTATTTGCCATTTTTTGGCTTTTTCGACATACTATAGTATGACTTTTTTTTTTCAGGAGCTAATTTCTGACATCCAATAATTTGGCTTTTTTAAAACATTTAAACCGAAATCATACCATAAATGCATTCAACATACCATAATAAGGCATTTTTATCACTTATTTGACATTTTAATTTTTTGCCATTTTTGGCTTTTTCGACATACTATAGTATGACTTTTTTTTCAGGAGCTATTTTTTGACATCCAATAATTTGGCTTTTTTTAAAACATTTAAACCGAAATTATGCCATAACTGCATTCAACATACCATAATAAGGCATTTTTATCACTTTTTAGACATTTTAATTTTTTTGCCATTTTTTGGCTTTTTCGACATACTATAGTATGACTTTTTTTTTTCAGGAGCTATTTTTTGACATCCAATAATTTGGCTTTTTTAAAACATTTAAACCGAATTAACGCCATAAATACATTCAACATACCATAATAAGGCATTTTTATCACTTTTTAGACATTTTAATTTTTTGACATTTTTTGGCTTTTTCGACATACTATAGTATGACTTTTTTTCAGGAGCTATTTTTGACATCCAATAATTTGGCTTTTTAAAACATTTAAACCGAATTAACGCCATAAATGCATTCAACATACCATAATAAGGCATTTTATCACTTATTTTACAATTTAATTTTTTGCCATTTTTTGCTTTTTCGACATACTATAGTATGACTTTTTTTTTTTCAGGAGCTATTTTTTGACATCCAATAATTTGGCTTTTTTAAAACATTTAAACCGAAATTATGCCATAAATGCATTCAACATACCATAATAAGGCATTTTTTATCACTTTTTAGACATTTTAATTTTTTGCCATTTCTGGCTTTTTCGACATACTATAGTATGACTTTTTTTTTCAGGAGCTAATTTTTGACATCCAATAATTTGGCTTTTTTAAAACATTTAAACCGAAATCATACCATAAATGCATTCAACATACCATAATGAGGCATTTTTATCACTTTTTAGACATTTTAATTATTTGCCATTTTTTGGCTTTTTCGACATACTATAGTATGACTTCTTTTTTTCAGGAGCTAATTTCTGACATCCAATAATTTGGCTTTTTTAAAACATTTAAACCGAAATCATACCATAAATGCATTCAACATACCATAATAAGGCATTTTTATCACTTATTTGACATTTTAATTTTTTGCCATTTTTGGCTTTTTCGACATACTATAGTATGACTTTTTTTTCAGGAGCTATTTTTTGACATCCAATAATTTGGCTTTTTTAAAACATTTAAACCGAATTAACGCCATAAATACATTCAACATACCATAATAAGGCATTTTTATCACTTTTTAGACATTTTAATTTTTTGACATTTTTTGGCTTTTTCGACATACTATAGTATGACTTTTTTTTTTCAGGAGCTAATTTTTGGCATCCAATAATTTGGCTTTTTTAAAACATTTAAACCGAATTAACGCCATAAATGCATTCAACATACCATAATAAGGCATTTTTATCACTTTTTAGAAATTTTAATTTTTTGCCATTTTTTGGCTTTTTCGACATACTATAGTATGACTTTTTTTTCAGGAGCTATTTTTTGACATCCAATAAATTGGCTTTTTTAAAACATTTGAACCGAAATTATGCCATAACTGCATTCAACATACCATAATAAGGCATTTTTATCACTTTTTAGACATTTTAATTTTTTTGCCATTTTTTGGCTTTTTCGACATACTATAGTATGACTTTTTTTTCAGGAGCTATTTTTTGACATCCAATAATTTGGCTTTTTTAAAACATTTAAACCGAAATTATGCCATAAATGCATTCAACATACCATAATAAGGCATTTTTTATCACTTTTTAGACATTTTAATTTTTTGCCATTTTTTGGCTTTTTCGACATACTATAGTATGACTTTTTTTTCAGGAGCTATTTTTGACATCCAATAATTTGACTTTTTTAAAACATTTAAACCGAAATTATGCCATAAATGCATTCAACATACCATGATAAGGCATTTTTATCACTTTTTAGACATTTTAATTTTTTGCCATTTTTTGGCTTTTTCGACATGCTATAGTATGACTTTTTTTTCAGGAGCTAATTTTTGACATCCAATAATTTGGCTTTTTTAAAACATTTAAACCGAATTAAGGCCATAAATGCATTCAACATACCATAATGAGGCATTTTTATCACTTATTTGACATTTTAATTTTTTGCCATTTTTGTCTTTTTGACATCCTATAGTATGACTTTTTGCAGGACCTACTTTTGACATCCAATAATTTGGCTTTTTAAAACATTTAAACCGAATTAACGCCATATATGCATTCAACATACCATAATAAGGCATTTTTATCACTTTTTAGAAATTTTAATTTTTTGCCATTTTTTGGCTTTTTCGACATACTATAGTATGACTTTTTTTTTTTTTCCAGGAGCTAATTTTTGACATCCAATAATTTGGCTTTTTTAAAACATTTAAACCGAAATTATGCCATAACTGCATTCAACATACCATAATAAGGCATTTTTATCACTTTTTAGACATTTTAATTTTGTGACATTTTGAAATACTATAGTATGACTTTTTTTTAGGAGCTATTTTTGACATAAAATAATTTGGCTTTTTAAAACATTTTATCCGAAATTATGCTATAAATGCATTCAACATACCGTAATAAGGCATTTTTATCACTTTTTAGACATTTTAATTTTTGCCATTTTTGGCTTTTTGACATACTATAGTATGACTTTTTTTAGGAGCTAATTTTTGACATCCAATAATTTGGCTTTTTTAAAACATTTAAACCGAAATCATACCATAAATGCATTCAACATACCATAATGAGGCATTTTTATCACTTTTTAGACATTTTAATTATTTGCCATTTTTTGGCTTTTTCGACATACTATAGTATGACTTTTTTTTTTCAGGAGCTAATTTCTGACATCCAATAATTTGGCTTTTTTAAAACATTTAAACCGAAATCATACCATAAATGCATTCAACATACCATAATAAGGCATTTTTATCACTTATTTGACATTTTAATTTTTTGCCATTTTTGGCTTTTTCGACATACTATAGTATGACTTTTTTTTCAGGAGCTATTTTTTGACATCCAATAATTTGGCTTTTTTAAAACATTTAAACCGAATTAACGCCATAAATACATTCAACATACCATAATAAGGCATTTTTATCACTTTTTAGAAATTTTAATTTTTTGCCATTTTTTGGCTTTTTCGACATACTATAGTATGACTTTTTTTTTTTCAGGAGCTAATTTTTGACATCCAATAATTTGGCTTTTTTAAAACATTTAAACCGAAATTATGCCATGACTGCATTCAACATACCATAATAAGGCATTTTTATCACTTTTTAGACATTTTAATTTTTTGCCATTTTTGGGCTTTTTCGACATACTATAGTATGACTTTTTTTCTTTTCAGGAGCTATTTTTTGACATCCAATAATTTGGCTTTTTTAAAACATTTAAACCGAATTAACGCCATAAATGCATTCAACATACCATAATAAGGCATTTTTATCACTTATTTGACATTTTAATTTTTTGCCATTTTTGGCTTTTTCGACATACTATAGTATGGCTTTTTTTTCAGGAGCTATTTTTTGACATCCAATAATTTGGCTTTTTTAAAACATTTAAACCGAGCCATAAATGCATTCAACATACCATAATAAGGCATTTTTATCACTTATTTGACATTTTAATTTTTGCCATTTTGGCTTTTTCGACATACTATAGTATGACTTTTTTTCAGGAGCTATTTTTGACATCCAATAATTTGGCTTTTTAAAACATTTAAACCAGTAACGCCATAAATACATTCAACATACCATAATAAGGCATTTTTATCACTTTTTAGACATTTTAATTTTTGACATTTTTGGCTTTTTCGACATACTATAGTATGACTTTTTTTTCAGGAGCTAATTTTGGCATCCAATAATTTGGCTTTTTAAAACATTTAAACCAGTTAACGCCATAAATGCATTCAACATACCATAATAAGGCATTTTTATCACTTTTTAGAAATTTTAATTTTGCCATTTTTGGCTTTTCGACATACTATAGTATGACTTTTTTTTTCAGGAGCTATTTTTGACATCCAATAAATTGGCTTTTTAAAACATTTGAACCGAAATTATGCCATAACTGCATTCAACATACCATAATAAGGCATTTTTATCACTTTTTAGACATTTTAATTTTTTGCCATTTTTGGCTTTTTCGACATACTATAGTATGACTTTTTTTTTCAGGAGCTATTTTTGACATCCAATAATTTGGCTTTTTAAAACATTTAAACCGAAATTATGCCATAACTGCATTCAACATACCATAATAAGGCATTTTTATCACTTTTTAGACATTTTAATTTTTTGCCATTTTTGGCTTTTTCGACATACTATAGTATGACTTTTTTCAGGAGCTATTTTTGACATCCAATAATTTGGCTTTTTTAAAACATTTAAACCGAATTAACGCCATAAATGCATTCAACATACCATAATAAGGCATTTTTATCACTTTTTAGACATTTTAATTTTTTGACATTTTTTGGCTTTTTCGACATACTATAGTATGACTTTTTTTTTCAGGAGCTATTTTTTGACATCCAATAATTTGGCTTTTTTCAAACATTTAAACCGAATTAACGCCATAAATGCATTCAACATACCATAATAAGGCATTTTCATCACTTATTTGACATTTTAATTTTTGCCATTTTTGGCTTTTTCGACATACTATAGTATGACTTTTTTTTTCAGGAGCTATTTTTGACATCCAATAATTTGGCTTTTTAAAACATTTAAACCGAAATTATGCCATAAATGCATTCAACATACCATAATAAGGCATTTTTATCACTTTTAGACATTTTAATTTTTGCCATTTTTGGCTTTTTGACATACTATAGTATGACTTTTTTTCAGGAGCTAATTTTTGACATCCAATAATTTGGCTTTTTAAAACATTTAAACCGAAATCATACCATAAATGCATTCAACATACCATAATGAGGCATTTTTATCACTTTAGACATTTTAATTATTTGCCATTTTTGGCTTTTTCGACATACTATAGTATGACTTCTTTTTCAGGAGCTAATTTCTGACATCCAATAATTTGGCTTTTTAAAACATTTAAACCGAAATCATACCATAAATGCATTCAACATACCATAATAAGGCATTTTTATCACTTATTTGACATTTTAATTTTTTGCCATTTTTGGCTTTTTCGACATACTATAGTATGACTTTTTTTTTTCAGGAGCTATTTTTTGACATCCAATAATTTGGCTTTTTTAAAACATTTAAACCGAATTAACGCCATAAATACATTCAACATACCATAATAAGGCATTTTTATCACTTTTTAGACATTTTAATTTTTTGACATTTTTTGGCTTTTTCGACATACTATAGTATGACTTTTTTTTTTCAGGAGCTAATTTTTGGCATCCAATAATTTGGCTTTTTTAAAACATTTAAACCGAATTAACGCCATAAATGCATTCAACATACCATAATAAGGCATTTTTATCACTTTTTAGAAATTTTAATTTTTTGCCATTTTTTGGCTTTTTCGACATACTATAGTATGACTTTTTTTTCAGGAGCTATTTTTTGACATCCAATAAATTGGCTTTTTTAAAACATTTGAACCGAAATTATGCCATAACTGCATTCAACATACCATAATAAGGCATTTTTATCACTTTTTAGACATTTTAATTTTTTTGCCATTTTTTGGCTTTTTCGACATACTATAGTATGACTTTTTTTTTTTCAGGAGCTATTTTTTGACATCCAATAATTTGGCTTTTTTTAAAACATTTAAACCGAAATTATGCCATAACTGCATTCAACATACCATAATAAGGCATTTTTATCACTTTTTAGACATTTTAATTTTTTTGCCATTTTTTGGCTTTTTCGACATACTATAGTATGACTTTTTTTTTTCAGGAGCTATTTTTTGACATCCAATAATTTGGCTTTTTAAAACATTTAAACCGAAATTATGCCATAAATGCATTCAACATACCATGATAAGGCATTTTTATCACTTTTTAGACATTTTAATTTTTGCCATTTTTGGCTTTTTCGACATGCTATAGTATGACTTTTTTCAGGAGCTAATTTTGACATCCAATAATTTGGCTTTTTTAAAACATTTAAACCGAATTAAGGCCATAAATGCATTCAACATACCATAATGAGGCATTTTTATCACTTATTTGACATTTTAATTTTTTGCCATTTTTTGTCTTTTTTTGACATCCTATAGTATGACTTTTTTTGCAGGACCTACTTTTTGACATCCAATAATTTGGCTTTTTTAAAACATTTAAACCGAATTAACGCCATAAATGCATTCAACATACCATAATAAGGCATTTTTATCACTTTTTAGAAATTTTAATTTTTTGCCATTTTTTGGCTTTTTCGACATACTATAGTATGACTTTTTTTTTTTTTTTCCAGGAGCTAATTTTTGACATCCAATAATTTGGCTTTTTTAAAACATTTAAACCGAAATTATGCCATAACTGCATTCAACATACCATAATAAGGCATTTTTATCACTTTTTAGACATTTTAATTTTTTGCCATTTTTGGGCTTTTTCGACATACTATAGTATGACTTTTTTTTTTTCAGGAGCTATTTTTTGACATCCAATAATTTGGCTTTTTTAAAACATTTAAACCGAAATTATGCCATAAATGCATTCAACATACCATAATAAGGCATTTTTTATCACTTTTTAGACATTTTAATTTTTTGCCATTTTTTGGCTTTTTTGACATACTATAGTATGACTTTTTTTTTTTAGGAGCTAATTTTTGACATCCAATAATTTGGCTTTTTTAAAACATTTAAACCGAAATCATACCATAAATGCATTCAACATACCATAATGAGGCATTTTATCACTTTTAGACATTTTAATTATTTGCCATTTTTGGCTTTTTCGACATACTATAGTATGACTTTTTTCAGGAGCTAATTTCTGACATCCAATAATTTGGCTTTTTTAAAACATTTAAACCGAAATCATACCATAAATGCATTCAACATACCATAATAAGGCATTTTTATCACTTATTTGACATTTTAATTTTTTGCCATTTTTGGCTTTTTCGACATACTATAGTATGACTTTTTTTTCAGGAGCTATTTTTTGACATCCAATAATTTGGCTTTTTTAAAACATTTAAACCGAATTAACGCCATAAATACATTCAACATACCATAATAAGGCATTTTTATCACTTTTTAGAAATTTTAATTTTTTGCCATTTTTTGGCTTTTTCGACATACTATAGTATGACTTTTTTTTTTTCAGGAGCTAATTTTTGACATCCAATAATTTGGCTTTTTTAAAACATTTAAACCGAAATTATGCCATGACTGCATTCAACATACCATAATAAGGCATTTTTATCACTTTTTAGACATTTTAATTTTTTGCCATTTTTGGGCTTTTTCGACATACTATAGTATGACTTTTTTTCTTTTCAGGAGCTATTTTTTGACATCCAATAATTTGGCTTTTTTAAAACATTTAAACCGAATTAACGCCATAAATGCATTCAACATACCATAATAAGGCATTTTTATCACTTATTTGACATTTTAATTTTTTGCCATTTTTGGCTTTTTCGACATACTATAGTATGGCTTTTTTTTCAGGAGCTATTTTTTGACATCCAATAATTTGGCTTTTTTAAAACATTTAAACCGAATTAACGCCATAAATGCATTCAACATACCATAATAAGGCATTTTTATCACTTATTTGACATTTTAATTTTTTGCCATTTTTGGCTTTTTCGACATACTATAGTATGACTTTTTTTTTTTCAGGAGCTATTTTTTGACATCCAATAATTTGGCTTTTTTAAAACATTTAAACCGAAATTATGCCATAAATGCATTCAACATACCATAATAAGGCATTTTTTATCACTTTTTAGACATTTTAATTTTTTGCCATTTTTTGGCTTTTTCGACATACTATAGTATGACTTTTTTTTTTCAGGAGCTAATTTTTGACATCCAATAATTTGGCTTTTTTAAAACATTTAAACCGAAATCATACCATAAATGCATTCAACATACCATAATAAGGCATTTTTATCACTTTTTAGACATTTTAATTTTTTGCCATTTTTGGCTTTTTCGACATACTATAGTATGACTTTTTTTTTTCAGGAGCTAATTTTTGACATCCAATAATTTGGCTTTTTTAAAACATTTAAACCGAAATCATACCATAAATGCATTCAACATACCATAATAAGGCATTTTTATCACTTTTTAGACATTTTAATTTTTTGCCATTTTTTGGCTTTTTCGACATACTATAGTATGACTTTTTTTTTTCAGGAGCTATTTTTGACATCCAATAATTTGGCTTTTTAAAACATTTAAACCGAAATTATGCCATAAATGCATTCTTCATACCATAATCAGGCATTTTTATCAATTTTTAGACTTTTTATTTTTTTGCCATTTTTGGCTTTTTCGACATACTATTGTATGACTTTTTTTTCAGGAGCTATTTTTTGACATCCAATAATTTGGCTTTTTTAAAACATTTGAACCGAAATTATGCCATAACTGCATTCAACATACCATAATAAGGCATTTTTATCACTTTTTAGAAATTTTAATTTTTGCCATTTTTGGCTTTTTCGACATACTATAGTATGACTTTTTTCAGGAGCTATTTTTTGACATCCAATAATTTGGCTTTTTTAAAACATTTAAACCGACTTAAGGCCATAAATGCATTCAACATACCATAATAAGGCATTTTTATCACTTATTTGACATTTTAATTTTTTGCCATTTTTTGTCTTTTTTTGACATACTATAGTATGACTTTTTTTGCAGGAGCTACTTTTTGACATCCAATAATTTGGCTTTTTTAAAACATTTAAACCGAATTAACGCCATAAATGCATTCAACATACCATAATAAGGCATTTTTATCACTTTTTAGAAATTTTAATTTTTTGCAATTTTTTGGCTTTTTCGACATACTATAGTATGACTTTTTTTTTTTTCAGGAGCTAATTTTTGACATCCAATAATTTGGCTTTTTTAAAACATTTAAACCCAATTATGCCATAACTGCATTCAACATACCATAATAAGGCATTTTTATCACTTTTTAGACATTTTAATTTTTGCCATTTTGGGCTTTTTCGACATACTATAGTATGACTTTTTTTTTTCAAGAGCTATTTTTTGACATCCAATAATTTGGCTTTTTTAAAACATTTAAACCGAAATTATGCCATAAATGCATTCAACATACCATAATAAGGCATTTTCATCACTTATTAGACATTTTAATTTTTGCCATTTTTGGCTTTTTCGACATACTATAGTATGACTTTTTTCAGGAGCTATTTTTTGACATCCAATAATTTGGCTTTTTTAAAACATTTAAACCGAATTAACGCCATAAATGCATTCAACATACCATAATAAGGCATTTTTATCACTTATTTGACATTTTAATTTTTTGCCATTTTTTGGCTTTTTCGACATACTATAGTATGACTTTTTCAGGAGCTATTTTTGACATCCAATAATTTGGCTTTTTAAAACATTTAAACTGAAATTATGCCATAAATGCATTCAACATACCATAATAAGGCATTTTTATCACTTTTTAGACATTTTAATTTTTGCCATTTTTTGGCTTTTTGACATACTATAGTATGACTTTTTTTTCAGGAGCTAATTTTGACATCCAATAATTTGGCTTTTTAAAACATTTAAACCGAAATCATACCATAAATGCATTCAACATACCATAATGAGGCATTTTTATCACTTTTAGACATTTTAATTTTTTGCCATTTTTTGGCTTTTTCGACATACTATAGTATGACTTTTTTTCAGGAGCTATTTTTTGACATCCAATAATTTGGCTTTTTTAAAACATTTCAACCGAAATTATACCATAAATGCATTCAACATACCATAATAAGGCATTTTTATCACTTATTTGACATTTTAATTTTTTGCCATTTTTTGTCTTTTTTTGACATACTATAGTATGACTTTTTTTGCAGGAGCTACTTTTTGACATCCAATAATTTGGCTTTTTTAAAACATTTAAACCGAATTAACGCCATAAATGCATTCAACATACCATAATAAGGCATTTTTATCACTTTTTAGACATTTTAATTTTTTGACATTTTTTGGCTTTTTCGACATACTATAGTATGACTTTTTTTTTTCAGGAGCTAATTTTTGACATCCAATAATTTGGCTTTTTTAAAACATTTAAACCGAAATTATGCCATAAATGCATTCAACATACCATAATAAGGCATTTTTTATCACTTTTTAGACATTTTAATTTTTTGCCATTTCTGGCTTTTTCGACATACTATAGTATGACTTTTTTTTTTTCAGGAGCTATTTTTTGACATCCAATAATTTGGCTTTTTTAAAACATTTAAACCGAATTAACGCCATAAATGCATTCAACATACCATAATAAGGCATTTTTATCACTTATTTGACATTTTAATTTTTTGCCATTTTTGGCTTTTTCGACATACTATAGTATGACTTTTTTTTTTCAGGAGCTAATTTTTTACATCCAATAAATTGTCTTTTTTAAAACATTTAAACCGAATTAACGCCATAAATGCATTCAACATACCATAATAAGGCATTTTTATCACTTATTTGACATTTTAATTTTTTGCCATTTTTGGCTTTTTCGACATACTATAGTATGACTTTTTTTTTTCAGGAGCTATTTTTTGACATCCAATAATTTGGCTTTTTTAAAACATTTAAACCGAAATTATGCCATAAATGCATTCAACATACCATAATGAGGCATTTTTATCACTTTTTAGACATTTTAATTTTTTGCCATTTTTTGGCTTTTTCGACATACTATAGTATGACTTTTTTTTTTCAGGAGCTAATTTTTGACATCCAATAATTTGGCTTTTTTAAAACATTTAAACCGAAATCATACCATAAATGCATTCAACATACCATAATGAGGCATTTTTATCACTTTTTAGACATTTTAATTTTTTGCCATTTTTTGGCTTTTTCGACATACTATAGTAGGACTTTTTTTTTCAGGAGCTATTTTTTGACATCCAATAATTTGGCTTTTTTAAAACATTTAAACCGAAATCATACCATAAATGCATTCAACATACCATAATAAGGCATTTTTATCACTTATTTGACATTTTAATTTTTTGCCATTTTTGGCTTTTTCGACATACTATAGTATGACTTTTTTTTCAGGAGCTATTTTTTGACATCCAATAATTTGCCTTTTTTAAAACATTTAAACCGAATTAACGCCATAAATGCATTCAACATACCATAATAAGGCATTTTTATCACTTTTTAGAAATTTTAATTTTTTGCCATTTTTTGGCTTTTTCGACATACTATAGTATGACTTTTTTTTTTTCAGGAGCTAATTTTTGACATCCAATAATTTGGCTTTTTTAAAACATTTAAACCGAAATTATGCCATAACTGCATTCAACATACCATAATAAGGCATTTTTATCACTTTTTAGACATTTTAATTTTTTGCCATTTTTTGGCTTTTTCGACATACTATAGTATGACTTTTTTTTTTCAGGAGCTATTTTTTGACATCCAATAATTTGGCTTTTTTAAAACATTTAAACCGAAATATGCCATAAATGCATTCAACATACCATAATAAGGCATTTTTATCACTTTTTAGACATTTTAATTTTTTTACATTTTTTGACTTTTTCGACATACTATAGTATGACTTTTTTCCAGAAGCTATTTCTTGACATCCAATAATTTGGCTTTTTAAAACGTTTAAACCGAAATTATGCAATAAATGCATTCAACATACCATAATAAGGCATTTTTATCACTTTTTAGACATTTTAATTTTTTGCCATTTCTGGCTTTTTCGACATACTATAGTATGACTTTTTTTTTTTCAGGAGCTATTTTTTGACATCCAATAATTTGGCTTTTTTAAAACATTTAAACCGACTTAAGGCCATAAATGCATTCAACATACCATAATAAGGCATTTTTATCACTTTTTAGACATTTTAATTTTTGCCATTTTTGGCTTTTTCGACATACTATAGTATGACTTTTTTCTTTTCAGGAGCTATTTTTGACATCCAATAATTTGGCTTTTTAAAACATTTAAACCGAATTAACGCCATAAATGCATTCAACATACCATAATAAGGCATTTTATCACTTATTTGACATTTTAATTTTTGCCATTTTTGGCTTTTTCGACATACTATAGTATGGACTTTTTTTCAGGAGCTATTTTTGACATCCAATAATTTGGCTTTTTAAAACATTTAAACCGAATTAACGCCATAAATGCATTCAACATACCATAATAAGGCATTTTTATCACTTATTTGACATTTTAATTTTTTGCCATTTTTGGCTTTTTCGACATACTATAGTATGACTTTTTTTTTTTCAGGAGCTATTTTTTGACATCCAATAATTTGGCTTTTTTAAAACATTTAAACCGAAATTATGCCATAAATGCATTCAACATACCATAATAAGGCATTTTTTATCACTTTTTAGACATTTTAATTTTTTGCCATTTTTTGGCTTTTTTGACATACTATAGTATGACTTTTTTTTTTCAGGAGCTAATTTTTGACATCCAATAATTTGGCTTTTTTAAAACATTTAAACCGAAATCATACCATAAATGCATTCAACATACCATAATGAGGCATTTTTATCACTTTTTAGACATTTTAATTATTTGCCATTTTTTGGCTTTTTCGACATACTATAGTATGACTTTTTTTTTCAGGAGCTAATTTCTGACATCCAATAATTTGGCTTTTTTAAAACATTTAAACCGAAATCATACCATAAATGCATTCAACATACCATAATAAGGCATTTTTATCACTTATTTGACATTTTAATTTTTTGCCATTTTTGGCTTTTTCGACATACTATAGTATGACTTTTTTTTCAGGAGCTATTTTTGACATCCAATAATTTGGCTTTTTAAAACATTTAAACCGAAATTAACGCCATAAATGCATTCAACATACCATAATAAGGCATTTTTATCACTTTTAGAAATTTTAATTTTTGCCATTTTTGGCTTTTTCGACATACTATAGTATGACTTTTTTTTCAGGAGCTAATTTTTGACATCCAATAATTTGGCTTTTTTAAAACATTTAAACTGAATTAACGCCATATATGCATTCAACATACCATAATAAGGCATTTTTATCACTTTTTAGAAATTTTAATTTTTTGCCATTTTTTGGCTTTTTCGACATACTATAGTATGACTTTTTTTTTTTTCCAGGAGCTAATTTTTGACATCCAATAATTTGGCTTTTTTAAAACATTTAAACCGAAATTATGCCATAACTGCATTCAACATACCATAATAAGGCATTTTTATCACTTTTTAGACATTTTAATTTTTTGACATTTTTTGGCTTTTTCTACATACTATAGTATGACTTTTTTTTTCAGGAGCTACTTTTTGACATCCAATAATTTGGCTTTTTTAAAACATTTAAACCGAATTAACGCCATAAATGCATTCAACATACCATAATAAGGCATTTTTATCATTTTTTAGACATTTTAATTTTTTGCCATTTTTTGGCTTTTTGACATATTATAGTATGACTTTTTTTTTCAGGAGCTAATTTTTGACATCCAAGAATTTGGCCTTTTTAAAACATTTAAACCGAAATCATACCATAAATGCATTCAACATACCATAATAAGGCATTTTTATCACTTTTTAGACGTTTTAATTTTTTGCCATTTTTTGGCTTTTTCGACATACTATAGTATGACTTTTTTTTCAGGAGCTATTTTTTGACATCCAATAATTTGGCTTTTTAAAACATTTAAACCGAATTAACGCCATATATGCATTCAACATACCATAATAAGGCATTTTATCACTTATTTGACATTTTAATTTTTGCCATTTTTGGCTTTTTCGACATACTATAGTATGACTTTTTTCAGGAGCTATTTTTGACATCCAATAATTTGGCTTTTTAAAACATTTAAACCGAAATTATGCCATAAATGCATTCAACATACCATAATAAGGCATTTTTATCACTTTTTAGACATTTTAATTTTTGCCATTTTTGGCTTTTTCGACATACTATAGTATGACTTTTTCAGGAGCTAATTTTTGACATCCAATAATTTGGCTTTTTTAAAACATTTAAACCGAAATCATACCATAAATGCATTCAACATACCATGATAAGGCATTTTTATCACTTTTTAGACATTTTAATTTTTTGCCATTTTTTGGCTTTTTCGACATACTATAGTATGACTTTTTTTTTCAGGAGCTAATTTTTGACATCCAATAATTTGGCTTTTTTAAAACATTTAAACCGAAATCATACCATAAATGCATTCAACATACCATAATAAGGCATTTTTATCACTTTTTAGACATTTTAATTTTTTGCCATTTTTTGGCTTTTTCGACATACTATAGTATGACTTTTTTTTCAGGAGCTAATTTTTGACATCCAATAATTTGGCTTTTTTAAAACATTTAAACTGAATTAACGCCATATATGCATTCAACATACCATAATAAGGCATTTTTATCACTTTTTAGAAATTTTAATTTTTTGCCATTTTTTGGCTTTTTCGACATACTATAGTATGACTTTTTTTTTTTCAGGAGCTATTTTTTGACATCCAATAATTTGGCTTTTTTAAAACATTTAAACCGAAATCATACCATAAATGCATTCAACATACCATAATAAGGCATTTTTATCACTTTTTAGACATTTTAATTTTTTGCCATTTTTGGCTTTTTCGACATACTATAGTATGACTTTTTTTTCAGGAGCTATTTTTTGACATCCAATAATTTGGCTTTTTTAAAACATTTAAACCGAATTAACGCCATAAATGCATTCAACATACCATAATAAGGCATTTTTATCACTTTTTAGACATTTTAATTTTTTGCCATTTTTGGGCTTTTTCGACATACTATAGTATGACTTTTTTTTCAGGAGCTAATTTTTGACATCCAATAATTTGGCTTTTTTAAAACATTTAAACCGAATTAAGGCCATAAATGCATTCAACATACCATAATAAGGCATTTTTATCATTTTTTAGACATTTTAATTTTTTGCCATTTTTTGGCTTTTTCGACATACTATAGTATGACTTTTTTTCAGGAGCTATTTTTTGACATCCAATAATTTGGCTTTTTTAAAACATTTCAACCGAAATTATACCATAAATGCATTCAACATACCATAATAAGGCATTTTTATCACTTATTTGACATTTTAATTTTTTGCCATTTTTGGCTTTTTCGACATACTATAGTATGACTTTTTTTTTTTCAGGAGCTATTTTTTGACATCCAATAATTTGGCTTTTTTAAAACATTTAAACCGAAATCATACCATAAATGCATTCAACATACCATAATAAGGCATTTTTATCACTTTTTAGACATTTTAATTTTTTGCCATTTTTTGGCTTTTTCGACATACTATAGTATGACTTTTTTTTCAGGAGCTATTTTTTGACATCCAATAATTTGGCTTTTTTAAAACATTTAAACCGAATTAACGCCATATATGCATTCAACATACCATAATAAGGCATTTTTATCACTTTTAGACATTTTAATTTTTGCCATTTTTGGCTTTTTCGACATACTATAGTATGACTTTTTTTTCAGGAGCTAATTTTGACATCCAATAATTTGGCTTTTTAAAACATTTAAACCGAAATCATACCATAAATGCATTCAACATACCATAATAAGGCATTTTTATCACTTTTTAGACATTTTAATTTTTGCCATTTTTGGCTTTTTCGACATACTATAGTATGACTTTTTTTTTTCAGGAGCTAATTTTTGACATCCAATAATTTGGCTTTTTTAAAACATTTAAACCGAAATCATACCATAAATGCATTCAACATACCATAATAAGGCATTTTTATCACTTTTTAGACATTTTAATTTTTTGCCATTTTTTGGCTTTTTCGACATACTATAGTATGACTTTTTTTTCAGGAGCTATTTTTTGACATCCAATAATTTGGCTTTTTTAAAACATTTAAACTGAATTAACGCCATATATGCATTCAACATACCATAATAAGGCATTTTTATCACTTTTTAGAAATTTTAATTTTTTGCCATTTTTTGGCTTTTTCGACATACTATAGTATGACTTTTTTTTTTTTCCAGGAGCTAATTTTTGACATCCAATAATTTGGCTTTTTTAAAACATTTAAACCGAAATTATGCCATAACTGCATTCAACATACCATAATAAGGCATTTTTATCACTTTTTAGACATTTTAATTTTTGCCATTTTTGGCTTTTTCTACATACTATAGTATGACTTTTTTCAGGAGCTATTTTTGACATCCAATAATTTGGCTTTTTAAAACATTTAAACCGAATTAACGCCATAAATGCATTCAACATACCATAATAAGGCATTTTTATCATTTTTTAGACATTTTAATTTTTTGCCATTTTTTGGCTTTTTGACATATTATAGTATGACTTTTTTTTTCAGGAGCTAATTTTTGACATCCAAGAATTTGGCTTTTTTAAAACATTTAAACCGAAATCATACCATAAATGCATTCAACATACCATAATAAGGCATTTTTATCACTTTTTAGACGTTTTAATTTTTTGCCATTTTTTGGCTTTTTCGACATACTATAGTATGACTTTTTTTTCAGGAGCTATTTTTTGACATCCAATAATTTGGCTTTTTTAAAACATTTAAACCGAATTAACGCCATAAATGCATTCAACATACCATAATAAGGCATTTTTATCACTTATTTGACATTTTAATTTTTTGCCATTTTTTGGCTTTTTCGACATACTATAGTATGACTTTTTTTCAGGAGCTATTTTTTGACATCCAATAATTTGGCTTTTTTAAAACATTTAAACCGAATTAACGCCATATATGCATTCAACATACCATAATAAGGCATTTTTATCACTTTTTAGACATTTTAATTTTTTGCCATTTTTTGGCTTTTTCGACATACTATAGTATGACTTTTTTTTTTCAGGAGCTAATTTTTGACATCCAATAATTTGGCTTTTTTAAAACATTTAAACCGAAATCATACCATAAATGCATTCAACATACCATAATAAGGCATTTTTATCACTTTTAGACATTTTAATTTTTGCCTTTTTTTGGCTTTTTCGACATACTATAGTATGACTTTTTTTTTTCAGGAGCTAATTTTTGACATCCAATAATTTGGCTTTTTTAAAACATTTAAACCGAAATCATACCATAAATGCATTCAACATACCATAATAAGGCATTTTTATCACTTTTTAGACATTTTAATTTTTTGCCATTTTTTGGCTTTTTCGACATACTATAGTATGACTTTTTTTTCAGGAGCTATTTTTTGACATCCAATAATTTGGCTTTTTAAAACATTTAAACCGAATTAACGCCATATATGCATTCAACATACCATAATAAGGCATTTTTATCAATTTTTAGAAATTTTAATTTTTTGCCATTTTTTGGCTTTTTCGACATACTATAGTATGACTTTTTTTTCAGGAGCTATTTTTTGACATCCAATAATTTGGCTTTTTTTAAAACATTTAAACCGAAATTATGCCATAACTGCATTCAACATACCATAATAAGGCATTTTTATCACTTTTTAGACATTTTAATTTTTTTGCCATTTTTTGGCTTTTTCGACATACTATAGTATGACTTTTTTTGCAGGAGCTATTTTTTGACATCCAATAATTTGGCTTTTTTAAAACATTTAAACCGAAAATATGCCATAAATGCATTCAACATACCATAATAAGGCATTTTTATCACTTTTTAGACATTTTAATTTTTTGACATTTTTTGGCTTTTTCGACATACTATAGTATGACTTTTTTTTTCAGGAGCTATTTTTTGACATCCAATAATTTGGCTTTTTTAAAACATTTAAACCGAAATTATGCCATAAATGCATTCAACATACCATAATAAGGCATTTTTATCATTTTTTAGACATTTTAATTTTTTGCCATTTTTTGGCTTTTTGACATATTATAGTATGACTTTTTTTTTCAGGAGCTAATTTTTGACATCCAAGAATTTGGCTTTTTTAAAACATTTAAACCGAATTAACGCCATAAATGCATTCAACATACCATAATAAGGCATTTTTATCACTTATTTGACATTTTAATATTTTGCCATTTTTGGCTTTTTCGACATACTATAGTATGACTTTTTTTTTTTCAGGAGCTATTTTTTGACATCCAATAATTTGGCTTTTTTAAAACATTTAAACCGAAATTATGCCATAAATGCATTCAACATACCATAATAAGGCATTTTTATCACTTTTTAGACATTTTAATTTTTTGCCATTTTTGGGCTTTTTCGACATACTATAGTATGACTTTTTTTTCAGGAGCTAATTTTTGACATCCAATAATTTGGCTTTTTTAAAACATTTAAACCGAATTAAGGCCATAAATGCATTCAACATACCATAATAAGGCATTTTTATCATTTTTTAGACATTTTAATTTTTTGCCATTTTTTGGCTTTTTCGACATACTATAGTATGACTTTTTTTCAGGAGCTATTTTTTGACATCCAATAATTTGGCTTTTTTAAAACATTTAAACTGAAATTATGCCATAAATGCATTCAACATACCATAATAAGGCATTTTTATCACTTATTTGACATTTTAATTTTTTGCCATTTTTGGCTTTTTCGACATACTATAGTATGACTTTTTTTTTTCAGGAACTAATTTTTGACATCCAATAATTTGGCTTTTTTAAAACACTTAAACCGAAACTATACCATAAATGCATTCAACATACCATAATAAGGCATTTTTATCACTTTTTAGACATTTTAATTTTTTGCCATTTTTTGGCTTTTTCGACATATTATAGTATGACTTTTTTTTCAGGAGCTAATTTTTGACATCCAATAATTTGACTTTTTTAAAACATTTAAACCGAAATCAGACCATAAATGCATTCAACATACCATAACAAGGCATTTTTATCACTTTTTAGACATTTTAATTTTTTGCCATTTTTTGGCTTTTTCGACATACTATAGTATGACTTTTTTTTTTCAGGAGCTAATTTTTGACATCCAATAATTTGGCTTTTTTAAAACATTTAAACCGAAATTATGCCATAACTGCATTCAACATACCATAATAAGGCATTTTTATCACTTTTTAGACATTTTAATTTTTGCCATTTTTGGCTTTTCGACATACTATAGTATGACTTTTTTTTTTTCAGGAGCTATTTTTTGACATCCAATAATTTGGCTTTTTTAAAACATTTTAACCGAAATTATGCCATAAATGCATTCAACATACCATAATAAGGCATTTTTCATCACTTTTTAGACATTTTAATTTTTTGACATTTTTTGGCTTTTTCGACATACTATAGTATGACTTTTTTTTCAGGAGCTATTTTTTGACATCCAATAATTTGGCTTTTTTAAAACATTTAAACCAAATTAACGCCATAAATGCATTCAACATACCATAAATAAGGCATTTTTTATCACTTTTTAGACATTTTAATTTTTTGCCATTTTTGGGCTTTTTCGACATACTATAGTATGACTTTTTTTTCAGGAGCTATTTTTTGACATCCAATAATTTGGCTTTTTTAAAACATTTAAACCGAATTAACGCCATAAATGCATTCAACATACCATAATAAGGCATTTTTTATCACTTTTTAGACATTTTAATTTTTTGCCATTTTTTGGCTTTTTCGACATACTATAGTATGACTTTTTTTTCAGGAGCTAATTTTTGACATCCAATAATTTGGCTTTTTTAAAACATTTAAACCGAAATCAGACCATAAATGCATTCAACATACCATAATAAGGCATTTTTATCACTTTTTATACAATTTAATTTTTTGCCATTTTTTGGATTTTTCTACATAATATAGTATGACTTTTTTTTCAGGAGCTAATTTTTGACATCCAATAATTTGGCTTTTTTAAAACATTTAAACCGAAATTATGCCATAACTGCATTCAACATACCATAATAAGGCATTTTTTATCACTTTTTAGACATTTTAATTTTTTGCCATTTTTTGGCTTTTTCGACATACTATAGTATGACTTTTTCAGGAGCTATTTTTTGACATCCAATAATTTGGCTTTTTTAAAACATTTAAACCGAATTAACGCCATAAATGCATTCAACATACCATAATAAGGCATTTTTATCACTTATTTGACATTTTAATTTTTTGCCATTTTTGGCTTTTTCGACATACTATAGTATGACTTTTTTTTTTTCAGGAGCTATTTTTTGACATCCAATAATTTGGCTTTTTAAAACATTTAAACCAAATTATGCCATAAATGCATTCAACATACCATAATAAGGCATTTTTATCACTTTTAGACATTTTAATTTTTGCCATTTTTGGCTTTTTCGACATACTATAGTATGACTTTTTTTTTTCAGGAGCTAATTTTTGACATCCAATAATTTGGCTTTTTTAAAACATTTAAACCGAAATCATACCATAAATGCATTCAACATACCATAATGAGGCATTTTTATCACTTTTAGACATTTTAATTTTTGCCATTTTTGGCTTTTTCGACATACTATAGTATGACTTTTTTTTTCAGGAGCTATTTTTGACATCCAATAATTTGGCTTTTTAAAACATTTAAACTGAAATTAAGGCCATATATGCATTCAACATACCATAATAAGGCATTTTTATCACTTATTTGACATTTTAATTTTTGCCATTTTTGGCTTTTTCGACATACTATAGTATGACTTTGTTTTTTTCAGGAGCTATTTTTGACATCCAATAATTTGGCTTTTTAAAACATTTAAACTGAAATTATGCCATAAATGCATTCAACATACCATAATAAGGCATTTTTATCACTTTTTAGACATTTTAATTTTTGCCATTTTTGGCTTTTTCGACATACTATAGTATGACTTTTTTTCAGGAGCTATTTTTGACATCCAATAATTTGGCTTTTTAAAACATTTAAACCGAAATTAACCATAAATGCATTCAACATACCATAATAAGGCATTTTTATCACTTTTTAGACATTTTAATTTTTGACATTTTTGGCTTTTTCGACATACTATAGTATGACTTTTTTTTTCAGGAGCTAATTTTTGACATCCAATAATTTGGCTTTTTTAAAACATTTCAACCGAAATTATACCATAAATGCATTCAACATACCATAATAAGGCATTTTTATCACTTTTTAGACATTTTAATTTTTTGCCATTTTTTGGCTTTTTCGACATACTATAGTATGACTTTTTTTTCAGGAGCTATTTTTTGACATCCAATAATTTGGCTTTTTTCAAACATTTAAACCGAATTAACGCCATAAATGCATTCAACATACCATAATAAGGCATTTTCATCACTTATTTGACATTTTAATTTTTTGCCATTTTTGGGCTTTTTCGACATACTATAGTATGACTTTTTTTTCAGGAGCTATTTTTTGACATCCAATAATTTGGCTTTTTTAAAACATTTAAACCGAATTAACGCCATAAATGCATTCAACATACCATAAATAAGGCATTTTTTATCACTTTTTAGACATTTTAATTTTTTGCCATTTTTGGGCTTTTTCGACATACTATAGTATGACTTTTTTTCAGGAGCTATTTTTTGACATCCAATAATTTGGCTTTTTTAAAACATTTAAACCGAAATTATGCCATAACTGCATTCAACATACCATAATAAGGCATTTTTATCACTTTTTAGATATTTTAATTTTTTTGCCATTTTTTGGCTTTTTCGACATACTATAGTATGACTTTTTTTTTTCAGGAGCTATTTTTTGACATCCAATAATTTGGCTTTTTTAAAACATTTAAACCGAAATTATGCCATAAATGCATTCAACATACCATAATAAGGCATTTTTATCACTTTTTAGACATTTTAATTTTTTTGCCATTTTTTGGCTTTTTCGACATACTATAGTATGACTTTTTTTGCAGGAGCTACTTTTTGACATCCAATAATTTGGCTTTTTTAAAACATTTAAACCGAATTAACGCCATAAATGCATTCAACATACCATAATAAGGCATTTTTATCACTTTTTAGACATTTTAATTTTTTGACATTTTTTGGCTTTTTCGACATACTATAGTATGACTTTTTTTTTTCAGGAGCTAATTTTTGACATCCAATAATTTGGCTTTTTTAAAACATTTAAACCGAAATCATACCATAAATGCATTCAACACACCATAATAAGGCATTTTTATCACTTTTTAGACATTTTAATTTTTTGCCATTTTTGGCTTTTTCGACATACTATAGTATGACTTTTTTTTCAGGAGCTATTTTTTGACATCCAATAATTTGGCTTTTTTAAAACATTTAAACCAAATTAACGCCATAAATGCATTCAACATACCATAATAAGGCATTTTTATCACTTTTTAGAAATTTTAATTTTTTGCCATTTTTTGGCTTTTTCGACATACTATAGTATGACTTTTTTTTCAGGAGCTATTTTTTGACATCCAATAATTTGGCTTTTTTAAAACATTTGAACCGAAATTATGCCATAACTGCATTCAACATACCATAATAAGGCATTTTTATCACTTTTTAGACATTTTAATTTTTTTGCCATTTTTTGGCTTTTTCGACATACTATAGTATGACTTTTTTTTTTCAGGAGCTATTTTTTGACATCCAATAATTTGGCTTTTTTAAAACATTTAAACCGAAATTATGCCATAAATGCATTCAACATACCATGATAAGGCATTTTTATCACTTTTTAGACATTTTAATTTTTTGCCATTTTTTGGCTTTTTCGACATGCTATAGTATGACTTTTTTTTCAGGAGCTAATTTTTGACATCCAATAATTTGGCTTTTTTAAAACATTTAAACCGAATTAAGGCCATAAATGCATTCAACATACTATAATAAGGCATTTTTATCACTTATTTGACATTTTAATTTTTTGCCATTTTTTGTCTTTTTTTGACATACTATAGTATGACTTTTTTTGCAGGAGCTACTTTTTGACATCCAATAATTTGGCTTTTTTAAAACATTTAAACCGAATTAACGCCATAAATGCATTCAACATACCATAATAAGGCATTTTTATCACTTTTTAGAAATTTTAATTTTTTGCCATTTTTTGGCTTTTTCGACATACTATAGTATGACTTTTTTTTTTTTCAGGAGCTAATTTTTGACATCCAATAATTTGGCTTTTTTAAAACATTTAAACCGAAATTATGCCATAACTGCATTCAACATACCATAATAAGGCATTTTTTATCACTTTTTAGACATTTTAATTTTTTGACATTTTTTGGCTTTTTCTACATACTATAGTATGACTTTTTTTTTCAGGAGCTACTTTTTGACATCCAATAATTTGGCTTTTTAAAACATTTAAACCGAAATTATACCATAAATGCATTCAACATACCATAATAAGGCATTTTTATCACTTTTTAGACATTTTAATTTTTTGCCATTTTTTGGCTTTTTCGACATACTATAGTATGACTTTTTTTTTTCAGGAGCTAATTTTTGACATCCAATAATTTGGCTTTTTTAAAACATTTAAACCGAATTAACGCCATAAATGCATTCAACATACCATAATAAGGCATTTTTATCACTTTTTAGACATTTTAATTTTTTGCCATTTTTTGGCTTTTTCGACATACTATAGTATGACTTTTTTTTCAGGAGCTATTTTTTGACATCCAATAATTTGGCTTTTTTAAAACATTTAAACTGAAATTACGCCATAAATGCCTTCAACATACCATAACAGGGCATTTTTATCACTTTTTAGACATTTTAATTTTTTGCCATTTTTTGGCTTTTTCGACATACTATAGTATGACTTTTTTTTCAGGAGCTTTTTTTTGACATCCAATAATTTGGCTTTTTTAAAACATTTAATCTAGAATTATGGCATAAGGCATTTTTATCACTTTTTAGACATTTCAATTTTTTTTTACATTTTTTCACTTTTTCGACATACTATAGTATGACTTTTTCAGGAGCAATTTTTTGACATATTATAATTCTAGTGCAATAAAGGTTTCTGAACAATTTTGGAACATTTGAAAAAAAGTTTTTTGACCATTTTCGACATGCTATACAATATTTTTTGGACAATTTTGAACATTTTATAAAATGTCTTTTTTCAACATATTTCAACATACTGTGGTATTAAAATCATTCAACACACTGTAATAAAGGTTTGTGAACACTTTTGGGACATTTGAAAAAAAGTCATTTTGACTATTTTCGACATGCTATAGTCTGACTTTTAGGACAATTTTGAACATGTTATATGTCCTTTTTGCAACATATTTCATATTGTGCTTTGAAATCATTCAACATACTATGATATGGCTCTTTTATGACTTTTGTCACTTTAGTCATTTTTCGACATGTTACCATTCTGGTTGGATGGAAAGCAGCATCGAATTAATATGAAAAAATAGTTATTATAATTATTCCTTTTTTTCCATTTGCTTTTATACCTTATGCAAAGCACTGAATTTTGCCTTGTCTACTTGCCTCAGTGTTTGATGGTGATGAGTCCTGCAGAGCGAAAAAAAAAAAAAGACATGATAGAGTAAAAAGCAAAATTTCACTGCTTTTAATTTTCATGCACTAAATATCAATTATGTAATAGAATGATATTCTAAAAATTTTGGAGTGGACACGTTCATTTAGCAGTATAATTTAATTAATACCTCCTTTGTTCCAGCCCTGAACAATGCAGCAGGCAGAATCCTCTTTATTTTGAAAGTCTAGAAGATAAAGAAGACAAATATTCTCACATATATGCAGCCTCATACAGTAAAAGTCAAATGATAACTGACTTAAGTTGAATATAATCATACTTTACATACCATAGTTCTGTTCTTTGGTGCTGGTTTTGGCTCACTTTTCACTTCGTAGCTGGCATCAGCATCAGTATACCAAATAGTCTGTAAAGAAGCTGAGGGATTAGTTTTCATAACAACATTTTTAACTAAATGGGAGATTACAACACATGATGGTTTGTCGTATATTGAACACTGCACAAGCTAAGATCACAAACAAGCCTTTATGAAGCTGCAAACTTTATTTTATTCATGGATCTATGAAACAGCTCGTCGTAAAACGTCATTAAAAAGCCTCATTACAGCCTGTTGAATGAATTCGTAGCATAATACTTTGACAGGAGTTTGCACTGGAGTCAACACAAACCATCAACTCGACATCATGAGTTGTACTTTAACTCTTACATGTCTCTCTATGGTGCTGTCATCCACGCTGTCAGAGCTCGACGAGTGCTCGCTGTCAAGAGCTTTCTGGAACAAAGAAGATAAGAGAAGCTGGGTATTAAAATATGAAAGAAAGTAGGTGAAATATTGTTGATGGCATCTTGTAGATATTAACTGGGCATTTCTGTTCTGAATGCTAAAAAAGTTGAGCGTGATTTGGCTTCAAACGAACAAACACTGTGTACCTGTGTCTTGAATGAGGAAGCTGCACTGGGAACACCACTGTCTTTCTGACTGTCCTCCTCTGGCATCTGCATGGCGACAAAACAGTGGGTCAAACAACAAACAACAAGCAACAAACAACTAGCTGGTGTTTTTCTATGGACTCTTTACTGGCTTCACAGAACTAGGAAACCCAAGAAAACTGATCAGATTTGGAAGTTTTGCTATGCAAAACTTAATTTCAAAAATGTTTGGTTAATGTTGTGCACAGTACCTGCCCGTACGACCTAAAGGGGTTAACTTTCTGCATCATCCCTTTGAACTTCCCAGGGTTCTGAAATAAACAAAAAATACAGAAAAATGGAAATGGAGTAAATTCATTAATTTAATTCTCCTGTTTGGCACCACCTTGTGGTCAAAGGAGATAATCAGATCCTGAAAGTCTCTCTAAGCATCCTATTTTCGGAGACCTACCTGCTTGTCCGGCACATTGTTGTTGTCTGCTAAGCTTCCACTGCTGGAAGAGAGATCACTGTGTAGCGGCTGAGTATCCTGGAAAGACCACGTAAAAACAAAACACAAACAAACTGACCATGTGATGACATTTTTCCTCTCTCCAAAACATCCGCATGGTGTCGTCATGACGATCACAATCTGTACCTTTGGCTGGGACGATTTGAAAGGGTTGACTTTCTGCATCATTCCTGTGATCATCCCTGGATTCTAAATGACAAAGACATCACAAAGATGATTTAAGTCCAGACACAGCATGTGAACAAGTCAGTATTAGAGTTCCCACATGTCCTGGAAAACCTGGAAAACTTGGAAAATGACTGACTAATTTTCCAGTCATAGAAAACAGGAAAAAGAGAAAAAGGTCAAAAGTAATGGAAACAGTTACGTTATCCTGGAAAATGATTTATGCAAACGGGTAAAAAGTACATTTTATCACTTGCATTCACTCACAAGACATGGGGAGGATAAATAATTTTCCAGGATGAAATATCCAAGCATCCAAAATATTTCAAAATAAGAGAGTGGTTCTCCACTCGTCCATCTTCCTTCAGCCGTCTCAACTGCTAACTTTAATTCGTTTCCTTTCTCTTTACTCACAAAATCACTAGCAGGCATTGGGAGGCCGTCTAGGTTAGTAGTATGACGATAACCACATCACTCATGTGACGCCTACTGTGGTGTTAAGCTCATTACTGTCATCACTGCAATATATTAGAAAAAAAATACAGACAAACGAAAGTTTTCACACCTCAGCTCAGCAGAGGGCCAGTCCATTAAATTAAAGGGTGGGGGGTTCCTTTGTTTGTCTTATTATTAGTAGTAGTTAGTAGCAGTTCTGACGATTCAATTGAATACACACACACACACACAGAAGCACTTCATAAACAGTTGGAGTTCAATTTCAATTCAATTGTAATTTAACAGGGTTCCCACATGTCCTGGAAAACCTGGAAAATTATTGACCAATTTTCCAGTCATAGAAAACATATATGAAAATGAGAAAGAAAGGTTAAATGTCCTGGAAACAGACGACAAGGGGCAGCCCATCAACTTAGATGAGGTAATATGATGGAAAAAAAAAGGTAAGATCGCATTTTAGAATTAATATTCTCGTGGCGGTGGGGGGCTGGGTCTGCAGGGGCGATCGGGGGGTACCGCCATACCGCATTGACTGGGTGCTTCATCACCACAGTAATAAAAAAATCCATACGGTCACAGGCCTTTGTTTGGATTGGCCAATCATACTGACATGCAGAGCGTCAATGGCTGGCACACTAAACATTTATTTATTATATCCTGCAGCCCTGATGTGAACGAGTCAGTATGAAGCAGAGCAGATCATGTTCACCTGTTTGACCTCTTTTCCTTCTTCTGGAGGACCAGTAGAATCACTCTGAGTCTCACTTTTTGGCACCTGCAGGGTGGAGGAAGGATAAAACACAGCAAGCTCAAATATTTGCAGGACTATGTGAACTTGAATTCCTCATGTTACGTGGTCTCATGTTAAAGCGTGCAGATACCTGTGAGGAAGACTTGAACGGGTTGACTTTCTGCATCACTCCTTTCAACACGCCAGGGCTCTGAAATCAACCATGTGATCAGTGTGTACAGGAGTTAAATAGAGTTATTACCACTACTTCAGTTGTTGCAAAAACATGCTTTAGTTTATTTCAAATTAAGATTCTTAAAACCACAACAGTGGCCAAGCAGACACCTGTCGACAGTTAAAGCTTTTAGTAGCTTTCTTGTTGCTGCGATCCCTGTAATTTACTGTAAAAATCTGGGACACTGAAACAAGACAGTTACAAAGTTGAGTGAGTAAAAAAAAAAAAAAAAAAACACCCATTCATACTGCACCTCAGTGGGAAACACTAAGACCCTGTTGACAAGTGTCCTGTATGCAGATTAAATCCAGATTTAAGACACTTCCAATACCTAGTAGACCTGTCAAATAACTTTGTTTGGGCGATATACTGTCCAAGAAATAATTGCAGAAATAAACAATGTTTTTATGCCACATCATGATAATATAAAGGTACATTAAGGCATCTGTACCCTTTGAAAGAACAATGTACTTTTAACTCTTTGATTACATCAACGTATTTCACCGTCATTTTGAGGGTCATTGATGTAATAATACGTCAAAATGTTTTTTCGGCAGCAGGTAGCCGATCGTGGTCTCCTGCAGGCTGTGAGTAATGCTGGGGCTTCTGGGAGATGTAGTTGGAGCATAAAGAGAGGGTATACACCACAGAGATCAAAACAGGAAGTGGAGACGATCGAGATTAGAGAGCAAAACAAACAGAATCTGGACAAAAAGTGGTGATTTTGGTGAAAGTGTCCTCTACTCTACCTCTAATAAAACAAGAATGGAACAAGGTAAAAACAAACATTTTATTTCATGATGAAAAAGAGAGTCTCTTCTTTCATTTGAGCTATTCAGTGTTTTCAGAGACATAGTACAAAATATTCTGTGGGTCTTGAAATATGACTCAAACTGGGCAAAAACACTGGAACAAGGCACTTTCTGTTTTATAAAATGGCTGGAATTCAGTGAGTTAATTCACTGGTACACTGATACAGCTAAAATGTTTAGTGAGTCTAGACTTAAATCATCATCTTTCAGCTGTGTAAATGGTGGGATAGATGTAGCTCTTATCTGGATTAGTGAAAACTGTAGAGATTTATCCAGAACCTCAGGCTACAGGGAGGTGAGATCACGTCACATTTTAAGGTTTAACTCACCTGGTTTGAGTCTGAAACTCTTCCCTGCTCCAGTGACTCTGACGATGCTGCTTTAGAGACCTGCTGGAGAAAACCAGCTCAGTGAGCGCCTCATGGTCTCATTATCATTGTTGCCATTAACGTGCACACAGCACTGTGGTTACCTGGGAGGTAGACTTGAATGGGTTGACCTTCTGCATGACCCCTCTCAGCACACCAGGGGTCTGAAATACAAACAGCTCATGTCATGACGATGCACTACTACTACAACTACTACTACTACCCCTGTTGATTAATCTTATTTGACTGAAGGCCAGCCGTCAACTTTTGTAATAATCATTCATGGACTTCTTGCCACTTTTACATCAATTGCTCTTGAGATGAAGCCCCGTTTTTTTTATTCTTTATTTCCATTGCACGAATGTTGAAACAACACGTCATAATACTGTCATTACTTCCTGCAGCAAAGTTTACTAATTAATTGCTCAAATACAGGCAACACATCTGGAAATATATTCAAGAAAATATACACAACTCACTTATTTAATTTTTTTTCTAGATAACTAGAAACTTTCTGAACAAGCAAGTATATAAATTATATATTTTATGGTTGCTCATATTGTGTTGACTGAGAGTTACAACACAATATCACAACAGTTAATGCAATTTTTAACCCTTTTTTTCCTCCTCTTTGTAAAGAAATTTCATGTTCTTAAGCTTGCCTCCCATATTTTGTCTGGAATTAAAATTTAATTTGTCTCTTAAATGACAGTATCAAAACTTGAAGAAGCATGAAGAAGACATTTAAATAATTCTTATTCTTTTATTTAATTGACTTTTTCCCTACTAATTTATAATAACTAATTTTTTCCTCTTTTATTAACTAAGAGGTATGACCTCAAAAAATAAAACATTTAATGGTAGCATTTTAAATGAAATGATATCATGTTTTCTGTTGTACAGAAAAATTAAAAAAGTGAAAATCTCATTTCGGACCTATTAGTGGCTAAAGGGCAAAAGAAAAAAGATAATGGAAAAAAATAATTAAAATTAAAAATAATTAGGAATAAACACTGATTAAATTTAAGAAACTTTTATTCATACCTAGGAGGCCTGTCATAATAACTATTTTTATTTGAGAACATACAGTATTACTGTCATTTTAAAGACCTTTTCATGGCACAGCTATGATAGAATAAAAGCACAATAAGGCAAGTACACCCTTCCAAAGAGCAATGAACTTTTATTTCTTAAGAATATCCAGACATTGGAATGTAAGTTTAAAAAAAACCCCTAATTAATAGAAAACATAAATAAAATAAAACCTCATAATTAAAGCAGTAAATTAAATGGAAGCCTAACCCTAATGACCAGGTCTTACAATGGCAGGAAAACTAACTGCCGTTTATTATGGCATTTAACATGTAAGCATAAAGGACATTATTGAGATCATTAAATATTATCAATGCTGTTCAAAAAAAAAAAAAAAAAAAAAAAAAATCAATGATGTAATTATTGTGACAGGCCAAATACTTTAGGATCATAAGTGCATCTTTGATGTATCTGAACGTGCAAATCAGAGTCAATTCAGAAAACAGCTAATATCAGCTTTGTGATTAACACTTCATGTTGACCACAAATGAGTCAGGTTTACTTAAAAAAAAAACCCCGATATAATACAAAAAGAAAAGCACTCAAATACAAATACAAAGAGAGCGCAGACCGCCGCCGCTTTTGTTGTTTTTGTTTTTTAATTCAAGTTACCCCCACCGCCAAGGAGGTTATGTTTTCACCAGGGTTTGTTTATTTGTTTGTCGGTTTGCAAAGTAACTAAAAAAAAAAAATATGGACAGTTTTTGACAAAAATTCTCAGGATTGGCTGGAAATGGCCTAACTTAAAACTGATTAATTTTTGGTGGTGATAGGGTCCGATTCAATGGCACCACCAAAAATTAATCAGTTTTAAGTTAGGCCACTTCTTGACCAACCCTGAAAATTTCATCAAAATCCGTCCATAACTTTTATTTATTTATTCAGACATAATAAAAATAACATAAGACAATAAAATAAGCTTAAATAACAATAATAGTAATAACAACAACAATACGAAAGCAAAAAAAAAAAAAAAAAAAAAAAACCAAGCTTTGAAAACAGCAGGCATACAACAAATCATTAAATCCCACCATAAAAAACCAAACAAACATCACATGTCCAAAAAGGAGCAGGAAGTGTGAACTTATTGAGTCTTACTCCTTTTTTAAAATCTATATTTCATTTTTTAAACTTAATAATCATTCTTGTGAAATCCCCCCAAAAAAAAAAACATCTTACTGCATAAGTAATTAATAAATGTACTTAAATAACAAACACCTATACATCCTACTCCATCCTGTATTTATTCAGTATATTGTCTTTAAACAGTCGTTTGAACTTACTGTACATGTTTTCAGTTCCTTGTTACAACTATTCCATAGTATGACTCCTTTGACTGTAATGCAATGATATTTTGTGTTTGTTACGACTAATTGTTTCTTAAATATATCGGTTCCCCTCAGGTTGTGATGATTTTCTTTCAGTTGAAACAACTCTTGAATTCTGTAAGGCAATAGTTTATTTTTGGCTTTATGCATAATTTGAACTGTTTTGAAATTGGCCAAATCGTTAAATTTTAAAGCTTTTCACTTAATAAACAACGGATTCGTTGTTTCTCTGTATGTTTTGTACATGTTACCCCACACTTCCCCACAGTAGCTCATATATGGAAGTATGAAGGAGCAGTACAAGGTGTATAATGATGCTTGGTGTAGAAAATCTTTAACTCTGTGTAGTACTGCAATCAACTTCGATATTTTAGTTTTAATGTAGTTTATATGTGGCTTCCAGAAATTTATTAGTCAATTTTTCCAAAAATTATACATTTTGTTTTATTTAAGTTCAATGTTAGCTTGTTGTAATTAAACCATCTCTTTAGTTTTTTTTAATTCCATCTCAACTGTACCTATAAGTTGTTCCAAGTTATTGCCACAACAGAGAAGATCGGTATCATCTGCAAACACAATCATTTTTAATAACTTAGAGACCTTACATATACTGTTTATATATAATATGAACAACATTAGTCCCAGTACTGAACCCTGGGGAACCCCACAACTGACCTTCTGAAGTTAAGATTTAAAATTGTTATTCATTTGTACATACTGATGCCTATTCTCCAGATAGCTGCGAAACCAAGACAGAGCCACCCTGACTCCATATCCATGCATTTTATTTAACAAGAGATCATGGTCGACAGTGTCAAATGCTTTTTTAGATCTAGGAATATTACTGTTGCATATTCTTTGTTCTCTATTGCACATGCTATTTTTTTCAACAAATTCTATTAATGCAAGTGAAGTTGTCCTGCTAACCCTAAATCCATATTGCTGATCCATCCATCCATTATCTACCGCTTATCCTCATAGGGTCGTGGGGGGCTGGAGCCTATCTCAGCTGTCTTAGGGTGAAAGGCAGGGTACACTCTGGACAAGTCGCCACCTCATCGCAGGGGACATAGAGACAGACAACCATTCACACTCACATTCACACCTACGGTCAATTTAAATTAGCCAATTAACCTAATCCCCATGCATGTTTTCAGATGGTGGGAGGAAGCCTGAGTAACCGGAGAGAACCCACACAGACACGGGGAGAACATGCAAACTCCACACAGGCAGGGATTCGAACCCGGTACCTTCTTGCTGTGAGGCGACAGTGCTAACCACTACACCACTGTGCCGCCCCATATTGCTGATCATTCAATATATTATGTTTTGTGACGAAATCATTTCATCTGTTATACATACATTGAAAATTGTGGCAGTAGAGAAACAGGTCCGTAATTTGACAGTTCATACCTATTTCCAGTCTTAAATAATATATATATTTTTTTTAATATATTCCAGTTTTTAGAAATTGATTGCAAATATACGTCAGCGGTTTCACCACACGCTCAATGATGTTTTTAAGAATAAACATATCACTATCATTCCAACCTGTGGACCTCTTAAGTCTTAAATGACTTTTCAATTATTTCATTTTCATTTGTTCCCCTTACAAACATTGATTCATTTACAGTTAAGTCACCACTTCCAAGATCATCTCTACTATCATTTGTTACAATCTCACTAGCCAGACCACGACCAACACCAACAACAAAAATCTATTTGCAACTAAATTCATGTCAGTGACTACATTATTATTTACCAAGAAATGATTTAGATGTTCTGGTTTTGCAGTGTTTTGTTTTATTATCTCATTCGGTACTTTCCATGTTTTTTTTTTTTAATACCACTCTTGTTGTCCTCCAGTAATTTACTGGAGTGATCCCTTTCTTGTTAGCTTGTTTTTTTTATAATTCTCATAGATCTGTTTCTGCTTTTCTTTAAAAAAATCTTTATATAACTGAGTTTTCTTCTTACATGCCTTTTGTATTCGCGCTCGCAAATGTTTGCTTTACTACTTTCTTTATTAAAGGACAGTTTTTCCCCCATAGAGAGCAATTATTGTGGACAAGAATGACTCATATGCTTCATCAACATCTTCCCCAAAAACTCTTTTCCCGTGCTGAGAGAATTAACTGCAGCTTCTGTTTTGTGTCTAGTTAATATAGTAATTTTACAGTCTTTCTTAGTCCTGATGCTATTTTGAATAGTTATAAAAACTGACAGATGGTCGCTTATATCATTTATAAGCAGCCCACTTACTATTTTTCTGTCTAGTACATTGGTAAATATATTATCAACGTAATGTAATTCTCATAGATCTAGTGATTGTGGGGTATAGACTCATAGTGTACATTGCATTGATGAATTCTACAGTTGAATTATTCTCAAATGTCAATATTGAAGTCTCGACAAACAAAAAGCATTTTCTTATTAAAGTCTTGTCCAGTTCCTGGATGTCTCTGATAACGAGCATTTTAGCCTCTTCTGGTGATCCGTTCAGCTTTATGTAGATTGGATTTTCTTCTGCCTCCTCAAATAACATGCTGTTTTGGCAATATCCGCGTTCCTTTTCATCAGGTGCTCATTGAGATAAACATCTGACCCTTTTAACTTTCTTCCTTGTCTCAGTAGCTCATTTTTGTACTTTCTGTTCATGAAGGGCATTACTATGCAGTTATCTGTCTTGTTTTTCTGGGAGAGAATGACATGTTTCTATGCTGTTAATGTCCACTTCGGTCCCCTTAGACTGAAGGAAAGTTGTCACCTGTTGCTCCACGGAGTCTCGTACCTTGATTTCCTCACTGCTCATCATCCCCGTCACGACTGGGGCTTAACTCCGAGTTATTTTGCAAACCAACAAACCCCGGTGAAAACATAACCTTCTTGGCGGAGGTAAAAATATAATAATATAAAAATCAGAAACAATAATAATATTCTGGTGACCCACCTGTCCTGCACAGTTAAAATAGTCAAAATTTTCTCACCTGTGTGGAGTCCGTCCCCCGCTCTAGAGACTCAGATGAAGGAGCTTTGCTGACTGTGGATGGGGCCTAAATTTAAAAAAAACAAACACTATTTAGATCAGATTTTATAAGACAAAGTTATAGTGATTTAACGTTTGGTTTTACCTGTGAGGTAGACTTGAACGGGTTGACCTTCTGCATGACTCCCATCACCCCTGTTCTCTGATTCATTATGGCAAAATAAAAATCAATTAATCAAACTAAATAAATAAATGAACAAAGTAACATCAAGCATGTGAAGATATTATAAATGTGTGACACACCTTGGCCTTTGGGTTGAGCTGGCCTGTGACATCACAGCTGGTGGTCACTCCTGCCTCCTGACTGTTCAGGCTGTACTCCATGGGGTTGTCCAGATCCTGGTGAAGGATGGAGACCTCAATTAATGAAACAAACAGGTAAACAAATAAAATACCCCAACATAACCTCCACCACACTTTCCCTACCTCCTTCCTGGGTCGAGGTGGAACCACAGGACTTGGGGCTTTTTCTCTTCTGAACATATTCATGCTGAAATACATGGGGTTTGAAATGTTAGAGGTAAAATAAAAAAACATGTCTCCAACTATATGCTATGCTATTTTCCTTTTTGTCAAAGAATAATAGTACAATTGTGACAAAAAGAAAAACACATCTAAAGCACTATCAGTATTCATGGCGTTGGCTCAGCCGAACTCCATTCAAATATTTGATAAATTAGGGAACTATGTATAATTGGTAAACTTGCAAACCTAGTTAGGTGGAGCTTGAATGTCTTTGTGAAAATAAAGGTTTTACTGAAATCGGTTACATCACACTCATCATACAGTGCATGCTTCAGCGGTATTTCCACTTGATTTATGTCACATGATCGTCCCCATAGATAAGCTCACAGCGCCTGAGCGAAAGCTGAACAAGCTAGCTGGAAAAAGTTAAGGTCTCTTAACACAAGAGACGCTTTGGCAAATAAGATTCGCCGAATTATACAATACATCCAACTTGGTGTTATCAGTATGGAAGTTGCTTTTTACAACGTGTGGCTTAGCAAGGAAAAAAGCAGCGACGTGTTAAATTAGCAGAAATTTGAATAGAGTTCGGCGTGTGGCGCAAAAAAAAAAAAAAAACCCACAATGGGAGATTTGACAGGACAAAACGCCGGCAACAACACAATGACACCTACCTCGGTGTTGCGGCAGAAAAACAAAACAAAACGGCAACAAAAGTCACTGAGAAAGGCGACGTTAAAGGAGTTTAAATGTTGTTGAGCAGCAGTCCTTCACTTCCCCTTCATGACGAGGATCCGTCAAACCGGTTTAGCTAAAAACTGAGGCGGATGTCAGGAGCGTAAAGTTACCTGAAGGTGCTTTTCCTGCTCTGATTTCAGGGACAGGTTTCAGTTAAAAAGGCCAACAAAGGAGGGACACGGAGGTGTATCAATGCTCCACACAAAGTTCAGGACAATGAGGAATAAAACGCGCACTCCCGTGTGCGAATTTGAATCACCTGCGGAGGGTTACCTGCGCGAGGGCGCGCGCTATTTCCTACCAAACAGCTCATGGTTAAAAAATATTTTAAGAAAATTCACTTTAAATTATCATTTTCAGGTGTCTGGTTTTTTAATGAAAAAAAAATTAATAAAATAAAATAACTTGTCCCAAGGCCTAAAAACTGAGATTGTCATGTATTTTGTATTTTAGCGGGTTTAAGTGCTATATAACAGCTGTGAAAGTATTAAAATGCTCAATCCACTGGGAAAATACACAGAGAATATTCTCATAAACTGAGCGTTTGAAACAAGCTGTAACTTTGTGACGTCACAAATGTACAATATTTAAATTTCAATTTAAAACACACACATTTTTAAAGTTTATTTCCTGTTGCAGTGGATGCGAATGACATCAGTTGACAGGAAGCAAACAAGGACACAACCTGTTGCCTAGCAACGCATTACAGCATTTTAAAAATTGTTTAAACTCTAATGTAGAGCATCTCAGACAGAGTAAATGCAGGTATATTTAGGTAGATAGTATAAGTATTTTTTTTACATGATACTGTCTAATCAGTGTTCCAGTAGAAACACAAAACACAACTATGAGCCTGGAAATCAGCTCAATATGGCACCTTTAAATATGAACTCTCTGATATGATTAGCACTATTACAGTTAGTGTTTACTTTCATAAAAGAGCCTCCATTATTCCTAGATGTATTTACATGTTGGAATAGTTCAAATTACAGCATAAACAAAATATGTGTATGGTAATCCATTTTTATTACACTAAAATATCTGAATATATGAAAATAGAATATTTAACAGAGACATTCAATTCATTAAAATAATGTGATAAAGATGTACCGTCAAAATAAAGGCAGGAGCATCATCCAGTAAAATCAAAAGTGATCAGTGAAAATTAAAACCAACATTAACATGAATCTTTAATCACAGCACATATGAATAGTTTTAAGCATTTAAATCATTCAATATTTATATTCACACATTTACATGGCTGGGAAGAGACCAAACTGTCTCCAGTTTTTGTCTAGATTATATCTGGGGAGCAATAAAAGTCTATGATAGATGTTGTGAATAATAATTTTAGTAATTATAATAAATGCAGAATTTTTTTTTTAAAAATGCAACTGCAAGTTGTGATGAAACCAATATAGTGCGTCAACAATGCAGAACTTTTCTGTTATTTTTATCTTTTTGAGTCTCACTATAAATATTTGCTCAGTTATTCTGACATCTGACAGAGGGACTGGAGAAAATAATAATAAAAAAAAAAATTAAAAAAAATTTAATTAAATTAGAAAAAACATTTACTTTGTGAATTCATACACATTGCATGTTGACGTGTTATTGATTTATTTTATTATAAGGTGCTCCTGTGTGTAATTTGTCCCCCTCCATGAGTTTCAAAGTGAAAATCAGTTGAAATAAAACCACCTGTGAGCACAAAACTAATAATTAACTAACTAACTAACTAACTAACTAATAATTATCAGCACTCTGACTACAACAGAGTCTACCAGCTAATTCAACAAGCGGCGAATGCAGCTAACGCTGCTCGAGCTGTGTTGTTTACTTCCGCTGGGTGTCACAATGTTACTGTTCCGACAGTGAAATGGAAGTGCAGGAGGCTTTGATTCTGCTTTAAAACGTTGTAGCCTATAAATTGTATTTACTGCTGCTTTTAATATCAATAGATTGTAAAAATACTAATATTAAAAATAAATATAACAGTCAAAAATTGTAATCATGATCAAGTAAGACAAAATAAATTATATTGACTGCTGCTTTTTTTTCATCGTATAACACAAACTACAGCCATTTAAACGAGCAGTTAGTCGCTCGTTAAAAACTCTCAAATACTCAACCGAAGACATTGTTGTTTGTTGATAAATGCAATAATTATCAGTTCTCTGACTACGACTGCGTCTACGCAGCTAACGCTCCTCTAGCTGTGCTGTTAATGTTTTTCCGCCTTCTTCTTCTTCTTCTTTGGTTCTGGCCGACTAGACGCATCCAAGCCGTATTGCTGCCCTCTGCTGTTTCCATGCTGTTACTGTTAGTGCTGAATCATACTCTGCTGTATATCTCAATGGAGTGCAGACAATGCAGCAACTTCTTTGTTTTATTCCATTCTTCTCAGTTCAGCAGTGTGCTCATGTTAAAAACAGTCTGTCCAGCCGCTCCCAGATCTTTGAAGAGTTGTTTACTTCCGCTGGGTGTCACAATGTTATGTTCCGACAGTGAAACGGAGCGGGAGATTTTCATTCCGATTTAATACCTCGTAGCCTACACATTATATTTGCTGATGCTTTTTATATAAATATGTTGTAAAAAGTTTAATATTAAGAATTAATAGAACATTTCACAATTTTAATGATTATCAAATAAAATAATAAATTATATTTACTCATCGTATAACAAAAACTACAACCATTTAGAAATTATTACAAGAAATCAGTACAAGTAGAAATTAATACATACAAAAAATACTAAAAAAAATCACACGCAAAAAGGAAAACAAACTTCTAACGGTAAAAATCAGTTTTCTTTGTGAATAAGAATATGTTCATTATGACATTTAAATGTGAAAATGTGAATGTTATAAAGCTTCATTATATCTGTGTACGTGAAAGCAACGTGTTACACGTCATCACGTCTGGGCTGTTGCCATGGACACGGAGTCGTAAAGCTATTTATGTTAGTTTGCTAAAGATAAAACTGTTCCTTAAACACCTTGTGTATTATTTGTAGGACTGACTGAGTACAACTTTGTATAATTTGGATTTATATATTTGACTTGTTTTTTAAAGGCCGATCACGTTAACTCAAAATGGATTAGTTTGTTATCATAATTAAAATTTAACAACAGTTATTGTCCTTTCTGGCTGCTCTCTTTCGTGGCCGCCGCAACAGGCGATCTGCTTGGAGACTTGGCGTTAGTTTTTTTTAATTATTATTTATTTCCTCCCGATGGTAACCGGGACTGGGAGGGAGTCGAACCAGGGTTCCCTAGGCCCATGGCATGCACAATCACCCACTGCACTACCAGCCAGGTAATCAAATTTCAAAAACTACCAGTTATTAATGCTAATACTTTTTAATGAAATTAAAAGTAGAAGTACCAAAATATAAACTATTCCAGTAAGTTACAACAGTACTGAATTCAATTTGTTACATGTTAAAGTGAAGACACATTATGAAAATTAGGCTGTTTTTAGTTTAGTTCAGAAAAGTGTATCTGAATCTGCCTGTCAGTGTTGATGAAACTACAAAATGTGGGTCTTTTAAAAAAATGAACATTTACTGCATTTTGACAAATGCTCTTATCAATAATCAGTCATCCACATCACACCATTAATCAAACAGACACTATTGTGCAGCCATTGAAGGAGACCTCATAGACTTGACACAGTATGTCTGGGCATGGCATGTAAACATTGTGTAGGCATAAAATGTACAACATGGAACAAAGGTTAGAAAAAAAATGAGAAATAAGAATAAATGAAGACTGTAAAAAGCTATGATAATGAGGTGAGATAAAGACAACACAAGTCAAGCACTCCAAAGAATCTTTTCCCACAAAGTTTATGAAGTCACAACTTCTCATGTTGACCAACAATCCACTGAGATTTATGAAACAACCTTAACTGTCACATATACACAAGTACATTCATGAAATTTGTCTTCTGCATTTAAGCCATCCCATAAGGCAGCAGTGAGCTGCCAAACAAAGCACTCAGGGAGCAAGTTGGGGGTTAACTGCCTAAAACACATTTTACAATCAAAAAACTTTTCACCTATTCAGGTTCTCAACTGGACTGTTCATTCATGACTACGTCCAAAACTTTTTCAACGTTTTACAAGATTATGGATTCTGACCTGTGTGGCTTCTAATATGACTCTTCAAAGATCTTAAGTGTTTGTATCTTTCCCCACATGTTTTACAAGAATATGGCTTCTCCCCTGTGTGAGTTCTCATGTGGGCTGTCAATTGACCACTCTGTATGAAAGCCTTTTCACATGTTTTACAAGAATATGGCTTCTCACCTGTGTGAGTTGTCATGTGGACTTTCAAGTGATCATTCCTTTTATAAGCCTTCCCACACTTTTTACAAGAATACGGCTTTTCACCAGTGTGGGTTCCCATGTGGGCTGTCAATTGACCACTCTGTTTGAATCTTTTCCCGCATGTTTTACAAGAATATGGCTTCTCACCTGTGTGGGTTCTCATGTGGATTTTTAATTGACCACTCTGTCTGAATCCTTTCCCGCACGTTTTACAAGAATAGGGCTTCTCCCCTGTGTGGGTTCTCATGTGGACTTTCAATTCATTATTCAGTCTGAATACTTTCCCACATGTTTTACAAGAATATGGCTTCTCAACGGTGTGGGTTGTCGTGTGGACTTTCAATTGACCACTCCTTTTAAAACATTTTCCACACTTTTTACAAGAATACGGCTTCTCACCAGTGTGGGTTCCCATGTGGGCTGTCAAGTGACTATTCCATGCGAAAGCCTTTCCACATGTTTTACAGGGATATGGTTTCTCAACAGTGTGGGTTCTTCTGTGGATTGTTAAGTGACGACTCCATTTGAATCCTTTCCCACATATTTTACAAGAATGTGGTTTTTCACCTTTGTGGTTTCTCATGTGTCTTTGCAAAGATGACTTAGACTTAAAATCTTTTCTACACGTGTGACATTCGAAAAACTTTTTACCTGTGCTAGTGTTGCGGTGAATCTTCAACAAATTTGATTTTTTCACATTGTTCTTGTGACTTCTGTATTTGTGAAGACTTTCCTGTGATTGTGGCTCTGTGTTTCTGGTTGATCCTGAGTCTCCATGCTCACCTCCTTTCTGATCTTGGCTCTCAGATACATGAGAGATGTGAGAGACAAGCTGGTGGTCAATGTTTGCTACTGACACTACAGATATTATAACAGGCATGTTGACTACAGGCTCTTTCTTTGCAGCTCTTAGAGTTTCATCAACATTCATGTCCAGAGTGTGATCTTCACTGTGGTCACTTTCCTCATGAGTAGGAGTCAACATAAAGGTCTCAGCCTCCTGCTTCAGTTCAAGCTGCTCTCCCTCCTGACTGGTGCAGAGTTCCTCCTGTTCCTCTTCCATCTGTGGAGGCTCTGGGTCCTCTTGGTCCAGACTGGAGCTCCTCTCCTGAATACAGAGCTGCTGGTCAACGGGAACCTCCTCCTCCTTACAGACATGTTGCTGTGGGAGCTCTGGAGGGACACACAACACAAGGAGCATCAAACTACTGTCCTGATAGAAAAACGCACATCTGAACAGAAAAATACAACAAGAATGGATCCATTAGGAACCTTAATGAGTCATATTGACCCGTTATCTTTAGAAATACACCTGAAGATTTACGCACCGATCCTGTGTAACTTTATCTTTGGTTTCAAAAGGACATCCAACAGTTTGCGCTGACGATCGATCTCTTCCTCGTACTCTATAATATTTTTGTGGAAAACTCTGAATATTTCTTCAGCAGCAGCAGTTAGTCGCTCGTTAACAAACTCTCTCAAATATTCAACAGAAGACATTGTTGTTTGATGATAAATTAAATAATTATCAGCACTCTGACTACAACAGAGTCTACCAGCTAATTCAGCGGTAAGCGCTGCTAACGCCGCTAGAGCTGTGTTGTTTACTTCCGCTTGGTGTCACAATGTTATGTTCCGACAGTGAAATGGAAGTGCGGGAGAACATTCCGCTTTAATATCTTGCAGTCTACGTCCGTACGTATATGTGATATTTACTGCTGCTTTTTACATAAATAGATTATAAAAATACTAAAATTATATTCATTGTATAACAAAAACTACAACAATTTAGAAATCCATTAACAAAGTTTTCAAACAGAAATGACAAATTCCAATTAGAAACTAATAATTTCACAGGTCACACAAATAAACACGTAAAAAGAAAAAAAAACTTCTGAGGGTAAAAATCTGTTTCCTTTATGAATAGGAACATAATCATTAAGACATTTAAATGTCAAACTTTTAAGTGTGATAAAGGTTCATTATATCCGAGAACGTGAACGCAAAGTGTTACACGTCATCACGTCTGGCTGTTGCCATGGACACGGAGTAGTCGCAAAGCTAATGACGTCGTTTTGCTAAAAAAAAAGATAAAATTGTTCCTTAAAACCTTGTGTATTTCTGTAGGATTGACTGAGCACAACTTTGTGAACTTTGTATTTATATATTTGACTTGTTTTTAAAAGGCCGATCACATTAACTCAAAATGGATCAGTTTGTTATGGTAATGTTAGCTATTGTTAGCGTAATTCAAATTTAAAAACTACCAGTTATCAATACTTATATTGTTTAATGAAATAAAAGAAGAAGTACCAAAACATACTCCACTAAGTTACAACAATACTGAATTCAAATTGTTACATGTTAAAGTGCAGATATATTATTAAAACTATGCTGTTTTTAGTTTAGTTCAGAAAAGTGTACCTGAATCAGCCTGTCAGTGTTGATGAAACCACAAAATGAGGGTCTTTTGAAAAATGAACATTTACTGCATTTTGACAAATGGTCTTATTCACAATCAGTCATTCACATCACACCATTAATCAAACAGACACTATTGTGCAGCCATTGAAGGAGACCTCATAGACATAGTATGTCTGTGCATGGCACATAAACATCATGCAGGTATAAAATGTACAAGAAGGAACAAAGGTTAGAAAAAATGATAAATAAGATTTATGAAACCTTTTCCACATTTTATAAGGACATGGCTTCTGACCAGGGTGATGTTTTACTCAATAAAAAACAACCTTTACCGTCACATATACACAAGAACATGAAATTTGTCTTCTGCATTTAACCCATCCCATAAGGCAGCAGTGAGCTGCCAAACAAAGCACTCAGGGAGCAAGCTGGTGGTTAAGTGCCTAAAACACATTTTACAATCAAAAAACTTTTCACCTATTCAGGTTCTCAACTGGACTGTTCATTCATGACTACGTCCAAAACTTTTTCCACGTTTTACAAGATTATGGATTCTGACCTGTGTGGCTTCTAGTATGACTCTTCAAAGAATTTAAGTGTCTGTATTTTCCCCCACATGTTTCACAAGAATATGGTTTCTCACCAGTGTGAGTTCTCATGTGGACTTTCAAATCACTACTGTGACTGAATCCTTTCCCACATGTTTTACAAGAATACGGCTTCTCACCTGTGTGGGTTCTCATGTGGACATTCATATCTTTTCTCTGTCTGAAACTTTTCCCACATGTTGTACAGGAATATGGTTTCTCACCGGTGTGAGTTCTCATGTGGGCTGTTAAATCACTATTCTGTATGAAACCTTTTCCACATGTTTTGCAAGAATACGGCTTCTCACCTGTGTGGGTTCTCATGTGGACTTTCAGTTCATTTCTCTGTCTGACACATTTCCCACATGTTGTACAGGAATATGGCTTCTCACCGGTGTGGGTTCTCATGTGGTCATTCAATAGACTATTCCATATGAAAGCTTTTCCGCATGTTGGACAGGAATATGGTTTCTTACCAGTGTGGCGTCTCATGTGGGTTGTCAACTGACTACGACCTTTGAAACATTTCCCACAGGTTTTACAAGAATATGGCTTCTCATTGGTGTGGGTTCTCACATGGACTTTCAATAATTTACTCTGACTGAAACATTTCCCACATGTTTTACAAGAATATGGTTTCTCACTGGTGTGGGATGTCATGTGGGCTGTCAGTTGACTACTCTGTATGAAAGCCTTTCCACATGTTTGACAGGAATATGGTTTCTCACCTGTGTGGGTTCTTCTGTGGATTGTCAAGTGACCACTCCATTTGAATCCTTTCCCACATATTTTGCAGGAATATGGTTTTTCATCTGTGTGGTTTCTCATGTGGAATGTCAGTTGACTACTCTGTATGAAAGCCTTTCCGCATGTTTTACAAGAATATGGTTTCTCACCTGTGTGGGTTCTTCTGTGGATTGTCAAGTGACCACTCCATTTGAATCCTTTCCCACATATTTTGCAAGAATATGGTTTTTCACCTGTGTGGTTTCTCATGTGTCTTTGCAAATATGACTTACACTTAAAATCTTTTCCACACATGTCACATTCAAAAAACTCTTTACCTGTGCTAGTGTTGCGGTGACTTCTGTATTTGTGAAGACTTTCCTGTGATTGTGGCTCTGTGTTTCTGGTTGATCCTGAGTCTCCATGCTCACCTCCTTTCTGATCTTGGCTCTCAGATACATGAGAGATGTGAGAGACAAGCTGGTGGTCAATGTTTGCTACTGATACTACAGAGTTTATAACAGGCATGTTGTCAATAGGTTCTTTCTCTGCAGCTCCTGCAGTTTCATCAACATTCATGTCCAGAGTGTGATCTTCACTGTGGTCACTTTCCTCATGAGTAGGAGTCAACATAAAGGTCTCAGCCTCCTGCTTCAGTTCAAGCTGCTCTCCCTCCTGACTGGTGCAGAGTTCCTCCTGTTCCTCTTCCATCTGTGGAGGCTCTGGGTCCTCTTGGTCCAGACTGGAGCTCCTCTCCTGAATACAGAGCTGCTGGTCAACGGGAACCTCCTCCTCCTTACAGACATGTTGCTGTGGGAGCTCTGGAGGGACACACAACACAAGGAGCATCAAACTACTGTCCTGATAGAAAAACGCACATCTGAACAGAAAAACACAACAAGAATGGATCCATTAGGAACCTTAATGAGTCATATTGACCCGTTATCTTTAGAAATACCACTGAAGATTTACGCACCGATCCTGTGTAACTTTATCTTTGGTTTCAAAAGGACATCCAACAGTTTGCGCTGACGATCGATCTCTTCCTCGTACTCTATAATATTTTTGTGGAAAACTCTGAATATTTCTTCAGCAGCAGCAGTTAGTCGCTCGTTAACAAACTCTCTCAAATATTCAACAGAAGACATTGTTGTTTGATGATAAATGAAATAATTATCAGCACTCTGACTACAACAGCTAATTCAACATGCGGCGAATGCAGCTAACGCTGCTCGAGTTGTGTTGTTTACTTCCGCTGAGTGTCACAATCTTATGTTCCGACAGTGAAATGGAAGTGCGGGAGATTTTCATTCCGCTTTAATATCTTGCAGCCTGTATGTGATAGTTACAGCTGCTTTTTACATCAATATATTGTAAAAATACTAAAATTAAGAGTTAATAGAACAATTCAAAATTTTAAATCTTAAAATAATTATATTTACTGCTGCTTTTATTCATTGTATAACAAAAAATACAACCATTTAGGAATCCATTAACAAATAATGGAAACTAATAATTTCACAGGTCACACAAATAAACACGTAAAAAGGAAAAAAAAAACTTCTGATGGTAAAAATCTGTTTCCTTTATGAATAGGAACATAATCATTAAGACATTTAAATGTCAAACTTTAAGTGTGATAAAGCTTCATTATATCCGAGAACGTGAACGCAAAGTGTTACACGTCATCACGTCTGGCTGTTGCCATGGACACGGAGTAGTCGCAAAGCTAACGACGTCGTTTTGCTAAAAAAAAAAGATAAAATTGTTCCTTAAAACCTTGTGTATTTCTGTAGGATTGACTGAGCACAACTTTGTGAACTTTGTATTTATATATTTGACTTGTTTTTAAAAGGCCGATCACATTAACTCAAAATGGATCAGTTTGTTATGGTAATGTTAGCTATTGTTAGCGTAATTAAAATTTAAAAACTACCAGTTATCAATACTTATATTGTTTAATGAAATAAAAGAAGAAGTACCAAAACATACTCCACTAAGTTACAACAATACTGAATTCAAATTGTTACATGTTAAAGTGCAGATATATTATTAAAACTATGCTGTTTTTAGTTTAGTTCAGAAAAGTGTATCTGAATCAGCCTGTCAGTGTTGATGAAACCACAAAATGAGGGTCTTTTGAAAAATGAACATTTACTGCATTTTGACAAATGCTCTTATCAATAATCAGTCATCCACATCACACCATTAATCAAACAGACACTATTGTGCAGCCATTGAAGGAGACCTCATAGACTTGACACAGTATGTCTGGGCATGATACATAAATATAGTGCATGTTTAAAATGCACAACATGGAACAAAGGTTAGAAAAAAATACAAATAAAAATAAATGAAGATTATAAAAATCTATGATAATGAGGTGAGATAAAGACAACACAAGTCAAACACTCCAAAGAATCTTTTCCCACAAAGTTTATGAAGTCACAACTTCTCATGTTGACCAACAATCCACTGAGATTTATGAAACCTTTTCCGTATTTTATAAGGACATGGCTTCTGACCACTGTGATGTTTTACTAAATACTGAACAACTTTTAATGTCACATATACACAAGGACATACATGAAATTTGTCTTCTGCATTTAACCCATCCCATAAGGCAGCAGTGAGCTGCCATAAAAAGCACCCAGGGAGCAAGCTGGAGGTTAAGTGCCTAAAACACATTTCAGAAATGAAAAACTTTTCACCTATTCAGGTTCTCAAGAGGATTGTTATTTCACGATTACGTCCAAAACTTTTTCCACGTTTTCCAAGATTATGGAGACTGACCTGTGTGGCTTCTAGTATGACTCTTCAAAGATTTTAAGTGTTTATATCTTTCCCCACACGTTTTACAAGAATATGGCTTCTCACCAGTGTGAGATCTCATGTGAACTTTCAAATCACTACTGTGACTGAATCCTTTCCCACATGTTTTACAAGAATATGGCTTCTCACCTGTGTGAGTTCTCATGTGGGCTGTCAATTGACTACTCTGTATGAAAGCCTTTTCACATGTTTTACAAGAATATGGCTTCTCACCTGTGTGGGTTCTTCTGTGGATTGTCAATTGACTACTCCATTTGAATCCTTTCCCACATATTTTACAAGAATATGGCTTCTCACCGGTGTGGGTCCTGATGTGGATTTTCAACAATTTACTCTGGCTGAAACATTTCCCACATGTTGTACAGGAATACGGCTTCTCACTGGTATGGGATGAAATGTGGGCTGTCAAGTGAGCACTCTGTTTGAATCCTTTTCCACATGTTTTACAAGAATATGGTTTCTCACCTGTGTGGGTTCTGCTGTGGATTGTCAATTGACCACTCCGTTTGAATCCTTTCCCACACGTTTTACAAGAATACGGCTTCTCACTGGTGTGGGATGTCATGTGGGCTGTCAGTTGACTACTCTGTATGAAAGCTTTTCCACATGTTTTACAAGAATATGGTTTCTCACCTGTGTGGGTTCTTCTGTGAATTATCAATTGACCACTCCATTTGAATCTTTTCCCACATGTTTTACAAGAATATGGCTTTTCATCTGTGTGGGTTCTCATGTGGCTTCGCAAATGTGACTTACACTTGAAATCTTTTCCACATGTGTGACATTCAAAAAACTTTTTCCCTGTGCTAGTGTTGTGGTAAATCTTTAACAAATTAACGTTCCTTACATTGTTCTTGTGACTTCTGTATTTGTGAAGACTTTCCTGTGATTGTGGCTCTGTGTTTCTGGTTGATCCTGAGTCTCCATGCTCACCTCCTTTCTGATCTTGGCTCTCAGATACATGAGAGATGTGAGAGACAAGCTGGTGGTCAATGTTTGCTACTGATACTACAGAGTTTATAACTGGCATGTTGACTACAGGCTCTTTCTTTGCAGCTCTTAGAGTATGTCTCTTCAAAGACTTTATGTGTCTGTATTTTTCCCCACATATTTTACAAGAATATGGTTTCTCATCAGTGTGAGTTCTCATGTGGGATGTCAAGTTACCACTCTGTTTGAAACCTTTCCCACATGTTTTACAATAATATGGGTTCTCACCGGTGTGGGTTCTCATGTGGGCTTTCAATTGACCACTCTGTTTGAAGCCTTTCCCACATATTTTACAGGAATATGGCTTCTCACCTGTGTGGGTTCTTCTGTGGATTGTCAAGTGACCACTCCATTTGAATCTTTTTCCACATGTTTTACAAGAATATGGTTTTTCATCACTGTGGAGTCTCATGTGACTTTGTAATTGTGACTTACACTTAAAATCTTTTCCACATGTGTCACATTCGAAAAACTTTTTACCTGTGCTAGTGTTGCAGTGAATCTTTAACAAATCAGAGTTTTTCACATTGTTCTTGTGACTTCTGTATTTGTGAAGACTTTCCTGTGATTGTGGCTCTGTGTTTCTGGTTGATCCTGAGTCTCCATGCTCACCTCCTTTCTGATCTTGGCTCTCAGATACATGAGAGATGTGAGAGACAAGCTGGTGGTCAATGTTTGCTACTGACACTACAGATATTATAACAGGCATGTTGTCAATAGGCTCTTTCTCTGCAGCTCTTAGAGTTTCATCAACATTCATGTCCAGAGTGTGATCTTCACTGTGGTCACTTTCCTCATGAGTAGGAGTCAACATAAAGGTCTCAGCCTCCTGCTTCAGTTCAAGCTGCTCTCCCTCCTGACTGGTGCAGAGTTCCTCCTGTTCTTCTTCCATCTGTGGAGGCTCTGGGTCCTCTTGGTCCAGACTGGAGCTCCTCTCCTGAATACAGAGCTGCTGGTCAACGGGAACCTCCTCCTCCTTACAGACATGTTGCTGTGGGAGCTCTGGAGGGACACACAACACAAGGAGCATCAAACTACTGTCCTGATAGAAAAACGGACATCTGAACAGAAAAATACAACAAGAATGGATCCATTAGGAACCTTAATGAGTCATATTGACCCGTTATCTTTAGAAATACCACTGAAGATTTACGCACCGATCCTGTGTAACTTTATCTTTGGTTTCAAAAGGACATCCAACAGTTTGCGCTGACGATCGATCTCTTCCTCGTACTCTATAATATTTTTGTGGAAAACTCTGAATATTTCTTCAGCAGCAGCAGTTAGTCGCTCGTTAACAAACTCTCTCAAATACTCAACAGAAGACATTGTTGTTTGATGATAAATGAAATAATTATCAGGACTCCGACCACAACAGCGCCTACCAGCTAATTCAAAAAGCAGTGAATGCAGCGAACACCCCCAGTTCTGTTGTTTACTTCCGCTGGGTGTCACAGTGTAATGTTCCGACAGTGGAATTGAACGCGGGAAACTATCATTCCGCTTTACAACGTTTTAACCTTAATATTATATTTACTACTATTTTTATTTAAAGAGACAACAACAACTACAACCATTTAGAATTATATAAAAAAAATCCATAGTTTTTTTAAAGAGCAATGACGAATTAAAACTCGAAATCACTAATTCCATGTGGCATACACATAAATATGTAAATAGTAGATTGATTAATCTTGAGGGGAATTCAACAATAATATAATATTTTGTCTTTTGAAAACATTTATAATTAAATATGAATAACTCCGTTCAAATTTGTATTATATTTTACAACATCAACATGAAAGCATATTTAAACATTTTCATTGTGCTGTCCATGTTAATCTATAATATAGGCTACATTCTTCAATGCTTCCTTCGTGACTCAGAATCTATTCATTCTGATATTTGAATGTGAAACTTTCAAAAAAGATGCACAAGTTTGAATGATCTACTATGTCAGTGAAAGAAAAACGGAATGAAAAAATGTTTCACATCTCAGGTCTGTTCCTGATTTTAATGCATTTATATAAAGCTTCATTAAATGAGTTACCTGAACGCAACGTGTAGGTACGTCATCACGTCTGAGTGTTGCTAGGGATACGGGGTAGTCGCAAAGCTGATGACGATGGTTAGCTAAACAGCTAATGATGTTCCTTAAAAACCTTCTTTATTTCTGTAGGACTGGTTGAGCACAACTTTGAAGAGCATAAATTTATATATTTGACTAATTTTTGAAAGGCTGATCATGTTGACTCAAACACAGTTTGTTATTGTAACATTAGCTACCGTTAGCATAATTAAAATTTCCAAACTTCCAGTTATTAATGCTAATATTGTTTAATGACATAACAGTAGAAGTACCAAAATATAAAATACTTCACTAAATTACAATATTACTGAATTCAAATTGTTACATGTTAAAGGACAGAGATATTATTAAAACTATGCTGTTTAGTTTTGTTCAGAAAAGTGTATGTAAATCAACCTCTCCACATTCCAACTTTACTGTCACATATACACAAGTACATACGTGAAATTTGTCTTCTGCATTTAATCCATCCATTATCAGCACTCTGACTACAACAAGTTATACCAGCTAATTCAGCGGTGAGCGCAGCTAACGCTGCTCAAGCTGTGTTGTTTACTTCCGCTGTGTGTCACAGTGTTATGTTCCGACAGTGGAATGGAAGTGCGGGAAATTTTCATTCCGCTTTAATATCTCGCAGTCCATACATGATACTGTATTTCCTGCTGCTTTTATTTATAGATATAACTATAACCATTTAGAATTACATTTATGATTGAAAGTTTTGAAAGAGCGATGACCAATCAGAATTAGGAATTAATAATTCCACAGGACATACATATAAATATTTAAATAGTAGATAATAGGTAGGTAGGTAGGTATTTCAAGAATGACACATGATTATATATTTTTGATAATATTGATATCTAAATACGAAAAATTTCGTTCAAATTTTATTATATTTTATTACATCAAAAAATAAAGACAAAGTAGTGTGGTCGTAGAGTAAATATGTTTGTTGTGCTCTTCATATAATGATGTTAATCTACAGTATGGGCTACATTCCTCAAGGAATTGCCTAAAAACTTTTGATGCTCAAAATCAGTTTCCTTTGTTGCCCAGAATCTTTTCATTCTGACATTTAAATGTGAAAATTTCAAAAGGGATGCACAATTTTGAAGATATGACCCACTACTGTATATCAGTGACTCAAAAAAATGGAAAACGAATGAAAAAATGTTGAATATCTCAGGTTTGTTCCTAATTTTTTACAAATACATTTTTCTAAAACTTCAATAGATCTGAGTATGTAAAAGCAACATCAGCACATCTGGCTGTTGCCATGGATACAAAGTAGTTGCAAAGCTGATGATGTTGCTAGCTAAACAGATGAATTTGTTCCTTAAAAAAATGTTTATTTCTGTGGGACTGGTTAAGCACAACTTTTAAAAATGTACATTTATATATTTGACTAATTTTTGAAAGGCTGATCACATTAACTCAGTTTGTTATAGTAACATTATCTATTGTTAGTGTAATTAAAATTTCCAAATCTCCATTTAGTAATGCTAATATTGTTTAATCAAATAAAATACATGAAATACTCCACTAAGTAACAGGCAAGAGTATTCAAAATTCAAATTGTTACATGTTAAAATACAGAGATATTATTAAAACTATGCTGTTTTTAGTTTAGTTCAGAAAAGTGTATCTGAATCAACCTGTCAGTGTTGATTAAACCACAAGACACAAGGCTTTTGAAAAAATGAACATTTACTGCATTTTGACAAATGCTCTTATCCACAATCAGTCATCCACATCACACCATTAATCAAACAGACACTATTGTGCAGCCATTGAAGGAGACCTCATAGACATAGTATGTCTGTACATGATACATAAACATCATGCAGGTATAAAATGTACAACAAGAAACAAAGGTTAGACAAAAATAAGAAATAAAAATAAACGAAGATTATAAAAATCTCTGATAATGAGGTAAGATAAAAACAACACAAGTCAAACACTCCAAAGAATCTTTTCCCACAGGTTTTATGAAGTCACAACTTCTCATGTTGACCAACAATCCACTGAGATTTATGAAACCTTTTCCACATTTTATAAGGAGATGCTTCTCACCACTGATGTTTGACTAAATAATAAACAACCTTTACGACTACTGCTACTATAATAACAACTTCAATTGATAGAGCGCCTTTATAGGGAGAGAAGACCAACAACGGTAAAACAAACAAAACATGAAGGGACTTAAGCCAAACATTCAATCAGGAAAAGCAAGTGAGAAGAGGTGACATTTGAAACTGTCCAGAGTCGACGAGATATAGATTTCGACAGGGAGGGAGTTCAGCCACGCTGAAGGCTCTGTGGCCGTGCAGAGACCTTTGGAGGGGAGGGTGCGCAAAGTTATACGGGGGGACATGGAGCACGAACTTGAAACACCATACAGAAACATAGCCCGCAATATAACTGGTTGAATGGTAGCAACCCATATTCACAAAGAATTTACCTGTCAAGTTTTGGATTTGAAAAAGGGGAAATTTTCTGGCGCACACAAGAAAGCTAAAATCACCACTTTTCAACTGCTTATAAACAACAATTGGCTTTATGCACAGCTGCACTAGTTCCTGAACTTCAGCCAGCTGCATATTTTAACGCAGGTTAAAATATGGGAGATTTACGGGAAAATACTTACATGGGAGGACGGTGGGAAAGAAGGGTATAATACGTGAGTTTCCAGGCCAAAACGGGATACTTGTCAGGTCTTACAAAAAAAAAATCACAAAAAGGGCACTTTAGGCATCAAGTGGCAAAGGGGCAGGTGCTCCAGCACCTTCTCTCCCCCCCGCATGTGCCTGCTGTCAACAAAGGTTTTGTCACATATACACCAGTACATACAGGAAATTTGTCTTCTGCATTTAACATATCCCATAAAGGAGCAGTGGGCTGCCAAACAAAGCACCCAGGGAGCAAGTTGAGGGTTAAAAACATATTAGGATTAAAAAAAACTTTTCACCTAGTCAGGTTCTCAAGTGGACTGTTAATTCATGATTACGTCCAAAACTTTTTCCACGTTCTACAAGATTATGGAGACTGACCTGTGTGGCTTCTAGTATGTCTCTTCAAAGACTTTATGTGTCTGTATTTTTCCCCACATATTTTACATGAATATGGTTTCTCATCAGTGTGAGTTCTCATGTGGGATGTCAAGTTACCACTCTGTTTGAAACCTTTCCCACATGTTTTACAATAATATGGGTTCTCACCGGTGTGGGTTCTCATGTGGGCTTTCAATTGACCACTCTGTTTGAAGCCTTTCCCACATATTTTACAGGAATATGGCTTCTCACCTGTGTGGGTTCTTCTGTGGATTGTCAAGTGACCACTCCATTTGAATCTTTTTCCACATGTTTTACAAGAATATGGTTTTTCATCACTGTGGAGTCTCATGTGACTTTGTAATTGTGACTTACACTTAAAATCTTTTCCACATGTGTCACATTCGAAAAACTTTTTACCTGTGCTAGTGTTGCAGTGAATCTTTAACAAATTATAGTTTTGTACATTGTTCTTGTGACTTCTGTATTTGTGAAGACTTTCCTGTGATTGTGGCTCTGTGTTTCTGGTTGATCCTGAGTCTCCATGCTCACCTCCTTTCTGATCTTGGCTCTCAGATACATGAGAGATGTGAGAGACAAGCTGGTGGTCAATGTTTGCTACTGATACTACAGAGTTTATAACAGGCATGTTGACTACAGGCTCTTTCTTTGCAGCTCTTAGAGTTTCATCAACATTCATGTCCAGAGTGTGATCTTCACTGTGGTCACTTTCCTCATGAGTAGGAGTCAACATAAAGGTCTCAGCCTCCTGCTTCAGTTCAAGCTGCTCTCCCTCCTGACTGGTGCAGAGTTCCTCCTGTTCCTCTTCCATCTGTGGAGGCTCTGGGTCCTCTTGGTCCAGACTGGAGCTCCTCTCCTGAATACAGAGCTGCTGGTCAACGGGAACCTCCTCCTCCTTACAGACATGTTGCTGTGGGAGCTCTGGAGGGACACACAACACAAGGAGCATCAAACTACTGTCCTGATAGAAAAACGCACATCTGAACAGAAAAACACAACAAGAATGGATCCATTAGGAACCTTAATGAGTCATATTGACCCGTTATCTTTAGAAATACCACTGAAGATTTACGCACCGATCCTGTGTAACTTTATCTTTGGTTTCAAAAGGACATCCAACAGTTTGCGCTGACGATCGATCTCTTCCTCGTACTCTATAATATTTTTGTGGAAAACTCTGAATATTTCTTCAGCAGCAGCAGTTAGTCGCTCGTTAACAAACTCTCTCAAATATTCAACAGAAGACATTGTTGTTTGATGATAAATTAAATAATTATCAGCACTCTGACGACAACAGAGTCTACCAGCTAAATCATCGTCGTCGTCTTCTTCTTCTTCTGCTTCTTCTTCTTCTTCTTCTTTGGTTTTAGCAGACTAGACGCATCCAAGCCGTATTGCTGCCCTCTGCTGTTTCCATGCTGTTACTGTTAGTGCTGAATCATACTCTGCTGTATATCTCAATGGAGTGCAGACAATGCAGCAACTTCTTTCTTTTATTCCATTCTTCCCAGTTCAGCAGTGTGCTCATGTTAAAAACAGTCTGTCCAGCCGCTCCCGCTTTTTTGTGTATTACAATATATCCTGTCTTTGCTGTCTTTATCCCATGAGTCCTGTCGCATTTCCTTTGCTGTCTGATTTATTATAAATGAATATTCTGGTGATCCTTTGTCTAATTCTTATTTCCTGCTTTGTTGCATCGTTAGCTACTGTGCCTGTTTCCTCATTTCCCTGTACACCCACATGTGCTGGTATCCAGATGAACCCACGTCACACCACAATTTGTTGATTCTATATTTTATTAGACTCATTTCTGTCACCAGGTCAGGTCTGGAATTGGATCATGACTCTTTTATAGTCTGTAGAGTCGCTGCTGAATCACTGCATGTGAACGCAGCTAACGCTCCTCGAGTTGTGTTGTTTACTTCCGCTGGGTGTCACAGTGTTATGTTCCGACAGTGGAACGGAAGTGCAGGAGGCTTTGATTCCGCTTTAATATCTTGTAGCCTAAACATTATTTTTTACTGCTGCTTTTATTCATTGATATAAAAAAAACTACAACTACTAAATCCATTAACAATTTTTTGAAAGAGCAATGACGAATTAAATTTAGAACTTAAAAATTACACAGGGCATACAAATAAATATGTAAATGGCAGATTCATTGTATACCTAATTAGTTCAAGAATAATATAATTTCGTCCAAATTGCGATTATATTTCATTACATCAGAACGAAATCAATCTTACACTTATATTCGTTGTGCTGTTTATATAATTTTGATGTTATTCTATAATATGGGCAACATAAAACACAATAACAACTCACATATGTTCCCTACAATAGCTAACAATCTGTGAAAGGCTAGCTAGCATTAGCTTAGCTTCTAATTTCAGACAGTTTGGTTAACACACTACGCTACATCAGCCCTGGACAAATGTCAAAGTTCTTAGACTAAGGTAAGGATTAAAGTTAGTGGTCCAGCACTGTTTATTACTTGGTGATATCAGTTTGTGCATATCATACACGGCATTAAACTCAGTGAGAAAAAATGTCTTATCCTCTACTGTAAAACTGTGCCTTACTGCTGTAAATACTGTAAATAGTGTCTCATTTCTTATAACTTTATGTCTTTCTCTTTTATATCTTTATAAAATATCTTACATTGTGAGTTCACTGAGCACCATGTGGAGCAGCGCTCCTAATTTTGTTGTATGCACCGTCATATAATGACAATAAAGGCTTTTGATTTTCATTTGATTGAAATACACGTTCAGTAAACAACATGCCTCTGCGTGCTAAGAAACAGGCTGAACCATAACTCCTTACAGGTGTCTTATAACTCCATGGCATAAACAAACTTAAACTTCTTAACCATTTTACCTTTCTCCCTCTCTGCCCCTATATGTTCAGTAACAGTTGCGTAGTGGGCCTCATACTCGACCTTCACAATAAAAACATTTAAAACAATAAAACTCTACAGTCACAAATAGTATGAAACAATAAAAAAAAACAACACTGTAAATTATTTTCTTAGGTTAAACAAAAATACATGTCACTTACATGACCTATGTGGGTTCTAATATGTCTCTTCAAAGACTTTAAGTGTTTATATCTTTCCCCACATGTTTTGCATGAATATGGTTTCTCACCAGTGTGAGTTCTCATGTGGGATGTCAAGTTACTACTCTGTTTGAAACCTTTCCCACATGTTTTACAAGAATATGGTTCCTCACCGGTGTGGACTCTGGTGTGGGCTATCAATTCACCATTCTGTTTGAATCCTTTCCCACATATTTTACAAGAAAATGGCTTCTCACCTGTGTGGGTTCTTCTGTGGATTGTTAATTGACCACTCCATTTGAATCCTTTCCCACATATTTTACAAGAATATGGTTTTTCATCTGTGTGGTTTCTCATGTGATTTTGCAAATATGACTTACACTTAAAATCTTTTCCACATGTGTCACATTCGAAAAACCGTTTACCTGTGTGGCTGTGACAGTGAATCTTGAACAAATTATAGTTTTGTACATTGTTCTTGTGACTTCTGTATTTGTGAAGACTTTCCTGTGATTGTGGCTCTGTGTTTCTGGTTGATCCTGAGTCTCCATGCTCACCTCCTTTCTGATCTTGGCTCTCAGATACATGAGAGATGTGAGAGACAAGCTGGTGGTCAATGTTTGCTTGAAACAGTACATAGTTTATAACAGGCATGTTGACTACAGGCTCTTTCTCTGCAGCTCTTAGAGTTTCATCAACATTCATGTCCAGAGTGTGATCTTCACTGTGGTCACTTTCCTCATGAGTAGGAGTCAACATAAAGGTCTCAGCCTCCTGCTTCAGTTCAAGCTGCTCTCCCTCCTGACTGGTGCAGAGTTCCTCCTGTTCCTCTTCCATCTGTGGAGGCTCTGGGTCCTCTTGGTCCAGACTGGAGCTCCTCTCCTGAATACAGAGCTGCTGGTCAACGGGAACCTCCTCCTCCTTACAGACATGTTGCTGTGGGAGCTCTGGAGGGACACACAACACAAGGAGCATCAAACTACTGTCCTGATAGAAAAACGCACATCTGAACAGAAAAACACAACAAGAATGGATCCATTAGAAACCTTAATGAGTCATATTGACCCGTTATCTTTAGAAATACCACTGAAGATTTACGCACCGATCCTGTGTAACTTTATCTTTGGTTTCAAAAGGACATCCAACAGTTTGCGCTGACGATCGATCTCTTCCTCGTACTCTATAATATTTTTGTGGAAAACTCTGAATATTTCTTCAGCAGCAGCAGTTAGTCGCTCGTTAACAAACTCTCTCAAATATTCAATAGAAGACATTGTTGTTTGATGATAAATTAAATAATTATCAGCACTCTGACTACAACACAGTCTACCAGCTAATTTAGCGATGAGTGCAGCTAACGCTGCTAGAGTTGTGTTGTTTACTTCCGCTGAGTGTCACAATGTTATGTTCCGACAGTGAAATTGAAGTGCGGCAGACTTTCATTCCGCTTTAAAACGTTGTCGCCGATACATTATTTTTACTGCTTTTATTCATCGATATAACAAAAACTACAATCATTTAGAAATTCATTAACAAAGAGCGATGAAAATTTTAAATTAGAAATTAATAATTTCACATGGCATGCAAATCAATATGTAAATAGTAGATTCCTTAATGTCGAGGGAAATTCAAGAATGGTATAATTTCGTTCAGTTTCGTCGAAATTTGCTATTATTTTTAACATCAAAATTAAATCAAATGTACACATATATTCATTGTGCTGTTCATATATTTTTATGTTATTCTACAGTATGAATTGCATTCCTCAGGAAAACACTTTTGATGGTAAAATCTGTTTCCTTTGTGACCAATAAGAATTTTTTCATTATTACTGCTCACTGCTAACGCTGCTACAGCTGTGTTGTTTACTTCCGCTGTGTGTCACAATGTTATCCTCATAGGAGGAGCCTATCCCAGCTGACTTAGGGCGGAAACGTTGTAACTTATATATTATATTTACTACTATTTTTATTTATCAATAAAACAAGACTTCGACCATTTCGAATTATGTAAACAAATATCATAGTTTTTTAAAGAGGAATGACAAATCAACATTAGAAATTAATAATCCCACATGGCATACATATAAATATGTAAATAGCAGATTCACATATTTACATTGTTTGTTTTGAATATAGTTATGACTGTGATGTGTTTACATGATACTGTCTAATCAGTGTTCCAGTAGAAACACAAAACACAGCTATGATCCTGGAAATCAGCTCAATATGGCACCTTTAAATATGAACTCTCTGATATGATTTATACTATTACAGTTAGTGTTTATTTTCATAAAAGAGCCTCCATTATTCCTAGATGTATTTACATGTTGGAATAGTTCAAATTACAGCATAAAGAAAACAATACATGTGTATGGTAATCAATTTTTATTACACTAAAATATCTGAATATATGAAAATAGAATATTTAACAGAGACATTCAATTCATTAAAATAATGTGATAAAGATGTACCGTCAAAATAAAGGCAGGAGCATCATCCAGTAAAATCAAAAGTGATCAGTGAAACTTAAAACCAACATTAACATGAATCTTTAATCACAGCACATATGAATAGTTTTAAGCATTTAAATCATTCAATATTTATATTCACACATTTACACAGATGACAACAGACCAAACTGTCTTCAGTTTTTGTCTAGAAATATATGGAGAGGAATAAAATAATAATCAATAAAAATGATATGACAGATGTGCACAGCGTGTCTCAGAAACATGTTATGGACAATAATTTTACATGTGGCTTTAAATGCAGAAAAAACATTAAGAAAATGCAACAACAAGCTGTGATAAAACCAAAACAGTGCATCAACAGTGCAGGACTTTTCTGTTATTTTTATCTTTTTGAGTCTCACTACGGACATTTGCTTTTTTGTTCTGACATCTGACACAGGGACTGGAGAAAATAATAAAAAAAAAATTTTTTGTGAATTTATACATATTGCATGTTGATGTGTTATTGATTTATTTTATTATAAGGTGCTCCTGTGTGTAATTTGTCCCCCTCCATGAGTTTCAAAGTGAAAATCAGTTGAAATAAAACCACCTGTGAGCACAAAACTACAGTTTCTAAGTGCATTATATTCAAATCTTTTCCTCACAGAACATGTAGTTTAAAACATGCCCACTTTCCTGTTACTTTGACCAGAACCTGTGTGCGCGAACATCATACAATATAATACAAATACCACAGCTGAGCAACTTCACAGTGGTTTTATCTGCAGAATATACTGTAAATATGTGAACATACTGATATTAAAAAAAAGCCAAATCTACTATTTTTAAATACCTGAAACTTCCAGGTTAAGAGTATGTACTGACCTACTGAATTATTTTAACAGTTCCCTCTAATAATTTCATGGGTGATTAATCAGTAGATTATTTTCTCAATTAATTCATTAGTAGTTTGGTCTATAAAATGTGATAAAATGGTGGAAAACGCCCCATATAACTTCCTAAAGTGTCACAACATAAAGACATCCAGTTTTCTGTCAGAGCGGAGGAAATAGACCAGAAAATCTTCACATCACAAGCTGGAGACTGAGAATTTTGACTTTTTTTCCTGAACAAATACACGAAGTGATTAACTGATTACCAAAACAGACAGTGTTAAATTTAACGATTGCAGCTCTAGTTCCCTCTAGTTCCCTCAGTAGAGGAGGCTGGTGGTGCTGCTATAGTCCCAGTAACTTCCTGCAGGGTGTACCTGTAGCTCAAATGTTCCCAGCAGCTTCCTGTAGGATGTGGCTTACATCCCATAACTTCCTGCAGGGTGTAGCTTACATGCTGTCATAACTTCCTGCAGGGTGTAGCTTACATGTTGTCATAACTTCCTGCAGGGTGTAGCTTACATGTTGTCATAACTTCCTGCAGGGTGTAGCTTGCATGTTGTCATAACTTCCTGCAGGGTGTAGCTTGCATGTTGTCATAACTTCCTGCAGGGTGTAGGTCACATGTTCCCAGTAGCTTCCTGCAGCTCCTCTCTGATGGCGTTGAGCTCCACTATCCCATCATTGAGCACGTTCGCCACCTCCTTTATCTGAGCCACCACCTCTTTTTTGCAGCCTTTCTTCAGCTCCCTTGAGTCCTTGATGAAGTACTTGTCAATGCCTTTGAAGAGTCGATGCACTGAGGCAAGCGACGCGTCGGTCACCTCCGTGCCCCGCATCACTGGCGTGTCGACCAAGCTGATCATCTGGACGGCCCTGCGGACCTCCCAGTCCTTGGAGTAGTGCTGGGTGCCCGACCTGAGGAAGGGGTGGCCGCGGAGTTTGTACAAGCCAAAGTTGACGAAGTGGAGGATCCTCCCAATGGCCTTCAGGTGACCCTCATACTCCTGCAGCACTATCTCCACCTACAGGGAAGAAGAGAAGACGACCAGTCTGGAGTTAAACACTGAAATAAATCAATGGAAAGTTGAGTCAGTAACTTTTAGCAGAAAGACACACTGCTTCCTCCTCGTATGACTTACCTTCTTCCGGTCGTGCATGTTGTTGACGTTATCCGAAATGGCCGCAGAGGCTGAAGTGATTCCTCCCGCCGTCGCCACGCCAACACCAACGGCGGTGATAACAAGGGAGGCGCCTAAGGTGAAGGGTGCCAGAGCCAAACCGGCGATGGCCGCCACGCCACCCACAGCTGTGGTGGTGCCGCCAGTGATCCCGGCGATCTTGGCCTTGTGGTGGAAATCGTTGATGTTGTCGGCGATGGCGTGGAGCATGATGACAGACTGCCAGAGGACCTCGGCTCGCTCGGTGAAGACTTTGTGGAAGACGCGCAGGCCGCGCTGAACCTTGTCCGCTAAGATGGTGAATGACCTGGGATTTGAGGAGTGAGAGAAGCACCTTAAAATGATGTGGTTCATGATACAATTAATGAACTAAAACATATAGCATATGTGACAAAGAAAACATAAAATACTCACATTTAGGAAACTACAACCAGCAAATAAGTGGTATTTATGCTTGAAAAATGACTGAAATGTTTGATTGATGTTTGAGCTCTACATTTAGCACGACTTTTCCTGCTGCAGTCAGCAATCTGATTCACAACAAAACTTTTGACTTGATTAAAATTGATCACTACTCTTTTAATATTTACCGCCAAAGTCATATCAAAATAGACGTACTTGGACTCGTCCTCTTTCATGGCTTGGTCCTCATCGTCTGACGGCACCTCATCCCATTCTGAAATACAACCAAGCAACAGGTGTTAATGAAGCTCAATGTCCTCATCCTATTACTAAAAGCTACTATGAGGAACTTTGATTTTATGTTGATTTTGCACTACTGTTCTGCCTTTAGAAAATCTCTCATTTCACACCCACTTTTTGGTTAATCTGCATTATAGTGTTTAATTACACCAGAAACTGACCTGGTGGCACATTGACATTAATAATAATAATAATAATAATAATAATAATAATAATAACGATAATAGGGCTGTCGAAGTTGATGTTTAATCCACGTTAACGCACTAATAGAGATATATAAGCAGCTAAAATCAGAGCGACGCCACATCAGCTCTAAACAATGTGTTTATGAAAAGAACGTCTCGTCGCTTTTCCTTTTCATTTCACGTTACAAACACTTAAACGATGCTCTTTGGTGGATTGTTTGTTTGCTGAATTACAGGTGAAGTTTGGACAGATTCAGAAAAGATGGTTAATCGATTTTTATCAGCACGTTTGATCGTTAGTTAAGACTGCGTTGTTAGTTTACTTGATTTTTTGAATGGAGTTCTGCTTCATGACCTGTCAGCACATCAGAGATGGCAACGCATTTCAGGCAGTTTGTCCAAGTAGTTACCTTTGCGCAAATTAACGCATTAACCTGATTAATCACGTTAATGTGTTAATTTCAACAGCCCTAAATAATAATAACAATAATGATAATAGTATGTTGATAATAATAGTTGAATGAAAAAAAACATGTTATAGCACAAATTGTAGTATGTCGGAAAAAAAAATTAAAAAAAAAAATTCACTTAAAAAATTTTTTAAAAATCATCAAAAAGCCTTATAATAGTGTATTGAATGAATTCATAAAAAAGGAGTTTACATTAGAGCAAGAGGAAAATTGTCCTAAAAATATCATAGTATGCTATGTAAAAGTAAAAAAAAAAAAAAAAGTATTATATGCATGTTGAATGAAATTAAGATATCTTCTTCTCACTGATGCTCTTGTTTACTTATGCAGACCATACAGAGGTATCAGTATTAAACTGATTAATTAATAACCAGTTAAATATGATTGTGACTCACGTTCCACTGTGTCCCACCACTCCATCAAACTGTCAGTGTCCTGAGACAAAAACAAACAAACAAAAACATGATGAGTCACACCTGAGCGCTGCTCGACTAGAACACATTTCTGTTTCGATGGTTTGAAAGAGAAACCGACCCCGTCTTCGTCCTCGTCCTCCATGCCTGCTATAGCTTGCTCATCCTTCTGGGCAGCCAGCCACTCCGCCTGAACGACAAAAACGAGCCAGCGTGTACGTCAACAGGTCTTCAGTACATACTTAAACATTTTCATATGGGTTTGTTATGTCACAGTGTGGCTGGTGTGTGAAGTCACTGAACCGGTTCAGTCACATGTCAAAGGAACAGAGAGACCAGTCATTTCAGAATAGTTTCTTATGATAAACAAAGTGCACCAGGTAGGAGATGGTGATCAGACACAATAGTTTTCTTTCATACAATCATATTTCCCAGCTTAAACAGCAAGGCTCTGTCAAAATATTGCACTGAGTATTTCGTAAATAAGCCCCTGTGTGCGGTAGAAAAATTAAATTAGGTTTACAAAATGCCACGTTTAAATACAAAATATCAAATCAATCTTAAAAACCCTAATATATACAGAATACAGAAATCAGGCAGCTTTAATGCATTAATACAGAACAGTATCCTGCTGTGAATCTGATCCAAAGACGTCAAAATGTGGTTTCAGAATTAAGGAATGAGACCAAAACTGAGGGAAATGATTGCGATATTCATCAGAATGTGTACGGGTGGGTAATGGAAAGGACTTCACGATACGATACGTATCGCGATCCTTGAGTCACAATACGATACATTATTGCGATATTGTGATATTGCAATATATTGTGATATTCTCCATAGAGGACTGAGAAATTTAAAACAGCTTACAATACAAGTTGTATATACAGTATGTTCATATATATGGATTTTTTTTTTAATTTAATTTTTTATTTAAAAAGTTGCTCTGGATTTAAAATTGGCTAAAATTGGGGGGGAAATGACACTGAGAAATTAAAAATCTACTGTATTTACTGTATATTAGAAGAAAAAGTATCACCATATATTGCCATATTGATATTTTTTCCCACCCCTAGTAATCTGAGTCAAGTCGATCAGCTTGTTTGTTTTCGTCCTGAGTTACAGTCGTCACAGTCGCAGATGACAGTTTGAGTGAAGGAAGTAAAGCTGTGGTTTTATAATTACTGAACATCAGATTATCAATTGGAAACTGAACTCGAGGAAGTGACACGACATTTTGATATTGGAAAGGTGCAAACGTACCTGTGCCGCCTCTGACAGGAAGTCGGTAGACGTAGCGCCTGGTGGATCCTCCCACTCGGGCTCTGTGATTTTGCTCTGGGATGAAGATTAAAAAAAATAGTTAGCAGCAGTAAGAGGCAAAGAAATTGAAGTTCTTAAAGTTGACACCACAGTGACTCACCTTAGACTTCTGTTTTTTGAGGCCTTTCAGTTTCGACGGCTTCTTCTGTTGAAAAGAAGACATAAAAAAACAATGACTCATTAAATCACCATGAAAAGCAGTAAGAGTAAACATGAGGGTGACGAACCATGTCTTCTTCCTCGCTGTCATACATCTCGTCGGGATATTTCCCCGTTTGAGTAAAGACATCCTCATCAAACGGATCCTAGAAAAGAAAAGGTTAGAAATAAAAATAAATACCATACCACAGGTACTCTATTATAAAGACGCCAACCAACAGTGAACATACGCTGGATGCTTGCTGAGGGGTCTGGTGGTTCAATCCAGTCGCTTCACTCTGTCCAAAGGACATTTTAGGTTTGCGTGGGACGGGCGGAGGAGCTTTAGTTTTGGACGTTTTCTAACACAAAGAACAAAAAAGAGCCAAGTGGAATAAAGTCCAAACAACATCACAGTCTAAATGTGAACGGGAAATTAGACATGAACTGCAGCACCCATCCATCCGTCCATCCATCTATCTATCTATACATCCATCTGTCCATCCATCTATCTATCTATCTATACATCTATCTATCTATCTATCTATCATTTATACATCTATCTATCTTTCTACCTGTCTGTCTATCTATCTATACATCTATTTATCCATCTATACATCTATCTATCCATCTATACATCTATCTATCTATCTACCTGTCTATATATCTATCTATACATCTATCTATCTATCTACCTATCCATCTATACATCTATCTATCTACCTATACATCTATCCATCTATCTATACATCTATCTACCTATCCATCTATACATCTATCTATCTATCTACCTATCCATCTATACATCTATCCATCTATACATCTATCTATCTATCTATACATCTATCTATCTATACATCTATCTATCTATCTACCTGTCCATCTATACATCTATACATCTATCTATCTATACATCTATCTACCTATCTATCTATCTACCTATCCATCTATACATCTATCTATCTATACATCTATCTATCTATCTATCTATCTATCTATCTACCTGTCTATCCAGCTATACATCTATCTACCTGTCTATCTATCTATCTATCTATCTACCTGTCTCTCTGTCTAGCTCTCTATCTATACATCTATCTACCTATCTATCTATCTATCTATCTATCTACCTATCTATCTATCTACCTGTCTATCTATCCATCCATCGTTGTCACTGGTACTATTGGATCTTGAATCTTAAATTGTTTCTAAAATACTGGCTCCAGACAGGATAATTACCGGCTTGCAGTCTTCCATCCAGTCTTCATCGTCCAACTCCTCTGCTGAGAAGCTTCCCTTCTTTTTCTGATAACTCGTCTCATCCAGCAGGTCCTCCTGATGCACAAAGAAACATTAAATTCAGTAAAACTCATTTTAACAAGCATTTCATCAACGCCAAAAGTTTTACCTTTGAGCTTCTACGATCCATGAGCAGGGGCTTCTTTGGTGGTTTCTTCTGTTATTAATGAAGGGGGGAAAAAAAAGACATGAACATTCAGTGACCGGCTGAGAAAATATTCAAGGAAAACAAAGAGAGAATTAAACGAAAGTAAAGTTACAGGTTTGCAGTCTTCCAATCCAAACGGCTCTTCAGCTCCGTTCAAGCCGGCAGACCTGTGGTGTGTTTTCTGGAAAGGCTCGTCGTCCATGAAAGCAGCCTGAGAGACACGTTCAAGACAAGCAGCGGTCATGGGAAAGCTGATGTTCATGGACAAAATAACACAGTGAAAACAAAGCTGCACAGAGCAGTTAGTGCAAGATGATGTGACTTTATTAATTAGTATTAAAATATGACTTTAAGCTCAAGTCAGGTCAGGAAATAACTACTGTAGCGAGTAGCTTCATTCATAGAAGTGACGTTCAAATTTAAATAAATGCTCAAAAGCAGCACAGCTTCTTTAAATAGTTAGTTATTAGTAGAATTGTAGTAGACTGGTAGCTGCGTAGGATTGTTTGGCTCTCCTGCTATATATATATATATATATATATATATATATATATATATATGTAAATAATAAAAATAAGAAAATTATTACCTTGCTAGTTGATGGAAGACTGTTGCTTTTCTCCTCTACTGCCTCAAAAACATCATCCTGAGCGTGAAATAAGTTGTTTTAAGTTGAAAGTTGTTTCAGAATAAAACAAGTAAGGAGTTGTTTCCTGTCATTAAAATGGATTTTCCTCAGATTGAAGTGGACTGGACTGGATGGACCGTTACCTGGGACTTCTTACGAGGCGTGTAGCCATGAGCACCAAGAAATTCATCCTGTGATTTATCCTGACGGGGGGGAAAATAAAATAAATACCAAACATATTTCACCACTTGGACATCTTCATACTTCAAGCACAATGTCATTTTGTCATACCTTTGTGTTTTTGCCAGGTGTATACCCTTGTGCTCCCTTAAGTTAGGAAAAAAAAAACATATTTATTTAGGTATAAAAAAAATATGCTATGAAAAAGTCCAGTAGAAGTGTGATACCTTTTCCAAAGAGATGGAAAATCCTCTTTGTGGCACAAATCTGATTTTCACCTTCTTTTTTTTCTTCTGGAGAGAGAAACAGAATATTCACAGATTAAATTCTCAAAAATATATCACTCAAAAAAATCAACTTCTTGGCTGATTTGTTATCATTTTTTCCCTATTTCCAGACATAATAACATCCTGGCATTAAAGCTCTTATTGTTATGTATCATAGCTTATAATTGAAGCAGAGAACTCCATGGTGGCTGACCTCCTCATGCTGGGCGTCTCCTCCCTCCTCCTCCTCACCAGTGCTGCCATCCAAGACTGTCCCCTGTGAACGAAACACCGCATCAAAAACTGAAACACATTTACTGTTTGACTTTTTAACGTCTTTTGACTCCTTGAAGACGCAACTTTAGACCTGTTGTGACCTCTGGATAATCACAGCCTCATGAAACTTTGCTACAAAACCCAGAGGATCGATCCCAGCTATATAGACAATAAGATGGTTTCTGAGCAGAAATAGAATAGAAATAGTTCACACAAAAACCACACTTTTTGCAGAAATTGCCAAAATAAAAACACAATAACATCAGATTTTGTTAACAAATCACACAACGGCTTCTTGTATTTTGTTCCTAAAGAGTCAAAGAGTCTATTTTGGAGGGGTTATTGATATTTTTTTTATCAATTCCTGAATGGTAGAAACCATGTATTTTAATTAATAAACTGATAATTTTTTATGTATGATTTATGACTAGGATTTCCTGACCTGCATTAAAATAAATCCTCAGGTTTCCAGCTTGTACACCACTAATATGAGACATTTATAAAATATACAGTAGGCACCAAAATAAGCCAAAAATAAGATTTAAAAAATTAGAACATAAGTTGTAAAAAAAAAAAAATAATCCCAGCCCACATATTTAAAAATATGATGCCTTCATATAATAATAAATAATATAAATAATAATAATAAAGATAAAGAGATGAGCTGCTGATAATTAAAATAAGCAGCAGACTTTACCTCTGACCATCGGCGCAGGACGGACTCTTTCTTGGTGACACCTTTCTTATTCATGTCGTCGCCCTGCTGCTGAAATACAAAGAAGAAAAAAAACTCCTCACAACTTCAGCTTTGATGCCAAGAAGTCAGAGAATTCACACTTTTCAGACAAACTGTAAAATAACCAAAGAAACTCACACTGACAGAACTCATCTTTGACTCTTGAGGTAAATGTCCATTCATGTGTTTTCCATGTGGTAACGAGGAAAAGGTGGCCGCTCTGGTCAGCTGACTGACTTTGTTCTTCAAATATTTTTTCTGGTGGTAAAAGACGACAATAACTGAACAACCACTGCTTTAATAACCATGTTCATACACACAGAAACATGATAACTTACTTTGTAGTTCACCCCGTTCTGCTCCGCATCTTCATTTTCTTCGTAAAAATACTCCTGAAAAACAAAAGCACTCATTTATATAAAAACACAGCGGCGTGATCGGATATTATGCCATTATTATTATCGTCATAAATCATAGTTTTAAATCACATGTATGACTTTACCTTTGATGATTTACGGTGGGTGGGGAGCGTCCTGCTCTTATCCTCCTTCATGTCATCAGGAAACTTCTCCTACAAAATAAAAGTTGTTGCTGTTACTATAAACACCAACTTGCAAAAACAAAACAGAGACATTGTTTTTTTTTGCTTTGCTCCGTTTACCTTCGACCCTCTTCTTGAAAGTAGGGACAATCTGAACTTTCTGTCTTTTTTCTGTTAAAAGAAAAAAAAAAAAAAAATTATACTTAAAATTTCTACACAGGATGTCAAAGCGCGTCGCTCAGGTCGTACCTTGCCGCCACTCAGATCCTCGACACTTCCGTAATTAGAAGCCGCCTTTTCCTGAGAGAAAGGTGCATTTTTTAGCATCTATTTTCAGCTATAAAAGCAATAAAAGATGCTAACTAGAGAAATAACTTACTTTCATTGATTCTCGTCGCAGTCTGAACGTTCCAGGCTTGTAGAGAAAAGAAAGAAAAACACAATTCAGTGGCTGACAGAACTTTTATGTGGCGTGAAGGAGGTTGGTGAAGTGAAAAGTTAAAGTTAAAGTAAGTTTCTTACTGGTTTGAAATCAGGGTTCAGTTCAGGACTGTCCTCAGGCCAGTCTTCAACACACTTTTCCTGTAGCAGGATTTGAACAAAGCAAACATTCATATTAGACAAATAAAACCATAGATAGAGCACTTTAACTCTTAAAGAGGGCGCTCTCACACAGCCTGTGAGTAATTTTGGGGCTTCTGGGAGATGTAGTCAGAGCATAAAGAGATTATATACGCCACAGAGATCAAAACAGGAAGTGGAGACGATCGAGATTAGAGAGCAAAACAAACAGAATCTGGACAAAAAGTGGTGATTTTGGTGAAAGTGTCCTCTACTCTACCTCTGATAAAACAAGAATGGAACAAGATAAAAACAGACATTTTTTTCATGATGAAATAAAGAGTCTCTTCTTTCATTTGAGCTATTCAGTGTTTTCAGAGTCATAGTACAAAATATTCTGTGGGTCTAGAAATATGAATCAAAATGGGCAAAAACGCTGGAACAAGACACTTTCAGGTTCATAAAACAGCTAAATGAATTAATGATGCGGTAAACAGGTTAATATTGAGACTCTGTTGTTGTTGTTGTTGTCTGTATTATAATTGTCTAACATTTGCGGTTTAGGGATTGATAAATATCTTGATACCGCTCTGAAAAAATCTGAATAATCCAATTTACAATATATAGAGAAGCAGTGTCTAGTAGTGGTTAACGTGTTTATTTCCACTGGAGATATAGCGTTATATTTATAAATGAGCTTTTACTCTTAATAATCAATATGATTTGGGAAATGTCAAGTTTTTAATCATCTAACAGGAAGATTGTGTCACATTTGTAACCCTTTGACTTATAAAGATAAGATATTAGAAGGATTTGGAGTAACTTAAGTGTATTTCAACTTGCACCTTATTTTTGTAAGTATTTTTTTAATCCAGTATAACACTGTAATCAAACATCTGTAAGGAGCTACTGGACCAACAACACAAGTAGTTTATCACTTAATATAGGCTCACCTGTCCGATTAGCAGGACGTCCTCAAAGACGGGAGAGTTCTCAGCCTCCATCGATTTACTTTCCTGTTTGAAACAAGTCCAGAGAAAGATGTGACATTTAAAACAGCATCCTCCAGCAGCTTGTTGCTCAAGTTAATTAAGGCAGCTAATTATGTCTAATTTCAGCAGGATGCCTACCGGAGAGGCTGGGCTGTGGTGAGGAACTGGTTTCGGGAGAGTTCTTACGACTGGTTTAGGAGGAGGTTTTGGTGGAGCTGCTTCAGGTTCAGTCTGAGTCCAGAAGGGGCAAAGAGGTGAATTAACAGTGTGGTGATGGCAGAGGGCTAATAGCATTAGCTACAGTCTTATTTACATACAGGGGTTGCTGGCTTTGGAGGCTTTTCTGGCTTCAGTGGTTTTTCTGGCCTTGGTGGTCTCGTCCGAGGAAGGGGCTTTGGAGGACGTTTGAAGGTCGAAACCTGAGAGTTTGATGATAAAAGAAGATATATAAAAAGGCATATCTGTCTGTCTATCTCTCTATCATAGCTACCTCCCCACCCATCTACCTGTCGATCACAGTGTCTTAACATTAAATACATATTTTATGCCACTTGTTTACATACATGAGTCATTTCCGTTGGAGACTGGTTGGGTGAAACATGACGGTTCCTGGTTCGACTGAAAGGACTCGGAGGAAATACATCATGTTTGGTTCCCTGAGGCGTCGTCAGGGAAGTGTCCTGAGGGACGTCGGAAGACATCATCTGGACGTCCCATTCTGACGGTTTTGCCTTGAGGAGATCCAGCGGCTCTGACGTCACGTCCAACTTCTTTTCTAACGGACTGCTGGGTGACGCTGTTGAGTATCCAAACACATCCCTGCTGTTGGTGTTGGATGGAAGTGGTTTGAAGATGTCATCTTGGAAGGGGTCGTACAACTTTGAGGGTGTGGCGTCGAACGGGTCTTGTAATGTATCCCTCGAGATCGGGCTTGTGAACGGATTGGTTGTGTTCGTGGATGAAGAAGGAACCACATCCTCAAAAGAAAACTTGCTGAGAGGGTCGTCTTTTGCGGACAGATCTTGGGACCAGAAGTGATCGTCCTCTTTGTTCGAGGATTTAAACGGGTCAACAAAAGCACTGGGAGTCTTAGCAAAGGGGTTTAGCTCAGCGTGGAGCGAATCCTTTCCTTTAGCAGCCTGGAAAAGATCGACCCCTTCGTCTTTATACAGGTCAGAGGCGTTTGACTGCAACGGTTTGAAAAAGGTCTGTGCGGGGATTGGCTTAAATAAATCTGCCGAGTCCAGGGTTATGTCATGATAATAGCCATTGGCAGCTGTGTTTTGGCTCGTGAAGAAACCATGCGAAGGGTTCGGGGTTACAGTCTGGAATAGATCCTTTGGAAAGTCGGCTCCATTTTTCACCGTTTCAGGCTGAAGCTCCACAGGCGAACTCTGGTAATCAGGTGGAGGCAAAGTGTTGATATCAAGATTTGCTTTCTCCATGACATGACCTCTGCTGCCAGACTCCTAAAAACACAATGCAAGGTCATTAGAGACGTACACGACAAAGCAAAATGAATGAAATACAGCAGTAATGTTAGTATTTACCAAATAATTTGTATAAAAGGGGTTCGTTCTGGTCATATCCTCACTGACTCCATGCTGATGAAAAGGAAAAGAGGCGTCAGGTTTCACTTGGAGTTTTAAGAGTTAAATAGGCGTCTGAAAACATACCTGAGGATTTAAGTGCAGCATTTCCTGCCCTCCGTTCTGAAAGAAGAAGAGTGACACAGCAGGAAAGTCACATGCACTGAATGTGGGGCTGCAACTTGATTATTTAACCACTGTTAAAGACTGTTTTGTAGATTAATAAAGTAAAAAGAAAAAATAAAGTTGTACATCTAGTACTTCAGTGATATTTTAAATTACATTTTGCACAGGGTGCATATTATGTTTGACGTCTCCACTGAGCTGTTTTTTTTTCTAAATAAAACAAATTATTCAGAAGAAAGAAGCTCCTCATAAAGGTGCAACAAAGCAAAAAAGCAGGATGCAATTTAAAAAAAAATATGTGTTATGCTTTGACTTTAATCTAATAAATCAATTTATTAAGATATTCAGCAATATTATATAAAAACAGAGAAAATGGGAAAAACACAAATCTGGATTTTGTGCCCTGAAAAAATTTAGCAAAATGCAAAATTTACTTTTTGCCCCAAGAACTGCTAGATTAAAAATGACATATCTTCTAAAAAAAATAAATAAAGCCAGACACAAACCAAACATGTTTCCAGCTAATGTGGCTAATGCTGCTTCCAGCATTTCAGACTCAACATGACTCAGCAGAATCACATAACCACAATTCACTAGTATTTAATAGTATGTCTGACATACATGGGTTTTTTTTAATTAATAAATTAAACATGCCGAAGTAGGCACACCATAATAACAGTGCGTCACAAACAAACCCAGAGACTAGGTGTGGTTCTTAAGTCATTCTGAAAATACAACAGGCATTTTGAACGATGTCGTTATGAACACTGGAAAATGATCCATCCCATGCGGTGAGTTTGAGGCATTTTAGCCGAACCTTTAGGTGAGCGCTCTGCAGATGTTGAACCTCACCTGTCTTTTGTGCAGATGCTGGTAGTCTGTCATGTCTGTAGCAGCAGCAGAGAGCTCGCCGAGGAACGAACCATCCTGAGGAGCAAAGGAACACTACGTGAAACGAACAACTATGAGATATTTGTGGAGGGAAGCGTGGGAAGACCCGCATCAAGCTTTTCCTGCTTTCTGATTCGCAGTGATACCAAAGTCATGTGTGACTTGTCAGATATGTAAACACAGCAGCAGAGGCATGTCCACTGTGGCTGTGATGCTTTTAAAGCAAAGACATCATAAAAAAAACCCAATTTTTATTGATTATTTTTCTACTGGATCTGGATTAATTTAGAGTCTCTAAATATCAAACTAAATCTAAATCATACCAAGGCTTATCTGAAAATTTCTGTGTTTTTCCAAAGAGGGAAGTCCTATCAGACTCCTGAGCTATAAATTTTATATATATATACGTGTATATATATATATATATATATATATATATATATATATATATATATATACACATATATATATATACACACACACATATATATATATATACACACACATATATATACATATATACACGTATATGTATACATATACATATTTGTATATATATACACACATATATATATATATATATATACATATATATACACATATACATATATATACACATATATGTATATACATATATATATATTAATTATATTAATTAATCACATTAATGTCTGGAGCAGTAAATGTGATATAAATATTTTTATTTAAATTAAAAAGAAAATAAATTATATTATGTATATATATACACACACACACACATATATACACATACATATCACATTCACTGCCTAGAGCTGTAACTGTGATATATATATATATATATATAAATATATATATATATATATATATATATATATATATATACACATCTTTAATTAAATGAATAAAGAAAATAAATTATAAAATAAAATAAATAAAATAAAACTTTCTACAAATTCTAATTCCTTCCCTTACATTTGGATGTCCATGTTTTGTTATTTTAGCATGCTACGCTGCAAAATAGTGTCAGTAAAAATATGTTAAAATGAAATAAAACAATAAAAATAAAACAACCTAGCTGCAGTACATTACTGAAAACCTCTGACCTGTTTGTTTTGAGACCCATTCAAAAACGATCCACTGGAGTCGGAGGTTGATGCAACGAGAGTCTGAGAACAAAAAACAAATCATAAAATATTAATTCTCTGGATGGCACAGAGGGAAGAAGTCATATCTCTCCCTGAGTGTATTTGGGTGTGTTTGAGGTGTAAAAACAAGCTGTATGAGTCATTCTGTCCTGTGTGCAGCCACTCACCTGGTACTGATTATGGAAAGGGCTTTGGGAGACTTTCTTTAGCATATTTTGTAGTGTCACAACACTCTGAAAGACATATAAAAATCTACATTCTTCATGTTGTAGCATAGGAAAAAGCAGTATCAAATATACTTTACACTGATGACACACAGCTACGGCTGGATACCTGAAATACCAACGAGGTTAGCTGGATATAATGCTAAAAAGGTCAAACTGAGATCTAATCCTAGTGTGAAGCTGTGTTTCTGTTGCATTAGTGGATTGGTCTATTAATGTCAGAATATGGTTAAAATTTTCAGTCAGTGTTTCACAAAAAAAAACAAGTTAACGTCCTCAAATGTCCTGTTTTGTCCATAAGTCACAGATATACTGTCATAGAGGAGAAGAAATGCAAAAAAGGGAAAATATTCATATTTAAGTCTTATATAAATACTCAAAGAGGTTAAAGGATTATTAAAATAGTTGTAGATTAATTCAATAGATGACAACTACTTGATTTACTGTTGTCTTGCTGCCTAATGCTGCAGAAAAATCACCTGTCCTTATAATAAAATACAGCATAATACTTTGGTTGTATGTGTACTTGTACTTATTATTCTGCTGTATGTGTGCACTTTTGACGCTTTTCAGTGAAATCAAATGTTAAACTCCTGCACTGTGTTTCTGTTAGGAGACATTTCGTGAGGTGTAGTCTGCTAGGAAAGAGCAGAAAAACACTTTGGTGAAGTCCTGGCAGTACCAGGACATTTCAGAGCAGCTCACTTCATGCCAGTATGAGTTTGTCTCTTTCACCTGAACTCATTTAATTTGACCTATTTGAGGATAACATGGAGGAAGAGGGTTGCAGTGTTATTGTATCATATTTAAGCATCAAACCCTCTAAACCAAAATGAAAATCATATATTTTCCCCCACTACAGATCCAGTTTAAAAGCACTCACAGGTCGTCTTTCTGCAGATGTAGCTGCTGCTGCACTGTCTTCCACCTCATTCTCCTAATAAACATTAAATTCATAAAGTAAATAAAAAGACAAACCATTTCAAATTTTCTAAAAATTAGCACGCATCTATCCCACGTTATTCACTCGACTTTTAACTTGAAAAACCAGACCTACCGTGCTGGTATCGCCCTTCATGATCAATAAAGTCTGGTAGGAATTAAAAACAGATTATTTCAGGATGATAACTCTTCTCTTCTGCATTAAAACGCGTCGCTGTGACAGGTTGACAAGGATTGCGCTGATAATAACTCGCTGCACCTTGACTCACCTGTGTCAAAGTGTCTACACATCCGGATTCAGACGTTTCAAAATAAAAGCCACATGCTTTACCTGCTCGAGCTCAGTCTCGATCCGGCCATACAGGATTTTATGTTTATGTTCATGTATATATATTTTATGAAAAATGCTAAATAAGTATTACTGTATGCAATCAGTACTTCTTTTAATTTATTTTGAAAATGTATTAGATGCCAATGCAAAATGCAAAATAATTTTAATTGCTGCATAAAATCAATGTTTTTTTTTGTATTTTTTCTTTAATGCCAATAAAAAAGATAAATAATTATTGCTGCATGCAATCAGAATTTGTTCTGTGTTTATTAAAATATATTTGGTTCCAATGAGAAATACAAAAAAATATTGTTGCATACAATTAACATTTTTTTGTCAGTGCTATATAAAATGATTATTACTGCATACTGCATCACTGTTTTTCTTATTATTAAATAGAAATAAAAACATTGCAAAATAGGTATTGCTGCATGTAATCAGAATTTCTTATTTATTTATTCGTATTTATTAAAATGTATTGAGTTCTGATAAAATAAAAAAAACATTGCTGCATACATTTCTCAATTAAATCATTTATAATTTTAGATCTACTCTTAAAACACTCTAATCAATTTAAAAGAATCATTATTATGAAGGACAATTCCCTCTACTTCCGGTCTCTTTCTGGCTCTATACAACAACCTTTCCATCTTGTGTCTCCATCTCAATGCAAACCGACCGGTCGTGCTCGCTCAGCTCAACCGGGCGGTGTGGTCGGTGCTGAAACTCTGCACAGTGATTTACCAACAGCTTCTACAGCGTGTGAATATGTTATATTAAAATTAAACACATTTTATCATTTAATCATCTCCAGCAATTCAACAGATTTTCACAAATCTTCTTTGTCATCAGCTTGGCCCAGGACTGTCTGCAACCTGCAGGAATAAACACAATAAATCAATAATTCCATCAGCTGAGCTTAGATTTTTTGTTTCATATTATTAAAACAAAAACGTGGGGATACAATCAGACAATGTAAACACAACCTAAAATTAATACCCTGAACAACAAAAGGGGAAAACTTCTGAGTTTAGGTTTGTCCTGAGGACACCAGAGGTGCAGCCTCACGGTGGATCTGATCATTCCATAACAAATTTACCTTCTACTGCAGGGATGAAGGTCAATCAGAGATATAATGAACCAAAAACATCCCCTCATGTCTTTGAAATGATGGCTGAGGAGAAACCCTGGGACCAAAGACATACAGCTGTTGGCTTCAGTAGGTCTGTAGACAGTGCTGTAATAGTATTTGTCCAACAGATGGCACAAACTTTACACAGTGAGAATGATCTTCTGCTATGTTAAATATATACTGTATATATTACTGTTACAATACACCTACCCACTGGTAGCACAAATTCAATTCAAGATTCAAACTCTGTCTGAATTCATAAGGATGATGTAAAAACACAGTTAATTCAGGAGCACTTTTACTCTAGTTTAGGACTGTTCATAAAATGTTGTACACACTAATTTAATATCATACTTATTCTATTTTAATACTAAAGAAATAATAAAATTACAAAAATAAAATGTATACTATGTAAAAAAAATACATAAAACCAGGCTGAATCAAAATTTATTTTAAATATTTTACTGGATTGTTTGAGCAGAAAACAAGTGTCAAAGGTCACTTGAACACACTTTGATACTCTAACAAGAAGTCATGTGATGATCAAGAAGGTGAAAGAAAAACCACTGGTACGTTGACGATGCCAAGAAAAATGCCAAAACATGGCGTGACGTTTACCAGCCTCAACAATTCTTTTAGATTGATTATTTTACCCCCAAAACTTAAATATGTAATATGTACAAGCATATTTTATACAGTTAAAGTCAAAATATGCAAGAATATCACAAAAATAAAGGGAATAAACAATAAATAATAATAATAAATAATCCCTCTTAATCATCACATGTATGACACATATGTTTGCCACAGCTGCCCGAAACAGTTTTATTGACTGCCAGAATATTTTTTGTTCCCCTGTATGTGTAAACTCTTCAATCAGTCTTTAAGTTTTTGTACAAAAAAGCAGAAAAAAATATTATTGTTATTTTTGATTGCGATGAAAAGAATGGTAATTTACTATCATTCCTCAAGAGAAAATATGTTCGTTATTCTTGATTAATTTCTGACTTGTGACTCAAATTTGGGTCAAAAAAGGTGAATTCAGTTTACATTCCTCACCCCTGTTCAAAATGTTGAAGAGTAGGGAACTCAGTGAGAAAGTAAGAGTGTGAATTAAAGCTCTGAAATGATGCTGGATGGTCTTTCGGACAAATAGGGCAAGACATACAGTGTTCTCACAGTGTTGTCCTTGGACTTGATTGCAGAGACTGGTATTTACAAAAGGCAGCAAGGACGAGGCTGAAAATGAAAGCTGACTGAAGCAGATGTCAGGCACATCAAGGTTTTAAGTACTGGAGACACTGCTGATCTTCAGGCAGAGATGAAGGTTTACCACAACATCATGGTGCAACACAGAGTCCCTTCTGTATTGAACCTGATCAGTTGAGGGTTCATAAACTGAGAAGATACCTGAACCCAATCATACTGCAAAGGTGTGCAGAGACTATCTGGAGTACTGGAACTGATGGACTGATAACTGATAATCCTATTTAACAGATCTGGGATTTGTTGAAATAAAAAGTAGATTGCACAAAAGTTTTATCCAAAGCAAATCTCTGGGAACAGATAGAAACTATTTGGAACTCAATAACAAATGCTCTGGAGGTGACCAGGTGTCAAAGGTCACCTGGACACACCTTGATACTTGATACACACCAAGAATCCATGTGATGTCAAGAAAGCGAAAGAAAAACCATCTGTGGATTTAGGGGAATTCAACAAAGATGCCAAAACATGGTGTGCCATTAACCAAACAACCTTTCACACGCAAGCATTTTTATTTATGGTCATCATGTGTACTGGTCACATCCTACAAAGTAAATAAAGTGAAAGTTTTTTTTAGACTGCAAAGCTTTGACTCAACAATTCTTTTCGGGTGATTATTTTACTCCCAAAACTTACATATGCAATATGTATATGCATATTTTATGCAGTTTAAGTCAAAACATACAAGAATTCCACAAAAATGTACTGAAAATAATCCCTCTCAACCATCACATGTATGACACCTGACTCCAATTACACTGCAAAGCTGTGCAGAGTATCATATCTAAAGTACTGGAACTGATGGACTGGCCAAGTCAAAGTCCAGACTTGAATGATTTAAAAGGAAGAAGAGACCATGCACGGGTTGCAGATGATCTTAGGAGTCTTAAAGAAACACGTCGTGTAAACAGGTGAGCATCAGACTACTACCACATTAAGAAATTGAGCTACTGTTTCTACAATTTAGATTATTTTTTTTTCAGTTTTCACTGTGCTGTCCAGATTTTTGGTTGACCACAACATGGCTGACTCTGACACGGACAGCAGCATTGAAGAACTGGATCACATCTTCAGGACTTCACTCCTCGCTCACAGTTTGTTGTCTCCAGAGGAACTTCTGAACAAGGTGCAAGGACTGGTTACAAATATCAACTGGAGCCCGGAGGATGCCACAAACTTGTTCAAAGCTCTTCTGCAGAGATTTGAGTCCACAACAACAAATGACAGATCACATCTCCTCTTATGGATAATGAAAGTGTTGCACTGCATAGAGATGAATTACATCACTCCCAGTTGGAAGAAGGGAAAGACAGGTAAGACGCTTATTGAGTTGGTCCAAGACAAGACTGTAACAGATGAAGACCTCAAGAAATGTTTAGACTGTGACACAGAAAAGCAACTGGAGGAAATTCTTCAGGAAATCCGTGAACAAGAGTTAAACCAAATCGATGAAAAGCTTTTAAAGGAAGTGAAAGACATTGTGTCATCGGTTGTTGAAGATCTCACTTCACACAGTGACGGATCACAGCAGAGTGGCCAGAAAAAAGACTTGCTGAAGCTCTGTAAGACAGTGTACAAGACTAAGAAGTTCACACCAAGGCTGACACAGATGGTGAGCTGGTGCATTATGGTTCTTTCTAAAACAGGGCGGTTTATTCAGGTTGGAACAGGGGAGGGAAAGTCATGTATCATAGCCATGTTTGCGGCTTTTCGAGCTATGAAGGGAGATCAAGTAGACATCTTCACTAGCTCATCAGTTCTTGCAGAGAGAGATTTGAAGGACTGGCGAGACTTTTATAAAGTTTTGAAAATCACTGTAGACTGCAACACCAACAAACAAGACAATGCAAAGTTAAAAGAGTGCTATAACTGTCAGGTTGTTTATGGGACTGCAGATGAGTTTGCTGGACACTGGCTGATCCAGCGTTGTGAAAGAATGGATATATTTGGGAAAAGGGAATTCAAGTGTGCAATTGTAGATGAAGTGGATTCCTTGATGTTGGATAAGGGCCATCACGTTGTCTATATAAGTAGGGATATACCTGCTATGCAACATCTCAATCCACTCTTGGCTTTAATATGGGCCACTGCTAATCAATACAGACAGGTTGGTGAGACAGTTGTGGGGCGAAAGTACACCTTCTATAAAGTTGTGCTTGAAAAAATAACAAAAGTCAAAGATATCGATGAGTTCACCATCCTTCAAATAGCTGAGGACACAGGACTACTCGAGAAAGGTTCAGTTGAGGACCTTCGGAAGAACCCAAGTCTTTTAACACAAAAAACTGCAAATGTTTCTGTTAACCAGTTGGAGAAGTTCTTTAAGGTGGTAGAGAAGAAATTCCCATCTTGCCAATTTGTTCTGCATTACATGAGTAATGATGAAGCAATACAGGAAGTGAAAGAGCAACCACAACAAGAAGCAGCTGAACGACTAAGAGTGCCGCTGCTTTTACTCAATGGAGGCTTCTGTCAGTACATGTATTCAGATGCAGAGAGTGTCCTGAGGGCTGCAGAAGCAGAAATAAAACAAGCTCTGCTTTTTACACCTTGTGACCTCAACAAAGATGGAAAAACCTGCAACGTCCCTGGCTTCCTTACAGATCTGGTCAATTCCAAACTGAGAGTTTGGATTGAAAATGCACTCAAAGCTCGAATTATGAAGAGGGATCATGAATACGTCTTTGAAAGACATGGCATAGTTCCTGTCGACTACAGCACCACAGGTGTTGTTGAAAACTTCAGGACATTGACAGATGGGTTACAGCAATTTCTTGAAATGAAGCATGAGTCCAAGCTGAGTGACATGACAGCCATCACAAACTATATGTCCAATGTTGGCTTGTTTCTGAAGTATGGACATCAGATCTTTGGAGTCTCTGGGACACTTGGCCGGCAAGCAGAGATTGAGACTCTGCAGAAAATCTATAAAGGTGTCAAGACATGTCAGATACCTTTATTTAAGCGCAGAAAGCTGTTCGAGGTTGAAGGTGCGATCATAGGCGATGAGGATGAATGGATTGAGAAAATCTGTGATGTTGTCACTGCACAAACAAGCCATACTCCATACAGGGGTCAAAGAGCTGTGTTGGTCATCTGTGAGACCATCCATCGAGCCAAGGATCTGTACCATGCTCTAGGATATAGGGTCCAGAACAAAAAGCTTTACATAAGCAACAACATGGACAACACTAAAATCTTTGAAAAGATTCAGGCTGGAGACGTCATCATAGCAACAAACCTTGCAGGTCGTGGGACGGACCTTCAGGTTTCTGACCAGGTGAAGACAGCTGGAGGTTTGTTTGTTGTGCAGACCTTCTTGCCTGAAAATGCTCGGGTGGAGGCGCAGGCATTTGGACGCACTGCTAGACAAGGATCTCCTGGGTCTGGTCAGCTCATTGTCTGCTGCAGCCATTTGCAAGAACCACTCAAACTGCTGGCTTTAATGGGCCAACGTCAGTCTTTGTTACAGCTTATGATTAACTTCCTGCCACATCTTTTTGTGATGCACCTTAGGTTCTATCAAAAAAGATACAGCCGTGAGGCATCCAACGCTATGTCTTCAACACTGCTTCACATTTTGACTGGAAACACCGACTCTGGTATAAACAGAGTTAAAGAGATAAGAGATGACTTGGTGGCTCAACAACTGGCTAACTACTTGGGGTGTGACATCCCAAACATAAAGAAGAAGGAGGAGCTATTCAGTCAGTATCTGGACACACTACACGATGTGTACAAAAGCAGTAACAACAAGCCAGCAGATTCAGATTTGTCTGCACTGAGTGAATTCTGGGGTATGTGGCTGCTCATTCATTTCAATGAGAACGATTCTATCATGGACTTAAAGAGAAAACTAACTGAAGACCTGAAAACAGCCAGGCAAAAAGTCAAACTGAAAGAATCGCCTTTGTCAAACCTGCACCACTACACCACATTTGGCAATGATCTGCGCAAAAGAGGAGATCTTGCAGGGAGTATTGAGATGTACACAAAAGCCATCCAGGAGGACCACTGCTGGGCAGCGATTGCATATTACAATCGTGCTTTAACATCTTTAACCCAGCAAGACAGGCATCAGGATCCAAGCTGCATCCATCACGCCTTGGAGGATTTGCAAAACGCACTAAAGTCTGTTGAGTTCTACCTTGAACAAATCGAGGTCATTCGTACATACACTACACAGGTCAGCGACCACTGTGGTGATCCAGTCACCCGATTCGGCAGGCACATGACAACCAGACAGGAAGTGTTGCTGTGTTTCAAAGAAAACATTAACAAGGCCATACAGAAGGTAGAGAGGGCAAGGGGCTTGGGTAGCAATATAAAAGTGGAGAAGAGTTTAGTCCACTTCCTGGTTCCAGTAGTCTATTATCTGCCCATAGCGGCTCTTTCATCTCAATCTCTGGCCATAATCCAATCCAGAGATCCTTTGGAGTTTCTTCGGCTCATCAGTGACCCCTTCTTTGACATTCTCAGTGAGGTCACGTGTCTTAAATCTCTGGGCCTGACTCATGTCTATACCTTAGACACACTGTTCTCTCTGGGTGGCTTTTTCTCAAGGCTTTTCCGCTAGGAAATCTTATCAGCCGCAAACTTTCAGGAACTAAGAAAAAAAGTTTAGTTCCAGCTTGATGTGGGGATTCAAATTATTTCTTTTTTGGCAATTTTTTAAGAAATTCCTCGTCCTTGAAGCAGAAACAAAGTCAAACGAAAGATTTTTATGATATTGACCAATGCAGGTTCCTTATCCATTTATACAGTACAAACAATATGCTATATTTTTTATTAATTGTTGTCATTATTGTCAGTCCAACTGAACAAATGTCAATCAATGGTCTGATATTTGTACTTTTTCTCAATGTTGTTGTATCTCTTTCCTATATATTATTTGATCTATACAAGATGCATTTCTTTGCTGCTCTGTTTTCTATCTATTCAAAAGTCAATGATAAACACTGCACTGTTGTATTTTTTTATATTTTACATTTTGAAACATACACCTTAATATACAACTTCTTTTAACAAGTTTGAAGATTTAATTGTTTTTATTCACTGATGGATTATATTATTGGAGAAGTATAAATATTACATTTATTAGTACAGTTTAAAGTCATTTTGATTCTGTATAAAACAAATCAAGTTATCACTTATCACCTAACAAATAATTTCACAGTATTTCTTGTGTAATGAAACTTTTGGGACTGAGTTCTAATCAGCTCAATACTGCTGTTATGGGGTTTAATGAAGTTTGCCTGCACTGGAGACTGGAATCATGTTATTGTATTTTGTGAGATGTATACTACCAGAATTATAGTATTATGAAATAATTAGTTATGGTTAGATTGTGTTATGTGAGTAATAATAATAATAATAATAGTAATAATAATAATTCATTGTATTTTTAAGCACTTTTCATATTATAGTCAAGCACATTTTAAAACAGACACATGTAGAACAAGAAAAACATAGAGGCAGATATAAATGATGAAATATTGACACACAAACATGTATTTACACTGTTGTTGCTGTTAGCTCACTGCTACAGCTCTGCCAACATGAGGATGCTACAGCCTGCTGTAAACCCACATTTTAACATTTTTGTTGTCTGTTTGGGTTCATAAATTACAGGATTTACAAAATCTGCACTAAATAAAAGTTTGTGGATGAAACCGTGGCATTTATTTTTGTCATGTTATTCTGTTAGAGTAGTGGAAAGAAGTTAGCTAACTAGCTGCTGTAGCTTCAAGCTAAGCTAGCACCATAGAGGTCTTCTTGTACTTACCAAGCTAGCTCGTCTCAAGAGGTGAGGCCTAAGGACGAGATAGCTGCTAACATCAGAGGGACGCCACATTAGCTCGAATAAACGCTGTCTTTATTAAAGGAACGTCTCTTATCCTTGTCATCCATTTCCCGTTAGAAATTAATACTTTAACGATGCTCTTTATTGTTTGTTGTATGTCTTCAACACTCACATTTTGACAGGAAACACCGACTCGGGCATAAACAGAGTTAAAGAGATGACTTGGTGTTTTATATTATATACAGAGAAATGATAAATCAAAGACTTGAATCTTGCTTTCTTCCCATCAATCCTCCTCGAAAATGACAAGACAAAAGACAGGATATTTCTCTTAAGCATTTATTAATATTTAAGTTTGCTTTTTTTAAAGGATGTTCATTGTGTTACACAGAAAAATTAGCCACACAGGTAAAATTGATTGTATTCTCTTTACCTTTAATCTTTTTTTTAATATATTGTTAATTATATTATTCTCCCTTATTAGCGCTAATGCTAAAAAAGTTACACGAGAACTACCACACGGTTAAATAACTTGTGAGCACATCGGGACAGTGAACTAACACTTCACAGAGATAAAAACAAAGGAAAATAAAATCCTGGGACATAGAGGGGAAAGAAAAATATGATTGAGGTAAAAAAAGAAGACAAAGACAAGACAAAGAAGACAAAATGGACAAAGCTTTTATAATCATACAGCTCTGCTCAGCTCTCCACAAATAAGTACCGCTCCCTCTGCTTATTTGGCTATTTCATTTTCTCACTTCCTCCTGTTATCCGTTATTTGGTAGATGCTCCCATCCCTGATTGCTTCAGGTCTAATTTAAGTCTGGGAGGAGCATTTACATTCTACACTTAAAGCGCTCTGGACGACAAAATCCTGGTTTGACGACAAACGTTGCATTGCAGCCCGTATCACAAACATCTAAAGACTGTCACCACCATCAGTTACACCTGAAGTCTGTTCAAAGCTCATATCTGAGGCCTTCCACTGACTTTCTTTCATCATCTTTACTTCATCAAAAACATTTGGGACAGGAGCGTTAAAGGTGAAAGAAACAGGTAACAAATGCACACAATTGGGCCCTTTTAAATGTACTCTCAGTCCAATGGCTACATGTTGTAGGGCAGTGGTAAGCTTTGTATTGAATTCAGAACAAGTGGGCACACGATTTGACTATTATTGGGTCATTAAATGTACCTTATCAGTCATTATAAGCCTCATATATGTGGACCAATAGGAGCCTGAAATACACACTGATTTCACATTTTCCTTATTGCTTCCCTCATTATTACTATGGTTATTATTATTATTGTTACTACTATTATTATTATTATTATTATAATTATTACTTACTACTAGAGGATGCTGTCGTCTTGTTTTATTCCATCTTTCAGTGAATGCTCACACATATCAGCGATAAAACCTACTAGTAGGTGTAGCAGGCCCCTACTGACCCACATCTATGAGACTGATAACCACCATTTAATGACCTGATAACAGTCTAACCAGATGGAGTGGGATTTTTGTAATTTAGGCTCTTAGTTTTGGCAGTAAGAATAGCTGCAATTCCAGATTGGTTAGTTTCAAGGTTGGCTGGTCATTTTTCCACTTTCAAAAGGCTAAATATTTTGACCACTTAGGCCTGACCCTGTACCGAAAAGTTCAGCCCACAGTGGCAATATTTATTTTGAGTGTGTTGGCAGTGAAGGGGCTGGTACATTGTCAATGATAAGTCACATGGGGATTTGTTGGTCTCAAATCTAAACTACTAAACTTTTTCCATAGGACCATGACCTACTTTGCTGCATTAATTGTGCTTTCAGGATACAAGCCCTTGCTCACATTCACTTCCTCAGACACACACACACACACACTGTGACAATCACAACACAATCCACTTGACCCATTTTGCTGGAATAAAGCCGCTTGCTGCTTGTCGAGGGGAGCTTCATTTCACCTCACGTCGCACAGAAAACTCAAGTATATGCTAGCTGGGTTTGTCAGGAGGTATCCGCTCACGGGCAAGGCTAATAGATAGATTACAACCCAGGTGATGAACACAGTGATCCCTTCTGGCCATGCCACAGCACTGCAATGCAATGTCCACGCTAACGTGCTACTAGCGCAAACTGTGGAGTCGTACGCAAGCGTGGACGTTTGGACAAGCAGTGCTGGATAGCCAGCTATATTGGAAGCACTATTTGGTGTGCGACTAGCGGTAAAGAAAGCTAACGCCCTCGGTCTCATCTATGTTTATGTCCAAGTTTGCTAAAACAAGTAGACCCAAGCAGAATATAAAAGAAAAACATTGTCCAGTCAATATTCACATGCAATCCCCCCAACTTTTTCAAATCCAATGGGAAAACAAACCACCTGTAGACGGGGCGAATGGAAGACATGAACAACTTGGCGACACTGAGGAGGAAGTAGTGACTATAACGGCTCTCGCTGGCTGTTACCACACAACGGGTCAAGCGATCAACAGCTTCAGCCTCACGCCGAGACCGGTTACAAATGAGAAAACCAGATTAAAAGAAATTAAAATACCGCAATAAAAACTAGCTTAAAAAGTCGTAGACACACAGTTATAAGTATCTCTGCTCTATGTTTTTTTTAATCTACGTCATTGCGTAATAAAGAGAAAAGTGTTACTGTTTTTTTTTTCTATTACATCATCATCATCATTAGCTTCAATATCAACATAATCATCAGCATCAACATTTTCAGAGTTATTACTATTGGTTAATGCGAGGTGTGTGCTCTCTATAGACCTCCTCATCTAAATTAAAGGGCTCTATTGGCTGACAGAAGCTCCAATAGAGGGAGGGAGAGATCTTCCCCACCTATTAATCTCTTCTTGTCTATACATTATATTCATTGTAGACCAGCCCAGTCCACTTTGTTTGCAGCAGGAAGGGGGACAATGTGGTTTCCTCCTCTGAAACCCCTCTATATTTCACTTCTTCCCTCCCTCTCCCTGTCTCTAGTCATACTCTGCTCTTGTGGGGAATGATGGGAGTTGCTTAGTGACATAATAAGTAACCCGTTCGCCTTGTTTCTACGTTATCGTCGCGCTTCATCTTTCCCTTCCTCTCGTTCTCTCTCTCTCCTTCTTTCACGCTATCATATTTATTTCTTCTTCAGCAGGACACCTCCATCGTTTGGGAGGGGCTCGGCGGCATCTGGCCGCCCTGCGAGCCCTGCGACAGGGTGCGGGAGCGAGAGCGAGAGCCGTCCATGGAGTAGGACGAGGAGAGGGAGGTGGTGCGAGAGCGGGACAGGCGGGTCATGCAAGACGAAGCCACTGTAGGAAGAGATGGAGAGAAAGGTTAGCCGTTCCATTAGACATCATTGGAGACACTGCACCACTACTACTACTACTACTACTACAACAACAAAGTAGGGCTGTGAAACAAAATATATTTAAAAAAAAAAAAAAATTAATCAAAAGAATTTCTATAGTTAATCGTGATTAATCACATTTTTTTTATTGTATGTTTAAGTTAATATTATTTTGCATTTCAGTTTGTGGTTATTAACATTTTATTTTCTTAATGGCAGATTAATTACTTAATTAACTAATATTATTCTGTTACTTAATTTAAGATTCTATTATTTTGCATTTTTTTTAAAGATCATGCTCTCAATCTTCTCTGAAAACTCACCTCTTTATTATTATTTATTATTTATTATAAATAAACACACGAATCATAGGCACTGTAGTTTTTCTTTTTTAAACTTTTACTGATCTTATTTTACTGTTTTAATATTACTGTTGTTATTGTAATATATTTATTAACTTGCTTCATTTGTTTTATGCATCCTGTGTGCAGCACTTTGATCGCCTGCTGTCATCTTAAATGTGCTCTAAAAATAAATTTTGACTTGACTAACAATAGAAATCACTTATCACCAGTGTATCTTGGTTGGAAATCAAATAAATTTGGAGAAAGATACTTTATGAACTTGACGTTTACATTTACTTCAAATCCAAGGAGTAACTGCAACAATATGGTGCTTACTCCTGTAAAATATACTGTTTTTGGAAGGATGACACTACCCCACATTGACAAATGTGGGGTAGTACAAAGCATTATAATAAAGTGCATAACAAACAAAAAGTACTGCATGGCTCCATTGTATTCAAGGTCTGTGTCGACTTGCTCACAAACTTGAAGTAATTCTGTGGTATTTTAATTCAGTTTACAAAACGTGCATATTCACCACAAAACTGTCTGGGAGTTTTTCAAAATAAAATGAACCACTCAGAAGCAAATCACTGTCTTCACTATGACTGCAGCAGAAAGCAGGAAGCTTCTGGTAAATGCGCGTCAAAACGACAAAATAGCAGCACATAATCAAACTTCGACTTTATCTTATCGTGATTAAAACGTTGACGGCAATGCACAACTGATGTTATTCTACATTTCTCTGAAGAAAAGAAGTAAGAAATGAGGGAACTTACTGTAGCCCATTCCCTGGATGAAATACTTGAACGCCTCTGTCAGTTTAGCAGGCTGCAAATACACAGAGAGGAAATGTTTCTGTCAGTATAATCACTAATTATTATCCAGACCAGGTCATAATAAGTGACATTTATCGCCCCTGTGTGGAGGCCAAGGGTAACAGCTTAAATTTAAAACCCAGAAGAGTGTTTGTCTGTGGAATTTGAAGGTGGAAATATTACTTCAATAGCAGGTTGCTTACATTAAGACGATTAATTTGTATAATAAAATATGTTACTGATAAATTAATATGTAAATATATACATGAGGCACCATCTTAACAAACGTGCAGAACTGAAACCTGAACATTGGATGAAGCCAGGCTATAAATTATTGTGAAATTCTGCTGACATATTTGAGTTCAAGGTTTCAACAGATGGAAATAAACCTTTTATCACTCCATGAAACAGAAAACACTGCCAGCAACCATAAAACGATTTTGTGGTCATGTTTTTAGTAATGAATATTGTATAAATCAGGCCACGAGTGACAGCTCAATAAAACCTTCAGAATTAAACTGGGAAGTTGTGTGAAGTAAAAAATAAGCAGAAATAATAAAACAACCTTCAGCCTTAAAACATACTACAGGTGAATATAGAAAAAAAAAAAAAAAAAAAACAATAAATATGGCAATGAAACTTTTCCAGTTGATGACGTACTTGAACATGCAGATGAGGCATTACGTAATGCTGATTTTCGGTGAATTTAGAACTCTACAAGCATGCTACAGGTGTCATGAAGAGGCTGTTCGTTGTTACCTGAGTCAGCTGAGGGAGACCACCAGCGTCAGCCATCTGAGGAAGAGGAGACGCGAAATGAAGGAACATAATGTATAAAGAAATAAGACAAAAAAAAAAAAAAGATAGACTTGTGGGTTAGTCACCTTGAGGAATGAAGTTGTGGTTGGGTCCATTTTGCTGTTGCACTCCACCTAGTGGCCACAGAAGGAAACACAACAAATACAAGAAGTCAAGTCAGGATGGTTATCTTTGTTTTGATACTGGCTCCAGAATGACACTTTTTTTGATACCTCAACAACAAGTTAATTTTTGTGTAATTTGGGCTTTAATCATGGTCATCATCGATATTAATTTATTATTATTTTATGATTTCAACTCAGTAGGATATTTTAGTGTAATTTGGGCTTTATTCATGTCCATAAGTAATATTAATTTTACAATGATTATTATCATTATTATTTTATGATTTCAACTTAATATTTTTTATCATGGTAGACATACTAGACAATGGTCTGATGATGATCAACAAATACCAGCAGTTCCTCTTTAGGACCCTGGGGAGTGAGAGTTTGCCTTACGGTGTGTTCACGGGAACTCGGAAGTTGGAGCTTTAATCGACATAAACTCAAAGTTTAGTGCTCCCAGCTCTTCTAGTTTTACAGACGTACAACAAAACATGTAGCTGCTGTTTACTGTATGTCAGTAGCAGATAGCATGAATTCTACGTCTGGTTGATGAGATTAATCTGACTTTCCGAGGTGGAGATCTGACTTCATGGGAGGTTCTGATATAAATTCTGACTTGGAGCTTAAAAATTCTGACATTCATGTACAACTTGAACGCACCATGAGTCTAAACACAAACGCTGGGCTCCCAATGATGCTGCAGTGACATTTATCCCCTGTGTTAGTGGGTTTACCAGTGTTTTTTGTCTCCTTATGCTGGAAAGTTAGGGGACGGATCAGTGTCACTATGAATCTGAAGGGGACACGTCCCCCCATCCATAGAGACATCTGAGAGCATGTCTCACAGACATTTGGATTTTGGCATTGAAAAATGATTCATATTTGATACCTGATAGGATCTGAGCTTTTGGGTCTAAAGTATCAAAGTATTCAGTACCCAGCTATATATTTAAGACTTAAAAAGACAGAAAATACATACAGCAGCGTCCTCATATGGAGCCTGATCGCCCACCACCAACATTACTGGACACCTGAAGTTGACAGAAACACAGATTAGAAGGGTGGCATTTAAGATTTGAGGTTTATATTTAGAAAAACAATCAAGAAATAACGTATGAAAAGGAAAGTTTGGAGCGAGATTTACTTGAAGGTGCTGTTGCGGTCGATGTTCAAGTCTCTGCGACTGGAGGGAAACAAAAAGAGAACATGGTGATGTTGAATATTTAGCATCTTTGTGTTTATGTAATGACATCTGTCGGTGTGTTTACTTGTTGTAAGTCTTCCAAAAGAGCTCTATGTTGAACAGATTAGACGCTTTGGAGATGCGCTCTCTGTGAGACTGCACTAGATCTGTGTTCGACGACAGCTCCTCCTGCAAAATAATGAGACTCTTTGTTTTCGACCGGAAACACTGATGGAAAATAAGTGGAAGCATTATTGTACCTGACTGAAGAGGTGGGACAAGATCTGCTCTGTGAGGGAGGACGTCACAGAGCTGAGCTAGAGAGGGAGAGGAAGGGAAATCAATAGGAGCGTTCATCACTCTCTAAATTTAATACCATAAACAACAGCATGATCAATACAACACTGGGACGCAGACCAGGCACGCAGTCACATAATTTCATATCCTCAGCTAAAATTAAAATGATGGAGAGGTCGCATTAGGTCTAACTAGGTTAAAATACCACGTTTCTGTGCACTGAAAGAAAAAGTACCTTCTGAGCAGCCCAGTCGATCCATCCCCGGGCGTTAGTGTCGATGTTGACCAGAACCAGACCTTCCACTGAGTCTGGGTTTACAAGCTGATGACAGAGAGGAAGCAGCAGACAAGATGGTGAGACGACAGCAAAAAACACCACAAAAATGTTTTCAAATTTACAAAAAAAAAAATAAAATATATATATATATATATATATATATATATATATATATAGACAGAAACGTTCATGAATATCTCTAAAATCAGTCCTCCATACAAAACATTCATTAAAGCAGTACACTGTTTTAAAGCCTACCCACTGAGAGATTTTGCTGATTTTTTATTAGTAATTTGATTTTTAATCTTTTTTTTTGTTACATTAAATTTGACTGTGCCTGCTCTTCACCAACAAACTATCACTTAAAATGTTTCAAAATGACCCCAAAGAAACAAACAAAAAAAAATAAAAATTACAAAGCGACTAAAACAGCTGAAAAAGAGACAAAAAGAAACTACAAAATGGCCACAAAGAGAAACAAAGTCACTACAAAGTACAAAGAAAGAAAAAAAAAACACTATAGAGAGATTCAAATATTGTTGTAGTTTCAACTAAAAATAAACCAATAATACCAGAAAAGACAAAATAAACATTACATAATTTAGGGAAAATTTAAACTAAATTTAAACAATGTTATTTGGTTCAAAAAAAAAAAAAATGAACAAAAAATAATTTCTGATTCTTTTTTTTTGGTAGAACTAAAAAAAAGCAGAAAGCATAAATCCTAAATATAACTCCCGCCGTGCTTCGTTGCTGCTTGGCGATCAGAACAAGGTATAATTAGCTGCTGTCAGAAGACCAGAGCTGAGAATAAAAGACGACACTCACTGCGAACTTGGAGAGGATGTACGCTCCCACTCCCACACCCACTCCGATTACAGTACGGAAGCTGACGGACGACAGAACAAGTTAATAACACATAATACAATATATGCATTCACACATAAACAGGACATTTCTATCATATCTGCGCATGCAAAAATGGGGAAAATTGTGCTCCTGTTTACGTCAAAATAACTCACTTGAAAAACTGCAGCACAGAAGGGATCATCTCTGCTATGGTGTCCATGGAGGGATACTGGTAACTAAAACAGGAAGCACAAACATCTCATTGTAATATGAAAACACACATTCTTTATTGTCAGAGCAAAATTGCAACCTGCTAAAAATTACATAATAACACAACATTTCACTTATTATTATTTTATCTCAACTATTTTACCTTATTTCTTATTTTACCACATGCAGCGGCTGATACTTCTATCTTTGGGGATTTAAAACAAGATGGAAATGAGACTGAGCTTCCAGGTCTGGCAGCGGGAGTTAAGGGTCAAGTCCTAAAGACAGTAGAATAATCTGGCAAAGAGAGAGACGTGATAGGAGGAAAGAGCGGTAAAGAGAGATTCTCTTTAAACCTCCCACAAGAGCGGATTCAAGTCAGCAGAGGAGGGAGATGTGAGATATGGTGATTATTTTTGGAACAGATTAAACTTAAATCTTCCACAGAAGATTTTTACTTTCAGAAGAAGAAGAAGCAAGGTCATAGCAGGACGACGAGGAAATACCAGCGCGAGCGCTTTCGGACACACTATTTTATTTTATTTTATTGCTCCCAATAAGAAGTCACAGTGAAAAGGACAAAATGTGCAATCAGTGCTGCATCTGTCTCATAATGTGAAGTGCAATAATGCTATTTATTAATGTGCAATACATAATTTTGTTCACATTGACTTTTTCACCTAGTTAGTTGCTTATTTAGATATTTATAAATTTTTTTTACTGATCTAAATCAGTTATTAATCCAGCACATATTGTTTTTCCACACTAGCAGTTGCTATGGTTAGCTACTTAGCATTTGCATCGCTTGCTAAATGAGCGTATTATAATTGGGTGAAAATAACTTTTCATAATTTTTTACGTTCACCCAACAAATCATTATGATGTTGGAGCTACCCCTTGTAATTGATTGATAGTAACACCAACATATTATGTTTATTCAACATATTTACATTAATTTCACTCAACAAAACAATTTATTGCTAAATTAGCATATTATAATAAACATATATGGACTTTTTTTATGTTCACTCAACAAATGACTATTTTGAGTGTAAGATACATTTGTTTACTTATGTCACTTATTCTAATGTCTTCTATTTGTTTTTTTTTTTAATCTTTGGTGTCCAGTCACGATCTTTGCCTTTGTCTTTTATATTGTTTTAATTATGATTTTATTAATTTTTAATTCACTCATTTACACTTTTATCTTTGCCCATATTTTATTTAACTCTTGTACTCAGGGATTTCTGACTATACCTAATAATTTTACAACACTTTAGTCCACTGAGGTTGTTTTAAATATACTTTATAAATAAAATTTGACTTGACGTCATAGGCCTTTACTGTATTATTATTATTATTGCATTATGCACTCTGCTGCTGTAACACTGTAAATCTGACTGTTGGTGGGAAAAATAAAGCATCGTCTTAGTGTAACTGCAGTGAGCGTCGTACCCTGTTGGGTAGGCAGCAGCCCCCTCTTCCTGCCCCGGGGCGTCAATATGAATCACGGTGAAGTTCTTAACGATTTCCTGCATCTCTTCGAACTTGAACAGAGGAGAGAAGCAGCTCTTACCTGAGGAAAAAGTGACAGATTGTTTGACTTGACAAAGAGTTGAGGAATGAAAAAAAAAAGGCTGGCAGATAAAGAGAGAGAGACTCACTGTCCAGACCGGCGTCGTGGAAGGTGAGGATGGCAGGTCTACGGGTGGTTCGTGTGCCGTGGAGGGTCACATGCAGAACACCATGAGGGGTCTCAATACTGTGCTCCTGGACACAAATGAAGTGTGATATTCACATTTCTGCCTTAATTAAATGAAACCACCCATATGATTTTCACTGGTCTCATTATTCTGTGATGACTTTAATATATGGTTTGTACCTCACATGAGCTCTAAATGTGAAGGGAAACAGCCTCACCTGTCCTTGGTCCAGGAGTATCCTAGCGGCCAGTTCAGCATCCTGAGAGGAATGAAGGGATGAATCTGGTTAGAACGAAGCGAGCATGTTGTTTCTTTAAATTAAACTATGCATTCAAAGTTTTTGAGATAAAGGTCCCATAGCTTTCAGGTTCAGAACCCTATTTTGTGTTTCTACCAGAGTGTCTGAAAAGCTCTCTTTAATGGTCTAAACACTGTATTGTATTGTTATTGATTTGTGACATCACAAAGTCACAGAAATCCTGACAGCTTCTTACAAACACAAAAATGTGCTGTGGGCATACGTAATCATGTTGGTACTTTCAATGTATTAATTTAGGAATTAAACCTGTTTTATAACATCAAAACAAGGCATTATTTTTTCTTTTACAACATGGGACCTTTAAGGTCACATAAAATAGTAATGACATTGATATTTCCAGTCAACAACACCACAACACCTTTCCTTACTGACTGTATTTATTTACCAATTAAACCTCTTTTATAATATAAATACATTCACTTTGCACATTTATAATAAATATCATTGCACTGCTGTACATTCAAATTTAGCACTGTACTTACTGTTATATTATGTTATATATTCTATAATACATATACTTCTGTATATACTGTGGTATATGTATATTCTTTTCACATGTCTATTCTTGTTACCTATATTTTATCATTTATTTATTACTGCTATTATTGCTTATAATAAAATGTAATGACAACAAGTTGAATTCTCATCACTCCATGCTAATAAAAGTACACACTTGGCCCTTTCTTAAACTATGTTGTAGTTCCCTGGTTGCCCACCAGGTGTCGCCAGACGAGAACCAAACCTCTCCGCTCTGCAGCGCCGCCGCCGCCGAAGTCGCGTCCGACATGAGCGCAGCAGAGCGGAGGAGCCGCTCTCACAGTCCCTCGAGGATTTGACGTCAACCCAGCAGATCTGAGCGCAGCGCTGCAGCTGTGCACACGCGTTTTTCACACAGACAAGGACACAAATGCACAAACACACACGCCAACCCTTGTTTTTCTGTATCCTGGGATGCACACACACTAAGTCGCATTCATCAGATTATTAAACACATGCAACTAATGCACCTCATGTCTGTTTCACCATGCTTGGATAACATTAAAGCCTCCTTTGTGGATCTATAATGCACAGTTAATCTGACCTTGGCATCAGCCTGACCCGTGAGTAAAGGCTTCTCCTCCGTGATGGCGATCTCCTGCATTTCTGTTGTCATGGCGTCTCCTCCTGTACAGGTAAAAAAAGACACCAGAGAATAAAAATCTGTATCTGAATACACCATATTCTCACTCGCCATCCTTCCTCACACAAAAACACTTGACAATGCATTGTGTGGGAGCAGGTGTGCCAAACAAACACACGTGCATGTATGCGTCTACACACCGGTGTGTGATTAAATACGCATGTTTGACTTCATCTGAGCTGTGGGACCTTCTGAAAGTTAATTAGCAATTAGTGCCGGCAGAGATGAGCAGAGAGGGATTGCAGAGGAGAGGACGGACGTTTTTGTGAGGGAAAACAGGTGAAGGTGAGAAGCGCGATGAGAGGAATGACTGCGACAAACAAGTGGAGGAAACAATGTGATGCATTAGTTTTATCTGAGGGAGGTCAGTCGAGCATGTCCCTCATTTTCACCCTTTTGCAGACACTTTGTGTGCTGCTGCAGAGCCTCACAAAAGGTGGCCGTTCAGAGAGGAAAGTTAATTTGAGCATCCATCTCTCGACAGGTCTGGAGAATTCAAAGTGGAGCCATATTTTTTTTTTTTTTACCTGTCAAAGTTCTGCTTCTGCTGCAGAAGAATTAGCGCAGGAAAAAATAAAATAACATTTAAAATACATCAATCTATAATTTGTGAATTTTTGTCTGTGACTTGACATTTAAAAAACAGGTGTGTGTGAATCTTTTCCATGAGTGAAACATGCATAAAAATATTTGACAGATTAAAAGTTGTAAGATTGTCTTAATTTTATTTACTAAACGGGAATATTATATTTACTTATCTATATTTGTTTTAATCATTTTAGATTTGTAATCTACATATTTTGACATATTTTTATTCTACTGATGTCACTGTTTTTTATTTTTTCTATTTTTACACAGGCCCTTACTGGTTGCACCATCCACTTTGCTGCTTTAATAGTAAATTTCCTTGTTAATATTAAAAATAAGGCAATCTAAAGCTGGAATATGGGACCTTCTTGACATCACTGAAATATTCATGCTCTCATAAACTGATGATACATCAGGCAGGTCAATGTGTGTGTGTGTGAGAGTGTTTATGTGTGTGTGCACCCATCAGAAAATTAACTCGTGCCCGGAGGGTGCTTGAGTGTGTGTGTGGGCCTCAAATGGAAATGACTAGTCACCAAATCACACATACACCCACCAACACAACCACTGCTGCCACTGTTCCACTGCTATTTATCAGTCTTGCACATGTTGTAGTTGTCAGTGTGTCTTTTCGTCATTTGTCGCCATCAAGCTGTTGCATTCTTTGTAACTACTCGTGTTTTTCTAGTTGTTCGTCACCTTCAAGGTCCAGTTTTAAGACAAAATAGCACGTGCACGCCCTGCTGTAGGTCCTGGATGATGGACTTTCCCACCAACGCAAATGAATCGCCAAGTGGCGGAAATTCCTGCAGCCAGATTACACCAACAATTCAATCAACTGATGTTTGGGCTGACATCCTGCTGCTGCGACTATACTATTTTTATCATTAATTAATGCACTGAGTAAAGCCTGGCTGCAGTTCAAGCGGGCACTGAGGGCCTTTCTTTGGCTCACAAGACCTCGTTGGAAGTGGGAACCAAACGTGAGATATCTTTCATCAACATTCATTATGGACCCATTAATTTTTTTTAAAGACTGATTTGCAAACATATTGTGAATATATATAGATTTTATTAGGAACCTTTCTAAAAGCTTCGTGGATGTATTATTTGTAAAACGAATAATCGTCTGCATAGAAAAGCCTTCAATATTACCTTTAAATGACTCTATTCACTGTCTTCTGCAATATTTGCCCATAAACACAAGAGTCTGTAATTTATATATAACGATATGTCGTCTCCTCCAGGACCTGCAGGCTTATCAAGCTCATTTATGGACTGATGTAACTTTTAAGGATGTTGGTGGCTTCACTGCAGTTAATATGCCTCCAGCCTCTAACACATGCACTGATGCAAATGTAAGGGGCAAGCACAGACTAGATGGCCATTATTAAATCAGTGGAACGAAATGAATGACAGAGGATGCCAAGCGTTATTGGGTCGCATGTGAATAAACCAAATGGAGGGCATTTCCGAAGCACACTATAGGATGTACTGTATATATGCAACTTGCAGTTATTTGTAGGAAGCTTGCAAATAAAGAGCTGAAAACACTGTATCCTGTGAAAAACAAGCTTACTAATACTAATGATACTTTTATTTGGTAATATTTAACACTAAAAAGCACTAAGAAAGTCTGTAAATATCTGTTTTCCGCAGACCATCCCCACTATTTTAAAGGTCTGGCTGTACTGACAGCTGTTTACATGCTCCTCTGTGTATAATAATAGGTCTCTGGTATGACACCACTTGGATGTTTGGAGGGGAAAGCTGCAACTGGATCTCTGCAGCATTCCTGTACACAGCATGTGATCCACCAAGGCTAATGATTATTGTCATAATCTGTTGATTATTTTCTCAATCAATCAGCTAGCTGTTTTGTCTATAAAATGGTGGAAATGGTGAAAAATGGTGATCGATGGTTCCCAAAGACTAACATGACGTCCTCAGATGTCAGGAGAATTTAAGTACCAGATGACACTGACGACAGCAGTGAGAGTGAACTAACAGACAAACCATTAACCCCACACACCCACTGGGATTATATATCACTGTTGCCAGTTAACTAGAATCTGTTCAAAAACAAATCAACTGACCTGATTTCTGCACTAGTTTGAAATACGTGGAGTTTTATCACATGACTGAAATCCATTACTTCGGCCATGTGAAATGTCTATATCTATATCTATACAGTAAACTGTAATGAATTTTACAGTATATATGTGGATATATATATACAGTACACATACATATATTATGTACATATACGTATGTATATGTGTTAATATATACACATATACACAAATATATACACACATATGGAGAGGTATTTAATATGTACTTGGGGTTAGAAGTAACTTTAAACTTTATATATGTATACATATATACATGTATATATACATACACATAAGTATATCCACATACATACATATGTATACATATATGTACATATGTCTTTATTATATATTAGAGCTGCACCGATTGCAAAATTCTTGGCCGATACCGATTTCCGGTTTTAAAGGAGGTCTGACCTGCCAAAACCGTTTTTTGCGATACCGATTTTCTAAGAAATAATTATAATCATATAATAGACACCATATTTGTTTGGCTTGAGTACCCTTTCCCAAATTTAATACAAGTAGCCCTCTCCCAGACAACATTTTTGCTTATATAACTGCAATTAAAACCACAACTAATGGCAGGATATATGCTATCATAACCCCTCTTTTCAAGAATAAAACCTTCAACAGTGCCTCCTGAGCAGATTTATTTTCAACACTGACCATAACATTCAGTCCAGTTTACAGGTCAATAACAAACAACATTGATAGGACAAAAGAAAACTTTAACTCCATCTAAAAAAATAAAGTGCAATGAAATTGTTGTACTTGAAAATTAAAAGCTGGTGCTCAGAGTAAATTGCACCACCTCTTTTAATATTTCAAAATAAAAAGTGCAGCATATAATATAGGATAAAACTAGGGGTGGCTTTGGACTTTTCAGTGTTGATTTCGAACATGGGAGCCACGGCGGAGGGTTGTTGTGGTTGCTGCGACTCTGCTGCATCCCTCCTCTTAGCGGCAGTGTCGTCCTTATATTTGCTAAACAAACCTGGGTGCTTCTTTTCCAAGTGGTGTATTAAGTTTGTTGTTCCAAATGTCTTAGGCGTTGATCCTCCACGGCTGACTTTTGACTTGCAAGCATTACAAACAGCGTGTTTTGGGTCGCTCTGGCACACAGTCAAATAAGTCCATATCACCGACATGTTTTCCTTGCTAGTTTTTAGCTGTTTTGCTCTGAGCTGATACGCAGTGCGTGACCCGAATGCGCGGGGAAAATCGGCAAATTTCGACAGTGATCGGCCAGTCACCGGTTGGGGCCGATTGGATATAAAATCGGCTTTTTAAATCGGCGGCCGATTGATCGGTGCATCTCTATTATATATATATATAAAAACACATATATGTATAGGTATTTAATATGTATTTAGGCTCAGAAGTAACTAAACTTTATATGTCTATATATACACACACATATATATGTATAAATATATACACGTATAGATATATAATATAAATATACATTTATATACATACACACACACAGTACATACAGTATACACACATGTATATTCAGTATTATAGAATTAAACCCCACTTGGACTGGATACTGGTGAGTGGTTTGGTGCATATTATGTGATGCCAAAATGGACAGTCACATGACAAAGATAGCCCATTAAGCAGCACTGATACGGGTCTCACGTAACTCGTCCGTGACATTTAATCTCCTTGACGAACACTTTTCTGATGCTGCAACCTTCTAACCAGCCACCCATCAATGCAACTTCCTTCATCTCTGCTGCCTCTCTCTGAGTCGGTGTGTTTTAGAGCGTATAATAACTGCTAAACTGCACAGGAGGCACCTTCTGTCGCCATGGAAAGAGAAACGGAGAGGTGGAGGGAAAAAGGCAGGTTTGTATGAGGAAAAAAAAACAGGGATGAGACTGTGTTGCTGGTTGAGAGGAGGGGTGAAAACCATCCACACACAACAGTCAGAAAACAGCTGTTGGGCTCATCTGTTGCACCGAACAGGTTCCACGTCTCAGATGTCAGGCTCCTTGGCGTAATTGCTGCAGCTGAATTAATGCGAGCGCATTCATAATCACGCAGAGGAAACGGCATTTCATTCGTTCTGGGATGTCACATTTTCTTTTCGTCAACCCGTCCTCCAATTTCTTTTTTTTATCCGTCACGCTGACTCCTTGACTTCACCCTTGAGATTCAATAGGATGAAATAATCTCTTCTGCTAATACTTCCAAATTTGGTCTCCACTACTGCCTACAGCTTCCAGGAAATAGCCACACCCTGCCTCTCTGAGTCCAACACTGGCTTAAGTCTCAAGTCTCAAAGTCATTATACCATATTCAAACAACATTACATTACAGCGGCAGTCAATAGATAACAAACTGTGTCCCGTATGCCAAGAATACCAGAGATACCACTTGGATTCAGAGTCAAACAGACCATAAAGGCAGCTGTGGGCTACCTTGTGATTGACAGGTCACTACCATGGCATAGTCTGAACTGGATGTTGTGTTTTCAGTGCAAGTTAATTGTAATATTTTGCTTGTTGCTTGTGGAGCTAATACAGCAAGTCGCCATCAAACAGGAAAACTCTCCCTCCGTCTCCACCTGCCATCTTTAATTAATCTCTTTCTCACAGCTCTGCACTCCGTCCATCTTTTGTCACGCCGCTGACTTCTCATTGGCAACTCCCTCTTTTAGTTCCTGCCAGTCATTGTTGCGCTTCATTCTCCGTCTCACTGCAAGTATTTGTCTCATTCCTGCCACCTTCCTTTTTTTCCTCCATCCAACAGCAAGTGAAAGACTCTTTTTATTCGCTCTCTCTCTCCCTGCTGCCACCAGTGTTTGCAGCTATGAACAAAGAGGCGCGCCCAGACACTCAGATAAACACTCCCAGACACATCAACAGTGTGCTAAAGTAGGACACTGAGCATTAAGGTCACCTATACTGAGAATGTGGGCTGAGGGCTGAAATGCTGAAAGGTTAAACCGGCTGCTGTTCGCTATGTGGCGGCTTTGGTGTCGAGATGTTCAAGGCTGGAGCGTGGTGGACATCACTTCACTTCAACAAGATGTGGTATTAAGAGCGATGATGGATTGGTAAAAACATACTTTAGTTCAGCAGAGCGCTGTTCACGTCCAAGTCAAACTTACTTTACTTACTTAACTTCCAGACTTTGTGAGCGTCAATTCTGTAGCTATTTAAAGCCAAACTTCAATATTCAGGGTTCTTGCACCATTTTAAAAGTCAAATTTAATACTTTTTAAGGCCGTTTTAAGACCTCAACAAATATAATTGAACACCCAAAATTATCAGAACAATTTCTTTAGTTGAAAATACAACAGTCAATTTATTGTAGCGCCCGATCAATTATTATTTCAAGAACAAAGAAGTGAACTCTGTGAACAAAATAATGTACAGAATTGCAGTAAATCTAAAATACTGTATTTTTCAATTGGCTTTAAATGCACTATCTGAAAATATAATACCTACAGCAAATTTACAGCAATTTTAAGACAATTCAAGACCTTAATTATTTTAATTTAAGACATTTTAAGACCTTTTAAGGAACCGCGGGAACCCTGATATTTCACTGAACCAAGTAGTTTTGTTGCCTTAACACTTGCTGGACATAGGAAAACCATTGCAATTTTATTCATGCCCTCCAAGTGTACAGTATATGTTATGGATTACATTTATATTTTCTAAAGAAAATACTATAGGCTAAGGATAATCTAATTTGCCAGATATCAATAGAAGTATCAGGCTCGAAAAATCCCCTTGTTTGGCTATAATAATATAAACAGTGACACCACCTCACAGTTACTTGTTTACACAGACCAACATTCATTTGGAGTTGTGTTTCTGGCCACCCGAGGAATGTAAGTCCAGTTTTCACCCTCATTTTAGCTCCGGGTTTGGTCTCCACCAATTCTGCTGCTCTAAGTCTGTTAAATGCTCTGCTGTTGTTCACCAGCTAGTTGCTAAATTTGCTGTTTGGTGCTAATAGTAGAGGTTATCACAACTTTTAAAACAGCTGCCTGTAGACTGGAACTGGGTCGATTAGATGAAATTTGTATGAACAACAGAACAACAAACAAGTTTTTGACACTCGAGGCAACATTTGAGGTTTGATACCCAGCTTTACTCATTTGATTCTCATTATTGCTCTCAAATAAATAAATCAGTCAAATAAATCTTGACAAACGAACACCTCAACCAGGAAAGTCAGATTACATTTCTACACTAAAATCACTTAATAGTCATGGTTTTCTCTTAACTAAAGTGAAATATGCAATCGCTTCCGTGCCCTGCAGACACATAATAACACACACACAGCAGGGTGACCCAGGTGTTGAGGACATAAACACTCTCAGGACCGAATCTGTTCCCTGTCCTGAACTAAATCGTGTTAGTCTGCAGTGCTTCACCGCTGTCACACCTGGGTACCACTATGTCACTTTTATAACCACAGCACCGTGATGTGCAGCTCTGCCCGAGATCGCCATGCCGACTGTCTGCTGAGGGTGAGTATTTTTTCTTTTCACAGTTCATTACTGCATTGTGGCGATACAAACAGGAAGTCCAGCTTTCTACTGTGTTCTATGCACACCACTTTGTGTGTAATGGTTCTAATAATGTGTAATATGTTTACATATCCATCATTTATTTATATCCTACAGTATATCACTGCTTTGTATTGACTTCAGTTTTTTATTCAATTACTGCTGCAATAAACTTATTTCCACACGGAGATCAATAAGGAGTCATCTGATGATATAAAATTTGCACAGTTATAACATTTAAGTAGATGATTTTCTGAGCCATTACTGTGGTAAATTCGATTTGTGGTTTGATATGCCGACAAGAGACAAACCCCACTCGGACACTCAGAGAGCAGTGGCTTATAAAAGCTCACATCAGTGACTGCTGCTGTGTTTATCCAAGTACGTCCACTACCCTGCAGAGGATTTGCACATAAGGAATTTTTCAGAGCTGTCCGTTGCTAGGTCTGCTGGACTTAACACAGTCAGAAAGAGACAAATGAACGACAAATGCCTGGAGAGAAAGGAGGCATGACGTCAGCCACCATGGAGACCTGAAGGGAAGCCAAAGCTGCCCTCCTCTCCTCTCCGAGCCAAGCTTTAGCCCCCCTCCACCCTCTTTAAATCTCCTGTGCTGCATCCCATGGCATTGGATGGGCATTCGTGGATCACCTTGGCTCTCCAAAACAAGACAGGCGAATGAAAGAGAAGCTTGTTTTCTCTTGCCGTCTCTCAGCGGATCACTTTGGCCTCGCTAAAATCCTCTGTCATCCATCTTTTCATTTTTTTCAGGCTGTTTATTGTTCCCTCCATCATGAGCTCACCTCCACTCAGCCATCCAGTCTGTCTGTCTTGAAAGGTGCGAATGACAAAAGCTATTTGCTGAAAGAGCAGACGATCCATTGCGTCCCATTTATCATAAGCCAAAGCAATTTTTTTACCTAAACCTAACTGCATCCGTTACCGTAGTTTTTTTCGTGGTTGTCCAAATGGCACGTGAAAATCCTAAAATGACAAGTGGGATGTTCTTTACATACCTTCCTGTAAGAGTTTAAAATAAAAAAAGATATGAAATAAAAATAGCAAAAAGTTACATCTAGTGGGAATCATTACCAACGCTAGCAAGCTAAGTTTGTGCTTTCTGTGTGGTAGCCCGTTAGCCTAGCTTACTAGCTTCCATTTTTCAAGGGGAATACAATCTTTCCTCCAAAATGTCATAAGAATGTTATAAGGAGCCAGGCGGCAGAAATTTCAGCTCATAACCAAAACTAATTTGTCATGCATCAATGTTAGTACGGAAAGTGTTCATTTGCTTAGAAAAATGTGCACAATAGCTGCATTTGGACTCACAAAAGCTAAAACACCAAAACATTTTATGTTTTCTGTGATGATGTGCACATTTTCTCTCGTTACGTCATTAGGATTTGGGCTGTTGGTTTGACAAAACAAGTTTGAACAAAACTGTTTGATTAAAAAAAAATAATTTCTAACACACCAAGCAGAAGAACACATAGTCTGGATGATAATCATGTGTACCTTGTTCCCTTTCCTTTACCCTGTTCTCTCCGTTTATCTACACGTATGAAATTCAAATTTTCCGTCCTTCAGCGACATTCATCCCTTAACGTCTCACGACAGCTGACAGATAAGCTTTCGGTTTGGTCGCTCAATAGCTGCGAAGATGAAGCGAAACCAGTAATTACCTTGACTAATTAAGCGAATGTAAAAAAACACAGCTTTCATTTTGTTCAGGTCAGATCTGTGAGTTCATTCAGCTACAGAAACAAAGACATGAAAGAGGTTCAGAAGGGTGAATTGATTATTTTCAATTTAGGCCATAAGCCAACAGGTCAGCACATGATAGCAGACACAAAGACCCATGCGATCGCACACATAGAGCAATTGACCTTCAAGATGGTAAATTTATATGCTGGAGACATGAAACAGCTTTTCTTTAGGCAGAAACTCCCAAAACACTCTACTGTATAATTTCAGCTTAAAAACATACAATTCAGCAAATATTATCTGCACTTTCTTAACTGTATTTAATACAGAAAATTGCACAAGGGCTGATTCAATGGATGACTGTGTCATGTGTATATAAGAAGTGGATGCAGTCAACACAGCTTCACCCATTAAGGCCAATTTATAGTACTCCGTAAAGTGCCGTACGTAGAGACGGAGAGCCTGGCGGAGAGTCTCTCCGTCGTCTCCAGGTGCAGGAATTTTTTTAACTGTCCGTCAATCCGTCAAGGAAAGACGGAGATGACAAGGGCTGTGATTGGTCCTCTAGTTACACCCTGCTGTGAAATGCAGCCCCTCTCCCTACACAGAAACAGACAGACATGTTGTCTCTGCAGCAGCGCAGACAGGACAGGAACTAAAGTATTGATTAGCCTTGTGAAACGCAAGTCAAACACATTCAATTTGCTCAAAAAAATCCATTTAATTCATTTGGTAGTTATGGCTGGGGTATATTTCCACAGAACATACCAAAAGTTGTTGGTTTGTGTTCACTCTTAATCGATTTTGTGTTGAAAAGAAAGAGGAACAGGAGCTTTACAGACTGAAAGCAACTAATGTTTTTCTCTTCTATCTCCCTCACAAATAATTAAATCATAAAATAGTATTTTCTCCTGCTTTTATCTGCGATATTAAGGCAAATTGCTTCACTTTCCGAGGGGGTGCATTTCACGGCAGGGCTGCACAACACGCATCATGACGGAGAAGTGCGAGGGCTCGAGGGGTCTCCGTAGCTACGGAGTCGGATAACGTATTACATAGTCGTAGAAGTATATTCCAGCCTTTACCTTGTGAACTACGGTTTTGAAGCTCTGAGTTCTGCTTTTGCAACCAGAAGACATTTCTTTGGGACCAAAGTGTTACAATAAATATCATTAACTGATAACACACTATAAAAGGGTTAAAATTGTAAGACTAAAACTGGACAACTCCCAGACCGCAAAAAGCCATGGTAGCAACCTGCCAATCACAAGATTGCCTGGTTTTATAAAGCATGCCTTGCTCTAACGGGACCATAATTTACTAAATGAACATCATGCCGTACTGAAGACTTGAAAAGAGATTGAGTTTACTGAGGCAGTAAATCAAGCGTAAAGATGTAGCCTTGGTTTCTCATAGACTTCCATACAAACAGACTTGTTTTTGCAACAAGTTTATGGCACCAGAGGACGATGGCCGCCTGATGCTGTATCGAAATATAGCACAAAATACTGCACACTTTGTTTCCATTATTTATAATCACACTGATGAGTTGACGGTTATTAGAGGAACATACATTTAAACATTATAGGAGAAGTACTCCATTATCACAGAAGCCATTGCTAAAACATTACTAAATGATGTCAAACTGTTGCTGTTATGGGCTCATATGTTAACAGCTAACGAGGGCGATTACGGCGCTGGTGGTCGGCTATACAGATAAATTAAATATGTATGAATGAATAATAGATTAGATGTCCAGACTCTATGGCTTAAAGGACATGAACTAGCTCCTCCTCACTGCTCCAGTGTCTGATTGTGGCACAGCAGATATAAAAGAAGGCCTGTGGAGTGAAAGATTCAGAGCTATTATTACTGCAGGAAGCTAATTGCTTTGATTACTGTTGAGTTACTAAACAGCTAATTCCTCATGTGTCAGAAAACCATTCGAAAATAAACCGGATGCTTTATTTTGTGTCTATACTCCACTTCCTGTCCCGAACGATCTGCTCTGTGCTGAATTCATGCACAGTGCATCGGCATGTCGGTGGCGTCGTTCAGTGGAAATTGACACATTGATTTGAATTAAAACGGGTCCGACAACATGTCTGTGTCATTCCGCATCCAGTGGAAATTAGGGCTAAGATAATGAAAACATAATTGTTATTTTCAGCAATTACACTATAAAAGAAAAACATACCAACAGATCGCCCTATATGCTACACACCGTTCCTTTAATTGACTAATCATTGGTCAATAAAATGTCATAAAATGTCAGAAATGTGTATTGTAGTTTCTCAGAGTCCAAGGTGACATGTTCAAGTTGCTTGTCGGACCAACAGTCAAAACCCCCAAATATTTTGCCAGATGTTTTATAAAACAGAATATTTTGTACTATGTTTCTGAAAACACCGAATAGCTCAAATGAAAGAAGAGACTCTCTATTTCATCATGAAAAAAATGTTTGTTTTTACCTTTTTCCATTCTTGTTTTATCAGAGGTAGAGTAGAGGACACTTTCACCAAAATCACCACTTTCTGTCCAGAATCCGTCCATTTTGCTCTCCAATCTCGATCGTCTCCACTTCCTGTTTTGATCTCTGTGGTGTATACCGTCTCTTTCTGCTCTGACTACCAATCCCAGAAACCCCAACATTACCCACAGGCTGTGTGAGAGCACTCTATTGTGCCTGCTGCCAAAAACACTTTGACATCCATCTACATCTACGACACTAAAGCGGTGGATTTTAAATGACGTATAAATACATCAGTGGCACTCAAAGAGTTAAACATAATATACAAAAAACAGCACATCCTCTCCATAATTTTCAGCAAATCCTCAGAATTAAACAACAAAATAGGTCATTTGTAACTTTTTTTACATTGTTTTTGGAGCATTTGCTGCATGTTTTCAAGTAATCTTGGTTTGAGGTGGCTGTTTTTCACGTCGCTCCATATTTATCCACTACTAGCCTAAAGACGTGTTTTTCCCCAGTGGACCTCTATCTTGGCTGCTCACTCTGATATCGTGCATACCGGCGTTACCACATGTTTTTGCTGTTTATTATCTGCCCTGCTCACCTCTTCCTCTGCCTTTGTATCTATCACCAAACACACCTGATTATGTAACTGTGCGCTATGTAATGCCCATAGCAAACAAACATATGCATACACCTTAGCATCTAACAGAACCAGACTGGCTGGATGCTTCCATTAAGTCACTACAATGTAAAAATCACAGCCAAACAGTTGAGTTTTAGTTATATGGGTGCACTCTACATGTCAAACCTAGGAAATGTGAATGGAGTTTGGGCAGAGTGGTTTGTCTATAAATAGGGTGTTGTGGAGGCCCGTTTGGACTCGTGGGAACAGACAGGGCATTGTGGTGCCCTGTCTATCTGTATCTGGCCTCTAGCCATCGGGCAAAGGACACTTCACACACTGGCCTAGATGCTAGCGTATGAAAGCTGCTGTAGTCTCTTACGCCTACACAGCATAAAATCCATACGCTCTGAACCCACATGCACCAGTACACCTACACAGAACACGAAAAATAAATATTTGTTTTATAAAAACACCCAGACTAATATGCACTAGACACTACAACTGGCCAAGAGTGATGATGATAACAATTTGGACACAAAAACAATTCTCATGGTCAGGATTTATTCAGGCTAGACTAATCTGAGGCGCCTACGCATTGCACAACGCTGTTCAACACCGTCTAAGACTAATGAAGCTTCTCGACGACTCAAAAATGTCTGGGAATCAGCATCATTTCTTCATTTGGTCAACATTATGTCAAATACTGGTGGATATTTCAATGACTCAGCACCAGATTTGACATTTTTTCTACAAATTTGACAAAAATCCCTTCAACAAAGCCAGAGATGTAGGTCTGAGTGGATTTCAGCTGTGCTCCGTGTGCTTTGGTTTCCATCCAAACGATTCATTTTTCCACTAGCCTGTGAGCACACGTTTCAGTGTTTGTTTGCCGTTCTCCATGGGCTCTCGTGTCACGTTGGCCGGGTTTTGAAACACACTGAGCTGAATCTACTGTCAACAGAGAAGAATCAATGTTTCTGTTGGTGCCAACAGAGGGAAGTGCAACATTAAATAGAGTTAGTTACAGTAGCTGCACTCAGATGGGCCATGCAGGATACAACTGCTGCATGTACATAAAGGATAAGGGGGATTTTCCTCCTCAGTGTATTTTAATATATCGACATTAGGCTTTTGATTACATATTACAATTAATATTGAAGTAAAATTAATAATTGTTGAGTTAAAATGTCAGAAAATAGTATAAAATAAAGTACAAATGTAATTTTGTCCATCTAACATTCGGATTAAAACAAAGAAAAGCAGAAAAGAAAATAACCACATTTGAGAAGCTTGAACATTTGACAAAATTGCAGAACTAACAACTGTGACGCTCAGTTCCATTCCAAAACTTAGATTCGGGTGATATGCAGAGATATGACAAGAGATAAGAGATATGTTTGCATAAAACTGAAATCCAAAGTTAACTGTGCTTTCTTTAACTCTGTTTTTGGTCTCAACCACCTCTTGAGAAGAATGACTGTTTTTTTTTAGCTGCTAAATGCTCCTTCGTGTCTGCTAAGCTGGTCGCGAATTACCTTGAAATGGTTGGTTAGATTTTGCAGCAAAAGTATTGTATAAAGTACCACATGACTTTAATAATGGTTGCTAACGTACAATGCCAACATTTTTCCCTGATGACCGGTCATATGAAACGTGTGTAAACTCATTAATTCACATCACACAGCTTCAAGAACCTACTTTATCCTTTTTGTTTGTTTCAGAGTCAATTTTCCACGTTTGCTCCGACAGCAAACTGTTTAAAGTGGCTATGAGCTCTCCTCTGCTACAAATGAACAGCAACACTCAAACTGAGCAGTAAACACAACTCCAAATCTGAAGAGGCAATTACGCCCACAGGCATGAACATCGGCTCCGTGGCACCATCAGCGCTGAAACGCCATCAAACACGCCATAACAGAGTCCACTTACTGCAACAATACTTCACATTTAATCGGCAGCTCCTGTCACAGCACTGACAGGTCTGCGAGAACCCGACAACTGCCGGAGAGGAGATCATTTCAGTGTCTGCACCTCAACATAAGGACAAAGACTATTTCTGAGTCGGGATGACAACAGCATTTGATTCCCTGATATTCTGGGACCTGAATGCACTCCAAGTATAGCTGTTTACTGGCCTTGTTTGCTTAATATCCACACATTCAGTTTATTCTACTTTGAGCAATCTACAGTGATAACCTATATATATGTAGACTATTTGGACAATTTATCATTGTAGCCCATTTAAATGATTTAGGTAAGAGGTGTCAAAACTCCTCCTGTTGTGACTCCGCTTTGAACTTTGTACTACAAACCTTGAGCACCCTAATAGGTCAAACATATCGTCTTTCCCTGCAGTCAACACTGATGGATTAGCTAACACTGCGGGAGTAAATGTTAATATTGGTAGAGTCAACAGGCAAGGTGACAGGCTGAATGAACTCCAGGAAGAGCATTCATGCTCTGGCAGAAAGCAAATATACAGTTGCAGTGTTGAACATTACACCACTTCTGGGATAAGTTTTTGTAATTTCAGCTACAGTTGCCAAGAAAAAAGAGGCAGGAAACCCTGTGGACCTTTGTGGGTCAAAGGTCAAAGGTCAAACTGTCAATTGACAATCCAAGCGAACACGGGCGATAATCCAGTGATGGTACGAATAGTCTGTAATGAGGTCAGATTGGTCAATATCCACCACAGCAACAAGTATAGGGGTCGAGAGGCAATGAAACACAAGGTTAACAAACCTTCTGACCAGGGGTGTCCCGATACAACTTTTTCAATTCCAATATGGTACTGATATTGCAGCCAATATCGATATTGATCCAATACGATATCAGCACTAATTATTCATACCTTTGTTATTTATTTTGCAGTATGGAATGTTAGAAAAGGCCTCAAACAGAGAACCTCGGTGGATCTGAGGAAAACAGACCCATTTATTATTAACCAAAGGGTTATATCAATTTTAACCTTAAACATTACAATATTCTACAATTGAATTAAATAAAATAGAAGACCCTGAAAAATATCCTCAATAAATCCATTAAAACCAAAAAATACATGTATTTTTAAAGTGCAAAATAACCACTAGTTTAATATAAACATAAGAATATTCTACAACTGAATAAAATAAAACGTCTGGAATGGACTTCTTATATCGGAGTGCTTATATCAGAGATTTGAAATGCAGGTTGATATAATCCGATAATCATTTTTTGATGATACTGGACCGATATCAGCACACCCCTACTTCTGATAAACCTCCTTTTGTGAAAAATGCACCATCAAATCATCTATCACGGATGTTTCTGTTCTGAGCCGCTTCAGTTTAATGATGTCAGCAAACCGATGGTGGATTATTAGTCTGCTGCTAACACTTGCAGCGTCAGACCACAGGGCAACTGTTCCAGCTGAAGAGTTTATTTTTGATCCCGACAGATGCATACAACACAACTCCAGCAAAAAAAAAAAAAACTCTACAAATCACCGCCATGACATGATGACAGCACCGGCTCATTCAAACTAAATGTCCTCACTGCATGCTGGAAGATGACAAACAACCAGTTTCATTTAGAGTAAGCCTACTGGCACTTCACTGTATTTAAACGATACTGTTCTGGGTGTCATTACTGATTAATCTATACCTATTACAGCTATAAAGTGTCAGATTTCTGCTTTTCACTTTCAATTCACAGCGAGGTGCAATAAGCAGCACTCACTCTTATATTTCCTTTATGTTGAGAACATCACTAAATCCATTACATGAAGAACAGGCACGTTACACAAGATTGGTTCTGCAGCTCAACATCTGGGGAGCCGAAGCGAATTAAAATGAAAAAAAAAAAGCGCAGCAGAACAATTTGTTCTCTTGACCTCTATAAATAACCCGTGAGTCATAATTTACGATACAGGAGCAGATTAAATGGAGCGTCTACAAATATCTTGTCTGCTCACACCAGTAGAGTGCTCAAATGATCTTAATTAAGTAAAAAAAGCACAACAATGATGCGATAATATAGATATTTAAAATAATTAAATCCTGCATTTTAAAGTACCCCCTAGTATAGAAAAATACACTGCAGGGTTGCAGTCGATGTGGTCAGTGAGGGTGTTAATGTGTAAGCAGGGTTTTAATGCTGTAGCTGCTACCAGTGGTGCTATACTATTCAATATACAGCAGGGTAGTTCATAGTGTTATCTAACTGTGCAGATACTGTAGCTCTGGTTTTATCCGCTGTGAATGAGTGAGGTTTTTTCAGATACCTGCCTCTGGCATTTCTGCCTCCATCCCCGGTACGACAGGGCCGGATGGATTTATGTTGGTTTCTGTGCAGAGCATTGGAAAGAGACCTGACATAATATTCAAGTCAACATGTTTGACCCAAAGAAAACAAGTCACAGTGAGTCCTCGTAAAACAGTTCATATGATGTGTTACATTCCTCATTTTTCATGCATTTTCCTATGAATGCCCAGAAACATGTGACGCACATGTCATTTTTCCACTGGTTACATGGACATGGACTTTTCAAAATAAACCGCTGTCTTTGCAAGGAACTGCTTAGTTGGGTTTGAGAAAAGATTGACCTGGTTGGGCTAAGGAAAAGACTGACCGGATGGGTTGAGGTAAAAAAAACTACTTAGTTGGGTTTTGAAAAAGACTGACTTGGTTGGGTTTAGGAAAAGACTGACCGGATAGATTGAGGTAAAAGACTACTTTGTTGGGTTTTGAAAAATATTGACTTGGTTAATTTTAGGCAACAAAACTACTTAATTGGGTTGAGGAAAAGTTTGACTTGGTTGGGTTTTGAAAAACATTGACTTAGTTGGGTTTCAGAAAAGACTGACCGGATAGGTTGAGGTAAAAAACTACGTAGTTGGGTTTCAAAAAAACTGACTTGGCTAGGTTTGGACAATAAAATTTCTTAGTTGGGCTTTGAAAAAGATTGACTTGGTTGGGTTTAGGAAAAGACTGACCGGATAGGTTGAGATTTAAAAAATGACTTCAATGGGTTTTGAAAAAGATTGACTTGGTTAGGTTTAGGCAACAAAACTACTGAACTAGGCTTGGGAAAAGACTGACTGGATTGGTTTAGGCAGTAAAACTACCTAGTTGGGTTTAAGAAAATATTAACTTGATTAGGTTTAGGAAACAAAATTACTTAACTGGGTTTGGGAAAAGACTGACCGTATAAGTTTAGGCAAAAAAAATACTTAAGGTTAATAAGGTTTGAGTTTAAGTAATTACGGAAATTGTATCCACCGCGATCTCCTCTATGTAGTTTGACACTGTTTATACTTCCTGGTTACAGAAAAATTATATATGAATTACAGTGTGTTACTTTAAGAGGTATAGCTAAGTAGTGTATATGATCCAAGAGGCTTTGAACTGCTTTCATGAGTTTCAAATATCATTCCTCAGTGCTCTGAGCAGCACAAAGGAAATCCTGTTTTCATCCAGATCGCACAGCGTAAATGTCAGAGGCAGATCTCTCAAAATCTCAGCAGATAAAACTCAAAACTACGAGCATGTGCGAACTGAAATTGGGCAAACTCTTAAACACTCTAGATTATTTTGAAAAAAAAAAAAAATACACAAAATGATGTTCACATGCAGGACTGTCAGAAACAACACCACACCCACCAGCAGTCCCAACAAAGACAGTGTGGCTGAATTTCTACATCAACACCGTCTATCTCACACAGCTTGTACATTGCGTACATCTGTGTGTGTGTGTGTGTGTGTGTGTGTGTGTGTGCTGTATCAGCAGGGGCTCCACTTCACCCAAAGAGCAGTGAGGGCCGTGCGAGTCTCCAAATGCGGCATGACTCACAGAATCTGCGCGTGAGCAGCGAGTGCGCCCGTGCATGCATGCATGCAGCAGTGACAACCTGTCTGCAGCTGTGTGTGTGTGTGAGTGTGCGTGTGCGCGCGCGCCCGTGTGTGTCCTTGATCTGGCACGACACACTACTGAAGCAAAACACCCCCACTCTCATTATAAGATATTCCATAAGGGAGACTCTTACGAAACAGTTTTTTTCAAGGTTTTTTTGCTTTTAATATTTTTTTCAATTGTGTTTTTATGATGAATTTATTATTTTTTTTATATTTTTATCCTAGGGCCAGTAGACGCGCACACAAGCGCACACAAGGGACACACCTCCATTTGACATTGACACACTTTATTTCCTCTGGCACTCTGACAGTCACAACAACCTCCACCCCCAACAACAACAACAAAAAAAAAAAAACTAGTAACCTCCTCCTCTTAGAAAGAGACACAAACACTTTCTATCATGCTAATAAAAAAAAACATTTCACATCCGGTTAAAACACCACAAAGGTGGGATGGATGGATGGATTTGGGGGGGTTAGTGGTTCATGTATGAGTCAAGTTCACGCGACATGTCAATACCGGCCTGTACAGTGAATGCATGCCACTGGGCTGCCATGCCCGGGTCTTTTCTTTTTATGGGGGGAAGGTGGAGGAACAAAGAGCCGCTGGCTGTGCCACATGTGCGCGTCAACAACACGCACTCCCTCCATCAGTCTGATCAAGCTCCCATGCGTGCACGATTTAAATCAACTCGTTTTGCATTTTTTGTGCATGCAAACACACACTACATATCAACATCTTGCAGTTTTTGTTGTTGTTGATAAGCGGACCGAGCAACGCGTTACTGGATTAAAAAGCATGAGGGAAAACACTGATGATATGGGTGTGCATAATGCACAATTAAAAAAGGGGGGGAGGTTAACACGGAACTCTATGAGGAAAAAAAAACATTTCTCGTTTTCTTGCACGATTGATGAATAAACGATGTCAAACGTGCACAAGGCTACTCCCTCACTTTCTGAGGAGGGAACACACAAAGAGCTGAAACACTTTATAATAAATGATAAATAAACCACAGCCTCGTTATACCACTAGAACAACAACTCACCTTTTTAGTAGATTAGAAACAAAAAAGCAGGGACTTCACAAAATAAATATATATGGTAAGTCTCGTTCTCCACTGGTGTAATGTCTTCTTGCTGTCTTTCCAAGCTTCCCGCTAGTCTCCAGTTATTTCACTTTTCCCCCTCCACCTCCTTTATTTTCGCTGTGCCTTCTTCCTCCGTTTCCTCCCACTGTTGTGATTTTATCCTTTTCTCCAGCAGGAGGAAAATTCAGCAGGAAAAAATATGGAGCGGTCAATCAAAAGGCAAGATGCGGCGCTGGAGTGTTTTTAGGGGTGTTGGGGAAAATTATCCACATATAAATCAGCAATAAATAATGTTTTATTTAAATCCAAATAAGTGGCCGGTTATGTTTGATACGTGTTGTGGCAGCTCAGGGTCGGACCAGACTAAATGCGGACGCGACATCGGGAGAGCGTAATTTCAGATTCTGGCTCCCCCTCCACCCAGGAGACACATTGGTACAGTCCAACCTTGTTGAGCTCCTGGAGCTGAAGTGACCCAAACGGGCGAGCATTCCCGCCTGGGCTCGAGCCAGCAGGTATGTAAACACACCTGGAGCCAGGAAGAGGGGACGACTGGCTACAAGGAGTCCCGAAAATGTGACCCCCCACCCCGGACAGGTGTGCCGGTCCAACCCCGGGCTGAGTTATAGACATGCACTGTTTTTTTGAGCTACAGCCAAAGTAACAGTAACAGCATCTGAAACACATTACAATAGACAACCTGGTTAAATAAAAATATAAAATATTTAATTCTACTGTAATGAAGTTGGAAAAAAAATCCAAATTTGAAACACACATTATATTACATTATTAATTTACAAATTTTGTTCCAGATCTTCTTAAAAAAAAAAAAATTCTTAAAAAAATATACCAGAAGATCAGCAACAAAATTTATCAAGATTATGATTACTCTAATTTTTTCTGTTAAAGATTTTTAATCTTTAATTATTGTTGTGGAAAAAAAAAACAGAAAAAATAAAATAAATACACATTTCCATTGTTTTGGTGCACATCATATTCTACACACCAAGGAAAACATCTTTGTTCTTGTTTTTTTTTTTTTTAACAAAAATGAGAATAAAGGCACAAACCTGATCATTTTCTTGCATGTATATATATAAATATATCACACACACACACACACACACACACACACACAATACAACTTGTATAACTTAACATTTTGTCCAGTGATAAGTAAAATGTTATTTTAAAGTGAGTTCATAGACTCACATATTTCTGTAGTTCAAACAATTGAATACATATTGTTTAACATCAACTAACCATTCAATAATTTGTATTTTGGTTGTGTTTGGCAAAAGTTGAAAGACAGTTGAGCTTGATGTGTGCTTCTGTGTTTACTGCTGAGTTAAATATGGATTAACAGGTATGATAAAAGGTTTATGTGAAGCACTGGTTATATACAGAGTCAACCTAATGTTGTATAATGAGATATAAGACGTAATAACACAGAAGAACAGTCTATTTGATGGTGGGATGGATAATGAGCTCTTTTATATGGGGGGGTGGAGAAGCACATGTAATCCCATCTGAAACTGTACTGCACTGTGCTCCGAGCTGCCGAAAAGCAGACCATCACTCATCATCTCCATGGTTACGTAAGTCAGGTCATAGTTTCCCCAAGTGGTGCACATAGACTCTCGCTTGTGCTGCTACTGGATGACCACGCTGCTTCCTGTACTGCCATTCAGAATTCGACCTGTCAGGATTTTGCAGGAAATGCTACAACTAATAACAGGTTTCCAACTTTTCCTGTCAGTAAACTATTTTCCATGGACCAGATTTGGAACAAATCTCCCTCAATATGTTATCTGCATCACATCGGCTATTTAAAAGCTCCCTAACTTAAACACCTTACATAATGATCCTCCAGCCTGTGCCTCTGTCGTGAGCCAAATATTTGTTCCAACCGAGCAAACTGAGGCACATTTACACTGTGGTGCTGTGAATTCAGCCCAAATCCACACATACTGTACAATGCCCTAACACTTGGCTGGATTAAAATTGATTAAACATTATGCTCAAACTCTTTGCCTCCAGTTAACGTGATTTGTTTCATCATTTTCTCCGCTAAAAAGCAGAAACGGTATGCACAGAGCAGGGCAATTTGCACTGAAGCAGCTGCTTGAACGGTTGCAGTTATGTATCGGCGGTCACTCCTTATCTAGGCCCACCAGCTGTGCAGAACGGCTGGATTAGAGGGCTTTCAGGTGACGTAACAGACCCTCCAGCCACCATGGAGGTCCAGCCTGTAAGCTGTGGATGTCTGATTGCTCACAAGACATGACTCATCATGCTCAACAGTTCTGACTGGCCAGTAATCACGAAGCACAGATATCAGAAATTAGATTGTAGCTCCTCCTGTAATCACGGTTTAAATGTTAATCTTATTTACACTGTATTTTATGTACAGGAATGTCTGACTATGAACTTTACAGCTATGCTAATGCCTTTCTTTATCACCTATAGTGAGCTATCTATAGCTTTAGCTTCATAAAAAACATTTAAATTTTTGATTTAAGAGAATTCATCAAGACTGGAGAAAAAAATACAAATTTAAGTAAAAAAATATTATTAGTAGGGTTTACTCAAAAAGTAACTAATGATGTAGAAGTGTACCCGGGGAAAAAGAAGTGAAACACTTAGCCTTGTGTTTGTATTGTTTTTAAAGGTGTTATTGATTACAAGAGCCAAACATTATATATCTCCTGCAGAAATTAAAAGAAAAAAATCTGCAAAAAATTTGTCTTTCGTTTTTTTTTTTTTTTAAATCATTCATCAATATAAAAATATTATTAAAGGAGCTACAAACTGCTGTTAAAAAGTGAGAAAGTATTTCCCAAGGCTTTCACGACACCTCAGAGTGATAAACAATATCACGAAGATGCTGGAAAAAGCTTAAGAAGCTTAAAATTGGAAATGGTGGTGGCGCTTACCATTGAGGAGTCCTTGCCACTATGTCCAGAGTTTGGGTTCAGGTCCAACCTGGGGTCCTTTGATATGTATCGTCCCATATCACTGTCCAAGAAAGCAGAAATGCCCCCAAAATTAAGTCTTTTAGACATTAAAAAAAAGAAAAAGCAAAGCAAAGAAACAGTCCAGCACAGTCCCCCTGTAGAAAATCAAATCAAACTTTGAATTAATCCATTCTTAAATTTCTATGGAATACAGACAAGTATAGTAATTACAATATGTTTTTTAATTGTGATTAATCACAGAATTTCAAGTTACGTTAGTTACGATAATCACGATTAATCACATTTTTTTTTCCTCTGTTTAAAATGTTGTTATTTTGCATTTCACATTAGTTTATAAGGTCATATTAACAATGATTTTAGGAACAATGACTGCAATTGACAACAAGACAAGCAGAGTATGTCTTTTAGATGTTTACTGGTCTGTAACAAGAGCTGTAGTAACCTAACAGCCCTAGATGTCACTGCGATTTTAATATAGACTATTGGGAGACTGGCCTTTAGCTACAAGAGATAAAAATAAATAAAAACAGGTGATGTAAAATGTTAAATTTCGACATTCTGCCTCCTCATGTGCAGCTTCAGCTCCATCAGCAGCCTTGGCCACATTTCTCAAAACCACAAGTGGCCTTGTGCTCTCATCACTGGACAGCTGATGTTCATTTATGATGTGACCCCAAACGGCCTCAAACTTTAAAAATCTGTCCAGGACTGAAGGTTGTAGTGAGAAATCACTGTGACACAGCAGGAGGCAGTGATGGAGCATCTGAGCTTTACCTAACAATATGTCTGCCTCTAAGGCAAGTTGAATGGTTGGTGAGAAAGTGGTGAAAATAAAACATGTGTAGTCGGTGAAGGTTTTTGGCTCCAGTCAATCAGCGCTGGAACAAACCAAGTTCAAACATGTCATTTATGGGTACAGAGGACTTTGGTTGGCAAGATGAATACACTTTTTGTATCACGAACAAAAAACGAATCAAATGACGCACACAAAACAATCAGCCTGGAAATGATTTATTTGATTTCTGATCAAATGATACCAGGGGATCACCTCGTCATTTAACACGGTCAGTTTATATTCTGAGTAGGTTTTGAAAAACACGTTACATCTCATTTGGGGTTTCAACTGTGCAGGATGCAGCCTCCGCCCACCCGTTCATTGTAATCAAGTTCGCCCGCTGTGTCAATGAAACACCTGAGGTGTAATTCGCTATAGTGCTATTAAAATGATGAGATTTTGAGCTTAATCATAATTGAGCCTCGGGGATGATGGAGCCAAAGGAGGCTCAGGTAGCCGGTGACGTAATAAAAAGTATTCTTCACGTTTTTCATATCAGCGCTAATCCCACAGTGGGTGTGGGATAAATGAATTTATGAACTTTGGACACTTTTCTCACCTCATTTACTGCTGAGTCACTGTCATGAGATCCTCTTTGCTCCCGGCTCAGGATTTTGAAAAAACTCTGTGTTCAATAGCTAGTTGCTAACTTTGTCCGATGCCCGTCTAACATCACTGAAAATGGCCAAAATAGCAAAAACAATGCTTATGAGAGTGAACCAAAACAGCAAAGTCTTGGGGGACAATATGCTAAAAAGATGCTATTACATATGCCATGTATGCTATGAGCAAAGTCTACCAGTAACAATAAAGGCTGCTATTTAGAGAGGTAATTATTTAATGTAAATACATTTTATAGCTATGGCAAAAAATACCAACCACAAGGGCCATCGTAGCAGTAGTAAAAAATAATGTCTTTTTTAGGTTTTGGAAAGTCTGCATACATCCATGTATCTACTGTCCTGCTACCAAGCCTCCGTCCAAATGAATTCTCCAAAGATCTCGTCTCTTGTCTCCTTTGGTCTTCTTCACACGATCACTGCTCATTAAACTCCTGTTCCACACAAGCACCTTCATCATCATCATCATCATCATCAGCTCTGAAAAAATATACGAAAGATTTCAAACAATGTGAAGATTCAGAGGATGCTTTGTCTCCTGTTGGGACCAGACCTGCTCTATGAGGCCTTAAACTTCCAAATCCTCCATGTCAGCTTTTTTGTCTCTCCTTCTGCTATTTTGCTCTTTGTGAATACTGTCGCTTTGATCTGCTGCCTGCCGTCTCTTCTTCCTCTCTGGATGACTTCAGGTCCGACTTGTTAAAGTGCAGCAGCTCCACTGGTGGCCCCTCGCTGCTGAAACCAGTCTCCTTTTAATCACTGCAGTGGACCTCTTGACCCTTCTTTTAGCCTCCACAGCTGCCCTCCTGCTGGCAGCAGTCAGGGTTAATGCTGATTGAAGGAGGGGAAAATATGAGAGAAAAACATACTGATGTGAATGATCCACTCTGGCTTTCTTTCTTTTTTCCAAATTGGGACTCTTGCTAAATGCTAACAGAGCTTTAAACGTGGCCAGGCAGTGCAATGCTTTCAAGGGTCTGAGGGGGATTTGAGGAGTATTTTCTGCATTCATGCACTTAATCTTCACGTTTCTTGGGCAACATTTTGCTTGAAATCTTCTGTTTAGGGTGATAAAAATACCTTAAACCTAAGACACCTGAACCTCAGTTATTGGTTTTCTAGACTGACCCTAAGTTACTTTTTTTCTTGCCTCAACCTAAGTTACTGGTTTTCTTGACAAAACCCAAGTTAAGGCTGGAATATACTTCTCCAACTACGTAATATGTTATGCGACTCCATAGCTACGGAGACCCCTTGAGCCCTCGCAGTGCTCCGTCATGATGCGTGTTGTGCAGCCCTGTCGTGAAATGCACCCCCTCGGAAAGTGAAGCAATTCGCCTTAATATCGCAGAAAAAAGCAGGGGAAAATACTATTTTATGATTTAATAATTTGTGAGTGAGATAGAAGAGAACAACGTTGGTTGCTTTCAGTCTTTAAAGCTCCTCTAAAGAGAGAAAATATCAGATGCTCTTCTCAACACAAAATCGGATAATAGCGAACGCAAACCAACAACTTTCGGTATGATCTGTGTAAATATACCCCAGCCATAATTACTAAATGAATTAAATGGATTTTTTGAGCAGGTTGAATGTGTTTGACTTGCGTTTCACAAGGCTAATCGACAGTTTAGGTCCTGTCCACGCTGCTGCAGAGGAGACCTGTCTGTCTGTTTCTGTGTAGGGAGAGGGGCTGCATTTCACAGCAGGGTGCAGCTAGAGGACCAATCACAGCCCTTGTCGTCTCCGTCTTCCCTTGACGGATTGACGGACAGTTAAAAAAATATTTCCTGCGCCCGGAGACGACGGAGAGGCTCTCCGTCAGGCTCTCCGGTGAGGCAGAGGGCTCTCCGTCTCTACGTATGGCACTTTACGGAGTACTATAAATTGTCCTTCAGTGGTTTTCTTGCCTAAACATAAGTCACTGGTTTACTTGCTTAAACCTAAGTTACTGTTTTTCTTGCCTAAACACAAGTTACTGGTTTTCTTGCCTAAACTTAAGTTACTGGTTTTCTTGTCTGAAGTTATGCATACTTACACATAATATCTAATGTCTTTATATGACCAGGTTGGAATTACTTATGTGACCTTAATGCCACAAGTTTTGCATGTCTGGGTTTTTCACACCTTATTTTCACTTGCAAAAACATGCACAGATACGTCCAGACATTTTACATGCACTGTTGCACTTCATATCCACATGTGCACATTTGATTCTGCTTGTAGACTGAATGAGGCCTCATCTATATTGATTACCATAATTGTTAAATATAAACTCCCAATCCTATCACATCACTGAAGCCACTTTTATTTTGCTCAACACCGACGTGATACTACAACAAAAAAGGCAGCTTACTTTCGTAAACCTACCTGCTTCACTGGCTCAATTTTTGATCTGCAAATAGACTTGTAGACTTGTGAAGTGTTCACTTTTTCTGTAGGCTACAGCGCAATAAAGTATAAAATAACAACAATAAACAATTAAAAACAGATGACAGAAAGCATTTCATTAAGTATTCTGCTGGTAGAAGCACACATATCTGGGAAAAATCAGGCAACATGCTAAACTATTGGCTTTTTTCTCTGCACTCAGAAATGAGAGATATATATTATCACAATCTGCATGTCTATATTTCACTTTTTTCTATACCCAAGTTTTAGACAGCCAATTAAAACATCCTTACCCAAGACTGAAGTACAGTCGAGTTTGTGGAGTTAATTGCAAAAACACGCTTGCAACCCAACCACTCAACTAGCACCTCATTTATTTATATGTATTCCAAGGTGGTGCAATTAATGTTAGACAATAACGCTTATTATTGCACCTTGGGCTCTCTGTAAACCAAAAACAGATCAACTCAGCTGTGCATTTTGAGTGATAATTAAGTTCACAGTTAGTGTCAGCCTCTCATTATTCCCTCATTCACCTGAGAGTACTGAAGATAATACTCTAGGCGTCGCGATCACATCATCATTTTTCTGTTCTTTTCTTAGATTTCTGCACCATCACATTGTAAAATGCATTTGGACAATTTTTTTCTTCAGCCAATAAGTCGGGATAAAGCCGCCTCACTCCTATGCACAAACTTGAATGGATCCCTTTCAAGATCCTGATGAAGGACAAGTGGATTTGTTTGATGGTGAAAATCAAAAGAAGAGCGGAAATAGCTGCTCTTGTAGCGAGCGGCGCTGTCGTCCTCTTTTACACCATCTGAAGAGGCTTTGGTGAGGGATGGAGGAAGCAGAGGGGGGTGAGATGAAGAGGAAGCAAGTTGAAGTTACAGCATCTCCTTGGGGATTATAGTAGTCCACTGTTACTGTCAATGTCTGCCTTCATAGCAGCAGGAATGCAAGCATGCGACAGCTGCAGAAAAAGGGGGTGCAGTTATATTTTCCAGTGGAAGGAGGGGGGCGTGTCCCTGCACGTGATTGGCCCAGTGGGCTGACTCCAGAGTATGTGACATCACAACTTCATACCTGACCTACTTAAAGTGGCCGTGACGTCACGGCTGTCTCTTTCGCTCCGTCTCTCCTTCTCCTCTTATACAACTCCTTTCTCTCGGCCTCTTTTCGCGTCTTCCAATCCCTGTTTTTTGTCTCTTTTTTCCACGTTTATCTTCTTTTCTTACTTTTTTTTTCCCGTCATCACACAGAGGCAAATACACAAATGGAGTTAAACAGGAGCGCGAGATGGAGAAAGCAATGAGGCACAGTCATCAGTTGTTGCCAATAACCCAATTTCTGCAGATTAAAGCTATATTGATGAATATTAATAGGTTGGAAAGCAACACTGGCCTCGATGACATGACAAAATGGGAAGACATGCTCGCACCATATGGACAGAGAGGCTCTGTGGGAATGTTTAGTGCTAATCTTGGTGTGTTTTTTAAAGCAGTATTGGTAGATAACACAAGCAAACCTATTGGTAAAAACTGCCTGCAAACACAATTTTTAGTAATACAAGCTGCATTGACTACATATCTGTTAGAATTATAAGTTATATTGTATTAAACTATGGGGTATACTCTCGTAGGCTCTAGTACGCAAAGTTCATGTAGAAACTTTATAAAGGAGGATTTTAGGACATTTCTTCAGGTCATACAAACGAATGTGATATCCAATATTGGTCCCAGTAAGCACTGATTTGTTGGCTGGCAGGTCCAAAGTTTATTTTAAGGGATTTGGTCATGTTGGACTAATGACTAAGGGTATAACATTTAAAAAAAAAAATCTGACAAATTACATCCAAACTAGGCTACATTTAGCTGTTTTAAGCCAGCACTGGCCGTGTCAATGCTGTTGAAACAGCGATTATATTTCATAACCCTATATTTAATAAAAAGGTAATAGAGAAGAGGCATAGGAACTAAAAATAATAACAGGCAGACAACCACACAACCAGCAAACAGACAACCTAGCATGAAGCTTTAGCATCCGTAGGGGGAATCAAAGCCTCCATTTCAAATCTTTTTGTTCGACTGGGTGAAATGGTCCTTCCATCCTGAGAGCAGTCGATATATTATGTGTTCAGAAAAAGGAAGGAAAAGAATCAGACCTCTGTGGCAGCTGCACGACTGTAAAAACTCTGACCAATCAATTGCCACTTTCAAAAATCGCTAGCTCTCCAGCAAAACCGACAATAGCTTTAAAGGTCTCACATTGTGCTCATTTTCAGGTTTATATTTGTATTTTCTGTTTCCACTAGAACATGTTTAAAGGGCTGTAATGCTCAAAAATATGACAATTTTTCTCAAACTTGTCTGAAACGCTCTGTTTTCGTGCATTTCAATGGCAATGTGTTGCTAGGCAACAGCTTGGGTCCATGTTTACTTCCTGTCAGCTGATGTTATTCACATCCACTGCACCAGGGAATAAACACGATTAAGATATTAGCCTTTAAACTATCATCATCATTTGTGACATCACAAAGTTACAGATATCCTGACAGTTTGTTTCAAAAGCTCAGTTTCTGAATACGAACTACGTGGATTTCTTTGTGAACGGAGCGTTTTGATACATTCACAGTATTTGTACAGCACTAAAACCTGCTTTGTAGTAAAACCAAAAACATGAAAATCTCACTTTTTACAACAAGGGACCTTTAAGTAATAAATGAATCAGAGTTTAAATCAACACTTAAATAAGAGTGAGGTGTGAGGTAGTTGGAAAGATTTAACAGCAGATCTTTATCGATGATGATTTAACCTAATCATTTTATAGTGGCATCTGTATTCTCATTTAACTCGGCAAAAATAAGAAGCAAATAATAACCTAAACCTATTTCATTCTTCCCTTAAGTGAGATTCTGAATGTATGATTTTCACATAGTGCCGCATCAGTGCAGCGTACAAGTATAAGTGTATTACTGTGGAAAACAGATGCACCGGCAGATTTTTGTGCTCCTGAACACAAGCAGATTATCTGCGAGGAACAGCGACGCTGAGGGCTGATTATAGCTGCAGGGTCGTTTCTAATCTGAGGATATATACCGTCAGATCAGACAAGGAAGCAAGGATGGAGGGACAGTGATAGCACTCAGTGGATAAGGAAGGAGTCATGAGAGGGAAGTAGAGACAGAGATATGGTGGAAATGGAAGGAGAGAGGGAGGACAGTAAATCGAGATATGTTCAAAGGTTGCACAGATTAAAAAAAGATAAAGGAGGACAGATAGAGGGACATGAGAGAGGAAAGAGAAGGAAATAAAAGGCACAACAGCCTCCTCCTCCTCCTCCTCCTCGTGTTCGCTGGAAACCCTCTCGCTCACTCATTTGTATTCACACCACTAGCAGGGCTAGTCACAAGGCGACCAGTGCTCAACACTGTCCAAAAAACACACACATTGTCACAGTCTGGCTCGTCTTTGTGAGGCTGAATTAAGTGCGACCAAGTACAGCTACAGCACCCGAAGAATGATCTGACGAATTTGCAACAGAGATCTAGCATTTTTTCTAGAAGTTATGATTAGTCAGTTACTGTATGTTGTCAATCAGGAGAAACTTAATCAACCTAAAAATCAATTTAGTTAATTAATTGTTGCAAAAATGCCCCCCAGAGATTTGCTGTTTTTCGTTATTCTACAATAAACCTGGTTTCGGAAATTGCCGTTTTTAACGGTGCTAAATGAAAGATTGGGAGAATATCTATTGTGTCCACACAGCTCTCAACACGGTGACATCACTACTCAATCCGTACAGGAAACCCAATTTGTTCTGCGCATGTGCAAAATGTGTCTACATCTACTTGGTAGCCTATCGAAGCATTTTATGGCAGTTACAGATCGGACAGAGTTGCTGCTGCCCGATCCGTACTACGCATGTGTACTACGCTAAAAACAGGACATGTCCAAGTGTGAAAATATGTGACAAAGACAGAAAGTGAGAAAAACAGTGTTTGTGTGTGAGCCCCATTGATTAGTCTGGACAATATTCCCCATACAACAGTGCACAGGACCCACTGTAAATATTAAAGTTCATTTAGCCACGGTTGTGCATGCGTGTGATGTGATGTTTCATGGCTGAGAGCAGCGTCTGATCTGATTTCGATTCGTAGTGATGGTATCTTTCAAAGAGACAGTATTTCAGGCTTGCTGTGGAATGTGACTCTGGGATGTAATCCGCTCATTTGATCAATCTAAAACAGGCCTCCTTCAAGTTTTGCTCCACACATTTTCAGCGACATATCATTTTTTTACCTAGTAAAACACGACACAAGGACAAACACCGGCGCTCAGATGACGGTAAAAACCAAAAGGTACTGCTCTGCAATCCCTCATTTCAACTGTTACACACCATTTCCACATCCTTCATCCCCCACAAGCGAAGGCTGCAAAATCTTTTCCGCCTGTCCTGTCATGTCTCCATCTGTCAACTACTCCTTCCATCTGTCTCCAGTCCTCTGCGACTTGTTCATCCACCCCTCCATCATCCATCCATATCCTCATTACGAGTCTGTTGTTCCCTCATTACTCACAGTTCACCCTGAAGATGGATGCTTATTGATTGATTGATTATTATCCCCCTTTATCCCTGCCAGTTACCTGTTCTTGCCTTCATTATGAGCTGCAAGGCCTCAGCAAACTCCCAGGCAGGATAATGTAAATTAATAAGGAAGCTGTGTATTGATTGTAGTTTGGTCATTGGTAATGAAAACGTGGACTATTTTTTATTATTTCAATTCTCTCTTTCCATGTCTAGCCTGTAGACTGAATGTACGTCGCGCAACTTACAAACAAAAAACGAATTATTTCGTCACTTCAAACGTTGTTTAGCATGCGCATGCCCATTTTTGTGACAGATATTTTCAAACAGTGAGGCGGGAGGAAGAGACAATGAACTTTTCAGAGTCATAACAGTCAAATATGAACACATAGACATGATACACACATCAGCGTTACTTACACTTTAAACTGGCTGTCGTTATCCCCGATTTCAATCGCGGAAAAGCATCCATAAGTACGTTTAGGAATCGTGGAGACAAAAGACGCTACTGAAATAAAACTTGCTTGACATTTATCGTATTTTTAAGTTTTCTTCATTGTCAAAGTAACTCACTGACAGATGTCTGTATATTAATAGGTCTGTTGCAGACAAAAACTGCTAATAGCTAATTCGGCATACTTTTAATGTTGCTTATTTGCACAAATGTTAACAAATATATCACAACAAAAACGGGGCTCCCGTTAGCTAACAAACTCACTTCCTGTTTACATCCCTCAAAGCATTATGGGACCTGAGGAACAAGAATTAAAACCTTATGTTTTTTCCCCAAATCTAAGACAAACAATAATAAAAATATGAATAACAAACTTAATTAATATGTACAAAAAAGGAAAATATTAATGTTTTTAAAAATCAAAAATGTCATTCTTATTCTCTTTCTAACCAATGCAGGAGAATTTGCTGTCATGACGAGTATTATACAAGTTATACAGGAATTTTAGAGGATTATACCTCCAAACTACCCACATAGCTGTATCTAAATGTAGGCTATATGTGGGAAAAAATATTTTGACATAATAACTTCAAGGTTAATTCAGTCTCAACCTGTGTGCTTTGCCCACCCATATACATTTTAATCACACTCTCATTCTATTGCACAACCCATAATTTGAATTTTCTATCCACCACTTTTAAAAAGCTCACATAAAATGAACGCATCTGTGCAGATTTAAAAGCTCGTACAGGTTCCAACTTGGAAAATATGTTTATTCACTTTTCCACAGTGCGGTCGAACAACAAAAAACATGAACAGAAACAGACAAACGAGGAGTAGCACAGCATTACACGAGTCAAGATCAGCTAAGGTCAAAGCACCTCGGCAGCAAACAGAATTAATTTCAGAGCAATGAGGATATTGTCAAAGCGCTTGCAGTCTGATATGAGGTGTTTTTTATGGAATCATATTTGTGTCAATAATAATCAAACTTCTTCAAAATCAAACAAAAATAAGAATTTGAGAGAGAATAAAACTCACTGAAGCAAAAAAAAGGCATCTCAAAAGTGAAACTTGGAACTTGCAAAAAACTTATTTGTGCAATTGAGTAAACTACTGGTATTTTTTTTCTTTTCATATAGCCCTTTGTTTACAGTTCCCTCTGTTTCTTTCTCACTGATCAGTTTTTTGCTCTCACTGCCAGCTTTCTCATTTGCGCTCTGTGATTTTTTGTTTGCGATTCTGACACAAACCTCTCTGGGTGGGCTTTTTCGTGGGGGCGTCGCCATTGCCTAAGCAAAACTTAGCTTCACTGCCCCAACAAAACGTCTAGCAAAGCACAGACAACATATGTAAATGACCAATACATACACTTTATTAATCTCCAGTCCAGTAAAGTTTGGGTAGCCTGTAACAATACGCCAAAGAAGTTCACGCAATGTACGCCCAGTGCTGCAGCTCAAGGTGTCCATTTTGTTTTTCCGCACGTGCTGCACCGAGCAACTTCCGGGCACTGAGCTGTCACTCAAAAACTCACTAGCCAGTGGCGACGCACCCACGAAAAATCCCACCCACGTTTGTGTCAGAATCGCGAACAAAAAATCAGGGAGCGCAAATGAGAAAGCTGGCAGTGAGAGCAAAAAACTGATCAGTGAGAAAGAAACAGAGGGAACTGTAAACAAAGGGCTATATGAAAAAAGTACAATACCAGAAGTTTGCTCAATTGCACAAATAAGTTTTTTGCAAGTTCCAAGTTTTACTTTTGAGATTTTGCTTCAGTGAATTTTATTCTCTCTCATTTTGTAGAAGTTTTGTTTGATTATTTTTGACACAAATCTGATTCCATAGTTTTTTTTCATGCTCATGTTGAGAGCAGAAATAGGTCCTTGTGGGCTTTTGTGTGGTCAGTTATTATGAAACTCTTCCACCTGCTGGTAAAGAAGCAGCAGTACAGCAGCCAGATCAAGTTTTATACAATTTCAAGCCTGTATTGTCATATCGTTTGGTATTCAACCATATCATTTTTTAAAATGGTACATTGTTATTTTTTCTTTTAAATCAAGTGACATCATAGTCATCTAAAAACAATTCGTTTTCAATATTTTTTTTTTTTTTACATTGGGTTGGCTTACAGCCCTGAGTTTAAACATAAAATGTTATCCTCAACAGTACATACCCATAAAAAAGTGAAATAAAAGAATGACAGGGAAAAAAATAAGTAGGAAAAACCAAATTACCAACATTGGAAAATCCCAAAACAAAGCTTTATCTACAACACACTGTATATAAATGTCCAGTTGGTTCAGCAGATATGAGCACATGAACACTGTGTACGAGTGCGAGGCGGCTGGAGATGCAATCATACACACTCTGTGCTGTGTGTGTGTGTGTGTGTGTGTGTGTGTGTGTGTGTGGGGTGTTTAGGACTCGTCTCCGTTGGCGCTATCGCCGTCGTCCTCGCCTTCCTCGTGCTCCTCCTCCTCCTCTCTCCCTCTCATTTTCATCTGTGGACAAACAACACTTAAATCAATGAGCGCTCACTGCAGCCCTCGTCCTGGTTCCTCCTCCTCCTCACCTCGTCTTCGTCCTCCAGCAGGTCTCCCTCCTCGTCTGTGTCGTTCAGCCCTCGTTTCATGATGTCGCCCTTCTTGCTGGAGGTGGAGGAGTTGAGGGGCGACACTTCTCCTGGCTCTGGCTGGCAGCTCTTCATGTCTGAGGAAATTTAGACAACCATCTTTGTTTTCAAGCTGGCATTAACATTTTGGGTTTGTTTTAGCATTTATGCATTAATAGCAGGGACGCACTTACCATTAGGCAACTGGGTTTGCTTTGGGCCCCCAAATAACTAAATACGGCCCTGGTAGTGAATACATGATGCTTTCAATGCATGCTGCTGTCTTGTTGCTTCTACACTCCCTTACTAGCAGCTTCCTGTTTCCTGCTGCTGTCATGGAGAAGAACGACAGCGATACAATTCTGATAGTTTTTAGTAACAGTTTTTAATGGTTTTTAAATTTGAAAAACTCCCATACGACTCAGTGGAGACGGATACTTTCACAGTATTTATTTAGGAATTACATTTGCTTTATCATAAAAGACATGAGAGACATGGTTGGCTTGTTGTCAGTCATTCTTAACATGATCTTAAAAACTGCTGTGAAATGCTAAATAATCTAATCTTAAATTATCATCTGGCAGCCGTCCCATGAACCCACCTGACTTCTTGCTGTGGTCCTTCTCCATGCGCTCCAGGCTCTCCAGCAGGTAGTCCACTTTGTGTTTGATCTGCGTGAGCTCTCTCTTGATGGTCTGCAGATCATCCACTTTCACTGCGGGGAGGCAAAGCGGCAGAATTACGACACTGATGAGGATGAGGCGAGGTGGCGTGACTTTAACTGTGGTGCTTTACTTGTGCGGGAGGTCCTCTGGCTGGTCTTGGAAGAGGAGGAGGAGGAGAAGCTGGTTTTGGTTCGCCGACTCCCTCCGCCGCTCACGCTGACCCTCGGACGTTTGGAGGGGACGACGGCACGGGACAACGGTGGAGGTGGAGGAGGCACCCGGGACTGGTAGGAGTACATCCTGAGAGTATCACGATATAAAAGCATGCATGAGTGGTCACATCATCATTGAAGTATTTAGTTACAAAACAACAGGGTTCTTGCACCATTTTAAAAGTCAAATTTAATATTTTTAAGACCTCAACAAATATAATTTAAGACCCAAAAATGTCATAACAATTTCTTTGGTAGAAAATAGTCAATTTATTGTAGGCCCGACCAATATGGAGTTTATAAGGCTGATGCCAATATTGATATTTAGCAGTAAAAAAAAAAATCTGATCACTGATTAATATCTAATAATAACTTGATTTTTAATATATAAATATCTATAAAAACTAAAGGCATAACACTTAACTTTTTTCTAGAACTTAACCTTCACAACTTTCAAGAACCAAGAAGTGAACTTTGTGAACAAAATAAAAGGCAAAATTGATGTAAATCTCTGAATACTGAGTTTTCCTATTGGCATTAAACGCACCATCTGAAAACTCAATACATACCGCAAATTCACGGTGAATTTAAGACAATTTAAAACTTTTAAAGGAACGACAGGGACCCTGAATAACCTCACTTTGGGCAGGGAAAAAACTCTGATTGGAAGCAGCACTTTAGACAACAAGGACTTCAGAATTAAACATATAATTATTCTTAAAACTATGACAAATAGACGGTTTACCTATCGTAGTAATCTCTGGGAAAGTCATAGTCCATGTCTACAGATGACCTGTGGACACAGCAGGGCAGAAACGATTAACTGCAGCACTCATCTCTGACAGGAAGTCAAGACTTCTGAAGCCCGCCTGAACGCAGAATCGCTGCGCTGAACTTACCCGTACATGTCGCCTGCTGAACGCTTCACCGACTTCGATCTGTGAGGTTTCGGCTCGCCGGCCAGGTTGATGTCTGAGGGAGGAAAAAAAACATGTTAACAGACAGACACCATTTTTTTATCACTCCTCGCCTTTGCCTGTTGGTATTTTACTTTGAAGGATTAAGCTGTTTTTTTCTCCATCAGGTTGTGTTTGCAAATAATAACTCAGCATTTATCCGAAGCTTTTTAAATTCCCGCACTAGAGGGCAGCACAGCTGTACCAAAGACGTGTCAATCTGAGAATTAATTCTGTGGAATTAAAATGATTTTCTCCACCTTATTATATCTGAAATCATATATTTATATCTCACACTCAGAGCTGTCTCTGACATAGTTGTATTTAAATACAATATTATTGACTTCTTCTCATATAAACTGGTGGCGCACTTAAAATTTTGTGTTGAAAATGTCAGTATCACACGTGATCAGATTGTATATTTAGAAAAAAATCTTTTATCATCTACAGAAATATTAGGAAGTGATTTTATCGGCCACAAAAGACTTTTCCTTTAAAAAAAATGGTAGGCTTGGTAAGAAAATTGCACCTTTTTCCCCCCAATAAAGCATCATCAGAGCCACCAGACAGTAGCACTTAAATTAACTCTGGATTAATTATACAGAATAATTCCTAGAGTTCAAATAAACTTTATTTCTTCTCACCTAGCACCTGTCCAACGATCATACGGCCGTCCTCGCTGAGCACGGCGGCCCGTGCATTCCTCTCATTGGCGTACTGGACGAAGGCGTAACCCTTGTGGACGGAGCATCCCACCACCTTGCCGTACTTGGAGAAGATGGCCTCAACGTCGGCCTTGGTGACCAGCAGGGTGTTGAGGTTGCCGATGAAGACGCGGGAGTTGAGGGAGCGAGGGTCGGTTTTGTTGGTCACGTTGCTGCTGGCCATCGGGCTGGGCGGCGGCGGATAAGACAGGAAAACGGGTGAAAAAAAGGGGAGAAAATGAGGAGAAATTAGATTTCATTTACTATCTTCCACTATAATATGTAGATTATCTCTGCACCAAGGTCATAAAGAGTTTGCTCTCTAACAGTGGGCTGTCTAATGGCTCTTTTCCACAGGCGCGGTACGGTACGGCACAGCTCGTCATGGATGTGGCGCTTTTCCACTAGTACCCGGTACTAGGTACTTTTTTCGTACCTCATCCTCAAGCGAGCCGAAGCGATACTAAAACGTGACGTCAGCCGACTGCCTTCCACTGATTGGCCAACGACTGTTGTCATTGGATGCGCGACATCTGACTAGCCTGTAAAATCCAAACACAACTTGACCCCGCCATTTTTAAAACCGGCAACTGCTTTGCTATTTTTACACGAGAAATGGCATCACAGAAAACAACGCCAGGGTCAGTTGGTGTGATAGTAGTGTTGTTATTCTTTTTCTTCCCGGTTTTCCGTGTTGCGTGTGAATGATGTCATGGCAGTTTCATGATACCGTATGACGACCCCGACCACGCCCATGCCCACTATGAGGTACTCAGTTGTAATGGAAAAGCACCAAAACTGGGCCGTACCGTGCCGTGCCGTTACTGTGTAGTGGAAAAGCACCATAAGCTTGGAAAAAATGAGTGAAATGCTAAAGAGGGCTGCTTAATCATCCTCAAAATTCATTTTCTGTTGATAAATTTAGCGATGCATCGTTTATTTCGGCACTAATGACACCTCATATGCTCATTTACTGATATTACATTAACAAAAATCATACACATGGGACATTCAAGGCCTCCTACAATACTGGTGTACATCTTTAGACAGTGTGATCGGGTCATGAAGCAGCCAGCACTCACTCCATTGTGTCTGTACTCGGGCTGGTGGAGGTCTGCCTGCCTGTCTGAGTCTGTTGGAGAGAAGAGGGGTCGTCGAGGAACTATGAGAGATGGCAGTCAGTGACTGTTGGGAGGCTACGCCTCCAAAAAGTTATTGATTTTGGGATTTTTTTGGGGGGGGAAGTTAAAAAAGGAGACCAGCGGGGCTTGGTGAGGAAGGGGTCAAATGTTTTAACTAGGGCTGTCAGTGTTAACGGAGACAAAGTTAATTTTTTTTTTTTTTTTTTTGCTGTTTCGCTCCCTTACTAGCAACTTCCTGCTATCATGGAGAAAAACGACAGCAATTCTCTCCTGAATGACTTTAGTTTCAAAAATGGCATTAAAATATCACCAGTTTGAGCTACGAGCTAAGCATGCTAGTGCAGCTAGTCAGACAGATGCTAACGGCTAACAGGCAAAAATGAAAACTAAATGAAGAGGTTAGCTACAGCGCTTGTTAAATGGGTGTTAGCTAACTGCAGAGCAGTCAACATAAGAGACCGACTGCCGGTGTAATAATCATTGTAGAAACAATCAATGTTAATATGACAGCCCTAGTTTCAACAAAAAAATGGAGGCAGCTGTAAAAAACAAAAACCTGTGGGATAAATGGTTATTACAAAACAGGATATTGCATTGAAAACTACTGACTTATTTCCATTTTACAAGGAAATATGGATATTCATATATCTGAGTGCACGTCTACACAGTGTCCTCTGCCTTCATTTCCACACCACGGGGAACCACTTCTGTTTTTGTTTGTTGCAGCCAGTGCTAGTCAGGGTTTACTGGACACTAGTTTTTATTAATCAATATAAATGTTATTCAGGGTCCTGTTTCTGAAACGCCATAGACGTAATAATACAAAGTGTTTTTTCGGCAGCGGGTCACTGATCGCGGTCTCCCGCAGCCTGTCAGTAATGTTGGGGCTTCTGGGAGATGTAGTGGAAGTATAAAGTGACGTATACGCCACAGAGATCAAAACAGGAAGTGGAGACGATCGAGAGTAGAGATCAAAACGGATGTATTCTGGAGAAAAAAATGGTGTTTAGGGTGAAAGTGTCCTCTACTCTACCTCTGATAAAACAAGAATGGAACGAGGTAAAAACAAACTTTTTTTTTCATGATGAAATAGAGAGTCTCTTCTTTCATTTGAGCTATTCAATGTTTTCAGAGACATAGAACAAAATATTCTGTGGGTCTTGAAATATGACTAAATGGCACAAGGTACTTTCTGTTTTATTAAACAGTTGGCACTCAATGAGCTCAAAGGAGCAGAAAGTCTCAGAACATCATGAAATCATCCAGACCAGTAGACCCTCACTATATCAACTGCAGAACACTGTCTGATATCTGATCAGTAAAGCTATGGAAAAATGATCAATGCATAATAGTATTTGCTCACTGTTATGTATTTTGTCCACCCCTGCACATGAATACAGTCAAAACTGGGTGTGATTCTTTTTCCTCACTTCATACATCGATCTTTTGTGCCAACTCCCTCTCGACCACTTCGACAGGAGCTCAGAGCTGGTCGCTGCCAGCAGGGCTGCCCTCTCCAGGCCAGGGATTACATGGTTTTGGTTCGCAGGACCGAAGCTTAGCGCTCAGCTCTCCTCTGCGTGTTTTGGCTGGGACGTCTATCGCCTGGCGAGCTGACAGGGCGTCTACAACACTGGTTGTTTCCACATCTTTGTGGCACGTTGGCATTTAAACGCGAGACCAATCAGACTACGGGGAAACATTTAGTGTTCGTTCATATCGGCAAACTAAGAGGACAAAAGAAGGAAGTGAAGCCCATTATATTTGGTTTTTGTTTCCTCATCCTCTGTAATCAAATATCTTATGCATCATTTCACCAGTGATACTCATAAATATTAATTTTTGAGTGTTTGTGTTTATTACAGAGTAAGTGAAACTATACAAGAAACAATCTCTATAAACTGTATATCAGCTTCAAGGGTGTGCAGTTTATTGCAGGGCTTTTATATTTGATTGCACTACACTGTAAACAGATTAATCAACTTCATTAAAATTTTAGTTTACTGTGGCATATGACATGATAATTACAGTTATAAGAGCAAAAACTGCTTATTTTTTCTGCCTCATCTGGGCTTTATTGTGTGATGGCCTTCGACAGATATAATAGTGTTTACTTGTAATCTTTAGTTTAATTTTTACCGACAAAGGGGGCTCATTAAAAGCAGATCAGTTATGTGAATGTTTGTGCTTTGACATATGATGCTGCAACAGCAGCAGGATCCATGCTGGGAGAGACAAGACAAAACAGTTACGGCCCTACATGTAAATATATAGAAATGAATATATGGGTATGTGTGTGTTTGTGTATGTACTTGAAAGATTTAGAGGGTAAAAAAAAAGTCTGGAAATGATAAATAGGAATGTGATCTGAAGGTTTTAAAGGCTCAGTTTCTACTGAAAATATCCAGATTTAATACAAATTCAGGATTAGTGAGGACAGAATATGTTAGTAATTCATGGTATTCAGCAAGCATGCTTATTTTGAATGGGTGCAAGCTTACTTTGGGAGTGAGAATATAACTGTCGTTATTAAAAATATATTTTGTCTGTGTGATATCAGACTGGACTCCCATCGAATAGCATGCACACACAAAAAACTTACAAAGCAAAGGACATATTTGCCTTTATCAGAGGAGGGAGTGTTATTCCTCAATTACAAATGGGGCCTCTTATAATAATAACTAATACTAAGCATTAGGTATTATGATAAACTGGGAATGTGTGGGAAAAGCTACTGTAAGAGGCTGCTACTGAGAGTTAAGCAGCGCTTCAACTGACTCCACAGCACAAAATAAAAACAAACTACATGCTACTTGATCTAAATCCAAAAGGGGAGAGAAATGGGCTAAAGGGAGGGGATTAAAACAAAAGTAGAATATAAAAAAGTGATGCAAAAGTTGAGGTGAAAAATAAACAAACCCAAAAAAAAAAAAATAAAAAAAAGAGGTTGAGACAAACTTACGATTCGCCGCCGTTCAAAAAAGTGGCTTCAAAAACTAAACAGAGGGGAAACAAAAAAACGGAATATTAGAAAAGAGGCCATTGTTCAAAAAATAACTTTTGGTGTTTCCACAAGGCAAACTGGGAGGGAAAAAAGAACAAAATGAGAGGGCCACTAGAACATTTTCACTATGCAGATTTGTAATTATTGACAGAATATAATCATTTATCCCAAAAAAATGTTGCTTATTTTTTTTTTTTTTTAATAAATTTTAATAAAATTAACAGTGACAGTGGTTTGGTTTGCTCTGATGCTACAAATAACGCAGCCCCTTTGGTCAGATCAGCTGACATGTAGCATCAATGGAAAATCAAATTTATAATGGTAAACATTATTAATTAAATTAGTTGTCAACTTTTAATAAACCACCAACTATTTGAGTGATTTTCCTGAAGAAAAAAAGCCTAAACTCTCTGATTCCAGCTGCTTAAATGTGAATATTTTCTTGTTTATTTCCTCCTCTATTACAGTAAACTGAATATTTATGAGTTGTGGACAAACTGACACAGATTTCACAGACCAAACGACTAACTGATTAATCAAAAATAAATATTTAACAGGTTAATTAACAATAAAAACACTAACTAATCTGCTTATTAGTGCAACAGATATGTAAAGTAACATAAGCAGGAACACATTAGACACTGTAGTATAGGGGCCAGAATAAAGGGAGGGGTACAGAACAGCGGCCCCTGGAGCCTGGAGGGACCTGAGCTCAAGGACACTATCAGAGGACATGGGGGCCAATGAGGGGGAAGGGCTACAGCAGAGTTTTCAATGCAGCCTAGCTTGCTTTGCCATTATACACTATAAGACCTTTTTGCACATACGTCACAAAGCTATAAAATGATGCGTTCAAGTGCAGTTGTAAAGGTGTAGGCCTTCCTGGCAGCTCCACAGCTCAGAATAAACTGCAACTGAATGAATGGGTTTCTAAATCTGAAAATAAATGATTATATCAGAATTACCAAATGCACAAATTCTGCCACAGCAATACTACAGCAATCCTGGGTGTTAATGTCCCCTTTAAAAGGAAAAAAACGCCCCCACCCGTCATTGAAGGGGAAAAAAACAGCAGAAAAATTACATCACTGGTGAAAGATTTGCTGCAGAAAACACTGCACTGTCTCAGCACTGTCAAAATCACAAAGAAAAAACACCGTCTTTCGAGTCAATTTCAACGACTGCACATCAAGTTACAGGCGGGGGCAAAACACAGGACGAGATTAAAAAGCCTCTTGAAAAGAGATTTCCAGAAAAAGGTCGACCCGCTTTGAACACTGTCCAGAAAACACTGGAAGCATCTTCCATCTTTCTTGCCTCGAAAATATGACCACACTCAGATAAACAACGATGTAACACAGAGGTTTATTTTTTTTTTCTCTCTCTCAAATGTCTCACTCGAAAAACAAAAGCAAAAATCTTGTCGCGGAAGCTACTTCAAAGCTAGTTTCTGCGCAGCTCAATATGCCAACACAAAATGTACGCCACTAAAGCCAACACAGTCTCAGGAACAGTACCAGCCAGGAAAAATGCATTTAAAAATGAAAACAAAAAGTCCCAAAGAGGTTCAAAGTCGAAAAAAATAAAAAAAAATATAGGGGGGAAAAATCTCTCGGTTAAAAATACTCACCAGGAGCTTAATACTAAAAACGAGTAAAATTCAACGCTGTTTTTTACTTGAGTGGGTAAAGATCCGTTAGTGGCTCTGCAGGCTGATTTTATCACCTTGAAAGCAGTGGACACGAAATGGCGTCAGCTCGCACACAGCAGAAGAAGGGTAACGCCCATTATTGCGTCAACGCTTCTGATTGGCTATCGGAACCGTCTGTGTGGCCACACCCTTCAGCGATTGGCTCATGGGCTTTCAGGGTCCGGCCCACGAATGACGACACACGTATGCTATTGTGCTGCTGTTGGAAAACAACGTTAGCTTCAAGTCCGCCCACGCATTTCCGTTTCGCTAATAACTAATCGTTGTGTAACCTAGAAGAAGAACATTTTGATTAAGAAATATGTCATCTTGCGTCAGGGTTAAAATACATTGAAAGTATCGCGATATTCACACGGCACATTTTTAAACATTCAAAATGTGTTCCGGTTTACTTCCTGTTGAATGCCAGGAAGTAAACAAGCTGTTGCCTAGCAACACAATTCCGTTTAATTAGTCTCTTTTTAATATTATGATGAAATGCACTAAAACACAATGTTTCAGACAGAGGGTGAATTTGGGCATATTTGAATATTTACACATGCAAAAATGTAGAAACATTAAACACAACAGACATAAGTTATCAAAACAGATTTTACTGCATCAAACTCAAACCTGATTAATAAAAATTAAATGGCATGTCACATTTAACAACAACAGATGAGACATACTTTGGTGCCTTGCTTAAGGACACATCAGCAGCTATCTGTCCACGCTTTGTATTTGGCTTGTGTGGGACTTGAACCAGCGATCCTCTTGTTGCTGGTAGTCCAGGTTCTCAGATGCTACAGCCTAAATCCCCTAAAAATACTGTGTTGTATCACCACATTGTTGTCCGTGAGAATGCACCTGAGGAGTGAACAAACATGGCGTCAGTATAACATTTGATGAATAAAGGGAGAGAGAACGTATATAAAAGACCTTGGATGTCAGTCATCCTCCTGCGGGTTCGTGGCAGAGTAGCGTCCGGTCTTGAGTTTACCTCCGGAGTTCTCAGCACTTCCTCCAGCCTGCACTGCTCCACATTATCCTGGTGGATCAACACATATCGAGTCACAAAAACCCAATATAGCACAATATAACAGCACTCCGCAATAAACGACCTGTGTTGGAGTTTGCTGGCGTTTCCTCCTGCCTCCAGGCGTGTTCGGGACGGGACTCTCTGCTCCACTTTTGTTCCGCTCCCTCTCTCTCTGCAGGAGGACGGCCTGCAGCGTGGTCCTGTACTCCAGAGAAAAGTTGCTGATGGTTTTGCAGAAGTCCTCCGCTCTGGTGTCTCTCACCATGGCTCGGGAGTAGCCCAGGAATAAGAGGAAAGAGTGGAACCTGGAGGACCAAGCAAAGACTTTTACCCCATTACTTAAATAAATCAACAATAATAAGGATGAATTTTGGATTGGTAGCAACTAGGCACACCTGTTGATAACCCGGCGATGAACGGCTCTCAGGACTTTTAGCCTCTCCTCGCACTCTTTCAAAATCTGTGGCAGCCGATAACGGAGCGCCTCGTTTCCTACTCGCCTCTTCTCCTCCTTCCCTCCTTTCCTCTTCTCCTCTGCCTTGTCCAAAACCTTCAGCTGCTCCCATGATGCTTTGCACAAGGTCTCTAGCTGGGTAAAGTTGGACTGGACCAAGGAGTAGTCGAACTGCAAAGAGGAGAAAAAGAGGGGGAAGTTTGTACATTTTGGAGTGGATTATTGCTTAGATTCACTTTAAGGGCAACTAATGATTATTTTTTTATTGTCAGTTCACGTGTTGATTATTTTTTCGATTCATTGATTGTTTTTTTTGGTCTATAAAATGTGAGAAATGTGGTCCAGTAAATCAAAGATGACAAAAAAAGAGGGACTTGGAATTTCCTAATAACCAATAAATTACTTTATGACTATAAAACTTGTTGAGCTGCAGTGATTAACTGATTAATTGTCAGCTGCTACATTAACTGCCAACTATTTTGATAATCGGTTTGAGGGATTTGTTTTTTTAAAAAAACATCTAAATTCTCCAATTCCAACTTCTTAAATGTGTTTTTTTGTGGTTTCTTTCCTCCTCTGTGAGAGTAAACTGAATATATTTCAGTCGAGGACAAAACAAGATGTTAGAGGAGGTTGTTTTTCACCATTTCATAGCCCAAACAAGTGATTGATGAATCAAGAAAACAGCTGACAGATTAATTAACCAATTGACCTGCTTATTTATGCTCAAACATGAGCATATACAGCATGAAAAGTACCATAAGAAAAGTGGACCAATTTGATTTGACGTCCTCAAGTGTTTGTTTTGTCCACGATATTCATTTTACTTTCATAGAGGAGAAAAGAAACCAGAAACTATTCATTTAAAGGTGGAATCAGAGAATTTAGACATTTATTTTGAAAGAAAAATCAACAACTAATGGATTAATTGTTGCAGCTTCAATGACTGAAATATGGTGATTATTAGTTTCAGTCCAGTTTTGATTCTTGAAAATGAGTCAGATCCATTGTGATCTTTCCTCCCACCTACACTGATGCAGCATGTGCACTAAAGAGACAACACACACACACATACAGACCTTGCCGGCTTTGGTAACGGCGGTGATGTCGGAGTAGAGGTCAGAGGACTGTGGGTAGAGCTGCAGCAGCAGGACGCACACATGGTGCAGCAGAGGCTGGCGGGTATGGGTGTCCCTCACCTGGGACAGCTTCTCCAGGTAACTCAGCTCAAACCCACGGGCCTTGGTAGAGCAAAAACAGGTGTGTTTGTAAGAAGCGGTCAAAAGTGCATCACAGATGAAGACTGGGGTCACTGACCTTGCATCCATTGAGGAAATTACCGATCGCTAACACCGTAGCGAGAATCCGTCTGAAAGTCTGGCTGGCTGCGAGCTGCTCCATGGCCAGCTTTAGATAGAAGAGAGGCTCGGCGATTTCCTGTCACGAGGACGACAATGATTCATGCAGAGTAAGTGAGCCATGGAGTCGAGTCATCACGGTGGTGTTTTTTTTTTTTTTTTTTTTTTTTAACTGCAAGCCTACGGGGGATTGCTTGTCACTAAACGATACTGTGACGGTGGGGTTTTTGATGACATAGCTCATGTAGGAGGCACGACGGCGGTCACACTGCCTGCTTCATTACCACTCATAATTATGCATGTGACAAATAAATCTCTTAAAATCTAACTTGAACCGTACCCTTTCTAAGGAGTCGTAGTCCAGAGCGAAAGCCCACAGCTGAAGCCTGGAACTCAGGTGAGGGATTTCCCCCAGAGTGAGCAGGCAGAGCTCGGCTGGAGCCAGAGGGGAGCTGGGGTTCTGGGCCTTGGCCTCCCTGATCAGACACAGCTCCTCTTCTGCTGGGATTAGTGCGTTAAGCCGCTGTTCAGAGGGGGAATGTGGAAAGAGGTGAAGTGACTATTCTGTAGCTGTGATAGACGTAAAGCAAATAGGTGAGCTCTGCTGTACCTGGACGTCCTCCCTGTCCAGCACACTGCTGTCCATGCTGTAGATAGCCGGGGGGAGGAGGCGTGGAGGCGGCAGGCTGCTCAGGGCGATGGTGATGATGTTACTCCTCTTCATCCCCAACACCGACACTGTTGGCTGCTTCTGGATCAGGATGTAGGGAAGCATATGAGCAGTGACAACTTATTAATCACATTACAGTTACTATTTAAAAATCACACTGTTACGTCTAATGCATGATGTGTGTTCCTTTTCATCATGACTGTGACGTTAGTATTAGAAGCTCATGGACGAGGAGAAAAAACAAAGATGGAGGAGCCGTTAAAACGTCGTCTGAGGGGTGGAAATATGAACATTACTGAGAATATGTTGCACAAAAGGACAAGAAAGTGAAAAGACTGTTCACTACTTCCTGTCAGCTTTGTGATATTAAAGAGCTTTTTCAAATAGGGTACTTTTTCTGAGTAACTACCCTAACACTGGATATAAGACAGTATGAAAAGTGCACTTTTGGGGTTACATTAACCCACTGAGGAATATTTTGATATCAGCATTATTTGAAATATTTTCCATTAATCAGATTCTACAAAATATAAAATCACAAAATAATCCCAGACTTAGACTTTATTGTCATTCATTACTTACTATAAGGTGTTTACGCTGCTGTTGCAAGTCCCCTCCCCAATAAAAATATATTCTAACATACCTTTTATAAGTGAAGGTATTGAACCATTTTATTCTGGATAATGAACACAATTTCCTGTCTTTAGGGACAGCTTAGAGAGAAAAGACTAATCACAGGTTTTGCCACCCAAGCACCTGAAAATTAGCCTAACAGGTCCTCTTTAATTGGCAAGAAACACGTTATTTGGTAAAAAAAAATGTCTTTTTTCAAACTACTTGAAACATTTTCCATTAATCAGATTCTAAAAAAATATAGAAACCATAAAATCTATAATACGCAACGTTGCCGGAAGAATTTCTGTCTACATGGTAACGCGATAACGAGTGACGACGAGTGACAAGGATGTAATATATATGCCACGCCGATAGGGGGCGCTGCAAGGGAACACAGAGAGACCTACGAAAAAGAACGAAAGAATGCAATGAGCATGCGCACAAAGTCCTTGTTTACTACTATTTCTGGTCACGTGATGATGTGATGTCATTGATAGCAACAACGGCAGGTACACACTGCAACTCCGAAACGGCACCTTTATTGCCATTCATCGTGTGCACAGAACAAAATTTCGTTGCTCAGCGCAGAGGTAAAATATAATTAAAATGCAAAAGTGACATACATATTTACAGTGACTTCTCACCCTGTCTCGTCAGTCCTACCTGCCTCCTTGACACCACATTAAAAGCGCTGCTGCTGCTTTTAGACTCAAACAGGTACTCCAGTCTGTTTGTGTCCAGATTGACCGGCTCGAGTCCGGCCCAGATCGTCTGAGTCCCGAAGCGCGTCATCCTGGGAAGGGGAGCTAAGCTCTGCAGCTCCCTCCAGTGGAGCTTCAAGGTGCGGCATTTTACCGCTGCACCTTTTTGGGAAGCGGAGGGCAAGGGTGGAGGAGGAAGAGGAGGAGGAGGAGGAGGGGGTGCAGGAGGGGCTCCCACACATGATTCGCTGGTTGGACTGGTTCCCTCGTCCTCTGTGCTGTCCTCCTCGCCCCAGAGGTCTGAGAAGTCCAAGGTGTTGAGGCAAAGACGTGCAGCTGGTTGTAGAATTGAAGCCCAGGATTGGTCGATTTCCCAGGTCAGGGGGTTATCCTTGGTTTGGTCCCACTCCTTCATTGGTCTTTCAGAGGTGTCCGTGGACTTCTGTTGATTTTCAGTCAAAATATCTGTTTCTGCCTGAAGAAGAAGCATTTCCTTCCTCGTGGTAGATAAAAAGTCCTGTTTTGGGATCAGTTCTCTGATGCTGCAGCCTCACATGTCGAACCACAACCACATCTTCAATTTCTGAACCACCTGTGAGTGTTCTCGCTGCTCCGTAAACCTGCAACTGCGTCGGGTCAAATCTAAACCAACGAGTCTGACGCTTCGATCCAAAAGAAAATACTTGACGTTGAGTTTTTGACAGCTTGTGTTTGGTCCAACTCCTTCTGCAGCGATCCCTTCACTGTCATCTCTCTGTGAGTGGCTGATTTGAGTTGCACCCTTTCCCTTAATTTCCTTATCGAGCCTCAATCTCCTGTTTGTGTTGCTACTTGTGTGTACACAAACGTCTCTATCGGCCTCTGGAGATCTCTAACTCCCCTCCTCTTCTGCCTCCCCTTCTCCCCTGTGAACACATAAATCTGACCCACTATTGCCCTCTTGCATCCTTTTTTTTTAAACATTACGTGACACTTTATGGACGACACATCAGCACGCAGAAATACAAAACATCAATCAGACACTCCTTGGTCTTTAATACGTCATTATGCAGCAGACAGAGATTATGTGCCTCTTAAAAAGGAAGAAATATTCTTTAACAAAACATTAGCGTGCACTTTGCAAAAAAAAAACAAATTCAGGGGGTGAAACCGTTATGCCCGACATGGTCGACGTGCAGCCCTAATGACAATCCCTCCCTCGCCCATTAGGTCGCCCTTAATTATACTTTATCTCGTTCGGTGGCCCTGCTGCCTGGAGACGGCAGAAGGGCTCATGGGACATTTTGGCCAAAATGAGCTCCATTTGTAAAGATTTATTTGCCAACTGTGTTTTCAAGCCTGCTGCGAAAGAGGATTTAAAAAGAAAATGCAAGAATTAATAATCAGAATGTGTTAAACTGGATTTGAGCAGAACCCCGCAATAGACAACGTCTCAACTCTTTTAGTTGGACAGTATTTTGGCGATGATGTGGTGCAGTTACCCAGACAGACAGATGTCCTATGGGGACAGACATTTCTGGGGTGATTTCCTCTGATGAAAAAGTTTTAGGACTTTTTTTTAAATGAAACTACTCAGTTACATATTGGCAACAAAACTCACTTAGGTTTAGAAATGACTCACTTAGGTTTAGAAAAAGATAGTAGTTTGGGTTAAAATTAAATGAGAAGTGGCGTAACTTAAGTACGGAAGTATGTTTTTTTTAAGTAACCAATGACAATCATAACGTGTTAACTGGACAGTATTTTAGCAATGATTTGGTGCCATACTGAAACAGATTTCCCATGAGGAGCAGCTGTTGTGTATTTAAACGATGTCTTTTCATCTGTTTCTGTCTAAATGTAGTTCAACTCTCTCAGGGACGCTACAGATAAAGATCAGGACAAAAATGACATGTAATCACTTCCAGTTTCCTTTAACAGCTTTTAAGTTGTAGGGAGAGCTGCTTGGATTTGTTCACGTAAAAGTTATTTTGAACTGGGGTACTCAAATTTATTCATAAAAGTGATTATTTCGCACTTGAATTTAAACAGAATCCAGCTTGAGGTAGAAAAGATCTCAAGGCTGATGACTGTATGAGATATTTTGTGAATATGCACCACTAAAACTCATTATTAACTGACAAACAATAATATATTCCAAACAATTAAGACACGCAGGCATACATGATCTGTGCAGGAACTTGAACCGGTGACCCTTCAGGTCCAAAGTCAAAGGTTATTGGAGGACTTTTTTTTTTTTTTTTTTTACTTTTGTCATGTAGAAAATCACGGTCAATATAGCTCCTCATCTGATAAATGATATATTTAATGCTAAACTATGATCATTGTTGGACCTGGTAACTGTCAACTCTCCACACTTTGTCCGACCTGGACTTGAACTAGCAACCCTCTGATGTAGATATAAGCAACGCCACATTAGCTCTAATAAGCGCTGAGAATGAAATGATCTCTTTCGCTTTTACATTTCGTCCATTTCATGTTAAAAATTAATACTTTAACGATGCTCTTTGGTGGATTATTGGATTATTTGCCGGATTACAGGAGAAAACCTGGACAGATTCGAAAAAGATGTTAATTTAACTGTGTTGATTTTGACTGTGTAGCACTGTCACCTCACAGCAAGAAGGTACCGGGTTCGAATCCCGGCTCCGGGGCCTTTCTGTGTGGAGTTTGCATGTTCTCCCCGTGTCTGCGTGGGTTCTCTCCGGGTTCTCCGGCTTCCTCCCACCATCCAAAAACATGCATGGGGATTAGGTTAATTGGTTAATTTAAATTGACCGTAGGTGTGAATGTGAGTGTGAGTGGTTGTCTGTCTCTATGTGTCCTGCGATGAGGTGGCGACTTGTCCAGGGTGTACCCTGCCTTTCACCCTAAGACAGCTGGGATAGGCTCCAGCCCCCCCGCGACCCTATGAGGATAAGAGGTAGATAATGGATGGATGGATTTTGACTGTTGATTATTTCATAGACATCTTCACTTTTAAAGGAAAACACAATTTAACTTATCAACAGATTTTTTTAAAAACATGTTCACTCATCCACATTAGGGCTTGTGGGCTTCACATAAATGATCACCCATATCTCCCCCAGATACAGCAGTGCTATTTTCTGATTGGCTGATATGTGGCGGTATGTTATTTCCTGATTGGCTGGAGAGCCAAGCTTCCGGTGAGCTCTATGACGTCCTGAGCGACTTGCGTCACGTCTCACTGCACATATAACGGTGTAAACACAATCCATTTTATACATGAGAAATAGCAGGTATGGCAGGTAAGAGAGTGTGAAAGGGTTGAACGCGTGTGTCACACTCTGAATGGTGAGACTTCAGAGCCATAGTGTCAATATGAAGCCGGAGTTTACATGGCCGCATCCTGTCGCTAGCTAACACCTCTTTGCTAACACTGGCAGTGGAGCATGGCCAGGACCCATACATAAAAAGACAAACTTTAAATAATTACCGTCATATTACCTCACAGTTTGACATCACAAACCGCTGATGTAGACAGTAGAATCTGGGATCCAAACCACAACCACTATACCCATTGATACACAGCTGACCCAAAACATCTCTGTCAGAAGTGGGATTCGAACCCACGCCTCCAGAGGAGACTGCGACCTGAACGCAGCGCCTTAGACCGCTCGGCCATCCTGACATGGAAACCCCTACCCCTTCTTCAATGCTTTTATTTTGAAAATCGCTAAAGGAAGTGTGCCGCTCTCCGCGCATCTACCGGCGGGAGCGCGCTTCCCGGACTGTCGCCACGCTGACGTCACACGGAGGATTCGCCACAATGTCAAACACCGTGAGGCAGAGCGAGCTCACGGCTTCCCCGCGCCACAATGAGAAGCATCGTCTCCTCCTGCTCCTCCTCTGAACACAGAACTCCGTTCACTCTTTCATGGCGTTCGCTCCATGTTCCTGGACGGGATGCGTTTGAGGTAAAACAGACATTTCGGTACTATTTCATCATCGCTTAGAACTGTTGTTTTTTCCCCCATGTGTATGATAATAATAATTATTATTCAATGTGGGCATGATCTCTTAATGTTGCCAGCATCTTTTCCCTCCTCGCACCTCTGTCTGAAAAGTTGTGCGGATCTAATATTGACTGTCGTAGTCTATTACGTAAGGGGAGTGCGGTCACTGCTGACAGATGTTACTGTGAGGTTGCTTGCGTAAAGACAAGCATCATCTGTGCCTTTATTGTGAATATAACCAATGAAAAAATCAATCAATAGTAAATCAACAGTACATTATGATTGGATCATGGTGACGTGATTTCACAGATAATGCTCAATATTATAGCCTTTCACTAGAGTCACATTTCTTACTAAAATGTGCTGTTTGTGTGCTGCATCAGCAGGTCTATGTGAGTGTATGAGCCAGGTCAGAGGTCATGCTGCGGAGGGAATCCGACTCCCACAGCCTCTTTTCCTCCGGAGAGACGTCTGACAATGACTGTGAGGTGAGGTCATTTATTCATACCTGCTACCTGTGTACATAGATAATGTGTACGTGACACAAAACAACATTCTGTGGCCTGTAATTAATACAAAGTTACATTTTGGCATTAAATGTTAAAAGTAATCCAATGATGAAAGGGCATGTCAGATTGAACAAGGTATTCTCATACAGTGTTTCGTATGACATGAAGTTATTCTTCATGTTTTGTGTGTTTTGGTTTAGGCAAAAAAACCCACTTAGGTTTTAGCAACAAAACTGCATGGACAGCTTTAGACAACACGAGTCTTAGTTAGGTCTAGGCTGCAAAACTACGTAGTTTGGTTTAGGTCCCAAAACTACATAGATGGATTTAGGCAAACAAAACTACTTAGTTAGGTTTAGGCAATAGAACCTCTTAGTAAGGATTAGGCAACAAAACTGCTTTGTTAGGTTAGGGAACAAAACTGGTTTAATTTTAAGCAACAAAACCACTTAGGTGTAGGCAGCAAAATTTCTTAGTTAGGTTTAGGCCCCAAACTACAAAGATTGATTTAGGCAAACAAAACTACTTAGGTAGGTTTAGGCAAGAGAACCACTTAGGAAGGATTAGGCAGCAAAACTGCTTAGACAGGTTTAGGCAACACAAATCCTTAGTTAGGTCAGGTCCATGGTTTGGTTTAGGCAACAAAACTATTTATGTGTAGGCAACCAAAGTTCTTAGATAGATTCAGAGCCCAAAGCTACATAGATTGATTTAGGCAAACAAAACTACTTAGATAGGGTTAGGCAAGAGAACCACTTGTAAGGATTAGGCAGAAGTATTGCTTTGTTAGGTTAGGCAACAAAATCATGTAGTTGGGTTTAGGCAACAAAATTACTCAGTTTGGTTTAGGCAACATAACCACTCAGATTTAGACAACCAAACCACTTAGGATTAGGAAATAAATAAATCAGCATTTGGTTTAGTTCTACGCAGCATCTGTCATGCTTTAATTATGAGAATTATTTGTGAGTTGATTTTGATTGCTACATATACAAATTACAGTGTATGTACTTTTTGAGTATGGCTAGGTACGGTGCACGAGAACAGCCTGACCTGAAATGTCTGCTGATGAAGACCACTGTGTGTTTGATAATTACGCTGATGTCCTTTGACTGAATCACATGAATTTACCAGCCTTCAGAACTCAGATGTCTGGCGATGCCAGTCAACTCCTCCACTTCTGAGCGCTCTAAAATGCGAGTGGGTGGGAAAGGTTAAAAGCCAGAAATTGCATCACTGAGCCAGCAGACAGGGAACTATGAGATGAAAACTTTCGCTGATGACATTAGATTATATCTTCCTGTTCCTTTATGTCCACGTATTGTCCATTTCCTTTAACTTTGTTCATCTGCTGCTGCTGGCTAATGATAAAAGGGGCGTAAAGCTTTAGTTTGTCCTCTCTGTCTTTGTGTCAGATGGGGGCGAGTTGTGGAGAGGTGGATGTAGTGTGTCTATGTGAGGCCGGTCCATGTACACTTTATTCAGAAGCACACACGCCTACGCCGGTGAGTGCTCAGCCTCAGACACTGAAGTGTGGCCTCCACTTAAATACATACATTTAAACTCCTGTCAACCTATCCATCAGTCTACCGACCTACCTGTTCATCCATCCATGACCTTTACTTTCTGTTCTCAGGACACACTGCTGTGTGAACACTGTGGAAAAAACAGGGTAATGATAACCAGGTACTCCGAGGGATACGGCACTGAGGTAACATACGCAACATGTGTGTCTTATGACAGGCGTGTGCATGCAGAATTTAGTTCAGATGCTTGTAATGTCTGACCTGCATGTGTCTGAAGATTTGATATTTATGTTGGACTTTATTTTGTACACCTGTTTTCAAGGTGGCAGCATGTGACGCATACGGGACGAATACCAGGGTTTGACACATGTAGGGTGAAAGGGTATTTTCAAACAGATAATTTATGTCACAGGAAAAAAAACTCAAAGGGCACAACTTTGTACACTGAAGTCATATTAAGTAGGATAATTCTGACACATTTCCACTGTTACTTGAAGGAATATGTCTGTTTTTAAACGACAGAGGAAATTGATTGTAGATTTTATTTATATATATTTATATTATTTATTTACAGAGCCATGCCTGCCTTTTCCTATAGTCTTTATGCTAAGCTAAGCTAACTGTCCTCTGGTTGCAGCCAAAGAAGAAAAAGAAAATAACCATATATCTAAATATTTTAATCTTCTATAATCTTTCTATATAAGATTATAGATAATAATCTATAATCTTTTAATAATTCAAATCATACATGTAAATATTTGCTTAATTTAGTGCCCTCAGATATTTCCACAAACAAAAAAAGCAGCATTTACAGTGTATTCAGTACTTTTAAGTAGAAATCCTTTGTTTTAGTTTTGGATTATATATAAAAAAATTTATAAAAAAGTTTTAGAAATACCAAAGTAACCACTAGCAATACCTTTTTTAGGACTATAAACAGGTTAAAGGTGCAGTGTGTAGGAATCTGTGGGGCAAAAATTTACGATGGCCGATTCAAAAAAATCATTCTTAGTCATGTAAACTTAAATAAATGATATATGGGAAAATTATGATTCAGATTTATTGAAGAAAAAATAAGCTTTCAATACTTTTAGAATTATTTAAATATTCAGAGCCACATACACATTTTGGTTGGTTAAAAGAACTGAGGTCTAGTAAAATCAGTAGGAAGTAGCGAGCAGATTTGGTTTTCTGAGCTCATTAGTCATTTAGAGGTGTCAGCTGATTCACGCTTTATAACAATGGCGACTACAGAAAATGACGCATGAGAATGCGTAAAATGTCAAGTGTTGTTTTGGGTTCGCAAATAGTGGTGGCCGCTGATGACTCACTGGGGGTGTTTCATCTGACAACTACAAAATAAAAGCCCCTGTGCGGGAATATTTGTCACACTTAAACCCAAACTATCAGCATCTCTTGTATATGTCTATTATATCAGTGTCACATGTCCTTCCTCTGCAGGAGGAGTGCTTCCTGTCTGATCCTCAGGGGGAGAGTGATGCAGATGCTGACATAGAGGACACAGACTGCAGGTTTGATGCGCTCACATACAGAAAAACACTCACGTGACCACACACAGCATCTCTGACCTTGTGTCTTTCACCCGGATTGGTTCAGACTCCAGGAGCCAGGTTCTCTCCAGCGAATCAGCTCGCGGAGACGCAAGCGACCTCGGGTCGCGCGGCAAGACACGACGGAGAGCGAGGATGACGGCGGGCGAAGCCACAGGTCGCATCGCTGGAACCTCCGACTCAGTCCTGACAGAGCACACAGCAGGACCATACTGGAGGTATGGAAAGCACAGCAGCACTAATCCTGAAATTACTTTGCTAAAGCAGAAGACAGAAACCCCCACATGGGTTGTTGAGTAAAACTAGGGTCATTATCATCAGAATATTGGAAAAGAAAGTTGCTTTCAGAATAAGAGCTCCCATCTGTTTCCTCTTTGTCCTCCAGGAGAGCGTATCACAGGTCAGGCCGCTGGTCATCTGTCGGCAAAACGTCGAGAGGCAACAGAGTCCAATCGATCCGTCTCCAGGCTCCAAACGTCTCATGTATCTGTGGCCATCTTCCCTCTCCCTCCCACTCATCCTCTTCCTCTTGCTTCCTCTGTCCCTCGTCATCGTCATTGTGTCGTTCCTTCTGCCGTGGGCCAGTGCTTGAACTGTCATTTCTGTTTGAAGAGAATAGTTTCATCACAAAAAAGTGCAGTGGATAAAAGATAATAATTTAAAGGTGCCATATTATGCTCATTTTCATACTTGTATTTCATGTTTCTACATGACATGGTCACATTTAATGTTCAAAAACATATTTTCCTCATACTGCCTGCCTGAATATGCCTGCATTTGTCTGAAACGCTCTGTTCGTCCGAATTTCAGTGGAATTGCGTCACTAGGCATCGGTTTGGGTCCATGTTTACTTCCTGTCAGCTGATGTCATTCACAGATGCTGCAACAGGAAATAAAATGGGACAAATTTAGAATATTTAAATGTAAAACTATGAAATGGTCTAAACGTTGTGGGTTTGTGATGTCGCAAAGGGACAGAAATCTTGACGGTTTGTTTCAAATGTTCAGTTTCAGCACCTAAACTGCTTTTTATTATTAAAAAAACCCATGAGATCTTACAATATGGGACCTTTAAAGATGCTTAAAGGAGACATTTGTCTCCCCTTCCTGTGTCACATGCAGCCTCATTAGAATATATTGCCCACAGCTTAAGGACCACTTTTGCAATGTTGTGCCATATTTTTCTCACAAACCAATCAGTGCAGACTGGGCCTCTCTTTGAGATGGGTTCTTAAAGAGACAGGCGCTAAAATGGAGTGTGAATACAGCTGTGTATTACGACAAATGGAAAGTATGGGAGAAATATGTGTTTTTTGAACATTTAAGAATATAGACATGTTATTTTAGAACCACAAAATACAAACATGAACTTAAAAATTAACATGATATGTCACCTTTAATATATATGATACATGCATATTACATGCATACATACATATATGTACGTATGGGCCCCGTATGATCACCAGTGGATCGGGCAGATAAACCATTATCAGTCTATTGGACTTAATGAGTTCTCTGAAATTTTCACACTTTGCAAAGTCCATCCTGTGGGCTGGATTGGACCCTTCTTCTGCCCCTTGGACCCTATGTTTGACACCATGCTTTAAAATCATGTTTTGCTTCATCAGCCCAACGTTTGCTCTCGCTTCATGAAATCTCAGCTCCCGTCTCTCACTCTCTCACCCCCTCGTTTGTAAAAATAGACCTCTCGTCTCGCTCCTTATTCCGAGGAGCCACGGGAGTGATACATGGGGAGGAGGGAAGGGTGCAGAGCTGCACAGGTACATCCAGAAAAGGTAAAAAAAAAAAAGACTATAGGAAAATATGAGAAAGTGAACGCTGCTGAACTATGCAATTCCTCTGTTCCTACTGCAGCATCAAAAAAACTCCTGAAATAAGTCTCTTATTTCTTTGGCACTGTCTTAACCTTCTTGGCCCTTTCCTTTTTATCTTTGGAATACAGGGAGTTATGGGTCTAAAATAGAGCATGACCCAATTCAAAAAGCAATAGCACAAGAGATCTGATATATCTCATGATCTGCAGTACATCTGTTGGTATCAAATGGGAGGATTACATGTATTAGTTTACTCATTGCAGATTTTAAATACAGTTGGAGCTTACTTTTAGGCTGCACATGCATGTTTTCAATGAAATAAGCCAACCTCACCATGAAACGAGCTTCAGTGGAACTTAATTGTGTTAAAGCAATTTAAAAACAGTCTTATTTATTTATGTTACATGTATATGTAGGAGTTATTATTTAAGAAAAGTCGTGAGCCTGACAATCAGTCATGCTACTTATTCCAATCTGAAATAACTGGAAAAATAAGTGGCTTTTATGTATGTTTATGTATGTTAGGTTGTTTTTGTATTATTTTTTTCCACACCATACTGGAGTTGCTTGCATCCTCGTAGAAATATATTCGTTCCCATTCATGTGTATTGTAATTTGGATCATATTTACCACCTTTTTATGTCTCTCAAATTGTATATTTATGTGTGTTCACCTGTGTTTCAAGGAGCCATAGCAGTTCAATAAAACTAGATTGTATTTTGACAAAAAAAACTGTTTTTTTGTGTATAACAGCAATGTAAAAACAGATTACAGTATGTGTGGGACTAGTTCTTTATGCTAAGCTAAGCTAACCAGCTGTTAACTGCAGTCTAACACCATCCTTAACAGACGTACACATGGCTTTCATTTCAGAGTAAAAGAGTCCTGTTTTAAACAATGGGAGTGGAGGCTTTGTTAAAGCTGTAGTCTGTAATTCTGTTCAGAAACACTCTTTGTTCTACTGGGCGAAATGTTCCTTCCATCCTGAGAGCAGTCAATACATTATGTGTTCGGAAAAAGGAAGGAAAAGAATCAGACCTCTGTGGTTACAGGACTGTAAAAACACTGACCAATCAACTGACACTAGGTTTGAATGGAAAGAACCAATCAGATGCCTTCATGTATCATCCTGACCACACCCCCCTCTGTTCCTCCCTACTCCCCACTGTTGCTGGAAATATCCAGCACACTCCTCTGCAGAAAAACAGAGTTAGCAGGAGAATACATTTTTAGGATAAAAAGGCAATTGAGTGGTGGAGACAACTGCTAGCTCTCTTGCTAGCTCTCCAAGATTACCAACTACACCTTTAAGTCCAGAATATGAAAAGCAGTGTTTGCTGCTTTTGAGGAAACGGCCTGAGGGGAAGGGTCCCACAACGAGGTTAACGCTCTTCCTCACTCCTCCACTGGCTGGGTCCGTTGCCATGGTAACAGTTGGGAGTGCAGAGGGAACAGACTTTTCATAAGTAGCTGGATTGTGTAGCTGCTGCTGTGAGCGAAGAACACTCACTGTGGGTGATAATGAGACATCTACACATCTGCTGTGTCACAGACAGCAGGGTGCATTCATGAAAATCTGCTCTGCTGCAGATCACCTTGTGTTTTTTTTTGCTATGTGGAAAATATTGAGCTCTCAATTTATAAAAAACATGCATTCAAATTCTCTTATCGAATAAGGTTGACTAATAGCGTGACTCACTTGGCTGCTTGTTGTTTTGTGCACAATAAGTACGTGTGCGTGACGCCTCATGTGTGAACGGCTGTGAAAAGAGCAGACTCATTGTGTCCTCAGGTAGGAGTTTGCTTTAAAGCGAGGTGTTGCCCACCAGTTTCATTTCCAGCTCGCCCACTCACGCTGCTCCAACCTCAAAGCATCTCAATAGAAAGTCACCAGATAGAAGTGAAGAGCTGCTATTTCAGAGCATTTAGAGGCCCAGGTTTAAAGCTAGGGTGGGAAACATATTTCATGTCATGTTGTTGAAATTCTCTTTATGTCTTGACAGCAAGCAAGGAATCACTTTACTGCATACTGTTTGCTCTACAGCTTTAAGATCTGACAGCAGCCATGTTCGTTGTTTACGTTCAACACAATAATTATTGGAGGAGTGGCTTTGGAGAGACGCGTACGTAGGCGCTGTAAGCTACCTTAAGTGTAGCCTTGCTGAAAAAGTTTTAGTTGTATCTCAGCATGATTGGAAAAGATGAAACAAAACACAAATGCTTATATAACTACAGTAAGATTTTTTCCAGCCACTGATTTATACATGACTGATGATGTTTTATAGGTGAAAGCCAGTCACTAGTTTGAAACAAGGCAGCGAGAACAAACAACACAAGATAATTCGTGCTTAGCTGATGCAACCCTGTGCCTTAACAATGTGGTAAAACACAAGGAGAGAGCATATTTTTGAGGATCCATTGTCAGCTACTGTACTTGTGACCTGTGCAGCGACAGTATATTTGAAGTCAAGGTGACAGTGCGGCCCAGCTATTTGCTTAGCCTGTCAGCACAAAGAGCAACAGGTGTGAAAGGCGTTGTTTTGTTTCAGCCTCCTTCTTCCCCCTCACGTCTCCTGATCCTTGACCCAGATTCCACTGTTTGCTGGACGTGGAGGAGCAATGTGATCCCGCTGGCAACCCTCGAGGCATCTAATACTAATCTCAGAGTCATATGGTCCAGAATTAAGATGCCAAGACCCCCACCCACCGAGACATTTTTGCTCAGACGGGAAGAAATCCAGCTGCCTCTAGGTCTAGATCATTCCTGCTTTGCTTACTTGCTCAGGTCAGACCTTCACAGTACAAATTTGTGTACTCATCACGACAGGAAGTGGCTGCAAACTGGAATCTATATGGATCCAACATAATGTATTGTCTGTAAATATATTGTGATGAAAAAAATCAAAAATAGGTGAACAAAACAATATAAAGTAAAAATAAAGCTGAGGCATTAATTATGAGACATTTAGTTTATGAACCTGCCACAATTGTCAGACATTGTCAGGTCTCAGGCTGACATCAGAAAGTCCAGAATTCCTATTACCTCGTGATAAAGTCCTCTGAAAATAGCAACTTCTTTATGAGACATGGGTTCGCATGCCACTCTAAAACATGCAACACATGCAGGGGGAGGAGGTAGACAGGAGGCAGGAGGCAAACAAACAGACAACACAGCTGGTGCCTGCAGACGGGTGAGGAGGTGAAGCAGCAACAATAACAGCAGCATCCAAAGACTGGATTACCACTGCACATAAAGCATTTTCTCTGTTCTTCCTCACAAACCGTCCAAAACGTAAGTGATCTGCAATCCTTTCAGAGAGTCCAAGAGGTGTCAATGTTTCCGGGGATTAAAGGGATTATTGCACATTAGAGTGATATTGGACAGTATGGCATGTGTGGCTGACCTACGCCTCCCGGACTGGGATGAGTGGAGGACCAAGATGCTGGAGAAGAGGAGGAGGAGATGGAGGGAGAGGAGGATGAGTCTTTGGGATAAAGATGAGGTGAGCGAAGAGGAGGAGGAAGAGGAGGAAGTAGACATGGGCAGTGAGGAAATGGAAGTGATTGAAGATGAGGAAGAAAATGAGGCAGGTGAGAAGGGAGTAGAAGAGGCAGGGAGGGAGGATGAAGAGGATGATGGAGAGATGGTTGAGGTAGATGAATTGGTAGAAGTGGAGGAGGAAAAAGAGGAAGAAAATGAGGATGAGATTGAGGTTAATGATGAGGTGGATGAGGACAAGGGGGAGGAGGTGAAGAAAGAAGAGGAGCTGGAGGAAGAGGAGGAGGAGGAGGAGGAGGGAGGCAGTGAGGTGGACAGGGAGGATGAAGAAATGGAAGCAGAAGAAATGGACAAAGAGCAGGGAGAGCAAAACAAAAATGAGTTTGAGAGGGAGGTGAGGGAAGAAGAGGAGCTGGAGGAAGCAGGGGAAGAAGGAGAAAATGAGGGAGAGGATGAGGAAGATGTGCAGACTGAGGAGGAAAATGATGAGGAAGAGGAGCAAATTGGACACTATTACCTTGCAGGTCAATTCAGAGAACAAATGAGAAGAACGGAGGATGAGAACCGTCAGCAAACTGAAGGAAGAGCAACTCAAGAATGGCAAACAGAAAACTCATCTGATTCAGTGGAATCTGATAACGAAGATTCTGACTTGACAGGATCAGAGGATGAATTTTATAACTTGGACAGAATAAAAAATGGACAGAAAGCTGCAGAGACACAATATGAAGTGCCAAAGGACCTGGAGGAACCTGATGCAGAAGAAGGAGAGGATGAAAAGGTTGCAGAATTGAGGACAACTCAAGAGGAAGAGTTTCCAGTTGATTACGAAAAGCTTCAAGAGGAAGAGTCTACGGATGATGAGGAAGCAGAACATTCAACGGACGATGGAGTAGATAGTGGTGACGAAGATGTGGTCAAGATGTACAGCAAAGATGATTATTGCACGGACATATTCAGCACTTTGGAGGAGTTTAAGGACTCCTCTCTTCTCACTGACCTCACTTTGAGCACAGAGGATGGGAAGACCTTCCACGTACACTCCCCCGTCCTGGCTGCTGTCAGCTCCTGCATCCAAGAAGACCTTAGATACCTGAACAGAGTTAACGAAAGAAAAGATACAGGCACTGGACTCCATGGGTGGTCAGTGTCTCTGGGTCCAGAGGTGGATCATGTTGGACTGAAGGCAGTTGTGGAGTTTGCCTACACTGGATTCATATCATGTTTGAACAAGAAAACCCTGAACCACATTAAGGCTGCTGCCCAATCATTGGGCGCCCACAGGGTGCTGGATCTGTGCAAAGAGGAAGAGGAGAAAACCACAAAAACCCAGGAGAAAGGGCAAAGGATGTCGGCCGCTGAACAAATGGCGATCAGTCTTCAGTCGATTAAGAAGCTGTGGGTGGACAGAGTTGGCTGTGATGTAATTCTGGAAGCTCTCAAAGGATCACTTCATGGTGAGTAGAGGATAATAATAGCAGCCGCATTAGAGGCTATGATCCTTTGAGCCCTGGTTGAAACAGAAATCGGTCTTATTGGGTGATAGTGTTTCTAAATTAAACTTAAAACAGCAGTAAATGAGATATACGTCTAGAGAAAGTGGAACTTGTTTGAGAAACATTCATTGATAGCTTTCTGATGCAGCTGTTTCCCAGTTTAGTGAAAATGCAATAACAATCTAACTAGTCCTGTACAGGTTAGCTGGGATTACAGTAGGTCTATACCAAACTTACCCATCCTCCCTTCAGTCCACAGAGTCATCCTGGCCGTATGCAGCGAGTACTTCCGAGGCATGTTTACCTCAGGGATGAGGGAGTCCCATCAGTCCCGTGTGACCCTTCCCTTCCTTTTGGCTTCAGAGTTGGAGGTCCTGATTGACTGCTCTTACAGTGGTGTCCTCCCCCTCAGCTGGAGGTGTGTCTTCGAGATCACCAGCATCGCTCTCCAGCTCCAGCACCAACCAGCCCTCTCCTTGTGCCTTATCTATCTGCATCAGGAAATAAATCCTCACTCCTGTCTGGATGTGGCATCTTTTGCAGAGGCCTACGGGATGTCGCAACTTCTTGAAGTTGCGGACGATTTTGTCCTGCGTCAATTCCAGAAGGTGGCGTGCCTCTCAAAGTTCAAGGACCTGCCAGCCAAAAAGCTCCTAAAGTACCTGAACAGTCGCTCCCTCTGTGTACCATCTGAGCTTGTTGTGTTCAAAGCAGTGGTGGCATGGACCCAGGCAAAGCCCAAAATAAGGCTGAGGTTTGTCAAAGAACTAATGAATACCATCCATTTCCCCCTGATGACGTTCAAGGAATTCAAAGAGGTCCAGTCTCTGGACATGTGGTCCGATCATGGCCTGGCAGAGCTCTATGAAGCAGTTCTTGAGAATTTCTGCTCCAATGAGAGTCAGTACCGGATCTACCTGCCAAAAGAGAATCTGGTCCTGATTGGAGGTGAGCAGATCTCTGACGACATGAGTAGCCGCAGAATCAGCAGAGATCTCTGGTTTGGGAACTCCTTAAGGAACCATACAGGAGTAAAAAAGACCATGGAATGGAGAAAGTTGGGTGAGATGCCAGAGCCAGAGAGGGTCAGTCATGAGGTGGCTGTCCTCGAGGGAAAACTATATGTGTTGGGAGGGAAGAAGTATTTTGGCATCTACGACACCATTAATTCTGTTTATAGGTGAGAGAGGTGCTGATTACACCTGTTTTAAAAGTGTGTCAATATCTCTGTACTTATTTGTCTCATTTGAACACATTGGCAGGTATGATCCCCTTCAAAACAGCTGGGAGAGCCTGGCACACATGCAGGAAAAGAGAAGCTCATTCTCCGTGGTTGTGCTAGGTGGAAAGATATATGCCATCGGCGGACATTGTAACCCTGACTATACGCCGAGCGTGGAATGGTACTGCCCCACTGGAAACTCCTGGAGGTACACTGGAAGGGAAATTGATTTTTTTCAAAATGAAGTGTGCTATATACATTAAAAGCATAGTCTTGGTAAAATCTACTAACCAGGTAGCTTGTATGTTGTGTCAGTAGGGATGATTGGTTAACCAGACATTATGATTTACTTGCTAAAAACTATTAGCTGGATATTAAAACAGTTACAAAATTGTTGCCATTATACCCGGATTTCTCAATAAAATAAAAAATGTCTTCTCTTTCAGTTTCACATGTCCCTTGGATCTGCCTCTGGGCGGCCATGTTGCAAAAATTTTACAAGGTCGGATCTTTGTCTCAGGAGGGTTGAGCAGCGACGACCAGTATCTTTCATCCATGTTTCTGTACCACCCGGAAACAGGAAGCACTTATTTGGCAAACATGGCTAAACCACGAGCTCGCCATTGCATGGAGATCCTAGGTGAACGACTTTACGTGGCGGGTGGGATCACGGCGGATGATAAGACGAACGTTATTGACCAGCTAGCTTGTGAGGTGTACAATCCAGCGGCTGACTCCTGGACTGCCTTTACACCTCTGCCAGCACCACATGTAGGAGCAGGAAGTGCAGTTTTAGAGGGGAAGTTTTATGTGCTGGGCGGATACAGCCAGGAGGATTACAGCGACACGGAGACGGTCCACCGGTTTGATCCCGCCACACAGAGATGGGATCACATGGGCAAGATGCCCGGGCCGAACAATGACATCCGAGCATCTGTGCTGTGTTTGCCACCACATTTCCGGTTGTAAGACCTATGGCGTTACTGTTGTTTTATGTATTAAGTGTAATGATACGGCATTTTCTGTTACTTATTGCATGTTAACTTTTTGAGTGCCATAGACGTGTTTATACATCATTTAAACTCCAAAACGAGTGCCACAGACGTACGCCAAAACGTCAAATTATTTTTTGGCAACAGGCACAATAGGGCGCTTGAGAAATGACTCAAAATGGCCAAAAGAGGCTGGCACAAAGCAATTTCTATTTTATAAAACGACTGGCACTCAATGAGTTAATAATGCTAATCAGTTATCAGAAAAAAAAAAAAAAAAAAATCTTCCATTGTAGATGATGTAATGTTTACAATATCATGACTCACAACATAGCATAAGTTAAACCCTAAGGCAAAAAGTAGGATATATTTAAGTGTAGTAGGTTATATTTGTAATATACTGTAGAGCATTTTGGTGCTATTTAAAAGGTGCTGTACCAGGATGATAGGTATGTCCCTAACTAAACAACGAATACAAATGTTTACAGAAATTACTACAATAACCAACTGTGAGCATAAGATGCTCCTCATCATGTGCTCACAGTCAGCATACTGTTCATCGGTCACTGCAGAAAGTCGACTGTAGTCATCAAAGATGGAACAAGAGACAAGAAATATTTATATTTTTATTAAAATTTACTTGAAAATGAAGCGCAAACAATGGGTTTGTGAGTTTGTTTTTTTTCGGGACATCTTTAGGACGGTAGGACAGTGTCAAAATGTAAAAGAAAGTGATTTTACAGATGCTGCTGTTCTAATTGTAAATCAATCATTCATACAGGGAAGACAAGAAAACCACTGAAGGTTGTGTGTCCGTTTAAGTTGTCAAACACTCTGCCATTATCCCACAGCTCCACATACACGTCATCACCAGCAGACAACTGCAGGACGACGGCGTTGCTGCTGCTATCTGAGCCGTCAGTCGTGGGGCTGTCATAGGTTGAAACTTGGCGAACGCTGTTTTTCATCAAAATGGCCCCCATGACGTGAGTGTTGTAGCCGTAGGTGCTGAAACTGAAGAAGTAGATGCCACTCACTGGTGCTGTGAAGATTCCTGCAACACAGATAAACAGGCACAAGATGATTTACTGGAATAACAATTTATTAGTTTTTTATTATTGAGGTTTCTATCAACCTGAAGTCATATAAATAACATTTCTGACTGGGAGATAGTCGGGACATAAAGGGACAGTATACTCCACAGAGATCAAAACAGGAAGTGGAGACGATCGAGATTAGAGAGCAAAACAGAATCTGGACAAAAAGTGGTGATTTTGGTGAAAGTGTCCTCTACTCTACCTCTGATAAAACAAGAATGGAACAAGGTAAAAACAAACATTTTTCATTATGAAACAGAGAGTCTCTTCTTTCATTTGAGCTATTCAGTGTTTCAGAGTCATAGTGCAAAAATATTCTGTGGGTCTTAAAAATGCCTCAAAATGGGCAAAAACGCTGGAACAAGGGACTTTCTGTTTTATAAAACGGCTGGCACTCAATAAGTTCAGGACATTCCACGTCATGATAACGCAGTTTTTCGCATGTCATTTAACACCACGTAATTGCCACCAAACTGCTGCAGTTTGGCTGAGGAAGCAAACCCATTTAGTTAGGTTTAGAAAAAACTTAATGGTTGGGCTTTAGTAAGTAAAATATGTACAAGATACGTACCCAAAACACATAATTTCACATATAAGTGCATACAAATATTTTGGTAAGACCATGCTGAATCCATTGTTAACATAAAGCTAACTAGAAGCAGCAGTATCAGAAAATTACTCTCTTTATTTTTTCTTGTTTGAAATACCAGAAGCAGATGAGTGAGTTTTACAGCCTGAGGACATTTAATGTCTACAACAGGACCAGATTCAGAATAATACTGTGATGCTGACTCAGCAGTTTTCCGGAGCAAAGCTTTAGTTTAAAACAAATGTAACATGATGTAAGAGTGCACATTACCTGTGTTTTGGTCATAACCATTGCCGGTGTTTGAGAAGAGCCTTTTGAAAACCAGTGTCTTGTCTGTGCATGGTCCTCTGTAAATCTCTCCAGAGTTTACCAAAGAAGCTGAGAAGGCGATCTGAGGGAAGCCTGTGGACATGTATCATGGAGATATTAATGTAAAAGATGCTCATCAATCTTTAGTACAGTATTTTATGGCAAAATATTGAACACTTAACACAAAAACTCATCTCATCTCGAGTACTACCCTGTTTCAGTTTTTCAATCTCCTTCTCCGTGGCGTTCAGGCTCGTTTTCAGTCCTGTGTGAGTTAAAAATATGAATTAATAAATATAAGTGGGAATACACTGAATATATTTGATGCTCATCATAAATCTCATACCTTCATTCTCTTCCTTCAGTCTTTCCACCTCGTCTACAGTCGCGCTTAGCTTGGCCTCCAGGTCATTCTGCCGTCTTTCTACATGTTTAAGTTTGTCCTCCATGTTCTTTATAAATTCCTCTTTATCTTGAGTCCACGCACCAACATCCATGTCACCGCGCTGTCCAAACCCTGGCTCCACCAGCAAGACCCCAAGGAGGGACAGCAGAAACAAAGACCTGAACTCCATTTACTCAATCTTTTGAATTTTTAGTCCGTCAGATATTTCCCTCTCAGTTTGAGTGGGTTTCTCTTCAGAGGCTTATGTACAACAGAGGAGGGTCCTCAGATTCCATCGAGTCAGCAGTATTGTGGCCCTCAGGGACCCCAGTTTCACTCATGTCTCAACAAGCCTATTGGGAGGTGTGTTTACCAGTAAAGTTTCAATAGGAAACATGACATACAGTATGTATCAATAGATATCATATGAACTGTAGCTAACGATGTTCCAAAGTGTATTAAAGTTTGAAAACTATCATGTTGTATAGTTTGGAGACTATTGAGTTTGTCAAGTGGTGCATTAAAAAAGTAATGGATTACACGTTACTTTTTAAAAACTACTAGTTACTTTACTTTTCGATTACTTCACAACATCACCTGAGATGCACGATCACTCAGCTGCCAAATACTTTAAAATGAATCCTCATTTGCACAAATCCTTATTGTAATAAATGGAGGTCAGACACCTGATCTCTCTTTTTCTGCTCTTTAATATCACAAAGCTGACAGGAAGTAGTGAACAACAGTTTTCCCCACTTCTTTAGTCTCCTCTCCTGCAACAAATTCTCCATAATGTTCATATTTCCACCCCTCAAAAGACTTCTGAACCTCAACCTCATCCATGAGTCATGAGGAAGAAATGACTCAAAATGGCCAAAACGCTGGAACAAAGCACTTTCTGTTTTATGAAACGCTGGCACTCAATGAGTTAAGAGTTGATTAACTATATTCTTACCTTCCTTTTGAAGTGTTCTTTTGTCTGTAAGTTGTATAGTCATTGTCATTTACAGTCATAAAGAAGGTTATTTTGTCCTTGTTTTGTTAAATAAATCCTTTATTTTGAAACTTTTCTGAGTCTTGTATTTGGGTTCTGGTCTTGTTTGAGCCTGAGTTCTAACAGTATGGTTCAGTTTGGAGACTGTTTTGCCAAGTTTATTGTTACTTTGAGCTTCAACGAAGTGATTGTAAAACTGCAGACAGCAGCATGTGTGGACACAGTACAAATTTAAATTTAGCTTCATTTCTATATGTCAGAAAGGTATGACTTCCTGTCTGTTTCCTGATGGTTTGTTTTCAGTAGTGATGGGGCATTCCCTAAATGTAAAATAGCTGTTGCTTCGTCACAAATGTGCCATCCCATCAAAGTTCAAAGAATTTCCTTAGAGTCATCTCTTACACATGAGCCTGAACCCTGCAGACTGTCAACTAAAGAACCATCTTATCTCTGAAAATGGCAATGGCAATGGCAACATTGGTGCGCTTGAAGGATTAGTGACAAACCTATCAAGGTCACTGCATGGCCTCGAAAGGATGAAGTCACAAACTGAGAAGGAATTCAGAGATGCAAAGAAACAGCTGGAGAGACAAAAGGCTGACATCGGCAGTCTGAAGAGAGACGTTCACGAACTGGCCAAACAAGGGGAAAGAGTCCGAGGAAACTTCAGTGACATTGAGGAGAAACTCGAGACAACAGAGAGGAAGTTAAGGGAGAAAAATATCAAGCTGGAAAATCTGGAGACAGAAACTGAGGCTGCGTTCAATGACTCACAGAGACTCCTGAAGCTTGTAAAGGATGAACTGTCCCATCTTAACTCTATGGCCCAGGATCTTGAAGTCAAAGTTGAAGCCCAACTGGATGCCACTGAGGCCCAACTGGAAGCTGAAGTGAAGAAATTACAAAACAACAGTGAAGGTAATTTAAAATCTTTATATATTTAAAGTTGTTTTCATGAACTGGGTGTGGAAGTGTCTTTTGATGATGCTCAGACTCAAGCTTTCAGAGCAAAACTGAATAAACAAAAGTCTGAAGTTGACGGATTTAAGGGCGAAACGGACCGCAGATTCAAAAATGTTGATGAGCAACTGAAAAGCCAAAAAACTAGAGTGGACCAGCAGATGGTTGAATTTGGCACACTCAAGAGAGACGCTGCAGGTAAAAGTTATTAATACCCCTCAGAGCCTAGTCACTGCTAATCCCTTAACAAATGCTTCTGCAAATTAATCCAGCATTGACCCATTTCTGTTGATAGGAATATAAATCAGACTGGCGTCCACTGAAACAGAAGTTATTGAACAAAGCAAACTGAAACTGGAGGTGAACAGCCTTAAAGCAGAAGTTAAGTGATAAATACAGTTCAGGAAGCTATAACCCACCTACTGAACGTAACAACGCTTGTTTCTCTTTATCCAGTGCACACCAAGGTGGCATTTGCTGCGACTGTAATCGAATCCCACAGAGTCTTCACTGGACCCCAGACACGCAACATCAGCAACATCCTGATCTTCAACAGGGTCTTCACGAACATCGGTAAAGCTTACAACAAGAAAACAGGTACGTTCGATTGTACGTAACCTTCAGAAAACTGACCAATGAAGGACAAACAGAATGCATGTAATGGCCTATTAAGCTCATGTTAACTCACTTGAGTGGCAGAATCGGACAGATTCTGGAAAAAAAGTGGTGATTTTGGTGAAAGTGTCCTCTACTCTACCTCTGATAAAACAAGAATGGAACAAGTAAAAACTATTTTTTTTCATATCCGAAAATAGAGTCTCTTCTTCCATTTGAGCTATTCAGTGTTTTCAGAGTCATAGTACAAAATATTCTGTGGGTCTTGAAATATGACTCAAAATGGCTAAAAACTCTGGAACAAGACACTTTCTTTTTCATAAAAGGGCTGGCACAATCATACAGGGTTAGGGATGCATACGAACTTTGAGAAAATGAGATCCAACATGTTAATTAGTGAATTTATAATTTTGTTGGTTGGTGGGCTTTTACTTTTGGACAGCTGCTTATCTGGTTTTCAACCTTTATGCTAAGCTAAGCTAACTAGCTGCTAGCGTTAGCTCCATATTTAGCATAGCCTACAGACAAGTGTGGTATCGATCTAACCATCTAACCATTTCTGTTAGAAGAAAAATTCTCTAAATTTTTTTTTCTAACCTGTTGAAACCTTTCCCTCACAGGCATCTTCACGGCTCCGCTGAAAGGTGTTTACTACTTTTCGTTCATGACTTTTGGCTACAACAGCCACACTTCAGGAGCCATCCTGGTGAAGAACGGGCACTACCAAGGGAGCACCTGGGAGCTCAAGGGACTGGACGCCAGTGACACCACCAGCAACACGGTGATCCTTGAACTGAACGTCAAAGACACCGTCAATATCATCCTGTGGGAAGGTGGAAAAATACACACAAGTGTCTTCAGCAGGTTCCTCATCTTCCCAACATCGTAGACTTTTTGGGGGGGTGAAGAACAGTGAGAAAATGCAAAAGTATTTAATCAGAGACAGATGCATTTTCTTCATTATTTCATCAGTCATCATCAAAATCCTTACAGTACAGCAAAATATTTCTTTTTTTTAATTTTTTTTTTTTTAAATTACAATTCTTGTTTTGCAATAAAACGCCAGACAAAGTTTGATTTTGTTGAGATGATTATAGTTTATATTTCCATCAATAAAATAAACATTTTAAACACCTTATGTTGTATCAATAGTATTCATTTTTAATAATTACACTGATGGAGTGAATAAGTATATGCAACTCTGAGGCATACACATCTAATTTTGAAACAGAGATGAGATTGTGAAAGATAATTTAACATAATTTGATTATGAATATATAGCAACTACTATTTGGGATTGTATATTGTATCTCTTTAGTAGGTAAGAAGAAGTAGAGAGTTTGTAATAGAATCATTCTGGACTCATTTTAGACTACAATTTTTTTATAATAAGACCATCTTTGGGAATAGATCACATCAAAAAGTCGAACATTAACCAGTCGGTCACTACAGTCTCAGGTGTTGGGGCAATCGGAGCAGACAGGCCTGAATGTCTGAAACGGCGCCCGGCAGGCTACCCATGTTCTCCCATCGCTGTGTGCTGGGTTCAAACCGGTGGACCAGTCCAGACTCACCATAGTCTTCCTGGCAGTATCCTCCCAGGATGTAGATCTTCCCCTCAAGGACGACGGAGGCTGCACCTACGTGAGGAACAGGCAGCGTCGAGAAAGCAGTCCAGGAATCTGCCCCAGGATCGTACACCTCACAGGCCAGTTGGTCAGTGTAAAACTTCCTCAGGTTACAGACACCACCGGCAACGTAAAGATGGCCTCGCAGGGGCTCCATGCAGTGCTGGGCTCGGTCGTTGGTCATGTCTACCAGGTAAGTGGTTCCTCTCTCTGGGTGGTACTGGGACATGGAGACCAGACACACATATTTACTGTTGAAACCTCCAGAGATGTAGATTCCTCCATCTATGACAGTGGCAGCATGGCCGCTCAGAGCCTGGTCCAGGGGCTGGACGAAGCTGGGAAAATGAAATAACAGAGGCAATATTAATAATCAGTAATAACAATCATAGTGTCATTATTTCTGTTGAGGGACAGAATGATGGCTTCCATCAGCTTCTAATCTCATATGTATGACAACATTTTTAAAAAAAATTAAAAAGTAAAGGCAGAAACATTAATTAAACATTAACTGATACCTTGTGATGGAGCTCAATGCCTCCAAATAACACCTAACACATTTTCTATTTTACTTAAAACACTTAAAACCAACTGTGTTGCAAATATTTCTGTCTTTTCAAGTGTGATGAAGTGTTGTGAAAATGCTGATATCTACTGGTCAAGCTTTGGTATTCATTTGTATGGAAGGGAGGGACAGTCAACATACAGCATAGCTGAACAACCAGCTATTAAAAACACTGACCACTTTTAAAACTGCAGTCAATAACTTTGATAGAATCTGACTAAAAAAGCAGTTTTAATGAAACTGTCACTATATTCTTCCAGCAGTGCATGTAGTCTGTGCTCCTGTGCCTCTAACAGCATCTACAAGATTTCACCATAATTATTTTGGTCATTTGTTTGTTTTATGCTAACATATCTGGACTCTCTACCAGTCAGTCAGAACTGAAGAAACCTCTTGGATGAGAGGTGAAACGTCTTCAACAAACCTCAAACAATCTGGACATGCTAAGGAATCATTACACTCTGATATTCCAAGAACCAGGAATCAAGAAGAGCTTTATTGCCGAGTGAGCTTGTACACACAAGGAATTTGCCCTGGTGTCAATACATTACAGTACTCACATAAAAAGAAGTATAAAAATATAAGGACAGTTTCTAAGCCAGTACTATGTACTGTTGTAGTCATATTTATGACAGGATATGTTGCTTTGAAGATTCAATACGGCGTCAGGTAGTCCGCTTGGAGCGATACGTCACTAATCTTACCTCCAGGAGTCGGTATCTGGGTTGTACATCTCAACACTGTTCACATTGGTGTTGATCTCCTTGTCTCCACCAATAGCATAAAGATGCTGTCCGTGAACCACCGCTGAGAAGTTGCTTCTAACCTCCAGCATGTCAGCTAGCCTCGTCCAGGTGTCCTGCACAGGGTCATAACTAGCATGTGTGTGATGGAGATAAAGGAAATGAAAGAAAAGGTGAAACCACATTTATGTGACAATTGAAAGTGAAAAAGAGCATTTTTTTTCAAATATTTCATTTTACCTGTAGGCAGATTTCATCATATCATTCTTGCTGTAGTAGTAACAACCTCCGAACACGTACAATTTTCCAGCCATTGTCGCCACTCCATGCCTGAACTTTGGCTTGTCTGGTATCTCAGTCAGCCTCCTCCACTCCATCGCCTTTGTTAAACCTATACCACTACGTAGGGAGTTTGCAAACCATAGTTCCCTGCTTGGTAAGCGCTGACCCACATCTGGGTTCAACTGGTCTCCACCAACCACAACCACAGCATCTTTGGGACGTCGGACCCGGCACAGATCCTGAGTTTCTGGAAGGCTGAAGGCAAATTCTTTGAAAGCTGAACCATAGAGTTCAACCTCATTGTTTCCGAAGCACTCTAGACGTAAGTTAATGGCTCTGACCTCCCTGAACTCTCGAAAGGTCATGAGGGGGAACCGGACTCCAGCCATTAGTACACCAGCCTGAGCCAACCTCTCCTCAGGATTACTCTCAACCCAGGAGATTACAGCTCGAAATACAGCCAACTCTGAAGGTACGCACAGATCATCACAGCGGAGGATGTCGAGAAGCTTCTCTGATGGTAGATCCTGAAACTTTGACGTTGCCGACACCTCCCAGAAGTTCCTCAGCACAAAGTCATTGGCTTCCTCGAGCAACGCTGGCATCTCGTAGGCTTCGGCAAAAGATGCCACATCCAGGCAGGAGCTGGCATCCATTTCCTGTTGCATGAAGTCAAAGCAAAGCGAGATGGCGGGCTTGAATTGAAGCTGGAGGGCCGTGCAAGAGATCTCAAAGACACAGTCCCAGCTAAGAGGAAGGACCCCAGTGTAGGAGCAGCCAATCAGAGCCTCTAACTCAGAAGGTGACAGGAAGGGAAGAGCAATACAGGTCTGATGGGATTCCCGCATCCCACAGGTGAACATGCTGCGAAAGTAGTCACTGCTCGCCGCCAGAATAACTCTGTGGACTGGAGACGCACAAAAGAAGAGTTCAGTTGATCACTATCAAATGATCATCAACAGGCTGAATGCATTTAGCATGAGTATCTACTCACCACGGAATAAAGCCCCATCCACATCCAAAACCACATCACACCCCACTCCTGCAGCCCACAGCTGTTCAACGGACTGAAGAGTAGTCTTCATCTGTTCTAAGGTAGAGGTCATTCGCTTCTTCTTAGGACTTCCACCTGACTTCATCCTCTCCACATTGTTGCAGAGATCCAGTACTCTGGGGACGTCCAGTGCTCGAGCTGCAGCCATAATTGAGGCTTTGTTGTCTTTGTCCAAAGACAGTACAGCTCCAGTGTAGGCAAACTCCAAAACAGCCTGTAGCCCAAGATCATCGACGTCAGGAGGCAGAGACACTGATCGTCTTTGGACTTCCCCATCATTGTCTGATCGTCCTCCACTTTCATCCCTCAGCCTTTCACAGATAACGGTGCTGACGGCAGCAAGGATGGGGGAGTGTACATCAAAGCTGTTCCCGTTACAGGTGGTCAGAGTCAGGTCTGTGAGAAGAGACGAGTCCCAGAATTCCTTCAAGCCAATGAATACCTCGTTAGGATAAGTTTGGCTGTGGTATGTGTGGACATTAAGTCCTTCATCCCCAATTGCTTCCTGACTAGTACCATCCATCCTGACCTCTGACCTCTGTCTCCCGCCCCTCCCACTTGTCAGCCCCATCCTGGAGTCATTATAAGCCACGATCCTCCTCAGTTCGCGCTTGTCCTGTTCTATCCCTTCTTCTCCACCTTCTTCGATCACTCTTTTCCTCCTCTCCTTCTCTCTCCTCCATCGCTCTTCCCATTCCATTGGAAGGCAATGCCAATTAAACTCCATCCCTTCAACTTCCTCTTCTTGATCATTTACTACTTTTTCTACCCAAACAAAGGTTTCTGCCGCTCTCAAATCCTTCCTCTCTAACTTCAAGACAACTTTCCTCACAGCATAAACAGCAGCTATTCATAGCTACTAGGTCAGAGAGATTCAGTTTCATCTGGACCTTGGCACCCACTTCATTGTAATGTTCATCAAGGAATAAAATAGAGATGAACTTCAGTGTCTAAAAACAAACCTTTGGTTGACCTTGACTTAAGGAAAAGTGAATATCAAATCCCGAACAACAACCATCCCTTCAGCTTGAAGGGATGGTTGTTGTTCTGAAGGCTTCAACATCTTTTATTCATTTATTTTCCCCATCATGGTCTACCCTCTCCATGGTCTTGTATACATTCAGAATATAAGAAGCTAGCTTTTAATATTTACAGAAAAGGGATAGCGCCAGCTGTTTCAAATTTATAGAGGAAAGGATTATGGACTGATTCCCACAGGTAAATATGATCCTGGTCTTTCCTAGATCAAGACATATTTTCTCGCTGTCATTTCAATGCATTTTAGAAGTAGCTACACAGCTGGAGAATGTAGAACTGCACAGTGATTATGGTGATGTGCGGCTCGGCTCGTTGGTCTATCTGATTGCCAGGCTGGATGTGGGAACAATCAAACCCCAGATCACTGAGCTGACACATGAAGACCAAGCAGAGAACAAGGATGCTAGCCAGAATTTCGAAACATCAGCTATTCTGACAACCAACTCATTAAAAACCAAGCCCAGCGGATATGGAGGAAAAGTTTACAAGGACTTAAAAACAAAATTCAAAATAATGTGTATGTATATTCCAGTTTCTATCTCCTAGGACAGCATTGGTTGTATTTTCTGTTGCAAAACCACTAATCGACAGCATCATTGGTCCTGTAAATGTCCCTTATGCTCTGGTGTACAGACATGTTGCTTCCAACATTGGAGGCCATTACGATCCAGTACTGCCTGGTAACTCAAGTTTAAGTATATTTTATTGTTGTTGCAGGTTATTTTAAAGCACTTTACAGTGCAAGGTTCAGTTCCTTCTACTGGGGAGGTGATGGGACCAGTGGTGGCAGCCACTGTATGGTCACACTCCAGATGCAACAGTGCGATTTTGCACCTACAAGTTGTCAACGCTGTGGGAAGGTCGGAAGATCAGCGATAATGTGAATAAATACTTGTCATCTAGTGTATTTTTTTACCCTCTCTACAGTGCATGAAAAATATTACTGTAATTGCATTTTGTGCAGCTTTTAACACTTATTTGTAAGTTAAAATAGAAATTCTTAATTCTTAACTGATTTATGTCAGAACACTTAAAACTTTGGAATAATTTGACCAAACTCATTTAATGTTAAAATGTAACTATCATCACATATCCATCCATGTTTTTATTTTGGTAAATATGTCTGGTGTGTATCCTGTACATTTTTTTGGACCACCACTTCCTGATATCCTTAAATTATAATGTACCACATGAAATAATTCCATTAAAATCATTGTTATTTTTTTTTTAATTATTATGAAATACAGAATTTATTTAATATACCAATCACTGTGGAGTGAATGTTGACAATAAGAATCAAGGCATATTCATTTGTTAGATATGTAATATTTTACAGAAGGCTAGCTAGATAAACACTGTGCAGAAATCTTAATAACAAATTTATTATTCCACCACCCAGTCTAAGGTGTTTACCACCGCTGCCCTACATGAACAGCATGGCTCATTACCAAAATATTTTTTGTGTTTCTGAAATTAATGCACCAGTATGTACAGGCGCTTCAATCAAAATTATCTTTATTATCTTTAATGCAAAAAAATTCCATGGATTTTCAAATTTACTGTTTTGGCACCTTTGAGGCAAATAGGGCAGGTGATTTAATAAATTTGCTAAGCTCTGTATAAATATAATATATATTATTATATATTATAATATACTGAAAATACCATATAAAACACTGTATTAGTCAGTAAGATCAAATACATGTAAATATAATAACCCTCAAAGAACAATCTTTCCCAAATTAAAGCACAGCTTGATAGGAGTTAAAGTACACTAATATATTTTATCTGCTTCATAAGATACTGAATATTTCAGGTTTTATATCACAATTTATATCACTTATGAAAGGCAGAAAAAATAATTTCCCACATGAAAAGTACAGCAATAGCAGCATTCAATAAAACTTCCTCTATTGCAAAAATAAGTTATTTTTTCCTTTCGTTGTAAAATAATCGCTATGCTAAATGAAATACGTAAATGACTTTGCTGAATAAATTCAGACGTAGTGAATATTTACCTATCCGTTCTCTTGGATATTTCTGAGAAATGTGGCCAAAATTTATGCAAGCATATTGCATTCACCTGAAAAAAATATTTTTTTTCTGAGTAATTTATTTATTTATTTAAAAAAACTAAAAACTAACTAAACTTAAACTAAACAATGTCTGCTTCCATTAAATCACACTCTCAATAAAGGAAAGAATGTGTCTGTTTCAAATGCTCTCTAAAATCAGAAAAAAATAGTCTTGAAAACATAAGAGGAAATTATTCTGGAAAAAAACACATGAAAAATAATTATTCAGAAAATCATAAAAAACAACTATGAAAATAAAATCACTGGAAAAATAACTCCAAAAAAAAAAATATACTACTCAGAAAAACAGAAATAATTACCCTTAAAAATAAATGACTCAAAAAAACTTGTTTTCTTTCTTTTTTCAAGTGAATGCAAAATGTTTCCATAAATATTAGCCAACAACAATGATTAAAACCTGCCCAGCTTATACTAATAAATCTGTTACTGTCCTTCTCATAGACGGTTAGATGACCAATTCAGTTCTCAACCTCAGCATCTTGTTTTCTAACACTGCAGCCATGCATCGCCTAAAGCACCACCTTCTAACCAAACTGTGCCGTAGCAGAATTTGTTGATGGAAATGCAACTGATTTTCATATTTTTTTCGCCATTTCAACAGATTGCACCATTTAACCATGACTTTTTTTTTTTACCAGTGTTACTTGAAAGTGATGAGGTATTCCGGGTACGCCTGGTCATCGTGGAAGATAATAAACATGGAGGGCTGCTGCAGGTTGTTCACCAAACTGTCAAAGCAGTCGGTGGGATCTGAGCCTCGAGGAGGGGTGGCTTTCATGGAGGACATACCGAGTGTGTAGCGGCCGGTCAGGACGCGAGCCACATAGAGCCTCTTGCAGCCCGACGCATCTGCTGGGGAATATTTACCTGCTGAATAGTCTGCATTGACTGCAAAGTAAACTCCCTTACCATACGCAGCAGCTGTGATAGGAACACACAGAAAGACACATTTCAACTTAAAGGTTCCACATCATGCTGATTTTTAGCTTCATAGTTGCATTCAATGTTCCTACTATAACACGTTAACATGTTTTTATGTTAAATAAAACGCTCCATTTTAGTGCATTTCAATGAAATGGTGTTGCTAAGCAACAGCATGGGTAAGTGTTTACGTCCTGTCAGCTGATGTCATTCACGCACATCGCAACAGGAAATAAACTGTGACACATTTGGAGCATTTTAAACAGCAAAACGGTTTAAATATTGTGACATCATAAAGTTACAGAAATCCTGATGGCTCGTTTCAAACAATTTCTGAATACTAGCTGCTTGTATTTAGCTGTGGATTAAGTGTTTTGACACATCAACAGTATTTTTACAGCACTGAAACCTTTTTTTTAATATAAAAGAGATGAAAATCTCACTTTTGGAAAGATATATGGGACCTTTAACTTTCTGAGTGCTATAGACGTAAACATACGTCAAAGTGTTTTTTTTTTTTTTGTTTTTTTTTGGTGGCTGCCACAAGAGGGCACTCTCACATAGAGTAATTTTGGGGCTTCTGGGATATGTAGTTGGAACATAAAGAGACAGTATACGGCACAAAGATCAAAACAAGAAGTGATGATCGAGATTAGAGAGCAAAACAAACTGAATCTGGACAAAAAGTGGTGATTTTGGTGAAAGTGTCCTCTACCTCTGATAAAACAAGAATGAAACAAGGTAAAAACAAACATTTTTTTCATGATGAAATAGAGAGTCTCTTCTTTCATTTGAGCTATTCAGTGTTTTCAGAGACATAGAACAAAATATTCTGTGCATCAAGAAATATGACTTAAAATCGACAAAAACACTGGCACTCAATGAGTTAAAGGAGTAGTTCAACACATTGTACATGTTGTTTGCAAAAGACAGACCCGAGGATCGACACCACCCTCGTGAAGCTGCAGTCAGAAGCCGGTTAGCTTAGTTTGGCACGAGACAACATTCCTCACCATTTGCACATCCTGCGTAGCTCCGGTTAAATCTGTCCTTTTCTATGCAGTTGCATGACTCGGCTGATGTGCCGTGGTAGAGCCACTTCTCCCCGAGGTCTGCTGAGCCGTTCTTGGCAAATATACGCTGCCTACAGACGCTGTAGGCATGCCACAGGTAGAGGTTTTGCACACGCTCAATCTGGGATAAGAAAACAATCAATCACTCATTGACATTTCATTGACAATACAATACAAATGTAGAAAACTGTGTTAAAATATATATAAACTCTAAAATATAAAGACAAAAAAGAAATCCTCTGCAAATTCTGTGCAAATAGGTAGGTAGTATTTATTATTAATGTTTCATTTTATATATATCTTTTTATATTGGCTTTGGTCCACTGTTTTTCCCCCTCTATAACTGTTTATATTTTATCCTATGTTGTGCCGTCATGCTCACTTTGTGAATGTTGTATTTGGCCGTTCTGAGGAAGCCTTTGGCTACATCCTGGTACTCTGCTGAGTTACTCTGCAGCTCGACCTTTTTAAAGACTTCTCCGTCCATAGGCTCCCATTGTGGTGGCACTTCTAAGGCTAAAGCAGAAGCAGCGTGAATTAACGTTCATGGTTATAAGGTTATTTTTGAATGCCAAGTTAAAAACATGACATACTTGTTCCAGACTCGCTCCTTTTCACTTTGTAAGTGATGCCTGTTAGCCAGTTCGTGGCTTCTTGTGTCCTCAGGTTTACGGTCACCGCCGTGCCGTCTGGTGTCTTCACATCTACAGACACCTCCTTCCTCACGTGAGCCTCCTCCAGCATGTAGTTGTCACGCAGACTCAACTCGAGCCAGGCTTTATTCATGTCCTGAATGGACCACTGGACAGTCAGAGCCAACATTGCTTCTTCTTTATCTTGGAGGTCTTCGCAGAGAGCTTCCTGGATCGCTCTGTTTAGGAGCTCGGTGACACTCAACACGTCCTCTTTCAGGCCTCTCAGCAGGTACACCTCTCTTTCTGACCCTGACTGGTCTCTAGCTTTAGCTCTGGTTGTGTTTCCTGCTCTGCTGTTCACACCTTCACCACCCTGACGTCTCCTGTGCTCCAGGCTTATTCCGAACACTTTGACTTTGGCCTGCACTGCCTCCAGCTCCATGGCATCAAGCCTGGAAAAATCCTGCACATCCACTTCTCTCTCTACTATCTGCTTCTGAAGGATCACCTCCAAATCTCTCTTGATGGTCCTGATGGCGTCTGGACCACAACCAATCACACTCATCACAGCTGGCGGTGGCTTTGAGGTGGTGAAAGTTTTACCTTGAGGTGTTGAAGTTGTTGAATGTTTGTCGTGCCACTTCTTGAGCTTTTGTTTCGCTTTTTCTAACAAAAAAGAAACATCAATGATTTGAGACCAGATAAGATCTAGATACTAACAAACTCAACTTAGAATATTGTTTATTGGACAAATAAAATCCATTCATATGCCAAATGTCAGTGCACATCAATTAGGTCTATCAAATTGTATTTTTATGTAACAAGCGCCGTAGTTAACTTTTTCCATTTGGTTTCATCCACAGTGCCTCTGTGATATTTTAATTCAGTTTTATTCAAGGTGCATATCATATTTGATGCAATGCACTGAGCCATCAGGGAGTTTTTCAAAATAAAATAAATCATTCAGAAGCGTATTGCTGTCATTCTTGTCCATCCATGAGTGCAGCAGGAAACAGGAAGTCGCTAGTAAAGCTGCAGCAACAATTTTTTAAAAGAAATATGCATTATGCTTTGTTTTTAATCTAACGCTGACAGCCCTAATGTCACTATGTTGCAACGTTAAAATGTTCTACACAACACATTTCCAAATTCTAACATTTTTACTTCCTAATAATACAGCTTCTATCCCATAATTTGAAACAAATGCTTGATTTTTATTATTGTTATTGATATTGACTGGAGTTGTTGTGTTATCATCGTGGAAAATTCTTTGGCATTTTCTCGTGGACAATTTCATAATTTAGTTAATAGAACACAAACTAGAATAAAATACAGAAATATGTTGTCACAACTTGTTGTTTTTTAGCCCTGTGAAGCAGACATTTGGGACTTTTGGGAGGAAATATCTTGTAAACTATTGAATGGATTGGCATTAGAGTTGCGACAGATATTCAGGGTCCATAAAGGAAAAGTTTGAATACTTTTGCTAATCCCCTGAAATGAAACAAACCTTTCAGACTCAAGTGGCGAGCAGCTGTTTGTCCAAAGCGGTTCTCCAGCTCTGATCTGCAAAAACATATTACAGGACAAGACTTTTAAAATACACAAGCTATTCTGACTGATCAAACAATGCAGCCAATGTAAAAATGTCTCATACTATTGTATGAGTGAGATTTTTATACCTGAAAACTTGAAAGACCTGTTGCTGCAGGATGACGATGCGGATGAGTGTGAGGGAACTTGGTTTTAAATCTGTAATAGCTGAAGTCATGCCATCGAGCATGGCTTTACAAGCTTTGGAAGAGTCCATACCAGCCATACCTGATGGGATGTAAAGAACATGTTACAAACTTAACTAGATGTAACTACATTCAGGTGGTTAAGATAAATCAGGCCGTGATGCATGCAGTACAAACCAGTATTGATGGCTGGGAAAGCCACTGATTGGTAGCCTTTGCTTTCACACTGCTTCAATATCTTTTTGCAATTCTTCCGAATCACCTGGGGGTCACACTGAAAACTAGCATGAATGATTTCCATGCAGCCAAGCAACCCGGGTCCGGTGGTGCACATGAGGTCTGCTGGGATGCCCACTGACATAAAAAAAAAAAAAAAAAAAAAAGTTGTTACATTAACAAAAAAAACATGTTGAATCAGGTGCTTGATGGAGAAAATGCTGCCAAATATTAAGGAATTAATACTTGGGTGCCACTGTATAGGAGGTCAGTACACAGTGATGTTCACACCCAAATCTTTTAAAAAGTATTTTACAGTATTTTCAGCCCCCTCTTACCTTGTGCTAACTGTGCTTGGACACTGGGCCCTGCTGCAGTCACTATGGCTTTAGACACACCTGTAGGGTTTGTGAACACAGTTACTGTGGATCAAATACATAAATATGATGGACACAAATCTCTCAACAGTAACCACCATACCAGATTTGTGAGAGAAGTCAGTTGTGTTGACGATGGCATTAGTGCTCTCGTGAATGATGTCACCGCGAACCATCTGAAGCTTGACTCTACCCAGCATGGCTGTGACCTCATCATCAGTTACAGAGACATGGCGGTAAAAGGAAGCTAAAATAATGTAAAATGTAAATAAAAAAGAAAGTAGGGTTATGGTTTGATGTTTTCATCCAAATCTGCAGTCAAATTGCCTTGGATGTTTCTGTTATATAACACAATGCAACACCTTCTAGGGCACCCTTAAATAGAGAAAACATACTACAGTGTCCTCTAGGGCACTCTTAAATGGAGAAAACAAGCTACAGTGTCCTCTAGGGCACCCTTAAATAGAGAAAACATGCTAAAGCATCCTCTAGGGCACGCTTAAATACACTTGCTCCATATGTATATACAGTAAGCAGCTAACAGTTTTTTAAGATAGTTTCCACACTAACCTTGGTCTGGGTTGGCATCATTTGTGAATCCTCTGAGATGCAAAGTTTCCTGGGCAGACTGGAAGGCCTGTAGCGACAAAGTGAAGGGTTTAATTCCAGTTCCATGTGCAAAACAAACACAAGTGTACTCCCGTTTTTCATTAGAAGGCAATGAGACTGCATTTCCTTTACCTTGCTAGATTCTTTGTCATTAGAGTGGGTGACAATACGGACCAGAAAAGATGTCCTGCTGATTCGGTTGTGTTCAAATTGACGGACCTCCTCCAGTATAACCCTGGACGCCATGCTGTGAGGAAAATGCAGCACAGCTCCGGTGCCAAGCACAGGGAGAGCAACTGAACTAAGGCCTCTCATCTGACAGGAAGCCAGAAGTTTTCGGATGCCCTGCCTCAGAACCTGGAAGATTTAACAATAATCAAGCTTACTAAAGCTCTTAACTTTTAAGACATTTTGACTGACCACATGACTTCACCTGAACTGCAGTTCCATTTTTGTTGTTATCCCAGGGAACAAGGTTGAGGAAGTAAACTCCTTTAGCCTGAAGGGCAGGGAGGCCCTCCACCAGGACAGAGTCACCAGGCAGTGTTGCTCCTCCTGCTTCCTTATGAAACTTTGCAGCCAGCTGAGGTCCAACCACATTAGACAAAGTGTTTCCAACACTGCTAGAGAGGGGATCGTGGCCAACCATAGGGGATACCAGGACGTCCACCTAGGAGAACACAAAAATCTAATTCTATCCAAGTTAACACTTGAATGATCCTGATCATGGAGGACTGAATGTGCTGAAATATAAAGTAAATAAAGACTTTTAATGTACCAAAAATAAACGTAATAAATATATATAGCCATTAACTGACTAAATGTGACACAAATTTATATTTTTTATTTGCTTTAAACATGATATTTATTTATTATTAATTACCCCATCTACTCTCCAATTTAATGTTACTGTTTACATTTTTTTCATGTTTATTTTCAGTATTTTTTTTATTTTTCGAATATATTTATTTATTATGCATGTATTTATTTGTATACAATGTATGTATTTTTAGCAAGAAATGCATAAATATATGTAAAAGAAAGCAAAGAAAGAAAGAACAGAAATAAATGTCTGGTAATATAAAATATATAGGAGCTATATGGAATGGGAAAACCATGCATAAATTGATAAATACATACATTTAACAATGAATAAATACATTAAAAACAATTTCAAAGTAAATATAAATCCAAAAGGGAATAAAATGTATAAATAAGAGGGAAAATTAAATGGAAGAATAGACGTTAATATAAAGGTAAATTAATAAAGAAGCAAATTAAAACATAGAAAAATTAATTTCACATATCAGACCATTATATCAATTAGTATATTTATTTTTCTAGCCAACTATTTATTTTATGTTTTTTGCAGGTTCCAAAATAAAGTAAAAAAGCAGATTCAGGAGCAACAGCTTTGCATGGCAAAATACCCTGCTATACTATAGCGGACACATTCTTTGCGCAAGTAGGAAAACTTGTGTTAACACAACGCCTCACCTGCTGGGTCTCCATGGTTCCCTGAATGATCTCTACATGGACGCTGTCCTCAGGAACTCCAGCAGTGGCTCCTCTTTGGAAGCCCAGATCACCTGTAGCACTGTTTCCAGGACTTATCCCCTGGAGAAGCCGGTCACATGCTTCCTTCATGGCCTTCACCACCTCTCCTCTGTTATCAATCAGGATAATTCTGCTCAGATTTCTCCCCCCTTGACTGCCAAACGTCTTGACAGCAGTTACAATAGCCTCAGAGCACACAGTAACAGGAACACCAAATTTCCCTGAGCTGATACATGGCATGGCTATAGACCTGAACTGCATCATTTCTGCTAAATTCAGAGCAGACTGGACTGTTTCTTGCAGTAACTCTCTCTCTCTGCCACCTGATTTTCCACCTACAGGCCCAACAGCATGCAGCAACCTCTTGCATTTTAAGTTGCCCCCCGTAGTCACGACCACAACTCCAGTAGCGATTTTTCCAGTCTGCTTTACCAAATCTCTGCATTCCCTCTGCACCTGAGGGCCACCTGCTTTACTCAGCGCCGCAGCAACCCCACCGCCGTGGTCCAAATCATTGTTGGCGGCGTTCACCAGGGCATCGGCATCCTGTTTGGTGATGTCACCTTGACACACCAGCACCTGGAAGCCGTCACAAAGGCTGTAGCTGGCAATTGTTGCGCCTCCCAATCCGTCACCAGTTCGTCTAGTAGCGTGAGGTTCTTCTTCAAGCTGTACAAGACACTTCTGAGAACGAGCAACACCTAAGATGCCATCTCGTCCAGACGAACTTTCAAAATACCTTAGTGCCCCTGGCAGGTCAATGAGGACTCTATCCTGAACAATGGTGTCTAAAAATGGACCCAGCCTGTTCCTGACCTCAGTCACTTTGGCGGACAGACCTTCCAGCACCACCATGGGCGTGGAAGAAGATGCTAAGGGATGGAAGGTAACCCCTGAATAATCAAAACCATGCAGCTGAAGCAATTCCGGTAAGCGTTGTGCCAACTCTGAGTAAGGGAGAATGACATTGCCTTCTATGCTTGCTTGGTCCAAAATAAACTGCACCACAGTGTCACTCAGCTCGTCAACCTCCTTGGCGTGGCCCAGTAGAAACACCTTGCTGTCAGAACCAAACACCACCTGAGCCCTGTGCTGCCCTTGGTTCATCCCATTTGTCTTGGACTTGAGCTTTTCCCGGAGATCAAACGGCACAGTGGAGCAGTGAGGGACATCAATCTGGACTTCCTTGAACTTGTCATGCAGGTTTTTTTTTGCGTCACCCAGACTACCAGCAGAGAGGGTGAAGAAACGTAACTCCATGTCTCGCAACTCTATTTCCACTTTGTCACCAACCCCTAAAACTTGACCGAGCGCCCCTGGGCCTCCGTATGCCTTTCTCAAAAAGGCCAAAAAATGTGGACTCAGGTCAGAAACTGTCCTTTCTATCACCATGTTTTCCTGCTCAGAGATCCACTCTCCAGCCTTGAGAATACCCTCCACAGAACCTTCCAATACTAACTGACCTGCAGCTCCCTGCGCGACCTTCACCCCTGGAAAATCTTGTTGCAAACTGTGCTCAATCTTTTTCCAGAGTAGGCGGAGCTTGGCTTCGCCTAGACGACGAATGCTGTTTTTTTTCTCACTTAACGCTGGCCTGTCCTCTAAATCCATCAACCTGGCGTTCACCTGAGAGCGCTGCCCAACAACAACCGCCACCCCAACCTCGCTGTACACCTTCACCTCATCTGTGGTCTGATGAGAGCCGCAGGACTGAAGCAAAGCTTTGACTCTGCGAGGGTCCGTCACCTCGTAGTGGCACAAGTAGCCATCAAAGATTCTATCTACCTCTGCTTTCCAATTTCTAACATCATGTGCGGCACCAGGCTGAGCTAACCGGCTAACTAACACCCTGCCCTCCTCTGGGTACAGCTGGGCATAGCAGGCAACAGAGGCCAGCTTTTCCTCCAGCTCCTCCCCAGCTCTGGGGCATTCCTTCAGGTAGCGCAGGAGGTAAGGATCAAGTTGTAGTTCATATTCTTCACCACTGGGTGGAGGAGTTAAGGCAGGAATGGACTGTGGGCTCTGCTGTTGGAAAGACATACAACATATCAAGTTTGATTTTCAGTACAAGACAACAATTCTGAACTTCCCACACTGACCTGTGATGGGGTGAAGTCCAGTTTTGGATTGGCTGACTTGCTTGTAGTGGAGGTAGTGATGGGAGAGCGGGTGGAAGGTTCTGGGCTGCGTCGTATAGTCAGCACCAGAGGACCACCTGCAAACTCCAACACATGTTCAGATCTCTGCAGGACTCTTTGCTGATCTGAGACAGAGAAGGAAAGTTATTACTCATCACTTTTTCAGAGCTATTCTCCATCTCCCAGCCACTCTACCTGCCCCTGTGCTTATTTAAATGAAACTAAGTGTAATATGCAAATATGTTTTCAGTTGTTTGTTGAATGAATGGATAAAATTCTCAAAGGCCCTGTCAGGTGCTTGCCCAGGGACTCAAGGGGTGATGGGGCCCACAGAGAAACAAAACCATAAAGAGCTACAAATCAATGACAAAGTGATGACAGTTGGTTATTAATGACCACAAAGCAAAACAAAACGACTCAAAAGTGAATCAGGCTTGCAAAATCACGACAAAGAGGCACAAAACTACCTTAAGCGGACAAATAAAACTACAAATTGATGCAATTGACATAAAATGGCCTCAGAGATGCAAAATTAGCTACCACAAGGAGACGTAAAAATGACCACAAAGAGGCACAAACAAGATTATAAAAACACAAATTAAAACTACAAGTTGATGCAAAATGGTCATCAATGTCCAGAAAGCAATGCAAAACAACCACAGGGAGAGATGAAAATAAAAATAAAAATACTAGAAAGAAATACAGAAGGCCTACAAAAAAAAACACAACCATAAAGCAATGCAAAACAACTAGAAAGAGGTAGAAGACGACCATAAAGAGACACAAAACTAACACAACATTTAAAAATGACTTTCAAATACTTTCTCATTTTTATTTTTATTTCACTTTGTTGCTACCAAAAATCACAAAACACATCAAATCCTGCATCAATATTGAGCCCAGTTTCAGTCTGAATTCATGGTGAATGTGAAACTAAATGTAGTCAGAGACCTGCAGCATGTTTACTTTCACTTTCACCAGCACACCCAAATACATATTCAATCAAACAGACACACTCTAATAATAAAAAAGGACGTTTCTTACCATGTCGCTCTTTAAAAGCAATGCTGTAAACGTTTTGGTGGATGTTGGTTATGGAGCTGCAGTCTCCTCCTCCTGACTTTCGACGAATATTAAAGTATTTCTGGATGGTTTTCCTTTGCTCTCCGTCCAGGCTGGGTCCCTCGAAGTAAATGGGATATTGGTAAGAACCCTTCTCCATAATTTAAATATTTAATGATTGTATGTGTTCCTCTGTAAGGCTTTGAAAGACCACAGAAAGCCAACAGCCACTTTCTATAAGTCTTCAGACTAGAACAGAGCTGAGAGGAATCAGTGTCACCTGCAGAAAGTGAAAGTAAATTCACTTAAATGCTGTTCTTAAAGGGCCAGTGTGTCATATTTCTGGGGGTCTATTAGCAAACAGATATAAGACATAAAAATAATTTAATACTTCATCATTTTTTAACAGTCCAATGAGGCACCGATTATGTAAATGTAAAGACATAAACATGTCCAGCCATCAATGGAGAGGACAACATCATGATTTAGGGTTGGTTTGTTTATTCAAATCAATCATGTATTTACATAAAACTCCAAAGATGTGACACAAGTCAGGATTTACATATATTGTAACCTTCAGCGGACCTCAACCTAAAAGAAGTAAGAAATTATAGATTTATGATTTACAGTCAGGATCCACACTTTAAGAGACAAAATGAGACATAGTGACTACCATTAACTGCTACAACAACAAAATGATCATGACATCAGAAAGAAATTTCGATATTTGCAGTGAATTAGGAACATAGTGGTGGAAGTTTGAGCATAAAAACACCAGAAATCTAAAATCTGAGTTGCAGTAGGTTTAAGGCTTCAAAGTGCAAATGAAAGGAAACTCTTGGGTGTCTCTCTTTTCAACCCACTTATAGTCTCTATCTTTGTCCATGGCTGCAGCCATGTCACACGAGTCCGTCTGGTTTTTTTGGGCCCAGTTCTCATAGCAGACCAGGTGGTCGTCGACCCAGAACCATAAATCCATGGAGCAGGTGTAGCGCAGTCCCAGCCAGAACGAATTATTGTTGGCCATCTTGGCTCTCTGTTGGACCCATCTCTGTTGATGGTGGTTAGTGATGCAGACCAGGTCTTTGTGGTTCTTCCTGCAGTAGTTCAAGGCTTCTTCCCAGGTCTTCGGCTGTTCGATCAGGATCACTTTATCTGTCAGGGTAGAAACGGAGACAAACGCTGGTTATAAATCTAATTTTAACACAGAATCCTGATCCTCATGAGCAAACAAGGTGGACAGGTGGTCTATTTGTTAAACACTGTATGTCAAGTCACATTCTGCACAAAGTCACCCACAAGAGGGAAGAGAGGCTGGGAGAACCAGGACCAGAACCAGAACCAGAACCAGGACAGTCTGTCTGACCGTGGTCAGTAAAATTACAGGTGTTGAATATCTTTAAATGTGACAGTAAAACAGTTTTATTTTAGAGCAGTTAGCTGCTAGCAAGCTGTCATAATCCTTTGGTCAAAGAATTTTTATTTATTCCAGTTTTATTTTAGCATATACTGCAGTAAAGTACTGCATATTTACTGGAGTAAATATGAATTAGTAAATGTAGAAACAGTGTTAGATAGATCTGTGAAACTCACCGTCATAGCAGAAGAAGGGCTTTTGTTTGTCACATTCATCTGAGCTCCATTTTCCATTTTTGAGGGTCATAGCACATGTCTTGTTTACACCTTCATCTTTAAATGACTGATTCCAGTTTCTGAAAGAGGAAGTGCTCCCATCTGACCACCTCCAGGAGTCTCTGAACAGGCCGATCCACCAGTCATCAACATCATCATCATTTTCTTTTGTTTTGTTTAGTTTTTGTAACTGTTCGCGTCCACTGATCAGGTCAGTGTGATGCTCTCTGCAGTAGATCTGAGCCTCTCGCCAGTTCAGCTCCTTATTCGTAAAACAATCGTGTGTTTTCATTGTTTCTGTGGAAAGAACAGAAAAAAAAGTAAAGTGGATCACTGATGTCTTCGGCCTAAACTTATGTGCATAGACAAGTGGATTTCTTTCAATCACCACAGTTACCAGCAATGCTGTTTAAAAATAAAAAGCCAGAAAAGTCAAGTTATGTCCATTTTTAACAAAATCCACCGAGTTAAAAGTCTATGTGACTAAAATGTGTGCAAAGAGACGAGAAAACATAAATGACACTTCCTGGAGTGGATATTATACATATAAACAGCTCATTTTAAAGCAACAAAAACATATTTTAAGGTGTTTACTCACTGGAGAACATGCACTTATTATTAATATTAGGCTATATTCCAATTCGGCCAATGAATGGCTCTAATGTTCCTTTAATTCAGTGTAAAAAGATCAGTGCTCTGTCCTCGTAGAACACCTGTTAGACAGGATGATTGTTTATACTGTATATGTAACAACAATAATAATAATAATAATAATGTTCTCACCATTGTAGCAGATAAATTTATTCTCTTCATCACAAGAGAAATCCTTCCATTTGCCATTGTGCCATACACCACAGTGCTCCCCATCACCCTTATTATTGGGTTCATCTTTGTCCCATTGTGCCTCACTATCGTTGAACTCCACTCCTGGCATCGACCAGTGCCACGTCCTGTTTTCACATGTTTGGTTCTGCAGCCCAATCCAGCCTTCTATTCCTTCTGGATTATTTGTAGAGTTGCGGAGTCTCATCATGTCCGTCATGTTATGGACTGTGGCCAGGTCAGTGTAATGCTGTCTACAATACTCCTGGGCCTCGTCCCAGGTTTTCCTCTCTTCAATGAAGTGGTATTCATATAGCTGACACACAAAGAGGGAGCAATGACCTGAAAGCAGAAAGAAAATGTTGAGTTCAGTGTCAGTGGTGATTGAATAAAACACAAGCCGTTACCCCTTTACCCATCACAATGAGCATGAACAGACTCCACTGCATCTTCACTCTGCTGGATGAAGTTCTGTTTTTGTGTGCAGTGAACCTAACACAGTGATTTTATCAGCTCATCTCAGGACCCACCATTTCCACTGCACAAAGTCTAACAAGGAAGAGGAATAGTAGGAAATATGCAAACCACACTCAAAACAGAGCTAACAATGCACATCAATAAATGTATTTTTGCTCATGATGCAAATTACTAAGCAGTAGTGTCATTAGGCCTATTTTAGGGGGGGCTGAAGCCCCCCAAAACAGTCTTAAACCCCCCCTCCTAAATAATTTGGTGTTGTTTTATTCGTTTTATTTTAAATAAATAATTGCATTATTCAATTATATATTTAAAGTATTGTTAAAGTATTAATTTGTAACATGAAATGGACAAAAAGGAAAAGCGAGAGACGTTCTTTACATAAACAGCACTTATAAATACGCTAACCAAGCAGCAATATATATATATATATATATATATATATATATACAGATACTTTACATAATATATATACATATATATATAATATATATATATATATATATATATATATATTATATATATATGTATATATATATACAGATATTTATTTAATATATATACATATATATATAATATATATATATATATATATACATGTATATATAATATATATACATGTATATATATATATATATATATATATATATATATATATATATATATATATATATATATATATGTATTATATATATATAATACATTTGCGGGGGCCCCTGTCCCCTGTCCTTAAAACTAGTAACAAATTTAAGTACTTATAGAGAAAAGTGCAATAATACATGTTTCTGTATAGAAGCTTTTAACGTTCAGGTGTTTGCTGCTATGATCTTCATGAATGTACAGGTGAACGTCAAGACTGTGAGGTGATCTTATTTTAATAATCGATTGCGTCACATGGTCGGGTGTTTCGCACAGCAAAGCTGCAGTTATAGGTGTACTGTAATCATAAACAGATGCGGTAAATGAAAAATGCAAAAGTCACAAAATTAATTTGACTGAACAAACAAATGCTGAGAACACACTGGACATATAATTTACCATTTTATAGCATCTGGTGGCCATTTGAGGCATTTCAGTTCAGCATCAACGGTTCAATTTATGTACTGTAAACCTGTGATCCACTGTAACATAACAAAAACATTTTATATATATATATATATATATATATATATATATATATATATATATATATACACACACACTGTGCCGTACAAGTGCACAACATGTGATGCTACATCACATCATGTGCTAACGCTACATGAGGCCACTTTACTGTCAGCATTTGAATGTCAAAACACAGTTTCAGGTCCCTGATGCTCCCATTGATCCCAAGAGGAAGTCATGACAGAGGACATTTACATAATATCATGAAAAACAAATAAGAGTTTGTTCACCAGGAAGCACAAAAAGTGTATTTTTTTCAACTATAAAAAAGCTAAAGTTTATTTCTAAAGCACTTTTTTAACAACCTCAATTGAAAGTGCAGTACAGGGTTACAATATAATCATACATACACTTAAAATGAAACAGTAATGGAATAAAATGAAGAAAAATAATTAAAAATATATAAAAACTGGGTATGTATCGGTACACATTAAAACACCAACAGGACCCTTGTTTTTATTAGTATCATGCTTTTATGTTAAACAAGAACTGTCTGACAATGTATTACAGTTATATTTATTAATAACTATATTTAAATACCAATACAGTAAAAGTCTTGGTCACAGACAAGCATGCAATTCACCAAACATGGACAGTAAATTTTTCAATACATATTTAATAAGGTTTGATTGGAGCTGTGATGATTAACATCAGGTCACTAGTTCTCTGAAACTCCTTTTAAGTTATTTGGAAATTGTTTGTACGATCATAAACCCATAAATTATAGCTGGAGAAAGTGCGTCCTCTTGTGCTGAAATGTATCACCTCACCAACAAAACATGGACAGACTTCCTACTGTGGGTTTTATCAGTTTAGATGAGCTGTATGTCCTCAAAGAAAGTGATTTAAATCTGGCAAAAGTTCTCAAATTCTGTCCATGTTATAGTTACATGAAATTAAAAATAACTATTTATGGATGCCCGTGTCATCATGGAAAAAATGTTTTTTTTTCCTGTCAGGTACATATATGAGACATTTAACATTTAGAGAGGACAACATCATGGTTTAGCATTGGTTTGTTTGGAATTTTTTTTTTCCACATTTACATAAAACTAAAAAATAAAATACAAAATTATGGTTTTTACAATTTTTTTTTTTTTTTTTACACCTTCACCAGTTGTCAACAGGAACAAAGCAAGACATCATGGATTTATAAAACCCCTCACCAGTAATTTAGAGTCAATGATTTGTAACTGATTCCTACATTTCCCAGAAAGCCCTTAAATAAACCACGAGGACACATCACTGCAAACAACATGAGCAAATGAATTAATGCCAGCGAGCACTCTGGGTTTTAATGCCTAGAACAGATGAAGCTGAACTCTTTCATGTCGTTCATTTTCACCCACTTATGTTGTCCTCTCTTTTCCATGGCTCCAGACATGTCGCATTTATCCTCCTGGTCAGGCGAGTCCCAGTTCTTGTATCCGACCGTCTCGTCGCTGATCCAGAACCAGAAGTCCAGAGTGCAGGTGTAGCGCAGCCCCAGCCAGACGTAGAGCGTGTCGGCCATCTTGGCTTTCTCTTGGACCCACCTTTGCTCGTCAAGGTTGGTGATGGACACCAGGTCGTGGTGGTTGTCTCTGCAGTAATATAAGGCCTCCTCCCAGGTCTTGGGCTTGTTGATCAGGATCACGAGATCTGTCATGAAGGACAATTTCTGGACAATTAAAGTTGCTGTGACCAACTGATTATTCAATTTGTCACATAGACAGAATCTGGTATGTCGGTAACATTAAACACTAAAAGACACTCAACACGTGTGTAAATATATAGAAGTACATTTAGATAGACCTCTGCTGAACTCACCGTCATAGCAGAAAAAGGGCTTTTGTTTGTCACATTCATCTGAGCTCCATTTTCCATTATTGAGGGTCATAGCACATGTCTTGCTAACACTTTTATCATTAAATGACTGATTCCAGTTTCTGAAAGAGGAAGTGCTCCCATCTGACCACCTCCAGGAGTCTCTGAACAGGCCGATCCACCAGTCATCAACATCATTTGTTTTTTCCAATTTTTGTAACTGTTCGTATCCACTGATCAGGTCAGTGTGATGCTCTCTGCAGTAGCTCTGAGCCTCTCGCCAGGTCTTCTTATCCCGCTTCAAGTCATACATTTGATTACCTTCTGTGCAAAGAACAGAAAAAACCTACTGTAGTTATACAGCAACAATAACAAAATCCTACTTTAAAATTTTAAACCGGTCAAACACTCATGTGAGATTAATTAACATGATTCCACTGCAAGATGAAGGTGTGTTTGACGTAATAAAGCAGGTCACATGATGTCTTAGGCCTAAACCTATGTGCATAAAGTGGATTTCTTTCAATCACCACAGTTACTAGAACTTTGCAACTAGAGGAACTGAATGACATTTTTTGAAAACTGTCTCCACACGTCTCCAACACTCCGGCTCACTTGGAAATGAGGCCCTATGTCCAAAATCCTGAACTATCCCTTTAAGTCCATTTTTAGCAAAACAAATTTGATATAAACGGCTCTATTTAAGGTAATAAAAGTCATATTTTAAGGTGTTTACACACTGGAGAAGATTATTAACTGGAGCAATTATTAACTCTTTGAGTACCATTGACGTATTTACACATCAAAGTGTTTTTTCAGCAGCAAGCACAAGAGGGCGCTCTCTCACAGCCTGTGAGTAATGTTGGGGCTTCAGGGAGATGTAGTCGGAACATAAAGAGATGGTATACGCCACAGAGATGAAAGCAGGAAGACTCAAAATGGGCAAAAATGCACTCAAAGAGTTAATATTATATTCCAATTCGGCCAATGAATGGCTCTAAATGTTCCATTAATTCAGTGTAAAAACATCAGTTCTATGTCCACATAGAAAACCTGTTAGACAGGATGATTGTTTATATATGTTGTAATAATAATAATAATAATAATAATAATGTTCTCACCATTGTAACAGATATGTTTTTGCTTCATTTCACACCTGCTATCCTTCCATTTGCCGTTACGCAATGCAGTGACTGCACAGTGCTCCCCATCACCCTGATTATTGGGTTCACCTTCGTCCCATTGTGCCTCACTATCGTTGAACTCCACTCCTGGCATCGACCAGTGCCACATCCTGTTTTCAGGTGTTTCGTTCTGCAGCCCAATCCAGCCTTCTATTCCTTCTGGATTATTTGTAGAGTTGCGGAGTCTCATCATGTCCGTCATGTTATGGACTGTGGCCAGGTCAGTGTAATGCTGTCTACAATACTCCTGGGCCTCGTCCCAGGTTTTCTTCTCTTCAATAAAGTGGTATTCATATAGCTGACACACAAAGAGGGAGCAATGACCTGAAAACAGAAAGAAAATGTTGGTGCTTATTGAATATAGAGTAAAGTATTTCATCATTAACTCTACCTCTGATAAAACAGGAATGGAACAAGGTAAAAACAAACACTTTTTTCATGATGAAATAGAGTCTCTTCTTTCATTTGAGCTATTCAGTGATTTCAGAGACATAGTACAAAATATTCTGTGGGTCTAGGAATATGACTCAAAATGGGCAAAAACACTGGAATAAGGCACTTTTTATTTAATAAAACGGCTAGCACTGAATGAGTTAAGGGGTGCGATGATCCACTTACCCATCAGAACGAGCACAATCAGACTGCACTGCTGCATCTTTGCTCTGCTGGATGAAAGTATTGATCATTGATCATTAATAACACATCATTTTAACATTTTGTTGATTATTTCATCTCAAATTCCGTTACATTAAGGAGGAAGCTTTATTTAGGTCATTTATTTCATCCAATCTGGCTCTTTAAATTGTGTGTATAACTCTCAACACTTGATAAACAGATTACTGTAAAGGCTGTTGTTCAAGCCGCTGCTTATGGGATCAGATCAGGTTTATTAGGTAAGTTTGCAAGGAATTTGACTTTGTATGTTCGTGCATTACATGTAAACAGCACAGTTATAAAAATTATGTTAAGAAATAAATAAAGTAAGAAATGATAAATGGAGCAAAAGCATATGCATGTAGTTAAAATAAAAGACAAATTTAATGGAAGAGACATGATCATGTATTTTATGAGCCAAGTGTATGATCATGTCTTTTACAGAAGATGGGATAATCGATATAATCTTGAATATTTTTGATGAAAAAACCAGAATACTAAATATCCCTTCAACACAACAGAACAGGCAGTGATTACGATATGTTTCCAGTTGAGTCCAAAATGATTTAAAAATACAAATATGCTGCTAGAATTGGTATTATTATATAAATTACTGGATATATTATCCCAAACTGAAAAATTAAATAAAATACAAACAACACATCAAAGTCTTAACTTACATCTTGTGTTTCCTGCTTCAGGTTGGCTCTGCTCATTTGTCTGATGAACACCACAGTATTAATCCCGATTGTACCCTCTGGACAACACACTGATGTCACCATTTGAATATTAAAATATTACAGTGTCAGATCTTTATCTTTGTCTGTTGTGTTGACACAAATGAGCCCTTATAGAAAGCAAGCATTATCACAGTCTTAAACAGACAAAATGAAAAGGTTCAAAGGATCCTGAATAAAATAATTCAAAGATAATCCTACCCCATGAGTTGGGATTACCGTCATGCAATTTATTTATTAGGATTCAAACTTCAGACACAGCAGCTGATGGCCAACACAAGTACAAACTAACTTAAAGGAAATAATAATCAAATATCACATTTAAAATGTAAAGAAATGAATAAAAAGTACAAGTTTGACCCAAAAAGTCTTTCGTCTTAGACTTTACGCTAGCATGCTTCAAGCGTCACAGCTCAGTATTAAACACTAGTACATTAAACACTAGTTATTTCATATATTTTTACATTTCTATGCTACATTTGTGCCACTTATTTTGCAAAATATGCTGCACATCATCACTGTTTAATGTTCACACAGACAGACAAAACCTTCAAAAATGCAATGGAGGTTTTGCTAAAACTCGATACACTGACGAGTTTAATGAAGCATCATCTCATCTCGTCACTAACGGACACCCATTCGATGTCGCGTGGCATTAATGCGTGGATAAAGCAGTATGGAAACATTGGGAAAATTACCATCTGTTCCGATAATCTCTTCATCGCGCTTGTTATATTTACAGCTTAGTTAGTTCATTTCTATATCATTATTAACTTCCATGAACCCAATTTTTGCTCAATTCATGTAGGATAAAGAATGATTAACCGGAAAAATTAACGTGAACGGCCCCGTGTCATTTACGTAATGAAACGTCTTCTTTGTGGCGTTCATTTTGTTTCCAGATTCTGACCTAAAGCTCATGAACGCTCCGAGGTCAAAGTAACTTTTTAAATGTGGAGATGGGTAACCAAGTGTTTCTACATGACGGCTTAGGTCACAAAAATACATGGTTATGGTCTGATAAAAAGATCATGGTTTGTGTTTATAACAGGGCCGTCAGCGTTGAAATCAAAGCGTAATACTTTTTTTTTTTTTGTTACTTTACGATACGCTTCTGAATGGCTGGTTTTATTTTGAAAAACTCACAAATGACTCAGTGGAGACATCGAACGTAACACGTACCTTGTGTAAAACGGAATTAAAACATCACAAAGTACTTCTAGTTTTAGCTAGCAGCTATCCCTCAGGAAAAAGTAGTGTACTTCAAGATCATTCTATTAAGTATGCTTGAGTATAGCAAATATACTACGGACCATGTACTTGTAATGTACTCGCAAGAATACTAATTTCAAACTTCTTCGGACTAAATTAGAACAAAATACAAAAACATACTTCCAACTATACAACAAGTACACTCATCTATATACTACCAGTGATAGTTCACATTAGTTTATTGACGTCTACTTAAGATAAACCACCAGTAAAGTCTTTTATATACTTTCAGCTGTAGATGTCTATATTCTTGAGTGTAAAAAAAATATATAGTATATAAAAAAAACTTCCAGTATACTGCCTCAGTTTTAATATAAAATAAGTATACTTGTAGTACACTTGAATAAACTACTTTTTGCTAAGGGATAAGCTAAGCATGCTAGTCCAGCTAATCAGATGGATGCTAACTGCTAACAGGCTAAAGCTACAACCCGATCCATACTGGAAACCCGATTTGCACTGCGCAGCCTATCAAAGTACACAAAGAGGCATTAAAAATGCAACAAAGTCAGTATAAAATAAAATTGTATACAACTACTTTGTATACAAAAGAATGTTTTGTTTACTTCCACTCCCGGCTATTGAAACTATGGAGCCACATTTTTCAGCTCAAACAATAAATTAACGTGGCAGATGGTACCAATCCCTGTTTTTGCATGTGTGATTCGTTAGGACATTGTTTGAAAGCTTTCAATGAGTTCTTTTGGTGATTTGAGCTCAACTGGTCAAGGCTTTAAAAACCTGGAGGAAAAATGCAAGCTGTCACAGACGGTCACCATGCCACGCTTAGCAGCAAACATGAGGGAGCAGGCCATTGGTATGCTGAGATCCAGAATGACCGAAGCGAGGGTAGCCAGGCATTTTGGCGTCCACAGATGATCCACAGATCTCACGCCTGCAGGCATTTTATGCACAGACATAATGTGCAGGTTATATACTGGCCGCCTTATTCCCCGGATATGAATCCGATTGAACACCTTTGGGACAATCTGGATCGCCGTGTACGGCGTCGTATTCCACTGCCGGTGACGGCTGCTGATCTCCGTACTGCACTCTTGGAAGAGTGGGAAGTGATTCCAGTGGCCGAAATCAATGCGCTCATCATGTCTATGCCACGACGATCACACAAGATACTGACATTTGTAATCCATGTGATTCATTTTTCTATTGTTGCTTTTGTTCATTCATGTTCAGTATCATACCAAGTGAAGCCGCCCAATAAATTATGAAAATTCAAATTAATATTGAAAAAAAATACAATGTTGCGACATAATACATTGATCTTTTTTTAACAAACAAGCGGTAGTTAAAATTTAATACATAGATACACAAAATGGTCAAAGCAATTTCTAGTTTTTGTGTTAGGATGCAGAACCTGATTAAAGCGAAGGGGCTTGTTTGGAAACTTTCAATAAAAATACCGTTATTAAATTTCAGTTGTAGCATCATTCAGTTTAAACAGTCCGTCGACATAAATCATATCTAGAGCATGAATTTCACTGAATGACACCTCTTTTCAACTGTTTTTTAAAAACTAATTTTTATAATAAAGTGATGTATATTTACACATTTTAAATGTACAATAAAAAATTGTGATTAATTGTGATTAACTATTGAAAGTCTGCAATTGATCCCAATTTAAGAACATAGTAGTTGTTTAAATAATAATGTAACTAGATAAAATCATAAGAAAAACACAATAAAGCCACTATAGTTAGATATGGGCATCACAGCTATTTCATTTTAAAACCTGACTATTTTTAACACAAACCATTGTGTGTTTTTTTTAACCGCGTAGTTTTGTCGCTTCGTTAACCAGGTGGCATTACTTTTCTATAAATGTGATATGAAACATCCATCGGCTGCACGGATAGTTTTTCTCTTAACATATCAACTATGTACAGTATATATAGAATAAAGTAAAAATGAAGCTGATTTTTTCATAATTTTCTTAAACCTTCACTCCATATGGTCAGTTTTTAAATTCTGTGAACAGCGTGCTACAATATGCACAGTATATATAGGAGATAAATTAAAGGAAAAACCCATATAAATGACTGGAAAAGCACAAGAAATTGTTACGCTAGATCTGAACATTTATGAATGATTGTGGAGCCACTTGTTAAGATAAGGGAGGGATGAGTGGTGTTCATCCCTTTAGGAGGTTTCCAGAGATTTCCAGAATTCATGCCAAGGAGCAGTAAAGGTAATTACTGAGAAAACCTCACTACCTGGATCAAAGTCCTTCTCTTTGGGTCTGGGTGCGTCTTGAATTGATGTAAGTGCCAGGTTGTGGCACATATTCTCAAGTGGGTTTTTTTTGTTTGTTTTTTTAAATTATTGAGTTTGTGTGGTTTAATTTAGTGTCCATCCCTGTAAGACGGGATTCACTGGCAGTAGAAAGTGAGCACGTTCTGCTGGTTTCCTCGTATCAGCACCGCCGGGCAGTGAAGGCCACATGTCAGAGTATCCAGCCAGGCCATGTACAGAGTGCTGGGGCAGTCACTGTGCGGGACAGGAAGGCTCCTGGAAAAAAAAAAAAAAAAAACACATTTACATGAACGAAACAAAACAGAACAACGGGAACAAAGACTAAAAACAAAAGTAATCAAATTAGCGCACAGCAGGCTACTGTTTGCAGTGAGCCCAGAGGATCTTTTCCATCTGTTTTCCATCTGTTTTTCTTATCTGACCCACACTTTGATGGAAATATCCAAATATCTAAATATGGATCATCCCTGGGGACATCAGACAAGTAATGTGTGTTTTGATCTCCCAGTGCTGATAGACAGGCCTGTTTCACCTACTGTTTAATATATCTATGAAGCCAAAGAGATGAAAACAAGATCAAGCAGATTAATCACAGGTTGTTGGGGATTAATTTTGACTAATCACAATTAGTGCTGTTTTTTTTTTTTTTTTTTAAACAGAAAGTGTTTTGTGCCAGTGTTTTTGCCCATTTTGAGTCATATTTCTAGACCCACAGAATATTTTGTACTATGTCTCTGAAAAAACTGAATAGCTCAAATGATCATGAAACAAAATATTTGTTTTTACCTTGTTCCATTCTTGTTTTATCAGAGGTAGAGAAGAGGACACTTTCACCAAAATCAACACTTTTTATCCAGAATCCGTGCATTTTACTCTCTAATCTCAATCGTCTCCACTTCCTGCTTTGATTTCCATGGCATGTACCATCACTTTATATATATATATATATATATATATATATATATATATATATATATGTGTATATACACATATATATATATATGTGTATATACACATATATATGTGTATATATATATATATATATATATATACACATATATATAAAGAAGAAGTAGTTGCCATGACGCCACCCATTGGTTTGTTGACTGCTAGTTTGAAGCCTCATATTTGGCATTTTGGTTGTCGTTTTGCAACCAGAAGTGACCAGTTTTCAGTTTTTAAGGCAACAAAGGTTTTAACTAACTTTTAAAAAGTGAAAAGAAACTGTGAAAGAGAAACAGGCCAGACAAGGCTGTGTTAAAGACCTGTCAATCATGAGGTAGCCTCACCTGAAAGCATCCTCTGCTTTATGGTCTGTTTGAATGAGCATCAAGCTGTGTGGAAGAAGACTTTAAACCAGAGACTAAAGTCATATTTATAATGTTTACTGAGGGAATAAATCAAGAGAGAAGTCAGATCATGTTCAGCATTTACACACACTAAACAAAAGTCTGTAATGTAGCTGTAAACACACACAATTCTTGATTTCACATTCTGCAAGTTTACATTTCTGTTGAAAACATTAAACTATGGGTGCAATATCACATTCTACTGCAAATATCACATGTATGCTGCTAATAGACATGTCTGTTGCAAGTCCTACATTTTTGCTTGTAAATACTTTATTCCTATTTTAAATTGCATTTCTATTGTATATATCACTTCTCTGCAAATACAGGTGTTTTTTATTTTATATTTTTATATTTATGTCCTTTATATCTTTATTTTTATTCCTTATTTATGTGTGTCCTAAAGCTGAGAGACTCTACAAAATTCTGTTATGTGTGCAAAATGACAATAAAGAATCTTGAATCTTGAAATTATGTATCCTACTCTTAAACAATGATAACTGGGCACCTATTACAGGATGCTGTACAGCAACAGATAATGAATGACAATGTTGTAAAACATCGTTGTAATAAATAAAATGTCTCCATGGGGGAAATAGTGTCTGCTCACTGCTACATTAATGTTCTGTAAAATCATTTTTGAAACTGATTTTGGAAATATTAGGGGAGCATCCAAATATCTAAAACAAATATCAAAAATACTGGCCGGGATCTCAGTAAATGCATTCAATGATGAGATCTTGATCTCGATGTCACATTTTGCTGATAATGCAAACTGTGTACTCACACAAGCACGAGAGCGGCATGCTGGGAGTTCCTCCGGATGATTTCATTCAGCCGAACTTTTCTCTCAGACTGTGGAAGGAGGAAGAATCTACTTTATTGACCAAGTGGACACATAAAAGGAAGTTGAATTTTCATAGAAATCCAGGTGAAAATAGATGTATATGTAAAAAACAATGCAGTCACTCACACACCTTTAGTTTGAAGGCCTCAAACTCTTTATCTGAGAGTCTCCATGGGGCGTTTTGCCTCAGTTCCTGGACGGAGACGCCTTCCTGCTGTTCATCATGCAGCCTGAAGGGGGCGACACTGTCCAGAAACCTGCTGAAGCTTACCAAAGGACAGGAAATAAAAATACACTGAAATTACAAACAACTACTGGAATCTAGTCTTGTTTGTTGAGGGTTCAAAGACAACTGTGGTTAATTTGTCTCAAAACTAAAATGTTTTTGTGGGTGGAAAACGTCCATGCAGTGCTGCACGCGATGGCTTAATGCAAAATGCCACACCTGAAACAGTGAAAATGATGTGAAAGTGACAGCCTGTTCAGACTGTAATGTGTGTGGTGTCAGTGAATGTTTTCAAAGGTTTTCCCAGACGTACTTCTTGGCGTGTGGACGCCGCTCGCTGTCCGTCATGACTATGACATCATTAAAATCCAAGCGAAACCTCTTCAGCAGCGCGATCATCCTAAAAGCAAGAACAAGTCAAAGTTCAGTACAGTTAACAGTCAAATATTCTGCAAAAATATCCCTGAAATCTGGTTTAACACACACACACACACACACACACACACACTTATTAATCACACTGCGTCACAGCAGTAAAGTGACAGAGCAATATAGATATAAATTAAAAAAAGGCAAAAAAAAATAAAAAATAAGGCAAAATAAAAACTAAATAAAAATAAGACAAGATAAAAACTAAATAAAAATACACCAAAATACAAACAAAATTAAAATAAGACAAAATAACACCTAAATAAAAATAAGGCAAAATAAAAACTAAATAAAAATAAGACAAAATAAAAACTAAATAAAAATACACCAAAAACCAAACAAAATTAAAATAAGACAAAATAACACCTAAATAAAAATAAGGCAAAATAAAAACTAAATAAATATAAGACAAAATAAAAACTAAATAAAAAATACACCAAAATTAAAACGAAATAAAAATAAGACAAAATAAAAACTGAAAAATAAGACAAAATAAAAACTAAAAAATAAGGCAAAAATAAAAACAAGTGTATTCTAAAGCACTCCTATTAAATGTTTATGCAGATGATATGGAGGTCTATTTCTTTTCATGGGGCAAATGGTTTATCATAGTCGTCGTTTCTTTACATTACTTGACAGCACACAAAGTCCAAATAAGAAGTGGAAAAAACACTGGGCATTGTTTTAGGTCATCCTCAGGATGGGAAGTCATCTTATGCTCACTGGAGAGTTTACTTATTATGGAAAACAGAAAACCTACTCGTTGCGACCTTCCTCCATGTTTTGCTCGTCTCCTACGATGAAGACTCGGACCTTACTGCGGTGCCAGCGTTTCCTCCTGGTGAGCAGGTAGGGAACCAGCAGAGTCAGACCTGAAAAGAGGTGAAATAGTGTATAGAAAGACAAGCTGTGTGTGACGCAGCGTCAGAGCTGACATGAGGTGCTGACCTCCGTCATCTGCTATCCAGTAGACGTCGATGGTCTTCTTCCCCTGGTCGTTCTGAAACACCGTCTTGATCTGATCACTGTCGCCTTTATCAGAGATGTCGTCAGCTGTGACAGGAAGTTTACTTTATTAGGTGTCATGGAGAGAAATAAAAACAACCATCTCCAAGGCTTGGATTCCAGCTCTAAGATTTAATGCTGTTATTGTCTCAGACCAAAGAGTCTAGAAATGACTCCAGGAAAACGCCTAAATTTAGAAAATTCCATAATATTAGGAAGTAATAGTCAATGATGTTCAGCAACACCTTTCACATTAGTGAAATTTTGAAATAAAAAATAAAAATAAATGAGAATTAGCCCATTTTTCAACAACTGGTTTGGAGCGACGAAACCAGAAACAAACGTCTTGACCATCCAGGCGTTTCAATGGGGCAAGTTTTAATGGTTATTTATGTCAGTTTGTATAACTGTTCATTTGAGAGAAATGTTTGCTGCGTCAAGTTTCCACATCGATCCAAAAAACACAAAGTTTCCACAAATCTCCACTGACGTCATGCAGAAAATAATCTCACCTGATTCCCTCTCTGGAGATTGCTGGTCGTCATTTTCTACCGATTCATCGGGCTCAAAGCCCTGGTTCACTGGACAGATATTACATTTTTAATTTTCTACAAATATGTCATGTTCAGAGAGATTCAAAGAAATCATTTCTAACCTTCAAAATCAAACTGCTCAGAGATATCCAGCCCTTCCATCATCCTCAAGATGCACAAACAGTAGTTGGAGTCAAAGGTATCACTGTAGAAAAGAGGAAAAAAAAGTGAGTAGTCATGGTGATACAAATTAATAACAGCGAACAGTTATCCTTTCATTTATATTTCATATTTCCTCACACTATAGAGAACTGTGTCATCTTTCAATGACAGTAAAACAGAAAGTCAACAGTTTTTGTGGTCTTTTCTTAAACTACACTTACTATATGGTGTTGATATAATCCTCAATGCTTCCAGGAGGGCTGTCCCTCCAGTTGGCCTTGAATCCCAGGACCAGAGTATTTGGCTTCAATTTGCCAAGACCAGAAGCCTTGAGAAATAAAAGTTTCATAAAAACACATGATGTATAGTAAGAAAGACATGAGAAGAGGGTTATCTTCAACGCAAACTGAAGCCATGTTTTACCTGCATCAAGTGTCGAGCTCCAACTCTGAGGCTGTCGGCAGTGAAAGGAGTATAAAAGGAGCGCACCTTCCTCTTGTTCATCCACTTCACCAGCCAGTCTGTGGCGTCCTGCGGCCGAGTCTGTCTGTCCTGCTCCTGGGACGTTAAAAGAAGCTACTGTGAGGATCGGAGAGTTTCTTGTCTTATCTTGTTTTGGGGATCTACTGAGGTTGACTGACTGACCGTGATTATGTCTCCACAGATCATGAGGCTTATGTGTTTGGTGAAGGAGCCGACAAAGTCCACCAGGGCTGGTCTCTGGTTTGGTGGCCCAGTCAGGACGAGACATTGCGGCCTGCAGCATCAAATTCCAGTTAAAAGACTGATAGGACACTACAGAGAAGACCTCTGGCCCTTTGGCTGTCCCAAAAAATACACAAATAAATGTAAAGCATGCATGCGACACGGCTGAGTATTGCTTTTATTTTGAAGGTGCTGTGATTACAATTTGAATCACCTTTACCAGACTGAACACCCTGTTACTTTAACTCTTTGAGTGCCATTGACGTATTTCAATGTCATTTAAACTCTGATGCTTGAGTGCCATCAACGTAATAATAAGTCAAAGTGTTTTTTCGCCAGCGGGTCGCAGATCGCGGTCTCCCGCGAGTAATTTTGGGGCTTCTGGGAGATGAAGTTGAAGCATAAATTGAGAGATGAAATAGAGTCTCTTCTTTCATTTACAATAAAAACAGTACAAAATATTCTGTGGTTCTTGAAATATGACTAAAAATGGGCAAAACCGCTGGAACAAGGCACTTTCTGTTTTATAACAGCACTCACTGAGTTAAATTTATCTAAGATTGGTCTTTGAACTACTGCAAAAATATGTCAATATTAACGTGAATGTGGATTAAATAGTGACATTGCTTGCTTTCCATGCTTGTTCCACATTTTGCAGCCTATTGAAATCACTCAGTTTACTGCTTCTAATGAAGAAATAAAATTAAATTAACTGAGCCAAATGAAGTTCAGTTTCTTGGTGCGGCTCTCCACAAAAGCTTAAGTTTCAGAGAGAGGGCTACATGCTGACATGTGTTCGGAGGATTATTGAGGCATGATCTAATTGAACTCACTCACCTAAAGTTCTTGACATGATCCTCGACACCAGACAGAGAGACGGAGTAGGACAAAGCCAGGTTGTATGTACCTGCCTGGACTGATGAACCCCAGTTTACCTCTGTGGATATCAAAGGAAAGAGCTGAGAGGGATGGAAAGTCATACAGCTCGCTCCACTCTTTAATCTGGACTGTTTTAATCTGATCAGGACACAGTTGTGTTTTGGACTTACTTGGCTTGATGTAGTTGACGTATCCGAAGAGGAAGAAGATGATGCAGAGGGTGGTGAGAGCAGCCCACCAGGTGAACAGGAACATCAGCACCACGGAGATCACGGCTCCAAACAAAGCTGTCCATTTACTGTAGTAGTGAAAGGAAGGCCTCCAACCTAAGAGAAATAGATGACTTTCAGGTGGCACAACGAGTCAACTCTGGATGGTTGGCTGCAAGTCGTGAAAGCGTGCAAAGAAAACTCTCACAATAACTTAGGTTTAGGCTTGAAAACCACTAACTTAGGTTTTGGCTAGAACAACAGTGACTGAGTTTTGGGCTAGAAAATCAGTTACTTAAGCTTAGACTAGAAAACCAGTTACTTAGGCTTAGGCTAGAAAACCAGTTACTTAAGCTTAGACTAGAAAACCAGTTACTTAAGCTTAGGCTAGAAAACCACTAACTTAGGGTTGGCTAGAAAAACAGTGACTGAGTTTTGGGCTAGAAAACCAGTTACTTCGATTTAGGCTAGAAAACCAGTTACTTAAGCTTAGACTAGAAAACCAGTTACTTAGGTTTAGGCTAGAAAACCAGTTACTTAAGCTTAGGCTAGAAAACCAGTTACTTAGGTTTAGACTAGAAAACCAGTTACTTAAGCTTAGGCTAGAAAACCAGTTAGTTAGGTTTAGGCTAGAAAACCAGTTACTTAAGCTTAGGCTAGAAAACCAGTTACTTAAGCTTAGACTAGAAAACCAGATACTTAAGCTTAGACTAGAAAACCAGATACTTAAGCTTAGACTAGAAAACCAGTTACTTAGGTTCAGGCTAGAAAACCAGTAACTTTGATTTAGGCCTGAAAACCAGTTACTTAAGTTTAGACTAGAAAACCAGTTCATTAGGTTTAGGCTAGAAAATCAGTAACTTAAGTTTAGACAAGAAAAAGAGTAATTTATATTTAGGCTAAAAAAACAGTAACTTAGGTTTAGGCTAGAAAACCAGTAACTTAGGTTACTGTCTTCATGGTTGATCTACGAACATAGAATCAGTAAAACACATTCGGAAATCAACGTAACACAACTATCAAAACCACGTCACTAATTTAACACATAAAACAAAATGGCGGCCTGGAACACTTGTTAAAAGTCCACCACTTGTTGGACCTGTACACCATAAGCAGTGTTTTTGGCTTTACATTCAAGTCATGAATTCTTAGCGTAGCATTAATAGGTGTATGCTTTTACATAGAGGACACAGAAATGAAATCACCAGATATACTTATTTCACACTAAATGCCTTTTGCATAGAGAGGCATTCAGACATCTTTTCATGCTAACAGGCTGGACTATGAAGAAATGGGGATCATGGACAGTGAGCCAATTGTTGAACACAGTTGTTCATGATGATGTTGGGTTTCTTTATATACAACCTTAACTGAAACCTTAGTCATAATGGTGGCAGGTAACTCACCAGGGGAGTTGGTGATTGAAGCGTGAAAGCAGCTGAAGTTGATGAGGCTGTAAGAACACAGGAAGAAGTTGGAGATGAAGGCTGCGATGGTGTTGAGCTCAGCTGTAACAATAAAGAAATCAGTCAACACTTTACAAATCCAGATCCAGAGAAAGGTAATCCCAAACTTAAATATTCAATCATAACCTCATTATCATATTAAAACAAACATGTGAATCATTAATTCCAACAGCAACAGTGTGAGATCCCACCCACCAATGAGAATGAAGGCCACAGCGATGACGTAGCAAAGTATATAGGCTCGCAGTGGCTCATCGTTTTTTCCATAACCCTTTGCAAAGAATCCAATGTACGGGTATATGTTGTCTCTGCACAGACACTGACAGTCAAGGCAGAAAATATAAGTTTAGAAATCATTTCTACATATATTACGAAGCATTTATTGGACTGTTGTCTCTCTGGTATCCACATTGTCTAAATTAAATAATGATTTAATGCTTAAACATAGCCAAAATGGTCTTCATTTAGAAATACTTAGGTGGTACTGTTGATTCTTTCTGAACTGATCAGGCAAACCAAGAACTTAAATGCATTTTGAGCCTTTTTTTGGGTTAGGTTATCTACAGTACAGAAGTATGGAAATTAAGTGTGTATATTACAGCCTTTAATAGCAGAAAAGATGGCTGTGGTTTCTCACCTGAAAGACTTTAGGAGCAGAGACGAGGAAGCCGAGGGCAGAGGACAAGCTGGCTGCAAACACACCAGCAGTGATGAGGTAGTAGAAACCTGAAATTTGGCCCAGTACCTGGTTGGAAAAGTCACCACTGAGAATGAATAGTTAGCTGACATTATCATATTTGATATAACAGATTAGTTGAGGTTAATTGATACACAGAAGGCATTGTGGGTCGAATGGTACCTTTAAATTGTTGGCCAGACCATATTTACATGACTGTGACAGGATGCATTCGGTGAAGTTCCAGCCCTGGTTGCATCCCAGACCCACGCAGCCGTCGGTGATGTTTCCACTCATAATATCACTTATATTACCAGAGGCATCCCGCACCACACACGACCCTGGAGGAGGAAGAAGGTGTTAACTTCTGAAGACATATCACTCTATACATCAACAAAAAAGTACTTAATTTTCTGCCACTTTAGCAAATTTTCTGCAAATTTTCTGCCACTTTAGCAAATTTAGAATCAGAAAAAGGTATTTTCCAGTTCAAGAGGATGAAAATGAGATTTTTTTTGGAGGTGTTTGTTGCATCCAGGTAGACTTAATAATAGTGCCCATGAGTTAAAAGTAGGGCTATCAAACATGTTTTAAAATATCTATGTTTATAAATGATTGAATTATCTTGTGTGATGTCATCAAGTGTTCTTGTTGTTAAGTCTGTCACATTTTAAACCCTGTCATGCTCAAGTGATATGCTGATGACACTGCCCTTAACTCTCTGAGTGCCACTGACGTATATACATCAAAGTTTCTTCTGCGCTCTCACGCACCCTGTGAGTAATTTTGGGGCTTCTGGGATACGTAGTTGGAACATAAAGAGAAGGTATACGCCACAGAGCTCAAAGCAGGAAGTGGAAACGGGATCAGAGAGCAAAACAAACTGAATCTGGATATATATGGTGTTTTCTTCTGTGGGTCTTGAAGTATGATTCAAAATGGCCAAAATGCTGGCACAAGGTACTTTCTATTTTATAAAAATGCTGTCAATCAATGACTTAATATTGATGAAAAACCCCAACACCTTCTGTTTCTCAGCACCAACACCTCAAATCCACATTTAGATATTTAAACCAATGAAATGAGACGCAAATCAACATAAAACAAATGCATTTTGAATGAGTAGCTCACCAACAGTTACAGATATAATCAGATAGCTGAATGTAGTCCAGAAAATGGCCATGAGGGTGCCTTTGGGGATAGCAGTAGCAGGATCCTGCAAAAGGAAATGATACACAAGTCAACATTGTTGTCTTCCTTGTTGGTGGCTGCAATGTAAAACAATCTCTCTTCCTTCTTTCTCTTTGTACTTTGAGGTCTCCAGAGATGTTGGCTCCAGACAGGATGCCAATGGTTGAGGGGAAGAAAATGGCAAACATCTTTAAAAAGTTGCTTTCAGATCCTCGCCAGTCTGGTTTCAGGTTGGATATGAGGATTTCACCTGGTAAGAAGCAACAAAAAAAAAAAAATGATGATGACTGAGATGCAGTAGTTTGTCCAGAGAAGACTGAACTTACTGTGGTATCCAAAGATGCCCTGGGCCTGTTTCTCTGGACTGGGAGGGATGATAGTGCCCACCAAGTAGTTGGAAAACGAGACCAAGAGGACAATAAAGAACAAAATCTGGGTCTAAGAGACAAATGAGAGGGTGAAAAAAAACATATTCAATGGACAATTCCAGCAAATAAAGTGAAATGTGTCAGGGTGTGCTCACCTTAGACTCCCACTCCATTCCAGCCAATGAAATGAACAGGAGAATAGTCACCGTGATCACGCCCACAATACGGACATCATTGACTGAATCGACCATGACGAAACCAAACTCCTACAACCAAATTAACATACAGTACATACATAAGAAACACATTAAATTAAGAGCTCAGTAGAGAGCCAAAACCTACTGAAAATACAACAAACATGGAATATTTGTATTCTCGGAGCATAAAGTACCTGCATTAGGTCACGGACCACCTCTGCAAAGCCAACGGTGTTGAGCGCACAGGCCAGAGCGTTGGCGAAGGAGAAGACCATCCCAATAGGTCCTCCAATTTCAGGACCCAGAGCGCGGGAGATCATGAAATACGCCCCACCTAAAAATATGTTTCAATCTCAAAACTGTGCCGTCGAGTCATGTTTTGAGTGGCGATTACTAAGCAATCATCTTTTTAAGTTGTACATTTACATATTTGTTTTTGATTTGGCCCAAACACATGAAATAATGTTCATACACTGTAAAATAAATGTGCAGGTTATTTGAACCGTCCTGATGTTCAAACCTTAGCCATGACTGGCTGCACAGACCTGAGATCACCCTCCCGTTGGTGGCGATGGCAGAGATGGAGAGGGCAGTTACTGAAGTCACCATCACAGACATCAGGATGATGAGCCAGGTCAACACTGCATCCCATATTGTAAAAAGTTAGACGTTAATGTATTTTTGTTTTAAAGCAGGTTTAACTGCTGTGTAAATACATTGAAGGTATTGAAACACTCAATCCATGGATCATTACACAAACCCTGTATCTGAGAGTTTGAAAAAAAACTGTAACTTTGTGATGTCACCAAATATACTGTTTTTACCATTTCACAGTTTTAAATGCATCCAAATGTGCCTCAGTTTATTTCCTGTTGCAGTTTATGAGAAACTCATACAACCAGATTAGCATACATACATAAGAAACAAACATTAATGACGTCACCCGATGGGACGTAAACATGGACCCAATCTGTTACCTAGCAACGCAGTTTCACTACAAATCAGTTTCACTGCAGACAGAGAGTAAATACAGGCACATTCAGGCAGTCTGTATGAGGTAAATAAAGTTATTTTTGAACATTAAAGCATGTAGACATGTTCTGATAGAAAAAATACAAATACAGTATGAAGCTGAAATGGTGCATGATATGGAAACTTAAAGTTTAGGGTTGGGGTTTAGTGTTAGAGGCGTTAGGGGCTATAAGGTTAGGGGAAAAAAGACTGAGTAGGGTGATAGTTTTCTAAAAAAATAATAATAAAAATAATAAAATAATTTAAAAAAAACCCTTCATACTAAAAAGCAGGTAGCAGGAGCCTCCTATCAAAGTCTTTCTTACCCCTAAAGGTAGGGTAAGGGTAAAGTTGAGGTAAATTTCAGCTCTCATTCAGCACAGATGAGCTGAAGACAGTGAACAGACACAAAGAAGAGGAATGCAAGGACTGTATGAACTCACGAATGCCAGCTTGAGAAGTGATCCACGAGAAGCGGAGGAACAGGATGACTCCCCAGATATTCAACATGCAGCGGACCTGTGACAAAAGTACAAGAAAAGCAGCTGCGTTTCAGAGATCAAACGACACTCACATACACAATGGTATGTTGCTCACCATGACTCCAGTCACCCAGCCAAATCTAACAGGGGCTTTTTCATGCAGAGCTTGTGATTCTTCATTGCCGCTGTCTGGCAGACTTCCTACTCCTGAGTCTGTGGTGGTGACCTCCACTGCAGCCTCCACGTCCTGAGGAAACACATTTTGAAATAGCCTAAAGATAATTTATCGTTCGCTGCAGCAGTGTGCTAAGATAGATTCCCAGAGGTGGAGGACTTCACCTCAGAGGCCCGGCGGAGAGCCTCCAAAGATGGCCGACTCCTCGCCTGCTGGTGTGGCAGCGTGCTATCATAATGCTCCAGCTGTGGCACCAGATCTAAAGTGCTGTAGAAGGAAGATCTCCGCACCTCCATCCTCGAGCCCCGGGGCCCCTGGACGCTGTGGGATAGGAGGGCCAAGTAAATACTACTGCAAATACTGCAAGGAAATTTATAATCACTACGAGCTGCAGTCCCTTTAACGGCCACTAGATGGGATTTGATTCTGATTTTTATTTCATCTTTATTTTAGAGCTGTTGAAATTAGTGCACCAATGCGATTAATCTTAATTTATGCAACTGTAACTCTACTTGGACAAACTGTCCGAAATGCATCACCTCAGACGTGCTGGCAGGTCATGAAGCAGAACTCCATTCAAAAAACCAAGGAAACTAACAACACAGTCATAACTAACGATCAAAAATGCTGATAAAATTAGATTAACCATCATTTCTGAACCTGTCCAAGCTTCTCCTGTAATTCAGCAAACAAATAATCCACCAAAGAGCCTCGTTAACGTTTTCATTTCTGATGTGAATTTGAAAAGTTAAAGAGAAAGAGACATTCACAAACACATCACTTATTAGAGCTAATGTGGTGTCGCTTTGATTATTTTTATCTGCTCTGAAGTTGTTTTTTTTTTTCAATATTTCTAATTCATATTTTTAATTCAATATTTCGTTGTATCGCACTGTCACTTTACCTAAAATTTCGTGATTACTTTCATTTCTGGAGGAATTTGGAGGTCACCATTTTGTTGCTGAGTGCAGGCATCAAAATGTTTTTAATGATTTAATGATTTTTATGAATTTATTGAAACAAAACGTGACAGAAATTATTTACAACGTGTAGTTAAATAGATGGACTGAACAAAATTACATAATACAGTGCATTATATACAATTTGAAAAATAATTATCTACGAGCAAAGGTCAGGGAGGAGAAATCCTACTTCCTGGAAAATTCAATATCGAGAAATATGACCAGATTTAAAAAAAAAATTAAAAAAAAAAGTCTATTAAATTTATTATTATTACTTCTGACTCATTTAATGTAGGAAATCTCTTGTAGTTTATTGTTTAAACTTAGTGGATCCTCATTTGTCTGTCGTGTAAAAAACTAAAATGACTTTAAAATATGAATTAAGGGATACCATCGATTGATCTGGAGAGTGAAAAATGACTCAAGAAGAAGAAGAACAAACCTTGAATCCACGTCTGACACAACGATGGTTGGAGGGATCTGGAGGTTTCCATTTTGTTGCTGGCTGCAGGCGTCAAAATGGTGTGAAGAGTACCTGGGAGGTGCTTCCTCATTGGCTGAGAAGTGGACGTGAGGAAGAACACCAGGAGTCAACTCATCATGTTTGGATGTCAGCTGTCCCATGATTCCTGTGTGACAGCGTGGAGTAAAATGAGCTGAAAAAAACCCACAATAAACAAGTCATGAGAAAGTTTGTTTTTACAGAAAAAACTGAGTCATCTTATTTCTCATCTAAATAAGAGAGGTGGTTTTGGTTCAAGCTCAACTCATTTCACTGATACTGATTCATGCTGTTGAAGGAGCTCTGCTTTTAATTACTGATTCAGTGGAGTGTGTGGGAGTCTTTGTCTCTACTGGATACTCAGCTCGTCTGTGAATGATGCACCTGCGAGAGAAACAGTGAACGTTCAAGTCTTTTATAATCTGCTGATTCACAGGAAACACTAAAGAGACACAAATTAGACCATCATTCGAGAAGCTCCTGTCCCTAACCAAAATAAGACAAGATATAACTTTATTAATGCTGAAGGATTGAGTGCTCAAAAATCATCAACGTAAGAATAAAAAAAAAAAACAAAACACAAAATTAACGCATAAAAGGTAGGATAAGAAGATATGTTTAGTAACATAACTAAAAAAAAAATAATATTGTGCATGATATCAAGTGACTAATATTGGTAATTACTGCAGGAAAACCACAAAACCAAAATAATATACAGACCATTGCAAATATAAATCGATATATATAGATATTGGTCATAATACTGTTATAATGTCCAAACTGTTTTTTTAAATATGTGTTTATGGGCTGAGAGTCAAAGGAAATGAAGTTGTTAACATTATTAAAACACATAATACACACATTTTAAAAAGTGTGAATGTGTGAATATATTATTTAGTAGAAAATGTAAAGAAAAAGCAGGTATACAGTACTCACAGATTTTTTTTTTAAATTCCAGATGAATAGGCTGTCAATGGGTGAAATATGCGCCTTCTTTCATTTCTCACTGCGACTCTTTACATTTATACCGTCAATGAGGTCGAAGACTTCTCCTCCCATCTTCCTCCCTTTCTCTCACCTTATCACTGTGTACACTGAAAAAAATGCAATTTGGCAATACATCATTTTTATCATAATAATTTTAGTCCATGACAGAAATTATTTGAAGCAAATGATTCACCTCATGATAAATAATAATATTTGTCCTTGAAACAAACCTTTAAAACGCGCTCATCTTTATATTACGTTACTTTCAAGAGAGAAAAATGGAAATTATAAACCAATGTACACAAAGGAACTTCATCTTTACTTCACCAGCTTCACACTCACTTATTTTTTTTTTTTAGTTTAGTTTTCCATCTGATTTCTTGCTTATTCATACATTTATACATTGTTTACTGATCTATATTGGTTATTTTCAATTGTTTCTTACTTATTCTACTAATTTACTGATATCACTTCTTTTTTTTAATAAAAAGCCCATATTTTGATGTTGCTCTGTTTACTTTAATCTATTTTAACTCAGCAGGAAAAAGATGCATAACATTTAACCTGTTCCCAATTAACATCATTATTATTATTATTGTCATCATCATCGTTATTAGTCTTATTGTCTGGATAATTTAATAATAATAATTATTAATAATCATAATAATAATACATTTCAGTAGAGTTTAATTATGGACGCCACAGCTGAGCCGATTTTCTATTATTTTCTGAAATCTCTTATTTTTCTTGGATTTCATTGCAAAAAAAGTCACGTGAATTTTTATCACAGGTTTATCACAGAAATATAAGTGAGACGACAATGGTAACACACAAATAAGTATTTACTACTATAGTAATATAACCTTTTCATTATATATTATTATTATGACATTCAAAAAAATTGTATTGTTATACTCATAAAATTTGTGTTGTCACTACTTTTTACATAAATTATGTTTTGGAGTTCAGGGTTTATATGAGAAATCTTTTTTTACACAAATATCAGAGCATATTTAGAAGTGAGAGAGCAGCTGATCTGATGTTGCGTGACTTTATTTCCTGACTCAACCTGTGTTTTGTTTTCATCACTGATGACCGTACATGACCTCTCAATGTTCACTACGTCAGCAGGGAAACTCCAGATCCTCCTCTGCCTTCACAAGACGCTAAAAATGATCAGAAGTATGAGAATAGCAAATAATTCATTCACCAACTCTCCAGCATGGACTGTTAGTAGTCCACAAGCAAATGAAGCATCGAGTCATAACAGCGCATAAATTTACAGCTTCACTGCACCAAGTGACAGAGCGATATAAACAAAAATAAATAAGAATAAAAAAAACCTTAAGAGCAGTAACACTGGGGGAAACAATGCAAAAAAATAAAAATATAATAATAAAAATTGTAAAACTAAATAAAGCAAAATAGAATAAAATGCATAACATGCCATAAAGCAAAACTGAATCAGATGCTTTGCTTAAATAATGAATATTAACATTACACAAGTCTATTTTTTTAATATATCAAAAAAAGTGTCTTTAGTTTTAAGTTTGCATTGAAAAAAGAAAAAAAAATATTTTTAAGGCATCTTTAAGCTTTTGGACTCCATGCTGACTTATTGAAGGTGGGAAACTTCTTGCAGTGTACTCGTCATAATGCCAGCAGTACCCAGCTATTATTAAACCTGCACCCTACATGCTCATAATGCTATTGTGCCCTGGTCAAAGTCACTTGTTCCACCCACACTGGTAGAGGAAGCCTCCACTTACGGTCGTTACTGCACCGTGCTGCTTGATCACGTCTCAGAGCTGAGAACTGAACACACAGAGTGTCTTTCAGGATGGATGTAAGTCTGCACACGTTGGTCAGATGGTGGATGGTGCAACAGAGCGGCAGTTTGCGTGTTGGCTCACTGTGTTGCTAAAGAGCACTCTGTCATAACCTCTTCTGTCGTAACAGTTCATTTTGAAGGTGAGGTTTTTGTCCAGGAAGCATAAAAAGACCAGAGGGCAAGCGGTGTGTAAACTCACACTGATCCTCCCCACCGTCTCTGACAGGAAGTGGATGGTCGTCTGCATCGTGACAAGCTGGTGGAGAAAGTAGAACAGGTTTATTCAACCGCCTGCCTTAATCCCCACTTATTTTGACATATTTCCTACTTATTCTACTTACAGGCCATTATTGTCCCGTTATTTCCCCATTCATGGGACAAAGTCAGGATTATCTCATCTTGTTTTTTTATACATGATAGATGCTGACGTTTTTAGAGGGCTGTCATTGGGTGGTGCCACAGTTTAACTCTCTCATACTCTACAGTTATTCACTAATGTGTAATATTCACTATCATCGTGTGCAAAACCATGTTTTTCATTTATGTTGTATGACTTCATAGACACTGCTGCTGTTTGCTTCTTTGTGTTCTTATTTTTGAGGCATTTTTCTTCTACTTATTCTACGTTTACTTATGTCACTGCTTTGTATTTTTTTTAATATATAGGCACCATTATTAAAATTTTAGTCTTACTTTTTATTAAGTATTTTTCTCGTGATCTGAGCTGAATGTGATGATGCTACACTTTATAAATTTGTAAGTTATTGAATATTTTCCATTCTTAGTTAGATACGGCGCAGAAATTAACACGTACTTTAATGGAGAGGTTAGTTGTATTTTGAGTTTAAATCTTCAGCACGTAGTGACCTGAGGGGGTCACCTGCAGCTTCTGGAAGAAGACTCAATATTAAAGAATGGCTTCATTATGGGTGAAGGTCATTTTTTGGACCAGATCACTGCACTCTGGAAAGAGGAGAACAAGAGGATGAGAAAGATCTGGAAGGAGGAGGAGGCTGCTGAAGAGGCTCTGAACACCAGGTGGTAAACCCAGTGGAGCGAAGCTCAGGAAAAGATGGCCGTCAAGCTTAAAACTCTGTGAGAGGACGGAGCCAAGTCGTCAGGAAAAGGATGACAGAAACGCTAAAAGAAGAAGTGAAAAGAAGGATCTAGAAGCAGAGAGTGTGGAGAGCAAAGCCACTGTGGAAGATCAGAGGAGGTGTGAGCTGACTGCTGAGGAGGAGCAGAAAGGAGGAGCTGGAAGGATGGAGCAGAGAGGAGGAGCTGGAAGGAGAGAGCAGAGAGGAGGAGCAGAGAGGAGGAGCTGGAAGGATGGAGCAGAGAGGAGGAGCTGGAAGGATGGAGCAGAGAGGAGGAGCAGAGAGGAGGAGCTGGAAGGAGAGAGCAGAGAGGAGGAGCAGAGAGGAGGAGCTGGAAGGATGGAGCAGAGAGGAGGAGCAGAGAGGAGACAGCACAGAGGAGGAGCTGAGAGGAGAAGCAGAGAGGAGGAGGTGGAAGGAGAGAGCTGAGAGGAGGAGCTGGAAGGAGAGAGCAGAGAGGAGGAGCTGAGAGGAGGTGCAGAAGATGAAGGAAGAGACCCCTGACCTCCAGGTAGGTCTCCTCAGCCTTCAGGAGCTCCGGCAGACAGCTGATAAGGAGGTGAAGGTGACAAAGGAGGCTAAGGAGGCAAAGAAGGAGGCAGAAAAGACGCTGGACAAAGAGAGGAAGGAGAAAGAAGAGAGGGAGAAGAGAAGGAGAAAAGAGAGAAGCAAGGAAAGATGGAATTGAAAGACAGAAGAAAGAAGAGAAGGAGGCAAGTGAGAAGGAAGAGAAGAAGGAAAAGAAGAAGAGAAGAGAAAAGGAGGAATTGAAATGAAAGAAGAAAGAAAATGAGGTGAGGGTGAAGGAAGAGAAGGAGAGGAGGAAGAGAGAGAAGTAACTTTCTGTCTTCTTCATCACATCTTACCCTTCTTAGAACTTTATCATCGCAGTCATCAAACAGCAAAAATCAATAGTAGCAGTTAGCTTTCAATTTAGCATCATGAGACAAACATGAAATAAGTAGTATTTAAAAAAAAAGTTTTGGGATGAACGTGTCTACACTATGATGATGACGTTCATGACAGGAAGAGAATATGGCAGCTCAAAAAGCCCAGATCTAATCTTTATTTATAGTGTGTAGTTTTATTAAAATATGAAAAAACACATTATCAGCTATAAACAATACTTCATAGTAGCTCTTTAATGTCTAATGCAACAGGCATCTTTATATTGTTGCCATAGTTACTATCAGGATTTGAAAATACTCCACCTTGTCTCCACCTGGTGGCTCATATAAGAACTAGCCTGAAATGGACATGTTTAAGACAACATGAGAAATAAAACATGTTTAAAAATTTAAAGGAGAAGCTCTAAAGGTCTTATGTGTAATATCTTAATGTGAAAAGAGCTTTTACAGCGGTGCCCAAAAGAATATTATCATTGTGAATTAATTGGCTAAAAGCAAAAACTTTGGTTAGCACTTCTAACAAAGTGGCTGCATGTCATTAGTTTAGATTAGATAAAACTTTATTGACAGTGTGTGAAGTTCCAGCAGCAACAATCCAAAAGCAGAAGGAATAAATAAATCTAAGAAGAGTACGAGTAGTCATCATTAGCACCTTTTAATCTGTCAGTTCATTTAAAGTCAAGGAGAAGTCAGAGGATCACTGGAAGTCCATTTGATGACTATTTTCATATTTGATCCAGATCATTTTTAAATATTCTTCAACATTATTGATGAATCTGCCTGTTATGTTTCATGTTTTGTTAGAAAACACAGAGGAAACATATATCTAAATAAAGATATTCACATTAACATCACAGAAGAGGAAGCGTTCTGTCAGTGGACTTATCAGTTAATCAATTAACAACTAACAGCATAATTAAACAGAGACTCACCCACAGCTAGAGGAGTAGATCTGCATCCCAGAGGAGACGTGATGCTCTCTTCTTGTCAAAGCTTCAACATTTTCATAAAAAAATCAATAAAACCTCCTTTTGTCATTCAGTGTGACTCAGCAGGTCCTGTGCTGATCCTGGCAGGTGTTTCCCATCAGGCACTAATTATGACACCAACACAACACACACCAATCTACCAACAAAAACACCTTAAATAACAACAACCTCAACTTTATGTGTCTTTACCACCGGGCTGCAACTCTTATTTATTTCTATTATGTTCTCGATTAATCAGTTAGTTGTTTGGTCAATAAAATGTGGATCATGTTTTGTCCAAGATGTCCTCAAATGTCTTGTTTTGTCCTTAAATCAAACATTACATTACATACATTACATTTAAGAAGCTGGAATTAGATAATTTTGACTGTTTTTATTTAAATAAAAAACAAAAGTAATCAATTATTAAAAGAGCTGCAGCACTACAAAAAAAATATTGCTTTTTACGACTTTTCCAACATTGTTTCCAATATTTCTTTCTTTTCTATACTAGTTATCTTATTTGTGTTGTCATTCTATCAGGCTCTGGTGTTAATGTTACTTCTTATACATTTAGATTTTTTCATATTTATGTTTTAATTTCTGATCAGTCGCTGGTAAAAGAAATTCTTATCTTCTCTTAAGTTATTGTCCATACTGTTAATTTCTTACTGAGATATAAACACAATATTAGTCAAATAACATGCGCTGACTGAAATGTTTGACACTGTCTGGTCCTTTTTAGGCTTTTTATGCTCCTACTGGGACATTTTTCATCTTGCTAAATCCCATTTTTTACAGTCTCGTCTTTTTTAATCTCTGTGAGGAACTTTGAGCTGCACTGATTGTATGAAAGGTGCTATCATTTTTCTTGACCCTTGACCTTTTTCTTCTCTAGCTGTCCCGTCATTTTTTTAAAAGTCCCTTTCAGGGGAACTCCACTCTTTTTTACACATCAAAGTTTGTTCACTCATCACAGGGGAGTATGTAAAAAACATTGTATGATGTCCTTTGTGGGTTTAAGAGAATAAAGCTTGGTGACATCATCATGATGTCATCAGAAAACCTGCAACACGGTCTAGTTTGTGGGGTTTGTGCACTTGATGTAAACGTCAGCACCAAAAAAGGACATTTTGTGCCAAAGTAGCAACTGACGTCAAATCAACTGTGTAAATTCCAAGTAAGTTATTTTTTTTAAAAAACTTTTGACTCTCCCACACTTGAGTGAACCACTTCAATTCAAAACGATGTTCAACAAGGTCACAAAAAAAAACACAAACCACAAAACGAGCCTACAGTAAAAACTTTTTACAGCAGTTTTGTACTCTTTGTACACTCACAAACCACTTCCTGTCATCATTAGAAGTCGATGACAGTCAGAAGAAATTAAAATGTCTCTTTATGTACTTACATTTCTTCTTTCTGTTAGAAACTAACATTCTCACGAGGATTTTTTTTCAATCTTTTTTCCATTTCTAAGGGTAATAAACTCCAAATCTGCAGTGTTATTTGAACTGTGACGAAGTGTTCGGACTCCTGAGTCATGTAAAGTTACTAATTCAGCAATGAGAGATGGAGGGAAAAGAGGAAGTTTGAGCAGAAGAGAGAGGAAATGATCTCGCTTGATCTCTGATCTACTCATTGCTCTGTTGATCAGAGAAACCGATAAATGATGTATCGTTGACTTTCCTCCCTCATGGGCATACTTTTGGCACACCATCACGCAAAACATCACCCTAAAAAAGTGCATCATTTGAGACTGTCCTTATCTCCTTATCATCACCTACATGTCATTTAGGCCTTCAAAAAGCAGAGGTTAGGAAACAGGAAGCTCGTGCGACATTTAGACAGGTCCATCACGCAGCAGAGTACGAGTGCGCAAAATAAAGCTACCAGGTGTTAAGAATTTTGGTTAAGATAAGTTTTGGATTTATTTGTTCCAAAAAAAATAGCAGCAAAGTAGATAGAGCAACATCACAATAAGAGCCTATATATAAAAAATAAGCACCAGTAGAAATAAGTAGCTAACAAAGGAAAAAAAAAATATGTGCATGACTAATAACTCATATAAATCAGCAAACATTTCTAAATGTCTAAATAAGCAACAGCGAATATACATTGACTCATACATAGACTCCCAAAATGGGCCAACTGGTGAATTAAAGATGAGAGAAGTATTGTGGAAAAGTGCAAAACAGATTTAACAACACATTAATAAATAAAATAATAAAAATATTGCACATAAGTCAGATGTTTTGCTTGAATATTAATGCTAATATTGCACATTAGTTGCAGATTTTGCACATATGCCTTGTAACATATAGTAAAGCCTGAAAGCTCATTCAAACATCTCTAACCAGCTTTCCTGTAAGTTTCCTGGAAACTTTCTCTGTTGCTCAGTGATTTTTCAAACTCAGAGCACGTTAACCGCGTGAAGTTATGTAACCTGGCCGTTTCAGTCGTTTCAGTTATGAAAAAGTGGACGGAGATGACGCGACAGGATGATTCATGTTTCTCGTGCAATGAGCTTCTGAATGTTGCATAAGTGAAAATTAATTTTGCAAGCCAGTACTTCATGTCCTCTTCTGGAACTCTTGATTAAAAAAAAACAAATGCACACAAGCAGAAATCTAATATTTAAAATAGTTTTATTAATTATCATTGAAATATCCCAGATTTCTCAATATGATAATTTACATAGCTTAACATGGTTAAATTATTATTATTATGTATATAAATTCACATCCATACAAAGTCAAGTGCTGGTTTTAAGGCTTTCAACAAAAAAGGCCATTATTAGAAATTAAATAAACAAGAAATGATTTTAATTTAGTGGACCAGCACTGCTTTGATGAGAAAACCCTACCTTAGTTTAGCATGTTAGCATGCTAATTAGTCAACTGAGGCTGCTTTAATGGCAATTGAACTGATTTTTGAGGCATTTAAAAAAACAGGATTCATCCTAATTCCAAATTTAATTGAAATCCATCAAATACTTGGAATATTTCTACAAAATTAAAGGCCCCATATTGTGCTAGTTTTCAGATTCATGCTTGTATTTTGTATTTGTACTGGAACATGTTTACAGGCTTAAATGTTAAAAAAAAAAAGTATATTTTCTTCACACTGTCTGCCTGTGTTTACCCACCATCTGAAACGCCCATTTCAGTGTTGCTAGGTAACAGCTTGGGTCCATGTTTACTTCCTGATGCCATTTACATGCACCGCATCAGGAAATAAACTGAGACACATTTAGAATGTTTACGTTGTTTACAGTGAAATGGCCTGCATATTGTGTACTTTTGACATCACAAAGTCACAGAAATACTTTTAAAGCAGTTTTTAAAAACAGTTTATAAAAGACATGAAACAATACAACATGGGACCTTTAAGTTAAAGCTCGATAATATAAATTACAGTCAAAGGGAAAGGCTCATGTTTGGAGCTTAAGCGTTACTCTATCTGCTCAACACTGGCCAGGTTCTTGAGTTCGGGCTCGTTGACCTCCTGACCCGCCCCGCTGCTGCTCCGGTCCTTGTTCTTGCCTTTGAAAGTCCGCCCCAGTTTGGTCGACAGCGAGCGCAGGACGGACTCATCAGGCGAAGAGCTTGAGCGGCCGCTACGAGTGAAGTAAGAGGTGCTCCTGCTCTCCGAGTTGGTGGCCTCAAAGAGCTTTCCCATGAAGCTGAGGCCGGCCTGGCGGATGTGGGAGCTGCCGGCGAACACGTAAAGAATGGGGTTGGCGGCGCTGCTGAAGTAGGCGAAAGCCGTGACATTTGGACGAGCTGTTAACGCAGCCTGAATCACCGACTTGTTGTTCTGCAGCAAACCGACCACCTAGAGGACGAAGAGAGTTAGAGGAAGTGAGGAAACATCAATGTTATTTATGTAGAATATAAAGAGTTAAAAACCACTGATGATGGAAAGGTCCAATAAAAACTGGACCTTCAATCAGGAGACCTGCGTTAGGCTGCGTCAGGCTGCCATTTTGTTTTAAAAGTGTGTTTTCAATTGTTTTACTTTGATTTTCATAAATTATTTTCTGACTTTACATTTTTATTTGAAGCCCAAACATGATGTTTTCCTCTTACTTTAAATTAATATTATATTAAGAGGCTTTCGAGCCTGAAACTAAGTTACTGGTGTTCTAGTCTAAACCTAAGTTACTGGTGCTATAGTCTAAACCTAAGTTATTGGTGTTCTAGCCTAAACCTAAGTTACTGGTGCTTTAGCCTAAACCCAAGTTACTGGTGTTCTAGTCTAAACCTAAGTTACTGGTGCTATAGTCTAAACCTAAGTTACTGGTGCTTTAGCCTAAACCCAAGTTACTGGTGTTCTAGTCTAAACCTAAGTTACTGGTGCTATAGTCTAAACCTAAGTTACTGGTGCTTTAGCCTAAACCCAAGTTACTGGTGTTCTAGTCTAAACCTAAGTTACTGGTGCTATAGTCTAAACCTAAGTTACTGGTGCTTTAGCCGAAACCCAAGTTACTGGTGTTCTTGTCTAAACCTAAGTTACTGATGCTATAGTCTAAACCTAAGTTACTGGTGCTATAGTCTAGGCCTAAGTTATTGGTGTACTAGTCTAAACCTAAGTTACTGGTGCTATAGTCTAAACCTAAGTTACTGGTGCTATAGTCTAAACCTAAGTTACTGGTGCTATAGTCTAAACCTAAGTTACTGGTGTTCTAGTTTAAACCTAAGTTACTGGTTGTCCTGATTTGATAACAGCCAGTTCTACTTTGCCACTTTTGTCATTTAGTGTTTTTGAAATTCACATTTCCTGCAGCAGTTTCACACTAAAAGCTTTGAGAAAAAGGAGGAATTACTCCCTTTGAGTCACTTTTAATGTGACACATCTGAGCAGGAAGTTTCACTGCATTGTGACACAGACAGCAAAGTAGAACCAGCTGTGATTAAATTTGCTTCATGTTATCTGATTTTACATTAACAGCAAACACATCAGCAGTGAACTGGTGTCTTACTAAAATATGATATTGTGGTTCCCTCTGCAGTTGAGTAAACAGTTTAAATAAAAAACAAATCATTAATGATATGTTAAGATAAGCAGCACTAGTCAAAATATGCGAAACATCAATTATGTGATTTTTTTGGTAGGTTTAAAAACAATAATGTATCTTTGACGTTGCCCTAACCCTAAAATATAGGTATTATTATTATAGTTGTGACACTTATTATATTATATACGTATTAACCCATTCACCTCTAATCCTGTCAACAAAGAAAGCTGAAGAAAATCACCTCGATGATGTTGACGATGTGATACGGCAGCCAGAACAAGGCGAAGGCGCAGATGATCAGCAGGATGAGGCGGCTGCCTTGTTCTCTGCGCTGGAACTTGGCGATTTGCAGGCGGCAGATGACGGAGGAGTAGCATGTGTTGATGAGGCAGAACGGCACCAGGCAGCCCATGATGGTCTCAAACAGGTACTGGAAAACCCGGTGACCCACGCTGCCCCAGTGGTACGGCACACAGACGTGCAAAGTGACGTTGTTCGGTCGTGTTATCCTCAGATTACTGCAGAAGAAGACACAGTAGTTTTATGAATTTATCTCACTTTGCTTTGGTTTAGTCAAATGGTGAGTTTGGATATGATGATGTCATCATGGAACCAAACCAGAGGGGGACAAACTATGTACTTCCTGTCTATTTAAGGGTACATTTGAGACACTCCAGTGGACAGTCAATATTTAATAATGACTCCACTGAATCAGAAGCCCATGTTCTTTTACACTGTGGACATTCATGCTGAACTATTCAGTACAATTTCTAATTATATTGTACTTTATACAACTATATATTGTGTGTAATTTTAGCTGGTAAACACTGCATTAATGAATGTGGAAAGCTTGCCACCTCATCATTAATTTATTGGGTGCCATTAATGTATTTCGACGTCAAAGTGGTTTTTCACCAGTGGGTCGCCAATCAAGGTCTCCTGCTGTGAGTAATTTTGGGGCTTCTGGGAAATGTAGTCAGAGCATAAAGAGACAGTTTACGCCACAGAGATCAAAACAGGAAGCGGAGACGACCGAGATTAGAGAGCAAAACAAACAGAATCTGGACAAAAAGTGGTGATTTTGGTGAAAGTGTCCTCTACTCTACCTCTGATAAATGATGACCTCTGATTAAAACAATTTTTTAGTTGGTGTCTTACAACTATTTTTTTTTTTTAACGTGACCAACATTTTTAATTCTGTAACGGGGCGTAATTTGTACATATTATCTTACTTGTTTATATTCCCTCTGTACTGTTATGCATTTTTAATGTGTTGTGGAGTGACACCAAAATAAAGTTCAACTCTCTATCTATCTATCTATCTATCTATCTACAAAATACACACACAAAATGTTAATGTGACACTATGACTGTCAAGTCTGCAACTTGACTAACTAATTAATGAATTTGTTGGCCTCAACTTAGAGTGAAGAACTGTAAATTTCCAAATCATCAAGCTTTATGTGATATCTTATGTCATGTCCGATACTAACAGGATTACATAGGAAACATCTTCATAGGAAACAAACTTAGGTTTAGGTTTAGCGACACGTAAAACAGAAACTGCTGTCAGTTTCAAGTGCTCAGATTTAAAGATATAGTAGTTGTGGTTTATCTGATGAGAGTTCTTGGTCAGTGCTCTGAACCCAATAGTTTTGTTGTTAATAAACTTCCACTTTCACGCCGTCCAACTGCTAAATTGCGTCACATCGTCTTTGAAATGAATGAAAACACAATAGAACTTAAAATAATATCTGTATAAGGTTTTTTTATATTTTCTAATTTTCTTGCTGATGTTATCTAGCAATAATGCAATGTCTGAATTTCTAAATTAACATTTACAAATAAGCCTCCGGCACTGATATACAAAAATCCTGGCAGGAAGTGAAACAATGCATCCGATACCTTTAACAGATATTATTATATTCGATTTATACCCACCCAATTTGAAAATTAAAAAGAAAAAACTTTGTAGATTTCAGCATATTACTGTCAAAAAGAGTGACAGATGTCTCTTGAAAAACATTAGAAAATTAAAAAATTCAAAAAATTACACTTGGTTCGTACTGATTCGTTACATTTGGTTCTTACCAAGATAAAAAACAACTTAGATTTAGACATGCTAGCTTTTTTTAAGAGTTAATTTCTTATTTTAAGTGTTCAACTTTATGCTGTAATCTACATGGACAGATAATTTCACTTGTTTGAGGATCTTTTTCCTCAGATTTAGCATTTTTATCTTATTTTTTGACAAGTATGTATACGATTCAAAACATAAACAATATTACAGATCAAGACCAGACTTGATGCACATGATGGAAGTGACTGGGGGTCAGTAGATACTGGCTCTCTGCAACATAAATGTGTTCTGTCTTTTTTCTACAAACTGGATTATAAAAGAACATGATCCCCAACCAACAACCAGAACATCTAAATCAATAAAAAGCATATTGGTTAATTGATTATAAGCACATCAATTAACTCTAGCTCCCTTCCCCAGTGCAAGCAGCCATTTAAAACTCTTAAGGGAGCTTAAAGGATAAGGGATCTTAAGAGGATATTTTGGCCTCACCTGCGGTAGAAAGGCATCGGCAGTGACAGGATGAACGCTAACACCCAGACCACCAGCAGGAAAACCAGCAGGGAGCGCTTGGTTCTCATTCTCTGGGACAGAAAAGGCCTCGTCACGGCCAGCCAGCGGTCCATGCTCATCAGGCAGATGAGGTAAATAGACACGTACATGTTCACATTGGACAGGTAATGCACCAGCTTGCACGCTGCAGAGCCAAACTCCCAGCCCCGGCCTCCAGCCAGGTAGCGCAGGAAGAGAGGGGCGCTGAGCATCACGAAAGCGTCCGCCACAGCCAGATTGAGCACCAGCAGGCAGGTCACCGAGCGCTTCTTGACCCGGCAGAGCACCGACCAAACCACGAACAGGTTACCAGGGAAACCCAGCACAAACGCCAGCGTGAGGATGCTGATGCCGATCTGGAAGCTGATGGGCAGAGAGGAGGACGTGGAGGTGGTGGTGTTGGACGCCATCAGGAAAATCTGCAGACTGGCTTCAACTGTGAAACCAACACAACCTTTCAACAGACAGGAAACAGGATATACTGTATAAAGTGAATGTGTGCCAATGCTGCGAACTGTTGCACAATGTATTTCTTTTCTTCTGCATTATTCTACTGTAGCTCGTTATTTCGATAACCTGACGGACAGCAGGGTTGGCGTCAAAGACCCTGAGCTGCCTCTTCTTCTCTGTGTAACTGTTATTGTGAAAGACCAGTGTGCTGCAAGCAAATGGAAAATCACAGACTCAAACAAATTAGCGCACCATGCATTGAAAATCGTTCACTTCTTACTATTTTTCTCCACCTTAAACCATTTTTCTATGAGGGAAGACTGATATAGTATTCTTTTTTTTTTACATTTATTGGGCCAAGTCTGACAAAGGAGGGGAAAGCTGAGGTATTTTGGCTGTTTTAGAGGTGTAGCGTAGGTTGGCGAACAAATGAAGGCTGATCTGCTCGTCTAGTAATATAAAAACATGAAGGGTTCTCCAGAGACAGTGTTTGATTTATCCACTCTGGACTACTGTAAAAACATGTTGGACTCTGTCTTAGTTTCAGGTTATGAATAAAAAGTTTTGCACAGGATATTCCACATCTTCCATTGAAGATCTCATCAAAATTGCAGAAATGTTGAAATAAAAACATCTTTTTCCAGTACCTGCAAGCCAGCACCTCACTAGTTGGGTAATTTTTGCCTCAGTTTACCAAATAAATCTAATAATGTAAAGCACAGTATGCTTTGAATGAATAATGCTAATAACTTAGGGAACATTTTTGTTTTATACCACATGATAAAAAAAATAAAACTTTTATTAAACTCTTCTGCTCTCCAAACACATTATTTGTCTTTGTTACAAAACAAAACAAAATGTACAAATTGTTCGTGCGTATAATAAATATTGATTTATGACTTTTATTCTGAAATTTTATAAAAATAATCTATAATTTTGTGTGACAAAACGTGAATGTTTTTTCCTCATTCGTGTATAACTTGTTTTTGGTTTGTTATGGATAATTTAAAGCTCTAGGTCACATTCTTCCTCCCTTTTGTACCATTCTTTAACCAACTGAAGTCATAAAACCACTGTGGTTTTGTTTTTATACCAATTAAAAAAAAGAAATTACATTTACTGAGGGAAATATAATTATATATTATATAATTATAATACAGATTTTTTTTTTTTTGCTGTTGGAATATTCGAATAAATCAAATTTGCAGACTGACCTTCAACTGCTGATCTCTTCTGTCAGGCCACAATGGTAGCTCCAGTCCAGACGTTAAGAAACTGATCTACTGTTAACTCCTGGGCTTCCCTCTGTGCTTTGAAGCTGTTTGAGGAGATTAAACCAAAAAGTACATATATTGAGTAAGCGGACCAAAGTTTGAGGAAACCCAGAAACCACAGGAAGCCAGATGGAGCTCACTGGGTTGCAATGTCACCGCCGTTCCTCCTTCACATTTTATTCTACTGTCGCTGAAATTTACATTGATGCTGGTGTAATCTCCAGCTTTGTGGAATAATGTGCTGTGTGTGCAGAAATAGGATGCAGTTTATTTGTCATACGGCCATGAAATGTCGTGGAAAATGAGGAGATCATTTCTGTGGAAGAGAGGAAATGAACAAGTGAACGATAAACTGTCAGGAAGATAGTTGAGATAGTCTTCTGCTTTCCACACAACCCAAACTGTACAAAGAAAAAGACCATTCACTTCATTCTGTGTTTTTCTGTATTCCAATATTTACATCTGTAATAATGACATTCTCAGGGCGATGACGTATGGGAAGGAGGAAAAAAACAGGCAGCAACTCTCTCAGCTGTAGGTTTGTCCTACTGCCGAGCCAAAGTGGGTCGACCCGGGTTAGAAAATCCTGCATCGACTCATGAATTTCAGTGTGAAATGTATATAACATTCCAGCCATGTCATACTAAATGCCATATGAATGACTCTTCATTTTGTAGGCAATACCTGTCTCCCTTTTGTCATATCCTTTGCACACCGTGTTGTCTGTATTGACTATAATATACATTTGCATAAACATGCTATTAAATGTAGTGACATTAGGGGCTTATTTATTAGTAATATTTGGGTTTTCCATATTTCTGTTAATTCGTCTCCTCATGATCTAGTTAATGAACTTATTTTAAGCCCAACCCTATATGTTACAAACAGGTTGTGTTGCCTAGACCTGACTACCGTTATATCCATCGCTTTGTTGTGTGGTGTAAAAATGGCACCACAATGACCAAAACAGAGGTAAGAAAACAACTCCAAATAAACAACCTGGTCTCATGAAATATTAATACAAATCAGTACGAAAAATATTGCACTAAAATTCGTACATAACCCACATAATTCTGACATCATGTGACGTTCGATGTAGGCTGCTCCGTCTGTGAAAACATGTCGGACATTCCTTACATTCTCAGCGAACATTTGTTACGTTTTCAGTGGAATAGTTTATGAGTTCATCACATTTCTAGCGGGAAATATGCATTTTATTACCATAAGCCTAACCCTGTAATCCTATCCCTAAACCTAACCATCACTGGAAGTGTTGTTGGGCTTATTTCAATGCGTATTGTAATGTTACGGTTCCAGCTGACAGTGAAAGGAATGTCCGGCATTTTTAAGGCTGTCGCTTCCGGGTTCTCTTTGGGGCTCGCGCATGTGGAAATTTGTGCCTTACTTTTCGTATGATATCATAGGAATATTTCATGAGACTACGTTGAAATAAATGCTGATGATGAACTGTGTGCTGCTGGATGTGATTGATTACTGTTTAGAGACATTCACCAAATCAACTTCACAAGGTGATGATATGTCAATGTTGTGTTCCAGATTGTTCCACTGCCTCCAAGTGGCCAACAAATCTATTTATACACCACAGCTTTTAAACTGACAAATCTCAGCAGAAAACATGCAAAAAACACACACATCAGTGCAATTATTATGAAAACAATAGTGTCTCCGTCAAACCTGAGCTTGAACCTTTTGCTTGAACAAAACAACACGGAAAATTATTGCATTAAAAAATGCATTTTGATGTTTCAATAGAACCACCTGGTCCTGGGCAATATTCCAGTTCTTGAGCAGAGAAAGGCTCATCAAATGTACAGTATTCGATCCTGTTCCAGGATCAGTTCATCCAGTGATATCCCTCTCAATGTCTCATTCGTAAGAAGGATTCACGTTATCCTGAATCATCTCTTGACAGGCAGGAAGCATCTGTGCACGAGGAACACTGATGAAGTTTTAGTGTCTCAGCATTTTGATTTTTTTTCCCGCCAGAGGAGCAACCCAAGCTCCAAATCTGCTGAGTCATGCTCTCTACTTACCATTCTTCACTGGTTTGGTATGAGAGTTTGAGTTGGTAACAGAGTCTGGATCTTTGTCCTTGAGCATGACGGCATCTGCGTCTTTGTCTTTTTCACGGCTGTTCTGGCTATTCTGTCGGCTCTTCCTGGTAGCCAAGTCCAGTCCCGTGCCTTCAAACAGGCGGGCCATGAAGGCCAGTCCTTCTCGTCGGATGTAGGACTTTCCTGCAAAGAAGTAGAGCACCGGGTTGGCACAGCTGCTGATGAAGGCTATGGAAGAGGTGACAGCTCGACTCTTGTGCCATATTAGATTCAGCCTGGAGGGTGGAAAAGAAGGCAAGTGTTACAGACTACACATATTACCTGCTTTAGCCAGTGGAAGAAAAAATATAAGGGTTCCACCATTGTCTTCATTTAAAAAAATATTTAAAAAAATAAGATTTATGTTGCATCTGAGGGAACATTAGCTAGTTAGCAGTGGCTACAGAAGTAGTTATTTTAAGCCCAACCATCATACTTTTTCCTAAACTCAACTTTCTTCTACTGCAAAGTAAAACGGGGGCGGCTGTGGCTGACTGGTAGAGCAGGTGGATGACCAATCGGAAGGTCAGTGGTTCGATTCCCGCCTCCAGTAGTCATGTGCTGTGATGTCCTTGAGCAAAATACCTAACCCCAAATTGGTCCCGATGCTGGATGACTAGAAAGGTGAAATATAAGTACAGTCCATTTACATTTACAAAGTGTTTTAAGTGTTGAGTTGGAATGAGAACATGTTGGATATCTCTGATGGTTGGTTTATATAATATTAGCATTCAAAATAAGATGCACACAAGTAGTTTTCTCATGACTTACGTCTCCTTTATTGAACCCTCTGGACACAAAGCCCATGTGACCTAAAGACAATGAAGAAATTGCTTTGTCAACAGTGAAAACTAAACCAACGATTAAACCTGGGCGCATGTTGAGTATAAAGACTCCAGAATGTCCATAATGCTTGTAAAAACAGGATGCATGACATACTTGCACCATGTTGATGATGTGGTAGGGCAACCAAAAGAGGCAGAAGGTCAACACGATGGCCAGGATGAGCTTCTCGCTACGAATGCGCCGGCCGAACTTGGTCTTTCGGATCCGTCGTAAGATGCAGATGTAGCTGACTACAATGACCCCGTAGGGAATTAAAAACCCCAACACGAGCTCCAGCATGTACTGGATGACCACCTGTGCGTGGAAGATAAAACAGAATTTAATATTCTAACATTAAGTAATCTGCATCACTCAAAATTTGTAAGGTCAAGATCTTAAGTAGCTCATTCAAATGAGTCCAGTTGCATCGTTTAGCACTTCTACATACAGAAACCTGAAAGGATTGCATTGAAAACATTCTTACATGGCTTAACTCATTACTCGGCAGCAAAATTAATGAGTCACATTGGTCATTGTTTTACTTTTTTGTTTTTTGTTTCACTTGTTTACTAGTGTTACTAAGTCTTGAAGACACTGTTGTGACGTTGTTTCATTGTTATTGATAGTATGAGGAGAGGTTAGAGGTTTTTGTTCACTCACATGGCTGCTTTCATTATGGATTGGTTCGCACACCACAGTAGTCTTCTCTTTCTTCACATTTCTGAAGATCATTGCAGGAACAGAAGCGAACATCACCAGCACCCACACCACCACCAGCACCCGTAGAACCGTCTTCCGGCTGGTGATGACAGTGACGCGTCGCGGCCACAGTATGGCCACCAGCCTGTAGACACTCATGAGCATGATGAGCTGGATGGATGCGTACATGTTGACCAGACACAGGTAGAAGAGGATCTTACACATCACGTTCCCAAATACCCACTTCTTCAAAACCAGGTAGATGATGAAGAACGGGGTCAGACCCATCAGGGAGCCGTCGGCGATAGCTAGGTTGAGGATGAGGAGGGTGGTGACGGAATGCTTTCTGGCACGAGCGAGGATGCTCCAGATAATGAAGAGGTTGCCAGGGAAGCCCAGGAGAAAGACAAGGCTCAGGATGAGGGCACCTATAGTGGTGCCAGCGTTAGTATCCACAATGAGGTCATTTGATGAATTGTGGGACGTGGAATTGTCAGCCATTTTTGTTACCTGCCAAAGAGATATTATTGATGAATGTTGAATATATGTGCACTTGTTTTCAGTCTAGATGAAATGGTGCTGATGTATTTCTGTTAATAAACAATACAAATGTTAATCAAGCAAACACCAAAAGTGTGCTTTTTCAGTAGCACAGTATCGATGCAGTACAAAAGTTGCTTTATTAGGTAGCTGGATGATGCAGTGGGATTAGGAGAGAGTTGGTGGGAGTTTGGTGGGATAAATGGGTGAGAATGGATGATTGGTTGAGGGTGGAGTTTGGAGGGATGATTAGGTGAGGGTGGAGTTTGGAGGGATGATTAGGTGAGGATGGAGTTTGGTGGAATGATTGGTTGAGGGTGGAGTTTGGAGGGATGATTAGGTGAGGATGGAGTTTGGAGGGATGATTAGGTGAGGATGGAGTTTGGTGGAATGATTGGTTGAGGGTGGAGTTTGGAGGGATGATTAGGTGAGGATGGAGTTTGGAGGGATGATTAGGTGAGGGTGGGGTTTGGAGGGATGATTAGGTGAGGATGGAGTTTGGAGGGATGATTAGGTGAGGGTGGGGTTTGGAGGGATAAATGCTTGAGGGTGGAGTTTGGAAGGATAAATGCGTGAGGGTGGAGTTTGGAAGGATAAATGCATAAGGGTGGCGTTTGGAGGGATAAATGCGTGAGGGTGGAGTTTGGAGGGATAAATGCGAGAGGGTGGAGTTTGGTGGGATGGTTGGATGAGGTTCATCCTTGGGTCGATGGGATTCAAAGGTTGTTTGGCGTCAAGGCCAAGCAGAGTGCTGACAGGATGTCATAATCCTGAGCCTTGATTACAATAACTTCATAAATACAAAATGTTTCCAGGTCAGAAACAACAGGTCAGCAGAATATGGAGACATTTCTTCCATGATACCAACCTGCAAAATTAAAACAAGGTTCTTTATCTTCGAATCCTACTCCACATTTTATCTGCACTACCTGCGCTCAGTTTGACAGCACAAATATGTATTTCTGCTGGAAAGAGTGGGAGTGTGGTGCAAGTGTAACAGGTTTTAACGGGGACTCTTAATTCCTCAACGACGAGACCAGACATGAGAGGAGGGTGGTAGTTCCTGTTAATGGAGCCACATCATGCTCGTCTCTGACTCATGTATGTGTTTCTAAAATCCCAAAAAACTACTTGGCTTGTATTTTTCAAGCATAACAGGTATGAATTCATAATAGTTTAAAAGCAGGTAGCAGAACTTTATAATCCATCCTATATCTAACAAGAAACCAGTGTCAGTTTTTAATGGATGTGTCAGGTCATATTCTACAGTATATAAACTGTATTTATTTGTCAATTACCCTACAAAGTCCTTGAAAACACTAAAAACAACAATGAACTGATCCTATTAACAATCCAAGGCCTTGAATATCTTATTCCACTGTATAACCGAGCTCCAATGAATGAATGAATGAATCCCACAGACTCTGTTACTTCATATACTGACTACCACAACAACTGTGTATCCATCCACGACTGAAAATAGTTCCCAACAATTTAGCTTTATGACAGACCAGATCATGCTCTTGTTTGTTGCCTATAGGCTTCTGCCAGGCAATATAGCGTATGCACTGTAAATATTTTCATAAGTGACATGCCATCACTTGTTGGACATATCTTGACGATTAGTTGGAAAGCACACCCTTCAGACTGACACTCAAACTAGGCAGTGTTAGCTCTCCTGTGTGTATATAATCACATATTCACACCCACATCTGCTCACCAAACCTGTTATTTCCTGATATTTCTGAGTAACTTGTGCAGTAATTTTGCACTATTTCAAAGTAAAGCAATCGAGTGAGAGTGAGAGTCTTGACATTTGTTGATATTTACTTCTATTGTAGCTCCTATACATGCTGAACGTTACAGATACTGTATCATGCATAGGATGACCGGGTGCCAGTAACCCATGTGGGTCAAAGAGGATGTTTGTGTGGGACAGTGTGGGACATTACTACAGTTCTGAGGTAGTTTAGATTTTGATTATATTGTCCATCCAACCGGGCAACCGGGTTAGCACTGTTGCCTCACAGCAAGAAGGTACCGGGTTCGAATCCCTGCCTGGGGCCTTTCTGTGTGGAGTTTGCATGTTCTCCTCATGTCTGCGTTGGTTCTCTCCGGTTACTCCGTCTTCCTCCCACCATCCAAAACCATGCATGGGGATTAGGTTAATTGGCTAATTTCAATTGACCGTGAATGTGAGTGTCTATGTGTCCTGTGATGAACTGGAGACTTGTCCAGGGTGTACCCTGCCTTTCACCCTAAGACAGCTGGGATAGGCTCCAGCCCCCCCACGACCCTATGTGAGGATAAGAGGTAGAAAATGGTTGGATGGATGTCTATCCTGTGCATTGAACCTTTATTTTGAATACCAAGAACAGATGTATTTGGATTGAATGGATTTTTCCAGCACTTCTATTAAAAAAAGCATCACTTGTATTTATTATTCAGTGGAAATAAAAGTAACATTTCTCGATGGGGCAGTTTATAAAAAGTACAAGTACAAAAATGACCAGAACTGCTTATTTCTTATTATATATGTTTATAGTGTGAATGCTGCACAGTGTGGTAAACATCCATTAGTTCAGCTTCTGTATATTAAAGGAACAGTATGTAGGATGGTGGCCAAAACTGGTACTGCAATCACTTTCAAATTACTGTAGAGCGGTGTCTCCCCTCTCCCTCTCCCCTGATTAGAGGTTGCCAGCTCGGCTGCAGGATCCATCAGGAACAGAAAGTGTTACAGTGAATGAAAAGCAGCCATCTTGGGCATCACAATGGGCACTTAGAAGGAGTGAAATGTGCTGGACGAGAGCTGTGGAGGGACGGGTTAAAGAGAGCGGAGCTCCAGGGCGGTGGACGGGGGTATGCAGTGATAGTGCTGCTGCCCGTCCACTTTCAGCCGTCTCCATCTTTCAAAGGCATCTCCTATCCAAATCCTTGTTTTATTTTGGACTTTGTCACAACGTATTTCGGATTCATAACGAGGTCTTTTACGTTTCGTAATGTCAGACATTATTTATCCGACACGTTCATAGCTGAAGCGGTGCTAACTAGAGCAGAGATGCTGACACACTACTGACTTGGTGATTGGGAGATAGGTGGAGTGTGGAGCATCAGACCAGAACAAAACATGATAACATCAACATCAGTTGAGGGCTGCAACTTTTTAAAACGAGAATATCCTGGCTGGACTACTGTTGTCACTGAAATAAGTATTCGAAATGAACATGATTTCTTATGTCTGGTGACATATCAGGGCCATTTTATGATTAATTTAAATACATTTCTTACATATTGTACCTTTAATGAACTTACAAAAAAAAACATTTTCCAGTGGCTTTGTCCATGGGTAAAGACTTTCTTGGACTTTGTTGCTGCTGCTAACCAAATGTAGGACATTGTCTCAAATTGTGGGACGCATCAAAAGTGATGAAAATGCTGTGCAGTTGGACACAAAGTAGGACCCCTGGACCTAAGGGACTGTCTCCTTTTGTAGGTTTTTATGAAAATGGAAAAGGTAAGTAGTAATAATAATAATAATAAATAATACCAACATTATTTCTTAATGATAGTGAATCAAACGAAATCCAAATTGATGATAAAAAAAAATAAAATGGCAGATTAAATGTGGACACAGACAAAATCAAAGTAATCATAAAAGTGTGTGTGACTAAAAAAGATTAAATACATGCATACATATACAAATACATATAATAAAGGTATTGTCAGCAATACCTAAATAAAGATTTTTATGCCATCATTTTAATTATCTTCACTCCAGATTCACTTGCAACAGCTTTCAAATGAAAATCTGTTGGATAAAAATGTTCTTCTCAAAGTTTCACAGGTAGAGTCAGACGGAGAGAGCTAACCACATGGCAGTGTTTACAGAAAGCCGGTCAAACCACATTGATAGCAGCCGCTGAAACTGCGTCATATTGTGCAATGACCCCAAAATGAGACTGTTGTCACAGATTATTTTTGTTTGCCTCGTGTTTTTCCCCTTTTCTTTCTTAGTTTTTATCATCATTTGTACAAACATAGCTCTCTGTAGTGACCACATCACAGTCTATAAAACCTGACTGACTCAAAAGGTGTGTTTGTGTGAATATGACTCACACACATACCTTCTGCCTACAAATTTAACAAAAATAACCCCCATACAGACAATGTTAATATCCAACAGCTACCACAGACCACATGGCATCTTAAAATACAAAGCAACAAATCGGGGAAAATTTTGCAAATCCCCAGACAGGAAAGCTAAATGTCCTCCTCCAACAGTAGCAATGACTATGATTGCAGTGATTCGTTGGCAGTTGTAAACACAGTTTATCTGCTGACACAGAAACTCAGAGAGGCAGGACAATGAGACACACTCACCTCAAGTCATTGACTGTGAATCCCAACAGCAGAGGCCTGGAGCTGGAGAGTAAGCCTGAATCTGATGGTAAAGCTGCGTTTCGTTCTTTTCTATTTACTATTTCCTCTCCCACCCACTCCCTGTCTTTTCCTCTCTGTGTGTGATTGATTTGTCATGCTTGCTGTAACATGTAGCGTAGTGAGTGTGGAAGGTGTGTCGCCATTACCTGGCAGTCTGTCAACATCCTCACATGTCGACGGAGGAATTCCATCTGTGTGGTGTTAAAGGGTTTGCCCTTTTCCCCCCAGCCTTGTGCCAGCATTTTTGCCCATTTTGAGTCATATTTCTACACCCACAGAATATTTTGTACTATGCTCTAGCTCAAATGAAAGAAGAGACTCTCTGTTTCATTTGAGCTGCTTCAACTTGCTGTGTCATCTCAGCATGGAGGAGCTTAGCTTGACGAAGATCTTGATGCACATCACTTTTTTTTTTTACCGTACATATAAATTATAATTTATTTTTTTTCCCCCAATTTGGGCTGTCAATTTTTTGGGGTTAATTGCTGTTCAATAGCTAATCACATTTGTTTTGTATTTCACAACAGTTTTTAAAATCATATTTGCAATAATGGGCGGCACAGTGGTGTAGTGGTTAGCACTGTCGCCTCACAGCAAGAAGGTACCGGGTTCGAATCCTGGGCCGCCTTTCTGCATGGAGTTTGCATGTTCTCCCCGTGTCTGCGTGGGTTCTCTCCGGGTACTCCGACTTCCTCCCACCATCCAAAAACATGCATGTGGATTAGGTTAATTAGCTAATTTAAATTGACCGTAGGTGTGAATGTGAGTGTGAGTGGTTGTCCGTCTCTATGTCCAGGGTGTAGCCTGCCTTTCACCCTAAGACAGCTGAGATAGGCTCCAGCCCCTATGAGGATAAGCGATACATAATGGATGGATGGATTTACAATGATTATAGGTAAAATTATAACAAATGACAACCATCAACCTTCTGCAGCGGGATCGTGACCGAGACCAGCTGGTGGTTCTTCAGCGCAGGAACACTGTAGTGAGGCTCGAGGTGAGCCGGACAGTAAGAAACCAGGCACACCAGACAAAACATGGTGGCTTTGTTTCGTATGGTACCACAGCAGAAATCACAGGCGAAGTCTGCTGGGCTGCCGCAGGGGAGAAGCCTGCTGGGTGTTTGACGTCTTCAGCTTCTCACCAACCTGGAGGTGTAAAAAGAGTCAGTCACTAATAATAGAATATTGGATAACCCAATTTTTATGAGCAGATACTTTACACTTAAAAATAAACTTTCTGTAGTGTCGTTTTAATATAGGGTTGACGTAGGATACAACAATATTAACACTGGCCCAAATGATTTATCAGTCTGGACGTCTATTGCAACACAAAAAGTGGATTTTTTTTTTTCTATTAATTTATGGGACGCCAAAAATCTCTTAATTTACTACTGTCTTAACTAAAAGCATTCATACAAAAGACTGTTACAGTGACTCATTGGCCACTTTATGACTCTTCCAACTAGTCATTAACTCTTTGAGTTCCATCAACATAATAATACAGTACGTCAAAGTGTTTTTGGCAACAGGCCCTAGAGGGCGCTCTCCTGCAGCCAGTGAGTATTTTGGGGCTTCTGGGAGATGTAGTCAGAGCATAAAGAGACTGTATACACCACAGAGATCAAAGCAGGGAGTGGAGACGATCTAGATTAGAGAGCAAAACAAACAGAATCTGGACAAAAAGTGGTGATTTTGGTGAAAGTGTCCTCTACTCTACCTCTGATAAAACAAGAATGGAACAAGGTAAAAACAAATATTTTTTTCATGATGAAATAGAGAGTCTCTTCTTTCATTTGAGCTATTCAGTGTTTTCAGAGTCATAGTGCAAAATATTCTGTGGGTCTTGAAACATGACTCAAAATGGGCAGAAATGCTGACACTTTGTTTTATAAAACGGCTGATACTCAGTGAGTAAAGTATAATTAACCCCTCACCTCAGCCAGCATGTTGTTCCTCCTCACAGTCGGCCTCGGCTTGAAGGACTCCCTGCACTGAGGACAGCTGTACTCCCCCTCCTTCTCTTCCTGGTCCCAGCAGCTCTCAATGCAGCTTTTACAGTAGCTGTGTCCGCAGGGGATGGTGACAGGCTCTATTAGCAGCTCCAGACTGAACAACAGAACTGATCCTGGTCCAGCTCAGCGCCACATTGCTGCTCCATGAGCAGTACCAGGTTCAAAGCTCAGTGATCACCTGCTTTAATTGACAACGCCTGCTGTGTGCTCAGAGAAGCTGTTCAAGGGACAGACACTTTTTTCTACATCAAGATAAGTTTACCAGCCACGGTTGATTATATCCTGTCTGATGATGTCATACTGAGGTCATCAGTGTTATCTTGAAATAGCCTCCTAGGAGTAGATAGTTTAAACATGTATTTCAGTGCCATGTTAGAACAATTTAATTCATCCCTGAACACTGTCTGTAAGGTTAATAGAAACTATTTAAGTTTGGTAGTTTTTCGGGAAACATCTACTTTACTGTAATTTACCTTGAGTTCCTATGAAAGATCTTAATAAATAAAACATATTATTATTATTGTTATTATTATTAGAGGACTTTATTTTACAGACAGACAGAGCAGAGCCATGGTCTCCATGGTGATACTGCAGGGTGTTGTTCCTATGAAATGATGTAATGTCTGGCCCCTTGCAAATGGTATAAATAAAACATATTCTTATTGTTATGATCATTAGAGGACTTCATTTTACACATAATATTATGAATAAACAGTCACTTCATGATGTTCATCCACATCAAGCCTTAACAGAAACACCCAACCAATATGTATGAAAATGAAAAAAAGAAATAAGCCAATAAATCAGCCAAAATACTGTAAAAATAAATACATGGAGGCATTAATTAAACAAATGATACATAACTTGGTATTTATTTTTTGCTTCATCTTTGTCTTATGTATGATGAATCATAATATCCTGCTGCTGCGTCTTTACAGGATGTTTCAGTAGAAACGTGTCTCTTGCTTTAGGGAGCCCCCTGTTGATCACAGCCTGTAGTTGCAGGGTCAACTAACTGGTCACATAGAAACAAAATGAACAAAATGAGAAAGCTTGTGTGCGAACTGTGCTTTTATTGATGAAAAATAGATGTATAACAATCAAATGGTATAATAAACAGAAACCGATCAGTGGAACATTTTGCTCTTTGTGTTAAAACTACAAAGAAGTGGCTCTACAGAGCCTTTTTTAACCCCTTTAAGCTTGTTTTGGCTGTTACAGCTGCTTTAAAACAGCTTTTCCTTTTGTCATGACAGCACTGGCTGCCTTCTGTGCTGCCTCCCATGGTGTTTCTGCTTCCTCAGCTGCCTCATATCCAGTAACACCACCTAATACTGCTCCTGTTACAGCCAGGACTGTGGTAACACCAACCACCAGCCTTGCTGCTCCTACTCCTCCTCCTGCTGTTCTTCCTGCTGCTCCTCCTGCTGCTCCTCCTGCTGCTGCTCCTCCTGCTGCTGCTCCTACTGCTGCTCCTGCTGCTCCTGCTTCTCCTGCTGCTGCTCCTGCTGCTGCTGCTCCTACTGCTGCTCCTACTGCTGCTCCTGCTGCTTCTCCTGCTGCTGCTCCTGCTGCTGCTCCTGCTGCTGCTGCTCCTACTGCTGCTCCTGCTGCTTCTCCTGCTGCTGCTGCTCCTGCTGCTCCTCCTGCTGCTGCTCCTACTGCTGCTCCTGCTGCTCCTCCTCCTGCTGCTCCTCCTGCTGCTGCTCCTCCTGCTGCTCCTGCTGCTTCTCCTGCTGCTGCTGCTCCTGCTGCTCCTCCTGCTGCTGCTCCTACTGCTGCTCCTGCTGCTCCTCCTCCTGCTGCTCCTCCTGCTGCTGCTCCTACTGCTGCTCCTGCTGCTCCTGCTTCTCCTGCTGCTGCTCCTGCTGCTGCTCCTGCTGCTGCTGCTCCTACTGCTGCTCCTGCTGCTTCTCCTGCTGCTGCTGCTCCTGCTGCTCCTCCTGCTGCTGCTCCTACTGCTGCTCCTGCTGCTCCTGCTGCTGCTCCTACTGCTGCTCCTGCTCCTCCTGCTGCTCCTCCTGCTGCTGCTCCTACTGCTGCTCCTGCTGCTCCTGCTGCTGCTCCTACTGCTGCTCCTGCTCCTCCTGCTCCTGCTCCTCCTGCTGCTGCTCCTGCTGCTGCTCCTGCTGCTCCTACTGCTGCTCCTGCTGCTTCTCCTGCTGCTGCTGCTCCTGCTGCTCCTCCTGCTGCTGCTCCTACTGCTGCTCCTGCTGCTCCTGCTGCTGCTCCTACTGCTGCTCCTGCTCCTCCTGCTCCTCCTGCTGCTGCTCCTGCTGCTGCTGCTCCTCTAAACTTTTTAATGAGTTTAATAATTTTGACACAGTTGCGCAGAGCCGGGAGAACTAATCCGACCGACACCGCCACGCCAAAAGCAGCTCCTAACAGTGCTCCTGTAGTTATACCTGCCACTTTCTTCAAAAACTCCTGAGACACAGTGTTTCCGGCCTGTCTTCTGATCTCATCTGGCTGCATGTCTCCTGATGAAATGTTTTGTTGTATGCGCCCTTCCTCTGTCTGGATTAAATTCTCCACTTCCTGAAACACCTCGTTGGTGTTGTGGCTTCCATCGTGTTGCACCACCATCTCTTCCACCGTGTTGAGCAGCTGCTCCACCTGGAAGCTGTTGCTCCTGTATTCATCCTGCTGGTTGTTGTTCCAGTATTTATTATCGATGACGTGGCAGCGGCCGCCGCACTTCTTCATCAAGTCAGCCATCTTCTTATTATTGCGTACAAAATCCTCAATTGTCTGCCCTTCGTCCAGCTGGTCACCATGAGTGAAGACAAGTGTTGCATATTTGAAGGCCTCTTCAGAAAAGTACTCTTCTATCTTTTTGATGACACCCTGCTCGTGCTCTGTGAATTTATCCACTTCCAGCACAATGAGGAAAGCGTGAGGTCCAGGAGAGCACTCTTTGATCCATCTCACTATCTCAACCTTCAGCTCCTCCTCAGATCTGTCTGTGTCAAAGAAACCAGGAGTGTCGATCAAAGTGATGCTTCTTCCTTTGACAGATCTGGATACTGCTCGACATTCTCTTGTTTCAGAGTTGACAGTTTTGCCGATCTCGAAAAGATTCTCTCCAAATATGGTGTTAGCCAGGCTGCTTTTCCCACTTCCAGTTTTTCCCAAGATGGCAATTCTCCTTGTGTTTGACACTGAAAGAGAATAATGTCCATTAATAACACTGTCCATTTTGTCTTTTGGTTGTTTTCATATGAGATACACATGAGCTGAATCCTAATAACCATCTATCTATCTACCGCTTATCCTCATAGGGTCAGGGGGGGCTGGAGCCTATCTCAGCTGTCTTAGGGCAGAAGGCAGGGCACATAGAGACAGACAATGCTCACACCTACGGTCAATTTAAATTAGCCAATTAACCTAATCCCCATGCATGTTTTTGGATGGTGGGAGGAAGCCGGAGTACCTGGAGAGAACCCACGCAGACACGTGGAGAACATGCAAACTCCACACAGAAAGGCCCCGGGCCGCGATTCGAACCCGGTACCTTCTTGCTGTGAGGCGACAGTGCTCTCCTAATAACCAGTATTTACAAAATAAAAAATATTAACTTACCGTCCATGTTGAACCAACAGGCACAGTGAAAAGACTGCAGACTGTGAATGTGTGTCCAGAAACTTCCTGTTCAACGAGTCTTAGCTTTCGTTTACACCTCCCACCAGATGTAAAAAAACAAAACAAAATATCTGACTTTCGTTTTTCTCGACTGTCATAATTCAAGAGCAGACCTAGTTTGCACGTTAAATATAATGACATATTCCACATGTACGGTATTTAAATATATCACAGACTCTTGTGTATTTGCTATCACAGCTGTGATAGTTGTGATTCTTCTTTTAAGGATAAGAGATAACTTCAAACCTGACTGAGTATGTATCTCATTATTGCAACTTGTTTCATTGCATGAAAACCACAGCGAACAATGCAACCACAATCACATGTTTTAATATGACATATACACTGGCCTGGCAGTGTAACTATCACTTATCAATAGTTAGTAAATATTGTAGATTTGTGACATAACAAAATACAACTCTTTTCAGCTGCAGATATAGTATAAATAGTATTTATTGGTCAAATTGAAAACTTTATTTGCCCAAAAGGCATTCTTTCACATGTCAATACTGATATTTTATCAAGATGAGAAGTGGTTGTTTTTTTTTTTTTCCAAGGTCTTGTTCGTAACAAAAGATAAAATGACAGATATTATGTTTGGCTGTGATGACACCGTCCATTGATTGCACAATAGGCCTCATCGGCGACCAGAGAGCCTGTGTGTCAGATACAGTAAATCCTTTTACATGTCTTCTGCTGCTCCAGTGTGTTGATTTCATTGGATCTTAACAGCATTAATAGATGACTTGTCACGTTGTCATGTAAAATCCCACTTTTTCATCGTTTAGCAACAATCAGTTCATACTGGAGGTAAAATACAGTCACTGCAGATATCAATACGTACAGTATACAGAGCTTTACGGATTTATTTCACCACCTGTCCTGTTTGTCTCAAAGAGCCTCCGGTGTCATGATAATTGGAACTTTTTTTCTCAGTGTAATTTCAAACTGAATTCACCTTTTTTATACTTGAATTTGAGCCAGTTAGAAATTAATCAAATAAATAACAAACAACCATTAAAACACATTTTTTCTGTTCAGAGATGAGAATAATTTGACATCTAAATCAAAAAACACTAATGTGCTTTGCTATTTTTTTTCTGGGTTTTTTTTTGTAAAACTGAATTTTAAAAAATTCTGAATGACAGCAATAATTATATTTTGGCATAAAATAATAAAGATATCATTTTGATTTAAGTGCTTGCACATATTGGTGGATTCACCTTTACAGAAACATGAAAAACTAGAAAAGCACTCAGAGAGCGCAGACCTCCGCCAAGGAGAGAGTGTACACTCCTGCAAGTTCACAACACCTAAGAGTGAATGTGTTGATTTTGACACACTTTGAAACCCACATTGAACATTATATTCATTTTAATATAATTTACTTTTTATTTATTTATTCTCTATTACATATTTTGTCACATTTGAATTTGAATTTTAAAAAAGACCAAAATACCAGTAAAACTTTGTAGTTTGAGACCAGTTGCATTGAAAAAAAACACATATTTGACCTTGGTGACCTTGACCTTTTACTGATCTTGACCAAATTGAATAACTGACTTTTGGATTCCTATATTAGTTTATAAACCAAATTAGGTGATGATTGGCTGAAAATTGTACACCCTGGAGCTTTCAGAAAAATGCTAAATCTCCAATACATTACTATGACGTGACCTCTCATTTGACCTTGATCACCTTGAATCAGATCCGATCGCCACCAAAAATTAATCAGTTTTAAGTTAGGCCACTTCTGACCAATTCTGAAATTTTCATCAAAATCTGTCCATAACTTTTTGAGTTATTACTATGGAGTGACCTTTCATTTGACCTTGATGACCTTGAATTGGATCCAGTCACCACCAAACCATCCTGAACATTTCGTCAAAATCTGTCTGTAACTTTTTGAGTTATTTTGCAAATAAACAAATAAACAAACAAACCCTGGTGAAAACACAACCTCCTTGGTGGAAGTAATTATTTTGGTAAAGAGTAATACTGTTAATTTAGAGCAGCGGTGGCAAACATCTTATGCGCTGAATGGTGGAATAATGAATTTGTTAAGCTCTGTATGTACACGCTGTCAGTGAGTCTGGGATTTACTTGATCATATATACAGGAAATCTCATTTATGCATTTTATAATTACAGCAAAAGAGTCAGGTCATGTCATTTTTCAACAACAGCTACACTTTTCTGCAAAGTCATTCAAGCTCTTTGCTCCTTTATTCTTGCTCTTCGGCTCTTTTTCCTCTCAGGCGCTGACAAACACCAGTCTGGCCGTGTAGACCAAGTCAGCGAGGTAAAGCAGGAAGTTGAGGGCTGTGAGCACCGCAACCGTGATCAGCTTTGACGACGCTCGACTGCTGCGCTGGTACTGTTTGTCAAACTGGAACACGGGCCAGATGATGGTGGCCGTCAAGTACATGACAACCGCCAGGAGCCCGTAAACTGACAGGAACTTTGAGAAGGGGATGGGCAGGCAGCCGGTTAACTCGCCTACGCACAGCACCACCACAGCCATGGAGAGGATGAAGCAGATGCAGTACACGGCCATGCACCATTTGAGCGCCGGGTGGTAGTCGTACGAGACCGGGTCACTGACCAGGATGAAGATGACGCAGGCCACGAAGGTCTGGCACACCTTCAACAGGCCGGGAGCCGTAGCCATGTAGCCCGCCAGCTCTCCTGGCCTCGCTTTAGTCAGGCTCACCTCCCCCATGTAGGCTACCGCCGCCAGGCAGGAGAAGACGGTGGAGGTGATGCGATAGTCACGGATGTCGCCATAGAAACGCTGGTCCTTGAGGAAATAAACAGGGAAGATAATGGATGCAGAGAGGCAGAGGAGGGAGGCGTAGCAGGCGACAGTGATGGGGAAGTTGGACCAGGACACCGGGGCCCGGGCCTGAAGGCCGAACAGCTCAGCCAGCAGGACCAGCAGAGTGCAGGCGAAGCTGAACGCCCAGCAGAAGATGCACCAGTCCGCCATGCCTCCATGGGGTAGCATGGCCCCATGTGCCGCGACGCTGAACGCCACGCAGGTGAACAACAGGGCAGCGATGCGCACCCATAACAGCTGGGAGGTGGGGAGCACAATCAGAGGCATTATGGGGTGTCACGGTCAATCTGGATTGGGTTGAAAGAGGTTTCTGTAGTCCAGCGAGGGTTAAAGATGAGTGTTAAATAAACTTGAGCAGGCTGCTTGTCACACTCTGTCAGCGTTTGTCACATATTCTGCAGAATGACAATAAAAGAAAGAGAATAATCAGATGTTACTTTGCCACACAGTCTAACAGTGAAATACAAATATCCTTTGATGCTTTATTTCATAAGTAAGTTTACAAATTATTAAAGGTCTCATATTGTAAAAATTTGAGTTGTCATGTCATAATATTTTAAAACAGGTGTAAGCATTGTATAAATACTTTTTGATAAACAAGCTGTCAAGATTTCTGTCCCTTTGTGATGTCACAAATCTACAACATTTAGACCATTACACCGTCTTAAACGTGTCCCAGCTTATTTCCTGTTGCAGTGTGTGGCTGCGTCTGAAATTCCATACTAACGTGCTAAAATAGTATGTCAGATTTTTTTTAGTATGTCTGAACCCAAATAGTATGTGAGGTGCATACTATTTCCTGTAAATATTACAATATGCAAGCACTGGACATAAATGTCCCACAGTGCAATGCAGCGGTGACGACAACAACAACACACCGGACAATGGCGGTTATTAACATGTCTAATAAAAACATATCGAGGGAATATTATTAGAGTATTATAATTAGATGTATTAATATCGCAGATTGCCGGTAGAGGTGAGGTTGGCACTGGTTACCATAGTTATGCATCTCCAATCCAACCGGCAAGAAGTTGCCTCACTTCCGTACTAAGCAGTGCATCCGAAAAGATGCATACTACATTTATTCACTGAAATATATATTGTATGATAGTACACACATTGAGTATGTAGTGTATAGTATGGAATTTCGGACGCCTGTGTGAATGACAGGAAGTAAACATGGACCCATACTTTTGCCGAGCAATGCAATTCCATTCCATCAAAGTGCACTCAAACAGAGCGTTTCAGACAGAGGGGTAAATAATGTTACATTATAATATGGGACCTTTAATGGTATACAGCCAATTATGAGGAAATGCGTGGCTGTCCTTGCAGTTTTATTTGCTGTCAAAAACACGATATACTGGTGTCAAGCTGTGCATCATTTACAGGTTTCGACTCAAACTAATGTTGTGTCAAGACTGAGGAATGTGTTGGGAACTTGTTCAAGCTGTAGCCTGTGCAGGGTGTAACTCTACAGGAAGTGGACGTTTGCTTAATCTTGAAGGAGTTGCACAAAACAGGTAGACACTGGTGCCCTCCAGTGTCCAGACTGGAGATCATTTTCTCTCAGAGATTTAACTTTCATGCACGATCTGATATCACCAAGGAATTAACAGTCCTGGACAACACATTAGTCCTGGACCACTAACCCTAATCCTTTGTCCAAGACTGTTAAGTACTTGGTGATATCAGATCATCCTAACTTTCATACAGTGCACAAGTTTAAGATGGATTGGGCAGCATAAGAAGAAAGAATATCTCCATATAAAGACATGATATACCATCATATTTAATGTTCTAGAGACAGAAACCTGTTTTTTTCTATTAAACCATTATAAATTATCTGTAGTATTTAAGGTGGAATTAGGAAATATGAGAGGGGAGAAATCTCCAGAAGAGCCACAGGGGAGTCATCCTCCATCCAATTTTAATGCACGTCACTTTGGGAGGAGGAGGTGGCTTTTTTTGTACATATGGTACCAATCATGTTTGCTCTCACACCATATATTGAAGCTATTGAAGGTAGAGCTCCTGTCCAAACATGCTGTGATGTGAATGTGATGCATTTTAAAAAGCAAATCTGATGTCTGTCTGTCTGATAATGGCCTGGTGTGACGTACATGTCATCAAAGCTACTCTACAGATCCAAAGATGGCACATCGATCGTGGAGAAAAACTAATTTTCTAAGCTTCCTGTTCTGTGTGATGAGAGGCGTCCACAGGAAGCAGCTAATGCACGAAACCAAACCAGCAAAACAAACCTAATGAGCACTTCATCACTTTAGGAATCAAGCCTGAAAGTAAGATATGCAGCTCAGCAGCTGGTAGTTGTTATAACACACACATACAAAAAAAATCTTTGCTGGTCATCCAGTGTTGGTACCTGAGCTAAAGGAGAAGTCATTCTGAGAAAGTGTGGTTGTGTGGCCTCGTGCTGCTGACAGGAAACCAAACTTTGCTTTGCTTTTTTGGGGGTGGTTTGATACTGTGCATACCATGCATACCTTAGAGCTGGTTCTCATTCTCAGTATAGCTAAATCTGGCCTAAAATAAGAGGAATAACACCAGAGAAAGCTTCTAGAAACTAACTAAATACCTGATATATTAATGTGTCTTTTACTATTCTCTCTTAAGAGAACCCAGACATAAAATCAGAGGAGATACCTTTACTTTTAAGGGTGAAATAGACACTTTGTAGATGTTTCCGTTCCAAATAGCGGACATACCGCACCCATCAGCTCCTGAGTAGCTGTTCCAAAAATAGACAGATATGATATGAAGATAAAACATCTATCTAAACTCTCTGAGAGGGGACAAAAAGAAAAACAGAAGTCTTAAGATTGGTCTTACCGATTTCTTGGCTCGTTTTATTCCTCTTTAAGCTTAAAGTTGCTGTAACACCGTGCGTACTTGGAGACGCATCCCCTGCTCTCCTCCACCGCGCAGCACAATGGATTACACGCCCTGCGCTGCCCGTATATGGTAAAGAGCTGAAAGCCTGTGCAAGCCTCGGTATGGTCATCACAGTTCCTCTCCTCAAGTCTCAAGTTGCGTCAGTTATATATTTATTTATGCAACATATTTTTTGCCTTATCATATAATCACAGTTTTTGCATTGACATTTATATTTATTAGTCACTTTGTCATCTCTTGGTTCTTATCTCTGCACTGCATTTATGTTTGCATGTAGTGCACCATACCAAACTAAATTCCTTGTTTGTGCAAACTTACTTGGCAATAAACGTGTTTCTGATTCTGATTATTGCAGCATATGTCACTTTTAACTTCTTACTTGGCAGCTTATCATTTTCTTATGATTTATAGGTTTTCTGCACTATTCTGCATTGTATATAGGCTACCTTTATAAATCTTCCTACTTTTGTATCCTACTGTATGGCAACTGATGCCAGAATTTAGTTTTATCTTATTTTATTTTCTATAATAATAATAATATATCAACAGAGCCTTTAGCAATACACTGAAAAGAAGTATTGATTTCTCTTATAAAAAAATGTTAGGATTTTTATGTTTTTGTTTTGATGGGTCTATCATGAATGTTTTGTTTAGGTTTATGATCCAATAGTAAAATTGGTTAGTGCAGAAAAAAAAACGACACATATGACGATATTGATAGGCACATTCTCGTCCCAGCTCTTGACATCAGGCAAAAACACTACTTTAGTTAGGTTTAGGAAACAGATACATGGTTGAGCTTAAAATGACAATGTTTGTACAGTGCAAATAACACTGAAAGTTGTAAACATGAGATATGATTTAACAGCTGATGACTGTGACCTGACACAGGAACAATGAACTGTCTGGTTTTTGTTGGTCCCACTTTGGTGTGTCTTTTTGCTCTTTATATCACCACCACACTCCTGGCACTCCTTCTCTGAGTTACTAGTACCACTGATGGGTTTACATTGTTGTTCATGGTCACCTGATGCTTTTACTGTGCCTTGTGTCACTGCTAAAATCAGAGCGACACCACATTAGCTAATAAGCATGACCTGCCAGCACCTCTCTGGCAAAGCATTTCAGGCAATTTATCCAAGTAGAAGTTAACGTGTTAATGCCGTTTAATCTCGTCAAGGTACTATTTTCGACAGCCCTAAAAACCTTCTTGTAGGTGTAGTTGTGAAATAATAGCAAGGGAAAAAACTGACATCCTTGAGCATGCAATGAGTTTGCAGCAGAGAACATTTGGTAACATTCATTGCATTGCAAATAATCCATTGATGTGGTAATGATTGCCTAAGTCGCTACAATATACTAATACATTGATTCATTGTCATAAAAAAGTCTGTAGATAAGATAATATTGGGGTAATATCCCTTTATATCACGTTTTAACACATTGTATAGCTTAATATGTTTTTTTCATGTGCAGTATTCAAAAATAATGAAAAGTGATGCTGTATTGTAGCCTACTGTACTGCACTGTTTTCAATTCATATGCCAGAGATAGCTCAGAAATTACATGAAATGCATGCATAAAAACATGTATAAGAAGTACTATTAACACTTGAGCAAAATATAAATTTAGTGAAATAAATAAAAATCTATATTTTTTGATGTGAAACATAAGCAGGGTTTACTGGGGTACTAGTATTTGGTAACATTTAACAGCAAAGACTCAAAGAAGGCTGAAACAGTTATATATTCTTTAACGAGCGTTTCTCTTATTTATACAATTATATAATGACAGTTGACTCTCGTGTTGTTTATATTTTGTAAACTGTATTTAGGTTTAGGATATATAGTATGTGTATGTTTTTATTTTACCAGTTTACCGGTGGGGAAAACTGCCTGCAGTACCACAGTCTACCGATCGGGGGCGCTGTTGTGCTCTGATTGACCGTAATGATCTTTGAGAACATGGTGGTGGATCATCAGCCAGTCAAGACAGGATAACAACACAACAGATATCAATGTTGCAAGATCTGGGATTTAAATAAAGACAACAAATATATGCAGCAATATCTTCCAAGTCTTCTGGCAGACCACGGGGGAGCGAGAGAGAAGCAGATTTGGATTTTACCACTGGTTCTTTGGGGAAAAGAACCGAGGTGGAGCTTTACTGGAATCGTTTTGCCTTCTAGCTAGCTGGCTAACATGCAGCTTTAGGGTTTGAATTTGCACGAAATCTGGACTCTGGGATATATCTAGCTGGAATTTGCATGGACGGCCTCTATCTCGACCACTTTAACGTCCATCTCCCATGTACGAATAAGGTCATGCTGGTATTTTGCCTCACAGACATAGCTGGTTAGCTAGCTACCTCAAAAGGCACAGCTGAAAGCCGAACCCACGGCGCTTTTGGTCGGCCCGAGGACCAACGCAATGCCGCGGATTGAAAGCGGCCCACCCGAAGAGCTAACTTCAGGAAGCTAACGCTAGCTGGCTTTAGCAGGCCGCTTCAGGTGGTCGTTATCACCCTACAGTCAGTTAATTAGATAAGTCACAACTCAAACTCGAAGAGCACCTTTTAGTTTTCACACCGTTTGCTATTTTAATTTGTACAACCCCAACGGCAGAGCTAGCTAATACCGGGTAATCTGCTAATTAGCGAGCTAGTTCGTTAGCAGCCAACGGTAGCGTCTGGGTTGGTGGTTGTTTACAGTGTGCTAGCATGTAAATTTAAAGTTACAGTTAGCTTGGAAGCATGTTAGAGTGGTGTGATATTTGACTTTAAGGTATTAAGAAGGTACGTTTTTATATATGGCGTACGTTGCATTAGCTAACCACATACACATCAATACAATTAGTATCAAGATTTTTACATAAGCAAGCATATGATTGATATACGTGCAACATTTAGGCCACATATATGGTATTATTTAACTGTGCACAGCTGTTGAAGGCCACGCATGTGAACAAGTCGGACAAGTAAGGTTTTGGTTAGTTATTTCCTGGCAAGGTGTCGCTCTACATCAGTCAAGATAATGCTGTGCGGTTATCTGGGTGTGTTTAAGTAGTTGCTTTGAACTTATCTGTCGAGAATTAGGTGTGCACAGTCGCTAAAAGGCATGGTAGTTGTTGACCTCCTGGAGCATAGCGAGACATATCAGCCATTCATTCATGATTGATGACCTTTATGAGCCAGCAGACTGCCCTTTATCCATATCCCACCACAGCTGAGCCTTTGCATCAAGCCCACCAACAGTCTGTCTTGTAGTATTTTATTTTTAATCACTAATTTGCGTGCTAGTTTTAGCAGCGGTTTTCCTTTTTAAGTGCTACTGACACCTAACCGGAACCACTGGGGGTGTGATGGGAACATGAGGATCACTCTGTCTGATCTGAACCAGCGACCCAGTAACTTGAGGATCTGATCCATACGCAGCGGAGAGCCCCATTGTGTGTACTGCAAGCAGAAGGGGAAAAACAGATGATGGGGATGATGTTAAAAGAGGCTCAGTGACAGCGTTGATCCCGGCACCAGGAAGCAGAGGAGTGTCGCAAGGCTGCAGGCATGAGTGTCCGCCAACCCACCTCCACACTGGACAGGTAGGAGCCTCACACCCACTATGCCCACATGGTTTCTGCCTCTGTACTTGGGATGCTTTTCAACGCCTTGCTCAAAAATGTGGTGCTCCCAGGTCAGCCTATTGAAGCGTCTTTATCAGACTTGAGGTCCAGTGTGTCCTCTGGAAAAACTAGTCGGACAGGCTGCTTACTGGGAGGTGATAAACCTGCTATGTGCAACAAGGAAAAGGGGACAAGAAAACATAGGCATAAATAAGATATGCATGGAAACAGCAGCAGATTGATAAACTGAAAAACCTAATTTGTACCCTCTGTGATCACGCATCAATTCCCAAATGCAAAGCATGTATTTGTACGTTGTTAATAAAGTTTGTTGGCGGAACGAAAAAAATCGGAACTCGAGAGCCATAGCACAGTGCAGCACCCGGACGATATGCAGTGCAGCACACGCTAGGGTTAGCTTGTTCTTGAGCTCCAAGAAAGTGCTATGTGGATTTAATAGCTTACTAATTACTACAAATAGTTTGTTTGTGAGTTTGTTTGCTGACCAAGTCACACGGCAACACTTTACAAAACTCAAATAACACACAAAGCATCAGATAATCAGTGTTGTTGGTCAGTAAATTACACCCTTTTTTTCAGTGTTATCATGTAGCCTTTTTGTGTGTTTAGTACAATAAGGAGAAATACCATAACATTTGTTCTGGTTGGTCTGAAAAGTCTTGAAATCTAGTACGGATTTACTTTATTTAATTTTTAGATCACATGAAAATTAACACTTTTATCAATAGTCAAAGCAGAAATTTGTGTTTATCATGTTTCTTCATTGTTATGAGTTTAGAGATACCAAACACTTGACTATGCTCCTTGTAGTTGCTATGCTCCTGAGATACAGACATTTTCTTATCTTACCTTTGAAGGAGTGTATTGAGAGAAAAATAACAGCAGTCCATGTGCCTGAAGAGTAGTTATAATATTAATTTAACTTAGCAAATGTACCATACAAACTACCTTTACCTTTCAATTCATGCGCTTTTTTAGATTGAAGAGCTGCAAATTCACATTTTTCTTTGCATTTCCAGTTAGGTTAGATCATTGACCTCCATCATGACCAGTGAGCTTAACAGTCAGCCATGCTTCATATTGCATTTTTGCGATAAACTTTCTATTTGTTCAGTAGAGACTCAGGTCTGAGTATTTGTTGCGTGAATGTCGTGTTGAGTCTCTTCATGTGCTGTGTTTAGCTCTGCTGCTGCTAAAACTCGATGGGCTGCGTTTCATCCTGTCTGTTACTGTCAGTCTTCATCACATTCACCATGTAACCCTACACTGTTTCTGTGTGTGATCGTCTGTTAGATGCATCTTTGTCTTCATCATTTGTCTCTCCTCTTTCTCCTGCTGTCAACCTTTTTTTCTGTGTGTTTGTGTGTCCTTGTTGCACATGCCTTCCACTGTGTGTGTCATGTGACAGCAGGGAAACCAATAAGAAAAACGGCCACCCATTCAGGTAGGACAACTGTCCAGCGAGCGCTTACGTCAGGGTTTTGGGGTTAATGACACCTTCAGATTGTACAGCTGTGGTAGCAGATTTCCCAGTGGCTGCTCTTGTTGTTTCAGGGCTGCAGGGATATATCTACCAATGATTTTCATGAACAATTAACACCTCTATTCATTTTTAGATTAATCTTAGTTTGAGGTCTTCTTATTGCCTGTTTTTCGTGACTAAAAATCTAATAAAATACCAGTTAACATGGGGAAGCAGCTCTGGTGTGAGTAGAACTTTTTCTGTGACAAGTGACAAAAGAGTTTACTCAAGTATCCAATTTGTTGTTGATTAGTTTTCTTACTTATCTCCAGTCCACACTGCACCACTTGAGCACTAATTTTATGACCGCCAACAGTTTTTTGAGCCCCCAACAAGATCCACCGGCTTGGTGTTCACACGCTTGAGTGAAAAGTGTGATCTTTGCCTCATTATTTCAGCACTACTTGGCTCTAGAGATGCAGTAACTCTGTGTCTCCGGATCTTAGTAAACTGACAGTAAATCTGTCTGGAAGGGTGAATTAATTTTACTGTGTTTTTGGGGTAAATTGGCCTGTTTATGAGCAGACCAGTCATTGGACTTCTGCAATAATAACAAAATCACGTCAATATTTACCCTTGCACCATACACACACTCTTAAATAAATACATTCTTGGAGGTCGATGCTGCGCTCTGTGTAAGGGTGTAAAGGGTGCAGGGGTAATGTGAACTCTTGGTCAGTTTCTCTATGTCCTTTTCCTTCAGGATTTGTCTTCATGCTGAATTTTCTTCTCTCCTTTCCCTCTTTTATCTGCTCCTTTCCTACTTTTCTGTCATGCTTCGCTTTCAGCCCTTTTGCTGCTTGGTGAGTTTTCCCTTGGACTGCTTTCTTGTCGCGTCTCGTACATTTTTGACTTATTCTCACACTCTGCCTCACATATCTGACCATGTGCTTGAAGTTGAAATCCTTAAATCTTCTGCCTCTGACATCCTATCTGTGGCTAACTAAGCTTCCCTCTTTCTCTTTGGCGTGCTCCATCACTTTTTATTGATCTCTATTCTCCCTCTCTTCATTTATTCCCTTTGGGTCTCCCCTCTCCCAGTGCATCCAGTCATCCCAGAGCATTTTTATGACTCACGCTTTTTTTATTGTTTCACACTAAGCCTCTCTTTGTCTCATTTGTCAAACAAAGGCTCAGCAGTCTGACCATTGGGGACTCGGAGCGCAAATCCTCTGTCGCCCAGCAGAGGGAGCCAACGGTGGATATCCCTGCTGAGAGCACAGGTAACTGCGACTCACTGTTCACTCAAGGTTGATTTAGGTTGTCTCCATATCTAACAACATTTAACCCTTTAAACTCTCTTAAAGAACTGATCGATCTGTGTCTATGTATGTTCTTGGAAGTATGTTCAAATTTCATATCCATAAAGTTTGTATAACTCCAGCTACACTGTGCTAAGTCAGTAAACCATAAGTGTCATAAGTAAAAAAAAAAAAAAAAAAATGATATTTATTTGCTCATTTTCTTGAGCAGATCAGTTGCAAAGGTGCAGTGCAACATACGATGTGATGACATGGAAGACCTCAGCTTTCTGCTGCAGAAAAAATGAATGCTCTAGCTATTATGGTTTCCTGCAAATGAGGACTAATATTTATCCAAACACCCTTAACATGCCCCTTCCCTCCTTTCCTCAGGTACTGGCCTCGTCCAGAGATGTGTGGTCGTGCAGAAGGACCAGCTCGGCTTCGGCTTCACAGTGTGTGGAGAGAGAGTCAAGCTGGTGCAGAATGTGCGACCAGGTACGATGTCTTGTTGTTATCATCACAAATGCGCCAATAAACCACCGTTAAGTTTTTCTTCTTGTTTTCATGGGACTACATTCAAATTGACAGATTTTGTGATTAAAAAGTTGTAACACAATCAAATGTCCTTACAGGTGGTGCAGCAGTCAAGGCCGGCGTCCAAGAAGGAGACCGAATCATAAAGGTTTTCACTGTTTTCAATCACAGACACTCAGTCTGACGGTTACTGGCTCCTTCTGGGTTTTAGTGTTGCTGATTTCCTCCTTTTCTTCTCAGGTGAATGGCTCGCTGGTGTCCTCCATGTCCCATCAGGAGGTGGTAAAGCTCATCAAATGTGAGTTTGAAATTTAGTATGTTTGATATGTTGTTATTATATTTGTTTTGGTGTTTATCTCATGAAATTACTGTTTTTGTTTTTTTTTTTTCGTCCCACAGCTGGAACGTACGTTGCCCTAACGCTACAAGGACCCCCACCTTCCACCTCCATGCCCTTAGAGCCCCTCTCCACCGACCTCACACCCGATCAAAGAACATCTCTGGGTGGGGAGGCTCCTACACCTCCACCTCCACCCTTGCCTTCTGGACTCAGCAACACCCCTTCCCAAAGAATCACTGGACCCAAACCACTGCAGGCAAGTGAAATGATTTTAAGGATTGAAAACTGTGAAGCTTTTTCAAGTTGTTTTCAAATGGGAGCGACCACTTAGCCACTACAAAAAGCTGTAACATTATAAAACTTACCAAAGTATGTTAATCATTGTAAATAAAGTTGGAAATAATCAGAATTTTTGTGGTAGGGTTGTATGTTTATCCCTGCATTCTGCAAGATAAAAATGCTGTTTTTGTGAATGTAATCTGGTGGCTTTGAAAAGAGCAGCATAGCCATTCGAGCGTCATCAGTAGCTGTCTGACAGCGGCAGAAAAAAAACATGCTTTAGCCACCTGAAAGGAATTAATATCAAGTTAATTGGTTGCTATATTCTGAGTGCTTCCACAGCTTTATTTTGCTGCCAGGCGGCCCTTTATACAGTATCACAGACCAAACTCCATTCACAAAAACAGTCATTTTACTTTGAAGAACACATGAGTTTCTAGTCTGCCGCTGATGTGCAGATCCAAAGCTTCCTTGCTGATCGCCATCTAAGTCACTGTTCATGACATTAATACACTGATGGAAGGATGTGTATATATACTCTAGATGTAGCAACAGCATCATACAGAAACCAACACCAGGGCTCATGGAAAATTGTTTACATGTATACTGCATGTAATAATGTTTATTATAAATGTGTTTTTTAGGACCCAGAAGTACAGAAACATGCCACTGAGATACTCAGGAAAATGCTGGAGCAGATCGAGGCCGAACTGCAGGTACACACACACACACACACACACACACACACACACACACACACAGCTGACCCACTTCAGTCCTGATCCCTGACTGAATCCTAATGTAGATAATCAGAAAACAAAGAATTTCTGTTGAAAGATCTCAGTCTGTAGACTGTAGTGTCCTACATAAACCTTTGTTGAATCTTCATAATTAGTAACAACGATGTTTCGCTGCTAAAATCTGCTGTTGGTGACTAATATTAAGGAGTTGATGGAGGAGCAGTTGAGGAACCCGTCACTGTCACTGGGGGAGCGAATCGAGAGTGCCAAGAGGAGAGCTCACCAAGTCAGGGTCAAGATTCAGCAAGAGCTGGTGAGGATATCAGCCTCTGTATAAATATTTCTGTCTTCTTTTCACTGCCATAATGCATGAACGAGGCATCCGAAAAGATCTGTAATTATTCATCTTCTCATCGTCTTGCTAAAGATCTGCAGTCGCGCAGTTTCAGTTTGTTTTTCTTGAATTTACTCAACCGTACTGCCCTGATTGGCCCCAAAAATCAGTCAAATCATTCAAGCTTGAAGAAAGACATTCATAATTTACATTTACAGCCAGCAGTGAAAATGAACTGTCTCTGTTTCTCCAGGATGGAACACGATCAGATTGTACCACGAGCTATGTCATGGCAGGAGAAGGTTTGTATCTTTTTCTCTTTTATATGTTTAACCAAATATCTCGGTGCTGCAATGATTCCCATTGGATGTACACCTTAGTGTGGTCTAATTGTTCTACAAATCAGCTCAAAATAGACAGGAAGAGGTCAAATAACTGGAGATCTCACCATGAATCATTTTCTATAGAAAAACAGGGATGTAACGATGCATCGCTAGACAATAATAATAATCGAATTGAATCGTTAACCCAGTATTGGAAATCGTATTGAGTTATGAGTTGAGTGTATTATGACTAAATGTGTGTCAGTGGTTTAAAGCTGCTGTGTTCCCCTGCAGGTCGACTGTCGATGGACTCCAGTGAAGGAGACATGGAGGTAGGCTGCACAGTCTTCTCATGAACTGGCGAGCTTGAATGTGTGTGTTTGTGTTCGTGATGTATCATCCCGTCCCCCCCCCTTGTCCTTCCTCGTCCTCCTTCCTCGTCCTCCCCAGGCTTTTGAGAGTCCCCACTCCTCCCCTTCATCCTCCTTCAGGACCCCACAACACCGACGGCAGAACTCCGACACACACCCCCTGTCTGATTGGGTGAGATGGACACACACACACACACAATCACTTTAAGATAGATGTCTCCTCTAATAATACTGTCCTCACATGCAGCACAAGCTCCTTCTGCTCAGGGTTGGGCTGAAAAACACACAAAGTGTTTTAACTCTTTACGCCAGCTGCGTTCGCCATGACTTTCTCAACCTTCCAGAGCTTAAAGCAGTTTCCTGCTTTGAGACCTTCCTCTTCATCTCTTCCTCTCCATTTCTCTCTCTGTGGCTTGCGTTAAGACAAGCAAAGACACTAAGATTTCATGTATCGCCACAACCTTCGATTCACATCTTCCTGTCACCACATATGGATGAAAATGAGCAGTCAGTGTCCTCCAGCACGTGTCCCAGAGCACTTGGTATTTCTTGAACTCTGCGTCTGTGTTTAAAGGGCGGAAAGGCTCAGATCATCGGCCCAGAGGAAGAGGATGAAGAAGATGACGGCTATGCATTTAATGAGGTGAGAGGGGCTTTCGGTGTGGCTCTAATCAATCCGAATTGATGTGATTTTCACTCTTTTCTTTTGCTGCCTCTATATTTTTTCTCATTGAATCTTGCTGCCGCTTCCTCTCAGATGGACGGTCCATTCCAGGACATTGAATTGTTGAAGTCGCGGCCGGCACACATGGCGGTGTTCATGAGATATGTCTTCACCCAGCTCCTGGACCCCAACCCTCTGGTGCGTTAACAAACAGAAACAAATATAATGAAAGAAAGTGTCACTGTTTTTGGAAGACGTCTCCATGTGTATATGTGCCTACTTACATTCATGGATGTGTGTCCACACAGCTGTTCTACCTGTCCGTGGAGGCCTACTTGGGCTCCAGTCCTAAAGACGCCCGAGCTCTTGCACCTCAGATCTGCTCCCACTTCCTGGACCCAGATGCTGTACGTACCAACATGTCTTCATGTTTTATTTACATCCCTGAATCTGTCAAATTCTAACCGCTGCTGCTAATTTTTCTTCAATAAAATAAAACTAATAGAAGCTAAGTAGCTAAATATAAAACTGTGTGTGATTGTTATAAAATCTTACAAAAACTGGTTATCATTTCTGTTTTTTTCCTTGTTTAGCCCCTGAAAATCAAAGTACGTGAGGAGTATCTCACAGATATAGGTAGGTAGACAAACAGCTGGTGGAGTTGTGGGTTTACTCAGTACGTTTTGCATTTTTATGTTTACGACACATGGTTGTAATAATGTTATTATGGTGTCCGTCGTCCCTTCAGAGAGTCGACTTCATGCCCAGGAGGACATCAGAGGACCTCTGTCAGATCTGCAGCAGCAAGTGCTGCCAGACATCCAGGACCAGATACAGGACTACAGGTGCTTTCCTCAAGATGTCTGCTGAGGTTTTGATAGAAACTATAATGACTTTTTAAGAGCTCATATTAACTGTTGAGCTTGTGTTTTGTAGGAACAAGCAGCTGATGGGTCTGGGCTCTTTATTTGGAGAAGGAGACCTGCAGCAGCTGGACGGAGACCCGGTGAAAGAGAGACAAGTGGTGGACAAACAGGTCACTGCTCTCTGGGAAATACTGTGAGTCTTTTGTGGATAAACTCATCCACCTTTATCTGTCCTGACCTGCTGAGTTTCCTTTTAAAATTCACATATTTTTACGAAACCACACTGTTAACTACTTACACACTGTTTTGCTTCAATATATGTGAATATTAACCTCCACAGACTCAAACTGTTGAACCGGGTTTCCCTAGCAACGGGGTCAAATGTTTGAGGCCCAATAAAACAGTTATTACAAAGCAACAGACGCAGACTGTCATAACAAAGGTCATTACCATAGCGGCAAAACCTAGAAACCACATGATTTACTCTTTTAACTTCACACACAGAGCTTTTCCATCACATGACACCTGGGTTTCAACCTGAGTGCAGCTGGATTTCACCTTAAACTGGATATCTCTTTGGAAGCCTGTTATTCGTTGCTAACGGCCTCTTTATGTCTCTCTTTCTGCTCCAGATCAAAGCACGAAGAGGACAGAAGGTAAAAGAAGCTTCCTGTCTGTCGGAAGTGAACTCTGATTTAACAGATCTGTTGCTTTGTCAACACCCTTTTCTCACTCTTATTCTCCTCACGTTTGTCCCGTCTCTTCCTCTTTCCCACCCTCTCCATCCCCTCCTTCCTCCTCCTCAGTTCTCCTCTGGCGTCGGCTGTGCACCTTTACCTGCGTCATTCAGGAATCAAGCTAAGAGACTCCAAGGTCTTCCCTGGTCTGAGCACCGAGAAGGACAAGTGGCTGGCTTTCCTAAAGACGAAGAAGGTAAGTTCCCCCCAAAACTGAAATAGCAGGGACCTGAGTGAAAGACGAGCAAGTGATGCAAATTATTTGATTCTGACCAAGATGCAAAAACATATTTGATAATTTATCTTGTTTTAAGAGTCAGTTTCTTATTTTAAGTGTTCAACTTATAAGATATAATATAAGATATATTACATCTTTCTGCAAAGTGTCATCAAATAAAACTTGTTTTAGGATTCAGGAACAAACTCAAGTTTCTTGATTCAAGAGTAACACAAAAACACCTGCAATCATTTTCTGCTCATATTTAATATATTTCACATATTTTGGGTTTTTAAAAAAAGTTTCATCTCATCTTAAAACCAGCATTTTCTGCTTATTTTATGTGTCTATTTAGTCTGTTCCGCTTAGTTTGGGTCTGTAAATCATCATCTTAAGGGGTGGCTGTAGCTCAGTAGGTAGAGTGGTCATCTCTGAACACCAGGGTCATGGGTTTAATGCCCTCTCCTGCTCTCTGCTGCCTAAATATCTCTGAGCCAGACACTGAACCCTGTTGTTCCTTACATGGCACCACTGCTCCCTGAGGGATCGGTTAAATGGACAAATTTTGTGTATATGACAAATAAAGCTGATTATTATTACTATTAAAATCAGCATTTCCTGCTTAACTTAAACCTTCTAAATACATATATATTTCAAGATTTAACAATCTTAATTCAAGAAATGTAGTCATGTGAAATCATCTTGCTGCATAGACAGATAATTTCACTTGTTTTGAGGACATTTTTCCTCAGATTTAATGTTTTTATCTTGTTTTTAGACACCCTTTTTTGCAGCAAGGTTGTAAATGGACTTGCTAATGAATCTTAATTTGCTGTTTCTGTACTCGTACAGTTAATAAAAGGTCCAAAAAAAGATGAATATATAAGCATGAGGTGTAAGTATGTTGACATGGTTTCATGGTCCCTCTCTCCACAGCTGAGTGGTACCAAGAAAGAGAAAGATGGAGAGGATAAAAAGAGAAATCCCATCCTGAAGTACATCGGTAAACCACGAACCACATCCCAGTCCAGTAAGTACAAACACACACATGTTCATGAGTTAAACTGAACACATTAACAGCAAATTATGACTCATGAAGGGATATCGTTATTGTTCGATTAACCTAGCATCTTTGAATTGTCACACTCTCATGATAACGTATTTATTATTGTATTTGTGAAAAGTCATTATCAGCTGACAGTCTGGGCACCACATCAAAGGCACGCTAACACAGCCGTGATGCTCTCACTCACTGCTTTCGTCAGACAGTATTGATTTTTTCCTTTCTTTTTTTTTTGATTTATAGATTTTCCATTGTGTCTTGTTGCTCTGATTTCATTGTTTTATTTTGGTTCGTTTTGCTTTTGTAGCATTCCATGTCCCGTTGTCACCCACCGAAGGTAGATATTTCATATCATTGCACTTTCGTTTCCACTTTAATTTGGAGTTTTGCTTCTCCACAAACAAAGTTGATTCTTTGTGACTGTAGTTTGCAGATTTCTTGTGTTAAGAGACTCTGTGTTTGCAGTCCGCCCCGGCAGTGTGCGGAACATCATCCAGCAGTTTGAGAATCACACAGAGACGGGAGAAGAGGGAGGTGACGCTGGTGACCCCCAGAGGCTCTCCTCCAGCAGCCTGGGTGAAGACAGCATGGACAGGTGGCTCTTTTAACCCTTAAGTTTCCATATTTTCACTATAAACCACCTGAAAGTGCTGATTTTCTAACAGTGCATGCTTTCTTTGCAGCCCCACGGTCTCAGTGCGTCTGGCACGCAGCGAGTCCCTGAAGGCTCAGGGAGAAGGGCGGCGGCGGGGCGTCGTCTCGGGGACGGAGTCCGTCCCTCGCTCTCGTAGCGATGTGGACATGGAGGACTGCGGGGAGGAGAGGGAGGTGCCGGGCCTCCGGCCGCTGCAGCACAGCGCGTCATCGTCTGCATCCAGCAGCTCTGCACGGTAAAGAGCCACAAAGATACAAGAGTTTCTCTGCATCCTTCAGGAAGGGATGGATTCAAATCAAAACAGCCAAATTCATCCCTTTAACTCAAACACCACCCCTGGAAGTGTAGGTGTTCACCTCATGCCATCTCTCTCTCTCAAACTCAGGTCTCTAGAGAACCCTACACCCCCATACACCCCTCGGTCTAGACGCAGGTGAGTCCCAACGTCATCCCCGTAGACGATCACTGATTCAAGGAGATTAGAAACGGACATGGCTGACTTCGTTCCCACTTACAACACTCTTGAAATCAGTTTCCGGTCTCTGCATAATATTAGATTTGTTTTGTGGTGGCTATGTTAGTGTAACAAAATCTGTATTATGTGACGGTGCAGGAGTGTGGACTCGCCGCTGGCCCTGCTGCCGGATGCCGCTGCACTGGAGGAGGAGGTGTGTGACGGTCAGAACTGGCAGGACGCGGTTTCTCCTCAGCTCCTCGCTTCGCTCAGTCCGAGGGAGGTGGACAGACAGGCCGTCATATACGGTACGAGAGTCCACTTAAACACACCTGATCAGACAACCTCACCGAAATAAACCCACAATCACACACCGATGTTGATTGTCCTCTGCGTCGTCTTCTTCATTCGTCAGAGCTGTTCACCACTGAGGTTTCCCACCTGAGGACCTTGAGAGTCCTGGACCAGGTCTTTTTCCAGAAGTTGAGGTCTGTGCTGAACTCTGATGAGCTGGCCTGCATCTTCCCCAACCTGCCCCAGGTCTACGAACTCCACGGTCAGTTTGTGTTGATGTGTGACAAAAATCTACATGTGGCTGTGCATAGAGAAGGTGTATTAACCACGACTACAGGTGTAGCTGCAAAATAATCTTGTTTTCATAGTCAAGACGAGGGGTGCGCGGCATACAGTATATCGAGCCCAATGATCAGCCATTAATGGAAAATTTATATTTTTATTAGGGCTGTTGAAGTTAATGTGATTAATCCATGCCAACACGGTAATTTGCGCAGTGGTAAGTAACAATACTTGGACAAACTACCCAAAATGCATTGCCAGAGACATGCTAATTTTGACAGCATTTCACTTTACAAATGATGGATTATTTGTTTGCTGAATTACAGGAGAAGCTTGGACAGATTGCGAAAAGATGGTTTTAATTTTATCATGTTTGTTGTTAGTTTCCTTGATTTTTTTGAAGGGAGTTCTGCTTTGTGAAATTTAAACACGTCTCTGGCAACGCATTTCAGGCAGTTTGTCCAAGTTGGGTTACTGTCGTGCAGAAAATAGATTTCAGACTATTTTCATATGAAGAAATGAATCTCAGGAAGAGTGTAAGAGAATCACAGCTTTCTGCTCCTTCTGTTTGCACATTAAAGTCAGTTGTGCTTTGAGTCAACACGTATTCAGGGCTGTTGCTAGGTAAATGATAATAATAATAAGTGAGGTAAAGTGTAATCGCAGCCTGCAGCTTCACTGAGTCAATATGTTCTCTGGGCTTTAATTAACCTGGCATGGTATTCGGTGTGATATTATGGCCACACCATGTTTCTGTTCTGCAGCAAGTCTGTGCGAGGCGATGAAGAAGCGAAGAGAAACTCCCGTCGTTCAGGACATCGGGGATGTCATGCTGGCCAGGGTGAGTTTAAATCGCAGCCATTAGCTGTCACCCTCGTGTTCGTCTTGTGATGTGAAAGGTGTTGATGCAGAGTGTGTGTTTCCAGTTTGAAGGTGCAGCTGGAGATGAGTTTCAGGAACAGGCGTCGCAGCTGTGCAGCCAGCAGTCTCAGGCTCTGGAGCTCATCAAGAACAAACAGAGGAAAGACCCTCGCTTCGCTCACATCATCCAGGTACACCGCTCTTAAAGAAGAGATTAACAGTTTTACCAGCTATGCCATCATCATTCTGTTTCATATTTTTATTGAGGTGAGCAAGGCAATTACACATAGCAAAGTGTCAGTATCACACATGTGAAACCTTAAAATTTAGATTTTATTTAATAATTTTGTGAACACGTTATGAACAATAACAGACAAACTGCTTGCACGAACATAGAAATGAATAAAAATAAATAAATTACCAAGGAAAAGGGAAAAAAAAGGGAAATAAAGGAGGGAGTGTGGTTACATTACGTTACATTGCGAAAAAAGTCCATCAACGGTGTTGCCATTTATTGTGGAAGAAGTTACCACTTCCTGAATATGTAATTTTCTCTACTTTCAAAAAGGACATAACCTCGCTGATCATGTTATCATCATGAACACGGCTGTGAGTGTCTGTATTAATGGACTGACATTTGTTCAGGAGTGTGAAGCGAGTCCTCACTGTCGGAGGCTGCAGCTCAAAGACCTGCTGGTGTCAGAGATGCAGAGACTCACCAAGTACCCTCTGCTGCTTGACAACATCATCAAACACACAGAGGGTGAGGGATCCATCCCATAATATCCATCAACTCTGCAAAACACTCCCTAAAAAAGTGTATTTTTTTTTTAAGATGAAGCTTCCTGTTTGTTTTCCCGTTTAGCCACTTCGTCGGACCTCCCCTCACTTCAGCGAGCCCAGGCTTGTTGCCGGGGGATATTGCAGGTTGTTAACGAAGTCGTCGGGGAAACGGAACAGCGGCAACGCCTCAGCCAATACCAACGCAGGCTGGATGCTGCCCCTCTATTTAAGGTAATCAAATAGTTTACGCTGGATTATCAGTCTGTTAGAACGGCTTTCCACCTTTTTTGTTGTTGTTGTTTTATCTCATTGTGTTTCGTTGACTCTTCTGCCTCAGAGTCTGGACCTCACCACTAAGAGAATGATTCACGAAGGTCCTCTGACTTGGAAAGTCAGCAAAGACAAGCAGATAGGTGAGTGTGTCCGTGTGGAGTCCCTGCTGTATCGATGTCGTCTCATCAGTTTGGTTTCATATCCTTAACGTCTCTGTGTGGCTTCATCAGAGATCCAAGCGCTGCTGCTGTCAGACTGCCTGGTCCTCCTGCAGAGGGGCCCGGACGACCGGCTGCAGCTCAGATATCCATCCCGCTGGTTGGGAGGAGGCGGAGGAGGCAGCGGAGAGAGCAAGACCTCCTTCAGCCCTCTGGTGAAGCTGGACTCCCTGCTGGTCCGCTCAGTAGCTACAGGTGAGAGTGGTCAAACCGATGGAAAGCCATTCTGCTGCTTGGTTTGTTTTTTTGTTTTTAAGTGATCAGATGTGTAAATGTTTGTGGTTTGTCCCCCAGACAACAAAGCCCTGTACGTCATCAGCACCACAGAGAGGCAGATCTACGAGCTGGTGGCCGGGACGTCGTCAGAGAAAAACACGTAGGCTCTTTACTATAACTGATGTCACTTCAGGAAGCCTCAGCATGTTCCTCTGCAGCATCCAGAAACTTCTGCTTTTGTTTTGCAGCTGGAAGGATTTACTTGAAAAGACCATCTCCTCAGCCGGCAGCTCTTCACCTCTGATCAATCACGGATCCATACCTATATCGTGAGTAACTCTTATTTCTGTGAAAAATACATTCAGAATCAGGATCTCCTTTTCCACAAGGTTACTTTAGTTGCTGATAAGACGTGTTGTGTAATCATGATTAATCACACACTGTTATTTTGCATTTCACAACAGTTATGTCAGGTCATAAGAACATATGTACAATGATGTTAGCTGACAACAAGCCAACCGCAGTTTGTCTCTTAGTCTTCATGATGTTGACTGATCTGCAGTGAGCTGACACCATGTAACAAACATTTCCTCCATTTTGATTCATCCTCAGGTCTGTGGAGACTTCACTGCTAAATAGTAGCTTTAGCCTGTTAGCCGTTAGCATCCGTCAGAAGTGTATTGCTGCTGCAGGAAGCTGCCAGTAAGGGAGCGTTGAAACGACAGAACACGCATACTGTACCTTTAAGACAATTTTAAAAAATTAAAAAAGCTGTCATGTTTTGACTTTTATCTTGATTTTTATGCATTCATTTTCATTGCTTTTCATCTATTTTTTCCATAGTTCCCCCAGTTTACGCAGTGCATCCCCAGTGCCAACTGGCTATGCAGGTAATAACCACATTATAATCATCAACCAGAATATATAAACTGAAACTGTAAATTTTGATAGATTTTGATAGTTTTGACTTGTTGTTTTAATCTTCCAGGAAACTCCATAACGGAGCAGTCAGACTCCATGGAGACTCATTCCTCCAATGACCACATGGCGCTTTCGGCAAACGCAGCCATGGACCAATCAGAGGCTTTCATCTGCAGTGAAAGGAAAGAAGTCGGTGTGGCGGAGGCCGCTTTGCAAGATGGTGAGAAACAAGCGACACTTCTGCAAACTGCTGGATATGTCAGACTTAATTATATAAAGGAAATTTCAGCACAATGAGAGTCAAACAAAATTGTGTTTGCTGTTGTCCTCGTCTCGCCTCTACAGTTGAAACTCTAAGGCAGCTCATATTACGAGATCTGGACGAAGACGGCTGGAGCCACGGTTCGGACGACACGCCCACCAACGAGACGGCCAATGGAATGAGCTCGTTTACCGAACAACAGCAGCCGGAGCCTCTGGAGGCGGTCCCCGACCTCAGCATCAGCGAATGGGAGGCCGAGCCAGAAGCAGCGCAACCCAGCAGCTTTCAGGTCATCCGGAAAGGTAACGGATCGGGTGGACGGACGTGTTTTCAAAGACGAAATTATCTTCAACTCTTCGGCATTTCTCGATCACTCTGAGTTCATTCATTCTCAGATGCAGTTTGGTGTGGATTGAACTGAAAGTGAATTCAACGGCTGCCTCCCTCTGCATGTTTTCTCTGCACTCTGTGATTCGTTATTTTGTTTCTTACACACCTTTTCTCCTCTCTCTTTCTGTCTCTCTCGTCCTCTTGCTTGCTCTTTATAACACACTTGTCCTTAAACTCACCTTCACTCTTCGTCCTTCCACACACTCTTTTTCTGTCCTTCGTGTGATAGCTGTGGTTGCGGGTCCTTCTTCCTCTTCATCTGTCCCTGAAGACATCACTGCTGATGTCGCCCTCCTCTCCGACCAATCACCCAAGCCGAGAGGCGAGGCCACTGAGCAGGGTAATGACGACTAAACTGGTTAAGTGCTGTAGCTTTTATCAGACGAAGAGGACGTGTAGTGTTCATCGGGATAAACTCCTCACCTGCTTCCTCTCTGCGCTCCAGGGAACACTTTCTACTTGGTAATGCCCACAGAGCAGGGAGAGAGCGCCACTGACGACCTCCCTGACCCCACCACGCCCACCGCCAGCCACTTCCCCCAGCCTCTGGAGGAAGTGACATCACCACAGACACGGCCCAAGGAGGAAACACCCAACCAATCGGAGTCTATGCACCTGGAACAGGAAGTGGAGACGGGCCAGTCTCAGACGGGGCACCAGAGCCACGTGATCAAAAATGTGGATGAGATTTTCCACACGATCGAGGGGTTGATGAGCAAACTGCACCAGCTGAAAGTGAGTTTGTGTTCAGGTGGCGTCAAGGCGGCTGATTAGTCAAAGTTTATTTCCAATTTTGGCTTCTAGTGATTATGAAAAGAGCGAGTCCCACCAAATACTTGAGCTGATCCCTTCTCTGGATTTTATTTTTCTCTATTATTCTAAATATTGAATAATTTTTATTAGTAGTAGTTTTCAGTAGGTTGTGGAAGTGCATGAATGTTACAATGTAGTTGATCTTACTTTTAGTATTTATTTAAATTTTATGTATATAACATAAATAGTAGATTATAGCATTATATATTATCATTTTACAGTTATTTTTTATTTTTTTGTTTTCCAGTTGAATCGTATTTGTAGTTTAAGAAAATAAACTGCGAAAAATACAATCTCAAACAAAAAAATGCATGATGCGCCCAAAATGCTCGCGTTAAATAAGTGATCTCAATATTGACCAAAATAATCGTGATTATTTTGTTTGTTTTTTCGAGCAGCCTTTTGAACTTTTTCTGGACAGTGGTCACTTTTGTTTGTCTTCAGTGTATAACTAGTTAGATGTTATTATTTAATATAAATAATAATAAAACAACTAAATGGTAAATAAATAAAAACAGGCTACATTTCGCATTATTTATTTAGATTTTTAAAATGTAGCCAACAGCAGAGGTCAGCTTTTGTTTCAATGCCCCACCTTAACTGATGTTGGACTTAATATATAATTATAATTTTTTACATATAATTATTTATAATGATAAAATGTAATGCGCTGTGTCTTTGCAGGAAATTGAGAGGTCCCATCACAAGCTTTTGAAAACCCTCAGAGAGCCTTTTGTCAATCAGGAGTCAGAGGACCAACAGTGTCTCTCGGCAACCGTCTCCAGGACGCCGTCTCTGGATCGTGGCTCAGGAGATGGTGAGGTCAAAACTGAATCTCATGTTAGATGATGCATTTTCAAAATAATGTAATGTTTTCCTCTTGAACTCAACCAGGTAAAGAGGGCAGTCCTGCAGAGCCCAAGATTCAGTCGACGGGATTCTGACGTCGCCGCAGAGTGGATTTACTCGCGGCCAATCCATCACACGGACCCTCTGTCCCCCTCACCCCCTTCGTCCCAGCATGCACTGGACCAGATCCCAGGAAGGACCACGGCTGTTCCTCAGCACAACCTCTGACTTCTGCCAGAGCACAAGGACAGAGTGAGGAAAAGAGTATGAAGGAACGTAAAAAAGGCAGAAGCTGACTGGTGAAGAGAGTTTGAAGATTTGAAAGTGGAGGAAAAAAATGGATATTTTTTGTGAAGGAAAAGGGAGTTGTACGTGTTGCTTTAAGGAGCTGGTTGAAGGAACGGAGCAGAAAAGTGATGAAATGTTTAATTTAAAGGAAAAATCTGAGGGACCTGTCACCCCTGCACTTTACCCACAATGCATCCCTGTCATGTACGTCCTCTGCAGACGGATCAGGGACTGGAGATGCCACTGGCTTTATTTAGGGCCCCTCCCACCTTCCACTGGTTGCTTTACACTGAGTTCACCTGCTGCCGCTGTGGACTGTGAAGGACTGTGTCTATATAATTCAGGTTATTTGCACTGGGTAAGGAAACATCAGACACACACACACACACACACACACACACTTAGACGTTTCATGTCGTCTCACTCGATCGTTTGGAGTCACACTAACACATCCTTACATCCTCGTTCTGGAAAACACTACTGCGCTGTTTACTACTGAAATGCTGGCAGGTTTTATTTTCGGAGATCTCAGCGATTAAATCTACAGGCTCAGTTTTTATGCACACAGCCGTCGTCGTGGAGATTCAGGACGGCTTCGAGACGGGCGATTTTGACGAACTTAGAAACTTGAATTTTCACTGTGTGTCACTCGGATCAAATTTCTGCCAAATAGCGGCGCTAGGTGACGCTAGCGCCGCTATTTGGCAGAAATGTGATCCTGCAGCCCTCACTGTGTATGAATAGCACGGTAAATACTGTGAACCAGCAGCTTGTCCCTCCTCCTATCCAGCAGTCTGACCACGCATAGTGTCCATAAACCCCCCCCCCAGAATAACTTCTGTTTATTGGAGGAAATGACAAGTTCAACTGAAGCACATGGTCCAAGTAAAACAAACTGTTGTGCTGCTGTTTATGCAAAAACTAATTTAATGGGAAACACTTATCTACAAGGGTCGATGCCACTTTCACATGTGTACAGTAAATATGAGGCTACCGCCAGCAGCTTAGCTTAGCATAAAGACGGGAAATCCACCTACCAGCTCACTAATTAATATCTCGTTAATTCTTATTCTCTGCATGTTACTGCACCTAAACGTGTCTTTTTTTTGTTCGTTTTTAACACGTCAGGTGCGAACACTGAAAACTAGTATCAAACTGATCATATGTTGGAGGAATTTAAGGAAAACTCTTTCTCATCGAGCTGGATCAGATTTTATTTGAGCTGGTTTCAAATGCTAACTTTAGCGAGTTAACCCAGCAGAACTGACGATACACTGTTAAACGGAGCAAACCAGGAGCCAAGTATTGACACACTACCAGCCAGATTATACTATTTAATGATATTTCACTGCCTGGTGGAAGGTTTTAACTCTTTAGTCGACGCCAAAAAAAAAAAAAGATCACCAGGGCGAGGAATTAGCGCTAAAATGTAAAAATGTTCTACCAAAGTGAAATATCTCTTCTGAGGTGTTGAAGGGAAATCATTTTTTTGTTTTTGTTTTATTTTCTCTTTAAATTTTGGCTGATTTTTCCAGATTCTCAGATCAGACTTTTTGTCCATGACAAGAAAAAAAAAAAAATTATCATATTTCCATGCTAAGCTATGGACACTGAATCATTGCCGTCACATTTCTAACGTGTCGTTCATAATTTAAATCAGCGTCTCTTTCCTCTTCTCACCTCCCAGCATTTTTCATCTCCAGTTTTCTACCTCTACACTTCGTTTCCTTTCACATCTTCCATGATTTCTTCTTTTCACAAATTTATTTTTTCACAAATTTATTTTGTACACTGACATCATTGTGGCCCTAACGGCTGTAAAAAAATAAACCTATAACCTTTTCTTTTTTTTAAAAAGAAAAAAAAAAAACAAGTTGCACAAACTTCCCTGCACGGTGCAAACTACTGTATGCATACACACACACATCTTTAACTATCATCTCATTGTCTTTTTATTTTGTGTATTTTTTTTTTTTTTTTAAAAAAAAAAAACAACAACAAAAAATGTTGCTCACTCATGTAATATAGAGAGATCAGACCCACTTGTTTTATATATGTTAATTTTTTGCTGTAAAGCCTTAGTCCTCGTATTTGATTTTATTTTTGTAGATATGATTTAAAAAAAGGATGTATAAATTATTTTCTTCTCCCTTGTTTTTAAAATCGGTGAGATTGTTTAGCTGCACAGAAGGAAAGAGTTCATGTTTCAGATTCATGTGTTTTGTGAGATTAAAAAGAAACTGGATAAAGAAAAGAAGATGTGGAGCTTTGAGTTTGTTTATAATATTAGTCATGTTTTCAGCAGAATTGAATTTTCATGTCGTATTGTCTGAATTTTAACCACGATTAAGGATTTTCAGCTACCACATTTCTCAAATTTCTTTGTGTTTATTGTATTTTTTTCTCCCTGATCAACAGTTCTTTTTTTTTTTTACCATGCATTATTTAAATATAATATAGCAGCAGATTCCTGCTTAATTGAATCCCTTCATGCTAAACCTGAACATTACAGTGAAGAAAATGTTCTTAAACGACTGAAAAACATTCAGAAGTTGCTTTTGTCTCTCAGTCTGTCGTTACATTAATTATTAATAGTTTCATTTAATATTTAAAGGCGGGTCTGTAGCTGAAAAAAAGCCACTAGTGAGGTGATACAGCTGCCTTTTTTTATGGACTGGTTGAGAGCTTAAAGGTCCCATATCAGGCTCATTTTGAGATTCATACTTTTTACGGGTTCACCTGCTTCAAAATGTTCAGGAAAGATTTTATTTTATCCACACTGCCTCTATTTCCCCTCTGTCTGAAACACTCGGTTTTAATGCATTTCAACAGAATTACGTTACTAGGCAACAGTTCTGGTCCATCTTTACTTCCTGGTGTCTTTAACAAAAAAACAAGAAATAAACTGGGACACATAAACCATGAAACGGTTTAGACATGGCAGATTTGTGACATCACAAAGTCCCAGAAATCCTGACGGCTCATTTCAAAGGCTCAGTTTCTGGGATTTATTTAACTTTCTACAATATGGAGCATTGACATCATTTAAACCTTTGATGTCCTGCTCAATTGCTGAGTCAATATATGTTATTATACTGAAGAAATGCCTTTTCAGTCATGAGGACTCTGGTCTAATTTTCAAATGTCGGCATGTTTTTTTCATTATTGGACAGAATTATTAATTAACTTGACACAAAAAGTGTAATAAGGAGCAAATCATAAACTAAAAAAAAAGCTATACCTAACCAAATTTGTATTTTAATGGTAAAAAGTGAAACGTAATTCATTGTTATTAATACAATACTTTTAATAGAATAGAATAGGAAGATTTCTTTGTTATAAGTAAGAAAAAACTATAAAACAACAATAATGAAATAATAGCTTAAGTAATGAGACTAATAAATATTTCCAGTATGTATGAATTAAATTAAATACAATATTTAGACCATGGCTATGACTTAAAGTATAAAATAGACATGAAATAATGCAAATTTGTTATATTGTGTCATGATTACAAATGATATTCTATTCTATGTAATATTATAAAATAGAACAGAATTACTTTATTGAGCCAATGGAAACTCAATATTAAAGGCAATATAAAAATAAAATGATAAAAAAGTGTTGCTATTTACAAAATAAAGTATAACAAAGAAGAAATATATATATATATATTTCTTCTTTGTTATACTTTATTTTGTAAATAGCAACACTTTTTATCATTTTATTTATTATTTATATATATATATATATATATATATAATTATAAAAATATTATAATTATAATATTTATTTTGTAAATAGCAACACTTTTTATCATTTTATTTTTATTATTTTATATATATATATATATATATAAAATAATAAAAATAAATGATAGTAAAAAGTTACTATTACAAAATAAAATATAACAAAGAAGAAATATATATATATATATATATATATATATATATATATATATATATATATATATATATATCTTCTTTGTTATACTTTATTTTGTAAATAGCAACACTTTTTATCATTTTATTTTTATTATTTTATATATATATATATATATATATATATATATATATATATATAGATAGATAGATAGATAGATAGATAGATTAAAAATTAAACAAATATTAACAAGTATTTTTTGTTTTAACTGACAGGTGAGTTGTCTAATTTATATATATTTATATACTGTATATATATATAATATATATATATATAGATAAATACATACATATATACATATATATCAAATTATTAATGATAATTAATACTTGTTAATTAATATTAACAAGTATCTTTTTTGTTTTAACTGATGGGTGAGTTGTCTAATTTTTATCTATATATAGATCTATATATATCTATATATAGATAGATAAATACATACATATATATATAAATTATAAATGTTAATTAATACTTGTTAATTAATATTAACAAGTATTTTTTTTTTTTTGTTTTAACTGACGGGTGAGTTGTCTTGGGTATTTGGAAAAAATGAGGACATTAAAGGGTTTAAGCTTTAAAGGTTAAATGTCTGAAAAAATGTACTGGTTTTATTTTGAAAACCGTCGCCCGGAAGCTGCTGTGTAGCGGACGGTGTTCTGGCTCCAGCGCTTCTGGATGTCCGCCTGCAGCTTCACCTCAGCGGGTCTCTGCTGCACAGAAAGAGCCGGAGGAGTGAAGAGAGGGAAGAAAACAAACAGGACATCTGCGTTTATCAAGAGAAAGAAAGAAAAAGAAGGAAACGGCTGTGTGCGGATGACAGAGAGGAAGTAGAAAGTGGATTTGCAGCTTTTTGGAGGCGCTTCATTTGTTGCTCCGCTCGGCTCTTTGTGCTGCTGCTCCTCCAAAGGTAGGACATTCCTGCAGAGCTCTGCTCCTCTGTGGCTGTCTCCATGTTTTATTCACCTCTTTCTAATGTGCACAGTCTGCCGTGTTGACTGATGAGCTGGCAGACAACACATTTCCACCACCAGTGTGACCACACACACTCTCCACAGGACACTTTCTACTCTCTTTACGCGCATTCATTGTGTTTCTACACACTTTTACGCACAGTTTACGCACGTCTGTTCAGCCTGGTTTTCTCTGCCTTTGTCTCGTTTCCTGTTGAATCATATTTAGCTGCTTTTTAATGTGTGTTTTCTTTTAATTCATTCATTCATGCCCGTGTGTGTGTTTGTAATATAAAGGCCTGAAGCCTGGGTTTTGCTGGAGGCTGCAGCCACGCCTCGCTGGCCCACTGCCACCCTGAGGCCTGGAGGCCCCTGGGAGCCACAAACACAACCAGAGGCTGCACGCATGCTCCACCCCAAAACTGAGAGGTAAACAGTGCAGAACACATTTTAAGACAAACACTGTTTATAGTTTTTATAGCGTGTCCTGGATCGGTTTGTTTTCCACACTGCGTGCACGGACTCAGTGTGGTGATCAATAATCAGGATTGATCAGAGTGGGAGAAGATCGATGGGATTGACGTCTCAGTCAGGGTGGGGGGGTGCACAGCTGCTTTTGTTTGTGTTTACAGCTCAGTTGTTTGTGGCTCTGTGAGGCGACTTTAGAGTTTAAAACCTCGGCTCTCAGCATCATTTCCTTTTTTAACCGCAGAGCGAGCAGTTCTACTTTTTAATCCCCCTGTGCATCATCTATAATATAATTAGTGTTTTTTTTAGCTGCATGTTTCTCCATCTGTCTCATAATTTCCATGTGCAGGATCTTTATTAATGTGTGATATCACTGTTTTTCTTTGATGTTATTCCACCAGTTGATCCATTTGTGTTGTTTTTTTATGTTATTTACTGATATTTCATATGGTCTGTTGCTTATTTAGACAGTTATATATATAGTTTACTTCTCAGTAGTTGTTATTAATCCCACACATATTTATTCTAAGATACATTGATTCACTTTGTTTCCTACTTGACCGTTTTTTACTTATTCCATTTGTTTACTGACATCGCTGATTCTTATTTTTTCTTATACAAGCCCTTATTATAATGTACAAGTATCAACTTTGAAAATGTCCCAGTATGTGGGACAGATAAACAGCTTTCTTATGTCATACCCGGAGATGGATTGCATCTTTTAGGTATTTAGGCTGTCCAGTAATGTTTTTTCCACACGTTTCCATAAAACTACTGCCAGATACCATTTCTCTAACTGTTTATTACAAGTATAATAAATATATGTTGATATAACAATGTTAAAATCAGCATTGTGGCCTAGCGATGTCTTTTAATGTCTTGTTTTGTACAAAATAAAGATATTCACTTTAATATGATTTAAGCCAGGACAGAAATCACCACATTTGAGAAACGAAAAACTGCATTTTTTTGGATGAAAAACAATTAATTAATAGAAGAGACTAGTTTTTATTCCCCAGTTATAGTAACAGGTAAACAAACAATGAACAACACAGAAAAATAATAAGCATTACAGTATGTGCTAAAGGGAAAATATATATTTTTTTTATTTTTAATGCTAAATAAAATGTATTATTACTATTTGGACTAGTATGATGACAATTATTACTGTAGCTCTAATAATCAAGCTGTTGCAGCTGTTTCTGTATCATTTTTGAAATGAATATATTTGAGATTAAAGACAAAGTTTTGGACTGTGGATATTTTTTCACTGTTTCACATTTTGCAGACCAAAAGTCAAGATGCAGGATCTTCACATGAGAGCTGCAACTATTAATCCATTAGTTATCAATAGGGCTGACATGACGGTAACTTGAACTGGACAAACTGCTTGAAATGCATCACCAGAGATGTGCTGGCAGAAGTCCATTCAGAAAATCAAGGAAAATAACAACACAGTCATAACTGACGATCAAACGTGCTGATAAAATTAGATTAACCATCATTTCTGAATCTGTCCAAGCTTCTCCTGTAAATCAGCAAACAAATAATCCACCAAAGAGCATCGTTAACGTGTTAATTAATTTGAATTTTGAGTTTCTTTACTCCTCTTATGACAGTAAACTGAATATCATTGCGTTTTGGATAAAACTAGATATTTGAGGCTGTCATCTTGTCATTAATTAACATTTTTCACCATTTCCATCATTTTTCAGACCAAACTCTCTGTGTGGTTTTTGTGTTTCCTCTGTATATAAATGTATTTTCAGCGCAGCCTCGTGTGTCTGCTTATCGATCACATGAAAGCCGTTACTGAACGCTGTAGCGTCTGACTGTGGGAGACACAGAGTGGGAGCGTGAGGAGTTTTCTTATTAGATCAAGAGTCAGTGTGCAATTTGGAAAGTACCTTTATAAAAAAAAGCACTGTTGAAAGTCAGAATGGAGGACGGGGTTTGGTAAATGATTGGTGTCTTCTGAGGTGTGTATTTGAGGCAGAATAAGAGGAGGGGGAGGGGGGTGCAGAGTTGATGTTCTGGTTGCTGTGGCAACTGCCCCCCTCCCTGAGCCTCCCATTCATCCCTATTGTTGTATCTAAGCTCCGTTGCCCCTGGAGACAGCAGGGGACAGTTGGGGAATGTGGTGAGTACGTCTCACATGGATCCAAAAACATTTTTTTTTTTTTGTATATTTGGGTTCTTCCATGAAAGTTTTGGCTCCAGCTTGGGGGTGAAATCACTCATAAAAAAACGTCTCAAAGCAGCAGAACGGGTCCAGGCTATGTCCTGAAAACCTTCAGTGCCAACAGTTCTGAGATGCTTTTATTCCTGTCTGGTTTGACAAACCATCCCTCCTTCTCTCCTCATTCATCACAACTTCTTCCTCCTTTTTTTTCCCAGGTTTCCAAGATAGATTCCCTCAGGACTAAAGTGGACTTGCTGCGCCTCCCTCTGGCTCTCTCCTCCAAGTCCATCAGCAGCAGGAAGAGCCAGCTGGGTGTGGTCTGGGAGAAAGGCGGCGGCGGCTCGGGGGCAGGAGGGGCCCGTAAACCCCGCCCACCGCCGGCCTCCGACATGGACAACGAGTCGACGTACTCGGGCTACTCCTACAAGTCGTCCCACTCGAGGAGCTCCCGCAAACACAGGTAGCAGACCGCTTCCTGTTTCTGCTTATTATTGCAGATTATTTTGTTTCATCTATAAAACAGTGACAGTTGACTAAACCTAAATATCAGATAAAGTCATTTTTATCACGACTCAGTTTAGCCTAGTGTCATGAAAGCAGTTTGAATGGAGTTTTTTTTTTTTTTTTTTTTTTACTTTTATTACGTGATCTTTTACGTATTTGGCTTAAATACAAAATATTACTGATGCAATGAATCAAATATCAAAATAGCTGCTGATAAAATCAGACAAATATTGTTTCACCTCGCTCTTATTTTTGCCGTATGTTTTCGAAATATTGACTCTTTATTGATTCTCATCGATTGATTGAGGGAAAATATTCAAAATAATTTTATTAATTATTTAATTATCAGTTATTTGTTGTTATATTATTAGAATTATTACATTATTATGGTATTAATGCAATTAATAATATGTAAAATAATTCTGTTAATTATTATCCTGATCATTTGAATGACACTTAAATCACATAAAAATGTTAAATTCTCAAAGTAAAAGTGGTGAAAGATGAAAAAAATCCTCATTTTTATATTGTTTTATCTTTATTTCTTTTAAATATATATATATATATATATATATATATATAGATGCTGATGATGATGAATTTGACCGTCCTCGTCTTTGTTTCCGTCCAGGGAGAGGAGGGACAAGCACCGCTCTAAGAGCAGAGACAGCAGCGTCCGTGGAGACAAGTCGGTGACCATCCAGACTCCAGGAGAGCCGCTGCTGGACGCCGAGTCCACCAGAGGAGACGAGCGGGTCCGACTCATCTTTGAATCTCTCTCCAGCTCTGCTCCTGAAGCTTTTATCGCCAACGCTCCTCCTCTCTTTCTCCTCAGGATGATAACTGGGGCGAGACGACCACGGTGGTCACCGGCACCTCCGTGGACAGCGTCTCCAACGAGGATTTGACGAGGGCGTCTAAGGACCTGGAGGATTCTTCGCCGCTGGAGTGCCGCCGTTACCTCAGCCCGGTGCTGGCCGGCGTCCTGGGGCTCTTCGCTCTGGTTACCCCGCTGGCCTTCCTGGCGCTCCCGCAGCTCCTTTGGCGGGATTCGCTGGAGCCCTGCGGCACGCCGTGCGAAGGTCTCTACATCTCCCTGGCCTTCAAGCTCCTGATCCTCCTCATCTCCACCTGGGCGCTGTTTCTCCGCCCGCCGCGAACCACTCTGCCGCGCTTCTTCGTCTTCCGCTGCCTGCTGCTGGCGCTGGTCTTCCTCTTCGTGGCGTCCTACTGGCTCTTCTACGGGGTGCGGGTGCTGGAGCCAAGGGAGACGGACTACAGGGGGATTGTGGGATACGCGGCGTCTCTGGTGGACGCGCTGCTTTTCATTCAGTACCTGGCCCTGGTGCTGCTGGAGGTCCGCCACCTGCAGCCGGCGTTCTGTCTGAAGGTGGTGAGGAGCACGGATGGAGCTAGTCGCTTCTACAACGTGGGGCACCTCAGGTCAGCAGCTTTTTATTCTAAACGATGTTATAAGTGTTGTGTTTTTTCTTTAGTTTTTTTATATAACAATGAAATTTTATGTCTAATTAATTTTTATATTTTTTTATTTATTTTTCATTATTTTGTGTTTTTATACCTTTTGTGTTTTTATACCTTTTTGTATTTTTTCTATTTTTTCTATTTTTTCTATTATATATTTATTGTAATTAATTCTATATTTTATTATATCATAATAATTATATATTTTTCATTTCCCTTGTGTCGTCTCTGCAGTCCTGTTTGTTTTGCTGGATATTCGCCATTTAGATTTTCACAAAACATCACTTTGAGTCATGTTTTTAACATGAAAAATAACAAAGTTCTCTGATTGCAGTGTCTTAAAAGTGAGCTAAACATGCATTAACAATGCTGTTTTTACTCTTCATGTTCATTTTCTTCTGTTCTACACGGATCACTGCAGCCAGTGTTTGTTGGGCGCTGAGTACTGCCAAAACACGGGTGTTCTGCACTCTATATTGTGCCTGAACGCATCATCGGCTGAAATCAGAGGGTTCTGACCTTTATTCCTCATTGCGATTATCAAAATAGTTGCTGATTAATTTAATAGTTTTAAAAATTATTTTGTTTTTAGACCTCACAGATCAAGAGAGATGAGTTGCTTTGTAAAAGGCCATAAGGTGGCGCTATCCGTAACATAAAGACATTTTTTCACACTCCATTTGTTTCAGTTGCTGCATGTTAGGAAGACGTGTAATAAGATATTTAATATCTAGAGTATTTTCCCTCTCATGCAGATCATTCCCACTGCTGTAGCTTCTATGTCAGTTTGAGGTTCAACACCACATCTTTTTGTTCTCATGCATTTTACCCAGTGTGACTGACTGTGGTTCACCACTTCCTTCATCTGCACACTAACGACACACAGTGTGTGTGTTTTTTAACACACCGGCTAAAGTGAAGCTCTTTCTTCCTCCTCTGTCCTGCAGTATTCAGCGGGCAGCAGCCTGGCTTCTGGACCAGTACTACAGCGACTTCCCCGTCTATAACCCCGCTCTGCTCAACCTACCCAAGTCCATCCTCTCCAAGAAGACGTCTGCCTTCAAGATCTACAACCTGGGGGAAGGTAAACGATCCAGTGCACAGCATCATGTGTTTTTATATAACATAGTTTGGTTGAACTTTTGTTTGCATGCCTGGATATGAATACAAAGACAACGAGCGTTAAAGTCAGACATAAAAAAGTAATAAAGACAATAAATTACGGAAAAAAAAATTATGTATTATAATTATGTATTATTCCACCACCCAGTGTCAGGTGTTTTCCACCTCTGTCCTAAATTATTTGTTGTTTTTTTTTTTAAATCTTTCATAGTGTATCAAAGTGCAAGCTCGTATTTTTTAATATTCTACATCTTGCATTGATTCTTCGGATTTTATCACAGTTTGCACCTTGCATTGATCTCTGGGATTTTATTTTATCACAGTTTGCACCTTGCATTCCTCTTATGTATCTGTTATAGTAATATATTTTAGTAATTTATATTTTATTTTATTTTTTTATCTTCCTGAAACCTGCATGTTTGTTTCCATGTTTCAAGCTATCTATCTATCTATCTATCCATGAATCAAAAATCAAAGCACATTATTATTATTTTTTCATTGAGATGTTAAATTCCATTTATTTCCTGTCATTGCTGAATAGAAAAATGTGTTTTGATTCATTTGTTTATGTCACATAAACAGCTCTAAAGGGAAGGACAGAGTGTGGTGAGACTGGGCAGCACAAAGATTTAGAGACCCAAAATTATTTAAGGAACAGATTCCAGATCTGGTAGAATAAGTGTGGTCTGTCTTGAAAAAGCTTTATTGTGTGTATTTAAACTGCAGATGGACGGATGGGTCATCTTTATTGTACTTGTCTCTGTCCACAGAGAACGGCACCAGTAACTCCACAGGTCCGTCCAGGACCATGATCGCAGCAGCCGCTCGGAGAAGAGACAACTCCCACAACGAGTACTACTATGAGGAGGCCGAGGTGGAGCGGAGGGTCCGCAAACGCAAGGCCAGGTGAGGACACACCTGACCAAAGATCCAGCGTAACCACGACAACCTGTTCACATCATGTGTCTTTATCGGGGCTGTCAAACTATTCTTTTTTTAATTGTTAAACTTAATAGTTAAGTGTAATTAATCATATTGTTATTTTAGAGTACTGTTTTTGGGGATTTTAAGATCATATTAACAAAAGTAATTCACAAAAAGCTATAGTTAGCTTCTTCCATTTAGTTTCACTCTCAGGTCTGTAGTAGTGTTAGCCTGTTAGTCGTTAGCATCCGTCTGATTAGCTGCACTGGCATTAGCTTAGCTCGTAGCTGCTAGCTCAAACTGGAGGTACTTTAGGGATTTTTTTTTTAATTCTGTTTCACATAAGATGCATATTATATTACATTTGACGTCTCCACTGAGTCGTTTGGGAGTTTTTCAAAATAAAATGAGCCATTCAGAAGCTTATCGCTGTCGTTCTTCTGCGTAACTGCAACAGGAAGCAGGAAGATGCTAGCAACGGAGCGACACAACAAGCTAAAGGTGAAAATTCACGAAGCAGAAATGGTTATTTTTATATATTTAAGGCCCTTATAAACCCTCCCACATGCTTATAAACATTCCCACACATAAAATATAAAGCCTTTATTTTATTTTAGATATTAGGTAAGAGTTGTTGAAATTATGTATGTAAACATTCCTTTTATATGCTACGCACACGCTTCCTGTGTATGAAATAAACTGAGGAAGCATGTACTAGAAATAAAAAAGGGTCTTTTTTTCTTTCGAGATATGCTCGCATGTAAAATCTGTGATAGAGTGAAGCTGCACAAGTCGAAGTTTAACTGTGTGTCACTGTGCCGTTCCTCCTCCCAGACTGGTGGTGGCAGTAGAAGAAGCCTTCACTCACATCAAACGCCACCAGGTCGACGAGGCGACCGCCTCCTCCCCCAAACACCCGCGGGAGGTGATGGACCCCAGGGAGGCGGCCCAGGCCATCTTCGCTCCCATGGCGAGGGCCATGCAGAAGTACCTGAGGGCCACCAGGCAGCAGTCCTACCACAGCATGGAGAGCATCATCAACCACCTGCAGTTCTGCGTCACCCACAACATGACCCCCAAGGTCAGGACCGTGCTTTACACTTATTCTACCATTCTGATTTGATTTTACATCAACATGCTTTTTATCCTGCTTCATTTAATGTATTTTTTTAATTTAATTTTAATATATTTTCTTCTATATCTCTATTTTTTGCTTATTTTAGCTTTTATAATTTTTTTTTGTTTTTAGCCACTATATATCACATTCTCCTTCAACTGCATTCAGTTTCAGGGGTCCCGCAGTTCCTTAAAAAGTCTTTAAATGTCTTAAATTAAAATCCGAGTAATTAATGTCTTAAATTGTCTTAAATTTACCGTAAATTTGCTGCAGGTATTAAATTTTTAGATGGTGCTTTTAATGCCAATAGGAAAAAACAGTATTCAGTATTCACAGTATGCAATTTTGCATGTTATTTTGTTCACAAAGTTCACTTCTTTGTTCTTGAAAGTTGTGAAATTAAAGTTGTAGAAAATACTTACGTGTTATTCCTTCAATTTACAGCGTTGTTGCAAGTGCTAAAAAAATCATTAAAAAATTATTATCGGAGAATAATCGGTTATTGGATTTTTTTTTCCTGCTAAATATTGATATCGGCATCTGCCTCAAAAAATCCATATTAGTCGGGCCCTACAATATATTTACTGTTTTCTACCAAATAAATTGTTCTGACATTTTTGAGGATTAATTTATTTATTAATTAATTAATTTATTTATTTATATTTGTTGCAGTCTTAAAAAGTATTAAATGTGACTTTTAAAATGGTGCGAGAACCCTGAGTTTACAACAAATAGTTTCCACTTCGTTGCAGAACTTGCATAATTTTCTGTTGGTTCAACTTCAAACAAACTACTTACCGCTAATGCTAACATGCTAACGTAGCTCCTCAGGGATTGAAGCTGCCACTTTTCTCATTTTGACAATCTCACTGTTGCTTAGGGTTAGGAAGGGTAAGTTAGGTTAGGTGTGGTTAGGTTAGGTAGGCTGTTGGAAGTTGTAGGTTTTGTTGAAATATGCAGAATTTTAAGGGTTATTGTTGAAAAGTTAAGTTGGAAAAAAAAGCCCAAATGTCCTGATTTTAAACATTTACATTTCTAAAATGATTTATTCACAATCATAATATTTTTTTGGGGAAAATATACTTTGTTTCAGAACCTTTTGTAAAACTTGTATTTATTTTTTTTGTTTATATTATTTTTCTCTACAGAAAGCTATCATCAACATCACCTTTAAATTTGTTTTCCTTCCTGTGTTATCAGTTACTTCAACAAAAAAATGGTTCTTTGTCTTTATGAAGCTGTTTTTTTTCCCCCATATTTATATTCACTTTTAATCATCTAAAGTATATACCATTTATATAGTATTTTTATATATCTATAATATTTTTTATTTCCTTTACTACCAGTGTTTTAGTGCAACACGTGCAGAATTATAATCTGCATGCATGTTGTCTCCTGTCTTGCTCCTCTGTTTGTACCTCATTATAAATATATATGATCTTATTATCATGAATACTTTTTTTTGCCAGGCTTTCCTGGAGCGCTACCTCAGCCCAGGTCCGACCCTGCAGTACCTGGACACCAGCAGGGGGCGTCAGTGGACGCTAGTGAGCGAGGAGCCGGTGACCGCCGCTCTGCGACAAGGACAAGTCTTCTCCCTGAGACGCCTCGACTTCTCCCTGGTCATCACGGTGACGCCCCTCCCTTTCCTGCGCCTGGGCGAGGAGTTCATCGACCCCAAAAAGCACAAGTTCGTCATGAAGCTGCAGTCAGAGACGTCTGTGTAGGACAAGGCTGACTCAGGCGTCCTCCTCTCAGTGCTTTCAGGGTATTTTTTCTTGTTACATTGTTTTTTTCCATCACGCCCAAATGACATGGCTAAGATACGAGTTCACAGGAAAAGAGAAGTTCCTCTAAAAATAGAAAATAACACACTTAACTTCTAGTGCTTCCACCTCCCATGATCCTGAAGCATTATTTAAAATACACATCATTTGTCTCCATAAAGTGTATTTTAGCCCCTTGTTTTCCATTCATGTCACATTTATTTTTCTCACTATATCAGAGCTGATCTTACTTCTCGTTGCCTTTTTCACCTGAACTTCTTGTTCGGTTTTTACAGGCTGCAAACAGACATTGACTGGATTCGTTTCCCCTGAATCAAAAGGAGGTGAAACTACTTTTGAACTGCTTCGTCTGTTTTGGATTCCACTGAATTGTTGTCAAGAACTGGACTTTCATACCGGCGGTATGAAGTAAGAAACACTGGACGGACTTGAGGGACTGAGCATTTCATCAATGACATTTATTTTTTACTTCTTTTCTTGCTCAGGTTTTGTTGAATTGAGTCTCATTTCTGGAGAATTTTACAGAAATGCACTACCGCACTGAGGAGAAATATAACTTTGTAAGCACAATGCAGGTGCCACTGGTAGCAGATGCTGTTATCTCTGTGTTTTTATTGGACTCAATGAGCTCCATCTCAACCCAGACTAGAACCGCTAATGTGCTTCTTTTTGGCAGCTTGATGTTTATTATGGTCTTTGATATTTTGCAAAGTGAGTGTGTGTGTGTCGCCTCGTGGCCATGAGGATAAATTTAGGACTTTTCACAGCTAAAAAATGATATAAATCAAGACTATCTAGCTGATTTTATTAGTGTAAAAGAGTGCTTCATCAATGATTGACGGAACAAAAAAACAGTCAAAAGTGATGCAGCACAACCAGATAATGTTGTGTTTTTTCTACACATATTCTCCTGATGACTACATTACCCACAATGCAACTCAACTGCTAACAGTTCGGTCAGATTTGGGTGTGTTTTGTGATTATCGTGTCTCGAGCTGGTTTTGGCTAGAAAGGATCCTTTTAGTCACTTGTATCGCTACACTTCCAAGGCTTTTTTTTTATTATCCAGTGACTGGATAACATAACATAAGAACCACGCACAGTTTAGTTTACATCGTGGTCATATGAATACCTAAATAAGAATTATAATCTGCATCAGTACACCTGGTGGCTTTTACTGCATGTTGTCTCCTGTCTTTCTTCCTGTCTTCTAGGTAATTAAAACTCAAAGAAGGTGTCATAAGCAGTGACTTTTGTGCTTAAAAAACATCAATAATCAAAAATTTATTTGCAGATTAATTGTCTGTTGATTGACTAACTGACTACTAGTCTTTTTTTTATTTTTTATAGTACCTGTATATGCTAGGAGTCAACATCAGAAGTGGCCTTTTTTCACTACAGATAGGTCGTCGCTCACAAGCAGTTTACATTTTGGTGCAGATTTCTAACGTTATATTTCGTCCTGTTTTTTTATATTTTGTATATGACTTTGTTGTACTTGATCTAAGCTCCTAACACTCGTCTGTGACGGACATTGTCTTGTATAAGCAAGATTGTTATTTTCTCTTAAGCTGTGATTTTTAGGACTTAGTAGCTGTAAACGTTTTTTTAATAAATGATCTCACTCATGTCATTCCTCTGTCACGTTGTCGAGAATTTTTCTTATCAGGAAGTAACACTTGGTGGGCGTGGATTATATTTCCATAGCTGTTTGCATGAATACTTTGTACGTACAGTAGAGATAGATCCCAATTTTTTTTCGAATAAAAGACACAAGTGCCATTGTGTATTGTATAAGTGAGGCATGAGCAATGCTGCCTTTTTAGTTCATGTTTTTAGCACCACGTGGCTGCTGTCATGAAGATGAAGGGGGAAGTGGGTTTTCGCTGTGCTTCTCTTTGTTATAAATACGTAACGATGAAGAAAATGCTCCTCGTTCTGTTTCTCCAAGGTAGGTCCTGTTTTCATCTACTGAGAATATCACTGAGAAGCAACTGATGGGTGAAATTTTCCCCAAAAAATGTTTTAACTTTTAAAACGACAGTTTGTAACAGAAAACTGACTGACTCCCTTAGACACTATGACTACTAGGGGACTCTGGTAGATGGACATTAGTTGACCTATAATCACCCAATTTCTAACCTCCTGTCAGTTGAAATGCCTTTTAACATGTTCGTCCTTCAATGTTTAAAGTCAAAAGGAAGGGAGGAATAACAGTGGTTATACTGGACATTGATGCGTGACCAAGCAAAAGCAGGAAGTATACAAGTTGTGTTAAAATGTCTTCAGCTTTATGTCAAATTGAAGCTCCTGAAGTTGGTGAAACTCTGAGAACAAATGAGTCTTGAAAATGTTGTAGTAAAAGTGTGCAGCAAGAATGAAGAATATTTGTGAAAAAGTCATAAAGTAGAGGTATAGTTTGAAGAAAAAAGTCATACTATAGTAATCTTCCTGTGTTTTGAGGATTTTTAGGCTAAAAAAAGTAATGTGTTTCATAATTTCATTGTACAATATGTTGAAAAAAAAGTTGTAAAAAAAAGCCATATAGCATGTTGAAAATTGTCAAAAATGTCATACTATAGCATACCAAAAAAGTCAAAAAATGAACAATTTTAAAATATGCTAAAAAGTCATCAGAAAGATGTATTATAGTGTTCTGAATGATTTCATGCCAAAATATGTTGAAAAAAAGTCCCATTTTATAGTATGTTGAAAATTGTCAAACTAATCCCATACTATAACATGAAAATAAAAAAAAAAGAATTTTTTTAAAAGGTCAAAAAGTCAATCAAAAGTCTTATTATTAAAATGGGTTGAGTGATTTCATACTACAACGCAGTGAAAAAAAGTCATACTATGGCATGTTAAAAAAGTGAAAAAAAAAGAAAATTCATCAGAAATACCTATTATAGTGTGTTGAATGAGTTCATAGAAAACTGTTGAAAACTGTCATCTTTGACAACCTTTTCCTAGATATTATATCATGAATTCACTCAACATTTTATGAAAATGATTTTTGTTGACCTTACTTGCCATTTTCTGTTGTTTTTCTTGTTTTTCAGTGGCACTTGTTGAACCCCTCGTAGATGTTTTTGGGTACGTTGGGGATGCCGCCATCTTGCCATCAGGAGCCGACCCATCATGGAATCTTTCCTCAATCGTGTGGTCAATATTCCCAAACAACACTTGGATCGCAACCTATCGCAACAGTATGATAAACATTGAGCGTGTTGATCGGTATAAGGGGAGGCTCAGTCTGGACACCTCCTCAGGTAGGAGACCAATGTGTCACCTATCAATGTGTATCATCAAAATCATCTCATGAGCTTCATTTTTTCCCTTTATTGTAAACATTTGCACATGAGCATACAAATTAAACCATTACCATGTGGTTATTTCTTATAGATTATATCCTGAATTACCAGGAAACATGCTCTATCAAGATGTGAGAGTGTGTAATTCTTCCGTAAGTGTCTCTACGATGTTTTTTCTTTTTGTTTATTAGGAAATTTGATGATCCATAATTTGACCACAGAGGATGACATGGAGTACACGTTACATTTCATCAATACTGAGAGACAGAACAGCGGAAACAAGATTAAGCTCACAGTGAGACGTAAGTGTGTAAAAAAAAAAAAGTTTTTGACATACAAATACAGTATTTTTCTACGTATTATACAAAAAAATATTTTTTTTCCCAAAGTTCTTTGACTTTTTTCAACATAATATTCTGATATTGTGAGGTTACTACATGTATTGGTTGTCCAGATTGTAGATCCCCTTCACTACACCAGTGACATTCAATCAAACAGCCACTTTACTCCTTTTCCTTTACATCCATCTTAAAAAAAACATACTTTTTTCATGAAAACTGACGGTTAAGTTGGCGATTAAGAGAGGCCATAGATGTGCTGGTAGGTCATGAAGCAGAACTCCATTCAAAAAATTAACACATCATAACTAACAATCAAACATGCTGATAAAATTTAATTAACCAACTTTTCTGAGTCTGTTCAAGCTTCTCCTGTAATTCGGCAAACAAATAATCCACCAAAGAGCAAGTATTAATTTGTAATGTGAAATTTATATATATGCGGTTTATATCTTCAAATACTATATATTGTTCCGTGGAACAATAACCTCATATATCCTAACTGTTCTCCGCAAATAATGGCCCAGTATCTTTGATAATTACTGAAAATTAATATTGTGTTGTTGGACCTCTGTCTTGGTAGGGATGTGAATAAATAAACACAATAATATCATATTTTACCCTCTGCAGAGCACCTCCAGAAACCAACCATACGGATTGGCACATCTAGAAATGGAAGCTGTTGGTTGTGGCTGCATTGTTCCTCAACAGATGAAAACGTTGACGTGTCCTGGCAGGGAAAATTTCCCAGTATCTTCAACCAGACTAATGCTGGTGGAAACTCAGCAGTTCTTCTGGTGTTCCTGAACGCCACACAGAGCCGTGTTGAATTTAAGTGCATCGCCAAAAGAAATACAGAGCGTGTGACAAGCATTGTCACTCCAACATGTGATGGTAAGATCGTACTTATTAATGATAGAACATGAGGACATGACGAACTGCGTGGCTCATATTAGATGTTTCCTCTGAATAATGTTGTTTCAGATAACAAGCCTCAGCCTCGACCCCTACCAGATCCTCAACAAGAACCCTGGAGAAGGGAAAGATATGTTCTTGTTTTTTTTGTGGGCGCAATCCTGGGATTTTTACCAACAGTGGTTAAAAAATGCTATTTCAAAGGACAGAGGAAGACATGAATGAAATGCATTTATTTTTAGAAAATATGGACAGCACAGGATCCACAGTGATAGTGTGGTCATTCTATTGTACAGGTGTTGAGGAAGTGGAGTGCATCATATATTATGTATCTGTAATGAAAAACCATCACATCCTGTCCTGTCCTGTTTGTCTTCATGTTTTCTTTTTCATGAGCTTGTCATGTGAACTTTACTTTTAAAAAAAAAGCCAAATTATTGTATGTCAAAAAATACCTTCTGAAAAAAAGTCATACTATAGTATGTCGAAAAATGTCAAAAAATTAAAAAGTCTAAAAAGTGATAAAAATGCCTTATTATGGTATGGTGAATGCATTTATAGCATAATTTGTGTTTCAATGTTTTATAAAAGCCAAATTATTGTATGTCAAAAAATAGCTCCTGAAAAATATGTCATACTATAGTATGTCGAAAAAGTCAAAAAATGTCAAAAAATTAAAGTGTCTAAAAAGTGATAAAAATGCCTTATTATGGTGTGTTGAATGTATTTATGGCATAATTTCGGTTTAAATGTCTTAAAAAAAAAAAAAGCCAAATTAATGGATGGCAAAAAATAACGCCTGAAAAAAACGGAATACTATAGTATGTCGAAAAAGTCAAAAATGTCACAAAATTAAAATGTCTCAAAAGTGATAAAAGTGCCTTATTGTGGTGTGTTGAATGAATTTATGGCATAATTTCGGTTCAAATGTGTTCAAAAAAGCCAAATTAATGGATGTCAAAAAATAGCACCTGAAAAAAAAAGACATACTATAGTATGTCGAAAAAGTCAAAAAATGTCAAAAAATTAAAATGTCTAAAAAGAGATAAAAATGACTTACTATGGTGTGCTGAATGGATTTATGGCATAGTTTGTGTTTAAATGTTGAAAAAAAGCCAAATTATAGTATGTCATAAAAACTGCTCCTAAAAAAAAAGTCATACTATACTATGTCGAAAAAGTCAAAAAATGTAAAAAAGTTAAAATGTCTAAAAAGTGATAAAAAATGCCTTATTATGATATGTTGAATGCATTTATGGCATCATTTTGATTTAAATGTGTTAAAAAAAGCCAAATTAATGGATGTCAAAAAGTAGCGCCTGAAAAATACGTCATACTATAGTATGTTGAAAAATTCAAAAAATGTCAAAAAATTAAAATGTCTAAAAAGTGATAAAAATGCCTTATTATGGTATGTTGAATCCATTTATAGCAAAATTTCATCTCAAATGTTGTAAAAAAGCCAAATTAAGGGAGGTCAAAAAATAGCGCCTGAAAAAAAACGTCATACTATACTATGTTGAAAAATTCAAAAAAAGTCAAAAAATTAAAATGTCTAAAAGGTGATAAAAATGACTTACTATGGTGTGCTGAATGGATTAATGGCATAGTTTGTGTTTAAATGTTGAAAAAAAGCCAAATTATAGTATGTCAAAAAAACTGCTCCGAAAAAAAAAGTCATACTATAGTATGTCGAAAAGTCAAAAAATGTCAAAAAATTAAAATGTCTAAAAAGTGATAAAAATGCCTTATTATGGTGTGTTGAATGCATTTATGGCATAATTTCGGTTTAAATGTGTTAAAATAGCCAAATTAATGGATGTCAAAAAATAGCTCCTGAAAAATACGTCATACTATAGTATGTCGAAAAAGTCAAAAAATGTCAAAAAATTAAAATGTCTAAAAACTGATAAAAATGCCTTATTATGGTATGTTGAATCCATTTATAGCAAAATTTCATCTCAAATGTTGTAAAAAAGCCAAATTAATGGAGGTCAAAAAATAGCGCGTGAAAAATACGTCATACTATAGTATGTCGAAAAAGTCAAAAATGTCACAAAATTAAAATGTCTAAAAAGTGATAAAAGTGCCTTATTATGGTGTGTTGAATGCATTTATGGCATAATTTTGGTTTAAATGTGTCAAAAAAGCCAAATTAATGGATGTCAAAAAATAGCACCTGAAAAAAAAACGACATACTATAGTATGTCGAAAAAGTGAAAAAATGTCACAAAATTAAAATGTCTAAAAAGAGATAAAAATGACTTACTATGGTGTGCTGAATGGATTTATGGCATAGTTTGTGTTTAAATGTTGAAGAAAAGCCAAATTATATTATGTCACAAAAAACTGCTCGTACAAAAAAGTCATACTATACTATGTCGAAAAAGTCAAAAAAATGTCAAAAAATTAAAATGTCTAAAAAGTGATAAAAGTGCCTTATTATGGTGTGTTGAATACATTTATGGCATAATTTCGGTTTAAATGTGTTATTATAGCCAAATTAATGGATGTCAAAAAAATAGCTCCTGAAAAAAAGTCATACTATAGTATGTCGAAAAAGTCAAAAAATGTAAAAAAATTAAAATGTCTAAAAGGTGATAAAAATGCCTTATTATGGTGTGTTGAATGCATTTATGGCATAATATCAGTTTAAATGTGTTAAAAAAGCCAAATTAATTGATGTAAAAAAATAGCACCTGAAAAAAAACGACATACTATAGTATGTCGAAAAAGTCAAAAGATGTCAAAAAATTAAAATGTATAAAAAGTGATAAAAGTGCCTTATTATGGTGTGTTGAATACATTTATGGCATAATTTCGGTTTAAATGTGTTATTATAGCCAAATTAATGGATGTCAAAAAAATAGCTCCTGAAAAAAAGACATACTATAGTATGTCGAAAAAGTCAAAAAATGTCAAAAAATTAAAATGTCTAAAAAGAGATAAAAATGACTTACTATGGTGTGCTGAATGGATTTATGGAATAGTTTGTGTTTAAATGTTGAAAAAAAGCCAAATTATAGTATGTCAAAAAAACTGCTCCTAAAAAAAAAGTCATAATATACTATGTCGAAAAAGTCAAAAAATGTAAAAAAATTAAAATGTCTAAAAACTGATAGAAATGCCTTATTATGGTATGTTGAATAGATTTATAGCATAATTTCGGTTTAAATGTGTTAAAAAAGCCAAATTAATGGATGTCAAAAAATAGCTCCTGAAAAAAAAACGACATACTATAGTATGTTGAAAAAGTCAAAAAATGTCGAAAAATTAAAATGTCTAAAAAGTGATAAAAATGCCTTATTATGGTGTGTTGAATGCATTTATGGCATAATTTCGGTTTAAATGTGTTAAAATAGCCAAATTAATGGATGTCAAAAAAACTGCTCCTAAAAAAAAAGTCATACTATAGTATGTCGAAAAAGTCAAAAAATGTCAAAAAATTAAAATGTCTAAAAAGTGATAAAAATGCCTTATTATGATGTGTTGAATGCAGTTATGGCATAATTTTGGGTTAAATATGTTAAAATTGCCAAATTAATATTATTTTTTGTGACATATTATATTATGTCACAAAAAACTGCTCGTAAAAAAAAGTCATACTATACTATGTCGAAAAAGTCAAAAAAATGTCAAAAAATTAAAATGTCTAAAAAGTGATAAAAGTGCCTTATTATGGTGTGTTGAATACATTTATGGCATAATTTCGGTTTAAATGTGTTATTATAGCCAAATTAATGGATGTCAAAAAAATAGCTCCTGAAAAAAAGACATACTATAGTATGTCGAAAAAGTCAAAAAATGTCAAAAAATTAAAATGTCTAAAAAGAGATAAAAATGACTTACTATGGTGTGCTGAATGGATTTATGGCATAGTTTGTGTTTAAATGTTGAAAAAAAGCCAAATTATAGTATGTCAAAAAAACTGCTCGAAAAAAAAGTCATACTATACTATGTCGAAAAAGTCAAAAAATGTAAAAAAGTTAAAATGTCTAAAAAGTGATAAAAAAAAATGCCTTATTATGATATGTTGAATGCATTTATGGCATCATTTTGATTTAAATGTGTTAAAAAAAGCCAAATTAATGGATGTCAAAAAGTAGCGCCTGAAAAATACGTCATACTATAGTATGTTGAAAAAGTAAAAAAAAAGTCAAAAAATTAAAATGTCTAAAAACTGATAAAAATGCCTTATTATGGTATGTTGAATCCATTTATAGCAAAATTTCATCTCAAATGTTGTAAAAAAGCCAAATTAATGGAGGTCAAAAAATAGCGCGTGAAAAATACGTCATACTATAGTATGTCGAAAAAGTCAAAAATGTCACAAAATTAAAATGTCTAAAAAGTGATAAAAGTGCCTTATTATGGTGTGTTGAATGCATTTATGGCATAATTTTGGTTTAAATGTGTCAAAAAAGCCAAATTAATGGATGTCAAAAAATAGCACCTGAAAAAAAAACGACATACTATAGTATGTCGAAAAAGTCAAAAAATGTCACAAAATTAAAATGTCTAAAAAGAGATAAAAATGACTTACTATGGTGTGCTGAATGCAGTTATGGCATAATTTTGGGTTAAATATGTTAAAATTGCCAAATTAATATTTTTGTGACATATTATATTATGTCACAAAAAACTGCTCGTAAAAAAAAGTCATACTATACTATGTCGAAAAAGTCAAAAAAATGTCAAAAAATTAAAATGTCTAAAAAGTGATAAAAGTGCCTTATTATGATGTGTTGAATACATTTATGGCATAATTTCGGTTTAAATGTGTTATTATAGCCAAATTAATGGATGTCAAAAAAATAGCTCCTGAAAAAAAGTCATACTATAGTATGTCGAAAAAGTCAAAAAATGTCAAAAAATTAAAATGTCTAAAAACTGATAAAAATGCCTTATTATGGTGTGTTGAATGCATTTATGGCATAATTTCGGGTTAAATGTGTTAAAATAGCAAAATTAATGGATGTCAAAAAAAAGCTCCTGAAAAAAAAGACAAAATATAGAATGTCGAAAAAGACAAAATGTCAAAAAATTAAAATGTCTAAAAAGTGATAAAAATGCCTTATTATGGTGTGTTGAATGCATTTATGGCATAATTTCGGTTTAAATGTGTTAAAATAGCAAAATTAATGGATGTCAAAAAATAGCACCTGAAAAAAAAACGACATACTATAGTATGTCGAAAAAGTCAAAAAATGTCACAAAATTAAAATGTCTAAAAAGAGATAAAAATGACTTACTATGGTGTGCTGAATGGATTTATGGCATAGTTTGTGTTTAAATGTTGGAAAAAAGCCAAATTATAGTATGTCAAAAAAACTGCTCCTAAAAAAAAAGTCATACTATACTATGTCGAAAAAGTCAAAAAATGTCAAAAAATTAAAATGTCTAAAAAGTGATAAAAATGGCTTATTATGATGTGTTGAATGCATTTATGGCATCATTTTGGTTTAAATGTGTTAAAAAAAAAGCCAAATTAATGGATGTCAGAAAATAGCGCCTGAAAAATACGTCATACTATAGTATGTCGAAAAAGTCAAAAATGTCAAAAATTAAAATGTCTAAAAGTGATAAAAATGCCTTATTATGGTATGTTGAATCCATTTATAGCAAAATTTCATCTCAAATGTTGTAAAAAGCCAAATTAAGGGAGGTCAAAAATAGCGCCTGAAAAAACGTCATACTATACTATGTTGAAAAATTCAAAAAAGTCAAAAATTAAAATGTCTAAAAGGTGATAAAAATGACTTACTATGGTGTGCTGAATGGATTAATGGCATAGTTTGTGTTTAAATGTTGAAAAAGCCAAATTATAGTATGTCAAAAATAGCTCCTGAAAAAAAGTCATACTATAGTATGTCGAAAAGTCAAAAAATGTCAAAAAATTAAAATGTCTAAAAAGTGATAAAAATGCCTTATTATGGTGTGTTGAATGCATTTATGGCATAATTTCGGTTTAAATGTGTTAAAATAGCCAAATTAATGGATGTCAAAAAATAGCTCCTGAAAAAAAGTCATACTATAGTATGTCGAAAAAGTCAAAAAATGTCAAAAAATTAAAATGTCTAAAAACTGATAAAAATGCCTTATTATGGTGTGTTGAATGCATTTATGGCATAATTTCGGGTTAAATGTGTTAAAATAGCAAAATTAATGGATGTCAAAAAAAAGCTCCTGAAAAAAAAGTCAAACTATAGTATGTCGAAAAAGTCAAAAAATGTCAAAAAATTAAAATGTCTAAAAAGTGATAAAAATGCCTTATTATGGTGTGTTGAATGCATTTATGGCATAATTTCGGTTTAAATGTGTTAAAATAGCCAAATTAATGGATGTCAAAAAATAGCTCCTGAAAAAAAAGTCATACTATAGTATGTCGAAAAAGTCAAAAAATGTCAAAAAATTAAAATGTCTAAAAACTTATAAAAATGCCTTATTATGGTACGTTGAATAGATTGAAAGCATAATTTCGGTTTAAATGTGTTAAAAAAGCCAAATTAATGGATGTCAAAAAATAGCTCCTGAAAAATACGTCATACTATAGTATGTCGAAAAAGTCAAAAATGTCACAAAATTAAAATGTCTAAAAAGTGATAAAAGTGCCTTATTATGGTGTGTTGAATGCATTTATGGCATAATTTCGGTTCAAATGTGTTCAAAAAAGCCAAATTAATGGATGTCAAAAATAGCACCTGAAAAAAAAGACATACTATAGTATGTCGAAAAAGTCAAAAAATGTCAAAAAATTAAAATGTCTAAAAAGAGATAAAAATGACTTACTATGGTGTGCTGAATGGATTTATGGCATAGTTTGTGTTTAAATGTTGAAAAAAAGCCAAATTATAGTATGTCAAAAAAACTGCTCGAAAAAAAAGTCATACTATACTATGTCGAAAAAGTCAAAAAATGTAAAAAAGTTAAAATGTCTAAAAAGTGATAAAAAAAATGCCTTATTATGATATGTTGAATGCATTTATGGCATCATTTTGATTTAAATGTGTTAAAAAAAGCCAAATTAATGGATGTCAAAAAGTAGCGCCTGAAAAATACGTCATACTATAGTATGTTGAAAAAGTCAAAAAAAAGTCAAAAAATTAAAATGTCTAAAAACTGATAAAAATGCCTTATTATGGTATGTTGAATCCATTTATAGCAAAATTTCATCTCAAATGTTGTAAAAAAGCCAAATTAATGGAGGTCAAAAAATAGCGCGTGAAAAATACGTCATACTATAGTATGTCGAAAAAGTCAAAAATGTCACAAAATTAAAATGTCTAAAAAGTGATAAAAGTGCCTTATTATGGTGTGTTGAATGCATTTATGGCATAATTTCGGTTCAAATGTGTTCAAAAAAGCCAAATTAATGGATGTCAAAAATAGCACCTGAAAAAAAAGACATACTATAGTATGTCGAAAAAGTCAAAAAATGTCAAAAAATTAAAATGTCTAAAAAGAGATAAAAATGACTTACTATGGTGTGCTGAATGGATTTATGGCATAGTTTGTGTTTAAATGTTGAAAAAAAGCCAAATTATAGTATGTCAAAAAAACTGCTCGAAAAAAAAGTCATACTATAGTATGTCGAAAAAGTCAAAAAAATGTCAAAAAATTAAAATGTCTAAACACTGATAAAAATGCCTTATTATGGTGTGTTGAATGCATTTATGGCATAATTTCGGTTTAAATGTGTTAAAAAAAGCCAAATTAATGGATGTCAAAAAGTAGCGCCTGAAAAATACGTCATACTATAGTATGTTGAAAAAGTAAAAAAAAAGTCAAAAAATTAAAATGTCTAAAAACTGATAAAAATGCCTTATTATGGTGTGTTGAATCCATTTATAGCAAAATTTCATCTCAAATGTTGTAAAAAAGCCAAATTAATGGAGGTCAAAAAATAGCGCGTGAAAAATACGTCATACTATAGTATGTTGAAAAAGTCAAAAAATGTCGAAAAATTAAAATGTCTAAAAACTGATAAAAATGCCTTATTATGGTGTGTTGAATGCATTTATGGCATAATTTCGGGTTAAATGTGTTAAAATAGCAAAATTAATGGATGTCAAAAAAAAGCTCCTGAAAAAAAAGTCAAACTATAGTATGTCGAAAAAGTCAAAAAATGTCAAAAAATTAAAATGTCTAAAAAGTGATAAAAGTGCCTTATTATGGTGTGTTGAATACATTTATGGCATAATTTCGGGTTAAATGTGTTATTATAGCCAAATTAATGGATGTCAAAAAAATAGCTCCTGAAAAAAAGTCATACTATAGTATGTCGAAAAAGTAAAAAAATGTCAAAAAATTAAAATGTCTAAAAACTGATAAAAATGCCTTATTATGATGTGTTGAATGCAGTTATGGCATGATTTTGGGTTAAATATGTTAAAATTGCCAAATTAATATTATTTTTTGTGACATATTATATTAGGTCACAAAAAACTGCTCGTAAAAAAAAGTCATACTATACTATGTCGAAAAAGTCAAAAAAATGTCAAAAAATTAAAATGTCTAAAAAGTGATAAAAATGCCTTATTATGGTGTGTTGAATACATTTATGGCATAATTTCGGTTTAAATGTGTTATTATAGCCAAATTAATGGATGTCAAAAAAATAGCTCCTTAAAAAAAGTCATACTATAGTATGTCGAAAAAGTCAAAAAATGTCAAAAAATTAAAATGTCTAAAAACTGATAAAAATGCCTTATTATGGTGTGTTGAATGCATTTATGGCATAATTTCGGGTTAAATGTGTTATTATAGCCAAATTAATGGATGTCAAAAAAATAGCTCCTGAAAAAAAGTCATACTATAGTATGTTGAAAAAGTCAAAAAATGTCGAAAAATTAAAATGTCTAAAAAGTGATAAAAATGCCTTATTATGGTGTGTTGAATGCATTTATGGCATAATTTCGGTTTAAATGTGTTAAAATAGCCAACTTAATGGATGTCAAAAAAACTGCTCCTAAAAAAAAAGTCATACTATAGTATGTCGAAAAAGTCAAAAAATGTCAAAAAATTAAAATGTCTAAAAACTGATAAAAATGCCTTATTATGGTGTGTTGAATGCATTTATGGCACAATTTCGGGTTAAATGTGTTAAAATAGCAAAATTAATGGATGTCAAAAAAAAGCTCCTGAAAAAAAAGTCAAACTATAGTATGTCGAAAAAGTCAAAAAATGTCAAAAAATTAAAATGTCTAAAAACTGATAAAAATGCCTTATTATGGTGTGCTGAATGGATTTATAGCATAATTTCAGTTTAAATGTGTTAAAAAAGCCAAATTAATGGATGTCAAAAAATAGCTCCTGAAAAATACGTCATACTATAGTATGTCGAAAAAGTAAAAAAATGTCAAAAAATTAAAATGTCTAAAAACTGATAAAAATGCCTTATTATGGTATGTTGAATCCATTTATAGCAAAGATTCATCTCAATTGTTGTAAAAAAGCCAAATTAATGGAGGTCAAAAAATAGCGCGTGAAAAATACGTCATACTATAGTATGTCGAAAAAGTCAAAAAATGTCAAAAAATTAAAATGTCTAAAAAGTCATAAAAATACCTTATTATGGTGTGTTGAATGCATTTATGGCATAATTTCAGTTTAAATGTGTTAAAAAAGCCAAATTAATTGATGTAAAAAAATAGCACCTGAAAAAAAAACGACAACCATAGTATGTCGAAAAAGTCAAAAGATGTCAAAAAATTAAAATGTCTAAAAAGTGATAAAAATGCCTTATTATGATGTGTTGAATGCATTTATGGCATCATTTTGCTTTAAATGTGTTAAAAAAAAAGCCAAATTCATGGATGTCAAAAAAATATGTCATACTATAGTATGTTGAAAAAGTCAAAAAATGTAAAAAAATCAAAATGTTTAAAAAGTGATAAAAATGCCTTATTATGATGTGTAGAATGCATTTATGGCATAATTTCGGTTTAACTGTCTTATAAAAGCCAAATTATAGTATGTCAAAAAATAGTGCCTGAAAAAAAACGACATACTACAGTATGTCGAAAAAGTCAAAAAATGTCAAAAAATTAAAATGTCTAAAAAGTGATAAAAATGCCTTACTGTGGGATGCTGAATCCATTTCTAACAAAATTTCATCTTAAATGTTGTAAAAAAGCCAAATTCTTGGATGTCAAAAAATAGCTCCTGAAAACAACGTCATACTATACTATGTCGAAAAAGTCAAAAAATGTCAAAAAATTAAAATGTCTAAAAGGTGATAAAAATGACTTACTATGGTGTGCTGAATGGATTTATGGCATAGTTTGTGTTTAAATGTTGAAAAAAAGCCAAATTATAGTATGTCAAAAAAACTGCTCCTAAAAAAAAAGTCATACTATAGTATGTCGAAAAAGTCAAAAAATGTCAAAAAATTTAAATGTCTAAAAGGTGATAAAAAATGACTTACTATGGTGTGCTGAATGGATCTATGGCATAGTTTGTGTTTAAATGTTGAAAAAAAAACAAATTATTGTATGTCAAAAAACTGCTCCCAAAAAAAAAGTCATACAATAATATGTTGAAAAAGTCAAAAAAATGTAAAAAAAATTAAAATGTCTAAAAAGTGATAAAAGTGCCTTATTATGATGTGTTGAATGCATTTATGGCATAATTTCGGTTTAAATGTGTTAATATAGCCAAATTAATGGATGTCAAAAAATAGCTCCTGAAAAAAAAGTCATACTATAGTATGTCGAAAAAGTCAAAAAAATGTCAAAAACTTAAAATGTCTAAAAACTCATAAAAATGCCTTATTATGGTATGTTGAATGCATTTATGGCATAATTTCGGGTTAAATGTGTTAAAATAGCAAAATTAATGGATGTCAAAAAAAAGCAGCTGAAAAAAAAGTCATACTATAGTATGTCGAAAAAGTCAAAAAATGTCAAAAAATTAAAATGGCTAAAAAGTGATAAAAATGCCTTATTGTGGTATGTTGAATCCATTTATAGCAAAATTTCATCTTAAATGTTGTAAAAAAGCCAAATTAAGGGAGGTCAAAAAATAGCGCCTGAAAAAAACGTCATACTATAGTATGTCGAAAAACTCAAAAAATGTCAAAAAATTAAAATGTCTAAAAGGTGAGAAAAATTACTTACTATGGTGTGCTGAATGGATTTATGGTATAGTTTGTGTTTAAATGTTGAAAAAAAGCCAAATTAATGGATGTCAAAAAATAGTGCCTGAAAAAAAAACGATATACCATAGTATGTTGAAAAAGTCAAAAATGTCACAAAATTAAAATGTCTAAAAAGTCATAAAAATACCTTATTATGGTGTGTTGAATGCATTTATGGCATAATTTCAGTTTAAATGTGTTAAAAAAGCCAAATTAATTGATGTAAAAAAATAGCACCTGAAAAAAAAACGACATACTATAGTATGTCGAAAAAGTCAAAAGATGTCAAAAAATTAAAATGTATAAAAAGTGATAAAAATGACTTACTATGGTGTGCTGAATGGATTTATGGCATAGTTTGTGTTTAAATGTTGAAAAAAGCCAAATTATAGTATGTCAAAAAAACTGCTCCTAAAAAAAAAGTCATAATATACTATGTCGAAAAAGTCAAAAAATGTCAAAAAAATAAAAATGTCTAAAAACTGATAAAAATGCCTTATTATGGTATGTTGAATAGATTTATAGCATAATTTCGGTTTAAATGTGTTAAAAAAGCCAAATTAATGGATGTCAAAAAATAGCGCGTGAAAAATACGTCATACTATAGTATGTCGAAAAAGTCAAAAAAATGTCAAAAAATTAAAATGTCTAAACACTGATAAAAATGCCTTATTATGGTGTGTTCAATGCATTTATGGCATAATTTCGGTTTAAATGTGTTAATATAGCCAAATTAATGGATGTCAAAAAAATAGCTCTTGAAAAATACGTCATACTATAGTATGTTGAAAAAGTCAAAAAAAGTAAAAAAATTAAAATGTCTAAAAAGTGATAAAAATGCCTTATTATGATGTGTTGAATGCATTTATAGCATAATTTCGGTTTAAATGTGTTAAAAAAGCCAAATTAATGGATGTCAAAAAAAACTGCTCCTAAAAAAAAAGTCATACTATAGTATGTCGAAAAAGTCAAAAAATGTCAAAAAATTAAAATGTCTAAAAACTGATAAAAATGCCTTATTATGGTACGTTGAATAGATTTATAGCATAATTTCGGTTTAAATGTGTTAAAAAAGCCAAATTAATGGATGTAAAAAAATAGCTCCTGAAAAAAAGTCGAAAAAGTCAAAAAAAGTCAAAAAATTAAATGTCTAAAAAGTGATAAAAATGCCTTATTATGATGTGTTGAATGCAGTTATGGCATAATTTTGGGTTAAATATGTTAAAATTGCCAAATTAATATTATTTTTTGTGACATATTCTATTATGTCACAAAAAACTGCTCGTAAAAAAAAGTCATACTATACTATGTCGAAAAAGTCAAAAAAATGTCAAAAAATTAAAATGTCTAAAAGTGATAAAAGTGCCTTATTATGGTGTGTTGAATACATTTATGGCATAATTTCGGGTTAAATGTGTTATTATAGCCAAATTAATGGATGTCAAAAAAATAGCTCCTGAAAAAAAGTCATACTATAGTATGTCGAAAAAGTCAAAAAATGTCAAAAAATTAAAATGTCTAAAAACTGATAAAAATGCCTTATTATGGTATGTTGAATCCATTTATAGCAAAGTTTCATCTCAATTGTTGTAAAAAAGCCAAATTAATGGAGGTCAAAAAATAGCGCGTGAAAAATACGTCATACTATAGTATGTCGAAAAAGTCAAAAAATGTCAAAAAATTAAAATGTCTAAAAGGTGATAAAAATGCCTTATTATGATGTGTTGAATGCATTTATGGCATAATTTCGGTTTAAATGTGTTAATATAGCCAAATTAATTGATGTAAAAAAATAGCACCTGAAAAAAAAACGACAACCATAGTATGTCGAAAAAGTCAAAAGATGTCAAAAAATTAAAATGTATAAAAAGTGATAAAAATGACTTACTATGGTGTGCTGAATGGATTTATAGAATAGTTTGTTTAAATGTTGAAAAAAAGCCAAATTATAGTATGTCAAAAAAACTGTTCCTAAAAAAAAAGTCATAATATACTATGTCGAAAAAGTCAAAAAATGTAAAAAAATTAAAATGTCTAAAAACTGATAGAAATGCCTTATTATGGTATGTTGAATAGATTTATAGCATAATTTCGGTTTAAATGTGTTAAAAAAGCCAAATTAATGGATGTCAAAAAATAGCTCCTGAAAAAAAAACGACATACTACAGTATGTTGAAAAGTCAAAAAATGTCGAAAAATTAAAATGTCTAAAAAGTGATAAAAATGCCTTATTATGATGTGTTGAATGCATTTATGGCATCATTTTGCTTTAAATGTGTTTAAAAAAAAGCCAAATTCATGGATGTCAAAAAAATATGTCATACTATAGTATGTTGAAAAAGTCAAAAAAAGTAAAAAAATCAAAATGTTTAAAAAGTGATAAAAATGCCTTATTATGATGTGTAGAATGCATTTATGGCATAATTTCGGTTTAATTGTCTTATAAAAGCCAAATTATAGTATGTCAAAAAATAGTGCCTGAAAAAAAACGACATACTACAGTATGTCGAAAAAGTCAAAAAATGTCAAAAAATTAAAATGTCTAAAAGTGATAAAAATGCCTTATTATGGTATGTTGAATCCATTTATAGCAAAATTTCATCTTAAATGTTGTAAAAAAGCCAAATTAAGGGAGGTCAAAAAATAGCGCCTAAAAAAACCGTCATACTATAGTATGTCGAAAAAGTCAAAAAATGTCAAAAAATTAAAATGTCTAAAAGGTGATAAAAATGACTTACTATGGTGTGCTGAATGGATTTATGGCATAGTTTGTGTTTAAATGTTGAAAAAAGCCAAATTATAGTATGTCAAAAAAACTGCTCCTAAAAAAAAAGTCATAATATACTATGTCGAAAAAGTCAAAAAATGTCAAAAAAATAAAAATGTCTAAAAACTGATAAAAATGCCTTATTATGGTATGTTGAATAGATTTATAGCATAATTTCGGTTTAAATGTGTTAAAAAAGCCAAATTAATGGATGTCAAAAAATAGCTCTTGAAAAATATGTCATACTATAGTATGTTGAAAAAGTCAAAAAAAGTAAAAAAATTAAAACGTCTAAAAAGTGATAAAAATGCCTTATTATGATGTGTTGAATGCATTTATGGAATAATTTCGGTTTAATTGTGCTAAAAAAGCCAAATTAATGGATGTCAAAAAAATAGTGCCTGAAAAAAAACGACATACTATCGTATGTCGAAAAAGTCAAAAAATGTCGAAAAATTAAAATGTCTAAAAAGTGATAAAAATGCCTTATTATGGTGTGTTGTCTAAAAAGTGGATTTATGGCATAGTTTGTGTTTAAATGTTGTAAAAAAGCCAAATTGTTGGATGTCAAAAAATAGCTCCTGAAAAAAAAGTCATACTATAGTATGTCGAAAAAGTCAAAAAATGTCAAAAAATTAAAATGTCTAAAAGGTGATAAAAATGACTTACTATGGTGTGCTGAATGGATTTACTGCATAGTTTGTGTTTAAATGTTGAAAAAAAAATAAATTATAGTATGTCAAAAAAAATGCTCCTAAAAAAAAAGTCATGCTATAGTATGTTGAAAAAGTCAAAAAATGCAAAAAATTAAAATGTCTGAAAAGTGATAAAAATGACTTGCTATGGTGTGCGGAACGCATTTATGGCATAGTTTGTGTTTAAATGTTAGAAAAAAGCCAAATTAATGGATGTCAAAAAATAGCGCCTGAAAAATATGTCATACTATAGTATGTTGAAAAAGTCAAAAAAAAAGTCAAAAAATCAAAATGTCTAAAAAGTGATAAAAATGCCTTATTATGATGTGTTGAATGCATTTATGGCATAATTTCAGTTTGTGTTAAAAAAGCCAAATTAATGGATGTCAAAAAATAGCGCCTGAAAAAAAACAACATACTATAGCATATTGAAAAAAGTCAAAAAATGTCAAAAAATTAAAATGTCTAAAAAGTGATAAAAATGCCTTATTATGGTGTGTTGAGTCCATTTATAGCAAAATTTCATCTCAAATGTTGTAAAAAAAAGCCAAATTAATGGAGGTCAAAAAATAGCGCGTGAAAAATACGTCATACTATAGTACGTCGAAAAAGTCAAAAAATTAAAATGTCTAAAAAGTGATAAAAATAACTTGTTATGGTGTGTTGAATGCATTTATGGCATAATTTCGGTTTAATTGTGTTAAAAAAGCCAAATTAATGGATGTCAAAAAATAGCGCCTGAAAAAAAAACATACTATAGTATGTCGAAAAAGCCAAAAAATGTCAAAAAATTACAATGTATAAAAAGTGATAAAAATGACTTACAATGGTGTGCTGAATCCATTTATGACAAAATTTCATCTTAAATGTTGTAAAAAAAAAGCCAAATTAATGGATGTCAAAAAAACTGCTTTTAAAAAAAAAGTCATACTATAGTATGTTGAAAAAGTCAAAAAAAAGTCAAAAAATTAAAATGTCTGAAAAGTGATAAAAAAATTCCTTATTATGATGTGTTGAATGCATTTATGGCATCATTTTGGTTTAAATGTGTTAAAAAAAGCCAAATTAATGGATGTCAAAAAATAGCGCCTGAAAAAAAAGTCATACTATAGTATGTCGAAAAAGTCAAAAAATGTCAAAAAATTAAAATGTATAAAAAGTGATAAAAATGCCTTATTATGGTATGTTGAATCCATTTATGACAAAATTTCATCTTAAATGTTGTAAAAAAGCCAAATTAATGGAGGTCAAAAAATAGCGCGTGAAAAATACGTCATACTATAGTATGTCGAAAAAGTCAAAAAATGTCAAAAAATTAAAATGTCTAAAAAGTGATAAAAATGCCTTATTATGGTATGTTGAATGCATTTATGGCATAATTAGTGTTTAAAGGTGTAGCTTCAGGGCTTCTATGAACAGAAATGGAAGCTCTGTCACCTAGTGTACCTACTGTATTACATGCACTGATTGTGTTCACTGTCCTACGTTACATTAAAGACGATCCAGCATGTCTGTGTAGGTTATGGATTTGTCTTTGGATAAAGCAACATGCCTGCAAAAAATATTACAAAAATACAGAGTGACATTAAGGATTTAATTTAATATGACCACCTTTGCATAGGTTGAACATGGTTGAACAAGATTTGCACATTAGTACTGTAAAAAAAAATAGAATCTCTGTATTTACAGAATTTACAACACGGTTAATAAAATTAAAGAATGTAATGGACATTTTTCATTTTTAATATGACAAAAGGAAGGTGCAATAGTCTCTCATGGCCAAAGAGAGAACAATTATAATAGTAAAGTGCAGCCTTATTAAACTATTTATTAAGTGTTGCACGTTTCCTTTATGATATTAGAGACCTGCTAGGATATTTCCTGGTAGGGCGACACCGAAGCCGTCCTCATGCGACTAAACTGGATCTTGTCGTACACAGTGTGTGGCTAAAAAGGAGGTCAAATAAAGAACAAATTAACATCAGTGTCACGAGTAGATGTGAGACTCATCATATCACTCAAAATGGTACAAATTATTTACTTGAGTCCTGCTCAATTAATGTCCACCCCGAATAAATCACTAATTAATTAATTTTAAGTCACAGTTTGTGACCAGATTAGCTGTATTCTATTGAAAAATGTCATTATTATTAGATTTGTCAGTCCCTCCAGGATTTCAGAGTTTCTTTTTGTGATTGTTGTGATCAAAAATGTTTGATCTTGCAGGGTTTTTTCTCAATAACTGTGATACAATTTGCGGAGTTTTCTGTGAATTTGAATGTGTTTTTTTTTTTGGGCGTTAAATTGCAGTCAAAAGTGCGAGTCAACAAAAAAATTGTGATTTTAAAAAAATACTAATAAAAAAGAGTCATATGTATGATTATAAGCATACTGCACATAACAGAAACAGCTGGAAATATTTCTCATCTGTTTTACAAAAACGGCCCCGAGTCATAAACGTTATCTAACTTTATAAAACTCCAAGAATATACAGGCAACAACTTCTTTTTTTTTAAGTGCTTTTAACACTTTTTAAATAACACTAATTCAACACATACTGTGTACTGTAAAATTGTATAAAACTCATGTAAATTAACATGTACTGTACGCACAAGAACAAAATGTAATGAACTGTTTTACATGGACTTTTGCTGTTAGTTTTGTTGGCAAATGTTCACTTTCTTAATCATGGATCTCAGTGAGCAATGTAATGTCAGCCAACGAACAGTGTCACTTGCGGGGAAATCGTGGGAATTTTGAATAATTGCAAATCACTCCAGATATTGAGGTGATTTGTTGAATTTGCATTAATTATTGCAACATTGCAATTTCCTGGAGGGACTGATTTGTTTGGGGGTTTTTTTTGTTGAAAGAAGAAGTCCAGCATTTAGAACAATGCCTTCAAACCAAAGTCAACCAGCTGGAATGGAACAAATTGTGTCATATTTATAAGAGAGGTTGAGCAAATGAATGGATCTAAAATTAACTTAACTTAAAATTAAAACAACTATATCATATTGTATATTGTACGATCAAATCTGCAAGAAGTTCAAAAATGATAGTTTTGTTCTTACCGTGGGTGGGGCCGTGTCATCGCTGTTTTTAATGGTTTCATACAGAGTGCACGGCTTCATGGGAGGTGAGGCCCCCTGCAAGTTTAAAGATACATGCATCATAGAGACAGTCGGAACAAGAAACGGAAAGAAAATGGGTAAAACACGGATTTCATCCTCAAAAAATGTTTCGTCAGTGAGTGTACTTACATCCACAGCGGCAACTTCAGAGATATCAGCGTACACAGTGAGTTCATTTGTGTTAGTGACTGTGGTGCATTTCAGGAAGGAACAAAGCAAAATTAAAATAGTGACAGTTCAATCATAATTTTAAATATATATATGTTGTATATATATATATATATATACACACATTTCTCACCTGCTTGACTTTGTTTGCAGTGAAAAACACACACAGCTACAGTAACTACGACGACAACGACCAGACAAACTCCTCCAGCCGCAGACAGGAGGATGATGAACCTCTGGCCTGCAGATGATGGTATCATAGCTGTTATTATGACCAAATAACAGTAATAATGATCACATTTATAAAATAAAAGGAAATAAATATAGTTGGAATGAATAAAACAATAATACTGTCAAGAGGTGCATTGTTTCAGTCTTACATCTTAGCTTTAAAAAGTGCTAAATGTGGGATTGGAAGTATCTGTATTGCTTCCAAAATGGCAGGACTGCAGCTAACAGTGCTAACAGGGCTAAGAGTGCTAAGAGTGCAAACAGTGCTAACAGTGCTAATAGTACTAATAGTGCTAACAGTGCTAATAGTACTAACAGTGCTAACAGTGCTAAGAGTGCTAATAGTACTAATAGTGCAAACAGTGCTAAGAGTGCTAATAGTACTAATAGTGCAAACAGTGCTAACATTACTAATAGTACTAATAGTGCAAACAGTGCTAAGAGTGCTAATAGTACTAATAGTGCAAACAGTGCTAAGAGTGCTAATAGTACTAATAGTGCAAACAGTGCTAACATTACTAATAGTACTAATAGCGCAAACAGTGCTAAGAGTGCTAATTGTACTAATAGTCCAAACAGTGCTAACAGTGCTAAGAGTGCTAATAGTACTAATATTGCAAACAGTGCTAACAGTGCTAATTGTACTAATAGTCCAAACAGTGCTAACAGTGCTAAGAGTGCTAAGAGTGCTAATAGTACTAATAGTGCAAACAGTGCTAACAGTACTAAGAGTACTAATAGTGCAAACAGTGCTAACAGTGCTAATTGTACTAATAGTCCAAACAGTGCTAACAGTGCTAAGAGTGCTAATAGTACTAATAGTGCAAACAGTGCTAACAGTGCTAATTGTACTAATAGTCCAAACAGTGCTAACAGTGCTAAGAGTGCTAAGAGTGCTAATAGTACTAATATTGCAAACAGTGCTAACAGTGCTAATTGTACTAATAGTCCAAACAGTGCTAAGAGTGCTAAGAGTGCTAAGAGTGCTAATAGTACTAATAGTGCAAACAGTGCTAACAGTGCTAAGAGTGCTAATAGTACTTATAGTGCAAACAGTGCTAACAGTGCTAAGAGTGCTAATAGAGCAGGGCTAAATCAACAAAGCACAGAGTTGTGCTGATTACAACACACAGCGGGGGAGCAACTCCATTGTCTGTTCTATTATATATTATATTACTGGTATATTGATAAAAAACATCCCAAAAAAATAATTGAAACATATTTACTCACAATTGTGAGCAACTATAACTATTGAATATAGTGTATTTGAAATTTCACTTTTTGAACTGAAACATCTGGAAGTTTTAGCATTTGAGAAAAATATATTAAAATATTAATTTGAGCTTTGCACAACTCTAAGGCAAAGTAACCTCAGCTGATACACAATCAGAGGTATTTTTAATTATCGCCTTGTCATTCTCACTAGTAAGACTGGTCACATGATCATATGATAAAACATTAATACACAGTAATAGATTCCAGTGACAAACCTTGTTGTGTGACAGACGTAGTGTTGCTGCACTGCACTGTTCTGGATGCTGACATCTCACTGACATGGTTGGAAACTGTGCAGGTGAAGCTGGTGTCTCCATCCTGAGGCTCCATGATGTACTGCAGCCTGGAGCCATTTGTCGTCTGCTGGTTCACCGTCCACTTGAAGGTCACGTTGTGGTCATTGGTTGAGCTGCACTCCAGCCAAACAGTACAGGACTGGTTCAAGGTGACCCAGGTGGTGTTAGAAAAGACGACGGGCTCTTTAGTTATGGGCTCTAGTGAGGCAGAGAGAGAGAAAGTTCCAGTTAAACTCTGCAGCTACAGATCTGAAAGAATTTTGGAAATCCATTAAAACATTAAAGCAAATGCGAAGAGACGTTCTTTTCATTAACACAACACTTATTAGAGCAAATGTGGTGTTGCTATGTATACATGTGCATATGTAGATATATGTACCAGACAAGACATTAAAACTAATTGTTACTGAAATAAAATGATGACCATTATTTTATATATCATTTTAATGTAGCTAATGAACATGAGGAAAAATACAGCAGACTATGGAATAACTATAAAACGTATTTCTTTTTAATTGCAGTGACAGGGAACTGCACAAAAAGGCAGCAGGATTAACTAAGCAGGATTAACTAAGCTTTGCTGTTAGCCTGGTCTGTAGCAGGTTAGCTGTGCAGAATAAATCTCCATGGTAACTGATGTGCAACTGATTTTGTGAAACTGATTCAAAGCTAAATTAAACCAAGATGACTGAGATATCCCGACCTGGTTATGTGAAACATCCCTCTGGTGTCAGTCCTCCTTTTTTTACAATCAAGATTTGTGCAAATGAGGTTTCATTTTAAGTTATTTGGCAGATTTTAAAGTATATAGAGGTCATTAAGTGAGGTTAAAATGGCAGAGACAGATATATAATATGATGTGATGAAGGGAATCATTAACAAAAACAGAAGCATCTCACCATGAACTTGCAGGGTGACGGTGACTGTGTCCCTTTGCTTGTTATTCACCTCAGAGAGAAATTTAAAAACACCTGAATCTTTGACAGTCAGACTTCTTACTGTCAAACTAAAGTTCGTGGGGTTTACATCTAACCTGCCCTTGAACTGAGCACTTCCAGAAACAAGCATATCTTTTTCTGTAATTATTATCCCTTTATATTCCCAAGTTGCCGCGGTGACGCCTTCGCTTGATAAGCATGACGATAACTCAACGGTGTCTCCGACCTTTTTATGGATGACGCGTTGACAGCTGTGAGCCTCCACATCTGAAACACACAATAAAGCAACTGTATGTGTCACTGTCAAGTTAGAGAGCAAAAGAGACCAAATCACCATAGTAACATGATTTTTACTAACTCGACACGATGGATGCCACCAGCACACTAAATGTCCTCCTCCAGCATTTGTCTGTCCTGTTTCCTGTCAATAGTCGCCACATTTTAACCACCGAAGTGACCTTTTTCCCCCCCAAAACCTTAACAATAATACTTGTTTTGTTGTCATATGGGTTGTTAGAGATGTATTGGCAAAGTATTTTGTCATTTTGAACAAGTTTTTCATGAATACACTACTAAAAATAAAATGTGGGGCAGCAGAAAACAGTAATAGTTTAGAAGAAAAATAGCTTTGTGAAGCAGTGGCATGTCCATATTTTTGTTTGGGTGGGCTAAGTGGGTTACCAGGGGTGGCTCCATCAACATAGCATCAGTTCAGCATTTCTTTGTCTTTTATGATTATTTTGACAATTATCTTAAATCTTAAGTGTTAGTAGAAATTGAAATATAAATAGAACTTTAATCATGACACAACTGAATGGGACAATACAAGTCTAATAAAAAGCCTTAATCTTTCATTTTTATGAAAGGTGCACGTAAAGACAGTACAGAAATATAATAGAAAGTGCCAACCAAATCAAAGTAAATAAAAGACTGAGAAATCATGTCATATTTGCTGCTCTTTGGAGTTAGCATCATCTTCTTCTTAATCTCTCTTCTTGAATATCGGGTTAAACAGCATTCTGGCGCAATACTGCCCCTCAGGTCAGAGGCCGAATTGCAAACCAATTTACGAATGACGATCAGATGGTCCACCGTGCGGGGCGGCCAATCAGATTTCAGAGGTAGCACATGCCACCCAGGCCACCCCATAGGTACGCCCCTGCCAGACTGTTCTCAGGAAACGGACAGTTCATGTTTCTGTGGTCATTATGTGTGAGAATCTAAAAAAAGGAGCTTTCAGTTACGATCTGCTCGATCGTAACTAAATATTGACACAATATGGGAGCAATGATGGCTCATATCTGTGAGCTGTAAAAAAGAAAAAAGAAAAAAAAAAAGTAACACATCAACTTCAACCACTACAGAAAAATAAAAAAGCACAAGGGCATCACATCACCTTCCCTACTTCTGCAAATATCCTGAGACCAAGCGATTACTGTTACTTTGCTGTTGTTTATTGTTTTCTATTACTGTAACGCTGTGGTGGGTGAATTTCCCCCAGTGAGGCATACATAAAAAAAACGTTTCGATTCCATTCTATTTACTCAAGAACTATACTTTATTTTAGTATGATTTATTTTATGCACCATTATACTTCTTCAAGGCAATTATTGTGTTTTTTATTTTATTTGATGACTGTAATTACTGTAGTAACTGCAGTCCTTGCAGGTTCACATTATTAATACAAAATATAAATCAATAGATAAATTTTGATGTATTGTTCAGCAGAATATTAAACGCATATTGTGTTTATTTTCAGGTTCATTGTGTTTTGTGTCGCTACTAGAACATGTTAAAAAAAACTCTATCTTCTGTCTGAAACAAAGTAGATTTCTATGGAATTGTATCCACGTCTACTTCCTCTAATGCACACAGACTGCCACAGGAAATAAACTGGGACACATTAAGAACATTTAAAACTGTCTGTCTAGATTTTCTAGATTGAACACAGGACTTTTACGCTGTAGTGTTGCTACTTTTCTTCAAACTAAATATCTGAATACGTCTTGCACCTCTGGGAGTAATAACATAACCAATCATCCTGGAAGTGTAACAAAGAGGAAGCAGCAGAAACAGAAAGGACGAGCCATCCCTGAGCTGGGTAAAGATTTCAAAGTGTGCAGTCAGGCTAATGCAGCAGCAGGAAATCTGCTGACACAGTGTGCTAAGATATGCAAAGCACATCTGGAAATATATACGCAATATGTTTCCTATTCATGAAATGATAAACCAGTCAGGAGTGTATTTTCAATAATTGTTTAGTGCAATGAATTATGATATGTTGAGTTGGGCCTGAATGAAATTCTTCAGTTTTATGAACTATCTTCAGATCTATATATTCACACAGCTGCATTTCTCACTGGTGCTTTTTAAACGTCTTGCAGCTGCAAACACACAAATACTGTTGGAATATGGGTCATATGACATGCAAACATGCAGTAATCTCTGCAATCTTGACCTAACTGCTCTATTCCACACAGAAGAAGTTAGAATAGTAAATAAAAAAGGTTAAAGTGTACATACCATGGAGGAAAAATCCAAGAAGCAGCACAGAAATGTAGCTCAGGCAACCACCACCCATCTCTGTGGGGAGAGGAACAGCGTCTGTTTCCTCTTCTGGTCGATCAAACTGCTGTGACGAGTCAGGGTGGAGAGTGGGGGAGGTCTGCGTCGCTGCAGAAGCAGAAGAAGTGGTCTGACCTGATGTGCTGCCAGATTAAAAGTAGAGAACATCATTAAAAAAAAAGACTAAAAAACAAGAGCCGACAGAGACCATCCATCAGATCTTTCTGTAAATCACAGCCAGCTGGTATCCATCATGCTGATACATACTATAACTGATTACAGTATTTGGTTCAATTAGATCAATCAATCAAATCAAAAGCCTTTATTGTCATTAAATGACAAAATTAGGAGCGCTGTTCCACATGGTACTGAGTCACAAAAATAAAAAAAAAATAAAACAGAAAAGACATAAAGTTATGTAAGAAATAAGAAAGTATGTACAGCAGTAAGGTTAAAACAGTTTTAGCTACAGGTAAATAAAAAGTATTGCACATTACTGTTGACTGTTATTGCACAGAAAGATATGTATTTATAATATATAACATGTTTATAACAATATATAAAGATAATGTAATGTGATATGTATCTATAAGATATAACATATATAGAAAACCAAATAACAATAATAATATAAAAGTATATAAAATATATAAAGATAACACAATGTGATATGTAGCCATCAGATACAAATACAAAACAACATAATAATAATATAACAATATACAAAGATAATATAATGTGATATGTATCTATAAGCTATAACATATGTGAAACAATATAACATTATTACACAATAATAATAATAATAATAAATGACACAAAAAGTCAAATAAATATATAAATATCTAGAGCCTATTGCAAGCAGTTGTGTCTGAGCTAGATGTGTGAATATTAAAGGCCACATCCTGTCATCAGATATTCCTAGATGAGGAGATGCTAAACTGATAACTCTTTCATCAAGATCAAGAGTAAAAAAAAAAACAAAAAAAAAAAACTTATGCTAGCATGTTAGATGCTGCAGGAGTTAACTCATCACTGCAGGGCCTGAACAGATAAGAACCACAGGACCCACTGATGGAGAGAAGAGTGCCGCTGCTGTGAAACAGACAAATAAGATGCTACGATTTCTGTTCATGGAGGACACAAATTTACCCCTTCATGGCCCCTGAGAACAACTTTTTCTACCTCCATATGAGCAAGACGTTCAGCCTGCAATAAGAACAAGAATTTCTACGCCATGTTTCCTGCACTGACTGCAGTGAATACACATCCAGGTATTAATGCTGCGCTAAGAATTCATGACGTAGAGGATAAAAAGATACAGACCACTGATGATGGACTGGACTGTCATTTTGTTTTTGGAAAGGTATGTTAGTGATATGTTTCAAGTAGTTTCTGATTTTCTATTCTGAACCAAACTGTGGACATTTCAGTGAAAATGCTAAAATGCAGGCTCGTCTGTGTACTGTTGTTCCTCTTGATGCTAACTTCCCCCACACAATATGTAAACTTAAAGCATTTTTCACATCACATGTGTGATGAGGCCCATCCCCGTCGCCACTGCAGCGTTTCTCAGCTGCTAACAGTGAAACACTGTGGTTATATTTGACCCTACAAAGAAACAGAGCGACATTACTGGCAGCTTACTGCGTGGTGTTTCTGCAGAGGTGGTCTGTGCGCTGCAAGCCGACTTGGTTTCCTACGAACTTTAAAGCCGTGACCTGATGTGAAACTCAAAGGTGAAAGAGAAGCAGCGACACTGCTGCTGCCCACCTGAAGAGTTTGACACTTCAGACATCGATTTATCACATGCTAGTGTTACTTCTCTGTAGGCAGAGCTTTGCAATCAGCCTCCAAACAGATCATGATTAATGTTTAAGATCAAGTTGGCCAGTCAGTCTACCATTTTCTCAATATCTCATCATGACATTTTACAGGCATTCATTGTTTTTTCTTGACACATATTCATGGTAGTCTACAGATAAATCCTATTTATACTTTAGTGATGAAGTGGTCAAACCTAACAAAACCCTAACCCTACAAAAAAAAAAACACTTGTGCATTGCGCTAACCACATTTAATTGCACGATCATGTATTTTATGACAATTAAGGTTAAAATTTAAATTTTACTTCTCAGCTGTATTTGTGTGTTTTTGGTGCTAATTGCCAAATTCCGATCTGCTGAACATCGGCATGGTAGCATTGTCTTTGTGAGCACATTAGCATGTTAGCATGCTGACATTACTAATGCTAACAAATATTAGAGCTGATTTTGGAGAGCTGGAAAGATTTGAAAGTTGCACCTCCTCTAAGCTCCCCCCTTAAGTTACTTCCTTTTTTTTATGAGTCATGACCATGAAGTGGATTAAGTGCGTAAACTTGTTTTTTCAAAATGTTTCATTCACTCCCATTCTCCTCTCTGTCACTAATTTTATTTTTCAAAAACATCAATTTCCATGTAGGTGACGTTAAATTGTTAGGTTATCTCTTTTGGACACTCGGACAGATCAGCTGTTTACTTCTTTTGAAAGCAGAAGCGATACGGTGACAGTAACATGACACTGACCAGTGAGCAATGAAAGAAACAGAGCGACACACCCTGACCCTGCAAACACAAACCAGGTCAAGTTCAAGAGTCAATGGTTTTTATTTAACAACATTCAAGTTTGGGCAGCTCCATTTGACAGAAAATAAAAAAAAATATATCTCAACATTATATGATAGGCACTGACAAAAAATAAAAGATAACAGACATGCAACATTAAATGAAGGCAAACCTACGCTTATCAACTGATTAACACATTACATATCTTAAGTTCTGCATCATGAATACACACACTGATGCATCTGCAATGATATTTAACCACAAGAACCACTAAATAGTAAGTAACCGGAGGGAAAAACCACATGGCACCACCCAGAGGCTAAAAATACATCAGTGTAGGGGGTGAAAATAACTTTTAAAGAGAATTTTAAAGATAGAAAATGAAAAATGCCCTTAGCATAGAGCTTAGTATCTGAACTGAGCTCAAATTAATGTGCATATATGACAACTTACAGCCTTTTGGGTTTCTATTTGTGCTTCTGCCACTTCTTTGGTTCATGAATCTGGAATCGAATCAGAGGAAAGATGTGAATCTTCAGTGTATTTTGCACTTATAAACTTTAGCAGCGAGAGATGACAAAAAACAAAACACCGCCTTCATGGTTCCTCTGAGAAATGTTAATGCCACTATACGTATACCGTAAACATACCCATATCTTTTAGTTGGCACAATGCTGGTATATTTTGCTGTCATATTTTGCGTACTTACCTCACCTTGGAGATGTGACGTTACTCTACTGATTTGATGGTTCACCTGAAAATAAACACATTTTTATTACTCAAACGTTAAAAACTGAGTTGTTAAAAACTTCCCAGATAATAAAGGTTTATACTGCACCTGTTCCGGCATCTGCAGAGCCTCTGATTGTTTCATAGACACAACCATCACCTACAGGTCAGAGATAATCACGGTAAAGTCGCACTGATTAATAATAATTTTATACTACTTTTAAGTGGTTGTGGAAGCAAACAGGGGTGGATGGAGGACTGACCATGGAGAAGAGAGCAGTACACGTTCAGTTGAGTTTCATCTTGTCTGACTGTTTGAGACTGGTCGGCCCTGATATATGCAGTTCAAAATACATATGAATAGTACCTCATAAAATAAAAATATTTAAAGTATTTTTTTAAAGAACAAATAACATGTATTGTACATTAGTGCCATGAGATTAGAGAGTTAAGAGTTTCCCAACCTGTTACGACACAAATCTGTGTGAAAAATGATTAAATAAGGTTACTTTGTTGTAAATTTGAGTGTTAGTCTATTAATATCAGCAAGAGGAGGCCTTACCTTGTGATCTTCTGTAGAAAAGCAGCGAGAGCAGTGGTAGGATAATTATCAAAATTCCAATAACTAGTCCAAAAATCAACAGAGACAAGGGACTGGGCACTGAAATAATGAACAAGAACATGAATACAGTTAAATTATTAAAGGGGAAGTTCTGTTTTTTACAAATTGGACCTTATTTCTGGCATAAAATACTGTCATTTACTCACCCATATCATTTTGGAGTCATTTGGAGTATTTCTGACCATTTTGGATTTGGTGATATCCATTTAACAGGAGTGAATGGGGCACTGAAATGTAGCCAGTAAATGACACAAACTTGACCATTTCTCATGGGCTACACTATTACTATTCTCATTTCACAGTGCCTGAACTAAAATAAAGCATGTATGCGTATGTGAGAACATCACAAATAAGTATTTTAGTTCAGGCACTGTGAAGGACACATAGGAGGGCACTAGGGGTCCTTATTAAACTGTGATACACAGGAAGTAGAGTCTGTTTACAGATTGAATTTTCTCAAGTTACGGACAACTTCTGACTCAAATGAGAATAGTAATAGTGTAGCCCATCTTATTAAACGTCTGTTATTTGAGAAATGGTCAAGTTTGTGTCATTTACTGACTGCATTTCAGTGCCCCATTCACTCCTGTTAAATGGATATCATCAAATCCAAATATCGTCAGAAATACTCCAAATGACTCTAAAGTGAAATGGTGAGTAAATGACAGTATTTTCCAATTTGTAAAAAACAGAACTTCCCCTTTAAGTAGTGTACTAAAAGAAAGTTAATATGATGGAAATGGCTCAAGGCAAAAGCTAATATGTCCTTTAATTCTTGTATTTGCTTCCTTTCTCTGCACAAACCTTGCTGTGTGACAGACGTAGTGTTGCTGCACTGCACTGTTCTGGATGCTGACATCTCACTGACATGGTTGGAAACTGTGCAGGTGAAGCTGGTGTCTCCATCCTGAGGCTCCATGATGTACTGCAGCCTGGAGCCATCTGTCCTCAGCTGGTTCACCGTCCACTTGAAGGTCACTTTGTGGTCACTGGTTGAGCTGCACTCCAGCCAAACAGTACAGGACTGGTTCAAGGTGAGCCAGGTGGTGTTAGAAAAGACGACGGGCTCTTTAGTTATGGGCTCTAGGGAGGCAGAGAGAGAGAAAGTTCCAGTTAAACTCTGCAGCGACAGATCTGAGAGAATTTTGGAAATCCATTAAAACACAAATGCATGTCGAGCAGAAGAAGATCGCTATAAGATCCACAACCAGTCTGATTAAAGATCTGAATGTTGTCCGGCCAAAAAAGAGAAATGAAATCGGAAGTTTATCAATAAAGCACTTCCTGGCTGACTCTATCGACATTCTGCATAATACATATTTATATGCATATTCCATATGAGAATAAAAGAATAATGTGATTTTCTTTTCCTGAGACGTTCACAATGTTATTAGCTCTATAAAGTAAATAAATTTCATTAAAAAACAGGAAAAAAGAGGTTAATAATGGCAGAGAGGCAGATTTACAAACTACGATGACAAAAACAGAAGCATCTCACCATGAACGTGCAGGGTGACGGTGACTGTGTCCCTTTGCTTGTTATTCACCTCAGAGAGAAATTTAAAAACACCTGAATCTTTGACAGTCAGACTTCTTACTGTCAAACTAAAGTTCGTGGGGTTTACATCTAACCTGCCCTTGAACTGATCACGTCCAGAAACAATCATATCTTTGTCTGTAATTATTATCCCTTTATATTCCCAAGTTGCCGCGGTGACGCCTTCGCTTGATAAGCATGACGATAACTCAACGGTGTCTCCGACCTTTTTATGGATGACACCTTGACAGCTGTGAGCCTCCACATCTGAAACACAATAAAACAACAACAAAAAAAACAAAATGCTTAATAATAATAGAGATAATTGATAATTGGAAGCATCATTCAAATTAACTTAAATTTACACAGACAATAGAGATGATATGCATCCAGGAAATGCTGTGAGCTTGACCTATACATCTGTGCAATTCAATAGTAATTAACAAGTGCATCAGCCAAACAAAGAAACACCTGTAACTAAGTGAACTAGCAGTAAAACTGCACAGCGTCACTGAGCGGAGACACACTGTCCATACCGTCCATACCGTGGAGGGAGAACGCAAGCAGCAGAAGAAGACTGCAGCCGACAGCCATCTCTGTGTGGACAAGACCAGTGTTTCCTCTTTCCTCTTCTGGTCTAACAAACTCTGCCGTGATGGGTTGGTAAAAGAAAAGCCACAGAAAGATCGAAGGCAGCACAACATGCAGCTAAATCTGACAAAAAAAAGTGACCATTAGTTACAGTTTGACACAGAAAAAATAAATGTCAGATTCACTGCATCACTATAGACTGTGTTTATTTTACTTAACAAAGCGTATTAGAAAAGGAAATTCCAGTGCAGTCGGTGCGTGACTCATTTAAAATCCCACACTGTCGCTCATTTTTAGGTTCATATTTGTATTTTGTGTTTCTACTGGAACATGTTTACGCTGTCGTTTTCAAAATAAAAAATAAAAAACGCTCCGTTTTAGTGCATTTCAATGACATTACAATGGAACTGTGTTGCAGCTTGGGTCCATGTTTACTTCCTGTCAGCTGATGTCACACATACACTGCGACAGGAAACAAACTGACACATTTATAACATACTTCCTGTTGGCTATTCCGAGGTTTGTCCATAGGTTATAAGCTAGCTCACTTAAAAAATAATAATACAAAAATATCATTAAAATGCACAGTTTTATGTAAAACAGTACCAATTCTTTTCACCAGCTAGGGAGGGCCTGTAACATTTCGGCTCATGACATGATCAGTTTTAGAGACCCCCACAAAGCTCAGATTAAAATTCAAACCCTGCACTAAAGCATTTACATTCAGAAGCAATCACACACAGTCCCCTTAATTAAACAACAAGTAACATGGATTTTTAACACTAGTTTTACATAATCAAAAATAAAATTACTATTAAACAAATTACAAACTATGCATTAAGTTGACTCACCATTAAGACACTCCTAGATGCATCTACAAAGATATTTTAGGAATTTATAAAGGGAGGGTAAATCTGAAAAGTCAGAGTTTGTTTCAAAGATTTCTTGATGCATATTACACGGTGAAAGACCAAACTTAAAAATGTACAATGAACAGTCATATATACAGTTATATATGTTTTTTTTTTCCACAACAGTTCATTATACATGAATGAATCTATGTCTCACTGATGGTGTAAAGTTTATCTATTTGCAGTGTTATCATTTTATGATTCTCTCTATTATTATATTATATTTTTTTTTCTCTGTTGTATTAGCATAAAAAGATTTATCTCTGGGTAAAATTCTGAAAAATTAAAGCTTAAATTTCTCTTTTGTATTTCTATGCTCACATGTCAACAGAAAGTCTCCAGGCTGCTAAATACTGAGCACAATCCTGTTATTTTCACTCAAATCAACAATAAGGAATGAAATCCTACAGATGCATACTTTAAAACTCTGTTTCACAGTTTACTTAATCAGGTGCCTATGCTGTTCTTAGCATTAGTAACTTAACACTGTGTTTAAACCATAGAAATATATTTCCACAGTACAAACTAGACAAATGTTTCATGCAGATTTTTCCACTGGGACTTCATGTTCACTCCTCTTGTCGAGACCCTTCAGCTGAATTGAATGAAACGTTGCGCCGCCGTGTTGTCCATCTAAAAATGTGAATGTTACCAAAACTAAGCAATGCATTGTAAAAATAGTGCCATTATTTCCAAATTAAAAGCATACATTACCATTTCCTGTGTCTTTACCGATTGATTCGTAGACAGAAACATCACCTACAGGTCAGTGAAAATAGACAAAGTGAAATTAAAAAAATCAAACTTTCATGTTAAAGTAGGAGGAGATAAAGCATTCAGGAAGGCTAACCTCCAAAAGGAGAGGTGTATATGTGGTCTTCAACATCCTGGTTGACCTTTTGACCCTGATCGGCGCTCTGACACCGAGAGGGTCTAAAACAGGAAGAAATCACAGTAAATTTAGGAAGAAACGTTAAAAGTGTAACGTCAAAATAAGAGTGTCGCACCAACCTGTCACTGCTTCGACCTGTAAAACAAGACAGACATTTATTGTGAAGGATGTTCTTTTCAGTATCATGACATTAAGAGCTCCTCAGTGCGTTTATTCTCACCTTTGGAGTTCATGAGGCGACACAGGAAGAGCAGGAGAAGAATGAACAAAGCTCCAGCGAGTAGCCCACTGAGCAGATGCACAACTATTAAACTATTTCCATGCCTGGAAGCTGCAGAAGGACACTGTAATATTAATATACAGAGATGAAAACCCTCACAATGACTATGAGTGTCTGTCACCAGTCAGAAGTGTGTAATGAAACGTACAGCGGATGGTGATGTTGACGGCGTTGCTGTACTCTCCTGATCCAGACTCACACCAGTACACTGCATCGCTGTGCTGCAGGCTGTGGATGATGCATGTGGATCCAGTCAGCGTTCCCCAGCCTTGACAGTGTGACTGCTGGCCGGCCTTATCAAGCCGCCTCACGCTCCACTTAGAGGACGTTCCCTCACATCTCAGCGACACTGACTCAGAGGAGAAGTACTGCGCTCTGTCAGGATTCACTGTGAGAGACGCTGCCGAGTGAACATCTGAAAAAACAATGATCAATCTATAAACAATAATAATATTTAATGTGCATTTTTTTCCTTTTTCTTCTTTTTTTTTCTTTCAGTATTAAATATATAAATATATAAATATATCATATATCATCATACTGGTGGATTAAATATTACAGAATTTTTTTTTTTATTATTATTTAAAAATATTTTGGTAAGCAGTAATACTGTTAATTTAGAGCAGCAGTCACAAACACGTTATGGTGCAGGAATAAAAAAAAAAATCTGTTAATCGCTGTTTTAAAGTATAAATACCACATTACCATTGCAGTTAAGTGTAGTATAAAAGCTGTGGTTTATAATATTTACCACCAAAACTTAATCATACCAAGACTATTTATATATACCATGCATTTTGTATTTTATTGTTCATTGTTAGTATTTATTTTAACTGGAATTTATCTCAATAAAAAATTTCTAATAATATGCTTTGATTTTTTTTCCCTGCTTTTACTTAAAAAAAAAAATAAAAATACTTATACTTATTAAATACTTATATAAAATGATAAATAGATAAATATAAAATTTTTAAAAATCCTGAATAAGAACAATAAATATATTTTAGTATTAAATATATCATTTTGAGCGGGCATTTAGGGCAGCGGTTGGTAGGTGATGGAATAATAAATTTGTTAAGCTCATCTGTATCTTACATGTTATTCAATCTGGCTCTACTTACTTCCTATACACTTTATATTTATTATTGTTTTATTCTTATGTTGTTTGGTGTCAATAAAGTTACATATGTCATTATCATTATTATCACTTATGACTATTTTGGACAAACACTTTCTGTAATTGCCCTTTAATTGGGGTCTGTGTGTCAGTTTTGGGGTCTATTGATGTGGAAAAAAATAATGATAATAATACTAAAATAAAACAAACCTACCTCCAGACCAGACAAACTTGGTTTTACTGTAAAAAGTGTAAAACAGTGGATCTCCTCTTCCAGCTCTGCACACATATCCTGCTGAGTGCTTCTGTCCATGAACCATGTAGAGATGCTGATCAGTCCCATTGGTGCTACCAGGCAGCAGCTCATATCTGTAGGAGTGTGGCACTTTAGGAAGAGCCTTAAACCAGTAGAAGCTCCATCCTGCAGATGGATGTTTAACACTGCAGTTCAGAGCTACTGAGACTCCGGGACTCAGCCATGATGGAGACACAGTGAGGACAGGCTGAGGTTTATCTGTTGGAAAAGGAATTTTGTCAAAATGGAAACATGCTAAAATGCCACGATAAGGTATTTTCATAAATTATATACTTACATCTCTGTACTGTCAGATGGAAGTAATCACTCCACTTTGTCACAGACCGATTGCTTCTGCCAGCACACCTGTAATATCCACTGTCGCTTACATAAGCCCGAAACACAAATTCTTTTTTATTTGGAGGTTTTATTGGGCCATTTTTTTCCCATTCATACTGCCACTCAGCACCTCCTCCGTTCTTGATCTCACATGTGAGGGTGATCGTCTCTCCCCTGTATATTTGCCATTTAGGTCGCTGGGTCACAACAGCCACGTTTCTTGTGATGAGAGCGCCACCTGGAATCATGAGGATCCTTGATGTGTTATGCAAATCTCTCAGATTCAGTGTGATGGGTACTAATCATAAGTAAATGAAGAGAAAAACTATAAAGAAAGGAAACTGTCACCTTTAGCGTAGAGGAGTGTATTCAGCACTAAAATAAAGATATTAGAGATTATTAACTGACATATTAAAGATATAAACACATGGTGTTTGTAAATATAGTTGGATGGTAGTAAATTACTGCTGATGGTAAAGCAGAAGTCTTGTTGGTAAAAGCCTCAAGCTTCTCTCTCAGACACACTCATTCACACATTTCTGCCACTTCCTTTGTCTCACTACAATAGTTTTCTCTACATATATATATATATATATATATATATATATATATATATATATATATATATATATATATGTATATAGATATATATATATATGTGCCAGTGTAACACAGAATGTCGGTCATGTACTCACAGAGTAACTCCAGCACACAGAGCGAGGTGCTCCTCATCTTCACATCCAACACTTAAAACTCTGAAACTGCAGAAAGAAGTGGACTTTCATATCCAGTCAGTTTATCGTCAACTCTTTTTCCAAATGGGTCAAGTTTACACTTCAGAGTATCCCTCCACTGGCTCCCTGTCCATTTTAAAATTCATTTTAAGATCTTACTGTTTATTTTTAAATCCCTAAAAGACATGGCACCTCAATATATCACTGACCTCCTTCACATTATTTATCTATTTCATGTGCGGCACTTCGATGATTTATTTGATGATGATGATGATTGTCAGAATTATTTGCACACTACATTTTTTCCTGCTTTGTTATTTAATATATATTGTAAATATTTATTCTATCAATATTATTACTTATTTTGTCATATTCTATTAATATTATTACTTATTCTGTTTTTGCTCTTGTATTTTGTTTTTTCCATTACTGGAATTTGTCTATGCTGCTGTGGTGAGTGAATTTCCCCCAATGGAGGATAAATAAAAAAAAAATATTCTATTCATATCTGTAAAATGTGCTATAAGCAGGGCTGCCCCTGACCAAATTGGGGCCCTACGTGAGGCCCCCCTGACCGCTCACCATCCCAAATGTATCACAGGTACAAAATGACTGTACAACAACATGCCACTAGCATGACCAAATGGAAGTGTAGTTTGGCCGTATGAGTCAACTAAAATTAAAAAAAGAAATCAACCTGAAATTAATAAGTAAATAAATAAATATATATATAAAAAATAAGTTCTAACTTAAATAAACAAATATGCACATCTGCATTTTCTGGATGCATAGTCATCAATAACAAAAAACTGCTGCGTCATTTCAGTGTTGTTGCCGATGATAGCGAAGCCACTTTAGCCTTCTTGTGCCACTGATGAGTGGAGGTCCAGGTAATTACTTGTTGTGAATATTTAACTTATGTTTCATCATAAATTTATGTGGTGTTACCCATTTTAATTTAGCGACGTATAAACCTACACTTATTAAACTCTTACAGCTAGCCTGAGTTGTTAGGACTTTTTTAAAGATAATAAGTAAGGCTGTCAGTATTAACGCAATAATCATGATTAAAGTCGAAGCATAACACATTTTTTTTACTTGCATGCTGCTATTTTTTGGCTTCCACACTACCTTGCTAGCAGCGTCCTGCATCCCGCTGCGGTCATGGCAACGTGCTTGAATGGTTTTATTCTGAAAAACTTCCAGACGCCCCAGTGGAGAATTAAGATATCATGGAAGTACTTCTAGTTTGAGCTAGCAACTACGAGCTAAGCTAATGCTAGTGCAGCTAATCAGAGGTATGCTAACGGCTAACAGGTTAAAGCTAATATTTAGTAGACTACAGCACTTGTTAAGTGAGTGTAAGCTGACTGCAGATCAGACCTGTTAATATGATCTTAAAACCTGCTGGTGAATTCAAAATAATACATTTAAAACGATCAATAAAACATGATTAATTGTGAGCATTTGAAATGCTGTGAATAACTGCAAATTTAAAAAAAATAATCCTTCGACAACCCTCATAATAATCTGACTTCCCACTGCCTTTTGCATTACACTTTTTATTTATTAATCAACAAACGAGTGAAAAAAAAACGTTTCCAAATAGTAGCTCGTTGTTTTGGGGGTATGACAGAGCTAATTTTGTGTTTTACATCTATTGGATACATTTTATTTAACACGTAATTATGTGGTCAATTACTTTTTAACACAAAAATGTCCAAGATGACATGAAAACAAATACCTGAGCTATACTTTACTATTCTAAGCACAAGTCAGAGTGCATCTGGTGAACAACCTGTAAATGTCAATAGGTTAACATGCACAAACTGAAAACAGGCGTACCTACCACAGAAGCAGATTCCAATGAAGAGCAGAGCATCGAGCATCAGAGGCGACCAGCTATCGCTGCGGTGACAGGAAAAACGTCCATTTCCTCTTCTGGCTAATGGCACCCTGTGGTGATGATTAAAGAAAGAAAAAAGATGATGGGCAGAAAAGTGGACAGCCAGCAGGACGTGCAGCCTGTCCAGGCCTGATAAGAAGCTGAACCAAGAGTCAAATAAGAGAAAATTACAGCAACTGACCAGCATGTGCAGTGAAAATGGCATGGTTATAAAAAAGTAAATGTAAATTTGCTCTCCCTTCATTCCTTTCTAATTCAAACCAGTTAATTCACGTTGAATTAAAGTTGTCCTTTTGGACATTCAGCTGATCAGCTGACAGGAAAAAGTTGGTGAAAACAGGGAAACAGCACTGTGTTTGCTGATATTTCTTCAGAAAGGAGAGGCCATTCACTGAAAATAAGACTGGATGGATCACAAATGTCATAAATGCCACAAAAAAAACCAAACCAGACAAATTCAAAAATACATATTTTTATTAAATAACAATATCTATACAAAATGAAAGCTATTCCTATAACTTACATGTTTTTTTAACATCAAAATGAATCTCAATGAGCCGAGTAATCATGCAGGAAAAACATGTTTCACATTTCTAAAACCAACAAGATAGTCGAATGTCGATATTTCTGAACAGAAATGTTAGAGGAAATATGCAATGCAATGTGTTTAACATTTGATAATTGGTTAGGTTATGGCAACACAAAAACTTGGCTGTGGTTAGAAAAAGATCATTGTTTGAGTTGTAAAAAATAACGTAAAAACTGTGACTACCGTGAATAAATAAAAAAACACTGTTACTTTCTTGTAAAACATCTCGTAACAACGAAAGCTGATTTCAAAATTTCCACATTCGACGTGTCTGTGGTTTGCAAAAAAGTACAACGCTAACATGACTTTGACTATCACAATAAACAAAAAATCAAACACGCTATCGTTAGTTGTTGTAAGGCACTAGTGAAGTACAGCTGTGACATTTAACAATTCTCTTTATTACAGAGCCATATCCCATTGTAAAAATATATTTATAAAATATACTATAAAATAAATTACCATTAAACAATCATTGAATAAAGTGTTTGTCAACATAAATACAATGACGTCACAATTTAGTGACAAGTTTATCTTGCTCATATTTTTGTGGGAAAGAGCATCCAGCCGTAATCTCCACATTGCCCAAAGGAAGAAAAATATTAATACATGGAATTCCTCACATTTGCAAGACACAAACTGTATGAAGATTTATACTTTATACTATATTCATAACATAAACTACATGGCCTTGAATATGATCACTGAACATAGACCAAACTGCTTGCAAAAAATGATAAAAAAAAAAACTGCTTAGATAAATGATTAATACTCCTTTAACAAGCTGGAGATAGCATAAGTACAAATTATAAAAACAAACAGAAAATAAGAGTAATTCTTTCATATTAAATGCTATGACATTAACTAACTTTGAAACAAAATATTGTCATTTTTAGTTTGGATGGCAGCAGTTGTTGTTGAAAAACCATCAACACTGTTAAAATATTAATACAGTATTGTTTTAGATGTTGTTGTCCACGCTTCCCTTATTTTTTTTCTGATGATGCACTTCTCTTTGTGGACCTGCAACAAAATCATAAAAATACATCTGAAAAACGTGTATTTTAAAGCCATAATATTAACAGGGCTGCTCCCAGCAATAATTCAATTTCCTTAAATGTTTTTTTTAATTTATTTGTAATTTCAGATGTATATTGCCATAAAGTTTTGTGTATTTAATAATGATCATGATTTAGTAAAAATGTTATTTAGATGCAAATGATCCAGCTAGTGTTGATATTCGTACCTGCAGAGGAATTTGGAATAACATTGGTGTAGTCAGAGCTCTCTGCTGATTCATCTTTAATTCCTGTTAAAAACAATTTACCAATTACTAATAAATACTGTCTACATATTTCTTTTACATTTGCGTACTCACTCCTCTTTCCAACACCACTGCTCTGAATCTGGGGTGGGACAGTTGTGTATTCATGTGCCCGTTGACCTGAAATTAGACTTTTTTTTTTTACTGCCTTTAATTTTAATCTATAAAAAAATCTAAAAAAAAAACAGAATTTTGGATTCAGAGTTCATACTGTACCATGTTCTGTGTTCTCAGAGACGATTGTGTCATAGACACAAACATCACCTAGAGGTCAGAAAAAAACAAACTTTAAATGTCACCCTGGTACTTCAACTCACCGATCACTTCATTAGGTACAGCAGCAATTCAATCTATTTAGGCAGGTAATAAGAGTGTGAGCTGACCCTGGAGAAGAGAGGAGTATATTTGCTGCTGATTTTCATCTCGGTTGACAGTCTGGACCGTAATAGAGCTCTGATGAGAACGGATGGGCCTGTAACATATGTAATATAATAATATATCATATAATATGTATAGAAAAACACGTTTATTATGAGGTAAAGTGTTGTACTAACCTGTTAAGACATTTATCTGTGAAAAAAAGACAGTAATTATTGTGTTTTTTGTGTTGTTTTCCATTATGAGACATCATAATTCCTCAGAAATGATTAATAAGCAGCATGTAATTGGAGAAAAGAAACAGGATAAATGTCTCACCCTTTGACTTTTTGCAGCAGCACAGCAGGACCAGAGTCAGGAGAACGATCAGTGAAATACCACTAAGCAGTCCAACGATCAACAGCACAGGACCTGGAGAGCTGGACGCTGCAAAAATAAAGAGTGAATTAACTTTATCTGCATTCTGGGTTTGTTCTTTTAAACACAAAACCAAAGGCCTTTTTCATGGAAGACACTTTGACACAGCAGGAAAAGTGCACTAATACATGGGCTGTCGTGGCTTAGTGAGATGATATTAGTAACACAAGTACTTTTCTTATTATAAAAGTCAGAAAGGTTGTCTAAAAACAAGATAAAAACATTAAATCTGAGGAACAAGGTCCTCAAAACAAGTGAAATTATCTGTCCATGCAGCGAGATCATTTCACTTGACAAAGACTTCTCGAATTAATATTGTTAAATCTAGGAATATATATGTATTTAGAAGGCTTAAAATAAGCATAAAATTATGGTTTTAAAGCTTTATTTGTCATATACACGAAATTTGTCATCTGGATTTAATCCATCCCTCAGGAATCAGGCTGAAAATAAGCAGAAAACACTGGTTTTAAGATGAGATTAGTTAAAATTTAACTTTTTAAAGACCAAAAATATGTGAAATATACTAAATATACACAGAAAATAAGCAGAAAATGCTTGCAGATGTTATTGTGTGACTCTTGATTTAAGCAACTTCAGTTTGTTACTGAATCTGAAAACAAAATTTATTTAATGAGACTTTGGGGGAGTTTGGAATTTATCGTTTTTTAACAGTTATTTACCTCATTTTAAGATTTCCTGCCTGTTTGAGACAAAAAGATAAGGCTGTGTTTGGTTTAAGATTATCGTGTAAAGCTGAACACTTAAAATAAGAAATTAAGATAAATTTTTTTTCATCTTGGTAAAACCAAATAATCCAAATAACCAATAATCTGTGGCCACTGTCTCAAACATAAATCTAGTCATACTCACATTTTACTGACAGCCAACTCTGCTGCGACGCCTCTGCTGAGTATTTACAGCTGTAAAAACCTTCGTCTGACTTGGACGCTGCAGAGATTTCCAGCTCTCCTCTGCTGTCGTTGTGGATGAGTTCACCATTTTTGTAGAAAGCGACATTTGAAAGTATTGCTTCTGTTCTCCACATGCAGCCAAGAGTTACAGAGCGTCCCTCCGCCACAGGATGGACGGGGCTCACCAGGATGATGACATCTGTAAAACAGCTGGATATTCTTCATTTATGTCACCGCTTCTTATTTTTTATATAGGCCCTCATTTATGTTGCTGCACTGTTGTTGCATCCCCATTGCTGGGACAAATAAAGGTTTATCTTATATTATCGTATTAACTCTTTGAGTGCCATTTATGGGTTTTTTTCGATGACGTCATTTAAATCCAACGCTTGAGTGCAATCAAGATATAAATATGTCAAAGTGGTTTTTCGGCAGCAGGTCGCCAATTGCAGCCTGTGAGTAATTTTGGGGCTTCTGGGATTTGTAGTCGGGGCATAAAGAGACGGTATACACCACGGGGATCAAAGCAGGAAGTGGAGACGATCAAGATTAGAGAGCAAAACAGAAACTGGACAAAAAGAGGTGATTTTGGTGAAAGTGGCCTCGACGCTACCTCTGATAAAACAAGAATGGAACAAGGTAAAAACAAACTTTGTTTTCATGATGAAATAGAGAGGGGTGGCACGGTGGTGTAGTGGTTAGCACTGTCACCTCACAGCAAGAAGGTACCAGGTTCGAATCCCGGCCCGCGGCCTTTCTGTGTGGAGTTTGCATGTTCTCCTCATGTCTGTGTGGGTTCTCTCTGGTACTCTGGCTTCCTCCCACCATCCAAAAACATGCATGGGAATTAGGTTAATTGGCTAATTTAAATTGACCGTAGGTGTGAGTGGTTGTCTGTCTCTATGTGCCCTGTGATGAACTGGAGACTTGTCCCTGCCTTCTGCCCAAAGCTGGCGACCCTTTATGAGAATATGTGAAAGAAAATGGATGAAATAGAGTCTCTTCTTTCATTTGAATTCAACCACTATTCAAAATATGACTCAAAATGGGCAGAAACGCTGGAACAAGGTACTTTCTATTTTATAAAACAAAGAGTTATCAGCTTGTGAGTGTATAAAGCAATAGATTTTGGTTGATGCTGTTTAAACACAGTTGATAGATGGTGTTTATAAAATATTAAAGGAAAAAATGTGATGAAAACCCACCATCTACAGTGATGTTCACTGCGTTGCTGAACTCTCCTGACCCAGACTCACACCAATAAACTGCTGAACGAAGTTGCTGGAAACGTCCCATGTGACATGTTGATCCAATCATTCTACCCCAGTAAGAGCAGTGGTAATAGTGGGACGGGTAGCCATCGTGAGAAAACCTCCTCACTCTCCAGTTGCTGGCGTTTCCACCACAGGTCAGCGATACTTCGTCAGAAACGAAGTGTTGAACTCTGTCAGGACTCACTGTGAGAGACGCTGCTGGGTGAACGTCTGCAACACAACATGAACGAATTCCAGCATTTCAGTAGCTATTTCAACAACACAATGAATGGTTATGTTTGACATAACGTCAACACTGTAACTTCCTTTTATTCTGTTGAAAATGATCATTGTTTGAATGTTTTAAATTCAGCCTCTCTCACGGTTCACTTCTCTCTCTGCCTCTTGCCTGAAGCAGCTCTTTGGTTTGGTTGCTTTGCTTTGTTTTTGGGTTAATGCACTAAACAACATGACACACATACATATCCACATGCACTCTTAAATGTCATTTAATTCCTGATTTAATCCTCAAATAAAATGACTGACTTTCATTCCCATTGTTGCTGTGTCCCCTTTCTTGTTACAGCCATGTGGCCTGGTTGTGACACTGTCATTAAAATTAAAAAGTAAACTGATTAAATGTTCAGTCTAGCCCCACAATCAATACATTTCAGCTTTTTAAGAAAATGACGAAATAAACAAACCTACCTCCAGACCAGACAAACTTTGGTTCACTGTGAAGAGTGTAAAACAGTGGATCTCCTCTTCCAGCTCTGCACACATATCCTGCTGAGTGCTTCTGTCCATGAACCATGTAGAGATGCTGATCAGTCCCATTGGTGCTACCAGGCAGCAGCTCATATCTGTAGGAGTTACCTATGGAAAAATAATCCAAATAACGTCCGAAGATGGCTGTCGGGTCAGGAACAGCCTTAAACCAGTAGAAGCTCCATCCTGCAGATGGATGTTTAACACTGCAGTTCAGAGCTACTGAGTCTCCAGGACTCAGCCATGATGGAGACACAGTGAGGACAGGCTGAGGTTTATCTGTTGGACAACAATTTATTTCATTCTTTTAGGATGAGAACATGCTTCGATGTCCAGTATGTGTACTGTATGTAATATACACACATATATTGGTATTCTATATTCTATTATGTGGTAATATTACTTGATATACAGTCCAATTTTATTATTTATACAATAATAATGAATAATAATGAATTTGTTTCAATTATTTCATTATTATTACTACCATATATTCTTCTTACTATATATATGTATTATTGTTCTTAGATTGTAACTTATGTAAAACAAAAAAAAATATGTTTTTCTTATTTTCATTATTTTTGGGGACCCTCATCAAGCTTACCGATTGAGGATCTGTGGTTAATTTGCATCAGATTAGAGGGTCATTAATGTGAAAAAAGTTTGATAATCACTGGTCGAGCCAAGCTTGGACACCACACATTAACACAGTACAAAGCTCATTTTACTCAAAGTAGAAATTAACCTGACTTACTGTGTAATGTTGACAATGTGAAGGGAACGCTCCACCCTGTTGAGTTCTTCGGTGATCTTTTCAGCCTGCCTTTACACCAGTAGTCTCCACTGTGGAGCCGAGAAGCAGAACTTATCCTGAATTCATTTTGGTTTGGAGGTTTAAATGAGCTGGTTGTCATCCATTCGTACGCCCACTCTGCATCTCCTCCCTCGATCTCACATCTGAGAGTGATCGTCTCATCGATGTACATCACAGTCCAGTTGGGGTGCTGGGTCACAACGGGTCCGACTGTCACTGTTCACGTTCAGAAATCATCAATGATTGGCAAAATGTTTACAGCTGAGCTTAATCTGCAAACACTACTGAATAGAATATTTGGTAACACTTTTTTATGACAGCCATGTCTGTGATGCATTGTAAATAACAATTCTAATGTGCCATAGTCTGCTTATAACACTGTATTATTATATAATACATTATTAGCAATCAAATATTCATAGTTATAACAACAACCATAAAAAGCTTAAAAAGCATTTTGTACTGACTGAGAAGATAATATTTTTCACAAAGATCATGTATATATATATATATATATACAGTCATGGAAAAAATTATTAGACCACCCTTGTTTTCTTCAATTTCTTGTTCATTCTAATATCTGGTACCACTAAACGTATAATACAATGAACACAACAAAAAATGCAGCTGGTCACATAATACTTTATGTCCTATTTGACATTCTTAAGCTTAATTGATTCCCAGGGTATATAAGAGGCCATTTCATGTCACAAGCAGCACTGCACATGCAAAGGCCTAGAGTGGTTTCCTGCTTACATTCAAGCCGTAGCACAACTCAGAAGTTGTCAGCTCTCACATAATGCCTAAAACAAAAGAATTATGTGAAGCAACAAAGGCAGCCATCTTGGCACTGCTGGAAATTGGCATGAGTGAGAGACAGGTAGCGAAAAAACTGAAGATCTCCAAGACAGCCGTTCATTACAACAAAAAAAAACCAAGCTGAACATGGCACTACCAAATTGCTACCTGGCCGTGGCAGGAAACGTCTTTCTACCCCACGAGGTGACCGTGCACTCATCCGTTCCTGTGTCAGGAATCGTCGTCAGACCTCCAGGGACCTTAAAAATGAGTGGGCACTGTCGAGAAATGTGACTTGCTCGGCAAGGACAGTTCGAAACCGACTTGTTGAAGCTGGTTTGAAGTCACACAGAGCACGCAAGAAGCCCTTCATCAATGAAAGGCAGAGGAAGGCCCGGTTACTCTTTGCTCGAGACCACAAGGATTGGACTGTTGATGATTGGGCTAAGGTTCTCTTCAGTGATGAATCCAATTTTGAATTGATGCCCACTCCAGCCAACTTACTGGTTAGGAGGAAGCCTGGAGAAGCTTACAACCCAGACTGTCTTGCCCCTACAGTAAAACATGGGGGTGGATCAGTCATGATCTGGGGTTGTTTCAGTCTGAGTGGAACAGGGCAAATGCAATTGTGTGAAGGCCGAATGAACCAGGTCAAGTACAGGACTACCCTTGAAAACAGTCTTCTTCCATCAGCTGGAAAACTCTTTCCTGCCTCGAATGACTGGATTTTCCAACAAGACAATGCCCCTTGCCACACGGCAAGGTCAGTTAAAGCCTGGATGGAGAACCACAACATTCGCACCATCCCTTGGCCTGCTCAATCACCAGATCTTAATCCAATTGAAAACCTGTGGAAAATCATCAAACTCAAAATGGAGAACCACAAGCCCAAAAACAAAGAAAATTTGTTTGAATTTGTCCAACAGGAATGGGCTGCTGTGACAGCAGAACAATGTCAGAAGCTGGTGGAGAGCATGCCAAGACACATGGCTGCAGTCATCAAAAACAATGGTTATGCAATCAAGTATTAACTCTTGTGTGTATCATGTGTTTAAAGCAAACAGAAAAGAAAACATGGAATGCTTAAAAGTAGTGTTTTTGCCGGTACAATGCCATAGCTATTGATGTAAGAATTTAAGTAATTTTGGTTATTATCAAGAAAACCATGGAAAATGAATAATCCTTAGTTCTTAAATTAAACTCTCATGAGCTATTTTTGTTGTTATCATTATAATTGTCCAAACAAATGTACCTTTAGTTGAACCAGGCATTAAAATTAACAAGAAATTGAAGAAAACAAGGGTGGTCTAATAATTTTTTCCATGACTGTATATATATATATATATATATATATATATGTGTAGACACACACATATATATATATATACACTATATTGCCAAAAGTATTCGCTCATCCATCCAAATAATCAGAATCAGGTGTTCCAATCACTTCCATGGCCACAGGTGTATAAAATCAAGCACCTAGGCATGCAGACTGCTTTTACAAACATTTGTGAAAGAATGGGTCGCTCTCAGGAGCTCAGTGAATTCCAGCGTGGAACTGTGATAGGATGCCACCTGTGCAACAAATCCAGTCGTGAAATTTCCTCACTCCTAAATATTCCACAGTCAACTGTCAGCTGTATTATAAGAACGTAGAAGTGTTTGGGAACGACAGCAACTCAGCCACAAAGTGGTAGACCACGTAAACTGATGGAGTGGGGTCAGTGGATGCTGAGGCGCGTAGTGTGAAGAGGTCGCCAACTTTCTGCAGAGTCAATCGCTACAGACCTCCAAACTTCATGTGGCCTTCAGATTAGCTCAAGAACAGTGCACAGAGAGCTTCATGGAATGGGTTTCCATGGCCGAGCAGCTGCATCCAAGCCATACATCACCAAGTGCAATGCAAAGCGTCGGATGCAGTGGTGTAAAGCACGCCACCACTGGATTCTAGAGCATTGGAGATGTGTTCTCTGGAGTGACGAATCACACTTCTCCATCTGGCAATCTGATGGATGAGTCTGGGTTTGGTGGTTGCCGGGAGAACGATACTTGTCGGACTGCATTGTGCCAAGTGTAAAGTTTGGTGGAGGGAGGATTATGGTGTGGGGTTGTTTTTCAGGAGCTGGGCTTGGCCCCTTAGTTCCAGTGAAAGGAACTCTGAATGCTTCAGCATACCAAGACATTTTGGACAATTCCATGCTCCCAACTTTGTGGGAACAGTTTGTAGCTGGCCCTTTCCTCTTCCAACATTGCTGTGCACCAGTGCACAAAGCAAGGTCCATAAAGACATGGATGACAGAGTCTGGTGTGGATGAACTCGACTGGCCTGCACAGAGTCCTGACCTCAACCCGATAGAACACCTTTGGGATGAATTAGAGCAGAGACTGAGAGCCAGGCCTTCTCATCCAACATCAGTGTGTGACCTCACAAATACACTTCTGGAAGAATGGTCAAAAATTCCCATAAACACACTCCTAAACCTTGTGGACAGCCTTCCCAGAAGAGTTGAAGCTGTTATAGCTGCAAAGGGTGAACCAACATCATATTGAACCCTATGGATTAGGAATGGGATGTCACTTAAGTTCATATAAGAGTCAAGGCAGGTGAGCGAATACTTTTGGCTATATATATATATATATATATATATATATATATATATATATATGACCAGAATGTGTGTGTATGTATGTATATATATATATATATATATATATATATATATATATATATATATATATATATATATACACATACACACATTCTGGTCATTTTAAATTGAATTTGTCAGCACTTTAAAAAATAATAATAATAATTAAGTCAACACAAAATTATTTAGGGGGGCTAAAGAATATTTCCCCCCTAAAATAGGTCTAATGATGCCACTGGTATATATACACAGTGCTTTAAGCAGATTATAATATGCATTATAGACATCACCCACCAGTTCTGTTAATATTGACTGGATCGCTGTACTCTGTGTAGTAAAGGGGGTCTCCTCTTCCTCCTATGCACCAGTACAGTCCCTCCTGTGAGACACTGATTTGTCCATCTGACAGGATGACAACATCTTGGGGGGTCAGGATGCTGGAGAAGTTCTCTCCTCTGAACCAGAAGTATCTCCAACCAGATGAAGATGAGTTGACAGAGCAGGTCAGAGTCACTCTGCCTCCTGCTGGAATGCCTCTGCTGTCAGCACTCAGAGCAGCCTTTGGTCTGGATGCTGCTCAGTTCAGAGCAGAGACGGAACAAAAAAATAAAATATTAAACAACAAAATACTACAAAATATTAGTAGTATTTTTATGTAACTATTTATTAACAGTTTACTGTTGTACCCATATTAGCACTTAAATAATATGTGAACATTTAAAAAGTCATTTTTAGAATTTTTATCTTAAATGGCAACTATGTCGCTGCTTTACAAAGACAGTATTAACCATTTAATAATGTATGTTATGATCCATTGCAACTAATAGACTAATGGCCATGTAAATTACAGAATCTAAATCATTAACCTAAACTTATATATTTATAACATAAGCAACTCCGGCTCATTTACCATCACTGCCATTGTTTTTCAAACCAATTAGCACTATAATTTTGCAGTTTGTTTTTTTTAATTTTATGTCCATTTCTACAGGACACATCCACATAACAGATAGTAAAAATACATTTTATTTATCTAATAATTGCATTTAACTAATATTTCATTTGTAATTAAACATATATTTGTCTTTTTATTTGGTACACAATGTAAATATTGATTCTAATATTATTACTTATTGTTTTATGGTGTACTGTAATTTTGTCTATGCTGCTGTGGTGGGTGAATTTCCCCCAATGGGCAATAAATAAAAACTATTCCATATACAGAGTATATTGTATAGGGAATGTGTTGAAAATAATGCATATAATGCATATAAATAATGCAAATAAGGCATTATTAACAGTTCGGAAACCATTTGTTCCCATGACGTTTATTTAACTATTACTTTAAAAATGCATGATGATGTAAATTCAGTATACAGTAAGTGTTATGAGTGTCATAATACAAAAGAAACTGCACAGCTCAACTTACTTGAAACGATCAATGTGATAGCGTCGCTCCACTCCGTTGTGGAATATAAGTCCTGTTGCTGCTTACCCATGCACCTGTAGTTTCCACTGTCGGACACAACAGCACTGCTAATGCTAATGCTCTGCGTCCTGTGTGCTGGAGATGTGTTTGAGTTGGGCTTGCTCCATTCGTACTCCCACTCGACTCCGTATCCAGCTCTAATAACATCACATCTAACAGTGATGGATTCACCGCTGAATATCAGAGGCCATTTGGGTTGCAGGGACACAGTGGCCTTGCCGGGAACTGTTCACGAGTGAAAATAAAAGTTTTGAGCATATATTCTATGTGCTGCCAAGCTAAAGCACCTACAACACTCACCTCTTTTCTCGATGGTGACTGGATGACTGTCCTCGGTGAAGAAAACAGGGTTTCCTCTCCCTCCTCTGCAGTGGTAGATGCCACCTTGTGAGACACTGATAACTCTGTCTGGTTTGCCGTCTCTGATGATCTGACTTTCAGAAAACACCGAGGCACGTCTGAACCAGTAGTACATCCACTCAGTGGCGTTGTTCATAGAGCAGGTCAGTGTTTCCTTGCCCCCAACTGGAATGGTTCTCCTATCCACCAAAACTGTGGGCCTGGGTTTATCGGCTGTGCATTTTTGTGAGATTAAAATCAGTTTTCTGACTGATAAAAACACACAGAATGAATGAAAGACAATCTGACTTACATGCTACTATCAAACGGAAGCCCTGACTCCACTCTGTTGAGGAGTACGAGTCCTTTCTGCCCTTACACCAGTAGCATCCACTGTGGGAAACAGAAACGCTGTTGATCCTGTATTCGCTGTGCGTTGGAGGAGAGTTAGAGCTGGTCGATCGCCACTCGTACTCCCACTCGGCTCCTCCTCGCCCCTTGACCTGACATGTGATAGCCATTGCCTCGCCGCTGAATATCTGCGTACGGTTGTCTTGCTGCATCACGACAACTGCGTTGGGCACTATTCACACCAAAAACACACAGACAGACAGGGAAAACCCCACAGTGCCAACACTACTCGTGGTAATTATGAATGCATTTTCTTATTTTGTTTTTTTTTAAAAAAAAAAAAAACAACTTACAAGTTCTCTCAATGTGAAGCACATCACTGACCCCTGTGAGGAACATGGGGTTTCCTCTTCTTCCTTGGCACTTGTAGGCACCTTCTTGTGAGATGCTGATGCTCTGCACACCACTTGAATCAATCCTGACTGTCTGGGAATCTGAGACGTGTCTGAACCAGTCATACTTCCAGCCAGCAGAGCCTTCCACCGAACAGGCCAGCGTCACACTGCCCTTTACTGGTATACTCATCCTCTCCGCTCTCAGAGTGGCCACAGGTTTTTGCACTGTTTGGTTTAGCAGATATTTAGTAATATCTTTCCGATAAGTACATTTTTAAAAGCAATTATTAGCTGCACTGCACGACTGAAATGATTAGAAATAATGTCCTTGCAGAGCACAAAGACTAGAGGTCTGTGAGCTACTTCAGGCAGACAAATCGAGTCCACCATGCAAGAAAGGTTACTGACAAATAGTAGATGTAGATTGTGCATTTCTACAAACCACAGATTTGCTGGATGTCAATGTTTTTGCATTTGGTACAAGCAAATGACCGTTCCCTCCTGCTCCAAGACAACAACCATCATCCCCCTTCCCAAAAAGAGCCCCCACCACCTGTCTGAATGACTACAGGCCGGTAGCACTCGCTCCAATCATCATGAAGTGTTTTGAGAGACCCATATCCAAAGCAGCTCACCACACACCCTGGACACCCAGGAGTTTACCTACAGGCCCAACAGATCCACATCTGACAACATCACTGCTATCCGACATTATTCCCTCTCCCACCTGGACAACAAGGACTTTTACGGTCATCCCCCACAAACTCACCCATGGTCTTAGTGGTGCTAAAGCAGAGGGCAGGAGTATAGCCTGTATTAGCTTCAAAACACGAAGAATATGAAGGAGATGGATCGCCACTGGTTTCGGGGCATGGGGCTTGTGGCATTGGCACCGAGGAAGCCCCCTAATGGCCCTAGCCCAGCCTGGCTCAACAGTCTGAAACTGGCTATTGGTATCCCACAGGGGTGCGTTTTCAGCCCCATCATCTACACCCTGTTCACCTAGGAATGTGTCACCTCCCATGAGGACAACATTATCCTGAAGTTTGCGACAAAGCAGTGATTGGACGGATCATGAAACGTCCTACAGCAGGGAGGTGGACAGTCTGGTGTCCTGGTGTGAGGACAACAACCCCATCACTGACAAGACAAAGGAGATAGTGGACATGAGGAAGGAGAGGAGACCTCACTTGGACACTCTACACCACACAGCTGGTTAAGAAGACTGAGCAGCAGCTGGACTTCCTGAACAGGCTGAGGAAGTTTGGTATATTGCACATTCTGGCATCACACTACCTCTTTGGAGTCCATATTTTTTATAGTATTTATCACACTGCTGCCTTATTTGTCATTAAGCTGCCTTTATTTACCTAGTTTTTATTCTTAAATTTATTGCTTGGCATTCATCACAGAGAGAAAAGGAAGTATTTTATTGTGCAGGGAAACATGTTTCCATCACCTTGACTCTTCAATCTTAATGTTGTTATGCTTCTTGTTACGTCACATTGTTGATTGTAATTTTACATTACATATTAAACATAAGCCATTATCCTTTTTCTGACCTTAACCAAGTTGTTTGTTGCCTAAATTTGACCAGTTGCTTCACAACGTTAACCACAAGGTATTGTGCATCTCTGCAAGTGTGTTGCAAGGCTCAACATCAGACATATTCATGGTTTGGAGAAACGTACAAAAACAAAAAAAATTTGATGACTGGGTTGAAGCCACAGGAGTCAGCAGCATTATTTTTATGTTAAAGTTCTCTGCGATAGTGAGATAATAAATATTACTTACCTGATACAGATAAAGTGACATTATTACTTTGCTTGGTCAGAGGTTTTGTATTTTTAGTTGGGCTCTCGTGACGACCAATGCACTGATAATCACCGCTCCAGTCGGCCATTAGTTTAAGCCAGAGCGAGTTTTTTGAATTGAAGGACAATATTTCTCGACCGTTCCTCCTGAATGTGTAGCGCCAATCAGTGACATTTCCTTCTCTCATGTCACATTTCAAGAGAACATGCTCTCCAGCAAAAAAATGTGTCGAGTTGGGTTCAAAGGTCAGCACAGCGTCTGGAAACCAATAGAAACAGTTAGATACTTAGGTAAAACATACAAACCGTAGAAAATGTTTGAGCAATGACCCACCCTTAAACCTCACTTCAGCACGTTTCAGAGAGTGAATGAAAAGTATTTATGATTGCTTATATTTTTTCCTTACGACTCTGTTATAAGATGCATCTTGAATGAAATCAAACTGTTGAATCACCTTGAGCGTGTCCATAGGAGAGAAGTGTATTCAGCACTGTAGATAATAAAGACAGAGAATTCATGAGACATTGTCAAACTGGCTGAACCATCGAATAGATAGCAAACAAAGGCATTCGACTTTCCTCAACCTGCCCCATTCAAATAAAGGAAGCTGTACTCACAGAATAACGACGGCACACAGAACAAAGTGAGCTCCATCCTCACATCCAACGCTGAAATCCTGTTTCTAACGCTGTTTCTAAAAAACACTGAAACTGGCACCGGATGTAAAACAGAGAAGTGTGAGAAAATTTCTGACATACATGACACCACAGTTTTCTACATCTTCTTTCTTTACTGAGTTTAACCATCTCACAGCCACGGGGGTTTGACCACAGCTTTTGACAGACTTACACTTCCTGCCCAACCGCTGCAGATGGCATACAGAAAAAAAATGTACAGTTATTATAATTCTATGTTTTTTGGTGTAAATTATTTTTTTGTCTAAGGACAAAACCTGGGACTTAAAAATAAAAAAATGCTCCGTATTGTGGTCTGTAAATGAACAGCCACATTGCACTATATCTTTATTTTTATTATCATTTTTCTTTTTTATTGTATTTTTTCCTTAAAGTCCTTTTTATATTTTATACATATATATATATATATATATATATATATATATATATATACAGTCATGGAAAAAATTATTAGACCACCCTTGTTTTCTTCAATTTCTTGTTCATTCTAATATCTGGTACCACTAAACGTATAATACAATGAACACAACAAAAAATGCAGCTGGTCACATAATACTTTATGTCCTATTTGACATTCTTAAGCTTAATTGAGTCCCAGGGTATAAAAGAGGCCATTTCATGTCACAAGCAGCACTGCACATGCAAAGGCCTAGAGTGGTTTCCTGCTTACATTCAAGCCGTAGCACAACTCAGAAGTTGTCAGCTCTCACATAATGCCTAAAACAAAAGAATTATGTGAAGCAACAAAGGCAGCCATCTTGGCACTGCTGGAAATTGGCATGAGTGAGAGACAGGCAGCGAAAAAACTGAAGATCTCCAAGACAGCCGTTCCTTCCAACAAAAAAAAACAAGCTGAACATGGCACTACCAAATTGCTACCTGGCCGTGGCAGGAAACGTCTTTCTACCCCACGAGGTGACCGTGCACTCATCCGTTCCTGTGTCAGGAATCGTCGTCAGACCTCCAGGGACCTTAAAAATGAGTGGGCACTGTCGAGAAATGTGACTTGCTCGGCAAGGACAGTTCGAAACCGACTTGTTGAAGCTGGTTTGAAGTCACACAGAGCACGCAAGAAGCCCTTCATCAATGAAAGGCAGAGGAAGGCCCGGTTACTCTTTGCTCGAGACCACAAGGATTGGACTGTTGATGATTGGGCTAAGGTTCTCTTCAGTGATGAATCCAATTTTGAATTGATGCCCACTCCAGCCAACTTACTGGTTAGGAGGAAGCCTGGAGAAGCTTACAACCCAGACTGTCTTGCCCCTACAGTAAAACATGGGGGTGGATCAGTCATGATCTGGGGTTGTTTCAGTCTGAGTGGAACAGGGCAAATGCAATTGTGTGAAGGCCGAATGAACCAGGTCAAGTACAGGACTACCCTTGAAAACAGTCTTCTTCCATCAGCTGGAAAACTCTTTCCTGCCTCGAATGACTGGATTTTCCAACAAGACAATGCCCCTTGCCACACGGCAAGGTCAGTTAAAGCCTGGATGGAGAACCACAACATTCGCACCATGCCTTGGCCTGCTCAATCACCAGATCTTAATCCAATTGAAAACCTGTGGAAAATCATCAAACTCAAAATGGAGAACCACAAGCCCAAAAACAAAGAAAATTTGTTTGAATTTGTCCAACAGGAATGGGCTGCTGTGACAGCAGAACAATGTCAGAAGCTGGTGGAGAGCATGCCAAGACGCATGGCTGCAGTCATCAAAAACAATGGTTATGCAATCAAGTATTAACTCTTGTGTGTATCATGTGTTTAAAGCAAACAGAAAAGAAAACATGGAATGCTTAAAAGTAGTGTTTTTGGCGGTACAATGCCATAGCTATTGATGTAAGAATTTAAGTCATTTTGGTTATTATCAAGAAAACCATGGAAAATGAATAATCCTTAGTTCTTAAATTAAACTCTCATGAGCTATTTTTGTTGTTATCATTATAATTGTCCAAACAAATGTACCTTTAGTTGAGCCAGGCATTAAAATGAACAAGAAATTGAAGAAAACAAGGGTGGTCTAATAATTTTTTCCATGACTGTATATATATATATATGTCATATGTCATGCACCAACGGACCAAGTTCTTCAATGCAAATGGTTACTTGGCAATAAACTTAAAATAAATAAATAAATAAATAAATAAATAAATGTTATTGCTCCAACATGTGATAATGTAATATTTGAATAATAATACTGCATAAATTCACAAAAAGAAGACAATGTAAGAGCAAAGAAATTTCATGTAGAAACAAATCAGGTAAGACCTTTATCAGAAAATGCACCTGTTAAATAAATATTAAGAAATAAAAAAGGAGCACTGCATGTAAGTTGTTGATTTTTGTTGATTTTTTTTTACCTAAATTAGAAAGAAAAATATGTTTATTACGAGAACAACATGGAAATGTAACTGTCAGTGATGATGGAAATAAAAAAACATCTGCCTGTAGTTTCATATCATTTCACTTTCAATATAAATTGTGTCCTAAGCACAAGTCTCTCTATCCAGACAACATTAGATCTTTTTTTCACAAACATAAACTTAGAAAACATCACCCAGGTGTCAAATGATATTATTAAACTGCTATTTCTTGCCCTGACTAGAACTGCTAGTCAGGATGAGAAACTTCACTTCCTCTTCACACCAACAAGAAGTGTTACTGAACACACATTTAGACAGTCACAGTCATTGTTGTTTTGAACGGAACTCATGCTGTTGAGTTTCATCCTGGTTGACTCATGATGATGACACCTTCTCTATGTTACACATGCTATCCAGCTTTTATTTTGAAGGGAAGATAAGGGAGGATGCGGCCAAAAGTTGACTTAAACACTTGAAAAGACTGTATCTGGACCAGACATGGGCAAACCATGGCCTGCGGGCCATATACGGTGCGTTACCCTTCTTAATGCGGCCCGATGAATTTGTCGAAATTATATTAATAAATTCAATTCAATTTAATTTGGGGCCGTCACCATGTGAGCACAATCCGAGGTGGCAGGCACGACAGGAAATCTAACTGGACAAACTGCCTGATATGTGTAACAACTAAAGTTACAGTATTCTCACACATAAACACCCCCAACCCGCACACACACACACACACACAGTTTGTTTTACTTTGGAGAGCATTAAAGAAGTGTACAGTACATATGACACACATAGAGAAGTGAGAATGTAAAATATTATGCATGCAAATAAATTTGTGTGATTGAAAATTGAAGTTTTATAGGGAATATGTTTATGAGATGAAATTAATTAAATGACTTATATGGTCTAATTTGTTAGATGTGTGTGTAAAGTATGTTGTGGTCAAACCCAGTCTATTTACAATATGTAAGCTTTGAAATGGGAAGGAAGCTGAGAAAAAACAGTTGATCTGCAGAACAGTAGAAGCATTTCTAAGTAGTGGACTAACAGAGAGTCAGAGCTGGATGTGAGGATGGGACTCACTTTACTCTGGATGCTGTTATTATTCTGTGAGCACTTTCTCTGTTTTATCTTAATGCCTGAGGGTATTAAACATTTGATTCTGTCAGTGTGATGACGTCTGATGAAACTTCCAACTTTATTTTTTAGCGCTGAATATTCTGCTGTATTGTGGAAATGCTCAAGGTAATTATATAATTGTGTTTTTATATAATCACACTGCTGTATGACTCGTCATCACGTCCTCTTTCAGGCTTTTTCACTCTGTGTGTCTTGTGTTGGTTTCTAGATGCTGTGCTGACCTTAGAGCCAAACTGGTCCACTTTTTTTACCGGAGAGTCTGTTACTTTTATATGTGACATGAGGGAAGGAAAAGACAGCGACTGGTTTTATTCAATCTGGAAGGATGGTCAAGAAGTTTTCCGCTACAGCACAAATAATAGACCAACATTACAGCCTCCAGTTATAAGTCGCAGTGGTGAATACCAGTGCCATGGTCACACCAAGGACTCACCTAGAAAAGAAAAACAAAGTAATAAAGTCTCTTTAAGTGTATCAGGTAAGTGAGCATAGTTAAGTAAAAGCTTCTGTTCAATCATGAGCCATGCTGTTATGATCAAAAAGTGCTAATTTATCATGTTTAAATGTTGCTAATATAGTTTAAAATAGTTTTACATTAACAGGGGTTCCCTTAAGTCTTAAATTAAGATCTGGCTAATTAAGGTCTTAAATTGTCTTAAATTTACCTTAAATTTGCTGTAGGTATTAAATTTTCAAATGGTGCGTTAAATGCCAATAGGAAAACATAATTCAGGGATTTACTGCAACTTTGTACATTATTTTGATCACAAAGTTCACTTCTTTGTTCTTGAAAGTTGTGAAATTAGTGGAAAAAAGTGTTCTGCCTTCAACTGATATCTTGAGTAGTGTTAAAGGGCTGAAAAAAAATCATTAAAAAATATTTTCTGAGATTAATCGGTTAACAAATCGGCAGTGGCCTCAAAAAGTCCATATTTGTCAAGCCCTATGATAAATTGCCTTTTTTTAACCAAAGAAATTATTAAGACATTTTTGGGTCTTAAATTATATTTGTAGAGGTCTTAAAATGTCTTAAAAGTATAAATTTTGACTTTTAAATCTGGTGTTTTGTGGAAATTACCTCATGACCATTAGAATAAGGGCAAGAAAGACGAGCAGGGTTCAGAGGAAGGAACTTAATGCTGAAAAGGACTTACCAACAAACCATCTAAGATTTTATCCTTTATGAGAAATGAAGACGTAACAATACTTTCTGGAAGTGTATTAACCAGGACAGTGTGGAGCCTCCATCATTAATGAACATGACATGATTTTAGAACTAATATGTCCAAAATTAATGTTTTTTTTTTAATCAGTAAAAAACTTTCATTTAATGATGATTTGAATATTAAGTGTTTCTGTACAAAAAATAACCAAAGATAAGTTTTATAAAATCAAATAAGGGTATTGGCAAGGATTTCACAGTACAATACATTATTGTGATATTCTGCACAGTTCACTGAGAAATTTCAAATGCTGCTGCTCTAATATGTCAGTGTGGTGTCTCGTTAGATGAGCTCACAAGTTGGTCGTGTTTCTTGAATATCTAAATGAAGTGAAACACAGTTTGCAAACTGCACTCTTTGTTCAACTTATTAGTTCTTTCAGTTGAAAGCCAAAGTGTTTCACCTCGTGGAGTGTGGGGTTCTGGATTTTCAGGCAGCCCAAAACATGACTTTAAAAAAAACAAAACAAAACAAAACAATATTAAGAAATTAAATGTTGATACAGGAGAAAAAGTATTGTGATATTACCATATCAATATTTTTTCCACCCCTAATATCAAAGTATAAGGAAAGGTTCAAGTCTAATGTTAAAAACATGAATCAGTAGGTTTTAACATGTAGTGATATAAATATGTTCATTTAATTGAACAGTTTTACTAATAAAAAGGATCCACCTGTGTCACACAGACAAAAATGTGATCCTGGAAACTCCTGCATCCACCATGTTTGAAGGAGAATCAGTGACTCTTCATTGTCGGCATCGTGATCAGGAGAAGAACAGTGCTGCCTTCTACAAAGACTCATCACTTATTAACATTAATGCAAACCATCAAATAACCGTTCCTCTGACATCAGATGGAAGCTCCTACAAGTGTAAATTTGATGAAGACGAAGAATCTGAGCCAATAAAACTGAAAATGGAACGTAAGTAGTTTTCATGTTGATGAGTGATGTTTGTGTTTAAGCTGTCCTCCATCTTTAAAAGTGTCTGTTTATTCCCTTCAATCATAGTTAACTAATAATTTTAAGCTTCCAGTGATTTCCATTGGTTCACTACACATAATAGAACAAACATACATTTTAACAGTGGTTCAATATTTTCCACATTATCTTCTTCAAGTAGTTGCTGCTGTCTGACTGATTGTTTTTGTTCCACATTAAAACAGAAAAACCAAAGGCCCAACTGAGCAGAGCATTTAGATCAGGAGGCAGTGTGACCCTGACCTGCTCTGTGAAACCATCATCATCATCTGGTTGGAAATACTTCTGGTACAGAGACAAGAAAACCTCTGATCCTCTGAACACACAAGATGATGAACTCCATGGTTCACCAGCAGGACTGTACTGGTGCCGAGGAGGAAGAGGAGAGCCTGTTTACTACACAGAGTACAGCGATCCAGTCGGTAAAGAAAACACTGACTAGCTGATGTAGAACAGAAAACATACATGATGTACACTAAGAGGCATTAAAACGCAACATTGTATTTTTCAATCTTAATTTGAATTTTCATAATTTATTGGGCGACTTCACTTGGTATGACACTGAACATGAATGAACAAAAGCAACAATAGAAAAATGAATCGACATGGATTACAAATGTCAGTATCTTGTGTGATCGTCGTGGCATAGACATGATGAACGCGTTGATTTCGGCCACTGGAATCGCTTCGGTCATTCTGGATCTCAGCATACCAATGGCCTGCTCCCTCATGTTTGCTGCTAAGCGTGGCATGGTGACCGTCTGTGACAGCTTGGATTTTTCCTCCAGGTTTTTAAAGCCTTGACTAGTTGAGCTCAAATCACCAAAAGAACTCATTGAAAGCTTTCAAACAATGTCCTAACGAATCACACATGCAAAAACAGGGATTGGTACCATCTGCCACGTTAATTTATTGTTTGAGCTGAAAAATGTGGCTCCATAGTTTCAATAGCCACGAGTGGAAGTAAACAAAACATTCTTTTGTATATAAAGTAGTTGTATCCAATTTTATTTTACATTGACTTTGTTGCGTTTTTAATGCCTCTTAGTATATTTATAAGGATCACTACATGAAGAAAGTTTGATGTTTGACCTTTTCTAACGTTTGTATGTGGGGCCTCTTGAATCTTAAACAGTGACAAACAAGCCTGTTGTGACTCAGCAGCCAAACTGGCCTGAGATTTACTCTGGAGAGACGATCACTCTCACATGTGAGATTAAGGATGGAGGAGAAGCTGAGTGGGAGTATAAATGGAGTATATCCAGCTCACCTACAAGAACAACTGGATACACGATTAGAGCCTCCAACAGTGGAAACTACTGGTGTAAGGGTCACATGAAAAGTGAAGGGATTTCAACAGAGTTTAGTGATGCCTTCAATCTGAAACTATCTTCCAGTAAGTCATACTTCATGAGTCATCATTTCTATTTTGCTTCATGTAAAAACAGATTTAGTGTTGTCACAACATGTCCTCTCTCTGTGAAATCCTTTTCCAACAGATAAACCTCAGCCTGTCCTCACTGTGTCTCCATCATGGCTGAGTCCTGGAGTCTCAGTAGCTCTGAACTGCAGTGTTAAACATCCATCTGCAGGATGGAGCTTCTACTGGTTTAAGGCTCTTCCTGAACTGCCACAAACCTACAGATATGAGCTGCTGCCTGGTAGCATCAATGGGACTGATCAGCATCTCTACATGGTTCATGGACAGAAGCACTCAGCAGGATATGTGTGCAGAGCTGGAAGAGGAGATCCACCGTTTTACACTCTTCACAGTGAACCAAAGTTTGTCTGGTCTGGAGGTAGGTTTGTTTTTCCATTCTTATTATTTTTAACCTCCTTTTCATCTCTTATAATTAGTTGTGCACATTTTAACTTAGAAATCCATTACACAAATAGAAATATATTTACCTAACTATGTATTCTAATATCCTTTTCCAGTTAGTTTGCATGTCTGTTCTTCCTTTCTTCTATTTATGCCTGATTGTTTCATCATCTGGGCAGCACGGTGGTGTAGTGGTTAGCACTGTTGTCTCACAACAAGAAGGTAGTGGGTTCGATTCCCAGCCCGGGGCCTTTCTGTGTGGAGTTTGCATGTTCTCCCCGTGTCTGCGTGGCTTCTTTCCACCATCCAAAAACATGCATGGGGATTAGGTTAATTGGCTAATTTAAATTGACCGAGCCAGACATTTTTTTTAAAATTCCATTATTTCATTTTTATGTAAATCAAAAGGGCCTGGCAGGTACTCTTTTATCAAGTGTAAAAGCTAATTGTAATTTGCGCCAATTCAGAGTCTAATGCGTCACATTAGTCGGCTTTGGTTGTCACTGAGGCAAAAACTCGGGCGTGGGAGGAGTACAGTGAGGCCATGGAAAATGGTTTCCAGACGTTTCAAGGAAATTCTGTTGCACCATCCGGCTTCTCCGGAGGGGAAGGCATTACACCATCAGCACTGTGTATAGTGGGGATGGAGTGCTGCTGACCTCGACTCGGGACATTGTGAGTTGGGAGCTGAGCCAAAAGGCGAAGCTCTCAATTTATCAGTAAATCTATATTCCTACTTTATACATTCTTGGATTGGTGTCGTTTTACACCATTCACAATTGAGAGTTATTAAAGTGTAATTTCCATGGTTGTTTTTCAGTGTTATTTGTTGATTTGAGTTTCCTCATTGTGTGTTGTGTTGCAGATGTTCACCCAGCAGCTTCTCTCTCAGTGAGTCCTGACACAGTTCAACACTTCAATAAAGAGTCAGTGTCTCTGAGCTGTGAGGGAAACTCCACTGAGTGGAGGGTGAGCAGGTTTTTTAGAACTGTATACCAGAGATACTGTCCTTTGTGGGGGACGATGACTGGATCCATTTGCACCATGAACCGTTCCTGGTTGACTGGAGTTTACTGGTGTGAGTCTGGATCAGGAGAGTTCAGCAATGCAGTCAACATCACTGCAGTTTGTGAGTTTTAATTGATTTAAAAGTTTTCTATCTGAGTTAAACTTAATATCTCTTTCAACAAACCATCATTCAAGTTTAGATCGTTCCAGTATCGTTGCCCAACACAGTGATGTCTAAGAAAATGTCATATATATTTTATTGCTCACTGATGTTTTAAGTCAAGCCACCATTTCTTTTATCCTCTGGGTAGCTGTAGAGTTATCCAGCTCCAGTTCGGCTCCTCAGCTGCACCCACAGTCTGAATAAACAGTTCTGTTAGTAGACCATTTCAACCATGTACAGTACATCACCAAAAGTGTCACCTTTTCCATCATTTAAATGCCAGGTATTTGCCCTGCTTCTGTGTGCATGTGCTTCATAAATTCAGATATATTCTCCTCGTTTTTCATCAGATGACCTCTGACCTTTAGTCTCTGAGCTTCTTCTACTCTCTGATCTTTTTACAGATGATGATGATATTCTCCTGGTGAGCCCTGCCCATCCTGTGGCCGAGGGACGTCCTGTCACTCTGATCTGCAAACTGAAGACAGAAAAGCTTCTTTATAATGTGGATTTCTATAAAAATGGCAAACTGATCCAGAATCATACCAGAGGGGAGCTGAATATCTCTGCAGTCTCAAAGTCAGATGAAGGACTTTATAAATGTGAAGGAAAAGTGTCACAGCAAGATACGAGGAATTTGACGTCATCAGAGAGTTGGATGTCAGTAAAATGTGAGTTTGACTAAAATCTCTTTCTTTTTGTTCTGAGATAGAAAAGTTAAATATGTGTTAAAATATGTCTGTATTTATTTATATTTGTGTGTAGATTGTGAAGGTGGAGCAGCGTCTGGGTCTGGAATAAACTCGGCGTCTCCTCTGCTGCTGATTGTTGGGCTGGTTTGTGGACTTTCACTGATTATTCTCCTGCTGCTGTTTCTGTTTCACTGCAGGAAGTCAAAAGGTGACGTCTTTTCCTTCTGACATTAAACTGATTCTGAACTATACGAACAACAGAACAACATACTAAACTAAATATAACAGCTAGTTTTTTTTTTGTTTTTTTTTACAGGTTCATGTTTTATGAGGTTGGTACAACACTAAAATAACAGCAGAACATAACATGTTCCTTATTAAATCCACTGTATTTATTTCATGTTCTGGACCCACCAGGTCTCAGAGCACCAATCAGGACCCTGCTACAGATCACATGACCAACCCGGAAGAACCTCAGTATGCTTCTCTTCTCCATGGTCAGCATTAATCCTGACTCATTTCTGGTTATTAAACATTGTAGAATTGATAATATTGGATTGAAATGATTAATATGAGCTTGTCTTGATTTCCATTGCTCTATAGGTGATGCTGCTCTCTATGAATCAATCTCAGGACCTGCAGAACCTGAAAACAGTACAGTATTTACTTTGTGTTTGACACGGAGCAGTTTGTCTCAAAGTCTAAATGAAATATCTGTATTTCAAGTCCAGTGATGTCATATGATCTTTGTCAAGAAGTGTGAGTGCTTTATTTCAGAAGCAACAGCAGTGCATTAATCTGATCCTTCTAACAGGAAAGAATCGTGAACCAAAGGAGAATATTTACTCAAATGAGGAGCCAGAATCAGCTGAAGATACAGTCAATTTACTTCATAGAGTGAAAGTTTGTATTCAAATCCTAATAAATATGTTTCCCTTTTTTTCTAGATCAACAAAATTATGGACAACACCATTTGAAATAGACGACAACATTTAAAACATCCTTAACTAACTCACTGAGTGTCAGTCCTTTTATCAAACACAAAGTACCTTGTTCCAGCATTTCTGCCCATTTTGAGTCATATTTGTAGACCCACTTAATATTTTGTACTATGTCTCTGAAAACACTGAATAGCTCAAATGAAAGAAGAGACTCTCTATTTCATCATTTAAAAAAATGTTTGTTTTTACCTTGTTCCATTCTAGTTTTATCAGAGGTAGAGTAGAGGACACTTTCACCAAAATCACCACTTTTTGTCCAGATTCTGTTTGTTTTGCTCTCTAATCTTGATTGTCTCCACTTCCTGTTTTGATCTCTGTGGTGTATACCATCTATTTATGCTCTGACTACAAATCCCAGAAGCCCCCAAATTACTCACAGGCTGCAGGAGACCACAATCAGCGACCTGCTGCAGAAAAAACACTTTGACATATATATAGTACATCAAAGGTACTCAGTGGGTTAAACAGTATTTGCAGCTTTTGTGTGATTATTGTGTGCACCTCTGCTTTCCTAATATTAGCCAGTATTTTGTACAGTTAGACAAGCAGCAGTTGTTGAACCTACAGATTATTACATATAGTATTTAAAAGTCGTGTTTATTTTTGGTTTAGTATTATATCACTTGGTTTTTAAAGCTCATATGGATACAGAATGGTTCAAAAATATTTAAGCTTCAGCACTTTGGTGATAGAACAGCTAAAATGTCTTGAGGAAAAAAAACTTTATTCACAATATTTGATCCATTTTCTTCTATGTCCCTGTCTGTTGATTGCCTCTGTCTTTTAAAAAATGGTTTAATATATATTGTATGTGTGAATGGATGAATTCAATGTTTTAAGTTTAACCATTTAATGCATCAATAAACATGTAGCACTTCACTGTCAGCAGTCAGTGTTTCTGTTCTTTCTCTAAGAAAAGTAGATTTTAATAACATAAAAATAAAATGTCAATATGAGAAGTGACATATTTGTGACATATCATTTTGTTGCTATGAATATAGAACGAACAAGAAGCAACACATCAGAAAATGTGTGAATTTTTCCCTCATTTGTTTTAAAAGGGACTGAATCCAAACTAAATATATTTGACCGTAACTTGACTGAGCCAAGTCACAAACTTGATATGTGTACAGTACTTTTCATAAATAAGTAATTTTATGCAGTTGAAGTGGTGTAATATCTCAAGTTATATTAATATATATATATATATATATATATATATATATATATATATATATATATATATTAATATAACTTGAGATATTACACCACTTATATATATATATATATATATATATATATATATATATATATATATATATATATATACAGTCATGGAAAAAATTATTAGACCACCCTTGTTTTCTTCAATTTCTTGTTAGTTTTAATGCCTGGCTCAACTAAAGGTACATTTGTTTGGACAATTATAATGATAACAACAAAAATAGCTCATGAGAGTTTAATTTGAGAACTAAGGATTATTCATTTTCCATGGTTTTCTTGATAATAACCAAAATTACTTAAATTCTTACATCAATAGCTATGGCATTGTACCGCCAAAAACACTACTTTTAAGCATTCCATGTTTTCTTTTCTGTTTGCTTTAAACACATGATACACACAAGAGTTAATACTTGATTGCATAACCATTGTTTTTGATGACTGCAGCCATGCGTCTTGGCATGCTCCCCACCAGCTTCTGACATTGTTCTGCTGTCACAGCAGCCCATTCCTGTTGGACAAATTCAAACAAATTTTCTTTGTTTTTGGGCTTGTGGTTCTCCATTTTGAGTTTGATGATTTTCCACAGGTTTTCAATTGGATTAAGATCTGGTGATTGAGCAGGCCAAGGCATGGTGCGAATGTTGTGGTTCTCCATCCAGGCTTTAACTGACCTTGCCGTGTGGCAAGGGGCATTGTCTTGTTGGAAAATCCAGTCATTCGAGGCAGGAAAGAGTTTTCCAGCTGATGGAAGAAGACTGTTTTCAAGGGTAGTCCTGTACTTGACCTGGTTCATTCGGCCTTCACACAATTGCATTTGCCCTGTTCCACTCAGACTGAAACAACCCCAGATCGTGACTGATCCACCCCCATGTTTTACTGTAGGGGCAAGACAGTCTGGGTTGTAAGCTTCTCCAGGCTTCCTCCTAACCAGTAAGTTGGCTGGAGTGGGCATCAATTCAAAATTGGATTCATCACTGAAGAGAACCTTAGCCCAATCATCAACAGTCCAATCCTTGTGGTCTCGAGCAAAGAGTAACCGGGCCTTCCTCTGCCTTTCATTGATGAAGGGCTTCTTGCGTGCTCTGTGTGACTTCAAACCAGCTTCAACAAGTCGGTTTCGAACTGTCCTTGCCGAGCAAGTCACATTTCTCGACAGTGCCCACTCATTTTTAAGGTCCCTGGAGGTCTGGCGACGATTCCTGACACAGGAACGGATGAGTGCACGGTCATCTCGTGGGGTAGAAAGACGCGTTTCCTGCCACGGCCAGGTAGCAATTTGGTAGTGCCATGTTCAGCTTGTTTTTTTGTTGTTGTAATGAACGGCTGTCTTGGAGATCTTCAGTTTTTTCGCTACCTGTCTCTCACTCATGCCAATTTCCAGCAGTGCCAAGATGGCTGCCTTTGTTGCTTCACATAATTCTTTTGTTTTAGGCATTATGTGAGAGCTGACAACTTCTGAGTTGTGCTACGGCTTGAATGTAAGCAGGAAACCACTCTAGGCCTTTGCATGTGCAGTGCTGCTTGTGACATGAAATGGCCTCTTATATACCCTGGGAATCAATTAAGCTTAAGAATGTCAAATAGGACATAAAGTATTATGTGACCAGCTGCATTTTTTGTTGTGTTCATTGTATTATACGTTTAGTGGTACCAGATATTAGAATGAACAAGAAATTGAAGAAAACAAGGGTGGTCTAATAATTTTTTCCATGACTGTATATACTTGTGCTTGATTAAAATACTTTATTAAACCTCCAAACAACTTATAGTAATAAATAAACAATAAACAGCAGCAATGAAATATTAGAATAAGTAATAATAAATGTAATAAATAGTTACAATATGTACTAAATAAAAAGGAAGGAAATGAAATGTTTTAATTGCAAATGAAATGTTAATTAAATAAAAAAGTATTAAAGGTAATAAATAAATAAATGTATTATGGATATATATATGGATGTGACTTGTAGAAATCAACATAAAAGACAGATGATGTAAATACTACACATCATAACACAGACAATATGGATGGGGGAGCTGTGGGAGCGTAAAATAATACACGCACAAATAAAAGGATTACAGGGATGTCTTTTTGATGAGATGATGTGGTTTGTAAAAAGTACAAAGTGGTGATGTTCTAGTCTACTTTTTGCAGCTTTGAGTGAAAAGAAAGGAAGCACAGACGGGCTGAACTCACAACAGGAAGTTGGAGAAAACGCCCGATCCGAAGCTGCAGTTTGAAGCTTTGGGATGTCAGAGCTGGATGTGAGGATGGGACTCACTTTGCTCTGTATGCTGTTATTATTCCGTGAGTACTTTCTCTGTTTGAATCACTGTGATATATTTGAGAGTTTCTGATGATGTTTCTTTTATTTTAGCTCTTAATATAGTCCTGTATCATGCAGATGCTCAAGGTAATTATACAACTGTATGTCTTTTTGTATATTAAGACCAGTCTCCACTTTTTTGAGTGACAAATCTATTGACATTTCACAGTGAGCATCTTGTGTTGGTTTCTAGATGCTGTGCTGACCTTAGAGCCAAACTGGTCCACCTTTTTTACCGGAGAGTCTGTTACTTTTATATGTGACATGAGGGAAGGAAAAGACAGCGGCTGGTTTTACTCTATCAGGAAGGATGATCAAGAATTTGTCCCTTACAACACAAATAAGAGCTATACATCACAATATCTAACTACAGCTCACAGTGGTGAATATTGGTGCAATGGTGTCCTGACGGGTTCAAGATTTTTCAGAAAAGAAAGTAATAAAATCTCATTAAATGTATCAGGTAAATGATGAAAGTTTTACTACTAAAAGCATCTATTATTTCATAAGCCAGTGGTGATCGTGGTATTAAAAATCAGCCACTAATGTTGGTTTGTGTAAATTAAAATATGAACTATGAAGACAGGTTTACTGCTTCCATGTATGTATTCATACACTGATAATACTGTCACAACATGTCCTCATTCTGTGAAATCCCTTTCCAGGGGAGGCATCTCAGCCTGTCCTCACTGTGTCTCCATCATGGCTGAGTCCTGGAGACTCAGTAGCTCTGACCTGCAGTGTTAAACATCCATCTGCAGGATGGAGCTTCTACTGGTTTAAGGTTCTTCCTAAACTGCCACACTCCTACAGATATGAGCTGCTGCCTGGTAGCATCAATGGGACTGATCAGCATCTCTACATGGTTCATGGACAGAAGCACTCAGCAGGATATGTGTGCAGAGCTGGAAGAGGAGATCCACTGTTTTACACTCTTCACAGTGAACCAAAGTTTGTCTGGTCTGGAGGTAGGTTTGTTTTTCCATTCTTGAACAACAGAAGAAATGCACTTATTATGTTCATTTTTAACATGAGTGAATCTCCTAACCCCTTTTTTCCAACTTCATGTGTCCTCTTTGGAGGCAAAAATGCACACTAATGTGTCCTCTTTGGAGAAAAAAACATGCACTAACGTGTCCTCTTATTAGTTAATATTTGTGCTCATTTTAAAGGCACCGACGCACAACATCTGGAAAATATACGCATACACATATACAAACGTAAATATATACTGTCATATAGGGTTAAGACACTTTCTTTTTTCCCCCATCGACTCCTTCCCTCATGTTCCCTTTCCTGTCTTTCTTACCTTATCTGTTTCCTTAATTCTTCTATGTTTGCTGTTTCATTCTCTTTCCTCTCAAACCTTTAAATACATGGCATTTCAATGTAACTGAGCATTTGTCTGCTTTGGTATTGTTGTTTCTACATTAAATATTCCTTACTGTACTTTTGTATCCAAATACAGTGTATGCATCAACACTCACTTTCATTCTGCATGCTTGCATTGGTGCCCTCTTTGATATCACCCATGCACTAATGGAATAAATGTTCACTATTACCACGATTAAGCATAAACACCTGAATCCACAATTGACCTGGAAAGGATAATTAGGGATATCTTAAATTTTTAAGGTTCTTTTTGTCTCCTCATTGTGTGTTGTGTTGCAGATGTTCACCCAGCAGCTTCTCTCTCAGTGAGTCCTGACACAGTTCAACACTTCAATAAAGAGTCAGTGTCTCTGAGCTGTGAGGGAAACTCCACTGAGTGGAGGGTGAGCAGGTTTTCTAAATCTGGATACCTGAGATACTGTCCTTTCTGGGGGAAGATGACTGGATCCACTTGCACCATGAACCGTTACTGGAGGGGTGGAGTTTACTGGTGTGAGTCTGGATCAGGAGAGTTCAGCAATGCAGTCAACATCACTGTACAGGGTGAGCTTTAACCACACTTTTTGTACTTTTTTTGTACTTATTTCAACATTCCATTATCTGTGGGGAACTAATGTGATCAAGTATGCCAGTCATATCGATAGTTAGAGCTGTGTGATATTTACCTCAGCCATAAAATGTTCCCTATTGTACAGTACTACTGATAGTGTTTGTTTTGGTTATGGCTATAACGTGACATGCAAACTGTGAAACTCTGGTGGTAAGGTTAAGATTAGGCATTGATCCTGAATAGTTAAGGTTTAAGGTTAAACATTGATCCTGAGTAGTTAAAGTTAGCCATTGCAATTTAGGGGTCACCCTCTAAAAACCAGCCAGTATTTGTGGCCTGTATTCATTTACTGTCCTCATTTTTCATCAGATGACCTCTGACCTTTAGTCTCTGAGCTTCTTCTACTCTCTGATCTTTTTACAGATGATGATGATATTCTCCTGGTGAGCCCTGCCCATCCTGTGGCCGAGGGACGTCCTGTCACTCTGATCTGCAAACTGAAGACAGAAAAGCTTCTTTATAATGTGGATTTCTATAAAAATGGCAAACTGATCCAGAATCATACCAGAGGGGAGCTGAATATCTCTGCAGTCTCAAAGTCAGATGAAGGACTTTATAAATGTGAAGGAAAAGTGTCACAGCAAGATACGAGGAGTTTGACGTCATCAGAGAGTTGGATGTCAGTAAAATGTGAGTTTGACTAAAATCTCTTTCTTTTTGTTCTGAGATAGAAAAGTTAAATAAGTGTTAAAATATGTCTTTATTTATATTTGTGTGTAGATTGTGAAGGTGGAGCAGCGTCTGGGTCTGGAATAAACTCGGCGTCTCCTCTGCTGCTGATTGTTGGGCTGGTTTGTGGACTTTCACTGATTATTCTCCTGCTGCTGTTTCTGTTTCACTGCAGGAAGTCAAAAGGTGACGTCTTTTCCTTCTGACATTAAACTGATTCTGAACTACACGAACAACAGAACAACATACTAAACTAAATATAACAGCTAGTGTTTTTTTTTTTTTTACAGGTTCATGCTTTATGAGGTTGGTACAACACTAAAATAACAGCAGAACATAACATGTTCCTTATTAAATCCACTGTATTTATTTCATGTTCTGGACCCACCAGGTCTCAGAGCACCAATCAGGGCCCTGCTACAGATCACATGACCAACCCGGAAGAAGCTCAATATGCTTCTCTTCTCCATGGTCAGCATTAATCCTGACTCATTTTATGACTTTTCTTATGATTTCTCTGTTTTAGAAGATTATGAAATTACTTATATTACTGCATATAAGTAAAATGATTAATATGAGCTTGTCTTGATTTCCATTGCCCTATAGGTGATGCTGTTCTCTATGATTCAATCTCAGGCTCTGCAGAACCTGACAATGGTACAGTATTTACTTTGTGTTTGACACTGAATAGATAGAAACATTAGAATAAGATGGTTAATGCTGGGAACACACTAGACAAAGTCACATGGGAAAAAGCGTTATCCAATAGGGAACAAAAGCTGAATTAACTTGTCTCCATGACTTCATCCATATTTCTTTCCTTTGTCTTCGTGAAGTCACTCAATCCAGTGACGTCATATAATCTTTGAATGATTTTTAAACATTAATTACTGGGGCGGGTATTGGCAAGGACCTCACGATACGATATTTATCACGATACAATATATTTTTGTAAAATTGTGATATATTGCGATATGTTACAATATTGCATGGTTCGCCGAGAAATAAATGCAGCTTAAAATACGAGTTGTCCTTAATACGAGTCCTCCTAACAGGGAAGAATCATGAACCAGAGAACATTTACTCGAATGTGACAGAATCAGCTGAAGGTACAGTCGAGTACAACACATTTGGCACTACATATAAATGTTCTCTGTTTATTGAGCACTGTGCTGCCAAAATAACCCTTCATCTGAATCTGTTTTCCCTTTGTTTTCTTCCAGAACAACAAAATCATCTGTATGGACAAAACCAAATGGAATAGATGACAACATTTAAAACATCCTTCTCTAAACAGTATTTGTAGGTTTTGTGTGATTATTGTGAGCACCTCTGCTTTCCTAATACTAGCCAGTATTTTGAACAGGGAAGCTGACAGTACAGCACTAAACGCAAATACGTAATATTACTTTAATATTCTGTTGAAAAGACTGCAAATTATTACAGATGATAATTGGATGTTTGTATTTAGTGTTGATGTCTATTTAATTCTTTTTGGTTCGGTATAATATCCCTTTGTCAGCACTTTGAATGCAGGATGGTTAAGAAAGGAACAAAAATAAGTTGCTGAAATAGTTAAGCATCAGTACTTTGGTGAGAGTGCAGCTAAAATGTCAGCATTTTGAAGAAAAAGCTTTATTCATAATATTTGGTCTTAAAGCGTTTCATGTCAGTATGAGCCAATACAACCTGTACAAATTATTTCTGTTAAAATAGCTTAACCCTCTTTCCTTCCTGTTCCACTGTGGCATGTTCACTTCCTGCTCAGTCAACGCAGATATGAGTCTCAGAAACACCCGGCGTAAAAATAGGAAGGACAGTAGATTTGCACAAATATCAATGATAACAACAGGAATGTACAGCTACATTCAGTGGAAGATAGAGTCACATTGATATGATGGTTAATCTGAACATACAGCATGCATTCCTACTGATATAAAAATAATATACATTATAATAAAACATCTGATATCAGCCGTAATTTATACTTTCTATCATATTATTACTCATTTTAATTATAAATTACTGTGTAAAGAAAAAACAATGCGATGACTGCAAACTGCAAATATAAAGTTTGAGTAAAATAAGTAGGTTCCTACTGTGGAGAGATCAGTCATACTGGATCATTGTGGTATTATTATCGTCTATGTTAAACGTTTCTTATTTTCAGCATCATTATATGATACTGATTAGCCACAGTTAGATCCATTACCTCATCGCTATTCATCCTTCACACAGCCACTGAAAACAGAAACGTAGTTCAATCCAACTGCAGGCGAGAACAGGATTTTACGACACTATGCGCTGGTCCTCATGGGAAATGTGGTCTTCCTTCAGGCAAATTACTACCGCTTTGGTCCACTGGCACCACCACAATCAACCGAAACTGATAGTTCTTAAGTGTTGCTTTAATCTGCTTGTGTAAAAAAAGTCAAGAGAAACAATTAAAACTGCAGCTGAAGTTTATTAATAGTATAAAATGAAATATAGAAAATGAAAGCCATATGATGTATTATTTAAATGGTCTACAAAATACTGTTTAATATTAAGGTAGCTAAGGTGCACACAGGGACTGAATAAAATACTTGGTATCATTGTATTGGTGTTGTCCACAGTCATTTTTTATCTGGAAAAAAAAACAAAGGAAAAAAAGATTTATGATTATTTAAGATTTACACAAAAGTCTTTGTAATATTTTACTCCTGTTTAGTTATCTCTACAATAAATTGCTATATTATCGCTGCATAATTACCAAAAGCTGTTCCTGGTTTGACTTCAGAATAAAGTGTTTCATCCGCTGCTGCAGGATTGGATTTCCCTACGAATGGAGAGAAGGTTATTTTGTCCAGGAAGGCAAGAAATAAACATGATGTATAAAAGAAGAAAAAAATAAGTCAGAACAGGTTATAATGTTAGCCAGAAGAGGCTATAATGAGTACTGACTTAAGAGTATGTATATATAACAAAATGCTAGGAAATGGGCTTTATGCACAGTTTAATGGGCTTTATGCACAGCCGACTGAGGTCAGGCACACCTGGATTAACCAGTTTGTCCAATAATCTAAGACAGGAAACAAAGGAGCTGGCTGAAGTTCAGGAAGTACTGGAGCTGTGCATAAAGCCTATTGCGACACAATTTTCTAAATATTGAGACATATTCATCGTGGATGAACATTAAACTTGTCTGTTTAAAGCTGGGTGCAGACTCACCTTTGTTTTTCTTAGCCTTATTGTGGGAGAGAACCTGGGCATACATCCGATTATCATCTGAAATGGAGGCAACATTTCAGGTTTGATTTGCACAGCACTTTCTGATGAATAAATATAAATGAAATGTGTCATATAAATCATTTAAAGTCCAGGGGAACTTGTCTGTACCCGCAGTTAATCCCGTCTTCACTTTCGAGTAAACAGTGTTCTCCTCTGGTTCACGGTTCTTCCCTGAAGGAGCGATCAGATGTTGTTAATTTAAGCACAAATGCTTCTCAGCTACTGCATTTAATTCTCACTACATGAATAAAAAGCACTCACCTTTCATAGCAATGTTTTTAAGCTCAACCTCAGAATATGTGACATCCCCGAATTCCCCTGAAAATAAAAGTGCTTTTAGATTTAGGAGACTGTATAACATATTTGAGTATTTCTAAAGGCTTCAAAAAGTAAATACCGTTTTCAGGTTCTGCAGAGCCTGTGATTGATTCATAGAGAGCAGCATCACCTATAGAGCAATACAAATCAAGCCATGCTCATATTAATCATTTAACCTCATAATATTACTCCACAACCTGGAAATGTTCGTAAAGGAGTTAATTAAATTCACAATATGAATAAGGATAAAGTCTGACCATGTTGAGCTTTTTCCGGGTTGGTCATGTGATCTGTAGCAGGGCCCTGATTGGTGCTCTGAGACCTGGTGGGTCCAGAACATGAAATAAATACAGTGGATTTAATAAGGAACATGTTATGTTCTGCTGTTATTTTAGTGTTGTACCAACCTCATAAAGCATGAACCTGTAAAAAAAAAAACAAAAAAAAAAAACTAGCTGTTATATTTAGTTTAGTATGTTGTTCTGTTGTTCGTGTAGTTCAGAATCAGTTTAATGTCAGAAGGAAAAGACGTCACCTTTTGACTTCCTGCAGTGAAACAGAAACAGCAGCAGGAGAATAATCAGTGAAAGTCCACAAACCAGCCCAACAATCAGCAGCAGAGGAGACGCCGAGTTTATTCCAGACCCACACGCTGCTCCACCTTCACAATCTACACACAAATATAAATAATACAGACATATTTTAACACATATTTAACTTTTCTATCTCAGAACAAAAAGAAAGAGATTTTAGTCAAACTCACATTTTACTGACATCCAACTCTCTGATGACGTCAAACTCCTCGTATCTTGCTGTGACACTTTTCCTTCACATTTATAAAGTCCTTCATCTGACTTTGAGACTGCAGAGATATTCAGCTCCCCTCTGGTATGATTCTGGATCAGTTTGCCATTTTTATAGAAATCCACATTATAAAGAAGCTTTTCTGTCTTCAGTTTGCAGATCAGAGTGACAGGACGTCCCTCGGCCACAGGATGGGCAGGGCTCACCAGGAGAATATCATCATCACCATCTGTAAAAAGATCAGAGAGTAGAAGAAGCTCAGAGACTAAAGGTCAGAGGTCATCTGATGAAAAACGAGGAGAATATATCTAAATTTATGAAGCACATGCACACAGAAGCAGGGCAAATACCTGGCATTTAAATGATGGAAAAGGTGATACTTTTGGTGATGTACTGTACACGGTTGAAATGGTCTACTAACAGAACTGTTTATTCAGACTGTGGGTGCAGCTGAGGAGCCGAACTGGAGCTGGATAACTCTACAGCTACCCAGAGGATAAAAGAAATGGTGGCTTGACCTAAAACATCAGTGAGCAATAAAATATTTATGACATTTTCTTAGACATCACTGTGTTGGGCAACGATACTGGAACGATCTAAACTAATAATAAAAAAAATAAAAATAAAATAAAAGAGATATTAAGTTTAACTCAGATAGAAAACTTTTAAATCAATTAAAACTCACAAACTGCAGTGATGTTGACTGCATTGCTGAACTCTCCTGATCCAGACTCACACCAGTAAACTCCAGTCAACCAGGAACGGTTCATGGTGCAAATGGATCCAGTCATCGTCCCCCACAAAGGACAGTATTTCTGGTATACAGTTCTAAAAAACCTGCTCACCCTCCACTCAGTGGAGTTTCCCTCACAGCTCAGAGACACTGACTCTTTATTGAAGTGTTGAACTGTGTCAGGACTCACTGAGAGAGAAGCTGCTGGGTGAACATCTGCAACACAACACACAATGAGGAAACTCAAATCAACAAATAACACTGAAAAACAACCATGGAAATTACACTTTAATAACTCTCAATTGTGAATGGTGTAAAACGACACCAATCCAAGAATGTATAAAGTAGGAATATAGATTTACTGATAAATTGAGAGCTTCGCCTTTTGGCTCAGCTCCCAACTCACAATGTCCCGAGTCGAGGTCAGCAGCACTCCATCCCCACTATACACAGTGCTGATGGTGTAATGCCTTCCCCTCCGGAGAAGCCGGATGGTGCAACAGAATTTCCTTGAAACGTCTGGAAACCATTTTCCATGGCCTCACTGTACTCCTCCCACGCCCGAGTTTTTGCCTCAGTGACAACCAAAGCCGACTAATGTGACGCATTAGACTCTGAATTGGCGCAAATTACAATTAGCTTTTACACTTGATAAAAGAGTACCTGCCAGGCCCTTTTGATTTAAATAAAAATGAAATAATGGAATTTTAAAAAAAATGTCTGGCTCGGTCAATTTAAATTAGCCAATTAACCTAATGCATGTTTTTGGATGGTGGAAAGAAGCCGGAGTACCCGGAGAGAACCCACGCAGACACGGGGAGAACATGCAAACTCCACACAGAAAGGCCCCGGGCTGGGAATCGAACCCACTACCTTCTTGTTGTGAGACGACAGTGCTAACCACTACACCACCGTGCTGCCCAGATGATGAAACAATCAGGCATAAATAGAAGAAAGGAAGAACAGACATGCAAACTAACTGGAAAAGGATATTAGAATACATAGTTAGGTAAATATATTTCTATTTGTGTAATGGATTTCTAAGTTACAATGTGCACAACTAATTATAAGAGATGAAAAGGAGGTTAAAAATAATAAGAATGGAAAAACAAACCTACCTCCAGACCAGACAAACTTTGGTTCACTGTGAAGAGTGTAAAACGGTGGATCTCCTCTTCCAGCTCTGCACACATATCCTGCTGAGTGCTTCTGTCCATGAACCATGTAGAGATGCTGATCAGTCCCATTGATGCTACCAGGCAGCAGCTCATATCTGTAGGTTTGTGGCAGTTCAGGAAGAGCCTTAAACCAGTAGAAGCTCCATCCTGCAGATGGATGTTTAACACTGCAGTTCAGAGCTACTGAGACTCCAGGACTCAGCCATGATGGAGACACAGTGAGGACAGGCTGAGGTTTATCTGTTGGAAAAGGATTTCACAGAAAGAGGACATGTTGTGACAACACTAAATCTGTTTTTACATGAAGCAAAATAGAAATGATGACTCATGAAGTATGACTTACTGGAAGATAGTTTCAGATTGAAGGCATCACTAAACTCTGTTGAAATCCCTTCACTTTTCATGTGACCCTTACACCAGTAGTTTCCACTGTTGGAGGCTCTAATCATGTATCCAGTTGGTCTTGTAGATGAGCTGGATTTTCTCCATTCATACTCCCACTCAGCTTCTCCTCCATCCTTAATCTCACATGTGAGAGTGATCGTCTCTCCAGAGTAAATCTCAGGCCAGTTTGGCTGCTGAGTCACAACAGGCTTGTTTGTCACTGTTTAAGATTCAAGAGGCCCCACATACAAACGTTAGAAAAGGTCAAACATCAAACTTTCTTCATGTAGTGATCCTTATAAATATACTAAGAGGCATTAAAAACGCAACAAAGTCAATGTAAAATAAAATTGGATACAACTACTTTGTGTACAAAAGAATGTTTTGTTTACTTCCACTCGTGGCTATTGAAACTATGGAGCCACATTTTTCAGCTCAAACAATAAATTAACGTGGCAGACGGTACCAATCCCTGTTTTTGCATGTGTGATTCGTTAGGACATTGTTTGAAAGCTTTCAATGAGTTCTTTTGGTGATTTGAGCTCAACTAGTCAAGGCTTTAAAAACCTGGAGGAAAAATGCAAGCTGTCACAGACGGTCACCATGCCACGCTTAGCAGCAAACATGAGGGAGCAGGCCATTGGTATGCTGAGATCCAGAATGACCGAAGCGATTCCAGTGGCCGAAATCAACGCGTTCATCATGTCTATGCCACGACGATCACACAAGATACTGACATTTGTAATCCATGTCGATTCATTTTTCTATTGTTGCTTTTGTTCATTCATGTTCAGTGTCATACCAAGTGAAGTCGCCCAATAAATTATGAAAATTCAAATTAATATTGAAAAATACAATGTTGCGTTTTTAATGCCTCTTAGTGTACATCATGTATGTTTTCTGTTCTACATCAGCTAGTCAGTGTTTTCTTTACCGACTGGATCGCTGTACTCTGTGTAGTAAACAGGCTCTCCTCTTCCTCCTCGGCACCAGTACAGTCCTGCTGGTGAACCATGGAGTTCATCATCTTGTGTGTTCAGAGGATCAGAGGTTTTCTTGTCTCTGTACCAGAAGTATTTCCAACCAGATGATGATGATGGTTTCACAGAGCAGGTCAGGGTCACACTGCCTCCTGATCTAAATGCTCTGCTCAGTTGGGCCTTTGGTTTTTCTGTTTTAATGTGGAACAAAAACAATCAGTCAGACAGCAGCAACTACTTGTAGAAGATAATGTGGAAAATATTGAACCACTGTTAAAATGTATGTTTGTTCTATTATGTGTAGTGAACCAATGGAAATCACTGGAAGCTTAAAATTATTAGTTAACTATGATTGAAGGGAATAAACAGACACTTTTAAAGATGGAGGACAGCTTAAACACAAACATCACTCATCAACATGAAAACTAGGTTTATCTGTTGGAAAAGGATTTCACAGAGAGAGGACATGTTGTGACAACACTAAATCTGTTTTTACATGAAACAAAATAGAAATGATGACTCATGAAGTATGACTTACTGGAAGATAGTTTCAGATTGAAGGCATCACTAAACTCTGTTGAAATCCCTTCACTTTTCATGTGACCCTTACACCAGTAGTTTCCACTGTTGGAGGCTCTAATCGTGTATCCAGTTGTTCTTGTAGGTGAGCTGGATATACACCATTCATACTCCCACTCAGCTTCTCCTCCATCCTTAATCTCACATGTGAGAGTGATCGTCTCTCCAGAGTAAATCTCAGGCCAGTTTGGCTGCTGAGTCACAACAGGCTTGTTTGTCACTGTTTAAGATTCAAGAGGCCCCACATACAAACGTTAGAAAAGGTCAAACATCAAACTTTCTTCATGAAGTGATCCTTATAAATATACTAAGAGGCATTAAAAACGCAACAAAGTCAATGTAAAATAAAATTGTATACAACTACTTTGTATACAAAAGAATGTTTTGTTTACTTCCACTCATGGCTATTGAAACTATGGAGCCACATTTTTCAGCTCAAACAATAAATTAACGTGGCAGACGGTACCAATCCCTGTTTTTGCATGTGTGATTCGTTAGGACATTGTTTGAAAGCTTTCAATGAGTTCTTTTGGTGATTTGAACTCAACTGGTCAAGGCTTTAAAAACCCGGAGGAAAAATGCAAGCTGTCACAGACGGTCACCATGCCACGCTTAGCAGCAAACATGAGGGAGCAGGCCATTGGTATGCTGAGATCCAGAATGACTGAAGCGAGGGTAGCCAGGCATTTTGGCGTCCACAGATGATCCACAGATCTCACGCCTGCAGGCACGTTATGCACAGACATAATGTGCAGGTTATATACTGGCCGCCTTATTCCCCGGATATGAATAATTGAACACCTTTGGGACAATCTGGAGATCGCCGTGTACGGCGTCGTATTTCACTGCTGGTGACGGTTGCTGATCTCCGTACTGCACTCTTGGAAGAATGGGAAGCGATTCCAGTGGCCGAAATCAACGCGTTCATCATGTCTATGCCACGACGATCACACAAGACACTGACATTTGTAATCCATGTGATTCATTTTTCTATTGTTGCTTTTGTTCATTCATGTTCAATATCATACCAAGTGAAGTCACCCAATAAATTATGAAAATTCAAATTAATATTGAAAAAAATACAATGTTGTGTTTTTAATGCCTCTTAGTGTACATCATGTATGTTTTCTGTTCTACATCAGCTAGTCAGTGTTTTCTTTACCGACTGGATCGCTGTACTCTGTGTAGTAAACAGGCTCTCCTCTTCCTCCTCGGCACCAGTACAGTCCTGCTGGTGAACCATGGAGTTCATCATCTTGTGTGTTCAGAGGATCAGAGGTTTTCTTGTCTCTGTACCAGAAGTATTTCCAACCAGATGATGATGATGGTTTCACAGAGCAGGTCAGGGTCACACTGCCTCCTGATCTAAATGCTCTGCTCAGTTGGGCCTTTGGTTTTTCTGTTTTAATGTGGAACAAAAACAATCAGTCAGACAGCAGCAACTACTTGTAGAAGATAATGTGGAAAATATTGAACCACTGTTAAAATGTATGTTTGTTCTATTATGTGTAGTGAACCAATGGAAATCACTGGAAGCTTAAAATTATTAGTTAACTATGATTGAAGGGAATAAACAGACACTTTTAAAGATGGAGGACAGCTTAAACACAAACATCACTCATCAACATGAAAACTAGGTTTATCTGTTGGAAAAGGATTTCACAGAGAGAGGACATGTTGTGACAACACTAAATCTGTTTTTACATGAAACAAAATAGAAATGATGACTCATGAAGTATGACTTACTGGAAGATAGTTTCAGATTGAAGGCATCACTAAACTCTGTTGAAATCCCTTCACTTTTCATGTGACCCTTACACCAGTAGTTTCCACTGTTGGAGGCTCTAATCGTGTATCCAGTTGTTCTTGTAGGTGAGCTGGATATACTCCATTCATACTCCCACTCAGCTTCTCCTCCATCCTTAATCTCACATGTGAGAGTGATCGTCTCTCCAGAGTAAATCTCAGGCCAGTTTGGCTGCTGAGTCACAACAGGCTTGTTTGTCACTGTTTAAGATTCAAGAGGCCCCACATACAAACGTTAGAAAAGGTCAAACATCAAACTTTCTTCATGTAGTGATCCTTATAAATATACTAAGAGGCATTAAAAACGCAACAAAGTCAATGTAAAATAAAATTGTATACAACTACTTTGTATACAAAAGAATGTTTTGTTTACTTCCACTCATGGCTATTGAAACTATGGAGCCACATTTTTCAGCTCAAACAATAAATTAACGTGGCAGACGGTACCAATCCCTGTTTTTGCATGTGTGATTCGTTAGGACATTGTTTGAAAGCTTTCAATGAGTTCTTTTGGTGATTTGAACTCAACTGGTCAAGGCTTTAAAAACCCGGAGGAAAAATGCAAGCTGTCACAGACGGTCACCATGCCACGCTTAGCAGCAAACATGAGGGAGCAGGCCATTGGTATGCTGAGATCCAGAATGACTGAAGCGAGGGTAGCCAGGCATTTTGGCGTCCACAGATGATCCACAGATCTCACGCCTGCAGGCACGTTATGCACAGACATAATGTGCAGGTTATATACTGGCCGCCTTATTCCCCGGATATGAATAATTGAACACCTTTGGGACAATCTGGAGATCGCCGTGTATGCGGCGTCGTATTTCACTGCTGGTGACGGTTGCTGATCTCCGTACTGCACTCTTGGAAGAATGGGAAGCGATTCCAGTGGCCGAAATCAACGCGTTCATCATGTCTATGCCACGACGATCACACAAGACACTGACATTTGTAATCCATGTGATTCATTTTTCTATTGTTGCTTTTGTTCATTCATGTTCAATATCATACCAAGTGAAGTCACCCAATAAATTATGAAAATTCAAATTAATATTGAAAAAAATACAATGTTGTGTTTTTAATGCCTCTTAGTGTACATCATGTATGTTTTCTGTTCTACATCAGCTAGTCAGTGTTTTCTTTACCGACTGGATCGCTGTACTCTGTGTAGTAAACAGGCTCTCCTCTTCCTCCTCGGCACCAGTACAGTCCTGCTGGTGAACCATGGAGTTCATCATCTTGTGTGTTCAGAGGATCAGAGGTTTTCTTGTCTCTGTACCAGAAGTATTTCCAACCAGATGATGATGATGGTTTCACAGAGCAGGTCAGGGTCACACTGCCTCCTGATCTAAATGCTCTGCTCAGTTGGGCCTTTGGTTTTTCTGTTTTAATGTGGAACAAAAACAATCAGTCAGACAGCAGCAACTACTTGAAGAAGATAATGTGGAAAATATTGAACCACTGTTAAAAATGTATGTTTGTTCTATTATGTGTAGTGAACCAATGGAAATCACTGGAAGCTTGAATTATTAGTTAACTATGATTGAAGGGAGTAAACAGACACTTTTAAAGATGGAGGACAGCTTAAACACAAACATCACTCATCAACATGAAAACTACTTACGTTCCATTTTCAGTTTTATTGGCTCAGATTCTTCGTCTTCATCAAATTTACACTTGTAGGAGCTTCCATCTGATGTCAGAGGAACGGTTATTTGATGGTTTGCATTAATGTTAATAAGTGATGAGTCTTTGTAGAAGGCAGCACTGTTCTTCTCCTGATCACGATGCCGACAGTGAAGAGTCACTGATTCTCCTTCAAACATGGTGGATGCAGGAGTTTCCAGGATCACATTTTTGTCTGTGTGACACAGGTGGATCCTTTTTATTAGTAAAACTGTTCAATTAAATGAACATATTTATATCACTACATGTTAAAACCTACTGATTCATGTTTTTAACATTAGACTTGAACCTTTCCTTATACTTTGATATTAGGGGTGGAAAAAATATTGATATGGTAATATCACAATACTTTTTCTCCTGTATCAACATTTAATTTCTTAATATTGTTTTGTTTTGTTTTGTTTTTTTTAAAGTCATGTTTTGGGCTGCCTGAAAATCCAGAACCCCACACTCCACGAGGTGAAACACTTTGGCTTTCAACTGAAAGAACTAATAAGTTGGACAAAGAGTGCAGTTTGCAAACTGTGTTTCACTTCATTTAGATATTCAAGAAACACGACCAACTTGTGAGCTCATCTAACGAGACACCACACTGACATATTAGAGCAGCAGCATTTGAAATTTCTCAGTGAACTGTGCAGAATATCACAATAATGTATTGTACCGTGAAATCCTTGCCAATACCCTTATTTGATTTTATAAAACTATCTTTGGTTATTTTTTGTACAAAAACACTTAATATTCAAATCATCATTAAATGAAAGTTTTTTACTGATTAAAAAAAACATTAATTTTGGACATATTAGTTCTAAAATCATGTCATGTTCATTACTGATGGAGGCTCCACACTGTCCTGTTTAATACACTTCCAGAAAGTATTGTTACGTCTTCATTTCTCATAAAGGATAAAATCTTAGATGGTTTGTTGGTAAGTCCTTTTCAGCATTAAGTTCCTTCCTCTGAACCCTGCTCGTCTTTCTTGCCCTTATTCTAATGGTCATGAGGTAATTTCCACAAAACACCAGATTTAAAAGTCAAAATTTATACTTTTAAGACATTTTAAGACCTCTACAAATATAATTTAAGACCCAAAAATGTCTTAATAATTTCTTTGGTTAAAAAAAGGCAATTTATCATAGGGCTTGACAAATATGGACTTTTTGAGGCCACTGCCGATTTGTTAACCGATTAATCTCAGAAAATATTTTTTAATGATTTTTTTTTCAGCCCTTTAACACTACTAAAGATATCAATTGAAGGCAGAACACTTTTTTTCACTAATTTCACAACTTTCAAGAACAAAGAAGTGAACTTTGTGATCAAAATAATGTACAAAATTGCAGTAAATCTCTGAATTATGTTTTCCTATTGGCATTTAACGCACCATTTGAAAATTTAATACCTACAGCAAATTTAAGGTAAATTTAAGACAATTTAAGACCTTAATTAGCCAGATCTTAATTTAAGACTTAAGGGAACCCCTGTTAATGTAAAACTATTTTAAACTATATTAGCAACATTTAAACATGATAAATTAGCACTTTTTGATCATAACAGCATGGCTCATGATTGAACAGAAGCTTTTACTTAACTATGCTCACTTACCTGATACACTTAAAGAGACTTTATTACTTTGTTTTTCTTTTCTAGGTGAGTCCTTGGTGTGACCATGGCACTGGTATTCACCACTGCGACTTATAACTAGAGGCTGTAATGTTGGTCTATTATTTGTGCTGTAGCGGAAAACTTCTTGACCATCCTTCCAGACTGAATAAAACCAGTCGCTGTCTTTTCCTTCCCTCATGTCACATATAAAAGTAACAGACTCTCCGGTAAAAAAAGTGGACCAGTTTGGCTCTAAGGTCAGCACAGCATCTAGAAACCAACACAAGACACACAGAGTGAAAAAGCCTGAAAGAGGACGTGATGACGAGTCATACAGCAGTGTGATTATATAAAAACACAATTATATAATTACCTTGAGCATTTCCACAATACAGCAGAATATTCAGCGCTAAAAAATAAGGTTGGAAGTTTCATCAGACGTCATCACACTGACAGAATCAAATGTTTAATACCCTCAGGCATTAAGATAAAACAGAGAAAGTGCTCACAGAATAATAACAGCATCCAGAGTAAAGTGAGTCCCATCCTCACATCCAGCTCTGACTCTCTGTTAGTCCACTACTTAGAAATGCTTCAGCTTTGTTCACACAGAGAGCTTAAAAGATCAGATGAAATCAGGAACTGCAAAGAAACAGATCTTTTACACGTAATTATTAGATGGAAAGCTTTCTCTAACTTCTGCTTCTGAGTTTACTCTGAGCTTCCTTCCCTTTTACAAGAAGCTCACACAACTAGACTGTCTTGTTCACTGAAAAAACCACTGAATGGAGGACATCTGATAAATAAGACATATATACACATACATTTCCTTCCTGCATAGGCACTACTGCAAAGGCTGCTGCAAAAAGTCAAGGGTGTCATACTCACTTTGTAATTAAATGAGCTGCAATACTGTAGAGAAAAGCACCACAGACTTATCCTCCCGTTATGCTGCTGTTCTGGTTTAAAGTTTTCTCACATCCTCAACCAGGAAGTGACAGCGCTCTAGTGAAAAACAGAAATATAACAGAAGAGAACGCTGCTGCTCGTCAGCGTGAACTCTTAAGGGTGTTTGTCATAGATTAAAAACATTAAAAACACACACAGAAACATTAAGGGGCATGTTCTAGCTTTTCACATGCAACCCATTTCCTGATCTGTATGATAAGCACCAACGATACATTTAACTCTAACAGCATCACAACTAAAACCAAAACCAATGGCAAGACTTGTGTGTAATACGAATATTAGTATTGGTCAATGACAGTGTTTTGCAGTCTGTTATTTCTTTTTAACAGCCCATTGCCATGGACAAAGTGCTGAAACAAACACATCTTAAATCAATAAAAATGGTTTTAAGAATATTTTTTGTCACATTATTGATTTTTTTGGTCTGGGTTTTCTTATCATTGCAGATTATGCCTTACATAACACATTTTAAAAGCACTGAGTGATCTTTTCTTGTTCTTTATACATTTTGTTTTACACTTGATGTGGCCTGTGGCATACACACACATTCACAGTGCGTAGAAATAGAGAGAATAGCTACTCAAACAGCTTTAATTTGTGACTGATGGAATGTAAGGACATGGAAAATTTCCCAATGTGGTCCAAAAACATCAATTTTTTTCTGCAGAAACAATGATGGTAAATAAAAAATGGATTATGGACATTCTGGATTTTCCTAATCCAACACTGAAAATGATGCTGACTTTTAAACTGCATTAAATTCCTATAGACAATAATGAAGTACATAAATACTAAATGATAATATGCCTCAGCAGCCTTCTGCTCAGGTATATTACATCTAGTTATTATTATATTATCACATATATAGTTTTAAGCCACAGTCACATATCAAACAATGAAATAATAACCGTCAGAGATGAGATTATACTACATAATGAGAGTAAAAAAAAAATGAGAGCACACCTTTATCTCTGAGACTATATCAACATATTAGGAACAAATGACATACAAACTGTCTATGAAACATTAATTACCCTAAAGTGTACAGGATGTTTCACTTCTGACCATTTATAACTCCGGTGACACCAAGTGGTCTTACATAGTCACTAACCGAGTTAAATAAACTAAACTGCTGACTCATGATTACCTCAAACTGTGATGATACGACACATTTAAATAGAAACTGTGAAAAAAATAGGGTTATTTAGTTACAGGATTTTATGTAAATCCCTTGTAAATAATACCATTCAAACATGCAGCTGTATTTCTAACAGGCAGAGACACCATTAAAAACATTATTTTACATCTTGTTTTAAGACATAAAAAAGTTACCTGATGATAATGATAAGCGGAAAAGGCGGTGGTAAAAATAAAAATGGAACTGACCCTGAGAATAAGATAACGTCCTCACCACATTCACACCATAGCATGTTTATTCTCTGAAAAGAAGAGAGGTTATAGCAGACTGTTTAGAATATTCACACACATGAGGAACTGGGTGGTCAATTTGTCTCAATACAGTAAATTGTTGTATGTTGGCGCACAATGCTTCTAGGAACTGAACCCTGGGAACTGAGCTCACAGAATATTTAAGCCGTCAAAGAAGACAAAGTACCAGGCGTTTAGGAGTACGCCCTTGTGTTGGTATCACTGATGGTAGTCTGCCGCCCTCTCGTGGTCCTTAATGGCATTTCTGTTTTAACTGCACAGTGACTGGGGTCAAAAAAAAAAACACACAGACATGAGCAGATTTCATGGAGAGAGTGACAGAATTTAGACTGTACTGGTCCTGTTAAGCCCTGTCCTACCCTCTAAACCAGACTAAAATACTTGGTTTGAAGTGGAAGCACTTAGTAATGGGCAGATGAAGCAGAAACCTACATTCATTCATTTCATTCCAGCTGTTAAACATCTGCATGTTAAAAATTCCACTATTTCTTTAGTTAATTTTGTTAATCTGCTTGTAATAAACACAGCCCATAAAGTGACAATAATAAAAAGTGAAGATTAAATTGTATTACTGAAGAAAATACATTTAATACAAGTTTTTGTTTTTTTATAAAAAAAAAAGTATAAATGAGCTCCACGAAATTTCTGAAAGAAAACAAATACCACAATATCAAAATGTTCTACAAAATAATGACATAATCCATAAAGATTGTCCTCCAGTTTAAAGTAAATCCTGCATGACTGCCCATGTGGTCTTTCACTGTTCATCTCTTTGGCTTCTAGAAATCTTGTGTGACCTACTGGTGGTGCTGTGACTGCAGAGTTTTTGGCTTTTGTAACACACTATACAGCGTGTGAGGGCACTCTGCCTCGTCCGGGGTGACGCACCGCGAAGCCGAGGCCTCTTGTAGCTCCTTGCTTCCTTTCCTATCTTCACTGCTGTGACTTTTGCCTTGACAGGAAGTCACATTTGGTGCCTGTAAGACGCTGTAGACAGTATGTACTTCCTGACTTCGCTTGCCCTCCAAGTCCTCTCTTGTGCTGCTGGTTTGGCAGGGCCGTGCAGCATCCATGTTCTCATAACAGGCCTCAGCTTGACTGGAGGACGAGGTAGAGGCTCGCTGCACTGATTGAGGCTGTTCCTCCGCTGGCTGCCTTTCTGTTATCTGAGCAGTAGGAGTCTGGAAACAGTGCAGCAAGAAATGTTGTCAAAAAAATGCCACATGCTATGAAACCAGCATTAACTCTTCACATCTTAACTCATTGAGTGGCAGCCATACTATGACTCTGAAAACACTGAATAGCTCAAATGAAAGAGAGACTCTCTATGTCATCATGAAAAAATGTTTGTTTTTACCTTGTTCCATTCTTGTTTTATCAGAGGTAGAGTAGAGGACACTTTCACCAAAATCACCATTTTTTGTCCAGATTCTGTTTGTTTTGCTCTCTAATCTCGATCGTCTCGATTTCCTGCTTTGATCTCTGTGGCGTATACTGCGTTACATTTGCACTCTGAAGTCAGAATTTCTGAATTCCAAATCAGAAGTTTCAACGGGAACACCCTCTGCGTCTTCTCTGTTCCTCTTAATTATGCTTGAGGTGGACCTCATATTGCTGCATTAGCTTTCTAAATTCCAACAGAACGAGTAGAAACAAAATTTTTCTTTTCTGACTTTTTTACCAAAATGCCATCAACTCAAGTGTGACATCATTCCCATCTCCAACATCTGACTCCTGAGGTTAATGGAACGCAGCATTATACCGTCTCTTCATGTTCTGACTACAAATCCCAGAAGCCCCAATACCACTCACAGGCTTTGGGAGAGCGCCCTCTTGTGCCAGCCGCAAAAACATTTATGGCACTCAAGCGTTGGATTTTAAATGACATACATACACTTCAATGGCACTCAAAGAGTTAAAGGGTTGTCAAAGTTAACATGTTAATGCAATTAATCCGCATTAGCATGCTAATTTGCATAATCTGGTCAAACTGCCTGAAATGTGTTGCCAGAGACATGTTTTTTCGATATATATTAGGTCTACAGGCTAAAATTAGAGCGACGCCACATTAGCGCTAATAAGCACTGTGATTACGAAAAGAATGTCTCTTTCGCTTTTCTATTTCACGTCACAAATGAATACTTTAACGATGCTTTAATGATGGTGGATTATTTGTTTGCTGAATTATAAGAGAAGCTTGGACATATTCAAAAAAATCTGGTTACTCTAATTTTATAAGGATGTTCGATCATTAGTTATAACTGTGTTAGTTTCCTTGATTTTTTTTTAAATTCTGCTTCATGACCTGCCAGCACGTCTCTGGCATTTCAGGCAGTTTGTCCAAGTAGATTTACCATCACACAAATTAATGCCAATTCATCACATTAACTGGCTAATTTAAAGATTTGTCCTTGTAAATCTTACCTGATGCTGAATACATCCTGCTGAAATGAGACTCTTGGCCACAAAGAGAGCAAAGGCAATGAGGGATGCGCACACTGCAACAGCTATTATTATTACTATTACAATGGGTGGTTCTGATGCCTCTTCATGTTCAGGACTAGACTGTCTAAAGCCTGGAAAGACATGGAAATATTTTAGCAGATAGTTCCCCAGGGCTCTTGCACCATTTTAAAAGTCAATCTAATACTTTTTGAGATATAATTTAAGAACCAAAAATGGCATAACAATTTCTTTGGTAAAAAATAGTCAATTTATTGTAGGGTTTGACCAATAGGGAGTTTTTGAGGCCGACACCGATATTTAACAGGGAAACAATTTGACAACCGATTAATCGCCGAAAATATTTTTTTTATGTTTTTTTTTTTTTTAGCACTTTAACATTTATATCAACAACGCTATAAATTGAAAGAATAACACTTAACTTTTTTCCACTAGTTTAATTTCACAACTTTCAACAACAAAGAAGTAAAATTTGTGAACAAAATAATGTGCAAAATTGCAGTAAATGTATGTATGCTGTGTTTTCCTGCTGGCAGTAAACGCACCATCTGAAAATTTAATACCTACAGCAACTTAAGACTTTAATTACCTGGATTTTAATTTAACACATTTTAAGACTTTTTAAGGAACTGTGGGAACCCTGTACCCTATTGAATTCTCGATTTAAGGTACCAGTCATTGAGTGGGCTGTAAATAAACATATCATCACATGATACTTACACGCTGCCTCTATGCTTTCAGAAACGTTGTTTTCCATGACGTGGTTGTTGCCACTACAGACAATAGATCTGCTGTTCATGAAGATGGTGATGGTGACTTTCCGGAGTGATTTCTGAGATGTTCTGCAAGCGTCTGCCCCACAGAAGGACCACACCCAGTCATCCTGGATGGAGCAGTTGACTGTGATGTTGCAGAGTCCAGCAGACAGGTTGGAGTGCAGCCCTGACATCCTCATGACAGGTGTGGGAATAGGTTCTGTCCCAAAAAAAAAAAAAAATAATAATAATAATAATACACATGACCACCACTACTACCGATACAAGCAAATAAATTAAAACAGGAAGTAAATTTATCCAAATAAATAAAAAAAAAAAGCTTAGAAATGAAAATGTATGAGAAAAGTTTACTTAAAATACATGTTTTAATTCATTTTAAATTATTTAAAACAGGTGGAGATCTAACTTTAAATTATATTTTTATATAGATTATATTGTTTTACACAACATTTAGCATCTCAGTATTTGTGGTCATATTCACAGTCTCAAACATAAAACCATGCGAGAATTATTTTAAACCTACCTTGAACAATTAGTTTGTGGGTCTCCTTTAATGATTTAAAATCAGAATTGACAAAGGTAAATTCATAGATGCCATTGTCCGTCTCACTGAGTTTGTTAATACACAAGGAGTGGTCCTTTGGGTTATAATCCACTTTGTCCATGTACCTGGGTGTGATGTTTTTCCCTAAAACAATGACATCTGCATTAAAAAGCCACGTATAGTGATGAAATGGTGGTGAGTGTCCGACGTGTAGACATAACGAGCCGTTTTTCACCCGGTAGTGCCTCTTTGGTGGATCCTCTGCTGTGATCCCTGACAGGAAACAGTTTATAATATCATAAGAAATTGTCTAGAAATGCATTCCAGCATATTACCTTCAAAACATATCACTGCAAAACATTGAAAAAACGACCACAAAAGTTCTGAAATGCAACTGCACTCGACAATATAACAAAATGATTCCACTATCAATAGAAAAATGTTGTGCTTGCTTCATAATGCAATAACTGATGCAAATTGTAATAAGTTTTTACATCATGTGTCGTTGTTGCAAGCCTGTTATAATTAGTTACACAAATAGATTAATTGGTTCTGACATTGAACATACAAATGGAGTTAATTTATATTCATCTTACCTGCAATAATCCAACAACTCAGAAGAAGAAGCATTTTTAATCTACTCAGAATTCAATTACCCAGTAAAAACACGTAAAACTGTTTCCTGCTCGACGCATGCAGCAAAGCATGAACGTTGCAAAGCAATGATAGCAGGTGGTAGATATGAAAGTACCAGAGGCAGGAAACAGCACACAGTGATACATACTTTGTTTATATTAGCATAGTCTGATCCAAACCACACGGCAAAATTAATGTTTAACTTAACGTAAATCGTGCAGACAGCTGCAGCAGTACAGCGATGCTACTACACACTGAAAGACAATACTTAAAATGTTATATCTGCAGCGATACAATGACATCATCACCATCACGATGCAGATATAGCCGGCCATCTTACTCGCCAAAACCTGGTCACTCAAGGTGGATCAGATATTGTCATTTTAGAAACCTAGTACTTCACGTTTTTTGTGACTGTGGTTGTTCGAGTGCTTTGTGCAGGAAATGGCACAGGTTTTCACACTGATTCAATCTTACTGTCACTCTTGCACAGACACAGCAGTGACATTTTCATGATTCTAAAACATACATTAAAGTATGAACACCACAATTGCTTTTTCACCTTTATCCATGCATAAACAGTATGTCAAGACATGCTGGAGTGCACTCAAACTCATGGAAACTGCAGTAAATTTTCCTGTGCAACGGTAATGCACCATAAAGGTGGTGACAAAATGAACCTTATCTGCGAACTTATCTATATTGCTTGTAAAAATGTGTGGTTGACCAACATGTTATCACCTTGAATCTATGAAATAAGGACATTAACTGTCTGATCTTCTATTATTTCTGATGCAACAATGCCTTTTTGTTTGTTTGTTTGTTTTTTTAAAGAATAATACCCTTTGTGTTTACTGGAATAATGAGAGATTTTAGGTTTGTTCCTCAAGGTAGCTACCCAAGGGTTTACCTAATAAAAATGGAATTACTATAAGCTACTAGCACCAAATGATGTACAACCTAAATTCAGACCACAGACAACATAACAGCAGCTGTCTATTTACAATTAAAGTCCCTTTAAAACAACAATAGATTCCTTTAAAATACATATTATTATCATCCAAATATATTCACAAACTTCGCCAGTTGGCAAAACACAATAAAACTAAACTGTACAATACAGTATAGCTAAACGTACAATTATAAACAAGTATATCTCACTCAAATATGGGAAAGAGAGTCTAACTTACAGGTATGTTTCACAGTCACAGCAGGTGGTCGCTACCTGCCCCGGTAACGGCTCCCATCTTCATCAGAGGACCCACACAGCTTTTTCCGGTCACTGTGGCGTCTGACCTTGACATACAGTGTCTGGTCCAAGCTCACACTTCATTCATCCACTTCTACCACTTACACAAGCTACTACAGCTAGCTGAGGCTAATAATACACTATTAGAAACCAAAGCTCTAGCTAACCAGCGATGTAACTAGCTTGCAAGCTAACTTGCAATCTACTTAAATGCAACACCGTAAACAATCACTATTGCCTACAGCTAGCTGTGGCTAATAATACACTTACTTATCAGCCAACGGTCTAGCTAGCTAGCTAGGTAAAGAGCTAGCATCCTCCTGTGTCAACACATACTTAAGTGTACTCCGAATAATTGTCAGCTGTATGTAATATTTAATTGTTTTATGAGAAACAGCTAGCTGTATAATAAATACAACACCACAAACAGAAGTATTATTACATACAGCTAGCTGACGCTAATGCTACACTTAATCAGCAAGCTATGCGCTACCTAGCAAGCTGAAAAGCTAACAGAATTAGCCTCGCTAGCTTAGCGACTAACGGCTACGTTTCACCTCGTCAAGCCAAAGTAGTGACGTCCAGCCTGACAAACTAAATTTATGTGGAGAGAAGTGCGTCTTAACCTGCCACTCCTGTTATTTTCACTGGCTTCCTTGCTACCTCTCGCTCAGCCCAGCCTCCATGTTTTTCTTCCTCACCTGAGCCAATCATCATCATCGACCCCTCTGTTGTCCGTTTATTTCCGGTACACTGACCGACTATTGACCAATCAGAACGAAGAGTTGAAAATAAGGGCGTAATATGTATTTCTCATTTTAGTTAACCTAGAATATTCACGTCTGAGCTTATTGCTATTTGTTAGTGCATTTATTGTAAACTGAATACATTTTTAATGTATCTCTCAGTCACTCAGTTATATTAATCAATTATTGTTTTACTTATCCATAAATTACCAGATATTCCCAAAAAAACTGTGGTAGGTACAAGTAAAGAAAAACACTTTATTGAATTTTGTAACTATTGAAATTGCACATTTCAGTGTGTAATTTTTGGGCTTTTGGAGAATTCAAACAGGAATCATGTACACACACACAAATGTACATCAATGTAAATAATGCATTTATTGAAACAGTCACTTAAAAAGTGCTTACTTAAAAAGTTAGACCAATGTGAGTGATCCATATACAATATGCAGGCTTTCCAGTATAAACAAGCACAACCTCTCACCAGACACTGATACAGATTCAGTCATTTTGATTATTATTATTATTTTTTTTTATTTTTTTTTTTACACTGGGCTTGTCTGGAGCAGCGGAGGATTTCATTTGAAAAGAGGCACTTTATTAGCTTAGAAAATGTTTTTATCAAAACATGTTTGACGTCCCTCATTCCATTAAATAAAAAAAAAAAATCAGATGTCCAATTTGTTTCTCACCAATATGTTCACCATAGTACCCTTGAACAAGTGCTGTACATAAAGGGGCATCTGTCTCCATTTCAATGCAGAGGAAAAAGGAAAAATGAAAGTAAATATTTAACACAAAATGCAGTTGATTAAACACAAACTGGCAGAATCGAAAGCAATGTTTGAAAAAAGTGACAGCAGCAAATCCATGGGCTTATTGTTCTTGTGCACCGATAATATGGCATATTAAAATGTGGGTTTGTGAATCAAATGTCAGGACATGAAGATATGAAGAATGTAAGAAATATATTTTTTACACTGTACAGAGGTACATTAACACAGAAACACCTCCACATACTGTACATTACATTTATGACAGTTCACAAAAAGGTACAGATACTAAAAAGAAATACCCATTTTCAAACGTAACAACACACACACTCACAAACATGACTGCCAGATTTAATCATTTGTTACAGTGCATTAAGTATCAAAGTTAGTTCAGTTATTTGAAATGCCACTTTTCTTTCAAGTTAAAGTGCTTTTAGTAATATTACTAAACATATTTACCCCAATAAACAAGAAAAGACATTATATATCAAATATTTCCTGGTGCAAGAAGTAACAATGTTAGAAACTATTATAAAATACAAAACATGATACATTCCTTTAAAATCCTTCGTTATAAAAATAAAATGGTTCCAGTATTTCTGCCACCTTTTGCAGGTATGTTAATTAAAAAAAACAGTACTGTGATTCAGTGATTAACAAACCACATCAGACACTGAAAAAAACATATATTATCAAGTCGGTTTGTCAGAAATAGAAACTTTCTTTTCCTTGCTTCAAGGAGGCGACGCTCCTCGTGTTGATTTCTTTCATCATCAGATTGAGATTTTAACCAGACAGAAACGACCTGATGAGATTATTTTTTGCAGTGTTTGAGTTTCCTCCAGTTACAGTAAATCAAGTCTTTTTCAAAAATGAACATAAGTGTAGAAAATGTCTCTGTGGGTGACTTGAGCTGTACATTTGTACATGTTGGGTCTGTATCTCGCTCCAGACACAGTTCAGTCTGCAGACTTGTGGTTCCAGGTGTTTTGTTTGTGAGTTCTTCTGAGCAGCTTCTGTCTTTACCTTGTCTCGGTTTCACATCATCTTTTCATAACCACTTCCTGTTTTCTCACACATTGCTGATACGCACACTCAGTGGGCTGCTATCTCTGATGCGCCCCCTTTCCCGACCCTTCTCCTCCCCCCTGTAGTTCTCCTCCAGCCTCATCTTCTCCGGGTCTGTCCCACCCTCCTTGCTACCATGGTAACGGGAGGCCTGTGATGGCGGGCTTGGTGGCAGGGCCTGCTTGAATAGGGGTGCGGTTTTGGTTTTGGCCACTTTGTCGAAGAAGGCGAAATCGGCCACGTATTTACCCGAGGGGGACAGAGAGACGACCGGGGGGAACTCGTAGCCCCAGAGGATCTCATCAGGAAGGTAGGATGTTCGAACCTGACACGTCGCAGAGGTCGGCTCAACCGTGGCGCTCATGATCACCAGCAGCTCAAAGTCAGCCAGGTCTGGATCTGTCCAGCCGCCACCTAGAGGACAAGGAAGACCTGCGGTTAAAAAACGACCTATTTTCACATGAATTGGATTCTATTTACATTACAGTTTTGACTATAAGTCCAAAATTCACTCTCCTTTTAGTTTGTTTTTCCACTAACTTTGTCTGTCTGCAGCTTGGCGCTGAGCAAGTGGGTATTTTAGAGTTTTTCTGTAGAAAACAGCTGGCTGCTGCAGCTGGAAACAGGGTTGCGGTGCAGAAAACCATAACAAAGAGCTAAAATAAGCTGAAACGCTTCATAGAACTGAGAAGAAATGCAAAGTTTGGTCATGTGACCCTTTTACGTTTCACATCGCAGTGGTTTGATTCATTAATATTTAGACTATTTTCAGTTATCTGTGCTCTCCCCAAACCAACCAGAACAAAAAGGATTTTGCAGGAGTTGATGGTTTTCTGCTGACTTACTGTTAGTGTATCTGTATCACTGTGTGATCTTGGTTAGGTCGGATTCACCAAAGTCACACTATAGCACAAACTTACCTATTGAGGCAGCCGGACACCAGCAAGCTGCATGCTCTGCAAGGTTAAATTACTAGTTTTAATCAATGGAGTTTGGCTGGTTGCTTTGGCTAAAGTGTAGATGGATACACCAGCTTCAGTTCTTAGTCAGAAAAGGTTGTCCCAAGGTGAGGTAAACCAGTGAAAATATTACAAATATTGTGTACTTTCAAACTGATGTTGATTTTTTTTAGGTGGGCCTTTCTTTTGGGGTGCTAAAATATGTTTAGCTTGCTTTTATGCAGTTATTCCTGCCTGCTTCTCCAACTCAAAATATATTTTTTTTCAATGATTTTAAAGAATGTAAGCCTATCGGTCACTCATTCAGAAAAAGACAGTCGCATAAATACCAGAGGGGAAAACACACAAACATGAACACGAATATCCTGAAACTTCCAAAACATAAAAAAAATTCCACTCACTGCCTGATCCCAAAAACACTTCTGGATTTCACACACAAAAAAAAACATATACAACACATTCCTGAAATTTAACCAAAGTAGAAGCAGAATAAAAACACAATATGTGTGTCATCCATCAACACACGACGCAGACAGCAGACATGTTCGCTGAAGCAAGCACACACCTGCATCAACAGGCCTCACTCTGAATGCAGACTCTGTCATCTGTCTAAACAGTCCTCAGCCTAACCCAGACCCAGAGCCAGACCCGCCCACACTGGGGAGAAAACACCAGGTTTCGCAACCGTGACGAACTCAGTTAAGGGACTCTCTCTTATGGCCTTTTGTAGGCGTTTCATCTGCATTCATGTAGTGATTTCAGCAGCACAGGGATGCTACTGGTACAGACATCCATGGTGTCCCTTAATAGCGATCCTCTTATTTTTTATGAGCTGTTGTTCCCATTCTTGCCATTATTAGAAGATTTTATTACCTCTGCCAAGGAGGTTATGTTTTCACCGGGGTTTGTTTATTTCTATGTTGGGTTGTTGATTTGCAAAATGACTTAAAAAGTTGTGGACAGATTCTGACTAATTTTTCAGGGTTGGTCCGAAGTGACCTAGCTTAAAACCGATTAATTTTTGTGGTGATTGGATATGATTTGACAGCACCACCAAAAATCAATCAGTTTTAAGTGAGGCCACTTCCAGCCAATCCTGAAAATTTCATCAAAAACCGTCCAAAACTTTTTGAGTTACTTTGCAAACCAACAAACAGACCCCGCTGAAAACATAACCTGCTTGGCGGCGGGGATAACTTTAAATAAAAAAGTCTGTGCTCTCTGAGTGCTTTTCTCGTTTTATATTTGATGCAGCTGCTAAATGCAGTTTTGCCACGATAACACACCTGGTATTCCTTCTCATTATCTAACTTAATCTGTGCATCTGCAATCCAGTATCTGTGTTGTATATAATGTAATCCATACAGAAATACATTTGTGGGATATATTACCAAGACCTATAAATATATACAAGAAATTAGGGCACCGACACCATATTTGATCAATTCAGGCCCTGGTTTCAGCGATTATGCGCCCTTCTCACCCAACAATCCACAGCAGACTTTCATCATCTTTGGCTCTACAGGAATAAATGTCTTCCAACTACACATTTAAGTAAATTCAGTAATTTAAATGCAGAGCAGAGCATTTCCCTCCCTTCAGATTCAAGATTCAAAGAGTTTATTATCACGTGTACAGCAGGAAACGTTTCCTGCACAATGAGATACTTCGTCAAGCAATGAATGAAAGTGTAAAATAGGCAAATAAGGTAACTTAAAAGGTAGCATGTGAAGAAAAAAAAGCTTTTGGATATGTTGAGAATATGAAGCAGGCATGCTCAATCATATGGTATTATCAGTAAAGCATGAGTCCAAGAACTGCAGACTTTAAACTATCCATTAGAGATATTCATCCATGATTTATGCCTAGTTAGCTTTATGGTTAACACACTCACATTCACCTATTAATGAAACTGATGACCCCAAATGTGTTTTCTTGCTACATTATGACTAAAACAAAAAACAAATGGGTTTCACATACATTAAAATGAAGTTACCATTTTTTCCCATTACCAAGAAGTAAATAAGATGGATAATGTACATGCTAAACCTTCTGAATATAGTCATTTTAAATAGAAAGTATCTTGCCACTCATCCAAAATACAGTTTCTGAGTGATGTGAGGGTGTGAATGCAAACAGGAAGCAAAGCAGCAATTAGATTAAAGTCTGCTGTGTAATCCTTAACTCTCTGCCATAGACGTATATACACATAGACGTATACGCCACAGAGATCAAAACAGGAAGTGGAGACGAGTGCGTTTAGTGAGCAAAACAGACGGATTCTGGACAAAAAGTGGTGATTTTGGTGAAAGTGTCCTCTACTCTACCTCTGATAAAACAAGAATGGAACGAGGTAAAAACAAACATTTTATTTCATGATGAAATAGAGAGTCTCTTCTTTCATTTGAGCTATTCAGTGTTTACAGAGACATAGTACAAAATATTCTGTGGGTCTAGAAATATGACTCAAAATGCACTTTGGTTTTTAAAAAAGAACTGGCACTGAATGAGTTAAAAAAGTAAAGTATCAGGTTTTATGTTTTATGAATTAAGGCATCACCTCCTGGATTTATGCTACAAGGAAACAACCCAGACGCAGCATCACTGTGGACCTGGCAACAATAACTGTCTACTGTTACAGTAGGTACAGTTTGGATTACTGCAGTACTGTAGACAGCATTATGTGTGCTGTGATATAATCCCTTAAATATAAATAACTGCTAATGATGACTAAAAGAAACCAGAATGAAATGAAATGAAAGTTAAAGGGCAGAACATAATAACAGAAAATCAAGTGAGACCAGGGGAAATGAGTCGTCTACAGTGAATGAGCAGTGAGAGTGGAAATAATGTCTCGATCAGAGTGGTGCCTTTCTGATCTGCTCTAAGTGGATCTTCGTGTCAACACCCTGGACTGTACGCCATTGTCCTCTAATGAGGGGTGTCTCTGCTGATCTCTGTCCCACACATTCCAGCCAAAAACCCTCTTCTCAGCGCCAAACCAGCCCAACTGTGGACGGCCAATCACGCAGCACATGACCGTGAATACCAGCACACCTACACGCTGGCATAGTGAGTGTACACACAGAGACAAAAGTAGCAATCTTTAGCCCACCTTTTGCCGCCCAGGCCCTGAGGGGGCTGTTGTCATCGATGATGTGGTAGAAAGTGAGCGGGATGATGAGGAAGGGGCTGTCGCTGGACGTGTCCACCTGGAAAGGTACGTTTCGCTGGTCCAGCCGCACCGTCTCGCCCTCCTTCGTCAGGGACGTCTGGAGCAACTTCCCCGTCACCTGGGAGCCAAGATTGAGTCAGTAAATGTTACCAAGTGGTTCCATCCTGCAACCAAAGGGCTTCAGTTTTATACATGCGACGGCCAATATTGACCTTGAGCAAGGCAGTGACCATCACTGTCAGGAACTATGTTTCAGCCAGACTATCAAGCAAGCACTATAACAGCCCCTTTAAAGATAAGATAAGAAAACCTAAAGAGATATTTAAAAGAATAACAAGACCAACATCAAAACTTAAAAAAATAGAAAATAAGGCCAATAAAATGCATTAAAAACATATCAGGTTGTAACTATTTCAGATGAGAGGCACAAACCTTTAAAATTAATAGTACCCTCCAAAAACAGTGGTTGCATACCTGGCATCCTAACAGCAGGCTTTTGCGCATGTTGGCCACCCGGATCATGAGGCACGGCCGACCCTCGTGATTTGACACAACAGCATGTTGACTGAACTTCACCGTCTCACCTCTCTTCTTGGGACGAGCGACCTACAAAAGTGGAGAAAGCACGTCACAATTGTTTAAAAAAAATGGATCTATAGTAATTCTGTCACAAATTTGGACCCAAGTACAAGATGAAAGTAAGAAAAACACTCTCAATGAGGTGAAAAACTATCAAACAATGTGACAACGTAAAGCAAGGCCAAAATACTTAACATGGTATTCAAGAATCAAGACGAACTGGCACAGGACAAGGAGATACAAGACTATTTCTACACGAGGAAGTGATTCCAGGGTGGGGTCAGACGATCAAACTAGACAAGACACAAGACAGGGCACTAGCCTACTTCAAAATAAAACAGGAAATGACAAGACACACATGAAAATGATACAAAAAGTGGAAACTTAACGAGATGCAATAGATTCCTGTTACAACTGGGGCACGACAGCTTCATTGGTGGGACGATTTAATCGGACGAATTTTGATGATTAAACAGTGATTATTTTTATAAATCAGTGAGGACATTAAATGGTGTCCTAGCGCTATTTATCCAATAGATGGAGCACCGACTGTAGCAGTCTGTACTCAGAGACTGGTTTTATTTCATAACTCATTTTATGTTAATATGATTATTCATTTTATCTCAGAGATTTACTGCAATTTTGCAGATTATTTTGTACACAAAGTTTAAGGCTTTGTTCTTGAAAGATGTAAAATTAAAGTTATAGTGTTCTGCCTTCAATTTATATCGTTAGTGCAAGTATTGAAAAAAATATTATTGGCTGATTAATTAATTATTAGATTTTTTTTTCCTGCTAAATATCAATTTCAACATCGGCCTCAAAAAATCCATATCGGTGAGGCCCTATAGTAACAACATACTCTTCTCAACAAACTCCCTCAGTTATCATTTACAGGGCTTCAGACGTCCCTCATATGGCAAGAAAAATTATCAGTATTGCTGATTACCAAAATATTTCCATGTTTGTGTAATAGTTAATCCACCAGTATGTGCAAACTCTTCAAACTGACATCTCTAATACTAAAATATAATTATTGCTTTCTGTGAATTTTCAAATTTACTGTTTCCTAAAAAAGCTGAAAAATACCAAAGCACATTATTATTATTATTATTATTATTATTATTATTATTATTGAATTGAGATGTTAAATTCCAGTTTTAATGGTTGTTTGTTATTCTGGATTAATTTTTGACTTCTCAGAGAATCCCAATGTTCTGACTCAAATTTGGGTCTAAAAAAGTGAATTTAGTTTAAATTCCTCACTCCTGTTCGAAATGGTGAAGAGTAGGGAACTGAGTGAGGAAGAAATAGTGTGAATTAAAGCTAGGTAGGACATATCAGGGTGAGGAAACCAAAGAAACCAGCCATGAACTATCCAATACAGACAGGAAGAACACATCAGATGTTTTGTGTGAAATAAACTTCCTCTCACTACCTTTGCGAGGAAAGTGCCAGTGATGAAGATCTCCATCACCATGGTGATGACGAGCTGAAAGATGAGCAGGACAATGGCAGCAGGACACTCCTCGGTGATGCAGCGGAAACCGTAGCCAATTGTGGTTTGAGACTCCAGAGAGAAGAGGAAGGCTCCCGTCAGGGTCTTCACCTCCATTACACATGGAGTATGGTTGGAGGGGGGGTCAAACTCTGGAGGAACGGAGGAAGAACAGAGGATTTTGGGTTTGGGGGATATAAACAAATTATCTGGGAACATTTTGTTCCCTCTTTCAGTGTTCTGCTGGATCGTTCTCATGCTCTCTCTGCAGTGTCTTTCTTCACTGTTAATTCGTGCACAAAAAAGTCCCTGTCCTTTTCTTTACAGAGAGCCAAAGGACATGGATGAAGACTGTTACTTTATTTCACATGGATGTGGTTAAAGGGATAATTTGCTCTAAAACCACCATCCTGCCTCCTCCTTACCCAGTAGATCTCCATGCACCATTGCCACCAGGTACCAAAGCACCCCGAACACAAACCAGGTCCCTGCGAACGTGGCGGAGAACAGGAAGAACTTGTAGCGCCATTGCATGTCCAGGAAAGTCGTCCAGAGGTCACGGAGGTACAGCGCCCCTCGTCCGCTCACATGCTCGATGCGTACGTTGCTCCGCCCGTCTTTGGAGAGGACGCGCCGCCTCCTTCGCAGGGCGTTTGGTCCACCACCTCCTCCTCCACCTGCACCAGCACCTCCGTTCCCGGCCGTGGAGCCCAGCAGGGGTTTGGTGATGTCGGTCTGGGTCTGAGAGTGGCATACTTTCTGAGGAGAGGAGCCTTCAGAGGACGGGGGAGTGGCTGAGGTCATCGCCGGCGCTACAGGGGGGTTGGAGACGGGAAGAGGAGGTACAGGGGTGCAAAGACAAAGAGAGGTAAGACGGCGAGAACAAAAGGGCAAAGGTCATATGATGGACAGTCGGATCAAGTGAACAGCAGGTGAGACCAAATGAAAAGGTGCAGAATGTGTGAAAAAGCAGAAAAGAGGGAACATTTGACCGCATGAATGAGGAAAATGACAGAGTGGAACATTTGGAAGGAGAGGATGACGATGACGATGATGAAGAAGAAGAAGAAGAGGATTAGATGTTTCAACTGGACAGTGCTGTGGCTAGCCACCGTGGCCCATTGAAGCCCCCTTTTTCCTTTCAATGGAGGCAGCTGGCCTTGTCAAAATAAAAGCCTCCTTTCAGCATGAAGGCACAGCTGCTCTTTCACATTAAAAGCGCGATAGCTCAGGCTCATTCACGTGTCGGCTGCACAAGAACTGAGATGAGGAGATGCCAGTGACTGTTACTCTGCGTGAAAAGATTAAGAAGAAGGAGTCTTTAAATCTGAGTTATGAAGGCAGCTGTGGAGAACTTTGTGTAGCTTAGTTTGTCATGGTTTACTCTGAGCCCCTTAGCACCTTGGAAATTCCTGGTAAATTCAGTTCTGGTACTACTTTACAAGAAACTTAAAGGTCACTACAGTTGATTTGTTTCCATACTGGACTCCTCTAAAGACCTGCAAAGTTTAGGCAAACAGGACATATACCTGGCTGCATACAGTGACATGTCAACCCTACACAACACATTTCTGATGAACCAGATCACTAACAGTGACTCAGGCCTCATTACCCAACACCAGTGGCCTATGAGTGCCATGGACACTTATTGTCTGGGCTGCACTTTCTCCACATCCTTCTTTTTCACTTAATGGCCCCTTTTTTCTCAAACCTTGCTTTGCTTTCCGGAGCGAATGCAACAAAAATAAAAACAAAAAAACAACACAAAAGCCTAAGAAACGAGATGATGTGATACTCTCTGTCCCTTCCTGTCCTTTCTGACCCTCGTCTCTCCTGCTCTGGCCATGCTGGAGCTCACACTGAGCGAATGAATAGAGATCTGTGTCGACGTCTGTGCTCTGAATACTAAGATATGGAGGGGGGGGAGGGGGCGGGGTTTAGAGGAGGCCCATGTGATTGGCCGTGTTCATCTCCAGCTGAACTCTGAACCCTGCGGAGCTCCTGCCTACACATACAGTAAACACACACTCGTGTATCGGACATATAGACCTTTTGAACAGTTCGGACGCAATACAATGCCATTGATTGTCCAGAGGAATGTTTGGATTGCAAAGTCAAGACTTAACACACAATAATACAGCAAATAGAAAGAGCGCACACATCTGGTAAGAGGTATTAACTCATATTTATGGCCACATGGGGGCAACACGAGGTATAAACACAACAATGATATATTAGATTCAAGATTCTTTATTGTCATGATGCACGCATAACAGAATTTTGTAGAGTCTCTCAGCTTTAGGACACATAAATAAGGAATAAAAATAAAGATATAAAGGACATAAATATAAAAATATAAAATATAAAACACCCATATTTGCAGAGAAGTGATATATACAATAGAAATGCAATTTAAAATAGGAATAAAGTATTTATTATATTATATTAGCACCTATATATATATTATTATTAATTTATTTACACATTAGCATTAGCATTAGCATTGAGTCATGTTTCAGATGAATGGACGTCGAGTATTCATATTCATTTGATCCAATGTTTATGTAAAAATAAGCTGTCTGTTGTCACTCCCAGGGTGTCAAATACAGCACCAGACTTCTAACTCTAACAAACTCTTTTGACGACAAACTGCCCAAGCAGCAAAATATGACAAGTGTGTAAAAGATCAAAGTAAAAATATCTAAATAGTTTCCTCAAAAAAGAGTAAATTTAATGGGATTATTTTCAGTTGTGGATTGATAGATTTGGTGAAGTAGTGAGTATGTAGCAGTGTAATGAAGGAACCCAATGCAATGGTTTGGTTCATTTACGTGCTGGAAGAGCTGAAGCTTTGGTAGATTTTGCTCTTTTCCGTAGCAGCGTATCCTCATACACCAGTTCGTATGAATAAAAGTTATTTTCATGCATCCAGCAATACGTGGCGAATTCCCATTAATTAGAAGCACGCAGTATTTTCTTTTCAAAGTAAGCTTCTGTGTTCGTGTTAGGTTTATGAAAAGGTTTGGGTTGAAATAATTACAACTGCAGTGCTTAGGATTATTTAAAATAGGTTTAGGTAGCAAAACTTCATATCTAGGTAACAATAGTGGTTTAAGTTAAAGTAAGTTTGCAAACTTGGATAGGTGTAGGTAACAAAACTACTTAAACCTTGTTCACACAACACGACTCTCCATCAGCAGACTCGATAATTCCTGGTCAAATGACCTGCTCGTCCTTTTCTTTTTTTGAGTAATTTTTGAGTAATTTTTCTCAAATTCAATCACAAATTCGATCACACAAAATTGATACAAATCTTTTTTTGCTATAAGTTTTGTATGAAACAAATATGGTCCTATAGGCATGTTTTTGTGGTCTGCAGGAGGATTTGACAAAGGATTAGTCAAAAACTACAGAGTAAAAGTACTTCATAATATTTTTGGTAATGCACTAACATGTACCAAGTCTAAAAATAACATTTTCATATAAAATTTATGGCAACAAAAAATTATCCAATCAAGTTTTACGGAAAGAGACAGTTCCTGTCTGCCTCAAAGTGTTTTAGTGATCACGAAACACTCGATCATTTGCTCACTAGAAAACAACGAGCGGCTCATTTTGACCAGTAATTAGTGAGAGGAGGCTGACTGGACCTCAGTCAACAGTGAGCTTTTCATTGTAAAGATGGACTGGATATTTAGCAGACTAGATTTTCAGTTTCGTCTGCGAAAACTTTATACTCTAAACTCTAAATTATTTGGTGTTATTTTTTTTTTTTCACAAAAAAGTGCCGACAAATTTAATATAAAGTGGCCAGAACATGAGTTTTAATAAATCATTGTTCATAAATCACTTAAATGCGGTTGCCACACTTAACGACAAAGGATCGCCTAGCGGACGACTGCCTCACCCCGATCTGGGGGAGGGGAGTCAAATAAACCTTAGTGTTTAGGAAAAAAAGATAGGTTTAGGAACACATTGTGGTTTGCATTAAATTAACTACGAAGACTAAGTAGGGCGGCATGGGTGGTGTAGTGGTTAGCACTGTCACCTCACACCAAGAAGGTACCGGGTTCGAATCCCCGGCCCGGGGCCTTTCTGTGTGGAGTTTACACGTTCTCCTCATGTCTGCATGGGTTCTCTCTGGTACTCTGGCTTCCTCCCACCATCCAAAAAGAGGCATGGGGATTAGGTTAATTGGTTAATTTAAATTGACCATAGGTGTGAATGTGAGTGTGAGTGGTTGTCTGTCTCTATGTGTCCTGTGATGAGGTGGCGACTTGTCTAGGGTGTACCCTGCCTTTCACCCTAAGACAGCTGGGATAGGCCCCAGCCCCCCTGAACCTATGTGAGGATAAGAGGTAGATAATGGATGGATGGATGGATGGAAGACTAAGTATGTCCAGAAGTATTGTGATGGTGGTCTTCTGGAAGGTTTGGCATTGACCCACGATGCCTTGCTTTTTATACTTCCTGGTTCAGTTTACTTTGTAGATATTACCTCAAGTAGTGTGTAAGGTCTTCTAAAGCCAAAACAATATTTGCGAAGTCTCTCTGATGAGTAACGGTGATAGATTGGCTCTGGTGTAAAGTGACTTTTTCCACGCTCAAGGTTAGGATCTCTTCCTCTTCGTCCCTCCTTCCCTCTGTCCTGTGTGCACAAGAATCCTTTGTTTTCCAGGAGATGAAAGGGACAAAAGCCACCATTGAAAAATACGACTGGGTGAGCGAGCGAGTGAAAGCGAGAGCGAGTTAGACGGGGAGAGGAGAGCGGTACGCAGGGTTAAAGTGAGTGTGTGAGCAGCCAGTGCTTGACATTGTGAGGGGGCAGAGATGGGAGAGCATAATTGGGTTTGAGGGGAGGCTTGAGAGAGAATTGAGCGTCGGGTGACAAAGAGAGTGAAAGAGGAAGAGGGAGAGAAATGGATGGTGATGGAAAGAGAGAGAGAGAGGAAGAGGAGTATGTGGAGTGAAGGTGGAAGAAAGATCGGTGACAAAAGGCCGTCATTAGTATTCCAGAGGAGGGAGTAATCCCTTCCTCTCAGTGCTCCTGTCCAGCGTCCAGCGCCATAAAAAACCCCAGCAGCCAGTACGCTGAGCTGAAAAGACTCAATACAACAGAGGCTGAATGGTGGTGACCACTGTCCACGCCACAGCAGCCTCTGTAGGACTGAAAGGACCGTCGAAACATCAACACAAGCCGTGCCAAGAAGGCATGGATCAGCCAACACAAGGCGTTAACGCCACAGCCATACAAATGAGCCGCCGCTGCTGTGTCAACGGTCAAACTGTCTCATTAAGTCTTCTTTAGCGCTGCTTTTTTTTATTCGTTCCATTTCCTGTTTCGTCTCTTCACTTCCTGCTTGGTTCACACAGCCCCGCTATTAATTTGGTTTGATGATTTCCATGCACAGTGTGAGTTATTTTTTCAATTAATCGATTAATTAGTGTATAAAGTGTTGGAAAAAAAGGACGCTCCTGAGGAGAAAAGAAGAGAGGAGAAAAGAAATCATAAAAAAAACACATTGAAGAAGCTGAAAAAATCCTCAAACCAATTTATCGCTTATGAAAAATAGTCTCTGTTATTAGTTATTAACATTATTTGTAGTAGAGACACTTGAGTGCCATCGACGTAATAATACGTCAAAGTGTTTTTTCAGCAGCGGGTCGCCGATCGCGGTCTCACACAGCCTGTGAGTAATGTTAATGGGGCTTCTGGGAGATGTAGTCAGAGCATAAGGAGATGGTATACGCCACGGAGATCAAAACAGGAAGTGGAGACGATCGAGATTAGAGAGCAAAACAAACAGAATCTGGACAAAAAGTGGTGATTTTGGTGAAAGTGTCCTCTACTCTACCTCTGATAAAACAAGAATGGAACAAGGTAAAAACAAACATTTTTTTTCATGATGAAATAGAGAGTCTCTTCTTTCATTTGAGTGTTCATATTCAGTGTTTTCAGAGACATAGTACAAAATATTCAGTGGGTCTTTAAATATGACTCAAAATGGGCAAAAACGCTGGAACAAAGAACTGTTTTCAGCTGGCACTCAAAGAGTTAAGATTGAATTAGTTTTAAAATAGTTGATTTATTGAGAAATAGGAGACAAAACACTGGATGAGTTTTAATTTAAGCCCACACCTGAAAATCACCAATAGACTGACTGATATATAAGTGAATAACTAGCAATGAGGGAAATGTTTGGGTGTTAAAGTGTCAGAGCTTAAAATATCTCTGTGTTTCTGTCATGTGTTATCTGGACTAAAACCAGGAGTGATTCCAAACAGACATATGCAACAATCCCATTGGAGGATAACAATGCTCGCTTTTCATGTTCATGTTATTGCACATAAAAAGTGACGGAAGCAGCTTGAAATCTTGTTACTCTCTCATCATCACACTTCTGGCTGCTTGCAGCATGAAGTGGAGTAATAGCTGGATTGAAAAATCTCTGAAAGTTATAAAAATTGCTGGATTTTGCCACAATTCATGGGAAAGACTACAGATGTTTGCACTGACATAAATCACACATCCAGACTTCTCTAGCCGCTCTGTAAAATGTAAGTAAACCCAGTGTGGTAAAGTTATACAATCACCTCAACTTCCTCCTAAATAAACCGTGTGTTTTCCATGTTCATGTACCTTCAGGTGTAATTTATCCGCAGGAATTAAATTTGAAGCACATCCATGGCAATTAGAAGTTTGTCTCAGTGCACCAAACCCTCCATCCACCTCCCTGAACCACCTCTCCAGCCCAGAATTAGCAGCTGAGGAGTTACGACAGTGACCCACATTAAACAAGCAGTTGTCGGCCACTAGGCTGTAATTTAGGACTGACTTTTACCATCTTCCTCCTCGTTGATCCGTCTCTCTGCAGTAAATCTGACCACTCTGCTGCTGCTGTGGAGGATTCCTCAATGGGACGCCGTGATTTGTTTTGACTGAAAGTTTCCGAGCCAGAAAAACACCATCGCACCTGCTCTTTTAATTCAACCTTACTGCTATTGTTTCACACACAGTACAGTATTAAATATTGGAAGATTTTAATCCTGTTACACTAATATAGCCATCAACAGTGCTGATTTTTCACAACAATTGTACTAATAAAGGACTCTAGAAATGTAAATTTCAATAGACATACTGGTTGAAAATAGCAAAACCAAAAATAAGAGGAAGATATGTGCGTCGCTTACCTTTCTGTTGACTTGTGACAGAACTTCTTGGATGTTTGAAACTTGAATATTTGATTAAATTCACATCAAATTCATGTGCAAAAAAAAAAAGACAAGACAGTTCAATCTGTCCTGGAGGGAGGGGAAAAAAAAGGTTTGAAAAGAAAAGATCAAGGCTTTGAACGACGCTCACTTGATGACAGCTCGAGCATGTTTTACATCAGCTCTCACTTTGACGTGCCATCGTTTGGTTTTCTTTTGCAGTCCCTCTTCGTCGTGGTCATCCCGTGTTTTTGTTTTTTTAAAAAATGGGGGAAAGTTCTTGAAGAGGATGAGGATGAAGCAGCGGTCGGTCAGTCGGTGTCTCCCAGCACACTGGTACTGGTCGTACCGGTTCTGGCTCACTCTTACTGGCTCATTATGTGATCAGATGAGCACAATTTTACTCTTCTTCTTCTTCCTCCTGAAGCTGAGAGTCAAGTCAAAGGAGCTTGTGCTGTCCACTCCTCCAGGACCCCCCTGATCGCCTCTCTATATAAACCCAGAAGTATTCAGGCGGCCGCTGTTTGGCGACATTTTTAATTCATTAATTCAACTCTCCTCCCAGCTTTTCCTCCTACCCTCCCTCTCGCTGTGTTTCTCCCTGACTGTACTCTATAAAAGGGCCTCTTTGTTGCCAGGCCTCCTCCGCTGTTTCAGCCTTTGTCAACTTTCTCATGTAAATGTTTGATGGTTAGAAGATACAAGCCTGGAAGTTGTCGCACTGCAAACGGAGGTATTTTACAAATCAAAGACAGTTGGGGGGGGAGAGAAAAACAAAAACAGAGCTCTTTTCTTGTGCACTCGGCTCCTTGTAGTTTTGCGTTGGCCGGCGTGCGGTGAATGGGTGATGTCGGTGCATCTCTGTGAGGCTGTGCCATGTCCGCCTGCAGGGGGGGGTGACCAGGGCGAATTAAAGGTCCTATATTATGATCATTTTCAGGTTGAGGTTTCTACTGCAGCATGTTTTCATGCTTTAATGTTAAAAAAAAAAAAAAATTTTTTCACTCCTCTACTTACCTTCTGACCGAAACGCTCCGTTTTAGAGCGTTTCCGTGGAATTGCTACAAACTGAGCTGCTAGGCAACAGCTTTGGTCCATGTTTACTTCCTGTCAGCTGATTTTAGTTGCATCCACTGCGAGAGGAAATAAACTGGGACACATCTAGAGTGTTAAAAACTGTGGGTTTGGGCTAAATATCGTAGATTTGTGACATCACAAAGAGACGGAAATCCTGACGGCTTATTTCAAACGTTTCTGAATACGAGCTGTTCGTATTTAGCTGTGGACTGAATGTAGAGATACTTTCAGAGTATTTATACAACGCTGAAACCTGATATATACGGGGCCCTTTAATTCAGCACGGGCTGTAGCGGGTACAGTGTATACAATGCAACCAGGCAATATAAGAGGAACTTCTTTAACTTTAGAGCACTTTAAGCATTTTACAACTCCCCATTCTGAAGTTTCTTTGTAATCCTTATTTTTTTTTACTGTATCTATTACTGACTTATTCTAGTGTTGTATGTTGTTGCATTGTTTTGTGTTTTGCATCTCTAAAGGGCGGCTGTTTCCTAGTAGCGTTAACTTTATTTCAGCTACAGGTTTGTTATTATTTGTCCAGTACTTTGGTAAACTGTAGATAAGAAGTGAGTATAATATTGAAGCCTTGAGTTTGGCATTTTGGCTGTCGCCATCTTGGTTTTTTGGAACCAAAAGGTGAACTCTGAACTCCCCTGTCAATCAGCAAGTAGCCTTGTCTTATAGATCCCTGCTTTATAGTCTATAGTCTTTACTTCAGATATTGGTGACACATTTGGCTGATAATCATTTTGTGGTAATACTATATTTGTTCAAAGTAAATGAACTATAATGACCACTGTTTTTGAGAGAAAATCCTGCTGGAGTTTCAGTGGAATTATAAATGTCTATAAAAGTACTAAGTCTTACTGTTATTCCTTAATTTTTGATTAAGATGCACTTTGAGAGGGAAAATGTTCCTTTTGCACATTGAAAAATATTTTCAACGGAGGGCAGAATCATGCTTGATATCCTTTGGAATCTGTGTTTAATTGTAGGCTACAGTTACATCATAATATAATATATATATATACATGCCAGTATAACAAAGTATCTGGTCTAATTCCCTATAGAGTTATTGTCTCTGTAGGAGGAACCTTTAAAGTGAGAAGGGCAACATGTCAGCCCACCATTTAAAGCTTGCCTTTTAACTTTGTTTTGACAGGAGTTAAAATTTACCGAACGTCCATGATGAGAGTTTCCAGGCGGGGCCGCAGACGCATGAATCTGCAGCTGGGACGCGCCGCACAATAAACCCAACGCTGCACAATATTGGGCCCGGCTGGTTTCACACGCACATCAATCTGCGGGGCCCCTCCAACCTGCCAGCGGGTGTTGTTCACCCTCTCCTGTCCTGCAGAGACTGGGGCACCCCTGATCCAGAGCGATGGGGCCCTGGATCCATAGGGGCCCAGATTATATGAGTGTGTTTACCTTGTGGGTGACGACCACCTCATGAGGATTTGGCTCCTTTTGGGCCGGGGTCATCCTCGGCTTCCTGGGTTGCGACACTGAAGCAGCCGATGAAAGAAAGCAAATACATCACGATTATTGAGACTGTTACAGAGAGAGACGCTGAAGGCTTTTTCTCGCATTTATAATCTGTGGAAGATTATTTTGTCTCAACACTGACCTGAAATAACAAGTCTCTGTCACGAAAACATATTCTTTTTGCAACTGATGCAAACACTGTCCCGTAACAGAGCTACTTTAAAGGCAGAAATAACTAGCCTGGCTATCGCTACTACTTGCTCTGTGAGCGTAGTCTGGCCAAGCTGCCTTGTAAACCGATTTCTCTGTGTGCTACTGGATGAAGCTTCAACCAATCAGACCACTCTTTACTGTGATGTATGCGTAGCAACAGAAACTGTTTGATCCGGTTCTGCGAGCGTCACTGCCTTGAACACACCTTCATCAAGGCGTTGGAAATATGCGGAAAGATTTTCATTGGTCCCCATTTCTAGGTGAATCAGAAATCAGAGAGAACGGCAGCTTGGCCAGACTGACTTGGTCATGAAATTTTGTGAAGCGTCACAGGAAGTATGGGCGGGCCCAGGCTGAGACATAATCTCATTGGTTGACTGAAAATGCAGCAGGTGGAGTCAAAGAGTTGAGCAGCTTCAGAAATTTCAGCTACAGGTTATTATTTGTCCAGTACTTTGGTAAATTGTAGGTAGAAGTGAACAATTGAAGCCTTGAGTTTGGCATTTTGGCTGTCGCCATCTTGGTTTTTTGGAACCAAACGGGGCAACCAAACCCTGAACTCCCCTGTCAATCAGCAGGTGGCCTTGTCCTATAGATCCCTGCTTTATAGCCTGTTTGACGCTACATGGGACCATAATTTACTCAATGAACACCTTACTACTGTATATTGATGACGACTTGAAACTTGAGACCAAGGCCATAAAATCATGTTTACAATGTTTACAAAGGGAATAGATCAAGAGAGAAGTAGGATCATTTCCTATCAGACATACCTGTGTATTACTAAATAGAGGACAGTCTGATCAGCCTCATTTTTTCCAAAAGTCATACTGTATATGACTGCATTAAATATCACATAATATAAATGCTGAATATTGAGCCACATCTTATTCATGTGTGCATGAAAGAATGTGACCTCACTAAGCCAACACAAAGCAACACATTGCTCTGTTTTCAGACCGGAGAGAGTTTTAGGAAAACTGTGTCACGGAGGTCAAAGGTCACTGAGAGGGAGTCAAGAAAGGAAGGGAGGGAGAAGAAGAGGAGAAGACAAAGAGGAAGGAAGGACGTTATAAGAGGAGGTCAGGAGGAAGGAGACATGATGGCGTAATGTGGCTCCCCTCCTTTTTAAACCTCCATCTTCCTTTTTTTCCACCTCTCTCTTTGTTGATCTGCCTCCTTGTTGCCATCCCTCTTTGTTTTTTTCTTTTATTCTGTAAATTTCACTTCACCACCAGGAAAAGAAAACTTCCTCTGGCAAACAGTAGAAAGAAAAGGTGTGAAACCAGGAACAGCTATTACTCACTATTTTTGACTGAAATGGTGTTTATATGTTATTATTGTTGTTTAGATTTTTCATTAGAAACCGAAACAAAGTAGCTGAAAAATCTCTCACTCCATCTGGTGGTTATTTCTCACACACATCTATTAGAGGTTCAGTATAAGCAAAGGGAAAGTAGACAACATATCTATTTCCTATTAGATTTTATATAAATACATAGGACGTAATGTTGATTTTTATTTACTCTATGAATCCAGTGTGTGATTATCTGTGCATTTCATTCACTGTCATTCTAACCATATGAACCAATTTCAATATGAAATAAGTGATAAATAAACAATAAATATAAATAAGAATGAGGAATAAATATTAGAATCAAAAGCTTAATTTTATAATTAATGAGCAATATTTTAAGACACTGAACAGATTAATACATTAATATGCACAGTATGTGGTTTTTGTGTTTTTAGTCGTTTCAAGCTATCAGGATACACTGTAAAGATACATTAAACATGATGATAACAACCAAAAAAGTGACTAAATAAAAAAAAGACTGAGTAAAAACTGAAAAAAATAAAATAGAAAAAAATAGAAATAAATGTGTGAAATTATGACAATAAATAAGGAAGATTTTTTTAATGTAAATTTACATTTCCCAAGAATTAAAATTAGGTAAATAAAATGCACTAATGTCACTGCAATCAGAGACACCAAATATATTATAACGATAAATTCTAGAGTAAAATAATAAAAAAAAAAACTATAAAGTATATATAAAATTATATAACCATATGAGGGATAAAGTGATTAACATATTTCCACTGCTCCTGTTTTAGAATTCAAAGAAACATCAATTTATATTAATTTCACGTAACAGATTTTGCAGCTGCACGTTGAAAATCTGCAAATTTTCTATAAAGGGTCAAAATTCGGCAAATAAAAAGTTACATACATAACAGACAGAAAAACTTCACAGAAATTATAAATTACATTCACTCTAATATTTAATTAACAAACAAAATAACCAAAATTGTTTCAGACTGTTCAGAGATTATTAGTCAGTGTAAGCATGTTGTAAGTGTTGCTGTAGTGACTGACAGCAGCCTCAAGAGGTCAGTGCTGCTACAGAGATGAAGCTCAAAAGCATCACTTGAGTGAAACAAGCTGAAGTTCGTGGAGGAAGTGAAGCAAAATTCAACTATTCAAAAATATGTAAGTCATCAGCTCCTGCATCCGACTATACAACATTTTAATCACAAGAAGTTTTTTTTTATTTATTGCCATTGGGTTATAAAAAAAAGAATACTTGAAGCTTCATCTTGTGACTAATAATTCAATTTCCCCTCATGTGACACACAGACAGGTCCTGAATATAAATCATTTGAAGCCTTTGGTATGGCCTTCACAGTAACCAAATATCAACCTAACTGTCGAGGAAGATATGCTGATTAATATTATACTCCATTTCTGCTAACAGATCCTCCTAAATGCTACATACTCTGATGCAAAATAAGATTTTTATGATTGAATTTCATGCTATCGCATTAAAACTCATTATATTCTGATGATTGTAGACACGTTGACATTAGATTCGAGGACGCTGATTGTGCAGAAAAGCTGCTTTTCTTCAGTTTTTACTCAAAAACGAAAACGTGAAGATGTGAAATCATCATTTGTCAGGTAGCAGCAACCTCCAGCTTTAAAACGGACAGTTTCTGTCTACTTAACCTCATAAACAAGCGTTGCTAAAAGAAGCTGCAGGAAACCGTTCTCAGTCTAAAGGGAACATTCGTTTTATGTAATGCACTGCAGCATGGCGCTCTGCAAATAACTCGTCTAATTTCTGCCATCTTCACAAGTTTGAGTCAAGTTCCCACTCAATGATGACAACCTGATCTGACCTCTCCATGTCAGCACATGATCTAAAGGTCACTTTATTTGAATTTCTCTCCTGTTTTTCTTGAGTTGTCAGTTGAAACTGTCAGTTATCGGTTTCTGAACTGAGCTGACCTGACATAGCAGGATGCCACATCAGCCAAAAAACTGCTATCGTTCTTGTGATACAGTTGGTTAAAGATAGCCCGGGTTAAAAGGTCAACATATTGAAACATGCAGCAGTTTGTGCTACATTAAGCAACTTATTTGGCCTGTCGGGTCTCCCTTAGCGACCCATGCAGTCAAATGGTGTGTTTTAGATTTAGCTGGTTTTCAAATGAACAGCATGCAGTCAAAAATCTTCAAAAACAGTTGCACATTACTGGGAGAGGTTCGAAATGAAAATGTTAATAATTTATCATTTTAGCTGTTTTTAACATGGTGAAATATCAACACTGCAGCTTTTCCATTCCCCTGGAGTCACATTAAGTTTATGGTAACCAATATAGTTACCCTTGGTATCACTTTAGGTCTAGGCATCAAAATCACTCAAGTTATACTTGGTATCTCTTTAGGTTTAGGCATCTTAACCAGTATAGTTACCCTTGGTATCAATCTAGGTTTAGGCAAAAAAAAACTACAGTTACACTTGGTATCATGTTAGGTTTAAGCATCAAAACCACTACAGTTACACTTGGTATCACATTAGGTTTAGGCATCAAAACCACTACAGTTACACTTGGTATCATGTTAGGTTTAAGCATCAAAACCACTACAGTTACACTTGGTATCACATTAGGTTTAGGCATCAAAACCACTACAGTTACACTTGGTATCACCTTAGGTTTAGGCATCAAAACCACATGGTAAGAGTTGGGCTTGTGCACTAGTATCACCACATATATGTATTTGACGCCCTGGGAATGAGAACAGGTTTCAAATGGATAACCACCCATGGTATACCCCTGTTAGAAGGGTTTAACCCTGCTGGTCTGGATAACTTATATAACATTAGTACACATCTCTATGCAGATGATACGCTCTTATGTTGTTTTGTGCTCTATTGATTATTGATTATATATATATATATATATATATATATATATATATATATATATATATATATACATCCTGAGTAAAATACTATGTGGATCTGGATGTTGCTGCTTCCCACTCTGGCTCCCTCGCTCACCTATTGTTTCATCTGGCAGCACAGCTGACCTAAAGCCTTGGACATGGACACAGGTCATGTGGGCTACCTATTACATAACTTTGACCACACAAACCCACATCATTAGTGTGTCATTGGTCATTTTGATGCTCTATGGTTGACCTAGTTCCATGCATTTTCTAGAAATGACCGTGCATACTCTGCTAAAAAAAAAAACATTTTACAGTAAATAAAATAACTTCCTTCACTCAGTTGTCCTGAAACCCACTTCCGCTGAATGAAGTTGCAGGTACAATGTTCCAGGAATAGTTTCCCACACTGACCACCAAGCAGCCTGTGAATAAGGTCAGTGTGCAGCATGAGATGATTCAGTTTTCACATGTAGCCACGATGTTCCACTGATGCAAAACTTAATAGCTGCGTACCTGCATGAGGAATGTGTCCCTATTACATCCTGTATTTGGAAAAAAGAAGGTATGTTTTGAAAAAAAGAAGCAATATTTAGAAAAAGTGGACCGTGAGAACAAAAATGACTTCATCAGATGTTGAGATTTCAGCGGTTAAGAAACAAATAAGCATACATTCCTGCAGGCATTTGCAGATTTACAGGTGCGAATGAATTTCTCTGAGCATCATCTGACCCCTCTTTTATTTGGATCCATTTGGTCACATGGTTATTTTCCCAGCGTTATCTGCGTTGAGATTAGCCATCTGCAGGTTATGTAAAACACATTTCATCCACTGCATGAAAAATCCATGTGAAAAAAGGCATGTACAGCAAAATTCTGTTTTTCTTCTTGACATTTTTTGAAGTGTGCTCAGCAGAAAGTTTTCCCACCCGTCATAAAACCCTCGACAGCGGTTATGAGATGCATAACATAACACCTTTTGCATAACACCGTTCATGTAATACAGGGAGCGCTAGAGGAATGTGTCCTCATGCACTGATGGTATTCGGCACATACTATAAAATGTACAAACACTTATCATGACCTGACGCTCGTTCACAGTCGGTTTTGTAATGTTTTATTGCAGGATTCACACCAGGACAACAAGTAATTCTCTTTTTATGTAAAGTCATATATGTGTTTTATTGCTCTGTATCTACACAGCTTGTGTTATTCGTACATTCTGAGTGATTTGATTGAGAACATACAGAGGCATGTTGAGATACAACTACTTCACGGTGTAATCAGTAACTTCTCAAGCTAATCAGTGCCCTTACCTGTGCAGTGTGACACCCATTAAAAAGAGCTGATCAGACGGGCAACAAAGGACACAGAACACAGCAAAGAAGCCACATAGGGACTTATTTTGTTGTACTATTAACTGTCTGAGGGAACTTTGTCCCATAAGATCAATATTTAGTATATGTTAAGTATATGGTTTATGTATATGGGAAGTATGGAAGTATATGGGAATGTTTGCATGTAGGACACCAGGAGCAGAACATCCAATTCTTTATACCTATAGAAAAGAGTTAAGGCAAGGCAAAGGGGTCATTTAAGTAGCTGGAAGTCAGTGTTTTGTTTGAAAAATGTAAAATAAGATGGTGAGGAAAAGAAAATAGAAAGGTAAGGAAACGGGGTCTGGCTCTGTGTTGGAATTTAAACTATTTCTAGTGTCGCTGTGACCCCAAAAGGTCGAGCTGCTCTTCTGAAGGTCAGGAAGCTAAAACAGATAATGAGCTGCTATCAGCTCACACAATGGATGCTATCTCCTGATTTTATATCGGTATTTTCTCAGAAAAAAGCCTGACAGAAGCCTATCAATCGCTCCCATCTTTCAGGTTAACAGTAAAGGCATTCAACCACAGTGTGTACACACCCACTCAGTCAGCTCTTATCAGCCAAAGTAATTTAAATCACATGATCGAGTAATCTAATTTTACTAACAACTAAGTCATCCTGTAGCAGCAGAGAGAGTCCAGAGGCTCAATGTGTTAGTCTAGTCTGCCTGATTGATCCTTTATTAACCACGTTTCTGAATAAATCAATAGTCTGGTATTGATTAATCTATATGAGGCTCTCTGTTTTCTCTGAGTCCCATCTTTCTGTTAGTTTGGACGTCCGTACTATGTATGTAGGGGATATTTTTTAAAAATGTAGAACTATATGCACTTTATCTCGTTTAATGGATTTGACAACCTTGCCTATTTTTCTTGTGCTTTTTCGTTTCTTACTTAACACACGTATTCCTTTTTTTCTACCTAATTCTAGAATGGAATGGATAATTAAATATGTATCTGTTCAAACATAAAACCTCAAAATGTGAGTGTCAAAATATATATAACTAAAAGAGTTGCAATGACCTTGGGAGGCAAAGTACAAAATAAACGTTTAATAATGGGAATCAAAATCCATCTGAAATTCTGTCATAGTGAAGCAAAAAGTCTTAAAAAATTACTAAGAAAGAGGAAAAAAGCTAAATTTTTTATAATGGAACAAGGGCAAGAAAACATGGTTCCTATACAAGTAAAACAGGACATTTCATGAGACATTTGGGGTGGTTGCCTAGTTACAAAGGTCAACCAGCCCCACTGTTAAAATCAAACAAATCATTTACTGGCTTTGACCACATTTTCAAAGCAGCTTCTCAGCTTCCAAATGTGGAAACTGTTGCAGTGGGATGGTGGGAAACATTTTGTGCACCAACCAACCGAGCATAATGCCTGGAATAAAAAGTTTTAATGCTGAATCTGAGAACTCTTTGGTTCCCATGGATCCTGGTTTCATTCTAGCCAATGAACTCTAACGCGTCTATCTCAGAAGTGACCCAAGTATTGATCCTTGATGTACTCCACGTGAAAAGCCTGCATCTGATCATCATCACCTGAACAATGCAGAGGTGAGATGTGATCAATGAAGTCATTTCAGAGTCATTTTAAGCAACAAGAGCTTCATTCATCTCTAATGTCCACACTCAGGTCAGGGCTTCACCGTGTGAGAAATGGCAGCTTTGCAAATGACTTCAAACAGGGCAGATAATTGGAGTGGAATGCACGTCAAGATGAACGAACATAACAAACTGGTATGTTTTCACGTCTGGCCGATGTCTGCATTCAGCATTTAAAAAGACTTCTCTATGTTCACAGACATTTTTATTGACAGTATAGTTTGGCTGTAAAATGCAAGGAGCAGGTTAACAGGTTAATGTGGGCAGTCAGACCCTGCACTCATTGGCTGAGCCAAAGGCGTGTTAGCTATAGGGGGGGTGAAGAGGTCAACGGGTCAATGTCTGCCACCACGTTATCAGACAGTTGCCCTTAAAAGGAACAGGAGATATGAAGTGGACAGAAGCTAAACAGAGAAGGATGGGAGGAAGTCATACTAGACACCAAGGCTGACGACCGTCCTCTTAGACGTCAAATGGCAAACAACAAGTCAATGTCCAGCGACGTCAGGCTGTATGTTGTGGCGCACTCTGTGTTTTGGCTGGTGGTCGACTTTAACGAGTCCAACATGTGCAATCCAACAGAAGTAAACCAAGGCAAAGGGCAGTAATTGTGTCATTGTGGTGTTACGATAACTTGTGTGATGAAATAAATGATCTAACAGTAATTCTGATAAAACCCCCAAAAAGGGGCGGGGTGTTATGTAATCTTTATCAGCAACACATTTCCTCAGTATCCCATAAATGGCATAAACACTTGAAGTTTGTCAAAAGGTTCCACAGTTCCGGACAAGCTGTGCTATCAGTGCACACACACACACATGAGTTCAGGCTGGGACTTGTTTTGTTCTGGCACATAAATTCAGCTTTTTTTCCTCCCTGTACAGACAAGGAAATTGTGACCTTCTGTAGATAAATCGAGGAGATAAGATAACAGACATCTGAAACGGCTGGTAGCACAGTGGTGGAAGCGTTAGCTTGTTAGCTCAGCCGTCGCCCTTTTGAAAGCCTCCTGCATTTAGCACCTTTAACTTATTGAGTGTCAGCCATTTAATAACACAGAAAGTGCCTTGTTCCAGCGTTTTTGCCCATTTTGAGTCATATTTGAAGACTCACAGAATATTTTGTACTATGTCTCTGAAAACACTGAATAGCTCAAATGAAAGAAGAGACTCTCTATTTCATCATGAAAAAAATGTTTGTTTTTACCTTGTTCCATTCTTGTTTTATCAGAGGTAGAGTAGAGGACACTTTTTTTTCCAGAATCTCGATCGTCTCCACTTCCTGTTTTGATCTCTGTGGTGTATACCATCTCTTTATGGTCTGACTACAAATCCCAGAAGCCCCAAAATTACTCACCGGCTTTGTGAGAGCGCAATCGGTGACCTGCTGCCGAAAAACCACTTTGACGTATAAATACGTCAATGACACTCAAGAAGTTAATAAAGAAATACAACATGATGATCCCGTCACAAAAGAAAAACTTTTTCACAATTTTGAACGTTAATTACATTTAGCCAGTAATACTTCTTTTACTGTACTAAAACTTTAATTTGAAGACTTCTGATACTTGTAGTTTAGAGGAGCTAAATAGTGTGCTAATGCATGTTTTTCTGCCGTTACACAATTCCTTCGCTTCACATTTATTACGGCACAGTGATTATTCACTGGATGTTCAGTCCAGGTGACAGTCAGTCCTTGTGATTAGGATTTTTTTTGTGTGTGTATGACTGGAAAAAATCACCATGTGGAGCCATAAATGAGGCAATGAAAACAATTATTTATGACTTCTGGGTTATAATCGGCCTCATTTAGAACACACACACGTGCCTCAAATCAATGGAATTTTACTGGCAACAATAGAAAAAACACACATCAAACAAGCTAATTATGAAATTTCTTCCTCCTTCTGACACTTTGCCAAGAAAAGATTAGAAATGCTAATCTCAAAGGCGGCTTATTGCTCTGTTTTTATCAGCCCCCCCCCCACACAGTATGTTTCCATCACTTTCTTGTGTGTTTCAGGGTCAGTGCAGTTAAGCAATATTTAAGCCAAGAAAATGTCATTGATGACAAATTTAAATTTAATTTTAAAAGTATCCTGCAGATATTTTACTGTCATTAAAGTAACTATAACAAAGTACTTTAAGTAGATATACATCATTGTTATCAGCAAAACATATTTACAGAAGAGTAAATTCTAAAATGGGTAAAACCTTATAGTAACCAAAATTTCTGAGTCCTAAACTAATAATTAATTAAACTTAGTTCAGAATTATTTTATGTCAACAAACAATTAAATTCTTATTTAATCGTTGCAGAAATTCTAACATTTTATAACTGTTACATATTACCAAATGATTTGTAAACAAGTAATCACTTGTAAACTAGAAACTAGTTATTAACTTTGATAAAGAAATTTACAGAAAATAACACAAATTTTTGCACAGCTTTTTTACTGTCTATTTTTACATATAATTTTCATAACAAAAAAATGATATTATCTGATAACTGTGTCTAATTAACACTTCATTTACAATCGAAAATTTAAAATTTTCTTCCCTTTTATTTTGTACATATTGTAAATATTTATTATTACTACTTATTCTATAATGTCTTTGCTGTTGTTTACTGTATCTTGTCTATGCTGCTGTGGCGGGCTGTGGGAGATAATAATAATAATAATAAAACTACTGTATTCTATATGTAGATGCTTTACGTAATATTAGCCATTTAACAAAATATTATAATCATCAGTAAACTTTATAATAGCCATCAAAATCATGTCTATAGATAATTCACAATTATTTTAAATTTAGTAGCCATTATCAGTGTTTCAAATATCTATCAATGTACAAGTTAAATAATATCTTTGTCATTAACAAATACGGTAAAATAAATGTCATGTATAAATAAATGATAGTTAAGTGTTATGGATGCATGTTGCATTGTAAAACAATGATATTTTTAATGAATATATGTGACCCGTCAGACATGTGAGGGTGCAGAAAAAGATGAGTCATGGTGAAACAGGTAATAGCTGCAGTGTTGATCAATAACAGACTGATTGATCATTGCTGGAGGGATGTTGCAATCACTTCCGGTTGACATACCATAATAATAATAAAAAACAGCAGGATGCGATGTGATGATGTTAAGCTGCTGCTGGGAACAGAGGGGGGTGGGGAGCCAGAACACACGCAATCCCTCTCCCGTGTTATTTTGAAGGTGTGTCCAGTCAGCCAATCAGAGTGAAGCATGCACATGCGTCACTCTGCAGGGGGCGGGGCTCTGCGCCTATAATAAACCCGGTGAGTGCGGCTGTTCTGCACAGACAAGACAGAAGAGCTCAAGACTTTCATTTTATTTCAACTATAAAGGACTCCAAACTTCTTTTTTTCAAAACTTTTCAATAATATTTTACTTTCTGAACATCTGGGCTCCGATTTATTTTGCTTCTTTGAAAGTCTGCACTGACTTCTGCAATGTTTCCAGAGGCAAACAAAGGGTGAGTGCACTTTTGAACACGCTGCAGGCTACTTTCCAGCTTCCCCCCATGCTGCTGAACGCATGGCCCCTTCACGGACAGTTCGGGGCTGTGGGAAAAAAAACAAAGGCTGGGCATGGGGCCAAAAAAGCCATTCATGTATTCTTGATGTAGTTTTATGTTGTGTGTTTTGTACTTTTTATGCAGAGTTTACTACTGCACACTGTTATTATTAAGTCTGTCCTTACTTTATACGTTTATAGTGGTTTGAGGTGTCACTGAAGCGCTGCAGGGCTTGCTTTACACTTTCAGAGCACATTATTTATTTATAGCACAGTCTTGTGTGTCCACTGATCCATGTTTGAGCAGTTTGTCATATGAAAGGAATTACGCAAACTGTCAAATTGAAGGAATTTGTGAACTCATTAAAGAGAAAAGTGTGTATGTGTGACACCACTGAAGTACATGAAAGGCGTGATTCTGCAGGAATGTGTGTGTGTGAGAGAGTTAGTGTGTGTGTGTGCGTCTTCAAGCTGTGTCCTTATTAGTAGCAGCTCTCAGATCAGGCCCAGAAAAAAACTCTTGTCCTGTAATCTGATTATAATGATCACATGACGCTCAGTGAATCAGGAGGTGAGGGGAGGTGAGCGAGGACAATCTAACCCTAGTGTCTTCTTTCATGTTGTCCAGCTACAGCTACGAGGACTGCAAGGCCACTGCTGATTGGCTGATGGCGCAGACGGACGTGCGGCCCACGGTGGGCATCGTGTGCGGTTCGGGCCTCGGAGGGCTGGCGGATATGTTGAAGGACCAGGTCGCCTTCAACTACAAGGACATCCCCAACTTCCCGCAGAGCACCGGTGAGCTCAGCTACAGCAGCTACACCTCCCAGCTGGTATTTCTGCTCGTATTTACTGACTTTTTTTCCCCTGTTTTGTTTGCTTTCCTGCAGTGCACGGACATGCAGGTCGCCTGGTGTTCGGCACTTTGAAGGGGAGGCCGTGTGTTTGCATGCAGGGCCGCTTCCACCTGTATGAAGGCTACGCAATCCAGAAGGTGCGTGCGAGCTGCTTGAACTGAGGAGAGAATTGCCGTAAAACGCTCCTCTGGACGGATATGTAACATCTATATTTATGTACTGTGTGTGTTTGCAGATTACGCTGCCCATACGGATCTTCAAGCTGCTCGGCGTGGAGACGGTGATGCTGACCAACGCCGCCGGAGGGCTCAACCAGGACTTTAAAGTGGGAGACATCATGATCATCAAAGACCACCTGAACATGCCGGGATTCGCAGGCAACAACCCGCTTGCTGGACCCAACGATGAGAGGTACGGCGGCCAGAGTTTCTAATATGGAGCCACGTATTAACACTCTGGTGTCTTCTGGGTTTCGGAAACCTCACCTCAACGTCTTGTTCCCACAGGTTCGGCGTGCGGTTTCCCTGCATGTCCGACGCCTACGACCGAGAGCTGCAGCAGACGGCCATGGACGTCGGACAGGAGCTCGGCTACGGCGACTTCCTGAAGGAGGGTGTCTACTGCGTCCTGGGCGGACCGTCGTTCGAGACCATCGCAGAGTGCCGCATGCTGCACAAACTGGGCGCCGATGCCGTCGGTGAGTGGTGTTCTACGCACTTGATAGTGACTTTACAGCTTCAGTGGGCAGTGCTAAGTGATAAGAAGTGCACCTTTAAAGAAGAGTTATGTAAGTTTTTTATAATAAAAAAAAAAATCAAAGCTTAATACTTCTGAACGAAAGCTATTTCTTCCTCCGTTGATAAAAATGTCAGAGCGCAGTCACACGATGACCCATTTCATGGTCGTATATTTATCTCTTTCATATCTAATCCTGGTTATCGGTCGCGCCTCATTTCGAATGTCCGCTTCTCCTTCGTCAGGAATGAGCACAGTGCACGAGGTGATCATCGCACGCCACTGCGGCATGCGCGTCTTCGCCCTGTCGTTGATCACCAACCAGGCGGTGATGGACTACGACAGCGAGGAGAAGGCCAACCACGAGGAGGTGCTTCAGACGGGGAAGCAGCGAGCGGAGCAGCTGGAGCGACTGGTTTCCACCATGGTGACCAGGATCGAGCACAACAACAACAACTACGCCTGAGAGACGCTGCAGCCAAATGAAGAGCGATGTTAAAAGTGGCTTTTATTTAATGCTGTTGTGCCAAAGAAAATCCGACTTAGTTTGTCATTTAGGTGAGCAGTTGGGCTGATTTTTAGTCTTAGGTCAAAAGATGATAATATACAAGCCCTCTGATGAATCTCACTTAGATATAAACAGAACAACCTTTGTTTTCATGTCACTCTGCCTTATCTTACATTCCTCTACCCAGCGCCTCCGGACATTTTATTTTTTATTTGTTCTAACTTAAAAAATGCGATCAGCTTTTATAAATGTCTGCAATTTAACTTAACAATGAGCAAAAAATCTGCTGTAAAGATCTTAATATTTTGATGTTGTTGAAATGTGTACATTAGTGGACTTAAGGTATTTTACTGTGCATGTTTTTCATATGAATGTTGTTACTAAAGGTTTTATTTATTATTATATAAAGTTTGTTTGTGTTCTTCTTCTCATAACAATAAAAATAATAATAAATTTGATTTAATCATATCATCATAACCATAAAATAGTGACAACAACAGCCGTGGAAAAAGTGGAGTGAGCAGAGGCAAACTCAGCTGGTTGCAATCTGCAACCACACCACTCGAAGCCCAAATGCATCACACTGCACCTTTAATGCAAGAATATAAAATGATAATTCATTAAGAGACTCGTGAAATCCTCATGTTTATTTGCAAAGTATTGAGATTTTACAGAGACGCTGCACAGTAAACTAATATTGCATGATGCATGTTAGCATTGCTAATGTTAGCTAATGTTACATAATCATTACACTGAGAAAAAAACTGAAAACTGCTGGTACTGTTGGAGTATTATAACAATATGAGGGTCACTTTTTTTTTTTACCGAACACCTCACATTCAATTCCATTTACAAAAGAAATTATCAGAACAAACTACTTTGGCGTTTGAAACAATAACACTTGTGTAGATACTTAAAAAGTCTTTTTTTCTTCCTTTTTTTTTTTCTAAAAGTGGAACATTTGCTCCTGCAGAAAAATAATATCACATTTCACACTGCATGCACACAACAAATCCATCCATGACGCGTCATAGTTTGGCTAAAGTATTGCTCTGGCAACATAAAACAAGGCAGACATGTCCCTTTTTAAAAACCATCCATGACAAGAAACAGTCAGTAAAAAGTGTCATGCATATTTAGAAGTAATGTCTTAAAAGGGTTAAAGAAATGAAGCTGAACATATTCTCTATGATACAGCGCCACCGCAGGGCTCAGTGAAGCTTCATGATGCAAACATTTGGCACAAGATGCAAACAGAAAGTGTGACAAAGAAATACATATTCTGCACGTTTTATATGCGCTGACGGTGTGGCATTAAAGTAGCAGACCGGAGGATAAACTGTGATAACTGACAGAGATATATTTCTTTTTATAACAAGAAATATATCTCTGAGGAACGTTTTGCAGATTGTTATTGAGTGAAGCCACGGGATGGTTTCCACTTGATTATCACTAATAAGTCACTGTTGATTGCTAATTCTTGATAAAAAAAAATCATTTAAAATTAAACCACTGATTGAATTAAAATTCTCCAGTTTACCTTTGTGAAGGAGGCAAAAATAAACACACTGGTTGAGTTTCAGCGCAGCTAAAATTTGCGATTTGCTAAAAAAAAAGCCAATGATTTTTATATACGAGTGAAATAAACTTCTAAAAATATACCTAAAGTTTAGCAAAAATCCTGCTAAAGGAAAATAAACGTGTAGCATTTAATGACGACTTAATTTATGTTTGGAATTATAAAAACTGGTAGAAACAGGCTCTTTAAACGGAGCTAAGATAAGGAGATAACTTTTAACCCTTTAACACATGGGCCTCAAAATTTCTGCTTATCTAAAAGACTATATATTTGGCAATTATTTACAATTTACTGCATGTTATAAGAGTAATAACAGGTTAAAATGGCAAAAAACACAAATGGAATTTAGTTTTTAGAGTTTCATTTGGGAAAAAAAACAATGAAACTGAACAGATATAACAGATTTTATGTGTTAAAGTTAAAATTTGAAAAGTATGTATGTCTTACGATACATTTTTGTGAGTCTCTGTCTTTAAATGTGCAAAAATCGGCCGCAAAATGGAAACTATATGCAGGCGTTTTCTTTTACCACAGGGAACAAAGAAGCTACTTCGACATTACCGTAATGACACCATATTGGCTGTAAAGCGCAACGTCTCAACTTTCAGTTGGATTTTTTTCCAATAATAGTTACAGTAATCCAAATTATGCTGTGCGATGTGTCACAGGCGATGCGTTTTTTCCAACCAAACAAGCTACATATCACTACAAAACTGTTTGCCTCACTGAAACTGAACCAATATGCGTATTTGTGCCAGAATAGCTGAAAATAACTTTTGTTTGGCACGTTTTTCCACCGTAGGCACTGTAAAGATGAATTTACAGTCTTTTTAGCATCGGAGGAAGAACAGGTGGAGGAAAAAAAGGCACTTCAGAAACAACACATACTGGTGGCCAGGAGCTGCAGCTGGATGCAGTGTGACGTTTACAGACGAGTCCACTCATCTCTAGGCAAACATGGTCAGGGTAATCCACTGTTGGGACACAGAGGACACAGGAGATGCTGGTTCAGGATCAGTCTCAGCTACTTCATGCACAGAAACAGTGAGGAAATATCCAACACGAGCATGAAAAGCAAAGACTGTTGGTGTTTGGGAGTGAGCGGCCATACCTGGTGGAAGTTGAGGGACATTAAACCGTCATTATCTGTGTCCATGGTCTGAAAGGTTTCTGCAGAGACAAAGACAGTCATTTATTTTACAAGAGGGCATATCAAAAAATAAAAAAAATATATAATAATTACAGAGCAGGGGGAGAGCAGTAATATTTTGAGAATGATACTCATAATTCCCAAGATAATAGTCGCAAATTTAGGAGAGTTACTAGAATTTCTGCCTCCACCAACCAGTAAAGATGCAGTTTACGTCTTAATGACTGTCCAAAATGTCATTTTTGTGAATTTTAGACTTCTGGCCTGTAAGTCACATTGACCTTTTTGACCTTTGACCACTAAACTCTAATCAGTTCATCCTTTAGTCCAAGTGGCTCACAAGAATGGTACGGACAACTCATAAACATTTTAAAATAACTTGGATATCCTCTGAGATTAAAGCTATAGTCTGTCATTCTGTTCAGATGCACTTTTTGTTCTACTGGGTGAAATGGTCCTTCCATCCTGAGAGCAGTCAATACATTATATGTTCAGAAAAAGGAAGGAAAAGAATCAGACCTCTGTGGCAGCTGCAGGACTGTAAAAACACTGACCAATCCCTGCCTTTCATCCGGATAGAAAGAACCAATCAGATGCCTTCATGTCTTGTCCTGACCACGCCCCCTCCATCCCTCCCTCCTCTACTTACTGTTGCCAGAAATATTCAACACACTCTCCTGTGGAAATACAGAGTTAGCAGGAGAAGGGGCGTGGCTTTGGACGGAGCACTGATGGAGGGGGAGCAGGGGGTGGAGCTTAGAGGCAGCTGAGAGGAGGTGTTACTTTCAAACTATACATTTAATGTGGTAAATTTACGAGAAAAAATAAATTTACCAGCAAAAAAAAAAAAAAATAGCGACGCTGCCGTCAAGTCAGCTGTCACTCATATCTTAAAATGATAGTGCACCCATATACTAATGTTTAAGGTAAAAGCATTCAAACACGTGTGACTATACGTCCACTTTCCAGAAATAAGAGCACCCACAAAATATGTACAGTACATGGAAATAAGAGTGACTAGAATATATTCACAAAAAGAATAAAACATGTCCTTTTGAATTTAAAGGACAACAAGGGGAAATGTCTTTATTTTTTAACGTTTGTGTTGCTGGGCGAACACAAAATTCAAACATTTAACTGAATTTAGAGATATGTAATGATGGATTGGTAGAGTGGTCTCACATTCATGACTTTATAATGTGAGGTATCACTTGATATGGGTCTGTCTTTTTGTGGTAAAGTCAGGTGACAAATGTCGTGCTTTTTTGACAAATCGCCTGACAAGTGGGTGAACTGTTCCTTTAAACCATGGAGTAATGGGACTCACTGAACATGGTCTCCAGTCGGACCAGACAGGTGACAAAGTTGTCAAAGTCGACAGACATGTCGGCCTCCGTGTAGCGCAGGATGATCAGCTGGAACAGCTGGTTGGTCAGCTTGAAACCTGAAGGAACAAAACAGGAAGTGTCCAAAAAGGATGTTGTTTTTTTCCAGTTGTGTGATGGAAATGAAAGGGTAACAATACCTGCAGATTCCAGAGCCATCCTCATCTCATAGGAGCTCATGGTGCCCGATTTGTCCAAGTCAAACTGCCTGAATATGGTCTGGCACGGTGACACGAACAAACCAATAACAAGTATTTAGACAAGCAAGATGACAAACTCGTCCCCTGGTCAAAAGTCAAAATAAACAACAGACTGACGCAAGTGCCGCCATGCACGATCAATATCATTTTGGCCTGGTTTCCAAATCAAAAGCATCAGTGACTAATCTCACCAGGTAGCGTTTGATCTTCTCCCAGAGGACGTGGAACTCCGTCAGGCCGAGCTTCCCACTGCCGTCCGACTGAGCTCAGAGGTTCAGGAACAACGAGACTTTCTTTTCAATCACCAGCAGAAAATATTTAAGGGGCACTTCGATGATTTTACACATCGCAGCCTGTTTAAGTTTAGTTGATCCAACAAAAAAAAAATGCTGACTGCTACTAATTTCTGCTGGAGGCTAGCGCATTTATTAGCTGCTGCTAGCACAACACTTCTTCTTCGTTTTCTTTTCACCGAAATCTTTGACCTTTATTTAACCTTAATTTCTTGGAGAACTTATTTAATGAAGCCCATATTCTCTGATGATATTTATGTCCAGAAAATGTTTAAAGGTGCAGTGTGTCCATTTTGGACGACATCTAGCGGTGCGGTTGCAGATTGCAACCAACTCCCTCTTCCCAATGTTGATAAAAATGGGTCAAACAGGTAACAAAGACACAACGTTTGTTATTTTCGGGTGATGAGACTTATGCCTCCCATACACTAGACATTTATTTTCCTCTTTTTGTACGGTCCACACAAAGCTCCGCGACTTCGGCATCTTTGCCATGTTTGCTACTTCCTGTTTGGATGTTGAGAGAGTGCACCCATTGGTTGTCTGTAATGGTGATGTCACATTTGCGATACGACAAGACTTAAGATTTACAAGAATATCGAACATGATTAATATTGTCAAATCGGGTCGTACGCCCATCTTACACCAAACGACAGGGATCATGGGAGTGCGCATCAACTTCAGGAAGACGGTAAAGATTTTGTTCCGACTTTGGAATTTTGTGCGTGACTTTGAAATCGCGTGAAAACTCGTTAGGTGTAAGGCCAGCATAAGGCTGTCAAACGATTAAAATTTTTTAATCAGATTAATCACACATTGGTGTGAATTAATTTCAATTAATCACGACAAGACGCCAACTAGTCTGGTTGTTTATGCTTCCTGATCAGATTAATTGTGATGAAGGATGAATCTGCGTTCACAGTCCTAGATGAGAGACATTTATATTTTATTTCTGTCAGTAGATCTCCCTAAATGCTACATGCTGTTTCTTTACGAATTCATATTTTAAAGCTATATATTTAAGGATACGTCCATGAGGCTTATCATACTGCGACAAGCTTCTTTTGTGAAGCCGTCTGTCTTCAGGTCTTTATCTGTTAGCATGAGAGAGAGGGTGACACATTAATTATTAACTCCATATTAAAAAAAAAAAAACACAGAGCTAGCAGCTGTTACTGACGTTTGCTGATGATCCTGTTCAGTATGGTTTGCAGCTCTGTGATGCTGATCTCCATGTCCTGTCGGCACAAACAGAAAAGGTCAAATCATTTAAACAGGACTGTGAGCCGTGAAGCTGTGAATTTCTCCAGATGTGCTTACCGGCCCTGCCAGCTGCCTGAAGAGACTCTTAAAGCTGGGGTCGATCTGACTCTCGTCCACCTCAGTCTGGAAACCAAACAGAAACGTTTTGAGTATTCAGTGTCCTACCGTGTGTCAGGTGTTGCAGCTGTTTCTCACCTCTGTTGGAAGCTCTGCTATGATGTCATCGTCAAGCTCCCTGACATGGAAAGAAGAAAGATGTTAAAGTTAAATCACAGCAAAGCGTCTCTACTCTCGCTCTCCGACAGGCACTCACTCTGAGTCGGCGGGCTTCTCAGAGAAAACCCTGAGGACAAAGTCGGCCTCTTTGTGGGGCTCGAAGGTGGAGGGGACGATGATGTATTCCCCCGCTGGCAGCCGCAACCGCGAGCTGACCTCCCTCAGGTTGATGAAGAGCTCTGAGCGAGCGCTGGAGGCGTGGGTGAGGAAGAAGTCTCGCTTCAGGTGGACGCCTGACCTGCCCACAAACTGAGAGAGGAGAGAGCTCAACTACTTTAAAGGCTACTTCTTACCATCTTAAGATTCTTGTTTTTTTTAGGGTGTTAACGCATTAATTGTGACTTAAGTCGAAGCATAATGCTTCACGCTTCTGAATGGTTTGTTTTATTTTGAAAAACTCCCAGACAGCTCAGCGGACACATCAAACATAACATGCGCCTGTGTAAAACTGAATTAAAATATCACAGAAGTACTTTAACCCCTTAATACTTATTGTCACAAATTTGCATCATACCACTTTCACGTGAAATTGCAACTGATTTGTTCATATTCAGGAACGTTTTGCAAGAACTGGTTTCTACCAGGACTGGTCAGAGTGAGACCTAAAGCCACTTCCGGTACCCGGGTTAGGATTAGGATTAGGGTTAGGTTTAGGTCTTGCTCATTGGATTACATAATGAAGAAGAGTTAGGGTTACCTAAATGATTTTTTTTATTCTATGTGCTATAGACTAATTAACAATTTAATTTAGCATCAGTTTGAAAGCAAAAACACAAATAATATTTTTTTATATAATTGTAAATAAATTCAGGCATCAAGGGGTTAAGTTTAAGATAGCATGTACGAACTAAGCATGCTAGTGCAGCTAATCAGATGGCTGCTAACATGCTAAAGCTACTATTTAGCAGTGATCAAGTCTCCTCAGACCTGGTTGGTTGGTTGTTTTAATCATCAATCATTCTTTATGATCTGAAAGACTGCTGGGAAATGGAAAATAATATAATTTTAAATGTAAAATACAAACAACGAAGTACTTAAAATGTGGGATAAATCCCTTTGTTGCTTTTGTTTTTGGCACAAACCTCAGTCAGAAAAGTCAGTGTCAGGCAGATGAGACGAACATATTCATCTAAACAGTTTAACAAAGGGGGATGAATTTTGGTCATTTCGCACATTTTAAATTCAAAAGAAGTAAAACTCTTACCTCACTTGGAACCTGTGAAAAGCAAAGAGAGAGATGAGATTATTATAATGACTGATGTGATGAGAAACAACAAAAAAGAAATGAGAAACAAGACTTTGTCAGCTCTACAAAACAAAATCTGAGATAAGGCTAGTTCTTTTTCCACTGCAGGAAAAACTGAATTTCACTAAGTTAATGGTATATGCTGTGTCAGGACTGTCCTGGGTCGTTGATAAAGTGAAAATGAAAGGAAAGAATCAAAGGCTCAGGTTAGGTTGTGTTACGTTCCTGCAGTGGAAAAGGTCATTTATTGGGCGGCAGCTGACCTCATAAAGGGCGAACCCGATGGTCTCCATGTCTTTGCCTTCCTGCCGTTTCTTCCTGCGATCCTTCTGCATGAGGCCGACCAGGAAGCTGCACTCTGATTGGCCGGGACTGTCCGGGTGCTGCAGGGAAATCTTGAACTGAGGGTTCAGCCAAAACGTCGCTGGGAAGAGGAGTTGTTTTCTTACTTAAATATTCATTTTTTATTGCTATTAAAAATAAGAACACAATTTGCGTTGTCTTGGTCACGGTAGCTCGAGAAAACGCTCCAATTCCTTGCGTGTCTTGTCATCATTTTTAAAATCTATTTCATAGCAGGCCATTGTGTCGTTACTTAGTGTTTAAATGGGAGTCACTGGTTCACATTCCTTTAGTAAATTTAACAAAATCCTCTCCCTTCTTCAACACCTCCTTGTTTTTTTTTCCACATTTCAGCATTTTTTTGTCAGCCAAAAATAAGAGACGTACTCTGTGTCTCTGGATGACAATATAACACTATGGTGTGATCTTAAATCTGCTTTGTGTAGTCAGGGAAACTCATACATATATATCACTTATAGCATATATGATACCTGGGTAGTTCCTGCAGCCTCCAGCAGTGCTGCCCCTCCTCCACTCCCCCTGATACAGCGACGAGCTCCACTTCTTCAGCTGGCTGTTCTGCAGGGCGTCCGCCGTCAGGTTGCACAGCTCCAGGCGACTGAACTCACGCAGGAAGTCGCTGAACGACATCCTGAGAGACGGACATAAAGTTACAAATCTCCATCATGGAGTCCTGAAGAAGAGCTGAACCTTTTATTTCAGAACAGACGACAAGGTCTAGTGTTCATGTCGGGCTCTGTTTGGCTCAAAATTACAATTCATTTTGAAAATCAGCTTATACTGAACTTAAACAAAGTTACAGTGAATTTAAAGCAGTTTAAACTGGAATAAAACCTGTTCATACAGAATTTAAACCAGTTTAAACTGGATTAAAACCAGTTTATACATGATTTAAACCAGTTTAAACTGGATTAAATGTGTTTGGATTAAACTGATTTAAATTCTGTGTAAACAGTCTTTAAACAAGTTAAAACTGGATTAAGGACTGTTTACACAGAATTTAAATTGGTTTAAACTGAATTAAAACCAGTTTCAATTAACTAAATAGTTTATAACAAATTCAAACTGGTATAACCAGTTTGACTAGATTAAAGCCAGTTCATACATAATTTAAACCAGTTTAAACTGTACTGAAACCAGTTATAATGCACTAAAACCAGTTTATACTGAATTTAAACTGGTTTAACCAGTCTAAACTGGATTATAACCTGTCAATATAGAATTTAAACCAGTTTAAACTGAATTAAAACCAGTTTCAATGAACTAAATAGTTTATAATAAATTCAAACTGGTATAACCAGTTTGACTAGATTAAAGCCAGTTCATACATAATTTAAACCAGTTTAAACTGTACTGAAACCAGTTATAATGCACTAAAACCAGTTTATACTGAATTTAAACTGGTTTAACCAGTCTAAACTGGATTATAACCTGTCAATATAGAATTTAAACCAGTTTAAACTGAATTAAAACCAGTTTCAATGAACTAAATAGTTTATAATTAATTCAAACTGGTATAACCAGTTTAACTGGATTAAAGCCAGTTTATACATAATTTAAACCAGTTTAAACTGTACTGAAACCAGTTATAATGCACTAAAACCAGTTTATACTGAATTTAAACTGGTTTAACCAGTCTAAACTGGATTATAACCTGTCAATATAGAATTTAAACCAGTTTAAACTAGATTTAAACCTGTTAAAATGAACTAAAACCAGTTTATAATGCAATATATCCAGCTTATACTGACTTTAAACCGGTTTAACCAGTCTAAACTGGATTAAAACCTGTCTATATAGAACTTATACCAGTTTATATACAATTCAAACCAGTTTAAAGGTGATTAAAACTGGTTAATATGATTATATGAATGTGACAATGTATGTATGGTCTTGGTGCATGGGAAATAAGGGCTTGACAGGGTGGAAGGGGTTCATGTTCATATTGTGCTTTCACTGTTAATACTACACGAATGATGTTTGAAGAAAAAAGAAAAAAACAATAAAAAAGGATGTGAAAGAAAAAAACTGGTTAGTACAGAATTTAACACAGTTTAAACTAGATTAAAACCGGTTAATATAGAACTTCAGCCAGTTTAAACTAGATTAAAACTTGATCTAACTAGATTAAAACCTGATAATACAGAACTTAAACCAGTTTAAACTGGATTGAAACTTGATCTAACTAGATTAAAACCTGATAATACAGAACTTAAGCCAGTTTAAACTGAATTAAAACCCTTTTATACAGAATTTAAACCAGGATAAACTAGAAACTTTTTATTCTATAGACCTGGTTATGTGTTAGAACAACACAAGAGAAGTATCAGAAATGTATCGAACAATATTTGCAGATTTAAAAAGACAATAAAAATGTTAACATTACAACCCCCACTTTGACAGTTAAACCACAAAGAGCAGACTCGTCTTTGGGGGTTGGGTTACATTCCTGATTCCTTGTACCGTATTCCTGCTGAAGGGCAGAAATTCCTGCTTTCACACTCGTCCACAAAGCAGAAGAACACTCACCAAAATTCGCCGTCCTCGCTGCGGTTTTGTAGTCGAGCCCTGACAGAGCGATCCACGTTGTCCCACTCTCTGGAGCTGAACAGAACAGAGACGATCACAGCGGCACATTTTATACTGTTCATTCACATCATGATGGCGCAAAAGAAGCATCCAGAACAGCTGAAGTCATCCACATCCCCCACTGGTTTGTCTTTCCTTTTTCTTTCTGAAGTGGGTGAATGTCATTCAGGTAATATAAATATATTTATATTGAAATCCGGCACAGTATCAGTTTGCTTTTTTGCCATTTGACACCAAAACTCCCATCATACTTGTCGCTCCAGGCTCCGGTCCACTCCACTTCCCCCCAGGGGTTCCTGATGCGAACCAGCTTGGTCATGTTTCCTCTGTACACCACCTGAGGACGAGGACACGTTCAAACGTCACTGCTGAAGTCACGCGGTCACAAGCTGGTCCAGTGACGCCAATAGTTACGGTAAAACGCACCGCAACAAATGGAGGAATCAGCTCCATCATTTGAAACAAAAACTGGCATGGACAATACTGATTACAACAATGTTCTGGCTTCATCCATCATGTGAAGGGTAACTGAGGAAAACACTGCAGAACAGAGACCGCGTGACACATTTACATTTCTTTTAATTAGGGTTAGTACTGTCCTGTAGTTGGGATGCAACTGCTAATAAAAGTCACTTATATAGAGTACCGCTAATCTTTACGAATTAATAATAGGCAATGTTAGCATTTGGGCTACAGTCCCGATTTTTAAGACCTTTTTAAGATCTCAACAAATAAAAATTAAGAAAAAAAAATGTCATGACGATTTCTTTGGTAGAAAATAGTCAATTTGTTTTTGAGGCTGATGCTAATATCGATATTTAGCAGGAACAAAAATCTGATAACCGATTAATCTCTGATAATAATTTTTTTCTGATTTTTTTTTCATCCCTTTAACACTTGCAACAATGATATAAATTGAAGCCATAACACTTTTTTCTACACCTTTAATTTCACAACTTTCAAGAACAAAGAAGTGAACTGTGTGAACAAAATAATGTGAAAAATTCCTGTAAATGTGTAAATTCTGTGTTTTCCTATTGGCATTAAACGCACCATCTGAAAATTTAATACCTACAGCAAATCTATGGTAAATTTAAGACATTTTAAGACTTTTTAAGGAACAGCGGGAACCCTGCATGGGAACATAATGCAGTCTAGGAGCTAATTCATTTTTAGACTTCAGATAAAACTGAGCTGAAGAGGATTACTGCACCCAAACACATGACATAAACTACAAAACTGCAACTTTACGTCACCTAAATCAATCCAAAATGTTAGTTTTCTCTTGGCTCATGTGTTTAAAGGGTCAAATAACTGAATTTTCAAATGAATTAATCACCAGTGACTGTATTTACGAAACTCTTGGATCTATTTTGACCACTGAAAAAAAAAAAGTGCTGCTTTGTGACCAGGTGATTCGCTTGGCCGCCGCTCACCTCGTCCACGCCGGTCACAGAGTAGGCGTGTCCCTTCACCAGCTTCTTGAACGTGACGGCCTCCATGTCTGAGGAGCTGGTGATCTGAGGAAGGAGCGTAAAAGCAGAGGTCAGTGACGTCTGCGGCGTGACTCTGTGACTGTGTCTGCATACTGCTGCTGCACATGTGACCAGCTTAGTGACGTCTGCAGTCAGATAACCACCAGAGGGATGACGGTCACTGCGTGCAGAGGGCTTGTACACTATGTCATCACAGTAACACTGTGGTTACACCGAATGAAGTAAAACTACTGTTTCTGTTGGGCTCACTGTCAGACAATTAAACATCTACTGTAGGTAACACACCGACTATGGACCTCATGGACCGTATCAGAAAGACACATAAATGACTGCAAAGAGACATAAAATGATCATGGAGGCACTAAAATTACCACAAAGAGACACAAAGTTAGAACAAATAGACACAAAATGATGGTAAAGAGGCACAACAAACACAAGGAGACACATAAATGACTGCAAAGAGACATAAAATGACCATGAAGAGACTAAAATTACCATCAAATGACACAAAACGATGGCAAAGAGACATAAAATGACCATGAAGAGACTAAAATTACCATCAAATGACACAAAACGATGGCAAAGAGACATAAAATGACCATGAAGAGACTAAAATTACCATCAAATGACACAAAACGATGGCAAAGAGACATAAAATTAGTAGAAAAAGACACAAAATGACCACAAAGAGACACAAAACCATGGCAAACAGACAAAAAATCATTATCAAAATTACAGTCAAGAGACAAAATGATCACAAAGAGTTGCTCGTCTTATTTTCTTTTGCCTCTTTCTTAAAAATGAAGAAGGAAAATGAGAAATGTCTCTGGAATTCTGATTTTATAAGGTTGAAACGACCACAAAGAGACACAAAACAACCACAATAAAAGGCTGAAGCATCACGTCTGTCTTCCTCCTATGTAAAAAAAGACGGTGGGATGTTTTGCATGTCTGTGTCCAGGAAACCTTTGTTTCATCATGTGACCCTGTTTGCATGAAATATGGCTTCAGCTGCAAACATCACGACGGTCAAAGGCTGAGAGATTTACTGTCGTCAAACTGGATTACACATTTATTAGCACATTAAACATCATTATTACTATTACTGTGTGCTTTTCTGTTCATTTAAACTGTAATAAATGAAAAGATTACAGTTTTTATGATGAGGTGATCTCAGTATTTTACTGATTTCATCATCTCTGGTCACATAGCAGAGTTCAATCCTCAAACACCCAGCGTCCTGGAGGATTATTCTGACTTCTTTCCAGCTCTGACCTTTAAATTTAACGCCAAGCTTCCTGAACTTCAACACTGCCCTCTTCTGGTCCCCGATCAGACTTTTCCACCACATTTTTTTCCCATTACAGCAGCCGATCACTCAAACTGCCCCATTTACCTCAGTTCAACCCGAGACTCCATAAGGAAAAAAAAAAGACTTTCCACAAACAACAATTCTTACAAGCAGCTGTTAGTACATTTAATATACTTCCTGTGATATATATGTAATATATACTCTTTTGACCTCATTTGACCAAACTCAAGCGTGTCAGACAGTAAGCCACAATTAAATCAATTAATAATGAAAGGAATCTTTGCATTTAAAAAAACTTGATCCACGTATTTTAAGTATGTTTACTACTTTAAATTAGTCCTTTAATGTATTGCTTGATCAGCTAATAACTTAAATATTGAAGTGTGCGACCACAAGGAGCACTGAGCCTGGAATAGGCCTCTATTTTTAATTTTTTATTGGAGGTCATTTTTTAACCTGTCAATCCCAAAGAAGTTAAAGGAACAGTTTAAAATTTGGGGGTAAATATTTATTTATAAATCTAAAGCTAGCAGCGGTAGCTTAGCTTAGCATAAAGACTGGGAACGGGTGGAAACAGCTAGCCTGGATGCACGAGTGATGCAGTACTGACGTCTATGGAGCAGCCCAACAGCGACCCTCTTTCTACGGCCCGGCTGATGATGCTGAAGAGGTCGGGTGGAGCCTTCCTCAGCTCGAACATCTCCGTGACGCCGCCCGTGAAGTCCTCAAAGCCCTCCGAGGTGCTGCCGCCTGACAGCGCCTCATAGCAGCCGTTCAACCTGGGACACAAGAGGACTTTAATGAGGCTTTAAAACACATATAAAGAATTCTTACAGGTACATGAACATACCTTAAATAGAGACAAAGAGTGTCTTTAAGGTGGGGAAATGTGAACACATCCTAACACATATTTTCCTCCCTGCAGAAACTCACCTGTCTGTACACTGTCTTCACCTGTGATAACCTGACTGAGAGTTGATCAGATCCTTGTTTACAGTCATGTTTATGTCATGCTGGATTAAAGTGTGTTACACAAACCAAAAGTATGTCAGGGCTGGATGTTAGCGGTCACACAGAGACCGATTTAAGGTACCAAAACAGAACCAAATGAAGCATAGAGCTTAGTGATAAATAAGAATATCTTAAATGTAGATGTAAAGGAATAGCAGCATATCATTTAACGTTATTTCAGCCTCAACTAAGAGGACGTTTAAGGAAAACTTCAACCACAAAAGAAGAAGAAGAAGAAAATAACCAGTTCGCCTCCACAGCGAACAGACAATTCAGAAACTGACAAAAGTCTCGATGAATTGAAGTAAACGGTGGATTATATAAAAACATCCATTAACACTCACACAATTAGTGAGGTATGATCCAATATTGATATGACATATGGGAAAAAAAACATTAATATGACATTATATCACGATACTTTTTCTTCTGATATAATATAGATTTTTAATTTCTTACTATCGATTTTTAAAAAAAAACAAAAAGTCATGATTTGTGCCAATTGTAAATCCAGAGCAATTTCTGCATTTTGAAATAAAGATTTAAATACAAAAAATCAAAAAACACATTAACACGGTAAATTTGTCATTGATCTATGTAGAATATCACAATATATTACAAGATCGCAATAATGTATCGTATCGTGACTCAAGTATCGCGATACGTATCGTACCGTGAAGAACATTCCAGTACTCACCCCTATCAAACTGATGTCTAGACACACTTTGGTGTTTCTACAGATAAACATGGACTCATCTACTTCAGCTCATTCTCTGCTTTTGATTCTCTGGTTTTCTTTAAGAACTTAAGGTAACTGTGGGCTGAGGAACTGATCGTTTTGCGCTCCATGCTCGTACTTAGCGTAGGCCTTTTCCAGCAGGGCGCTCCAGAACTCCGTCCCCTCTGCCGAGTGGACGAACAGCAGCTTCCCGTCCTTCACCGGCAGCCGGTCGTCGATCACCACCTCCACCCACTCACCAAACTGCCAGAACTGCAGGAGCAAACACACATAAATAACTACAAACACAGTTAAATCACACAAGATATAATTAGCAACAAGGTGACTGGTTATTAAATTAAATGAGATTTCTGAACCAGGGCATATGAGATCTGTCTGGCTCATTTAAATATGTGTTTTATTCTCAAAATAGGACATGAGCTAATGATCACAGATCAGCCAGTGTTATTTCTGGCACTGCCTCATTTATTTATAAAGCAGGATTGACTGACGCTCCGCTCGGCTCATATTTTCATCGATTTTGAAAGCTATATTTATACAGAGGATGGGAAAAGAACAAAGCAGCTCGTCATGTTTTATCACAAAAAGAGAGAGAGGATGCTGCAGTTCCCAGCCTGCCTCCATGTTTCAACCCAAAAATAAATACTGACACTAAATGCTGCCTGCAAATTTGAATATCTCCTTTCCTGCAAGCAAATTATTGCTTTACAAGTCAAACTAGCTTTGCTGCACCTTCTTTACCTGCTGCTGGTGGTGCTGGTGGAGGTAAACCACATTAAATTTTGTCAGGAGATCAAAAAATTAAATTTTCTAAATTGTTTTCGAAAAAACAACAACAAACAGCTGTGAGTCTGCCGGCCAGCAGGGAGCAGAAGAGACCAGTGAAACATAAATCAGGGTTCTGGCACCTTTTTAAAAGTCAAATAATTAATACTTTTTAAGACCTCAACAAATATAATTTAAGACCCAAAAATGTCATAACAATTTCTCTTGAAGAAAATAGTCAATTTATTGACTAATATGGGGTTTTTGCAACAACAATATAAATTGAAGGCATAACACTTTTTCCTACAACTTTAATCTCACAACTTTCCCGAACAAAGAAGTGAACTTTGTGAACAAAATAACGTGAAAAAATTGCAGTAAATCTCTGAATTCTGTGTTTTCCTATTGGCATTAAACGCACCATCTGAAAATTTAATACCTAAAGCAAATTTAAGATTTAAGACCTTAACGACCCATATTTTATTTTAAGATATTTTCAGACTTTTTGTACAGACCCTGTATACTGTGTGAAGTATCACTATTTCTTAGTTTTTCACGTAGCTTTCCTGTCACGTCACAAAAAAAATATCAAAGAAAAGGCCATAACGTCGAAACGAAAGAAATATCAGATTGTCAGTGTAATCAGGATTGTAGAGAAGAGAAAGAGGGTGAAGCGAGAAGCAATAAAAAGCCGCAGCTGTGTGCAGGCATGTGGGAATTTACAGCCTGTGCTTCATGTGAGCAGGAGGATGGATGGATGGATGAACACTGCTGCATGCTCAGCAGAGCTGAATCCACCTCTGGGAGGAGCTGTGTCACAACACAAACGCACCTTTTTCACCCTGACACCTCTGAGTGTTGATCCAACACTCAGGCTCACATTTGCTCTTTCTACTACAACATATTTACATAGTTTAATATTCAAAAAATACATTTTATTATTTTTCTCATAGTCTTTGAATATGCCAGTGTTCACCCTGTGTGTCTTTAAGTCTGCTCTAAGGTCATATTAGTTATTTTATATTTCAATAAGTTCTTATGTTGTCTTAGTTGTGACTTTTATATTCAATTTCAGCTAATTTACAGAGTAGATTTAATTGTTTTAGTTTATTATAAGTCAGTGTTTCGTAGTAGTTTTAGTTATTTATTAGATAGCCTTTGCTAATTTTAGTTTAGTTTTGCAGAGAAATTTAGTTTTCACATATTTAGGTTCATAATATTTCTTTATTTATTATTTTGGTTAGAGCCAGCTATAATGTCTGAGGTATGTAGCTACATTTGCATGCATGTAGGACTGAACATTATATTTAATGTTTAATATTTGCACTACTTGAGTGAAGTAATTGCAGCATAGCGGGGTCTTTTTTACCGAAGCAATATTGTTTCTTAAGGTTAATCGTTGTTTTAACTGAATGGCTCTGTGATACAGCCCACCAAAAAAACCTGATAGAGATGTCTTATTCCACTCCAAAAGTGAGTTTTTCTTGTTAAGCCCCCTTAAAAGCGCAACAAACCCTCAACACTCAACAAACGGCTCAGACTTTCTGTGTGAAATGTGTGCTATAATAAGAACATGATAAAAGATTCTGCCCCAGTTAAGTTTCAGTCGTTTCCGACTGACTGAGACGGCTGAGATTGCCTGGTTTATAATTCATTCTCCCTCCTTTTGTTTGCCACACTCGCTCGTTCCCTCCTTTCCTTCCCTACTTCAATTAAGATCCCACTGCTGGTGCTCATAATCACATTCTGGGATGACTCATCCAGGTCTGGGTAATTCATCCAGAGGCTTAAAACCGATACAAAGGGAGGAGGGGAATCCCTGGAAGACTCAGCAGCACACTCAAAAAGGGAGGATGGAAACATGTTCAGGCAGAAAAGAAACACCTATTGGCTGCGATGCAAACAGGACTGAGAGAGGCTAAAACAAGAAGCACAAGAGAGTGATGGACACAGAAGCCACTTCATGCATGTACGTTCAACACATGCATGCATTTACACACCTTCAGAGCGAATGAATGTGTTATTTCCACTCATTCTAGCAGAGAAATAATCAGGCCGAATACTCTGCTTTTCCCTGGATAACTTCTCTGTAACTGAGTCAGCAGCCAAAGCAGACACTATCATGAGTGATGCAGGCTCGTCACTTGTTTGGTGTTCATGTTCCTTCATTGTAGCTCACTTCCTACACATGAGCTTCCCCCTCCGTTCCCTCGTTCACTTCCTCCTTCCCTCCCTTGTCAACACCTGGCATGCCGACAGTCTGGTTGGCAGGATTTTAAAACCTCACTGCATCAAAGAGGGAGGCTCAAAGCGCAGCATGACAAAGCAGGCTGGGAAATTAAGACGTTGCTCTAAAAATATAAAAATAAAAGATTTTCTGAGAACAAGTGAGGAACATGAGACGCTGCTTAGCAAACTTCTTTGGTAGGAAATAGGCAATGTATTGTAGGATTTGACCAATATGGAGTTTATGAGGCTGATGCTGATATCGCTATTTAGCAGAGAAAATAAATCTGCTAATTAATCTCCGATAATATTTTTTTCTGAATTTTTTTTCAGCCCTTGCAACAAGGATATAAATTGAATGCATAACACTTTTTTTACTACTTTAATTTCCCAACTTTCAAGAACAAAGAAGTGAACTTTGTGAACAAAATAACGTGCAAAATTGCTGCAAATCTCTGAATAATGTGTTTTCCTATTGCCATTTAATGCACCATCTGAAAATTCACGGTAAATTCAAGACAATCTAAGACTTTAATTACTCAGATTTTAATTTAAGACATTTTAAGACTCTTTCAGGAACCGCGGGAACCCTGTAAATACAACGACAACGACTGAGTTCACTCATTTCCTGTATAATCACGCTAACAATTCAATTAAATTAGTAGTATCTATCAAGTTTGTCAAGTGGCATACAAGCATTATCGAGGGTCTGTCTTCCCAAAATGTCAAAAGCTCAAAGTGTCGACTTGTTTTAGAAGCAAAAAGTGTTACTACCACAGTACGTAATCACTAATGTAGCATTCAAATACATCTATGATAAGGATCTGGAATATGTGCATAAACAAATTGCTTCCTCTTGCTAAAGCTAATGATTCTATTCTTTTGCATTCATTTGGGTTGTAAAATACGCTTCAGTCAAATTGAGCTTCTCATGTGCTGCAAAGGTTTGCCTATCTGTATTGATGAGAGTGAACGGACGCTTTGTTCACGTGCTCACTGACTGCTCCACTGTGCAGCAGCTACTGTTTACTGTTTGTCCAGTCATGCATGTGAACGTCTGGACTATTTTGTGTACAAATCAAGGTTCAGTCGATAAGAGACTGAGAGGATTTTGCAGTTTTTTTTAAGTCCCAGAGCAGCAGGACTGGTCCTTCAGGCAGAGCTAGAGCTATATTAAGACGCTTCAGTGTCTGACGGTCAACAGTCAGTTTGTCTCGATAGGTGTGGCTGACAGATTAGAGCTTCTCTAAAAAGTGTGATAAAGAAATGGGATTATTGACTTAGTGACTCACTGACTGTCTGGGTGTAGATCTGAGAGATCACTTCTTATCTAGAATGACTCAGGGGGGTCAAACGGGTGAAATTTGACTGTTTCAGAGCCTCAATGTTTCTGGGGAAGAGTTCACCAAGTTTCAAATATATGTAATATATATATGCATTTATAACATGTTAAAGCATGTTAAAAATAGTCAAAAATATCATACTACGGCATGTCAAAAACGCAAAAAAAATGAAAAAGGTCAAAAAAAGTCATCAGAAAGATTTATTATAGTGTGTTGAATGATTTCATAGCAAAATATGTGGAAAAAAGTTATAGAACTATGATGACAAAGTATATAACTGGACAAATAGTCATTTATTTCTTTTATTTAAGAGTTTATTTAACTCTACCTCTTAAATAATTCATTCATACATCAAATCACTTCAAAATTGATGTTATTGAGTTTGAAAAATTATTATTAGTAATCAACTATTAACAATCATTATTATTAATGTTTGGGGAAAAAAATACATTAAATCACGTTTTTCGTTCTGGTGTTGCACTTTGTAGACGGTCCCTGCTCTGTCTCCTCAGTGGCCGGTGATCATTAGGAACAAAGTTTTCCGTGGAGCACCGGGGATGCATCTTTTCAGTAAAAATACAGTTCTAGCTCATCACGTGCCTCACCAAAACAGCAGAAATACATCGTTTGCATCTTTCTAACTTTACCGAAATGCTGCATTTGCTGCTTTCCTTCGCCTTCACCTATCTATAAGTCATCTTTTGGTGGTTTAGGTGGCATCCTGCAAATGCTTATTTCATCAAAACAACAACGAAGAGCATTCAGTTTGCATTTAAATGACAGAAGGAGGAACAGACGAAGGTTCAGTATGAGCGAGGGGAAATTAACAGGCAGCCAGATCTTCCTGTGACATCATGCCTCTAACCACAGCGAGGGAACAACAGAACTGTTCCAGCCTTAAACGAAGCTCTCCAGATGAGTTCTGGCAGGCGACGCCAGTTCAACTGGAATGGATGAGGGGGAAGTCAAACACAACTACATGTATAAAATAAAATAGTTTGAAGCATAGAAAAAGAACTCTGTTTGATTTCACTGTGAGAGTGCACGTAACAGGAAGTGACACAACAGCAGAAACACAACAACAAAAAGGTGAACTCCGCACCAATAGCTGTGTTTCAACTCAACTGTCGGATCAATTTAAGGTGAATTTATGAGAAAAGAATTTGCTGCAGCAAAGGAGTTCCCATAACCCATTTATCACACCTTCATCATTATTATATTAAATAAATATTATTATATTAAATAGGGGACCGTCTACAAAATGCAACACCAGAACAAAAAATAAAAAGTGCTCTCATTATATATGCTGAGGCATCACCAAATTCAGCTCAGACACATCTCACCTCATGCTGCTGATTATACTGACTTTGACAAAAATATTTTATGTAATTTTTATGAATTATTTAAGCGGTACAGTTAAATAAATTCTGTTTAATGAAAGACTTATGTTATTTTGTCATTTTAGCTTTCTTGAAAGGGTTGTGAAAATATTGTATAATATTAAACCAGCTCTAGCTAATTTCTTCATTTCCATACAGCTTCTCTGATGCTCTCTTTTGCACAAACTGTTCATTTTAGCACCTTTAACTGTGCAGGAACACTGAGATGAGTCTATAAGTGAGGTCGCCAGCATTATGAGGAGTGTGTGTTGTGCTTGTTGAGTGTTTATCTTTAAAAGCAGGAAGTGAAGCGGTCGTCACCTGGAAGTGAAAGATGCCGGCGTATCCCTGCTGGAAGCTCTGACCGTGAGGAACCACCCTGTGGAGGAGGTTGTCGTTTAAGGTTAGCGAGGCGATGGCGGCCAGCAGCCAGCAGTCCCCTGAGGACACACACACACACATACTTTTATTACCCAGACTCACCACAAAAACATTTTTTAAAGACAGCAGGTTATTTATGTGAAACAAGTTTGCTGTAAAACTGGATTTTTTTTTCTACCTTTCTAAAAGCTCAGTAACAAGACGGTCTGGTATGTTTGAACAAGCTTCACCCTCTAGGAAAAAAAGGGTGAGGCTCGAGTTGAACTGGACTGAAGAGGGGCTGACAGCACCGTGGTACACAATAAGTCACCAGCAGGAATCACACTGTGCAGGTTTGATTTATTGTGCTGCAAACTTTTATCAGCTAGATGTCAGGAGCGCCCATCTTTCTGCCATCTTGATTCACTCATGCAGGCAATAATGGCATCAAAAACAAAAACAGTGTCCTTTGTTGTCTTATCTGGGAGCAGATTCACCTTTCAACTGGTCTATCTCATATCTTCAATGTTAAGCTTCATTTTAGGTCGTCTACATAGAAGCTGCATATTTCTAATGAATAAATCTTGTCCCACTGTTATTTACCTGTTATTTATTCATCTATACCATTTACACCAGTCAGTCCACTGAGTTCATTTATGTTGGATATAAGAGGCCCTGATTATTCACTTACAGGGGTTGGACAATGAAACTGAAACACTGGATTATGTCTTATTATGAGCAAAGATAAGATAAAACATAAATTAATTATTGATGCAGAAGGAAATCCTTTTGTTGGCTACACAGCGACACAACAGAGAAATGAACACAAAGTTTATAGGATGCAATATTACCACCAGGGCCTGATATATAACAGTAAATTAAGTAAATAATAAATAGAAGTAATATTGGAAAATATATTAAAAAAGTAAAATAGCACATGATATTCTGTCATTGTGTTACTTATGAATGGAATTGTAGTGAAATTATTCCCTTATTATTGGGGAGGAACCCCCTAAAGGACTCCTGGAAAAAACACTAGTTTAGGATATTAAATTTGTGCTATATTGCCAAAAAAAAAAAAAAAAAGTGAAAACCAAGGTTATTAAAATGTGAAATTAAGGGACCATACTGGTTAATGATGCCCAGCACTTCTATACCGAAAGTAATTTAAAGAAGCCCAGGCTGTTTCACTTTTACGCTGACATATTCTTATCTGTCATAAATCCCTTAACAGCCCCTGATATCAGCTGACATGATGTCATCCAGATAAAGACGACTCACATCACGGTGCATTTTGGCTGAGAAACAAAACGAAGCATCGTGTTCTGTGTATCAACATTTTTGGGGTTATTGTTTTATTTTTTTTTGTAATGCAGCAGCTCCTGTGGGAGTGAGTGGGAGGCTGGGTGAAGCTTCCTGCAGCAGGCAGGGTGGCCTTGTTTACAGACAGAAACAAAGCGTGAATTATGGATGCAGCGCTGCATCGAGCAGGAAACATCTCAGGCAATAAAGCTGAACCGACTCTCCTCCTCCTTCAGGCCGTCCATCCACATCTGTCACTCACATCCTCGCTGGGTTTGTCGACTTCGATCGCTCGTCTGGAGTGTTGAGCGAGAAGCTCAGTTTCATTCACACACGGAAGAAAAACGTGGAGTGATCGTGATTTAAGGGGAATTCCATCATTTTTTAACGCCGATGTCAGTCCACGAGAATAAATCTTTGTGTCTCAATTTGAAAAACCTGGAGCTCTTAATTACGATTAATCACATTTTTATTGTACGTTTAAAATTGTATTATTTCGCATTTCACATCAGTTTTTAAGATCATATTAACAATGACCGATGATTACGATTGATGACATCAAGCGGAGTACTACTACTAAAACGTAGCTTTAGCCTGTTAGCCGTTAGCATCCATCTGATGAGCTGCCCTAGCATGCTTAGCTTGTAGGCGCTAGCTCAAACTTGAAGTAATACTGTGATATAATTTAATTCCTTTTTTTCAAAATAAAACAAACCATTACACAGGTATAGCTGTCGTTCTTCTCCATGATTGCAGAAGGAAGAAGTAAAGATGCCTCGAAGCGACAAAGTAGCAGCAAAGAGAGACGCAAATATAAAACAATAAAGTTTTACACTTTGACTTTAATTCAATCACGATTAACACGTTAACAGCCCATTTAAAACATTTTAATAATTTGTTCTGTGACTCTGTGGTCAGGTGACCAGATTTCTGAAATGAAATGTGGGGACATTTACAGCCTGGAGATATAACTGTTGTTTTCGTGCAACATATATTCACTTGTGCTACCTGGCTACCATAATAACCGTTATTCTAGTCAACACGCAACAGTTTAACCCAGGACTGGTCATCCAAAACAGGGACCGTCCCTGGAAATCTGGGACATCTGGTCACCTTACTCTGTAGATGATTATGTATTACAAACAAACAAGACGTGCTAATATTTTCTGCCACTGCTGCTTCGATTTTTAGGGTTATTTCTTGCATTAAATAGTCAGAGAACCTGCTTATGCCTTGTTCACACTACAGGGTTTAAGTCCTGATTTTCCGCTCGCTGACAGTTTTTGAAGTCCCCAGATAAAAGATGCTGTTACTTCCTGTTTTTGATTAGCATCATAGCATAGCGTCACTTGGCATGCGCTTCCCTGTGTCAATCTGATAACAGTAGACTTGAGTTACATTTTGAGATGAAAGCTTCACTTATTAAGGTTTCTTTTGGTTTCTTTCTCACTGCGACTCTCTGCCAGATTAAATAAAAGCTGATTCTCTCCTCTGCTGTCCTCTCACAGCTGGATCCCTCTGTGGTTTAACAGATGGGAACTCTCCAAGACTGGACTTACCCAGAGCTCCCTGACAGATGTCTGTGCGAGTGGCTCCATCTACGATGAACTCAGGGTGTTTGCAGAACTCCTGTGTAAACACAAACAAACAAACAGATTACTGCCATGTTTGATTTCGGATACCCGTTTTACAAAAATATTACAATTGTAGCTTTCTTCATGCTGACTGGTACAAAGAGCCTGTGGTCCACAGAAAATACACACATCAAAATGATTTTGAAAACCACCACACTGAATATTAAAATATAATTTCTGGCACAAGAACACATTAAAAAGGTGGAAATAAGCCTCAAATAAATGTCTATAGGATGCAGTTTGTCGCTCAGTACTCTGTTATTATGTGAAAATTAAGAAAATTAAGCCTAAAAACTTTCATGTATCTGCATCCAGATTGTTTGATCCGAGACATGGCGACGCGTCGAAGCAGCTAGTCATGCATGTGTGCAAAAGCATTTTAAATGAGGGGTTAAAATGTGAAAACAAAACATTTTAGGTCTAGAAGTCATACCTACAGTGTCTCTGGTTTCAAGTTTTAAGGAACGAAATGTTGTTTCTCATGATCCAAGGTGCTAAAGTGCATCAACAGAACAAAGAAGAACGAAACATAAAGCGCTACTACGCAGAACTGCGTAACAAGATGGCTAGACAGAGCTACTGACTCGAGCTAGAAGAAACTCAGCAGAGCTACTGAGGTACGTAGAGGAAAGTGCAGCGTACATCATGTGCAAAATAGCTAGCACAGAAATGCTAAAGCTTCTCTTTCATCACATGCAGCACCGTATATAAGACTGTACAGGCCTCGTGTCTGTCATTTTGGCTGTAGCCATCTTGGGTTTTTTTGCGTACAACCAAGCGCTAAAAAAAATCCTTTTTAGGCGACCAAAGTGTCACAACTAACTTCCAAGACACTTCCAAAGTGACTGTAAGGCTGCTCCTTTAACTCTCTAACTCATACATTTACGCCCTTTAAAATATAACGCTTGCGTGCCATAAATGTATATATAACCTACGTCTGTCCTTTTTTCGGCAGCTGGCACAAGAGGACACTGTCACACATCCTCTGAGTAATTTTGGGGCTTCTGGGATTTGTAGTTGGAGTATAAATAGATGGTATACACCACAGAGATCAAAGCAGGAAGTGGAGACAATTGAGATTAGCGATTAAAACAAACTGGACAAAAAGTGGTGATTTTGGTGAAAGTGTCCTCTACTCTACCTCTGATAAAACACAAGATAAAAACAAATATTTTTATTCATGATGAAATAGAGAGTCTCTTCTTTCATTTGAGCTATGCAGTGTTTTCAGAGACATAATACAAAATATTCTGTGCATCATGAAAGATGGCTAAAACCGCTGCCACAAGGCACTTTCGTTTTTAAAAAGGGCTAGCACTCAAAGTTGTTTAAAAAATAGTGAAACAGGAAGAAAAGACTTATAAAATAGTTCCATGTTTGTTTTTCAGGCTCAATACAGCACATGCAGCACCATATCTAAGACTGTACAGGCTTTTAAATTGTTCAAAGGTGTGTTTTTGGAGGGATTTGAAGCCTTGTGTCCATCATTTTGGCTGTCGCCATCTTGTTTTTTGGAACCAGAGGTGAAGGTGGCTTTAAGTACGACCGAACGCTAAAAAAAATCCTTTTTAGGCGACCAAAATGTCACAATTCCATGAACTGAAAAGACACTGTGAAAGGCTTTGTGAAGTTTCATGTCTGGTGATTGTGAATCTGCTCCTTTAAAATGCACAACTAAAACCAACACCACACTACCAAGACCACCAAATAAACCACCACATTTCAGGAATACAGCTTTGCTTTCTAGCGCTTTGTGTCCACATGTCGTCTCCCAGTATTTCCTGCTTCGTGCTCTATCTTCCACTCAGCATGTTGAGCGTGAGAAACCCTGCGTGAAGCTATAAAAGGAAGCATCCCATTTATTCTTTCGTCCCACACCATGAGACGCATGGTTGAATTCACAGAAACGGTAACCGTGGCACACACAGGCTTGAACTCTGTGTTTCAGGCTCAATGCTACAAACCCTGTGATGCAGGGAAGGTGCATTATAAAAGTTTTCGGCGAACACCGAAGCACACAGCGGCTCTGAGGAGGAGCGAACAAGCTGCAGTCACGACCCGGAGAGCTTTTAAGATCACGACTCGTCTCGCACCTCTATTAGGGGGCTGACAGCAGCGAACCTGTCACGGTATGTGCAAATCAAACAGTAATGAGAGTGTCTTCAGGGCTGCCATGATAACACCCAATGAAGCCCCACAGCCCCACTTCGTTCTCCGGTGTCATATTCGGCCACAGGGAGCAGCCTGATGTATTTATAATGTAGTGAGCAGTGAAGGCAGAGGGATTGGAGGTTTAGGGAGATACATGAACGCAGGAAGAAGAGAAAGAAACCTCTCTGAGGCAGCTTGAATCTACTGAAACTCTGTTAAAATGATACCGACCAATCATTCCCAACAGGCAGTTTAGTTGCCAAGCAACAGATGAGATGATTTAAGTCTGCGAGGAAAAGTTGCTTAGGAAAATATCACAGCAGGAAATTTGGTTATCTGTTCACCACTGAAGTCAATGATCGATGGAGTTCATCAAGCATGTAGAGAGGTGGTGTCCAAACTTTCCTCACAGTTTTATCCTAAACTATTCGAGTTACCATACCATTATATAAAGTTCATTGTACTGAGGGACGACTGCATTTTGCCAGCGTTGCACAAAAACAATACAAATGTCATGTTATCATGTTTAAAGCAATTGTGGCTAGTTTTTACGTGTTCCAGGTGATGCGTTCAAGTGCTGGTTGGCGAGCATGTGCACATTATATCACAGAAAAATAAGACCAAGGAAAAGTAAAATAATAAAGGAAATAAAGATATTTACACATTGTGAAATAACTCACACAACATAAACAAAAACAACGCATCTTTGTCAAAAAGGACGAAAGATTTTTGTCTGTCAAGCCACAAACTATGAAATAAGAAAAGTCAGCCTGTTTTTATGGGCTGCCTAGTTCACAAAACATCTAATTCATTCAGATGTGGCTCATTGGAATATATCGCCCAATATATCAAATATACCTTTGCAAAGGTGTGACATGTTTTTCTCACAGACCAATCAGAGCAGTCTGGGCTTTTTTTTTTTTTGGGGGGGGGGGTCTTAAAGAGACAGGCTAAAATAGAGAGTGAACACAGGTATATTCAGACAGACAGTATGAGAAAAGTAGGTGTTTATGGACATAAATCTGAGAATATGTGTGATATATCTCCTTTAAAGTCAAGTTATACAGCATACCAACATGAGCAGGAGCCAGAACCATTCAGTTAGTTTAAAAGTGTCTTAAAATCCCCAAATATACAGTATGATGTGCTTTGCAAAAAGGTCTTTAACTCTTTGAGTGCCATAAAGGTATATATGTTCAAGTGTTTTTTTCGGCAGCTGGCTCTTTGATGGTCCTACAAACTTCAATTAAGATTTCAGGTTGAACAGTTCACCACTTTATCTAACTGCTCCATTAATAACCTTGTATAATTACCAAAAGTCAGAATTCATAATAGCAGCCACAGAAAAACACATCTGTCTCACCGTGGGCCTCATCCAGTGGACTCCGTAGGTCTTGGAGGATCTCGGGCCGAGCTCTTTGAACCCCAGAGACGACGTGGCGCAGGGGAAATAGCTATCCTCAAACAGCCTCCTGCTCTGGAGGCACTGGGCTTTCAGGTGCTCGTAGTCCTGACCCAGGAACTTCACGGCTTTGTGATTCTGTCCCAAACCATCGTCTCGATCCCACTGGCTCCTCAGCTTGGCGGCCATGCCTGTCGCATAGATGCGCTCCTCCATCCTGAGCTCGGTGGGTCAGCTGTAGCGTCACTCTCTGCTGGATGTTGTGGAACTACAATAAGATGGTAATGTGTCAGTAATTAAGGAGCTGTGACCTGCTGTAGATATGAGGTACTGAAGGCTCACTCATAGATCAGCAGAAACATCAGTAGCCATTAAGGAGCTATAAAATATTGACCAGGCTGCTGTTTGGTTCGCTGTAGCAGGACGCTTCAAATGCAATAACAATCGCAAGTGTAGAAGCTCAAAAAGCAGGAGTTTATTCTCAATCCTCACAGTGAAGGCAGATCTGATCCCAGCAAGCAACCAGCTATGATGTTGTCCAAATCCAAACAGGAGGGGAGTCCTTCCTTGTACCACCAGGAGCTAAACTGCAAAAGGAAGAAGGTGAAAATGAGAAAAGAGAAAGTATGCAGAGGTAAAAGTCCACATGGCTCCATACAGAGACAACAGTAGCAGCTGTGCATGCTCTCTTTACATGCATTCAGGGTTTAAAAGGCGAAAGAGCCCTGCCTTTTTCTTTTCAGTCGGCCGCTGCACATAGCAAAGAGATTAGTCACAATAGGCACATCCATGCTACTTCTACAGAGTGCACGGCGTCAGTCAGAAACTTTCAGAGATTGTGCACAGGGCTGACAGGTTTTGTGTGAATCCCGATGCACACTGAAGGCAGCACGAGGCCCAGGTCAAGCAAAAGCTCTCACCGACTCTTTAATTAAGCAGAGACAGAGCAGGAAGTGTAAAGTGTCATTAGAGCAGAAGAATCTCTCGACAGAACTGGAGCTGTGTTGTCCTCACTTTGCACTCTCTTTATTTATTTCTAACACACATGGTTTATTTATAACTCTTTATTTCTTTCAGCCATGTCTCTTTTTCTTTTTTCTCACTACCTTAACTATCCACTATCTAAAGCGAACACTCTTCCTGTTTCAAGTCTCGGCTGTCAGTCACAACAGAAGCTGAAAAGCTGAGCTCTGATTGGCTCAGAGGAACAGCAGCTTCCTGTGCTCATTATGAACCACACCCATCCAAAATATCCCAGGTCACCAACTGAAAAAAGTACCTGCTGACAGGGCCGTAGCAAGAACGTCACTTTTACACTCCAATCCATACAGACTGTGAAGAACTGCTTTAGAATGAATAATTTATTGTCCTGCTTGGTTGTTTACATAACCCATCCCTCATGGGATAGTTCGAAAATGTAACTACCTGCAAATCAAACCTTTCAACATCCAAAAAACATCAACACGTTTGCAAAAAAATGTAATAAAACTGTCAAACCAGAGGTGATCAGCAGCTGTTAATGACATTTTGGTGATCTGTTTAACTCTAAAATCAACATACAAATAGAAATAAAGCATAAAATAGACTTTCTCTCACCTGAAATCACATGAAAATGAAAGGTTTCCCCATTTAGGGATACCTGTAAATCCTGTTTCTATGGAAACGGTGTCTTTTAAGCTAATTTAATAACAGTTATTAAAGAAAATAAGTAGGTGTGCTATGTATCCAACAACATATTCCACTTGCGACACAACCATCTGGTAATTTTCATCCCTACTGCATGTTATTGGGACACACTCTGCCCAACATGAGTTCAATCTGGCTGTAATGAATATTTCATTCACCCCTCACATGTGAAATACACTTACACACAGAAATATCCTCCACCTCAGTGCAGGAAGTGACATCCATGAGAAATGACAAGAAGTAGACTGTGTGTCCAGACGACTAAAGAAAAGACACCACGCTTTATCACCAGTAGTAAAGGTCTAACAGTACAGGAAAAACAGACGAGGAGATATACTTGGACCTAAACCATAACATAGTGTATGTGTCATGTATTGAAATAACTCCAAAAGGCATCAGCATGATTCCTCCATGGGACACCGTGTAGTGAATTGCATAATGCTAAAGATATGGGGTCAAATGAGTTTACCCGCAGCCCCACAAGGATTTTGAAACCAATCCAAACGTCAGTACAGTTTTCTGCTGATGTCCGTGCCAGTGGTTCCCTCCTCAAGGCACAGCACACTGCTTAAATATACACTGCTCTGAGCTGAGTTAATGCCTGTAGGTGTGTGGAGTCCAGTGTTTGTGCTGTGAGTAAGCGTTTTGACCCACCTCTCCGGTGTATTTCTGCATGCAGGGTTCATATTCCAAACACTGTGAAATTAAATATCCAAAGTGTCTGCATTGAAGCCATACAGGAAAAATAGACCTGCAGAGGAACTAGACACACTCAGTATCCAATGCGGAGAATAAAACGCTGACTCTTGGGGTGATCGTTATCAAAGGAGGATGTAGCAACTGGGCACACTTAAAAACAAAAGTGTGCAGTCGCCCCCTCTTGTAGCCTGATTGTTGAAAATGCATGCTAAAGGTTGGCAAAACACACTTTATTTATCTTTTGTGGAAAAAAAAACACACTAAACTGTCCTCTTAGGAAGCAAAAACACATTAAATTACCCTCCTGGGTGGCTAATTTGTGATAAAATGTTCTCTTGGGTTTCAAAAATGCATGTTTAAGTGTCCCCCTGGTTGGCAAAACAACCCTCTTGGGTGGCAAAAAACAATGCTAAAGTGCCCTCTTCAGTGGTGCTAACGCACTGTAGGTGCCCTTTTTTGTCTTTTAGCCCCTGCCCTTCAAAAAGTCTGTGCACGCCACTGCTTAAAACAAGCTGTGCATGAAGAGAACACTTTGAGTGCTTTTCTTTAAATTAAACATCTAACCAATTTTAAGTGTATTTTTAAGGCATGTCCTGGTGCATGGCTCTCACAGATAAGTCCTGCTGGTAGGTGTGGTCCCCGTTAGGAGACACAGTGTCCAGCTGTCAGACTACAACTTTCTCAAGTTGACCAACACGAACAGCTGGCAGACATCTTTCGTTTCGCCTCATTCTAATCAAAGATAGTATATACACAGAGAGATACTGACAGGTTGCCAATAACGACAGATTTATACTGTCGCGAAAGTTGTGAGCGACTGCGAGGAGTTGTGCTTTACACGCCTGCTTACACTTTTTTACGACACGTCTCACAAACTACAAACTCTTCGCGTTTATACATGTTTGAAAAAGTTCTGGGTTGGATGTGAAAAAAAAGCGTTTCAAGATGAATACTCTCCTGCAGCGCGGCACGAACAGTAGACGTGCAGTGAAACCAGTGTTGATGAAGGAATTTTTACTTACCTTTCCGGGTGTTTCCTTTCAAGGGTAGTTATTTAGGCATTAGATATGCAGCTTGGTTTTCCTTCCATGTTTAGTGTAGGTTCAACCCCTACCCTGCTCTCTACCAGCGAGTATTATTTAGAAACGCCCTTCTGCCTCTGCCCTGATCTATAAGATCTAATGTGGACCCTTGTCACTGCGCAGGCGCAGTGCCCGCTAGTCATAAACCACACTCCACCGAGGAAGGGCTTCATACACTCTCTGCTTTCATGAACTGTACTTGCAGTTGGATTAAGTGTATTATCAGACACATTCACTCACTGCAAACTCAGTTTCATCCACAGTTGGTAACAGGAGGACGGTTAGCTCACCTCGTAACTGGTGCAGCATGCAGACCTCAGCCTTTTATTCCTCTTATTGTACAAAACACTCCTACTAAACTGTAAAGAACGAATATAGGGCTGTAAAGCAAAAAATATGGTGTCAACACTGACATCTAGAGGCTACAATTCGTAAATGCGATGCTCCTCCATTCGGACTTCATGTCCCAGCAGCGAGTGCGATAGGGTGCTTCCCGTCATGCTTTGCACTGGTCCCGTTCGTTCGCTCGCGTGTCCTCCGCAGCCGCCGTTGTTTCATTGAGCGAACCTGAACATGGCGACCGACGGACCACCGGGTGCCGACTCCCCTCCGTCCGATTTAGGCACCGCTATCGCGGCACTGAGCACATGGAGCCACACGGAGCTCCAGAAGAAGCTGGCGGAGCTGGGATACCCCACGATGGGTAAGATAAGAGCGGGAAAGACGGGGTGCGCGCTAGAACTGTGTTTAGCTAACTAGCTATAGCTAATCAGCTGCTAACGCTAACTAGCAAAACGCAACACCTCCGTGGCAGTGGACCAAAGTTAATCCTGCACTGTGTTTGTAGTCGTTGAAATGTACAATCATCATCTAATTGTGCAAGCGGTTTACTAGCAAATGTGTTAAAAGCAGCACTAGTACAATTAACGGGGCCCTGTAGGCGTTAGCTATTGACTTAGCTCTTAGCTTCCAGGCTAACTTCAATGAAGGACTATGTAAACGCTTGTCAGAGTTCGCGTTAGCTAACTTTTCTAGTGGTTGGTTTAACGATGAAAGTGGCTTAACAAGAGTGGCGAACAGTTTCCATGCGTTATAGTATTAATGTTACGTTATAGCATGTCTTATATTAACAATAGAGTCCATATTTTCTCCCTTAAATTAAGTTTTCGTCATTGTACAGGTCTCAGAGAGGAGCTAACTGACAGACTGAAGAATTACATGATTCAGGTAAGTGTAAATATAAAGTCTGTTCTTATAGTTACAACATTGCAGCAGTATTATTGTTGAGTAGTGAGCGGATCGACACGTCATTGAAAGTACGCTAGATGTGGAGCTGGTCTTTGGTATGAAAACAGTTTGTATCTGTTTTTTTTCTGCAGAGTGGGATCCTTGTCATCAAGGCCAATGATAACAAACAAATGGGCTCCCAGGTAAAAATCATATATGAAATGTGAAATATATGGAGACATTATGTTATTTTATTATGCAGCATTTTCTCACATCGTTCTTTATATTTGTGGAAATATCATCAAGCTTGTGATCACACATACTGCTGTTGGCTGTCCCCAGCTTCTCTGTACATGATGGTGTTACCAGTTTAGTGTGTGTTATCATTTGGAAATTGTATTAAACATATCTGCACATAACACCCCATTTTGGAAGTGTAAAGATGGTGTAGCACCATTGTCAAATACTGAAAGGAAAACCCTTACGCTTGTACAAATGTATATACAGTTTTATGTTGCAGTGTTTTCTGGGCATCTTGGTTTTTGCAGACAGTAGTGCTGTAATGAATAAAGGAATAACAAAACTCACTGTTAGCCTTAATGTGAGTTCACCTCTCACAGCCTCATGTGATTCCTCCTCCAGAGGCCGGGCATCCCTCCCATGCCACCGATGCCCATGCCCCCCATGCCTCCTGGTATAGGCATGATCCAGGCTATGAACATGATGCCTGGAGGACCTCCTCCACCCGGCATTCACATGAGCATGGATCCTCCAGGATTGCCTCCTCCCGGCCTGTCGCAGGATGATCAGCTGAAGATGGCCCAGCACAGAGCAGCCATGGTGTTACAGCAGGAGGAGCAAGCTAAGCAGCAGGTGAAGTTTATTGAATATGCAGTTCACTTGTTGCAGGCAGGACCAGGTCCTTAACGCATCTTTCCTTTCTTTCCTTGTTTTCATGTGAAAGAAAACAACCCAAAATGTCTCCTTTTGGTCAGTAGAATCTGACAAAATCACACAGCAACAACAGCTGACACACACACACACACACACACATATCCATCCGACAGCTGCTAAAGCAGACTGGAAACACTGTAAAGTGGCTTTTCGTTTGACTGTTGCTCAGTCATTCACTGATTCTGTGTATCACAGGGTGATTCCCGTGCCACGCACGAACAGGATCTCCTGGAGCAGCAGAAAAGGGTGAGACGATTATTATCGTCAGACAGAGCTTCACTTCAGATCCAGAGATTTAAAAAAAAAAAAAAATAACAAGCACTCTTTGAAAGAGTTTGTACATTTTCAAATTCAATCACAGTCAGGGTGCATCTTTTTCTCCTTTTTCCTCAGTACATCCTTGATTCTTCTTCTTTTCTAACAAGGTATTAAAGTCCCTCCTAATTCCTCTTGTTTTATATCAGGCTGCAGTGCTATTGGAACAGGAGCGTCAGCAGGACATGGTAAACATGCAGGGTTCGATGGCCCCCATCGGTGCAGTGAGAGGTACGATGGTCACATCTCTTAATCCTGCTGTAAGCTTCTGTACCCACACAAGTTATTTTAAGTGAATTATATTTCCAGAAAAATATTAGTGTAGATGACTGTGGCTTCATCTGTGCTCTTGAGGCAGGACTCCAGCAAGGTTTTTATAGCATTTTTTTAAATAAACAATCACATCGTGAGTACAGTTTGATCACCTGTGATCTGCTTGTTTGCAGGTTTGGATCCTCGTGGGCCGCTGCCTCCTGGAGTGAACATGATGCCCACTCAGAAACAGAGAGTGCCGCCTCCTCCAGGAGAAGATAACAGAGAGGTGAGTTTTGAATGTGACTTCCAAACACTTGAGCTGATGTTTTCTCTTCTTCTTTCAGACATGCACTATGATTTTAGTATTGAAATAGAAGCAGAAAGATGTGGTATTGTCCCAACGTGAGTTGTAAGATTGGTTGGCCGTTAGCTTTAATCAGTCATTGTTAGTCACGAAGTGTTTTGGTTTCTGTTCCAGATGTGGCAGAACGAGGAGGTGAGCATCAGTGGCCCCAAGATCCCTCAAGCTCTGGAGAAGATCCTCCAGCTGAAGGAGATCAGACAGGAGCAGCTCGACCCTGCAGGTACTCACCGGTTCACTGGGATATTTGTCCACAGAGTTGCTGTCAGGGTGCCATGGCAACGATAGTGATTCATCTGTTTCCGTTTCACTTTCAGAAGAAGAGGACGATGACGAGGGAGCAGAGATGGACTCAAAGAGCTCTGCACCAGTGATGTCTGAGACAGAAGATGACGACGGTCAGATGTCCAAGAAAGATGTAAACATTTTTCATCATCCCAAGATAAACAAGCACGGCATGTAACAATGCTAGAAAAATAGTTTTATATGTATACATATTAGATTTTTTTTAACTTCATCAACCTTTCCTTCAGAAAAACCGTCGACGCAGGAACCGCAAGAAGAAGAGCAAGAAGAAGCGTGCCCTGGAGAGGAAGGAGCAGGCAGAGCAGCAGCAGGAGGAGGAGCAGCAGCAGAAGAAGGAGGCCAGCGACAAAGACAAGGAGAAGGAGCCAGAGGTGGAGATCGAATATGTCACAGAGGAGCCAGAGATCTACGACCCCAACTACATCTTCTTCAAGAGGATCTTTGAGGCGTTCAAGGTGACGACAGAGCACCGTTTAGTCAGGCGAATGTCGGTTTAATGTGTTTTTCTTTTCTGTTTTGCTGTAACGCCGACATTTCCTCCTCTCCTAGCTGACCGATGACGTGAAGAAAGAGAAGGAGAAGGAGCCCGAGAAGGCGGAGAAGCAGGAGACGGCAGTGCTGCGGAAAAAGGGCTTCGAGGACGAGAAGAAAGACAGCGACGACAGCGATGAGGTTCGAGTCCTTCCCTCTGTGACGAGCAGAAAGGAACTGTTGTTTGGTTCCCGTGTCAAACTGTTAACATGTTTTTCATGTTCAGGAAATGAGACCAGATATGCCAAAACTGTCCAAGAAGAAGCTGAGGAGGATGAACAGGCTGACTGTGGCTGAACTCAAACAGGTGATAATCATCATAACCAGGTGTCTTTTACTCTGTAAGGTTTTATATTGTGTGCCCCCTCAGTTCAGAGTAGGGATGAGATTGAGCGATTCATATCTGTGGTCCCATACAAACGTTGATAAATTCAGGGCGCATCGGATGTAATTTACGGGTGAATTTGCGGTGCAACTCTTCTAGCCTGTCTACATCGGTAAATTACCTGGTTAAATCCAGTATATCATGTTCCATTCCCTGCCTTATGGTGTTTCTACCCTACTTCCTGAACTTCAGCCAGCTCCTTTATTTCCTGTCTTACATTACTGGACAAACTGATTAATCCAGGTGTGTCTGATTAATGTTGCTGTGACTACTGAGGTCAGGCACACCTGGATTAATCAGTTTGTCCAGTAATGTAAGACAGGAAATAAAGGAGCTATCTGAAGTTCAGGAAGTAGTGCAGCTGTGCATAAAGTCAATATGAATTAAATTTGAATGCTCTGTCTGTACATACTGAGTTATGCCTTTTTTAATTGTATTTACTTGTATGTACTTTTTTTATGATTTAGTGATTTGCTCCATTAAAAAAAACAACATAATATTAAATCCACTCCTCAAATTGATTTAGAGAGTAAAGCAGAATTGTGCTACTGAGGTTAGAAACCTGATGTGGGCTGAAACTCTCTGTATGAAACCATATCTCTTTGTGATCAAATCATATGGTATCATGAAGAGGAGTGAATCGTATCGTTTATGCATCGTATCAGTTGCAGGGTGTTGAGATTCATATTGAATCGGCCTCAGTGGTGCCGATATGCATCCCTAGTTCAAACACTTCTAAAACACAAATCTACAAAAATCAAATAAATTCAGACGTAGTTCTGATGCTCTGATGAGTCAAAGTGTCGTCACTGATGCCGCTGGACATCTTTTCCTTTTCATATCACTGAGACACATGGTAAAATGTCCAACACTTGCCCTTTGGTGGATGATGTGTTTGCAGAATTATCAGAGATGCTTTTACGGATTAAGAAAAAATGGCGATTTTATTTTGTCAGGATATTTGGTTAGTGAATAAAAAAATATTGTCCGTGTTTTCTGAATGGAGTTCTGATGCTGAGCAGCTCATTACCTGCTTTAAGCTTTTTTCATCTGTTACAGGTTAAATACTGTCCTGTAAAGTACTAGTACTATAGTTTCAGTGGCAGAGTATTGTGATACATTTCTAGTATTGGCACACTGCACTAGTAACGTTTCATTTTATCTCTGCTCCAGCTCGTGGCTCGTCCAGATGTAGTGGAGATGCACGATGTGACGGCTCAGGAGCCAAAGCTGCTGGTCCACCTGAAGGCCACCAGGAACACGGTGCCGGTTCCTCGCCACTGGTGCTTCAAGAGGAAGTACCTGCAGGGCAAGAGGGGCATAGAGAAGCCGCCGTTTGAGCTGCCTGACTTCATCAAGAAAACTGGTATCCAGGAGATGAGGGAGGCGCTGCAGGAGAAGGTAGGACACCAGCCATTTTTTTTTTTAGTTTTACTTATAAGAGACATGAAATTCAGAAGAAGAAGAAGAATTCCTTTTATTGATCCCTCAGTGAGGGAAATTACATTTTTTCACTCTGTTAGTATATTTTTTTCAGTTGCACATTACACACACAAGTTATGAACAAACACATGCACATGCATTAGAGGAGAGGTGTCAGAGTGAGGGGGCTGCCCCTTATCCAGGCGCCGCCCAGACGCAGTTTCTTCACATCTGTTTGTTTTCCGTTTACAGGAGGACGCCAAAACCATGAAAACCAAAATGAGGGAGAAGGTTCGTCCCAAAATGGGAAAGATCGACATTGACTACCAGAAGCTCCACGACGCTTTCTTTAAATGGCAGATCAAACCCAAGCTCACCATCCACGGAGACCTTTACTACGAGGTGCTGGCTCCTGGAGAGCTCCACCACTGTTCCTCTGTGGTTCCGTCACAGTCGTCAGTCCAGTCAGTGACCTGCTGTGTCTGTTTGTGTCTCTGCAGGGCAAAGAGTTTGAAACTCGTCTGAAGGAGAAGAAGCCGGGCGATCTGTCTGATGAGCTGCGCATCGCTCTGGGCATGCCTGTCGGACCTGTAAGACCCACTGACATGTGCATTTTGTGTGATTTTGAACAGGCTCAACCTCAAAATTTCTATCTGGACCTTTTGCTTATCCAGAAGACTTGGAATTTACACTATCTGTGTAATATCACTATTATTTACAATTTATGCATGTCATAAGAGTGTAATAGTAGTTTAAAATTACATAAAACACAAATACAAATGGAATTTGGGGAAAAACAATGCAATTGAACATGAACAACAGATTTTGAATGTTAAAGTTTAAATTTTAAAAGTATGAAAACTATTTATGATACAGTTTTGTCAGTCCTTTTCTCTAAATGTGCAAAAAATCGGCCACAAAATGGAAAATAGGGGTGTCCCGAACCAACTACAGACTTTTATTATGTTTGTAGTAAGGAAGGTTAGAAAATACTTGGGTCAAGTGATATTACTCAAACTGAACAGTAGTCAGCAGCAGTCGGTCTGAGAAAGACTGGCCCATCTACAACTGATTAAAATAAATTCAAAATAAATTAGAAGATCCTGATAAAATATTTTTAAAATATTATAAAAAAAATATATATTTTTTTAGTGCAAAATAACCACTAGTTTAATTTTAACATAAACATATTCTACAATGGAATAAAATAAAAAAAAAATTAGAAGACCCTGAAATATAACCTCAATAAAGCCAATAAAAATAAAAAAAAACATGCTTTAACTGCAAAATAACCGCTAGTTTAACTTAAACATCATACATACTACAATTGAATCAAATCTTTTTCTTTTTTTTTGTTCAGAAATGCAGGGACAGGGAAGAGGAACAGGATAGCTGAGATATTGATAGTTAAATAAATTTACCTGGAAATCTTGTCTTTGCTCTTTTTTAAGCTTTCAGCAGCAGGAAACAGTATTTTAAAATCATATTTTAGCTTACATAAACCCTCAGAGAATTAGCAGTCTTCCACAAACGTCAGCTCACTGATCTGAGGTCTGCTCTTCCTCAGAACGCCCACAAAGTGCCTCCTCCTTGGCTGATCGCCATGCAGAGGTACGGCCCTCCTCCTTCCTACCCCAACCTCAAGATCCCAGGACTCAACTCCCCCATCCCAGACGTAAGAAGCGTTTTACTCATGGTCTTCATCCAGTTTATTACTGTTGTCAGTCATTGGTTAATGTCCTTCTTCCTCTCGCTCCTCTGCCTCGTAGAACTGTACGTTTGGTTATCACGCTGGGGGTTGGGGGAAGCCGCCGGTGGATGAAATGGGCAAACCTCTTTATGGTGACGTGTTTGGGACCAATGCTGCAGACTTCCAGGTCAGGACCACATACACACATATATACACATATATACACATACATACACGGTACACTATATGACTATGTGGTTCAGGTTAATCTCAGTTAATGTGAAAGATGTGCTTCCTCTTCCGTACTTTATAGATCAAATATATTTTTGTCACCTGAGTGTTTCTTTTCTGTTACCTGAGGCTCACTGAATTAAATCTAGAAGTCAGCTTCATAAAGAATGATAAAATTGTGCTAACTGATTAGCATCGTTAGTGTAATCTTAAACTGTTGTGAAATAAGAGTTATAAATGTATCATAAAAATGTGATTAATTTTTGCAATTAACTTGGTATTCTGTGAATAGCAGCAAATTTAAAAATTTCACAGTCTTATTTCTTGATATAATTATTAACCTTATTATAAACCTTAATTATTAACTGTGTCTTTCAGAGAATGTACCAGGCTGATTCTATAAACTATAAATATTTATGAAAAGAGGATAAATGTCATGTTGGCTTGTGAGGAAGAACGCTGTAATAAGGCAAATAGTTTTGTTAAGGTAAATGGGGTCCTTTGACCTCTGACCTCAAGATATGTGAGCTGTATTTTAGGGCTTCTGGCACATTATCGTCACGTCTCTTTTTTACACTATAGTCAAGTTATCTTACAATAAATTATACAGCCAGAATAAATTATTGTACGATAACAAGGTTACACAACAATTGAAAATCTTCAACAGAAAAGATTTAAAGCGCCGAAGTAACCAGACCCTTAATAAATGTTACTGTACACATGAAGCGTTTTGTCTTAATTCATTAGGTTTGTATGCTCGCAGATTATTTTTAATAGCTGAAAATGTTTAATAATATGCCTGATGATCTATGGTCAGGCCAAAGCTGAGGAGGAGGAGGTGGATCACGCTCCGTGGGGAGAACTGGAGCCTTCAGACGAGGAGTCATCGGAGGAGGAGGAGGAGGAGGAGAGCGACGAGGAGAAACCAGACGAGACTGGATTCTTCACGCCAGCAGACAGGTATCAGCATGTCACAATATGTACATCCTGATGAGGCTCATTTCAAAATAAAAGCCTCGTTGTCGTCATTAGACGCTGCAAGGTTAAACGCTGCAGTTTTTCATCACGCATACTAATGAGATTGGCGTAATTTAGCATGATTTTAAGATCGACCAGCCTGTGACCTTTGAGATTAAAGCACTGTCTGCATGTCCTCATGGTCTGTCATGGATGCGTTCATGGACTCGTAGATGAGCTCATCATTTGCTGTGTTGTGTTTCAGCGGGCTGATCACCCCCGGAGGCTTCTCATCGGTGCCGGCCGGCATGGAGACACCAGAGCTGATCGAGCTGAGGAAGAAGAAGATTGAGGAGGCCATGGATGGGTGAGTGTCACCCCGCGTCGTCACGGCGATGCTGCAGTTTTAATTTCCCATTTACTCCCTGTTACGCCAAATGTATTTGACATCTCATTTTCAGTTAATAGGTTCATCAAAAGAGCGGATATTTTTTGTGGTTTAATCTTGTCCTCTAAGGATGGAAATGAACGTTAGTTAGAGATGTGGTTGGACTTTATTTTGGATAGAGGATTAGAAAATCTAAGCTAAAGCCATGTTGTCGTTTCCATAGAAACGAGACGCCACAGCTCTTCACGGTGCTCCCAGAGAGACGAACTGGCCCTGTAGGAGCCGCCATGATGGCCTCAACACACATCTACGACGTGTCCGGGGTAAGACGCCTCCGTACGAGCAGGAAATGAAGTTTGTTTTTTAAATGAAGTGAAAAGCCATAAGACGAATCCTCTCTCTGGTGTCTCCCAGGCCATGGCGGGGCGTAAGGCGGGCGGAGGGCAGGAGTCGCTAGGCGTAGAGGTGGCCCTGGCTCCTGAGGAGCTGGAGCTGGACCCCATGGCCATGACGCAGAAGTACGAGGAGCACGTCAGAGAGCAGCAGGCGCAGGTGGAGAAGGAGGACTTCAGCGACATGGTGGCCGAGCACGCCGCCAAACAGAAGGTACGAAGACGAGCTTTCTGCATGGAGGCAAAATGACCCTTTTTTCTGCTCTAGTTCGCCTGGTTGTGTTTCCAGACTGCAGGTTTCTTGCATTTAGAAAAGAGCTACATGTGGTCGTTACTGCAGAAGTTAGACTATATGCAATACAAATCTAAAGATAACAGTTCAATCAGAAATGTAGCCAATTTTGGGAAACTTAACTACAGTTTTGACACCAAAAGACATCAGCTTTAAAACCAATGAAAGTGATAAGGTCATATTAAGCCTCACATGATAAACTGATCACTTGTGTATGAATTAACATGTTTTATTAATAAACCAAAAAGGCAACATGGTGAACAGTCATTTTCCCTCTGTGGTGATCTTTGAATATTAATAACCTTTTTTTGTTTTTGTTTTTTTGCTCCTCCTTTCTCGCTCACTCGTCACAAACAGCAAAAAAAGAGGAAGGCCCAGCCACAGGACACACGAGGCGGCGCCAAGAAATACAAAGAGTTCAAGTTCTAGAGCGCCAGAATGAACCACAACAGGAAGTGAAAGAGGAAGAGCCGCACTCAGATTTTAACTTGGGAGGATGCAGACTGCAGCATGACTCTTCTGTCAGAGCAGGAGCCGTAAACACAAGTTTTGTTCCTTTTTTTTAAATCTATAAATAGACAATGCTTTCACAATGTAATAGGTGTCACATGAGAAAGGTGTTTGACTCTCCGTTTTATGTCTTGGTTATTTTTCACTGTAGCCATGTTTTTTTTTTTTCTTTTTTTTGTAAATAAATGAATGATGACAAAATGTTTGTGTTTCGTTTGATTTATTAAAGGTGCACTGTGAAACATTTTGGAGGATCTTTTAGCAAAAGTGTGATGTGAGATTGATGTTTTCATTGGGGTATAATTACCTGAAACTAAGAATGGCTGTGTTTTCGTTAGCTTAGAATTATTGCTCTCTACATAGAGTCCACCATATTTCTACAGTAGCCCAGAATGGACAAACCAAGCACTGGCTGCAGTGAGAATTTTTAATGGTTTTACGTTACTATAGGGCCACAATCACGCTTGTGAAACTGCGATAATGTGTGCTAGTGCTAAACGTTGTAGAATTATTATGGTATGAATGAACAGTGCGCTCATGATACCACATTTTTTACCGGTTGCAATTTGCAACCACACCACCAGATACAGCCAAATCTAACTTACTGTACTGTACCCTTAACACCAAACCTGTTGAGAACTTGATTAGTACAGTCTTAGTTTGATATGTTTTAGGCTAAATATCTTTAAATAAATTATTTTAGGCAAAAAAAGAAGAATGCCATACATGTATAGCAGTATGGAGGCTTGGAAGTGTTTCTATCAGAACATATGTTGTGAGATAATATTTACAATTGATAAGTGATATTTTTTTGGCTGGAGTTTGGTTGGTTTCAGCTAGTAAATTGTCGAAACATGCTACATTGTTGGTACTTTATTATATTCATGGGACCCAGAAGAAGTATTTTTTTTTTTCCACCAAGAGATGCAAGGGATATGTCAAAAAGCTGGGTTGCTATGGTAACGCTGATGTCACTCTCACTCAGGGGAGCACCATCATGCATGAGGGACTTCTTGCCCTCTAAGTAGTGACTCACTGATTCCCACAAACATGAACGTCTTCCACTGCAGTCCATGTTTCCACCACAGGACCGCAGCAGAGGAGCCTGAATGTGACGATCACCTGACCGGCTGGGAAACACAGTGACCTAAATAGATGCAGCAGAGGCATGGTGACTCAGTACACACACAGGTGCACAAACTGTTATAAAAATACTGAAAAAACACATTCAGTTTGTTAGACGGACTGTAAGTACGCAGAACCATCCATCTAAAACTAAATGTATTGTTTATTCCTGCAATCAAACAAGGTGCTGAAATGATGAATGAGTAGAAGATTAGATTGAAAATTGATAAAATAAATATAATAAAAATGTCCACTTTTTCCTGCTTCTGTATGACAGAAAACTGAATGTCTTTGGGTTTTAGAAACAAGCATTTTGAATAAAAACACATTTTTTTTTTTTAGACTAACACATGAATCAAAATATCATAATGAAATAAAATAATTATCATTAGTTGCCACTCCATATGAAGTGGTGTATTTTGCTCTATAGTGCAAATACAGAGTATAATAACAAGTATGATATAAAGCACATATAGAGTTCATGTGGGAGCTGGTAAAACCAGCAGCGGAAGAAGTAATCAGCTCTTTTACTTAAGTAAAAGTAGAAATACTATAGTGTAGAAATATTACTGTTACACTCAAGTACAAGTACAAACGTACCAGAATCAAAACATACTTAAAGTACTAATTGTCGCTTTAATTTCAGCTGTTATAACTCCTTTATATACAGCTATCTAAATCTATAGTAATATTTTAGCAATCATTTATTGTTTATATTTTGTATTATTAATTTGAGTCTGCAAAGTACATAACTTGTCGCTAAAAGTACCAGATGAATGTAGTATAAAGTACAATATTTGCCTCAGAGATGTGGTGGTGTAGAAGAAGAAGAAGAAGAAGTATTTCAACTTGCAGTAGTACTTAGTTACTTTCCACCACTTATTAAATCCAGACATGATGTCAAAGAATCCAAAACTATTCTACTGATTGGTTCATGTATAAATCACTATACTATATCTACTCATGTCTAATTGTGTCGTGTAAGAAACGGTGTGTGGACGTGTCACTTGATGACCTGGCAGATTTGGAACACCGTGTTAAAAAGTGACCCAGGATAATCCCATGACTGTTTTAATCTGCTTGATTCTAATCTCTTTATCGATGGCTGGGACTTAAACAGTGGAGAGAAAAGCACGTTAAAGAGAGCAGCGTTTTAATTCTGATTAATTCAGCTGACTGGAATGTGGATAAATGGCTCCCTGAAGGTGTTAATACAACCTTTTCCACCTCCAATACACAGAAACAAGGAGCCCTATTACAAGCTTATCTACACTGATTTACTATATTTTAGTCATAACGTTCACACTGCAGCAAAAATAGTCTCAGCAAATGACAGTATAACAATATGATGCTTCCTTTCACCGTTAATTATTACTCCACTGTTGTCACTCCTAAATATTTAGTGCTGCTCTCACACTATTTCTAATATTGTACATGTGACATTTCTGTTGCATCATTACTATAATGGAATGGAATAGTTTTTTATTTATCCCCCATTGGAGGAAATTGACCCACCACAGCAACATAAGACAAATTACAGTGATAAAAATATTTATATTCTGTACTAAATAACAAAGACAGAAAAATATATTTTTCATTGCAAATGAAATGTTAGTTATTAGATGAGTAAAATGTATTTTAACTATTTGTTGTGTAGAAATAAAATAAAATAAAAAAAGCAGTGTAAATATGTCTGTGTAAAAGCATTGTGCAAACTGGTTTGAAAACAAAGGCGATGATGGTAGTTTGTGTTAATCAGCCAGTGATGCTGACGTTATAAAGTCTATAAGGAACAATTTCCAATCAATTTATTATCATTTATTCAGTTGGGATATTTCTAATACCTCCTTAAAGTTACAGATATTAGCTAAATTTTCCATTTGCTTCCACTTAAAGAGGACCTAATGTGCTCATTTTCAGTTCATATTTGTAATTTTGGGTTCCCACTAAGACACACGTTTACATGCTTTGATGTTCAGAAAACGCTTTATTTTTCTGTTTGGACACGGCACAGATGTGTTACTTTGTGACATCACAGTGTCACGGAGGAGAAGGCGGGGCTTAAAGCGAGGCTTTTCAGACAGCTCAGCAGCAGTGTTTCCGTGGGCAGAGTGAGTCCATGTCCACGTGGAGACAGGTTTAGGAGTAAACGTCAACCTTTTTTGTCGTATGGAATGACATTTCAGGAGCCTGTATATGCTCATTTTTTAAACCGTGTGTACAGCCTATATGATTTTTTTCTTGAATTGCGCCTCCTCCTTAAGTCGTGCATGCAACCCACCACTGACAACACTTAAACGCATGCTCTATTTCTTCTTCTCTGTTTTGTCGTATTTGTGTGTCTGTGTATATATGCTGCGTTCGTTTTACATCGGAAGTCGGAGGTCGGAGCTGGGAATGACATCACGCCCGAGTTGACGGCGTTCCAGTAAACAAACCAAGATGGACGCCTCCAGTGAAAAGTTTGTTGTGCTTGCTCTGTCGGAATACAGAAAGCTAATGCAGCAATATGAGGTCCTACAAAGAAGACATGGAGGGTGTGAGTTTGTTCTCCTGCGTAATCATGTGTGAGAAAAACGATTGACTCTACTGTAGGCTGTAACGTGTAACGCTACATGCCGCTAATCCAGGGCGCTGCCATCTTGGATTATGACGCTGTGGTCAAGTCGGAGTTAGTGAGGTTTGCCTGACTTTCCAAGTTGGAAATCCGACTTCAGGGGCATTCCAGTTGAAATTTCCGACTCGGGACTCAGAAATTCCGACTTTCAAGTACAACTCGAACGCAGTAATATTACGGCATTTCAGCAGTTTCGTGGGGATGCAAACATTTCCTGAGACGGTGCTGTGTTTACGGATTTTTTTTTTTTTAAAAAGTCTAATTTCCTTTGCAACTTTGCAGCCCTTTTACACTCAACCAAACCTCTTTAACACACTAAAGGAAAGGAGATAAACCCAACAGGTCCTCAGAACATTTCAAGCACGTAATGACTTGTTGTAAACCCATACCACTGCTGTGATAATCTGCCAATAGAGAAACGTCAAGCCGATGGAAGCCAGCCGTGCAGTGACGTCGCCGTAGCGATTAAGTCACCCTCTGATTCATATTCAGAGATCATAATCACAGTCCTGCCTTTGTAACCCGAGGGCACAAACACTGCACCTGCTTCATGTCACAGTGACCGAGAGCTAAACGCTGCAGCTACAACATGGTGTTTGTTTCTTCTAACCCACTCCAGAAATGTTCTTAGAAGATGGTGTTTCCCCTCGTCATAATGACACTACAGGGTAAAAAAAAAAATAAATGTTGCAGCATGAAATGAAAGCAAGATGGATTGTCAGACTGTAACCGGTTTTGCACCTTTGTGTGTTTGGCTGCTGGAGGAAGATGACTAATGGGAGTCATTTCAGAGACACCTGGGACTAGAGGCCTGAAATAGAACAATTCACAAATCCACCCGTAGAAATACCTACTGTTTTAACGCTGGGTAGACTCACTCATACAGCACCTGTGATTCTGCAGGTGGTGTGAATGGAGAGTCAATATTGACACTGGGGGTTATGACTTGAATCAGTGTGAGGCGGAAAGGTGACGTCCTGCTCTTAATCATCTGTTTGATTTGTTTTTCTAATGATAACCACGATGAATTGTGCCCTTTTTAATCTAACTTTAACACCACACGACACATGTTTTCAAATATGGTTAAATGGACAAATTACATTATACATTAATACATTTTATTGACTTATGTCTACTGGTTTATATAAATTCATGTTTCTTGACTTGGACATGTTAACAGCAGCATAGACAGGACTGGATATTATCACGTTGTGGTATGTTTTTGAATATACAGGGTTCCCGCAGTTCCTTAAAAAGTCTAAAATTGTCTTAAATTTACAGTAAATTTGCTGTAGGTATTAAATTTTCCGATGGTGCGTTTCTTGCCAATTGGAAAGCACAGCATTCAGAGATTGGCAGCAGTTTTGCATGTTTTTTTGTTCATAAAGTTCACTTCTTTGTTCTTGAAAGTTGTGAAATTAAAGTTGTAGAAAAAAATGCCTTTATATAGTTGTTGCAAGTGTTAAAATACAAAATATCATAAAATATTATTATCTGAGATTAATCGCTGATCAGATTTTCTTTTCCTGCTGAATATCGGCATTGGCCATATTGGTCGGGCCCTACAATAAATTGACTGTTTTCTACCAAAGAAATTGTTATGACGTTTTTGGGTCTTAAATTATATTTGTTGAGGTTTTAAAAAGTATTAAATTTGACAAAATAGTGCAAGACCCCTGTTATATTTCAGAATATATTATGAAATGAATGAGTGTTTTTTTTTTTCCACTATGGGGATCAACTGGGTTATTATTAACGGGGTCAAAGTTCACATCTTGCTTCCTCGTTTTATTTGCTTTATTGCATCACCTTAGTTATATTGGTACAATTGATTTATTTCACTTATATACAATAAACTAAATAACATAAAACAATCCAGAATGGCTTGCATATTACAACGCTATACACTGCTACTATACAGTACAGCATACTCTGTACGGCTCTCCATTACGCAGTACGATGAAAGACAAAAATACTACAAACAATAATTCAGGAAATATAATATTACCATAACACATCAATAACACATTTATCCATATTCTTGTTTTCTACAGATATCATGATAATATTGTCACTGTGATTCTTTTGGCCACGATAGACCCTAATATACAGTTTATACATACAATATTAAAAACAATCACCTCAAATTAAAAGTAATAAAAAACATACATATTCATTTTAGAACAAAAAACTGACTTAATACAAAAAATAAATGAATATTGTCTTTTGCTTAATTAAAATCAACCTTAGTAACAGAAGGAACTAATATTTGTGCCATGTTTTTATCATATTCAACACACTTAATGATGGAATTTACTAATTTAATCTATGAATAGACTTTTTGTTATATATAGTATGACTTAAAGCACATAGAGTTCTTATTTGTATTATTTTCTTATATTTCTCTACATATATTGTGTTGCATATTGTAATGTTACATACACAGTTTGCATGTAACATATTCCCGTATTTCTATTTTTTCCACATTTCTTTTGCTTATATGCATGCAATATCAGAACAACTTCTATTTTTTTTTTTCGTTATTTATTAGAGGACCACCCAGTGTAAGTTGCCCTAAATTAACATTATTGCTGATTACCTATTTCTTTTTATGTCTGTAATGGTTAGTCCACCAGTGTGTGCAAGCTCTTAAATCAAAATAATATATTTAATCTAAAATATAATTATTGTTGTTATCCACGAATTTTTAAATTCAGTTTTGCAAAAACCCCAAAAATATCAACGTCATTATTATTATTATTATATATATATATTATATATATTATTATATTATTATATATTATTATATATTTATATTATATATTGATGTTTTTTATTTATGTTAAATTCCAGTTAATTCCCGTCATTCTTGAACAGAAAAAATGTGTTTTAGTGGTTGTTTGTTATTCTGGATTAATTCCAGTGTTTTCGCTCAAATTTGAGGACAAAAAGGTGAATTCGGTGAGAAAGACAGAGTGTGAATTAATAATAATAATAATAATAATAATAATAATAATTAAAGAAAAAAAAATAATGAAAGCTCTTTATGATGCTGGAGGCTCTTAGAGTCAAACAGGACAGGTGTGGTAGTAAACCTGAATGTACCTGAAGGCAGCAGCTGCGTTTAAAAACACACAGCAGGCTGGTCGCTGCTCTCCATTGGCCAGCCCCCTCTCTCTCTCTCTCCCTACCGCCTGAAGAGGCGTAGCTCGTCGGCTTTCTGCCTCATTGTGACACCGAGGCGAGAGAAATTTCCGCTTCCTGCACCGACAAACAGCCGCAGTTAACACCAAAGTTGGGACGAGGAGAGGACCAGCGGGCTTTTGTTGTCGTTTCGCTCGGGTTTTAAACCCACCGCGCACCGCGATGTTTCCACTCTCGGGCGGCGAATAGCGAACAAAAAAACGGGACCAAGTTTGTTGTGACGCCGCGCTGAAATAACACGGAGCGTTTGACGTGTTTGCACCAGTAGGAGAAAACAAAGCAGCAGGAGGAGGACTCCTTCTGTTTGAAACCAAAAGGACAACACAGAGCGGGCTGCTACGGGTATTCCTCCCTCTCAGCACCGACTGAAAGCCCGCTGTCAGCCTCCAGGATGTCGGAGCGAGGAGGGCTCCAGCGGACTGGGGGCGTCCCGTCGCCGCACATGCAGCCCTCCAAGCCGGTCAGCATCACCTCCAACCGCCCGGTCCACATGAACCTGTACGCTACATGGGAGGTGGACCGCTCCTCACCCAGCTGTGTGCCGAGGTATGCTAACATCCAGAGCATGACTTTTCATTTTTTTTCCCACATAAATAACACATGATAGTAGTGTTGATGTTATAGTAGGGAGGTCACATGAAAAGCTAATTATAACCATTTAGTTTTACCCCCTATATTATAGATGGCACACTTGTGCATTGGTTATCATTGGTGCTGATGGAGAGTGTGTTGGGCAGCTGCAGCCTTTCCCCAGTAGGTATAGCCTCAGCTGGTGATCAATGCAGACACAAAGACTGATGAGGCGTTGGGTTGCAGGCTGTCACTGCATCTACAGGCGGGCATGTATGTGGTACAGCTGTACAGGAAGTATGCATGCAACGGAAATGTGATTTGACCCTGCTTTCTTGACATGGTGCCCGTTGCAACATGGGAGCAGTTGTGGACGTCCATGTGGATGTGATGCAGCAAGGTCGCAGGAGAAACACCTCGTCCACCTGAGCGTAGTCCCCCAAACAAAGACGGCAGGTCGAAGCAGGCGCTCTTTGTTCAGCGGCGTGGTCAGCAGATGCTCCATCGACCTGTGGTTGCATGGAAACACGTGTTGGATGTGATATCCATATATATGTTTATGTATATATATATATATATATATATATATATATATATATATATATATATATATATGTGCTGCTGCCCCTGGTAATAATCACGAGTTTAGATTCAAGGTCAAAGGTCAACCGCTGTGACTAAAGTGCTGTTCATGTGATTCTTAAGTCAGCATACAAGTGTTGGTGTGTGAGAGCTGGTGACAAATGAAACTGACAAGAGGAATGTCATGAAGAAATATCTTTTTTTTTTTCTTTTTAGTTGTGCTGACTAAAACATTCAGTTCTCACCTGTTAATCCCTCCTTATAAATGTGCAGGTTTGCCCTTAAATTAAGTCAGAGGAGCTGATTTACCTTAACGCTTCTTCCTAAAAATGCCGCGAAACGAAGCCTCCACGGTTCGTTTTGCCTCTTAACATTTTGCCACGTGTTTGTGAATAAATGATGCAGTCCATATTTTGAGTAAAACATCTATTGGTAGCTTACATTTTTTTAAAATCCTCCTGACCTTTCTAGATTATTATGTCTTTTTGCTGTGTGATTTTTACACACTTTGAAAATCCGCAGCCGTCACGGTCCGTCAAATATCTTCGATTTCACTGCAGTTGCGGCGATGGAGAGACTTGGTGGGGGAAAAAAAGAGGGGGCATGGAGAGAAAAAGAAGATGAGAGTGGGAGAAGAAGCTCTGTCATCTACATTTAAATAGGATTTCTCTGTCTTCAGTAACAGCGCCGACAACTAATCTGTGGCTTGCAGCAGTCAGCTGAGTGCTGTTTGCTTCTTGTTGCTCAGTCTGAAGGACTCCCTCCCTCCTCCTCCCCAGCTGAGGTGTTGTTGCTCTAACCTCTTCCTGTGTACCCAAAATGCCACTTGGTATGCTGTTTATGCAGCGCCGCCGTGGAACGAATCAGCCCTGGCAGGCACAAACATGCACTCAGCTGCAAATGTGCAGCGAAAACCTGCATAAAATGCCGAACTTATCCACTTTGTTTTGTTGCATTTTTTTTTTTTTACAGGGTCATATTCAGTAACAGGAAACATTCAAATGTGAAAGATGATGTGATATCACTGCAGGGATGCTTCTTCAGGCAACCACCATGCTGACAGTATTTGCTTATGAAATCAGCTACACCCATCCTCGTATCCATCAACATGACTCTGGTGCCTCTGAGGTCATTTCTGTGGTCCTGACCTTCTGTTCTGTTTCCTACCAGGGAGGATAAATCATTTCAAAGCAGCTCTTTTAGTGAGGCCAGTGGTGATTCCTCTCTCTGCAGTGACATCTATACAAACAGGTGCTTGGCTCTATCCCCTCTGCGGCCAAATAATCCCTCCGATGTAGCTCGAAGCCTCACCTCAGTCACGTCGAGGCGGTAGTGGATAAAGATTAGCAGTTCTCAGGTGTATTGACTGTCAGGTGGTCACATGGTTTGGATTCCAGCGTCCGGCAGACTTTAGTTGAGGCCTCCTCGCGCTGCTGCTTGGAGTCAGGTATTCCAGGAATGGGCCCTGTCGCAGAGCTCCTGGCTTTGCATTATTAACGAAAGTGACAGAGGCGAGGGGGGTGGGGGTTGAGGGGGAGTCCCATGACTCAGCTCTGTTGATGGATGCCGGGTTTGCGGCCGCAAACCTATAGAAAGGATCGTAAAGAAGAGGAAAGGCTACGCGACCCGTTAAAACAAAGCGTCCTCTGCTTGTGGCCAGCGCTGAGCAACCTTAAACATTATCCTAATAATAGTAAAATAAAAAATAGTTATAATAATACCACATACATATTAATAATAATAATACAATTAAAATATATATTTAAAATAATGATACAATAAAAAAGTTATAATAATACATACATAATATAATAATAAATAAAATATTTAGAATAGAATGCTAAAATATATTTATAATAATAATAAAATAAAAAAAATTATAATATATAAGAAAATAATTGTTGTAATTGTTGTCTTAATTAGAGCTGGGTATCATTAAAATGTTTTTTGATACAATGCCAATTTCGATACCTTTGTTTCAATATCGATTCCAGAAATTCTGACAGTCTTGTACAACTTGAACGCACCATGAGTCTAAACACACAAATGTTGGGCTCCCAGTGCGATGTGATCTGAGAGAGCATGACTCACAGACACTTGGGTATCGGAATTTGGCGCTGAAAAATTATACATTTTTTGATACCCGATAGGATTGGAGCTTTTCGGTCAGTGCTACAAAAATATTGAAGTTTGTGTCTGAAACAAAAATTAAAAGTAGCTGATACTAATTCCAGTAAATTTTACGATTCTTGATACAAATTTGATGCTGAGGTAATAGATCATGTGCTTCACTCATTAGCGCTTTCTCGCCTACATTTTACAAGGTTACATTTGAGCACATCATCGTAACGTTAGAATTTAACGTAGAGCTTGACTGCATCATGGGGTTAATAAATGGCGCCTGGTTAGCGTTAGCTGTTAGCTCCATAGGAACGTGATGTCCATTGGCTGCTAACGTTAGCTAGCTTTCCTCCTGCTGGTTTCAACACAGACTTGTAAATAGAAATGAGTTGTTTTTTTTTAATTATTTTTGGCAAGAAACTGAAATAGCATTTTGTTTTTCGGTTGACTGCTCTACCACGAAATCCCTTGAGGAAATTTGTGGTTGCTCAAACATCAGTCGGCAGACACACAGCAGGGTAAATATCCATGGAAACGTTCACTTTTAGTTGTTTATAATGTTGGTAATCCAGCAAATGCCGTGTAAATGAGTGAAAACAGCGGGACATTAAAAATATATGTGCATCTACTGGCCTAGTAATGAATACTGTGGGCGTGCAGCAGCGCCGTGCAGAAATGCAGGATGTTCTGAATTATACATTGTGCGTTTGTAAGACCCGCTTGCTATAATTGCCCTGCAACACAATAGTGGGTCGACACTTGTTCCTCGAGCGCCATTACATTACACACACACACACACACACCGGCAGGCGGCTAGTGGTGTTCATTAAGGCTTCGGCGGTCGCCTTGGCGCTGCTCGTTCTTCCGCACAGCTGAGCGGCTCTGAAGTTTCCTCTCTATTTGTGGTATTTCTAACATTACAGTTGAAACCAGGAGAAGTGCTGCAGTGAAGAGACTATTGTCGTAGCTTGATTTATTTATTTTTTTCCCGGCAGCTTGAAACCTGCAGTGAAACCTCTCACCCAGCTTTAAAAAGCTGCTAACCCACTCCAAAGCATTTCACTGGCATGCCTTTCAGTGCGAAGCCCAAATAGTGATTAAATGCTCTTTTATAGACCTTCCTGAGAATATCGTTTGTAGGATAATGGTGCCACTTTGAAGGCTTGATAACAAGTCAAAAGTGTCGGTATTTGTGTCTATATTGGTGGAGTGCTGATCAAAGAGGGCCTATTTTACTCATTCACTGGTGCATACCTATTTGAGTTTTTACCAGAACATGTTTACATGCTGTAAAGTTTAAAAAAGTGCTTTATTTTTCTCATACCTTTTCTTTTCCCGTATCTTTTCACCCTCTGTTTCAGCTCCTGCTCAAAGAAACCTGCTAGCGTAGCAACATGAAGGCTAAAAAAAGCTATAATTACACAAACCACACCTTTTAAATGTATGTATGTAGCCTTTGTCTGGCTTTTAGAAGCCAGCTTGGGTTTTGTATTGTAAGCTGGGTCTGTCAGTCAATCTCTTAAAATAAAAGAATACTGTGTACTTTTCATCTAATTCACACCTGGTTATACAAAAATAGCTTTTACTATGTGGTTATTTCATGCAGACAGACTGAATTGCAACGCAAAAAACATGCACTAATGATATATATCATAATCGAGATATTCAGGCAATACAGGAATTCAGCCCTAGTGCTGTCATAATGTTCAAAAAAAACGATATTGTCCTTATATACTGTCTGCCTGAATTAGCCTGAACGTTCTGTTTCAGTGTATTTTACAGCTTAAGTCTGTGTTTACTTCCTGTCAGCTGATGTCAGTCACACTGCAACAGGAAAAAAACTAGGACACTGTGTTGACGTTTCAAATTTGTGACATTTGTTCCAAAAACAGTTTCGAGTGTATTTATTCCTATCATGATAATCGGGGTGTCTTGAGCCAACTTTTTCACTTCCGATACCATACCGATATTGCAGCCTTGAGTATTGGCCAATACTGATATTGATATGATATCAGCACAAATCATACTTGTTTTGTACTATAGAGGGTTAGAGAAGTCTTGATCAAGTGATGTTACTCAGAGAACAAAGTCATATTCACAGTCTTATTAACCAATGGGTTACATCAATTTTAAAATAATATAATTAAAAAAATATATTTTTAAAATTGATCATCAGACTATTCTACACTTGAATAAAATAAATAAAAAAATAAATTGGAAAAATAACCTAAATAAATCCAATAAAAACCAAAACATTAAAGTAAAATTTAAAGTACAAAATAACCATTAGTTTAACTTAAACATGAGCATATGTGACAGTTGAATAGAATAAAATGTGTAATGGACTGCTTGTATCAGAGATTTTAGATCCATAGGCCAATATTATATGCTGATATTGGATCAATATCAATGCATTGATTATGTCACTTTTTTGAATGTGGGAGCTGAGTCGTCCTTGTCCTCTTTCTGCTGCAGCTGTGTCGATGTTGTGGCTGTTCTCAGGCTGTAACTCTGCTGTGGTGTGACGAGGCCTGTGTTGCGGTGTTGTAAGGTTTGCAGTGTTTTTCCAGTGCTGCACCTCTCACATCTCCTGGCAGCGATCCCCCCCATCTCTCCTGGCAGCACTCGCATTACCATTCCCAAGGTGTAGCGACACCCATTCTTGGACAATGTCATCGACATATGCTTCACGTTCGTCCAATGTGTTCTAAACAAGGACGTAGTGGTGTCCAGTTACATAAAAGGACACGCTGTGAAGGGAACCGCAAATCATGCCGACAACAGGTGCATAATCTCACACACATTCACACCGGATAATGTTATGACAAAGCATTTTCCACATAATCTCGTTTTGTGCCTGTTGAAACATAAGCTGGATGCTTAGCTGGAGTCAGCGCATACCTGAGTTTGTTTATGTTTCGCATATCTCTAAGCTGTCAGGAACATTTCTCTGTTCGCACTGAGGCTACATTCATTCGTGCCTCTACTGTATAACCCAACCGTCCATTTAAACGATGTGTGCACACCTCTGTAATCCCTCCAGCTCAGGTTACACACCGTTTCTCCTGGATGTTAATAACACAAGCTCGTAATGCACTTAACGCAGAGCTTGACCTTGACACGCTGCCAGTCTGGATCGCAACCAATAATTTATTGACATTGCTAGAGCTGTGCGATATGGACAAAAGTTTATATCTTGATACTGCTAATTTTATATCCCGATAACGATATTTGTATACAATATTGTATTTTTTTTCCCCGCTGTAACGTTACTGGTAACTAGGGGTGGGAGAAAATATTAATATGGCAATATATCACGATACTTTTTGTTCTGATATAATATAGATTTTTAATTTCTCAGTATCAATTCCACCCATAAATATATTTACATATTATACAACTTGTATTTTAAGCTGCAGTTTATATTTATCAGTGAACTATGTGGAACATCACAGTATATTGCAATATCACAATATTGTAACAATATATTGTATCGCGATACGTATCATATCGTGAAGTCCTTGCCAATACCCACCCGTACTGGTAACGTTATTTTCTCTTTCCAAGTAGCGTAAATGTTGAAACTTTGACATAAACAACAGAGGGTTATATCCTCTGGCAGACATTTTTCTATCGATATATCGTCATACATATAGCGCAACTCTGGATGTTGCATCAATTTTTGGGGTTGTTGCAGCCTTCTCTGGCGCTACTGTACGAGACTATCGGTGCCTTTTTTCCACATTTTAATTGGGGAAAAAAGCCTTAATTAGTAGGGATGCACTGATCTACTTTTTTCACGACCCATACGATATTTGAAAATTAGTATCGGCCAATACCGATCCTGTGTGTGTGTTCATAGCATTATATATCTGCTGAAATTAGATTGTCACCACATTAGCACTGATTAGCGCTTTGTTTATGAGAAGAACGTCTGTTTTTCTTTTTGTCCATTTCTCGTAACAAATTAATACTTTAACGATGTTCTTTGGTGGATTATTTGTTTGCTGAATTACAGGAGAAGCTCGGACAGATTCAGAAAAGATGGTTAATCTAATTTTATCAGCGTGTTTGATCGTTAGTTATGCTTGCCTTGTTAGTTTCCTTGAGTTTTTTGAATGGAGCTCGAGGGTTGTCGAAAATTAGCCCGTAACTGGCAACGCAATTCGGGTTTGTCCAACTAGTTACTGTCATGTATGCCGCAGTAAATGCAGATTAATCCTATTAATTAACACACTAATTTTAAGAGCCCTATAAAATATTACTAAACTTTGCTCACTCCATTTTGAAAAAAATGTTAGCATACTTGCAGCGCGTCGCCAGCGCGTTTCCACTCAGCACACAGCATAGACTTACACTGAATAGATCTGCACATTGTCACCGATACCCAATTTCGAATTTTCTTCGATATTGATACCGATAGCAATATTGAATGGCTGCATCCCTACAATAAAGGCTTTCACACACCAGGTTTGTTTTTTGTAATAATTGCATGTCAGTATATATATTTTTCGAGCTGTTCAGCCAATCAGGTTGGAACTGGTTGAGTGCATCGACATTGACGAAAACATAGATAGTAGCCTGAACCAAGAACTTTATCAACCTTCGACAACGACGACACAGAACAGATTTATTCATCAGCCTGTGTGGATTTTTTAACATCCTAGCTAGCCTTTGGACTAGTATTTTCCCAGTCTTTATGCTAAGCTAAGCTAACAGTCTTGTCTTTAGTGATGAGATCCTGAGTTCAGGTTTTGGCTGAAGAAAACTTATCCTTACTGGTCTTTTTGGCTCAGCAGTTGTTGCTCTAATTGCGCTGTTGCTCCGATACACGCTGCTCGTTATGATCGCCGCATCTAGGCAGAAGTGGCCCTGATTGGCTGATAACCAGGAAGCTAATGTGATTGCCCGTTCCGATGGAGGTTTCCTGTTCCGCGGTGGACAGCGAGCTCCGATGGCATCGTCTGGATTAGTCGGGTGCTCTGCTCATTAATCTGTAATCGGTTTAACGATGGGTCAGTTATATTGTGTGTGTGTGTGTGTGTGTGTGTGTGTGTTCTTTCTTCTTCTTTACGTCTGTATGTGTGAGATCTTTATTTTCATCGCAAACTTTAAGAGACTCAGAAATGAGAAGGCTTGTAAACAAGCATTTTCCACTTTCTCTCAGCAGCAGCATTATCTTATCTCACACACACACACACACACACACACACAGTGCAGGTCACATGCTCAGTGAGTGTCATTGAGGCCTACTACTCTGAATAACAAAATGCAAACCAGCAAAAACATGATTAGCAAAGTTGCCAGCAACTTTTTTTTTTTTATTCAGCTGCCGCAACACGTGCTAACCTCAATTTGTCACACACATGCTTTTTTTGTTGTTGTAAACATATGTGATCGACTCTGACAGTGTTGGCTTTGCTGTTTGTGTGTGTGTAAAGGTTGTTTTTGTCTTCCTTAGGAAGTAGCAAGCCTCAGTGTGTCCTTGCCTGTGGGAAGTAGAGCAAAACCAAAAGAGATGGAGGGAGAGAGAGACAGGATGGAAAACACGAGGGGGGGGAAAAATGTCAGCGGAAGAACAAGAGGTCACTTTTTTGACATCTTGTGCCTCTGTGTGTTAATGTGTTTGGACTCACATTTTGGGTCTAAGATGTTTTAATTCTGAGGACTCATCCGTGTCAGAGACAATAAATTGGTCCTCAGTTATTTAAAATGGGTCAATTATTTCTGAGTTTTTTAGGTTTTAATATCATCCTTGTACTTATATCCAAGCATTCAATTCTGGTCACAATATGTATTTTTTAGAATCAAAATGGCATGTTACCAAACCCTACTAAAAGCTTTCTCCTACGTGCTACACGTACAGTAAATAAACATTATTCTAGTCAGTGTTTTAATGTCAAATACAGTAGCTTAGATGATGGTCGGCACGCTTTGGATCCAAAATTGGCTCAATAACAAACAGATGTAGAGCAGTGTCCCTTGTGTACTACGGTGTAAAATTGATGTTTTTGTGAATGGAGTTTGGCGGCTTTGAACACAGTGACTTTAAATGTCCATCCTAAAAGGCAGACAGTGAGGTTAAGCTGTTAAATCATTTTAAATATGGGGTCCAGTACGTCAGACAGACCTCGAGGATGGGGAACTGAAGTCGTTATAGACTTCAGACCAGACTCCATTTACAAAAACAGTAACTTTAAATATTGAGTCAGCTACTCAGCATCATCTAGCAGCGTCTGACCACATCCATACCAAGGCAACTCCCAAGGTAAGCCTCTGTTGTTTATATCGGAATTTTAACACTTCGGCTACTTGGTTAGCTCTGTTGCTATGCTAACATTAGTGTTATTCTGGTTGTGGTTTAGATAAGCCGTGTAAAGCACATCTCAACGTTGGATAATCCAAATGTATCATGGGGGTTGAAAACAAACAGACAAAATGTAATGAAGGCTAATGTAACTGCAGCAGCGCTACTGCTTTGTGGTCGCATTTTTACGTCACCAGCAAGGACTGGTTTACGGCACTGGTTGCTAGGGAGTTACAACTTTACATCGGAAAAAAATACTGTATTTGGATATAAATTAGCTATATCAGCACTGCAATTCAGTGTCACAAATAACAAAAATAAGTGTGCATGTGAGTTTGCGACACCATATTAAACTTCCCCTTCCTCCCTGTGTGTTGACATTTCCTCGAGGTAGTGTTTTAATGCCAGATAGTCCCACATATTCAGGCAGCCATGCTTTTTTTTTTTTCACCTCCATTTGCGCCTCTTGAGCCTTCGTTTGTTGTCTTGTCTCATTAAGTGCTTTTTCTCTCTCAGAGTTGTGTTGAATTCAAGCACTTGACCTGCCTCATGTCCTCCTGTCAAAACTGTAAAAGCATCTTTATGTGTTGGAGCTGTCGTCGTCATGCTTTGTCACCTTGATTCAAAGGATGACTGAGTGTTCCTGAGCATTATTATGTGATGGTATGTTGTGATTTTTTTTCAACCCAGCTGCTTCTTGCCTCACCTTGTTTTCTGCACTGAATGGTGTGTGTGTGTTAGTGTGTGTGATTGCTCACACTTTTTAAGTATCGTCCTGCATTCTTCATCGCTGCACACTCCTGTATTCTTAATAGAGAGCAAATCGACTTCGCCTCACCGAGCGACATCAAACAAGGCTTTACTTTGTGTGTGTGTGTGTGTGTGTGTGTGTGTGTGTGTGTGTTCTGGCTTCAGGCGCAGTGTCGGCTCGTTTCAGCAGGGAGGCCGTCGCTCTGTCTGCAGAGGCACAGCAAAGAGAGAGGGATGAGGCGTCTTCAGGGCAACGAAGATGAAGAAATGATGAAGTGAAGGAGGATGTTAGTCTGGGTTTTGTTTTGTAAGTTTAGTGTCTGTTGTGACGCCGAAATGCATCCTCACTTCATTAGGATTTTGTGCACTTTTTGTGTTAAGTATGTTGCCGTGCAGTCGCTGTCATTGTGTTTATAAAAGACGACTGGATGTGATCAGGACGCCTTGTTTTTAGATTTCTTTTTAGCAGAACGACACTTCACTGTGCAGGTTGCGACAGTAGCCTCCGGGGAAACAAACACACACAGATTCATATATTCCTCTGACATATACGTCTGATATTTTCTTTGCTATGACTCAACATATTCACCTTCACTTTTTCCCACTTGTTTTTTTTATCCCTCCATATCCATGTCTCTTTTTCATACACTGCACCCAGACGTGTGGTTTGAGCTTTCACTTTCACTTCATTTCACTCCCTAAACTATCTTTTTTTTTTTGTAATTATTTTGGTCAATGCTCTTTACTCCTCTCCTCGACAGCCATCTTTCTCCTGGGGATTTGATTAATAGCTAACATCTCAAACTCCACTTAACTGCCATGCCTTCCAAAAAAAAAAAAAAAACACCATCGCCCCCATACCAGTGCGTGTGCTACATAGTTTATAACAGCATCAAAAAATTGAAGTGCCCACCCACCTACATGCAGTCACACGCTCAAATAGCTCCCCTGCTGTGGGCAGAAGTGGAGAGGCATGCCAGGATCTGGTCCTGATGAGCAATAGGTCCACACACACACACACACACACACACACGCACACACACACACACACGTGCTGTTATGGAGGAATCACTTCAGTTCTGCTTTCTGATTAAATATGAGTCACAGCACAGGAAAACTCACACTGATAGAAGAACTGTATGGTAAAACCACATAGCACACGCTCAGTGATGCATATAGTACATATTGTCCATGTGGGCGCGCACACACAAACATGTTACCTGTAACCTTCTTATGCCATTGTGCGCTCACCCACTCTGTTTCTATGACTTTCTCCCACACACACGGACTGACACACATGTGCTTATTCATCAATGCAAACGTGTGGGAGGTCATCGCATCGTTAGTAGACAGTGCAGAGGTCAGAGGTCACGGGTTATTTTGTAGGCTGATTGTGCTTTTTCTGTACATCTTCACACAACTTAGAGCTTTGCGATATGGACAAAATTTTATGTCCTGATAACACTAATGATATATGTATATATGATATGGTATTTTTCCGTGATGTAACGTTATTTTCGCTTTCCCATTGCGTTCCCCTCAGTCAGGACGTTTACATGCACATCTAAACCGAGCTATTGGCAATAACCGAGCTGAGGATTTAACTGGAGTTTCCGAGAAATCTGAGTGTACATGTGCGGCAACAGAATCGAATTATTGAGTGAGATACATTCGCCTCCGAGACACTAGGTGGTGCTACACGCCCTTTCGCGTTGGCGTCATGGATAAAGAACAAGACCGCTTCCGCGGTCTCGTCACTTCCAGAAGGGGGAGTGCCCAGGCTAGTCAATAGCCCGGCTAATTGTCCACTTAGAACCGCATTATCTGGCACAAATAGTCCGATTATAAAAACTCCAGTTCATTTCGACAACAGTCCGACTAAGGTGTATATATGGCTTTTAAAACTTCGATATTAGCCGGACTAAAGCAGTAAGTCGAATTTCGAAGTTCATGTAAACATACTGACTGTTATATTCCCAATATGCTTTTACCCTGAAGGCGTACTTTGAGAGCGACCGGAAGTCCGGCTATGTTTACGCTGTACTTTTACTATGCAGTTTGGCTGGTAACAAAGTAATAAAATCGAATGTATTGAGCGCTAATAACTTGTCGCAGGAATCATTCACATGCAACCCGACGTTCTCCATACTGCTTTGCCTCTGTTTACACCCTAGCAACCAGTGAACATGCTACCACAGTGTTGCTACGGTTACAGTAGCCTTCATACCATTATGTCTATGCTTCATACAATGAGCGTGTTTTGAACTCTCAGCATACATTTGGATTATCCAGCGGTCATTCAGACGTCGTGTTTTACGTAACGTATCTAAACCACAACCAGAGTAACATTAACGTTAGCATAGCAACAGAGCTAACCAAGTAGCTAAAAAACCCCAATATGTTTACTATATAAACAACACAGACTCATGTCATATGGTAAGTATTTTTACACTGCACTGCAATATATATCATAATCGCACAGCTCTATCTGCACACACAAATGGTGTTTGAGGTATTTCAAAATAAAGGTTTCACAACATTCAGACTTTGTTTCCTTTTTTTAGATTTGACGCTGCTTTGTAACGAAGGCTATCTACGAAACCCTGCGGTTTCTTTTATTGCTTTGAATTTAAGGTATCGGGCAGGGATTGTGTAGCTTTCAGATCTTAGTGTTGATTTTTAATCACCGGATGTTTGTCGCAGGGGTTTCCCTCAGGAAATAAGTTCAGTCACCGTCATCTCCTGAGTTGAATTAGACAGATGTGGTGCGTCTCATCTCGTGATCACTCGTGATTTGCTGCTCTCTTTACCTGATGGTGGTTTTATTTCATGACTGGTATGAATATTTTCATAATTTTGACCAAAATAAGCAGCAGTTACCAGAGAATGAATGGATATGGTGTTGGCCTCTGATAGGAATTAATGACCTTATGGATATTAAGTTGGCCTCTTCATGGTAATAAATGATTCCAGTTGTTTTTTTTGCTATTATTTTTTTTCTATAATTGATAGACAGGAAATGGAGTAGAAATAGAGGTTGTACCTCTACATGGTGGATGCTACATTCACTTGGCTACAGGTCAAATTGTTGCTATGTTGGTGATAAAACATGGCAAAAAGACATATATCATGTTAATGTTGCAGTTATTATCCAAATAAATGGACTGTATGTGGCTGTTTATGGCTCACATACTAAAAGGTATTAAAAGACTGTTAACAGAGGGGCCAGGCAAGCGTGGTAAAGCCAAGACACCGAGGGCAGACTGCTCCAGACTGCAATAACGCAAAATCAATCCAGCAGAGAGGGAGATCGAACTGACGAAAGGTTTTTGAAAAAGGCAAGGAGCGGAGTGGCAATTAGAGAAACTGTGGGAGGAAGGAGGGAGATGTTGGTTATCACATGAGACAGATGGAGAATGGAGGAGAAGCTGAGGAGGGAAAAAAAAGAAGAGAGAGAGTGCTGCTTTTTGTTGGCGGACAGTGGTGGACAGCTTGTGTTACTGGAAGAGATAAGACATGAGGAGCCTGCAGCGCACGCACACACACACACACACACACACACACACACACACACACACGGTCCTAATTCTTTGTGTCAGTGTGACCGCGACCCTGTTGTAAGAGCCTGACATCCTGTGATGCTGCTGGCACACCTTTCCAAATGGAGACGCCTGGTAAAATTATTAATAGATTTAGTTTGTCCACACACACACACACACACACACACACACACTGCATTGAAAAGGGAGATGTCACAGAGTCTGGCAGGACTGACGACCGGCTTCATTTCACATCTAATCTTCCCAAACAGAATATTCTGGTGACAAACCAAACGTCTCGGCCACACTCCAGTCCCAACAGTTCATTTAATTATAGCCACTAACTTACAAAGCGCTTCTCTTCGATTGCCATGAAAGCTCCCAAAAAAAAAACAAAAAAACAGATGGGAAGATTAGGAAGACAGGAGGCCAGCGTCTGGCAAAGCCATTAGCTGATGAAAGGTGGTTTAAACGGTGTTCTTTGCTGTTATTAATAGTCACCTTGTATGTCATCGCAAGTTTTTGGATCTTTTAGATCTGTTAGATACTTTTTTTTTTTTTTTTTTTAAAAACACATCATAAAAGACGAGGAGCAGGAAGCCAAAAAAGCAAAATAAATCACATATTTTTAGCAGGATATATTTATTTTTTGCTGCTTTTACAAAGAAAAAAATCATTTTGTGCCATCATTTGAGCAAAAAATGTAAAAAAGCCAAACTAATGAGGCTCCTCGAGGCACCAGTGGACCCATTAAGAAGTAAAAGGAAGTCTAGTCTACATTAACATCTGTAAATGAACACTTAACCTCAATTTAATCTCAGTTAACCCTATTTAATACCATATATGCAAGCCGGGATATGAAAACATGAACACCTGTATTCTCTTTAGCCTGTTTATTTAGCTGTTCCTTGCTGTTGAAGTTGAAATGAAGACTCTTTGTTTGCTTATTGCGTCTTTACTTATTTTTGACATCTTTATTTTTCTACCTAGTCTTGCTGGTGTCACTGCTTCTTATTTTTTATGTAGGCCCTTATGTTGCTGCACTATCCACTTGCTGCGGTGTCAGTGTAAATTCCTCTGTTAGTGCGATGAATAAATGTTTGCTGTTAACCACACAGTCCTGTCTTTTCCTCTCTAATGCTGTTTGACAGACTCGTCTGCTGTATTGTCTATTCATTCTCATGTTACTGGAGCATTAGTCTGCTGCTCTACCGCCTCACTGGAGTCTGACTGATGACGTGACCTGCATGCTAATGCTAATGCTAATGTAAGAGCAGGCTAGGGGCTTCAGCTAATACACACACACACACACACACACACACACACACACACACACACACACACACACACACACACACACACACACACACACACACACACACACACACACACACACACACACACCGTTCTACCTCTCAGATTTGCTCTGACCTCATCTCTAGACTGAACACAGTTTCTCTCCTCATCCATACTTTGGCCACCCAAAGCCACTCCTCCTTCCTTTCCTCGTCCCTTTCCTTGTCCCTTTCCACCGTCCTTTCCTCGTCCCTTTCCTTGTCCCTTTCCACCTTCCTTTCCTCGTCCCTTTCGTTGTCCCTTTCCACCTTCCTTTCCTTGTCCCTTTCCTCCTTCCTTTCCTCGTCCCTTTCCTTGTCCCTTTCCACCGTCCCTTTCCTTGTCCCTTTCCTCCTTCCTTTCCTCATTCCTTTCGTTGTCCCTTTCCACCTTCCTTTCTCCTCGTTCCTTTCCTTATTCCTTTTCCCTCGTCCCTTTCCTCATTTCTTTCTCCTCGTTCCTTTCCCTTCATTCTTTTTCCCTCGTCCCTTTCTCCTCGTCCCTTCTCCTTGTCTCTTTCATCCCTTTCTCCTCGTTCCCCTCGTCCCTTTCTCCTTGTTCTCCTTGTCCCTTTCTCCTCTTCTCTTTCCCCTCATTCTCCTCGTCACTTTCCACTCATCCCCATCCCCTCATTCCTTCCCCTCGTTCCTCTCGTCCCTTTTTCCCTCGTTCTCCTTATCCCTTTCCTAGTCCCTTCCCCTCATTCCTTTCCCCTTGTTTCTCTCGTCCCTTTTTCCCTCGTTCTCCTCATCCCTTTCCCCCTTCTCTTTCCCCTCTCCAGCAGCTCATTGGTTGCCATCAGAGTTTCAGGAATGAGCAGCAGACAGACTGCAGAGCTTCATGACTCATTCTGCTCTGCAGGCTGGTTCGTCCTCCTATAGACGAGGTTTCAGCCGACATAAAAGGCAACCTCAGGTGCTCAGATTGTCGTTTGGAGATAATGAGCCATCGTGATTGTGTTGTTGTCCTCTGCAGTCTCATGCTAATGCTTTCTTCCAAACATGATTAATTGTTTGACAGATGTACTCAAAAGCTTCTCCTCTGGTGACACCACAGCCTACAGAGCCTTTTAAAGCTGAAAGCATCACCTTCATCCTTTACGTCACACCAAACCATTTCACTCATCACGCTGCCACTCACCTGCTCTTGTGAAAATTCACATCATCTGTTTCCAGATGAATTATTTCTGTTTTGCATCTGCGCATAAAAGCAAGAGCAGGGAAAATAAAGAGGATCCAGGGCCGCTCTGCCAAACTGTTGACATCTTCGCAGGCTGTCTCCACTTAGCCACGAGCTATTTTAAGAGCGTTGTTAGCGAGGAACCAAATGCTTGTTATTGTGCTGCCTGCGAGGCTCCTCCACGCTACTATCTGGTCTTTACACAGCGCTTCCCTGCACTCTGCTCGTGTGTGCGCTCTGGATTTCACGCACAAGTTAATTTTGTATGTGTGTGTTTGCATCAGTGTGTCAGGGGTCAGTGTGTGGAGTCTGCTGATAAGCTTATTTAGGACCTAAAAGCCCCCATGTGAGGTTTTAAACTCCCACCTCTTCATGTGAAAACACACACAAAGACCAAAGTCTAAAGCTTGTGTGTCATCAGTGTTGAGTCACCTGGTTGTCGATGGGTTATTTAAAGTGTGTGTGTGTGTGTACGCACATGATTAACCCTTAGCTATGCTTCTGGCATGTGTTATGAACTGCTGAGGAAGCATTGCATCTCTCTGTGCCTTTAGGTTTCTTCCCATAGGTTTCCATAGTGTATTAATAAGACAGTGAACTCCTCATCTCCCTGGTAGCTGATTGGTTAAAACACACAGCATGTTAGCTCTGGGATAGTATGGGTAAAGGCCCATCGGAAGCTCATTTTAGGGTTATTTTTCAATTAATCATTGGTATACGTACCTCTGTTGAAGGTAAATTTCATCACTGGTCAAAAGTTATAGAGGTTTGTCTTTGCTGCTGTGTTTATTGAATTCCTGCCCACACCTTAGGTTTAAAGGGGAAGTGCTGTTTATTACAAATTGGACCTTATTTCTGGGATAAAATACTGTCATTTACCCACCCATATCACTTTGGAGTCATTTGGAGTATTTCCGGCGATATTTGGATTTGATGATATCCATTTAACAGGAGTGAATGGGGCACTGAAATGTAGCCAGTAAATGACACAAACTTGACCATTTCTCAAATAACAGACGTTTAATAAGATGGGCTACACTATTACTATTCTCATTTGAGTCAGGAGTTGTCCCTAACTTGAGAAAATTCAATGTGTAAACAGACTCGTAGTTGTATCGTAGTTTACTAAGGACCCCTAGTGCCTACCTATGTGGCTGAACTAAAACAAAGCATGTGTGCCTGTGTGACAACATCACAAATAAGTATTTTAATTCATAAATGGAGTTGTGTAAGGAATAGGATACTATTTACAGTAGTAAGGCACAGTTTTGCTACAAAAAAATATTGCACATTTTCAGAAATGGAATATTGCACATGGAATTGGTAATATTGTACGTGAAATGGAATGGAATTGTTGCACGTTTGTTGTTAACCGTTATTTCACAGATTTATAATACATAACATATAATGCTAACAGCTCCTCATACATTCATGTACATTTCTACTTATACTGGTTTCTTTATAAATGTATATCTCTCTTTTTGTGCGCTCTGCTGTTCTATCTATTCCATTTCTTGACACTAGAGCTCTTCACTCACAGCTATATGTCAAGTTCATGTCTTCACGTTCTAGTACTCTCGTTCCCTTGACCTTTGACCCAACTGTTTTGGTGCTGTCTGTATCAGTGCGGAGCTGCCAGTTGGATTCCTCAGAACAACACCACAGTAAACTGACAGTGGTTTCTCTGCTGGGAGCCACTGTTTTGTTGTTTTCCTAACTTCAGTCTGGTCTCCATTTGAAACTTGGCTCCATATCCTGCAGGGAATCTGTCCTTCATCGAGCTGCATATTATCTTTTGTTGTTTTGTGGTGTTGCGGTTAATAAGCATGCACTTCACTGGAAAGTCTTCCTTGTGGTGCGTTTGGGTACTAGTGGCATGTGTAGGAAATTGAACCCCAACAGTCAGTTCACATTGTTGGGAACAGCAACATGTGTAGCATCAGTTTAGCTGCACAGTTTTTCACTACATTTGAGATTTTTTTTTTTTTTAAACGCATCAATAATTATCAAATATGTGTTAAGCTGCCAGGGCTGAATAACATTTATTATATCTTTAAATTAATCATTTCAGTTGAAAATCACTGTTTACTCATGCAGATTGCTGTTAAAAGTAAGTAAGTAAGTATTCAAGTTCTTTTCATACCTGCTATATGGCACCAAACGAAATATTTTTAGCATAATTTTGTGTATTTATATATAATATAAATATAATTATTGATTACTTCTCTGTTATTAAATAAATCTGCATATATTTTGATAATGAATGAATATTTTTTTTAAGACAAAAAGTCAAAATTCTCTGATTTAAATGTGAATATTTTCTGGTTTCTTTCCTCCTCTATGAATATCTTTGACATATCTGATATCTCAACATATTTGAGGAAGTGATGCTGGGCTTCAGGATCAATAATTTTTACTGTTTTCTGACATTTTATAGACCAAACAACAAAGTGATTCATCAAGAAAAAAAATTGACTAGAATGAAAATATGCAGTACAATATTTTTTGTATATATATGATAAATCTCTTAGCGTCTATATTTAGTTTTGATTTCAGGACTAAAATTATTAATTGTTTTTCTTCATAATAACACTGTTTCTATCTCTATTAGTTTTGGTCCAGCTGAGACTGATCCATTTAATGAGATGATAACGAGTTTAGAGGAGAGGAGCAGGGGAGGCTAATAACGAGGAGGAGGAAGAGACTCTTAGCTTTCTCTTTGCCGCTCGCCATTGATCACAATTACTTCAGAGAGGAGGAGACGCCTCTGTGTTTAAGAGAGGAGACTGGGGGGAGTTACCGTTATGCTGGCGACGGCGAGAATTGTCCTCAAGAGATGAAGAGAAGGACGAGTAGAGATGAAGGAGAGGAAGACAGGTGGGGAGGGTTGAGAGGAAGGATTTAAGAAGAGGAAAAAAAACAGAGGTCATGGTGTGAAGGTCAATGGCCAATTGTTTTCCCCCCTGTGACACTGCAAGGTCACGCCCCCCCATGGGGAACTGTTGTCAAGGGAACCGTTGCCACACACACATTTTCAGATCTTAATACGTCATTGTCACCTCTTAATCAGTCGAGTCATTCGTCAAATGAAACATTTGTATGCGTATGTATGCGTTCTTCACTCTTTTTAGTCATCCACTATGTTTTCTCAGTATTATTTTATGTTTTAAGAAGTCACCTCAGGCTCTGGGAAATTGAGGGTGGCATTTTGACATTTTTTGACATTTCACAGGCTAAAGATTATTTAAAAAATCCCATAACATGATGGATAAATCAATGAAATGAGCCCTAGGTGAGTGAAGCGTCGTGCTTTCTGTCCAGTAGTTTGATATTTGATGTTGTTTTATTGTTTTTCCTGTTGTACCTTCACATCCGTCATGGTTGACAGAGGCTGTCTGTCTTCACAGACTGGCCTTTACAGAAGGTCAGAGGTTCGTCCTCCCACAGACATTATTGAGCCTCCGTCAGCTCCCTCCTTTCATCCACCCATGCCTCCTTCTTCTCTCTAAACTGATAAACAAACAAACCGCAGTGACTGCTGGGAAAACAGGAGGAGCTGGCAGCCGGTGGGGCATTAAACATTTATTTAGTGGTGATGAGACGAAGAGGTCTTCCCCAGTTTGTCCTGTGGAGGAATGAGGACACTCTCTGTAACCCTCTGAGGACTCTCTCTGGTCTTTCCCATCTTTTATTACGTAACATCCAACCATTGCAACACAGTTTGACAAGGACAAGGAGCCTAAATAAATGTGGACAGCCAGGGATGTGTCAGATTGATAAATCAGTTCATTTACAAAATGTTTTAAAAAAAAAAACGCCCTTAAATATTCAGAGTTCTATGTGGCCTTCAGTCAAAAAACCTAAAATATTAAATTTAAAATTATATAAAAGAAAGTAAAATGTCTGGTGGAAACTAATATTTAATTTAATTTAATATTTAATTTATTAGTTAAAATGTCATAATAATCCCCACCTGAGGTGCATTTACTTGCTTGTTAAGAAGGCATAGTTGGAAATATTCAAATGACTTTTTAGTTAACTTTTAACCATTTCTGGACGACTGAGCAGACTTTAACTGCTCATGAAGACCAGGTGATGTGGTCGAAAACTCTGGAAGAAGAGGTAGAGCTTGTCTCCAAGATGAAGAACTAATTATAGGGGTCAAGAAAATAGACTATAGTCTATTAATTATTGTTTAGCCGATTTATCACTAACATTTAGCATTCCCAGAGCCCCAAATTAGAATAGACTAATTTTTCATCTGTCACAGCAGTATAGATAATACAGTAATAGAGAAACAACAGACAACAAAAATGACATAATAGAATAAGTAATAATAATAATAATAATAGAATAAATATTTACAATATAAAGAAAAAAATTATAAATAAAAAGAGAAAGAATACATTTTTATTGCAAATGAACCGTAAAATAATTTGCAAAAATTGCAAATAAAATGTAGATTTTTTACTGTTTGTTATGTGGATGTGATCTATAGAATAAAATAAAAAAAGCTGTGCAAATGTTACAATTACATTTAAACAGTGCATATTAAAGTCCTAATATATTTTTTAAAATCCTTAATATTCATTGTTAAGTGTCTTAATAATAAGATTATTCACTATCAAAATCATTGCAGATTAAGTCTAATAATCAGTCCACTGTCGGTTATCATCATGGGTTCGAAAACACGAAAGCAGAACTTGTGATGTCACTCGTTTGTTTGTTATTGTTGTCATCTTCCCAGCTGTTTTAAGCCCCCTAAAAATATCCAGATTTATCCATGGAGTTTGGCTGAAATGTGTCAATGCAGCAAAATACAGTTAGAAGAAGTAAAACTAGTGTTACAAAAAAAAAACGTTTCAACATCTTTTTTTATTTATTTATTTATTTAATTTTTTTTTTAAATGAGATGGTTCCAGCAGCGATTAGAGGAACTGCAGCTTTTTAACGTTCACTTGAGGTGACTGCGGCTCAGTCCAGACATTATTGATAGTACAGTTTAAACAGGTTATTGATCATGTGATCATGTCTGGCACTGAAAAGCTGCTCCTCTGATCTGATGTTGTCGTACCTGTCGGGTATCGACCTTCAGGCGTGAAGAGGAGCTGCTCAAACAACGCCTGCTCGTACTTTTTCCAGCTTGTTTAATCCTTAGCTGGTGTCAGGAAGTTCAGAAACGACAGGAAAGCTCTGAGGCAGTCATTACAGGGAGGTAAACGCTCCACCCAGAGCTAACTTTTTACTTTTAACTTGATGCTTCAGGATATGGTGACAGATAATTTACAGAACAAACCTCTAATCAGTTATGGAAATATTACTTCTAGTCCTATGTACACTCTTTTAATACTCACTACATTACCGTATTACTGTGTATTCATCCGTTTGTTAAAAGTCATATTCTACAAATATAAAACTATATACTTTAGATTAATGCTTCATAAGAAAAAGAGCTATGGAAGTCTGAATATACTGACAGATGGACCTGTTGATTACATGTTTGCTGAATATCTTTTTGACTGCTGTTCAGACAAAATAAGTCATTTTGCAGCAATCACAAGAAAATAAAATCCTGTGTTTTCAGACTTTTTATAGACTGAACAGATAATTTGATAATGAAAATAATCAGCAGTTGCTGCCCTAGCCACGTTTTTCACCTTTTCATAGCCACTAAAAAAAGTAAACAATATCTGAACCTTGTAATGCAGTAGAGAAAATGATTTTCCACTAATATATATTCAAATTAGACTGTTGAAATCATGTTTATTACAACATAACAGATGTGTTGATCAGGCGTCGTTCTGCTTGTTGGTGTATTTTTTTTTTTTTGACTCCCTCTTCGCTCTCGTCTCTTCTTTTGTCCACAGTGATAATGATGTGTAGTGACAGAGGAGTGAAAGGTGGACTGTTTTGACCTTTACAGTGTGATTTTCCCCTCGTCAGAGCTGTGGCTGAGAGGATGCAGCTGTTTTTTTTTTTTTAAGTCACTGAGGAAAAGGTGAAGAAGTCACTGTCTATTTCAACTCCTTTCTTCATTTTCACCACATAGAAAGTTTGTATTATTATTATGCAGCCAATAGCTGCAATTCCTGTTAACAAGATGTTTTATTCTTAAACTAATGGTGGACATGAACCAACATAAAAAGCTTGTGTTGCATTTACATCCATTTACTGAGTACAGATTTTCTTCCATATATTCACAATGTTTATCTTCAAAGGGATTTTCAGTTTTCATTTAATCCACCGACTTTTGTGTGCCTCCTTACCGCAGTAAACTGAGTTCATTTTTCTGATTCTTTGTAGATTTCAGGCACTTGAGCGTCATCAGTGCATAGGACTGGGTATTGTTCAAAAGTTTTTGATACAATGCCACTTTCGATACTTTTATTTTGATAACTCAATAAGTAATTTTTGTGTAATTTGGGTTTTATCATGGTAAACAATGGTCCGATGTTCAACAGGCACAGGCTGCTACCGATTACTCTTTAGGACCCTGGGGAGTGAGAGTTTGCCTCATGGTGTGTTCACTGGAAGTCAGAACTTGGAGCTCAGCTCATCGTATCCTCAAAGTTTAGTGCTCCCAGCTCTTCCAGCCTCACAGACGTACAACGAAACATGTAGCTAGCATGTAGCGTAAATTCTATGTCTGGTTGATGAGATTATTCTGACTCTCTGAGTTTTAGATCTGACTTCACTGACTTAAATTCGGACTCGGAGCTTGGAAATTCCGACATTCATGTACAAATTGAACGCACCATGAGCCTCCCAGTGCTCCTGCAATGACGTTAATCTTCTGTTTTAGCGGCGATGTTTGTCTCCTTATGCTGGAAAGTGGGGGGGACGGATCAGTGTCTCTATGAATCTGAAGGGGACATGTCCCCCCCCGTCCATAGTGACATCTGAGAGCATGGTTCACAGACACTAAAGTATCAGAATTTGGCCCCAAAAAATTATCAATTTTTTAATACCTGATAGGATCGGAGCTTTTCGGTCGATGCTACAAAAATATCCGTTTGCTACCCGGCCCTGTCGGTGCGACCTCTTATTTGAGTTTTGATTCATCACATAAGGCTCAGGGTGTTTTAAGACGCACACACTGAAGCCATAACCTACAGCTATGATGTCCGATGGCCCCGGCAGTGTCATAAACATTTACCGTCTCGTCAGCTCTGTGATTGATCGCTCTTTTGTTGCTGCAGAGGTACAGACTACCTGTGTCCTCCTGATGAGCACCAGCTGCCCAGGTTGACTTTGGATTTGCTGCTTTTTTTGGGGATTTTTCTGCCTTCATCCAACACTTTTCCTCTTTAGGATGAGACACAGGTCTCTGCCAGCCCTTCATGTCTGTCTGTCTGCCAAAGTAGAGGTGGGGTGAAAATCAATAAGAGTGGCAATTGTCCAAAGGTCCAAGTAGAGTTACTGCCGTGCTAATTTTGACAATTCAAATCAAACTTCATTTTTATGGCATTTCAGAGTGCCTCACAGAGGCTAAAAACAACAATGGAAAAATAAAAACCCCATCCCAGGGGTCCCGTAGTTCCTTAAAATGTCTTAAATTAAAGTCTGAGTAATTAAGGTCTTAAATTGTCTTAAACAGTAAGTTTGCTTCAGATATTAAATTTTCAGATGTGCGTAAAATGCCCATAGGAAAATAGTATTCAGAGATTTACTGCAATTTTGCACATTGTTTTGTTCACAAAGTTCACTTCTTTGTTCTTGAAAGTTGTGAAATTAAAGTTGTAGCGAAGAGTTAAGTGTTGTGCCTTCAATTTATATCGTTCTAGCAAGTGTTAATAATTTTTTTTCGAGTGAGTAATCGGCAATCAGATTTTTTTTCCTGCTAAATATCGACATCGGTATCGGCCTCAAAAACTCCACACTGGTCGAGCCCTGCAATAAATTTACTATTTTCTGCCAAAGAAATTGTTGTGACATTTTTGGGTCTTAAATTATATTTGTTGAGGTCTTAAAAATTATTAAATTTGTCTTTTAAAATGGTGCAAGACCCCTGCCATCCTCTGTTCCCAAAAAAATATACCCTTACATACACTCACACACTGAGGCCAGTTTTGGAACCACCAGTTTAAATACCCCTCCAGTGTTCTGCTAATTTTTTTTACAAGGAAACACTGCCGTTTTCAAAGAGGTCGCTTGACCTTTGACCTCAGGATGTGTGAATGAAAACTGTATCCTATCAGATGAACCAGCTAATGAACCCTCTGACTCTTCCAGCGCTTCATCTCCTCCCCGATGGCTTACCTTTCCTGCTCTCATCCATAACGACCCCTGGCCTCCTCTCAGATCCAGCAGGTGTAAGCAGAAGCTGCACTTAAGCTGCTTCTCTTCTCTCCCAGGAGAACATTGATTTCTTTTTATTCATAGGCTTTAGCCTCTCCTGGCCCAGAAAGTCTCGGGTCCGATGAGGAGGATGAAGGCTCTCTGTGTTTGCAGTGATTGCATCAGCAGTCAGGCCTCTTGTCGGCTGGAGCGTTGAGATGGGATTATGTGAGGGAAAGATGAAAGGCAGTAAGTGGGGTGGATTTGGAGGGAGGCTCAGGTGAGATGAGAGGTGTGTCTGGTAGTTTCTGTCCACTCTGTCTGCCTTTAATCTTTACTGTTGTCACCAGAAGTTTGAGTGTGTTTGTGCATCAGCACTTCTTTTTTCCTCCTGCTCAGCCTGGACTATTGATCTATGTAGAGCTCAGCTGATTGTCTTCATTATTGATCGTGCTGATTATTTTTTTTTTTCCATTATTCTCTTCTATTATTGCGTGAATGCAGGCTATACACAGCCTGGGAAACTTTCGTGTCTCAGTGAGAATAAGAATATGTTCTATCGTATATGTATATTATATATACATATAATATGTCGTACAGTTTGTGAATCAGCTCATAAAATCACAAAATATTTCAAAAAATGCACCTGATCCCAAGGTGATACCTCTGTATTCACCCCTGCCCTTTTTACTTTAACAAATAACTGCTTACATTAGATTTTTGACAACAAAACACAGTACATATTTGCTTCCTTCATTTTTTCTTGCTTAGTTTAATCTATTTTATCCTGGTAATGTATAGAGGATTTTTATTTTATTTTTATTTAAAATTATTATGAAGCTGTTTTCTGTTTTTGTACAATTATATTTTTTTTATAATTTATTATAATTATAATTTCTTTTTTTCTGATTTTTTTTATTGTTTTGTTAACTGCTTACATGTCTTATTGGATGTATCTTATGTATGATATGTAAAATCTGCATTTTGCTCTCCTCCGTTGAATATAATAATCTTGGAAAAAAAACAGCCACATATTTCTTGTTTTTTCCATTTGCATTCGTCATGTCTTCCTCAGCACACTGTCATTCTCTTTCATCCTCACGTCTCCATTGTCTCTGCTGATTCGTCCCTCAGTCTTCTCGTCTCTTCATTGTCTCGCTTGTTTCCTTCTCTCTGTATTCATCGCTGTCATCTCTTTCTTCTGTTCTCTACTGGATCTTTGTGTCAGTTTGTCTTTGCTGCATGTCATCGTTTCACATAATATTACATCTCTATCTCTGTATTGTTTCCTTTGTTTCCCTCCATGCAGCCCCTGCAGGTCTGTTTTACTGGTTTGCTTTCTGTCTCTAAATCTCCAGAGATAAATCATTGAACGGACTGACCCTCTTTGTCAAATCAAAGACGTCAAGCATCATTTTGTGCGCACTTTTGCAAAAATAATTTTTAGTCCCATCTGAGGCAATCTTTTTTTTTTCTTTTCCAAAAACACAAAGCCACACTAAAGGCTTCTTAAAGTGTCACTTTTCATTTGATGGTCCACTGGAGAGTCACACACACAGTGAAGATGTAGCAGATGATGACACATGCTGCCGCTTTGCCTCAGGCTATTACACTGTGTTCGTACAGTTGCAGTAATAATAATGCAGCTGAACACGAGAACTTTCTGAGGTTGTTTCTGCTGTCTAACCTCTGATGGATCGTCATCCATTTTACAGTTTGCCAGTAGAGCAAAATGTTCATCACCGTGAGCTACAAAAGTAGGGAGGGGGTAAAAATCAATACATATATTAAGCCAATATGTATTATCTACACACAGACATCAAGTGTCAATCTTTTATTTTACAAACTGTTAACCTGTTAGCATGTAATAGAGTGATATTAGAAATATCTATACTGACACTGGAAAACCTAAAGAATCGATTGGCATCATGTGATGTTGTGGGGAACAATGCTTAAATTACCCTCCAAAGTTATGCAACATTTTTGGCAAAGGAAAAAGCGACCATTTTCACAGGTGTCCCTTGACCTTTGACCTCAAGATGTGTGAATGGATTGATTTTATTAAATGAAACAGAATAGTTGAATAAAAGGTAATAAATCAAAATATAGGTGGCATGGGTGGTGTAGTGGTTAGCACTGTCGCCTCACAGCAAGAAGGTACCGGGTTCGAATCCCGGCCCGGGGCCTTTCTGTGTGGAGTTTGCATGTTCTCCCCGTGTCTGCGTGGGTTCTCTCTGGTACTCCAGCTTCCTCCCACCATCCAAAAACATGCATGGGGATTAGGTTAATTGGCTAATTTAAATTGCCCGTAGGTGTGAGTGGTTGTCTGTCTCTATGTGTCCTGTGATGAACTGGAGACTTGTCCAGGGTGTACCCTGCCTTTCACCCTAAGACAGCTGGGATAGGGTCCAGCCCCCCACCACCCTATGAGGATAAGTGGTAGATAATGGATGGATGGAAATCAAAATATAGTTAGTTAGTATAGTTAGTTAGCTTGAGTGACAGTAACTCTACTTGGGCAAACTGCCTGAAATGCATTACCAGAGACGTGCTGGCAGAACTCCATTCAAAAAATCAAGGAAACTAACAACACAGTCGTAACTAACGATCAAACATGTTGATAAAATTAGCTTAACCATCATTTCTGAATCTGTCCAAGCTTCTCCTGTAATTCGGCAAACAAATAATCCACCAAAGAGCATCATTAAAGTATTAATTTGTAACTTGAAATGGACGAAAAGGAAAAGAGAAAGAGACGTTCCCTTCATAAAGATAGAGTCGCTCTGATATATAAATTAGGGCTGTCAAATTAGCCCGTCTCTGGCGATGCAGTTTGGTTTGTCCAAGTAGAATTACAGTTGCACAAATTAACTTCGACAGCCCTACATTTAAACACAGTACTCAACCCATCATAATGCAATGAAAGATTCCCGTCTTTAGAAATATGGAGCACAAACAGCTGACCAGGTTGTTTCCTTCTAATGTTACCTGTCCACCTGGTGACCAATCAAGCGCCACCGTGTCCTCTAAAGCAGGTCGCTGTGTGTTTTCTCTGCAGGTTGTTCAACCTGACTCTGAAGAAGCTGATAATGCTGAAGGAGCTAGATAAAGACCTCACCTCCGTGGTCATCGCCGTCAAACTGCAGGTACGACACGCCTCTGCGGTCCCACGCTGAAACTGAACATGACTAACAATGAGAGCTCAGGATAGTAACCATGACAACCCCTAACCGCTCAAATGTTTTTATTTTTCATTCTGAAAATGGGAATATAATCCAATCTGTGAAATGACGCTGAACAGAAAGATAATGTTAATAATTTTAATACTAATCAGTATGTTTAAAATTGCATTCAATTTACACCCCAGTGAAGACAGCAACAGCAGCAAGCAGCTGCAAGCAGCAACAAAATATTACATGCCGAAAAACAAACCATAAAAAAACAGGATAAATATAAAATGTGTTAATTTTTCTGAATTAAACTTTCCGGAGAATAAATATAGCTTCAGCTTTAATTTTTTCTTCGGCTTTAATCAACAGAACTGTATTTTAAGAGCCACAAGCAGCAGACGGCTAAGTGTTGAAATGCTGCTGAATAAACCACAAAATGTGTGTTGTGAGTTGTTCATGGTTTTGTCGAGTTAGGTTATTGGATCTGGACTCACCTCCTCCTCTTTGGTTACAGCCTGCATACCTCTCTACTACTATTTGACTTTTTTCTTATGCTTTGGAGGAGCAGTTCACCTTCATCTTGTACTTAATTGAAGAATAAAACATGAAATTCCTTGTAGTTTTTAACAGGTGATGTAATTTAATGTTTTCACTCATATCTGCTCAAACTAGTTTTCTATTTTAAGTAAACCAATAAAGTCACATTTTAATTTCTCAATCTTCCCGTCCTATCAGTCAGTTCTGCCTCGACCTCCTTTTTCCTCCCACGCTCGATCTCGCTGCATGTGGTTGATGAGCGTTGGTTGTTGTGGCAGTCTTACCCATCATTCCCTGCTCTCTTTTGTGTCGCCTCCTCAGGGCTCCAAGCGGATCCTGCGCTCCAACGAGATCCTGCTGTCCTCAGCAGGACTGACAGAGACCGACCTGCAGCTCACCTTCTCCCTTCAGGTAAACACCGAGGTTCACCTTGTTCAGTCAAAAGTCAGCTCTGTCAATATAATCACCACCGTTTTCTGCAAAATAACAAACAAAACCATTCATTTATAGGGCCAGATCGATTAATCGGATGGCTGATTTAATAATATCCTTTTTCAAAATAATTATTGAGCCAGAATTTTGCAGATTCTTTTCATAAAACAGTGCAAGCATTAAATGGTATCCTAACCCTATTTATCCAGTAGATGGAGCACCGACTATAAACTAATCTGATCTAATCTAATCTTGTATCCCCAGTGCCCAATTTTTATTTAATATTTTAAAGCGTTCATCTTCTTCTAAGGGCGGCACGGTGGTGTAGTGGTTAGCACTGTCGCCTCACAGCAAGAAGGTACCGGGTTCGAATCCCGGGCCCGGGGCCTTTCTGTGTGGAGTTTGCATGTTCTCCCCGTGTCTGCGTGGGTTCTCTCCGGGTACTCCGGCTTCCTCCCACCAGGTTAATTGGCTAATTTAAATTGACCGTAGGTGTGAATGTGAGTGGTTGTCTGTCTCTATGTGCCCTGCGATGAGGTGGCGACTTGTCCAGGGTCCTGCCTTCCGCCCTAAGACAGCTAGGATGTTCCTATGAGGATAAGCGGTAGATAATGGATGGATGGATCTTCTTCTAAACGTGTTAGCATAATGCTAATTAGCACTAAATACAAAGCACAACAGGTAGGATCGTCCCCAGTATTGCAAAATGCTGATGCAGTTAATCGTTTGCGTGTTGATTTGTTTATTGAAATCTAACATGTAATAAACATCATGGTTTTACATTCACTCCCTCTGCGCGTTCAGGCCCAGCATGATTAACGTAATTCCCAGCAGGGTCCCTTCCGCTCTAAATCATCCTTTTCCGATCTCCACGCTGCTAAACGCTGCTAAAAGGTCAGGGAGTTTTAGCGAGCGCAGCCAGCCAGACATTATACATTATACATCTTTGTACGGCAGAGGAAACAGCCTATTCAAACCGTGCAGCGGAGTGATTTCATGGCTTTGAACATTGTTACACGAGTCACTTTTGTTCCCTTTATAGTGCTGAGCTGCTTAATGATGGCTTGTGTCATAGTGAGGATGTGACTAAGTGCTTCCACACTTCAGGACGCCGCTGACAGGTCAGCGGGTGTGACCGCCTTATACAACCGTCCGCCTGATTATCGCGACCTGGGGAGCAAATCGAACAAGTCGCCCACCTGTCAGCTGCTCTCTTCGCTCATGTTTTGCATATTTATGTGTGTTTGCGCCCGCAGTACCCGCACTTCCTGAAGAGGGACGCCAACAAGCTCCAGATCATGCTGCAACGACGGAAGCGATACAAGAACCGGACCATCCTGGGCTACAAGACCCTGGCTCTGGGACTCATCAACATGGCAGAGGTAGCACAACTCAGTGCAGCACCGACATGAAGCATGGAGGTTTAGATTCTGTTTAGATTTACTGCTGCTTCAGAGTCCAACACCTCTGCTTTTATTATGTTTAAACCCCCAAAAAAGAATTATTATTGGGATAGGAAGTACTAGGAGGCAAACTGTTGTGAATTGAAGCAGCTTTAAGGTTTAGAAGAAGAAGAAGAATTCCTTTATTAATCCCTCGGTTGCACATTATGCACATGTTATGAAACACACATGCATTAGAGGAGAGGTATCAGAAGGAGGGCTGCCTCATATCCAGGAGCTTGAGCAGTTGGGTTGCCTTGCTCAAGGGCACCTCAGCAGTGCCCAGAAGGGGGAACTGGCACCTCTTCAGCTACCAGTCCACACTTGGTCTGTCCTGGACTGATCTACTGCCACCAATTATTAGTTTTTATTTCTTTTTTTTTTCCCAAAACTAAAAATGATCTTTTAACTGAAATGGAAGAAAAAAAAATCATAAAAAAAATAATCAACCAAAGAAATCTGAATGGACTAAGACTGAATCTTTCCTGAGAAAATTTTATTTTCATTGTTTGTTTTTTTTTCTTGACTAACCATTTAGTCTAAAATTAAAATTATGGAACACAAGTTCATAAAAATTAAGCTGATTTTTTTCCAGATAGTCCAAATGTTTACTATCACATAAACTAAAGAAAATCAGCAAAAGCTGTCACTGCTACTATTACTGCTAACAACTGATTCTATATTTATTTAATTTAGTAATCAATTAACTCGACTCACCGTCTCACCTCATAGACCATAAATTAAAGCTGCAAACCAAAGCTTTGGATTCACTGAAAAGTCCATTTTATTTTTTAGTAATCTGCTCCTTTAAATGCGTCCTTGTGTTTGAGCTCCACAGCAGCAGATGGAGGGTAAACGGTGTGTTTCGAAGCACATCAGCTCAGAGTCGTCCACTCAGCAGAGTCTCGTCCTCTTCGGCTGATCTGAGCCGTTGACCTGACAAACTAGCGGTCAGCGGCTCATTTCCCTAAACATCCCTCGCTCACCTTCATTTAACCTTCACCCTAACTCAATTCAAGCAAGTGCACTTCAAAATGAAACTCCACTCTCAGTCTTTGGCCCGGCGTTTTCTTCTCGGCCGCTTATAAATGTCGCCATAAATCAAACTCTCAGTGAAATTTTTAGCCTTCCCGCTACTCTCCGCCTCTCACAATATGAAACCTTTATAAAGGGGTTGTGATTTATGGCGTCTGTGCTGGTGTGAACACATATGGATGTTCTTCGGACATTATGAACGTCTGGTGGCTCTCGTAGTGAAGTCAGAATTGTTTACAGCGTGAAAGGACCTTGAACAAACCGGCCCAACACAACAAATCTGAGCTAAGGCTTTTTTTTTCTAGTCCAGCTCCACTCTGAAGCAACCCCTGAGTGTGAAATAAAGTCCAATTTTATTCATGAAGCTCTTCCAGCAGACAGGTTATACTCTGCAGAGGGCAAAGGATACAAATGCTGACTCACAAGCAATGATAGGTTAAAACTCATTTCTTTTGCAGGCACAGTAAAAGTCTGAACTCTGCCCACAGCTCTGTGTGTCAGGAATATAATATGCTGTAGGGCTCATGCAGTCCTATAAGAGGATGGTGGTTTCTACTGACTGAAGGAAGTGAACTTTAGCTCCGGCAGGTTCTTCAAAAAAAACACTTTACAAAAGCCACAGAACAGTTTGACATCATATTTATGTGAATTTTCTTTGTCAGTTAAAGCTATATTCTGTAATCCTGTTCAGAAACACTCTTTGTTCTACTGGGTGAAATGGTCCTTCCATCCTGAGAGCAGTCAATACATTATATGTTCGGAAAAAGGAAGGAAAAGAATCAGACCTCTGTGGCTACAGGACTGTAAAAACTCTGACCAATCAACTGCCTTTCATCCGAATGGAAAGAACCAATCAGATGCCTTCATGTCTTGCCCTGACCACACACTCCTGTGCAGAAAAAGTTAGCAGCAGAGGGGGCGTGGCTTTGGAAGAGCACTGACGGGAGGGGGAGGAGCTTAGAGGAGGAGCCACTTTCAATTGCTAGCTCTACTGCTAGCGCCCTAACATGACAGACTATAGCTTTAATCTGCTGAGTGGTTTTGTCCGGTCAACAGTCCAAAACCAAAACACATTTTATTTACCTTTCCTGGTATTTGAGAAGCTGGAACATAAAACGAGTTTATGGTCTCAATCTCTAGTTTTAGTTTTAGTCTCCTTCAACACATTACGATGTTCCTTTAGTAAATTATGGTTCCATTTAGAGTCAAACAGAACGTAAAGCAGGGATGCTTTAGGACGAGGCGATCTGCTGATTGACAGGTCACTACCTCATTGTTTTTACTTAGCTTCAACCTCCTCTGTCACTTCTGGTTGCTAAAAAAAACCAAGATGGCGACGGTCACAATGCCAAACTCAAGTCTTCAAAACTACAGTTCGTAAACCAATGCGTGACGTCATACACCCTCTGTATGAATTAATGAGTGTAAACATGGTGATTGTACAAATTTAGTCCACTATTATCAGACCAAATGAGGTTGTAACAAGAGTGCATCTTTATTGCTTATAACGTCAACTTTTGTTTCTTCTTTTAAAAGTCTCATTTTAAAGACTAGAAAAAGGAAATAGGCTGCTAACTCAGCAGTTTAGTGTCACTTTGAAACTTTCAGTTTTTATAGGAAGTCACCAGTGAAGGGAGGTCGTAAACTTTATTACTGGTAGTTACTTTTATGTTCGCCTTGAGGTCAAAACCAAAGAGGTAAATGTGAGAGAGTTCACATAGAAATTATTAGAAAGTGTGTTTTTTTCCATCTGTCGTGCGTTTACGACGCTGCGGAATCATCTTTAGTTTTACTGAGACTTTTTAAGGATAACTGTCATTAAGAACTCCTTATTTTTAAGGACACACTTGCAACTTCATGTAGCCTAATCTTTGAGTTTTTTTTACATTTAACTGATATTTTTCACAACTTCTCGCTCTGCATTAAATTAAATTTTGCGTTCTGACAGCCCCCCTGGAGCACATAATGCTCTGCACTATTGGGAAGTGAAGAAGAGTCACGTTTAAATGCTGTTATTATCAGCGTGTAAATGTCTTCAGAGAGAATCCACTGCAGCTTTTTGAGCGTAATGCGTTAGTCTGTGCTGTTTAAAAAGCAGTGGCACAGTTATGAAAGACAGGACTTAAGGCTTTTCATGGTGGCAAACTGTCATTTACCAGTGTTTCTCATTTAATATGCGCATTGCATATTTGTGAGTTTTGCCTAAGTGTCATTCTGACCGGGGAACGGTTAAATTTTGCAGCTGCAGGACGCTACTGACAGCATTTGAAGCACATGAAGCAGGTTAGCTGAACGTCTTTAATGTGCAGCTCAGGCTGTCTCCATAATAAGCTGCTCAGACTTCATTAACTCTCAGAGTGTGACCAGACTGCTGAGGGAGGCTGGATGTCACTCTGTTAGATGCACAAACAGGAGATGCGACGCCGCCGTTCGCTGCAGAGAAATCACTTTTTATTCCTCACACGTTTTCTGTGTCGCTGTCAGTTGTTTTTTTTTTTAATCCCTGACTGCTATTTTTATCTTCTCCTTTTTTCCTCTTCCTTCCTTTATCATGCTCTTCTAAACATCTGCTTCTCGTCTGTCCTCATTTCTTCTCTCCGTCTAGCCTTATTTCTGTCTCTCTGTTTCTTTCAGTCTGCACAACATTTATTTCTGTCTCTCTGATGCTGTTTGAAATCATGTCCTGTGTTTATACCCCGCTGTGCGTATAGGAAGACTAGAATATTTCTGGTACAAGCTCATGCATCCGCGTCTTTTCCTCAACAGTTGTCTTGTTTCCATTTGCATGCAAATATTTTAGCGTTGTGATGCATCTCATTTAAAGCAGCTCAGAGGGGCAGACAGGAGCGCTGCTGCAAAACACCTGAAAGAATTAATATCAATATCAGTTTAAGTGGACAGAATATTTAGCGTATATTCTCCCTATGTTTTTGTTGGGGAACTGAAACCGCTCAATCAACCAAACTCCATGGAAAAAAAACATAATTTTAGCTGCTGGTCTGCTGCTGCTTTGATGTGTTATTGTGTGATTTTTTTTGCTTCAGTTTGATGCACCAAAGTCGCACAGACTCACTAATAGATTAAGGAACCAGTTGACCTGAAACCCTGTGTGTTATATCATGTAAATTACATTTTTTTTCAATGGAGTCTGGTGAGAGTATAAAAATACAGTGTAACTTAAACTGAGCGACTGCCATTTACTTTATGTAGATTAACAACCCGTACAAAGCCCATTTCACACCTGAACTATCCTTTTAAGTAAAATCAGAAGTAAAACTACATTAGGGCACATTTAAATTTAAGGAAAAATTAAGATACATCTTATTATAAAATTGAAAATCTTTGGCCATCAGAGTGCATATTTGTGTTTTGAATAAATGTATGTTATTTACTAAGCAGAGGTTGAGGTGCTGATATAGTCATTTATTATATAATACAAATAATAATCATAATATAACAACATTTTGCGTTTGACTTGAGATGTTTGAACTACATCTCTGTTTTCCCGCGTCCAGGTGATGCAGCACCCCAGCGAGGGCGCTCAGGTCCTGGGGCTCCACAGCCAGCTGAAGGACGCCTCGGTGCCCGTCGCTGAGATCAGAGTCTACTCCCTGTCCAGCCAGCCCATCGACCACGAGGGACCCAAAGCAAAGATGTCTGGTAAGCTCATGGTCTCACTACATTCATCGCACTCTTTGTTTCCGTCCTCCTCTCCTTATATGTCTCCTCTGTCCCTCCAGATCGCTCTCCGGACATCGACAACTACTCTGAAGAGGAGGAGGAGAGCTACTCTTCAGAGCAGGAAGGCAGCGACGACCCCATTCATGGACAAGTAAGTTCGGAGTGTAAACACTGTCCTTAAAGGATCCTGTCATATAGAGCTTAACATAGAGTCCTCTTCTGTTCGCTTAAATATTAAGGTATTTTTCAAGATCTCTTAGGCTAGTTTGATGTAAACTCAGTAACATCAAATTATTTCCCCCCTTTTAAGACTTGCGTTATCCATGAACATCCACATTTATCAACATCATGTTAAGCATGTCATATGGACAGTATCCTATCTGCTCTGAAAATCAAAAGATCCTCCTTAGAACATATAAATGTGTATTTTTCTCTGGTAAAGTCTTTGTTGGAGAGGTCAAACAAGTTGGGAAAACCTTCACAAACACAGTTTCTTTTTTTTAATTGTGTCACCTTCTTTCTCTCGTCTAATAGGAAAATAGAGGGTGACGGTGGTCGGGGATGTGAGGGGATTCAGTAGAGGACAGCTTTGGAGGGCAGACTAAAAAGGCTGGAAGTGGGGGAGCAGAGTGTTGATGGTCCAGGATGAGGGAAGCTACAGAGCAGAGAGATGAGACACTAAAGGGAAAAAAGCAAATCGGTCACGGCTGCTTGATAATTAAGCTCTTTTTTCTGTGGTTCTGGTCTGTAATAACATTATAGCCTCCAAGTTAATTTCTAAGAGAACTTTAAAACACCCACAGGGTAGTGAGACTTTGACTCAACCACCATGATCATATGATTTAAATTCAAGTGTTGCACCATTTCACCTTTGAAATGTGGGCTCACTCTGACAGTGTATATAAATAAATGTGTAATAAAAGCATCAACCTTTCAGCAGCAACTTCAAAATGGTTCAGTTTCCTACAGTGTGGTTGTCTGGAGAAACACAGATAACACACAATAAAGTATCATCTGCATAATATTGATATTTGACATAAGTCGACGAGCAGAGGGAGCAGAGAAAAAGAGTAGGATGCTTCATCAAGGGTGTTGTTAAGGTTTTGAAATCACATCAAACAATCAAAAACACTAAATTCTGAATTTGGCTTCACTTACCCATCTGTTCGCTGTGGATTCAAAACCGAAGCATAGAAAACAAACGGTGGGCTTGTTGAACTGTTGTACTGCTGCTAAAAATAGACCTGCTGATTATTTGATGAGGTGCCAGAGACATGGAGGAGGCTATGATCTGAACATAGGCCTACTTAACCGTTAAGTAACCTGTCTGATTTTGTGTATGTTTCATGTAATATAGCAACATCATCCATTACTATTAGTACGTAGTCAGTTTATTTATATATAGTGCAAAAAAAACATGTAAACCAATTTAAAAAAAAATGCCTGGTTCCAACTGAAAAAAATGTCTTCAAAATGTCTCACATGCACATATATATTTTTTAAAAGGCTCATTAATTCAATTCAATTAACAACTGGTCACTGTGTCAAATTATTTTATCAAATGACAGTTTGTCAGGAACTATTTGAAGCTGTGGATTAATATTCAACTTTTGCACTGATGCGTATCAGCAGCACCTGGACTGTGTGCTGTTTATGGGATGGATTACAACAAATCACTGTGTCACCAAGGGCAACCACTCCGCGATCAGTTCATTGTTGTTTTTGGTCTTGTAATGGGGTTTGTTGATGGAAAGAAAAATGTGGACACACATCGGCAGTCCTTGAAAACCCCTCTCTCTCTCTCTCTCTCTCTCTCAGTATCTATATGATGAAGAAGAGGAGGTGAGGAAGAAGAAGCCAAGACGTAAGCTCCCTTCCAACGCCGCCATCACCAGAGTAAGAAAATCTCCTCCTCCTCCTCCTCTCTCTACCTGTCTGCTTGTTTGTCTCTAAACCAATTTGCAGCAAACCTGCCTGCTGAAAAAAAGCCCTTTCAAAATAAACTTGATTCGACTGGACTGCTTAGCCTTCCCCCCCTCGTCTGCCTCTTCTTGCCTCACCTCATTCAACCTCTCCTCCTTATCTGCTGCCTCCCTCTCCTCTTGGTACTTTACCCAGAAAATCCATTTTCTCCCTCTCGTTCTCAGTTCATGTAATTCAGGCCAATTTTCCAAGAGACACAAGTCATCACAAGCTCCTGGAGTGATATTAACCGCTTCCTGGGCAAGCATTGACAATGTCAATCAATTTCACATGAATGACACTCAAATAAATATATATACGTTCATATACTGTATATGTATACATACAACGTTACTTTTTTTTCCAAATTGAAATTAAAAATCAATATTATATCTGAAGAAAAAGCATTGCAATATATTGCCATATCAATATTTTTGTATATCATCAAGTAATTCATGTGTGGTAATTTATTCTTTCAGTTTATTCAGTCTCTGTAGACAACAATGTATTTATCTCCTCTCTTAAAGCGGCAGTAGGCAGAACATTTTTAGCATAACTGGACCAAAAAAAAATGCATATTATCTTATATAACATTGAACTTACATATTTATGTGTTGTGAGATGAAATTAGACTTCTGCACCTCCTCTTGGCTCCTTTTTTCAGGAAAATTGACCTCCTGATGAGTGATACTATTGTGATACTGTGATGCCAATAAACAGTCCAATAAAACATTTTTGATTTATATTTGATCGGCTTGATATTTGATCATTTTTGTTTGCTAATAACTTCTTTTTTTAATCATATTTTCCCTAATCTGCCTGCTGCTGCTTTAAACGCACTTTTGCCCTTTACAATTCTTTTGGTTTTTGACTAATAACTCAGAAAAAAAGCTCATCACGATGTAGCTGGTGAACACAGTGGAGTGTTGAGCGGCTCAAGAGCCAGATATTACCATCAGGAGTCATTAGAGACCAAAAGCAGAGCTTAAAGAGAGGATGCTGGATGTGTAAATGGAAAAAAAAACAGTTATTACAGGATTAAATCAAAGTGTGTTACCATGTGGGCTGAAAATAGTTGATGCACCTGAAGATTCACTGCCTTTTATATTTAACACAGTGGAGCTACGAGTCACAGTTTCCACATTTAAAGAAACCCCTGAGCTGCTGCTGAGTCACTTTTAATTAATTGCACACTCACTATAGCTTTCTTTTCAAAGAACTGGGCTTGATAAATACATAAACAAAGCTTTGTACTTATCCAGGCAACCATCTGTGATGGGAGGCGTCGACTTGACAACCTCAGTAAACGCTCGCCACTCGCACGGATCCCAGTTTTAATTACACAAGATGCAGCGCACGGAGACGTCTGCATCGATGTTTCTGCTTTGTGTGAATTTCAGAACGGTGTATCCATCAACTGAGCCGCTCATGTTCTTTATTTCTGTCTTTCTCCGCAGCAACCCAACATCAAACAGAAGTTTGTCGCCTTGCTGAAAAGGTTTAAAGTCACAGATGAGGTAGGCGCTTCGGCTTTTGCCCTCCTCGTGTCACACAGCAAAGTGCGTGTTCGCTTCAGAGGTGTTGAGGCAGAAGTCGACATGTATTTCTTTTTTGGCTTTGAAAACACAGAGAGGTGTGTGGGAGAGATGTGGCAGAACAACTGAAACTGAAACAGTCGGTTTTAAAATAGAACAGAAATGTTTTTCTGGTGTTGATGCTCTTCTGGAGTGAGTCCACCAAAAATATGTGTATTTCATTTGTATTTAACTGTCACGCTTGCCTTTTTTTTTTTTTTTTTTTAAATTCTCGTCCAGGTGGGTTTCGGCCTGGAGCATGTGTCCAGGGAGCAGATCCAGGAGGTGGAGGAGGACCTGGACGAGCTCTACGACAGCCTGGAGATGTACAACCCCAGTGACAGCGGGCCGGAGATGGAGGAGACGGACAGCATCCTCAGCACACCCAAACCGAAGCTGAGGTAGAGATCTGATCACACCTGCCTGCTCACATCTTGAGCTTCACCTCCAAACACACCTGCATTGACAATTCAGAGCTCCCTCTGTTGGTGAAAACCCCTCACTGCAAGAAAAATACTTAAAATAAATCACTGAAATTAGCACTATTAGGTGGTGTTGTGATGTACTGGGCTGACACCTGTGAAGCAGTGGAGTACTTTAAATAAACAGGATGGCTGCTCTGTTTCTTTTTTACCTGTTAAGGCTCGTTAACGTTATCAGTAACACCTGTTTCAGCTCTCATGGTTCTGTCTGTGCTCGTTCAGGCCCTTCTTTGAGGGGATGTCTCAGTCCAGCTCCCAGACGGAGATCGGCAGCCTGAACAGCAAAGGCAGTCTGGGAAGAGACACTTTCAGCCCGGTGAGTAACTCAGAGCTGCAGCGTCAGCAGGAGTTTCACTGCTATGAGCTGTGGGGCGTTCAAGAACACCTGACCGCCGGAAACTGAAGCTTTATTGTTCCCAAAAGCTGTCTGGCACGCCAAAAAAGCAACACGCCTCTACACCTCATCCTGCAGTTTAGAAATCATCCCCACTTATTATGAATATTATAATACAGTAAAGACATTTTTTTTTCAATAAGGGTAAAGGTCAAAGTCAGCTTTATTGTCATTTCTGCAGCATGTACAGGACATACAGAGGAATGAAATTACTGTTCTGTCAAACGTTGTTGCACGCAAAATAAAAATAATAAAATATAATAAAATAGAAACGAGTGCAATCAACTAGGAGTGACTGAGATATGTTCATAAACGGACAGGGCAAATACAGTCAGTGCAAATATATAATTTTAGGGCAAAAAGCTAGCTTTTTATAACCATTTGCACATATTAACTTTTAATTTTCTGTTAAAATATACATATGTGTCTTCCTTTTTATTTAGTACATACAATAAATATTTCTTATTCAATCCCTCCTGGAAATCACAATGTTGCGTTGCAATAATTAACGCAAATTCAATTTAATAACAATAACAATAAAATTGTTGTCAATTACCACACTTTTTTGCAAAAAAAACAGACAAAAGGCTGCAGTTATTGAGAAAAGCTGCAGCAAAATCAAGCATTGTTGATCACAAAAATCACAAGAAAAATTAGCGAAATCTTATGATTAATTATTAATTACTCATTATTATTTCATTGCTGTTATTGTTTCTTTCTTTCTAACTTTTTTTACGCTGCTGTGGCGGCTGAATTTCCCCCAGTGGTAGATGAATAAAAAGCTACTCTATCCTATTCTAACCTAGTAATTAATTACACAAAGTGCTTCACATTCACAGCTTATGTGGCGAGATAATAAAATAAATAGCACACAGTAACATAAAACAGCACAAACAACATGCGGTTCTGCATTAATGGCTAAACATCCAGACTCTGAAGCCAGTAAAAATCACACAGCGGGTGGGAGAAAATCTAACGTTTCAGAAACGTTTCCTTAATGGAGCAGGAATCCAATAGCTCTTTGACGGTCGCCATCCGCTCAATGAAAAGTGTGTTTAATGTGGCCGAGCTGAATGGATTTCACGCTGCATTCAAGCAGCTGCGGTTCCTCCTCTCATTGTGATGGTGAAGTAAGCCTTTCAGTGCTCACTTCCTAAAAGATGCTTGCTGTGGAAAAATCTGCTCTCGTTTCCCTGAATCGTGTTAAACCCAATTTACTGGTGCGACACAGCAGAGGAGATCTTGAGGAAGTTGCTGCTGTCACATCAGATTGGTTGGGATGTTTTTTGCTTTTGTAGTTTCAGTTTTATTTAGTGTATCTGGAAAGTGACTGTCGCTCCTTCCTCTCACCAGCAGGGGGAGCAGCCTCCTCTGGAGAAGATGAAACTCTCTCGAAGCCGCAACCTGGAGGAGGCCCTGTCCGAGACCGACACCCTGGTACGACTCTGATAACGAGAACGAGGGAGAGTTCACGCTTTGTTGATATCGCTGAGAGAGGGGCAAAAGAGCGATGAAGTGTCACAGAGAAGATGGCTCTGGGAGTGCCTTTTTCTAGCACTGACAGTCCATCATATTGTGTGTGTGTGTGTGTGTGTGTGTGTAGGAGCTAACAGATCAGGAGCTGTTTGCGGAGGTGGGCCCCTGCATCACGGTGTCAGTGGCAGAGAAACCCCGTACGCCCATGAAGAGCAGCAAAAGTGAAACCCAGGCCATGCCGTCACCAAGGTAGTGAAATACCACCAATATAGATTTTTTTTTTTTTTATTATTTCTAGATTTAACTTTTTATTATTTTAATTATTTATTTTTATATTTTAAAATTCTATTGAATATATGTACATAATGACTATATGTTATATATATATATTTATTAGGGTTGTCAAAATTAGCCTGAAACAAAGAGTTTTCCACCATTCAACACTTCAAAAGATAAAATTCCATTACAATTAGGTGCAAACGAGGGCTGTCGAAATGTTCGTGTTCAAGCGATCAATCGGCTAGAGACGTGCCGGCAGGTCATGAAGCAGAACTCCATTCAAAAAATCAAGGAAACTAGTTGACGCAGTCGAAATTAACGATCAAAAGTGTTGAAGAAATTAGATTAACCACCTTCTCTGACTCTGTTTACGCTTCTCCTGTAATTCAGCAAACAAATAATCAACCAAAGAGGATCGTTAAAGTATTAATTTGTGACGTGAAATGGATGAAAAGGAAAAGTGCCTCTCCTGCAAGATAAAAAAAAATTAAAATTGTCAAAATTAGCACGTCTCTGGCAATGCATTTCGGGTAGTTTGTCCAAGTAGAGTTACCATTGTGCAAATTAGAAAAATTGTGTTAATTTCCCTCATATTTATTATATATATATATATATATATATATATATATATATATATATATATATATATATAGTTATTTTTGTAAATGTTTTTAACAAACTAGATGTCGTCTTGTTTTGGCTTTATTGCTTCTATAAATCACTCCATATTGCAAAATCCTGCACATTATACCTTTAAGATATAAGTTGAATACATCACCTCATAAATGACAGATAGTACCCAGGCTTTTTAGTATTATTATTATTATTATTATTATTATTTCATTATTATTATTTCATCTTAGTTTTTAAAGAGAGATTTGCTAGTCTTTGAAAGAGGATGAATTATTGACACTGTGACCAACCTATCGACACAGTGAGCATCTCAGAAGAGAGAAATATTGTGCAGTCTCTCCCCTGCCTTTCAAACTGAATATTTTGCAGGCGCATGATGAAATTTCAGCTTGTTTTTCTTCTTTCTCAGGTTGGACGGAGGCCACACGCCCAGACAGAAGCGCATCAGCACTCCCATGAAGGAGCGGCAGCTTTCCAAACCTTTGAGCGAGCGGACCAACAGTTCGGACTCAGAAAGATCCCCGGAGCTTGGACACAGCACGCCGGTAAATTCAAGGCGTTTCCAGGATTTTATTATAGCGTTGTTTTGACCTTGCGTGCAGACATAAATCACCATCATAGGGATTTACTCTTTGTTCTGTGTCCTCCTCAACTCGCTTCTTTCCAAAGTGAAGAACACAAATGCATCCTGATGATCTATGAGTCACTTGGAGCTCAGAAATGAATTATGTATGTGCTGATGAGTCACATAAAGAGTTAATGTGTTGCTGTAGGGGAGCTCATGTACTCTGTGTGTGTGCAGCTCCTGAGGAAGGCAGTGTACGACCAGCTGAACCAGATTTTACTGTCGGACTCTGCGCTCCCTGAAAGCCTGATCCTGGTCAACGGCACAGACTGGCAGGGGCAGGTAAGTGTGTGGAGCAGCTCATAACATTTAGTGAGTGTTTTAACCAGTGGGCAACACCGGAGTCTGTTCAATAAAGCCCAGATGGAAGTGACTTAAAACTTAAATTTCATTCTCTCCACCAGCCGGCAGGGGGCGATACTGGTGGTCTTTAAAAAAGAAGGCTGCTTGTATTGAAGTCTATGGAAAAATGACCCTCTGGTGTATTAAACAGTTTAAACATGAGTTTATGGTCTCAACAATTAGATGAAAGCCTCTTATAATACAACAGAATGTCAATTTAGTCAAATATATGGTGAAAAGAAACACATAAAGCAGGAGATGCTTTTGGGCGTGGCTACTGTGTGATTGACAGGTCCCTGTCATGTCAAAAATAATAAAAATCCATGAACTTGTTTCCCCATTTCACTGTCAATAACCTTCACATTTTCACTACGGAGTCAACGGACATTTAACAGGCTTCCCGCAGATCCTACAAATGTCTTAAATTAAACTCTGGGTAATTAAGGTCTTAAATTGTCTTAAATTTACCGCAAATTTGCTGTAAGTATTAAATTTTCAGATGGTGCATAATGCCAATAGGAAAACACAGCATTCCCAGATTTACTGCAATTTTACACATTTTTTTTCGTTATTGGATTTTTTTTTCCTGCTAAATATCAAAAACTTCATATTGATTGGGCCCTACAGCAAATTAACTTTTTTTCTACCAAAGAAATTGTTTTGACGTTTGGGTCTTAAATTATGTTTGTTGAGGTCTTAAAAAAAACATGAAATTTGACTTTTAAAATGGTTAGCTACAACAAAGGAAGTTAAATTTGGACATGCATACAATTAACAGTTGTCTCTCTGTGAAGCTCCACCCCCCACTCTTCCCTGGCCCCACCCCTCATGACCAAATATGGTCAATTGAAGCTCAGGTTTCCTAAAATACATGGCACCGCACATTTAAGGTGATGAAAAAAATTGTGGGCTTCATTGTTGTTGTTCACAAACCAATAGGTGATGTCACAATAACGCTCTCCACTATTTATATCCAGTTTATATGTTTTTCATGTGTGTTGCAGTATGTCGCGGAGCAGCTCCAGGTGCAGAGGCACCCGGTGGTCTGCACATGTTCGTCGGCTGAGATCCAGGCGGTGCTGTCGGCTGTGCTCACCCGCATCCAGAAGTTGTGAGTGTTTTATTGTGAAACTCTAAGAATGGTACTCAGCGTCGCTTGGTTTGCAGGATGACTCATCTCTCTGTCTGTTTTTTCTTTGGTGTTTGGACTGTTTTTTTTTATGTGTATATATACTGTATGTTCTTCATATTATATGTGTGTATAGTATACTGTATGTATTTATTTATATTTACAAAAATGGTCCGGCAGAGTAAAGTTCAGAACTACAGTCATAGCTACGGTCTGCTAAAAAGAAGCACAACACTATGATTGACCAATCAGAATTGATTATTGAACAGTAATAAACACATATACACGGTATGTATAAATGCTTGTAAGGTGAATTTGGTTTGTTGCAGGTCATTTGTCAGCTGTGACTTGTTTTCTTGTCTCCATTATTTACTGTAATATGTTTGTTAAAGATGAAACCATGTGGTAACATCCTCCCTCTCTCTCTCTCTCTCTCTCTCTCTCTCTGCAGCTGTAACTGTAACTCGTCCATGCCCAGAGCGGTGAAAGTGGCGGCGGTGGGCGGCCAGAGTTACCTTGGCGCCATCCTGCAGTTCTTCGTCACTCAGCTCGCCAACAAGACGTCCGACTGGCTCAACCACATGCGCTTCCTGGTTGTGCCTCTGGGTAAGAGAGTCTGCATGTGTTTCCTTGGTGATGGGGAAACTCTTGCAGAGTCATGCTGCAGCATCTCACACAGTCACTTCACTTTGTCAGGCTCCCACCCGGTTGCCAAGCACCTCGGCGCCCTCGACAACCGCTACAGCTCGTCCTTCCTGGACGGAGCGTGGAGGGACGTGTTCAGCCGCTCCGAGCCGCCGCAGACAGGTACCACCCGTCGTACCGTACGACCACGGGCTGATAAACGCACACCACAAACACACTGATTTGTCCCTGTCGTCTCCAGATCAGCTGGACGTGGCGGCGAGGATCTCCCAGTACATCAGCGGAGCCACGGTGACACACCAGCTGCCCATCGCTGAGGCCATGCTCACCTGCAAACACAGGACGTGAGTACAGACGAATACCAACCACCACAGTCACTGTTAGCATCCTCTGATCTGCTCTTTCTCTGCCTCTCCAGGCGAGATGAGGACTCCTACCAGAAGTTCATTCCTTTTATAGGGGTAGGTTCACTCATATTGTTGCCGTTGCTGATCATTTAGATTTTGTGCTGACGTCACTTCCTGTTTTGTTTATTTCAGGTCGTGAAGGTCGGCCTCATCGAGTCCGGTCCTTCTCCAACAGGTGAGTGTTTGGAAGTAGCTTTAATAAACGTCTGACGGTGATGAAGCTGCTGCTGATGATGTCGCTTTGTGGTCTTCAAGGAGACGCAGAGGAGGGCGTGGCGGTGAGCTTGGCTGTCCCCTCCACGTCTCCCCCCTCCCACGGCTCCCCCACAGGGATGATTAAAGAGGCAGCCACGCCTCCCTCCTCCCCCTCCATGGGCAGCGTCCTCACAGTACAAGGGTAAGGCTTTCTCCTCTGTTTATCTTCACTGCGTCCTGACGTCCAGTGGAGGACATATAACCCCACAATGTAAACATCTTCCATTTCCTTTAAATGTTAGGAATAAACAGCTCAGAGTGATGCTGACCGACTGTGACTGTGCATTTCTTTCTTCCTTATATGTCATAGTGGTGGGTCACATCTTGGAGATTAAAATTGATTTAAAAAAATAGCTATCAGATAAAAGGAGTGCAGTGAAAAGTCCAATATGTCTGTCTGTCAAAACACATTTTGTCGCCTTTAATCAATCTGTTCATGTTTGTTCTATAAGTAAAGTCTGACTTATTTTTGCTCTTGGCCTCATTTCATTCGACCACTTCAGCTTACCTGGGAGCCATGCAGTTCTTTGATACTTCAGTCATGTTTGATGCAGTCCATCTCTTCAGACTGCAGCTTTGTCTGATCTAATCTTTCCGTTTCACCCTCTGCAGAAGAATACATTTGGTGCAGCGCAAAGTCTCTCTTTTTTTAAACTAGTTTTGACTTGAACTATATCACGGCAGATTTCCTTCGTTCATTTTTTCTGCTGAAGACTGAACCAAATGTCCTCCTGCCTCCAGGAGTCCCAGCATGTCTCCCTGCGTGGACGCCATCGGCCTGCAGGTCGACTACTGGCTGGCCTCTCTGGCCGAGAAGCGGCGGGAGGGCGAGCGGCGTGACACGGGCTGCAAGAACACGTTGAAGAGCGCCTTCCGCTCGCTACAGGTCAGCAGGCTACCAGGAGGGGGCAGCAGCGACCCACAGGCCCAGGTCAGCACCATGGCCATGACCGTGGTCACCAAGGAGAAGAACAAGAAAGGTGAGATGAGGATGGAAACATCGCTAGGAGAACATAATGAGTGTGACACGGTGATTGTACAACTTATCTCTGCCTCTCCTCAGTTCCCACCATCTTCCTGGGAAAGAAGCCAAAGGAGAAGGATGTCGATTCAAAGAGCCAGGTCATTGAAGGCATCAGCCGGCTCATCTGCTCTGCCAAGCAGCAGCAGACCATCCTGAAAGGTAACGCAGAATTTTAATCGTTAATCACAAGTAATTCAAGCTGATTAATCCTTGTTCATAATTAATCTGATTTAAAAATTTGAACATAATTAACCATCTGCAGCACAGAATGACTCTGAATGTCTCCAACTCATTTCAGGCAGTTGGTCCAAGTAGAGTTTAGCAGCTCAAATGGTCAGCTGATGACAGGAAGCAGAGACTTATATCCACCAATAAAATCCAACAATGCCCCTCATTGTTCAGTCTGGCTGCTCTGATGTTCACATGTTGCTGATTGAGGCTTCCTGAGCAGTTTAGGAGCTTCCACAGTCACCAAATATCCACTTCTGTAGTCTCCAATTGGAGGTGATGCAGCAGATGGAGCAGATAAAAAAAATGTAGAGCTTCTCCCATATCAGTGTACAAGAATAAAATAAGAAATAAGTATAAAACCTGCCTTATTTACGAATGTAAATATGAATTTATAACGAGGATAAATGTGAATATGTAAACAGGAAATGTACAAATGTATGTTAGACAATGCACAGAATAAATTATATTGCAAGTTAGGGGTAGGTATTAGCAAGGACTTCACAATACGATACGTATTGCAATACTTAAGTCACAATACGATACATTATTGCAATACTGTGATATTTTAAGTTACCGCATTAACATGGGTTATTTTTTTTTTTTTTTTAATTTAAATTTTTATTTCAACATGCAGATGTTGCTCTGATTTAAAGTTGGCCCAAAACATGACTTTTCTTGGGGGAAAAAAAATCAATCAATATTATGTCAGAAGAAAAAGTATCATGATATATTGCTATATTGATATCTTTTTCCCACCCATATTCCACAGGGTGTTTAATAGAACAGCAGCAGTTAGTGTTGAAGGTGTTTTAATAAATATTAATTGAAATTAATCCAAACAACCTGTGATTAATCTGGTTAAAAATGATACAATCGATCAAAGCGTCCATTAGCTCTGTGTTGTTGAGCTGAGTTTCCTCTTTGCCTCCAGTCTCCATCGATGGCGTGGAGTGGAACGAGGTGAAGTTCTTCCAGCTGGCCGCCCAGTGGCCCACCCACGTCAAATACCTACCTGTCGGACTTTTCGGCTACAGCAAGCCCCCCTCCTAGGGGTGAGCGCCTCTGACCCCGACTTGACCTTCAACTCTCCTCCATCCTGTGACATCTTTGACCCCCGCCTCATAGCCCCTGCAGATCTGAGGGAAGACGTCAAGCGGCTGGAGAGGAGGAGGGCGGTGTTCTTACTAGTCACTTTAACGCCCCGTTTGTGTGTGGCGAGTGTGCACATGTGAATGTACAGTGTGTGTGTGTGTGTGTGTGTGTGTGTGTGTTTACAAGGGGCTTACAGCACAACATTATTAGCAAACTGCCATTTACGTTTCCGTTCTATGGAATGCAATAGCATGCAACAGCTCACCGATTTCAAGCCGTTTAAGTCTGACCGTCAGTTTTCAACACCTGATCCATGCATGCACGCTCTGACCGACATCACTCATGTGCCCTAACTCCCAATAATAATAAAAAAAAGTAACGCAACAGGGCTTCAGTGTTTGCATGAGCCAGTGAACACCTCCGCTCACAACATGCAGTCAAAGAAAAGGCTTCGCCCTTCAAAATAAACCCCTTATTGGTTTTATTTCAAGGGCTTCTGTATCATTAAAAAATAAGTCATTTTGATGTCTAATGCCAAACATTTCCTTTAAAAAAAATACACACATATATATAAAGGGGAAGTATTTTTTTTAAATTGTGCTCTTGTGAAAAACAGTAAAACCTTCCCTTTGATGCTGTTTGTGGTGCGTAGTGTACGTTTTATTGTGAAGAGTTCCAGGATTTCAGGGCAGGGACTGCTGTGACGTGCAGTTATCTTTCTCATCTTCTTTGCTATGCAGGGTGTTTTGCAGAGTACAGCTGGTAGAAATAGATCAATCCGAGCATATCTGCAACTAAAAACAACAAATTGCATATTGGGAAAAAAAAAATCAACGGCGTTGATGGAGATGTGATGGATAAACTTTGCTTTTTCTTGAGTAACTACAAGGCGAAAATAGGAGTTAAGGACATGCAATAAAGCACAATGGTGTTTGCCACTGGTCCCCCCCAAAAAACATTTATTTATTGGCACCTTTCTCTTCAGTGAAAACACTTGATCTGGTCAAAAAAAATAATTTTAAAGCATTTTCCATAATCCTCAGACTCCTAAATGACCTTCATGTATTTGGATTCAGTTATATTATGTTTCTCTAGGATGTTGTGAGGTGACTAGTGAGCGTACAGTAACTGGTAACAAATGTGCGTGTATGTGGTGAAATAAATGTAATGGTCGGAAAATTTAAAAAAATATCACTAAATAGGACGAATACTTTCTACTGTGTGACAGAGGGTGTGTATATGTGTGTATGTTGATGATGATGTGGTCTTTATCAATATTGATTATCAGATCAGGGCTGCAGCGGTCGTCTTGGTTACGTTGTAGCCTGGCACAAGGCGAACAAAGAGTTTTCCGTCACATGATGAAATTCTGTTACAATTAGGTGCAAATACAACAATATCATCTGCAAAGAGGTTTATAAGAAATGTTCCAAAAGCATTTTCTAAAAAAATACAAAGCTTACCAGACCTGAGTAGCTCTGCATCATAACTTTCTCCAGCTCCAGTAAAGTATTACAAAATCTATTTTTAAATAGTGTTAATGCCAATTTAAATGCTGTTTTTCTTGATTTGATGGATCAGTTGGTGTTACAGTGTTACAGTTGTGATGTCAGCAGCACGCCTCAAACTTTTTTTTTTTTTTGGTAGTTTTTTTTACACACAGAGGTTTCACACTGAGCGGTTTGCTTTGCTGTTTCTTTGGCAAACACTCTGATTAATTAGAAGTACTTCCAAATAGTATTGACTTTAGCTTACAGGACGTGTGCAGTTTTAAGGCACAAGTAGATGTGATGTTGTAATATTTCCATTTGGTCTAAAAGAAGCTTTAGATATGTAATTTTTCACCAGTTCAGTGCAGCCATTTGCATGAACATTAAACAGCCAGTGTGGAAACTTTTCTGAGCTTTTTTTATGTAAAACAACAAAGAGCCAGTGGAGCTCATCAAAGATCCTCTCTAAAAAAACGTTGTTTTTTTTTCTTCACTTGTGTTGCTGACTAGCTGTTAAGGGCTTCACGGACTGACTGAGAGCCTCCACACAGGGGCTGGGTTCATTATTCCTGAATATCAGTGAGTGATGTGTACTGTAGTTTGACGTTATTTCATTCCAAAATGAATTACACTGGGTATAAAAATAAACATATTAAAATAAGACATTGACTATGAAAACAAATGCAGTCATTTTGGTTCCACTTTGAAGTCACCAATGATTAGAAATGCTTTATAATTTGTCACTAATGACTTAATTACCATACATAAATAAGTAATTTAATAAAGTTGAGTTGCTCCTATGGATGAATTGGGTTGCTAAGTATATCTTGGTTAGTATAGATCAATATCAGATCTATAATATTGCTCTGTAACTGCTGGATGTAAAAATAGAGAACCGTTTGCGCAATTATTTAACATTAATAACTTTCTGAAATGACAATATGTTAATGTTGTGCTTGTTTCTGCTGCACCCAAGTGGCTTAAAAAACAAAAATGCTCATATAAGTTGAAATATTAATATGGAAACACTTAAGTCGTCAGTGACAACTCATAAAGTATTTTAAACCATGTTTTTAAATTTGAAAAATAGATTTCAAAAAGAAATTTGTCTCCAGAATTTACATTTGGAAAGAAATACTTGATTTTTTTTTTTTTTTTACTTCTTAATCTGTACCCATGGAGGGTCACTGCTCTTGAGTCTGCTGTTAGAAACAACACATTCTTTGCCTTGTAGTGTTAGCCTAAATATCACAGTGAATCGAAACTTTTCCTAAAAGGTATGAAGTTCTAGTTTACTGATGCCTCTTTCACGTGCAGCCTCCACAGAGAGGTTAAAGGTCATCTAATTCCTGGTTCCAGCTCACCGAACTTGGAAATATTTCACTGAAAGAGGAGCGTTAAAAACTAAAATCACTGTCAGAACTAAAATGTGAAGAAACTGATCATTATGTTCAGATAGATTTGTGTTGTTTTTTTTTTTGCTGTTAACTGAAACCAGTAACAACAAAGTGACCTTTGTTCTGAAGACATCATTTCAATGTTTGGAGGAACTGAATGCTTTTTATTTTTAATCACCACTTCTGTCATCAACCATCCTTCCTGTCATTCCTACGGTTTACATGTTTTCCTAAAGTCTCTTTAGAAATAACGCTGGTTGCTCTGTGTGTAAGTCTTGAACTTGTTCCTGTGTTCTTACCTGTACCTCTGTACCTGTGTCGACCTGTGTTCGTAACGATGGTTCCTCTGTCCTTGACTAGTCGTGGTTAGAGATTACGAGCTGTTTGGTCCATCAATAATCTCTGTCAGTGATCAGCAGTGTCTTTTCTCTCCACCGTCCTCAGATATACCTCTGATGATGAGAGAGTCCTCTTCACCACAAGCTTAGTTTTTTTAAAAATAAAAAAAAATCAAGTGAAATAATATTGTCCCCATTCCCTAACAGCTTGTACATTCTGCCGTCTGTCCTCATGGGAACGGGATTTGCCTATGAAAGCAGTAGATTTCTGCTCGCTGCAGAGCGTCCTAAGCTTGTGGACTTGTGGAGAGTATTTTGCACATGCCATTGTTTCTTCATCAGCAGTCTTCAGCTTTTTTTGCCTTCTGCCTATAACAATAATTATACTAAACTACAATGCTTGTACATATTAGATAATACTTGTTATATTGTATTGGAGTTTTTTTGTTTGTGTTTCTTAATTTGACATGTTTTGTAGTACTGCTTTTTCATGATTACATTTGTCAATCAAACAGATGTGGGATGAAAAGTGGAAGTGTTCATTGTTCATTTGTTTTTTAAAATAAAAATATTACTGATTTGTAGCTCAGTCTCTTGTTTTTGAATAACAGGATATGCATGTTTTGTGTCACTAACATAGCTTTTTTTTTTAGATGGCAAGGTTAATTGTACACCAACAGATAAACTCTCTGTTGGAAGGACAAAATATGCATTGAATTTACTGCAATTACACTAAATAGTAAAATATAGTGATACTTGCAGATATGTAGGTAATTAAATATGTTTTATTACTGAGAATAACTTATTAAAATGGGTTAACATTGTATTTCAGAAGGTGACCATGCAAATAAGTACTGCACATGATGCCTGTGAAGCAGGTCAGTAGTGCACAGCAGACTTCCCTGATGTCCTCTTTAGCCTCTTTGGATGGGGCCTCGCCATCAGAACACAAAGAGTATGAGCGGAGCAAGACGATTCACGTCCACCTGCATCCTGGTGTGTGCAGTTTAATTATTTAGCTAATTTGTACCCGTTGACAATGAATACATCACTGACAACCTTTAATATCAATGATCAATTACGTATTCAATAGGCATATTATATAAATCATTTTTATGACAAAAAATAGAGCTACAGAAGATGCTAGTTGATCAAAGGCAAGCTGGGAGCGGCACTGCTGCTATACGCATGCGCTTGGTAATTTCCCGCCGTGCTTGGAAAATGGTCACCTGATCCATCTCAGCGTTGCAGTTCATCTTTGGTTGATGGATTCTGGAGAACAGCCATTTTTCGTCTCCCATCTGTCTCATTTGAAGCACATTCACGATAACATCACTTTTTTTTTTTATTAGCCAATAAATGTTTTCGAGGGGATGACCAGTTAATAACGGCACGTTTAAGAGCTTTTCTGTCGGCCTCCATCGTAAAGTGACACTCTGGGTAAGTTAAGGTGAAGACGGAAGGTAGCTAGTAACCGTTAGGAGCAAGCCATGGCGACTGCTAGCTAGCTTACAGACTGTTTGTAATCGTATTAAACTTAATTAATGGTGCGAGAGCTATTTCGGTTTGCCTTGTACTGGCCAAGTAACGTGAGAAGTGTGAAGACAGGTAACATTACGCCAACGGTAGTTCTCAGCACCTAGCTTCCTTCAAAGTAGAGCTAGCTAACGATGAGCAAGGCTAACGGTTAGCGTTCATTAATAGCTAGCTAACTAACGTTAACATGCATTGCTTTGCTAAAGGACTTTTTGGAAATTAAGAAAACACTGTGCTTTCATTGAATAGTGTAACTTTGCACCTTTCTGGTAGCCTGCATTATCGTGTTTGCAAGCCTACATCGTCTTAATTTGCGGACCGTAACTGACGACGTGGTTTTATTTTGAAAATATTCCCGGAAGGAGTGTTTTTTTGCATTGATAGACTTGACTGTGGTCTGGTGTGGAGCATCACAACATTGTCCTGCCGCTTTGTTCGAGGCTCAGAAAACATCGCACTTGTCTTCGATGAAGGTAAATATACGGATAAATAATATTTGAACGAGCATGAAGACGCAGTTTTATAGTTAAAACGAAAACGGTTTTAGGACATTTTCAAATCCAAACGTTACATCCCCACCGAGGTCTGTAAACGCGTCCTCTGGAGTCGCCACTGTTTTTACTTATGGAACAGTATTTTTAAGCCCTTATTATTTTCTACTGTGGTAAATATAAATAGTGGACAGTCGCTTAATGTGACGCGCATCAGTGTGTGTTGTGTAACGTATTGGTGCTCGGGCCTGCACTGTTTACAAACAGCTGGGCTTGTCATGACTATGCGTTTCAACGCGTTTTTTAGAATCGTAGTTATGCTATGAATCACCTGTTATCGGTTTGTCCCTTTTGACCAGCGCTCTCCATTGTGGGTCACCTTGATTTATATGCTGCCAAGCTAAACACCTCCGCCCCTCCCGGCTGTCACAGGCCTCGACCATCCACCGGCTCATTTTAGTCATTTGTGTCTCAAAATAGTCACATTAAAGATGCCTGAATGGGTGATGGCATTAATTTAGTGATGGTTTTATTTGGCAGCAGCTTCTCTCCCTGCATTAGGTGCATTTGAAGGGATAGTGTGAATATTGGTGCATTGCAGTCAGTGTGTGAGGCTGATGGGAGGGGGAGAGGAGGATGGGTGAGTGAGAGAGCTAGACGGAAATAGAGAGAGAGAGAGAGAGAGAGAGAACAGGTGCACCTCATCATCAAAGCAGGGAAAGAGAGAAAGTCACCATGTTGCACAATTGGCTCCTCTGTCCCACTGCAACGGTTTCATTTACAGCCGGTAAGTTTGTTCAGGAGAGGAAGTGACTGCTTACTGTGACCTACTGAGATGGAAGTTTCTAAGCAGCAAGATACAGTAAATCATTTTCCTGCTGTATTTTAGGAATATCTTCTGAATTTATCAGTGTGTTCGAGCTACAGAAATGAACAGTGAAGGCCTCTGTGTTCATGATGACCGATGACATGACTTGTGATTTCCTTTTGAAAACCATGTCATCCACTGCTCTGTGAAGAATTAGTCGCTTCTGAACGTTTATCAAGCAGAAAGAACTGACATTTGCTCATACCACAAGTTTTCTGTCATAGATGGTTAAAGAAACCAGAAACAGTTTACGGAAGAAGCTTGAATTGGAGAATTTCTCCTTTTTTTCCTGAGAAAATTACACAAAACCATTTATAGAGTCTCTGAATAGTAGATGATTAATTAAGTATTTGACAACTATCGATTAATAGTTGCAGCTCTATTTTATTGTATTAATTGATAATCACATGATCAATACAGAGTTAATCTTTAGATTTTTCTGGAGACTTGGAGGCCAGTCAGTGGTTATTAATGAATATTGATACAGCACTGTTGAGTATAAACATGAGACATCACTGTTAAATTTGGTTATGAGTTGTGACGGTATTGTTTGATTTTGTCACATTATCACCTCACTCTGAACCAGTCTCTGCTGGGAACAGAAGCGCTGTCGCATCACTGCGTTTCATTTTAATTGTCTTTCCTGGTCACTGACAGCTGCTGCGTCACTGTCAAGCTTGGAGAAATCCTCTTGTTGGAATGGGTTTGAACTATACATGTATAATACTCACACAAACATGGGCGTGTTATCACTTTCCATCTAGTCTAACTACCCAAGGGGCATGTTGCGTAATTATGAAAAGGAATACTATTATTTAGCTGCTGGCCTTTTTGAAACTGTAGAGAAAGGGGAGATCTGCAGGAAAGCTTGTTCTGTCTCATCTTGTCTGCTCTGTTTTTGTCTCATCCACCTCCACATGGTCTCAGTGACCAGCAGATAAAAGGAAATGTTTGCAGTGAGCTGATACTGTGTGAGTTGTTAGAAGGTGGAGCAGGCCAGCGCATGGAAAAAGACAATGCACACAGCAAAAACACATCCCATCCAACTTATGACAAAAAATGTCACTAAAGTAGCTCTTGTGTTCTGTTTCTTTTCCTTCTCTCCCACAGTGTGTATGAAACCAGGCAATGTCCGCCATGGTCTATCCACGTGAAGAAGCCCTGGAGCGACTGAGCCAGGATGAGATCGTCCTCAACACTAAAGCCGTCATGCAGGGCCTGGAGACGCTGCGTGGCGAACACGCCCAGCTCCTCAACTCGCTGCTGGACTGCACCCAGCCACCCTCCGCCCAGGAGAAATCTGGGCTGCTCCGCAAGAGTCTGGAGGCCATTGAGCTGGGCCTGGGAGAGGCACAGGTGAGATGCTGAGTCACGAACAAGCCAGCAGTAGGTTAGTTATTGCCAGTTTCAGTGAACTCATGTGAAAATCCTCCCCCCTTCCCCAGGTGATCATCGCCCTGTCGAGCCACCTGAGCGCCGTGGAGTCGGAGAAGCAGAAGCTGCGTGCTCAGGTGCGTCGCCTCTGCCAGGAGAACCAATGGCTTCGGGACGAGCTGGCCGGCACGCAGCACAAGCTGCAACGCAGCGAGCAGAGTGTCGCACAGCTGGAGGAGGAGAAGAAACATCTGGAGTTCATGAATCAGATCAAGAAGTTTGACGATGACGTCTCCCCGTCAGAGGAGAAGAGCCAGGGCTCCGGTGGAGGAGGCGGAGGAAGTGGAGGAGACACTTCAAAGGACAGTCTGGATGATTTGTTCCCCAACGATGATGACCAGGGAGCAGGTATGACATCAGCAGCAGCGATTAGACCTCAGATGTGCTCTGGGAGATGAAAGCAAGACCCAGTTTATAGCAGGGCTGCAAGCAACCAACTCATTATCAACTCAAGCAGCAGGAGCTGTGGCTTGATTAATGCTGAATTTACTCTAAACAGAAACTCAGATTGCAGATACAGAGCATCTGGAAACCATTCACAGCGCTTCACTTTTTCCACATTTTGTAATGTTACAGCCTTATTCCAACATGGAATAAATTAATTTTCCTCTCAAACTACACACAACACCCCATTTTGACAACATAATTTTATTGAATTTTTAGCAATTTTATTACAATAATAATAAACAAAAACTAAGAAGTCACATGTACATAAGTATTCACAGTGTTTGCCATGAAGCTCAGATTTTAGCTTAGGTGCTATTCTATTCCTATTTCCACTGATCATCCTTGAGATGCTGCAGCTTAAGTGGAGTACACCTGTGGTAAATTCACTTGATTGGATGTAATTAGGAAAGGCTCACACCTGTCTAGATAAGGTCCCACACAAAACAATGTCATGTTGTCATAATGGGGTGTTGTGTGTGGAGTTTTGAGGGGAAAATGAATTTATGTCATTTTGAAATAAGGCAGTAACATAAAATGTGGAGGAAGTGAAGTGCTGTGAATAGTTTCTGGATGCAGTGTACATTGTATAGTGTATTCAGATTTCCTCTCCATTAGACAGCCTCTTTTCTTTTGGTTGCTTCAATTATTAATAAGTGAATACTCATTAATGTGTCTCTGAAGTTGTTTCTCTTTATGTTCAACTGCACATTTAGCCATAACATGTAAAAATGCCACATTTAACATCATATAGAAAGATCATCTTTTATTCTGTGATGATCATCGTTTTGCTTCATTTGGTCATGATGTGATGTGTAGCTTTTCACTTTCTGTTGTGACATGTTGTCATCTTTCTCGTGTGTGTGTGTAGATGTGTGTGTGTGTGTGTGTATATATATATATATATATACATATATGTATATGTATATATATAAAATATGGTGGCAGAAAAAAAAATGAGGGGAAAAGAGCAGAATTGTCCTTTAGAGGGAAGTGAACCTGTGAGGGAGGGCAAGGGAAAAACTAGCAAATCGTCAAGAGTGTTAAAAGATGGTATATTAAAAGACTTTTCACATAAAGTTGATATAGAGAAATACAGAACCGTCTGAATTTCCCTGGGAAGTATTGTGCTGATCCCTGGAGCAGGCTTCCAGCCTTATCACATATATGTAAATAAGCTGTTTGTCAAATACTGCCATCTGTTTTTATGAGCATTGTGGGACTATTTTAGAACATAACAGTAAAAGCTGTGCACCCTAGACAGCGAGACACCAGAGAAACAGGTTGTAGATAAAACCCTTTAACGGTCTGACAGTGATATTCCCTTCAGCATCAGGCAGCAAAGCATTTCATCATCCTCCCCTCTGTCCCACAGCCCAGCCCAGCGGGGAGGTGGCGGCCCAGCAGGGAGGCTACGAGATCCCAGCCCGCCTCCGGACGCTCCACAACCTGGTGATCCAGTACGCCTCTCAGGGGAGGTATGAGGTGGCCGTGCCGCTGTGCAAACAAGCCCTGGAGGACCTGGAGAAGACGTCTGGACACAACCACCCTGACGTAGCCACCATGCTCAACATCCTGGCTCTGGTGTACAGGTGGGGAACAGAGAGGAGTTTTTTTAAAACATTTTATTTACTTTATATTTGTCAAGTTTGTAACAACACCGCTGTGTCATTCAGGGATCAGAACAAGTACAAAGAAGCGGCTCACCTCCTGAATGATGCGCTGGCCATCAGAGAGAAGACGCTGGGGAAGGATCATCCAGCCGTGGCTGCAACCCTCAACAACCTGGCTGTTCTGTACGGCAAGAGGGGCAAATACAAGGAGGCTGAACCTCTGTGCAAGAGAGCGCTGGAGATCAGAGAGAAGGTACAAACCCACACTGCTCATTCTACATGTGTAGAAACATGTTTGTGTGCAACAACCACATATCCCATCTAATTAAAGGATATATAGTCATGAAGTACTCTAACGTGATTATTAATTTGTATCTCCAGGTGTTGGGGAAATACCACCCAGACGTAGCCAAGCAGTTGAACAACTTGGCCCTGCTGTGTCAGAACCAGGGCAAGTACGACGAAGTGGAGTACTACTACAGACGAGCCCTGGAGATCTACGAGTCCAAACTGGGAGCAGATGACCCCAACGTGGCCAAGACCAAAAATAACCTGGTGGGGAACATCATTTAAAACACAAACTCAAGTCTCTCCCGCTATTGTGTCTGCTAATCTTATCCTGTGAAAAACACTACTCTTTATTTTACAATAATTACCAGTTTTTAGACACACAGAATGAAACATTGTCCTTGTTATGCTTCTCAGGCTACGTGCTACCTGAAGCAGGGGAAGTTCAAAGATGCTGAGGCTCTTTACAAGGAGATCCTCACCAGAGCACACGAGAAGGAGTTTGGATCTGTCAACAGTGAGTATTTATGGTGGTAATATTGTTGCATCTATTAGAGACATTTAAGAGAAAATATAGCTAAATGTCAGAATGAGGGAACTCTGTTGCAGATTTAAAAATGATTTAAGCTACTCATTTCAGAATATTTGTGCATGAGTTGACAAATATCCTCCTGACTCTCCTGCTGGGAATCCTTCAGCATTCAAAATGATTGTTGACAATGAAAATATGCCAGGTTTTCAGTCGCAGTGTTTTTTGGGATTTAGGTTTTGTTTGGGCCACACCCTGACCCCCTCAGGACTCCCAGCAGGTCAGAGGATTATTATTTTGTGCTATCAAAGCGCGCAGAGCGGCTTAATGTCAGCGTTTCCCTCCCGCCGCCGCTAAGCCCATCAAACCCTGATGCGCTCACATGCCCAGCACGAGAGAGCCCTCGGCAGGAATTTGGCATGGCGCTGGTTTGATAAAACAGTTGTGGATTTTTGAAATTCACATCAGTCCGAGCCAGGGATCCCAGTTGTTCTTTTCCTCATTTGTTTGGTTTCTGCTGCACCTTGTGTACAGTATTATCCCCCATTCTTGATGATGTTCTTATTTATCAAATAGCATTGATATGAATATTTTTTTTTTGCTTTGTAGATGACAACAAACCAATCTGGATGCATGCAGAGGAGAGAGAGGAGAGCAAGGTCAGTTATTCAGGTTGACCTTGTCTGTTGGTGCCATTGAGCGACAGACAGTTTATTATGGAAATGAAGCAGACAGTGAAATGATAATGAAGGAGAACAGCAGATTATACAAATAACAACAGGGATATTTTTAACTCATTGAGTGCCAGCCCTTTTATAAAACAGAAACTACCTTATGCCAGCATTTTTTTGGCTGAAAAAACATTTTGATTTATATATTCATCTATGGAAACTCAGTGAGTTAATAGACTCTCTCTCTCTCTCTCTCTCTCTCTCTCTCTCTCTCAAAGGGGAAGCGAAAAGAGTCTGGCCCTTATGTTGAATATGGAAGCTGGTATAAAGCCTGCAAGGTGGACAGGTGAGTTTTAATAACTCAAATCAATCAAATCCTCAAATGTTTGGGCATTTATCTGCCAAAAATAACCTGAAAAAGTATTGGATCATGTCAGCAGATAGAGTTAATTTAGTTCCCTGTATTACTATATAATCTATCAGGAAAAAATAATGGTGAGAGATTTTTAGCCTTTTGCAGAGATATGTAGTTATAAACACATTGTAATTTATTACTGCATGGTTTGTCAGTCAACGAAGAAGGGGAATTAAGTAAAGGAGACTGTCTTAACATTAAAAATAAGCAGATAGCATATAAACAACAAATACAGTCATGATGTCACCAGCGCATTAATATTTCAGTGCATCTCTACCAATTTAAGGAGGCCAACTTAGGTCTTCATCTTAAAAAACAAGGACTTAAACAAATGAAACCATGCAACAGCAAAAGTCATCCAGATAAAACATTCCAGGATTTTTATCAGGGTATTTATATTAAAGAAACATGAGAGGAGACTGTTTGTTCTCTCTGTTCAGTTTGTCTGTGACAAACAAACACTGGCTAAAATCCACATCTAATATGAGAGCAGGCTCTGCAAACTGATGAATTAGTTTAACCTTGGCTAGACTGTGTTACAGTGGTGCCCTATCACTGCTGCAGTTCCCCAAAAAACATGTCATTGAAGGTGAACGGAACATTTTGTTAAACAGCAAATTAAAGAGCAACGCTGTGTTTGTGTTTCAGCCCGACAGTGAACACAACCCTGAAAAGCCTGGGAGCGTTGTACCGTCGTCAGGGCAAACTGGAGGCAGCAGAAACGCTGGAGGAGTGCGCCAGCAAGTCACGTAAACAGGTACTGCACCAGCTCAAAGACCGCCGCCGGACCCGTTGAGTTACTGCCGTTAGATTAGTCTTCTGGGCTCTTTGTGACGGCTCGGCCCGTTAAAGAGCCTGATTAGGTCAAGAGGCACTCCTGCTGTTATTTGTCAGCCCGTTAACGATGATCTACTGATCCGTCATGAAGCTAATGTGTTTGTGCACGTTGTTTTTAAGAGCCCACACATGCTGTGTGAGCCATCGTTGAAAAAGATTTTTTTTTTTTTTTTTTAAAAAGCTAGTCTCCAATCGTTGTTTTTCTTTGTCTCCTCACTCTCTTTCAGGGTATCGATGCCATTAACCAGAGTAAGGTGGTGGAGCTGCTGAAGGACGGGGGAGGTGGAGGAGGCGACAGACGACACAGCCGTGAAGGAGTCAACGGGCCGGGGGGCCAGCGAGGGGAGAGCGAGGGCGACGACTCCGCCGAGTGGAACGGGGTTGGTTTCTTCATCACTAATGGAAGTATTAATACTAAAGTCAACACTGTCATACTAATAAATAAGTTACACAAGTAATTTCTTTTTCTAGTCTGATGCACCCTAACAGGAAGTCCCCTTCATGTTTTAATGTCGCCAGCAAATGCTGACTTTGTCGCACTTTGTGTTTTCCTCAGGACGGTAACGGCTCTCTGCGTCGCAGCGGCTCCTTTGGGAAAATTCGTGACGCCCTGAGGAGGAGCAGCGAGATGCTGGTGAAGAAGCTGCAGGGGAGCGGACCACAAGAGCCACGCAACCCTGGGTGAGAGATTACACTGAGCGTCTGTTCATGAGCATTAGTTATCATTTCTGTCAAAAACACAGGGTCCCAGAGCTCAAGGTAATATCTATGAATAGCTTCTTTTGTCTGATCACGAGTCCAAAACTCAGATACATTTTAGCTTCACTGAAGGCTCTTTCATGACCTTGGAAATGAAAGAAATATTCTTATCAAAAGATTCTTCTATCTGGAGGTTTAATGTGGCTGAAAAGATGACTTTATTATACTTTGTGTTACACAAAATTTACAGTCAGTTTCCAGCAAAAAGCACCAGTTCATCACATCCGAGAAGCTCTAATCTGATGTTTCTGAAAGTAACAAATTTAAATGTTAGGTAGTCATATTTATTTTTTTTTGTATATTCTGGGATATAGCCAAACATAGCTCAGCAACACAAGATTAAAATTGACAAACAACATTATTTTGTTTTAGTGTGTCTTTGGTATATGTAATTAATCTATTAATTTAATAAATCTTTAATTTCCCAGAGGGCACTGTCTGAAAGGATCAATAAAGTTTTATCAAATCTAATTAACATTACAATTTTTCCTGCCTAAAATATATAAAGTAAATCATATTTTTGGTACATTATACTGCTTTTTAATGGTTCAGGCTCATGGTTTGTTGTCTTGTTTTGCTCAGAATGAAGAGAGCAAGTTCCCTTAACTTCCTCAACAAGAGCACTGAGGAGACCACACAGGTGTGACTATTACCATTTTATCATTATTAGGATTTATTTCATGTTTTTATTAATGTACTTATCACTCCAACACTTGATTTAAATCAGTAAGGTAGTAAAAACAAAGCACTTGATTTCCAAAGGTGACGTCTATAGATGATGTGCCTAAATAAGAGTATTTTTTTTGAAAACCTGAAAATAGATTGCTAACGTGCTAAAACAGTAAATACATGCTATAATAATAATTATATATGGTGTCCAGCAGTAACTTTAACACAAACTGATTTGTTTTCAGGATGCCAACTCGGGACTCTCGGACTGCAGGGGACTGAGCGCCAGCAACGTGGACCTATCCAGACGCAGCTCCCTGATTGGCTAGAGAGAGACGTGGAGGCGGGATTCAGGAGACGCAGAGCGACCCGGCGAGGAGAGGCTGTTTGCAGCTTGGTTTGATCAAACAAACACACCTAAAGCGCAAGGCGAGATCAAACACTTTGCACCTACGGCGTATTTTTTTTTTTTTTTTTTTAAAGAACACTGAAAGCACCACCACGCTAAATGTCATCCTGTAAGACACGCCCGCCGCTGCTTCGCTGTACAAACCGCTGCCATCGACCACTAAAGAGAGTATGTAGGTACACATTAATCAGCATGCTGCTTACTAGAACTTGGAATGTCTGCACCTGAACGCCTCGTGTTTTTGACTCATGGCACCGTAGCAACGTAACAGCGTCCACATCTCTTCACGTGCAGACACTCAACCTGACGCAGGCTAAACATTCTCCGGTTTCAGTTCAGAGCGAAGTGTCGCCCTCGCTATATCTCACCCCGTAGCATGAAGTATCCGCTGATGCTGTCCGCCCATCGAATGCATATCACCGATGGTACAAATGGTAGACTAGAAGCAATCAAAACGTTAGCACTAACCATTTAAACCTCACTTTTTTGCCTTCTTTTTTATGTATATACAGTTTTAAATTATTTGATTTTTCCTTCTTTGTATATAGTGCACTTTTTGTCTTTCTTGTTTACACTTTATTTGGTCTCATTTGGGGAAAAATGCTACTTATCTGCAGGGGGGAAGACTGGACAAGAAGGAAGGATAGATGAAAGGAAATCTACAACTGGCCACTGATTTCAATCAGAAAGATGCTAATGCTGATCAATTTAGTATTTCATTCACAGGAATCTGCTGATATTCAGACCAAAGTTTTGTTCTAAACTGTTTAAATGCACTTGGTGCCACAACATTCCTGCAAGAAACAAACTAAATTAATTTTACAAATAAGCCTCAATAACCCTCCTAAATACTACCTGCTGTATGAGGCACAAGAGAAAGTGAAATATAATCATGACTTTCAGGTACCTTTTCCTCACTTGGAATATTTTCCAGGATTACAGATGTAAGTCAGAGTGATATTGAAGTAAAATGCTGTGAAAGATATTTAAATATAATTTGTTTACAATCATTAAACCTGGATATTCATAATCAAGCCTTGTTAAGGTTTAAATTATCTTGTCAGAGCTAATAGAACATGTTTACTTTGGTTTTACCCTCATTTACTGTTGTTCAATTTGAGTGTTTTTGTACGGAACAATCCTCAGTCTGGTGTTTTAACGCTGACCGGGACGGACTCATCAGTTGTTATAAAGCGCCTGATGACTGTCCGTCCTCAAAGAACTTTGTTGTGCTGGTGCTTTTTCCTGTTTAGGAGCTGAGCTTTTATGTCGAAGGTACTGAATATTTGAATGTTGAATTTCACGTCGATGAGGAGGGTGTGGCGGTATTTACACTGGACTTGTTGTTGTGCTGTTTGCAAACGCCACCAAAATAATACAAATACCAACAGAGCAGTCGACAGAATGTGCTCATCTTATTATGGGTAAGGTGAGTTCTTCAGCTGGTTACTTTTTGTTTGCTTTATTTTAGGGCTGACTGATGAAGAAGAATACGTCATTAATCTGTGTTAACGCACTAATTTGTTTGATGGTAACTCTGCTTAGACAAATGATTCGCCAGAGATGTGCTGGCAGGTCATGAAGCAGAACTCCTTTAAAAAAATCAAAAAAACAAACAACACTGTCTTAACTAACGATCAAACATGCTGATAAAATTAGATTAACCATCTTTTCTGAATCCAAGCTTCTGCTGTAATTCAGCAAACAAATAATCCACCAAAGAGCATCATTAAAGTATTAATTTGTAACGTGAAATGGACAAAAAGAGAAAGATGTTCTTTGCATACACACAGTGCTGATTAGCGCTAATGTGGTGTGAATTTAGCAGGGCTGTCAAAGAGTCACCATTGCACAATTAATACTAATTAATCACATTAACGCACTAATTTCAGCAGCCTTACTTTATTTGTAAGTTTCCTCCATGTTGCTTTCTAACAAAAGAAAGCTTAAAAAAAAAAAAAAAGGTGCATTCTTGATGACCGCAGTTTGATTTCAAAAAGGGCAGGGACCAGTTTGATTGTGACCATAATGCCTGTCGCCCTTGTTTGAAATCACCCCCCAGTCTTAAATAAAAGTGCTCATTATATCCTGTCAGCTTGTGATTGTGCTGGAAGGTTTTGGATCGTAGCGAAGGAATAAAGTCAGTTGTGCAGGTTTAAAAAAAAAAGAAATGATGAGAAGCGCTTTGGAAAGACGTCGCTGGAGGAAAAGTGCTTTAAGTGTCGTTCGCAGCAAATAATGTACAGAATTATCCGTATCCAACCTTTATGTGTCTGTTTACTGTGTTCACATAAGAAGATGACATTCCTTTTAATCTCTCTCTATCTCTGCTGTGTACAAACGATAGTGCAACACTTAGTTTGTCTCCTTTTCCTGACTGGGAGTTCTTCTGCACACCATGCTGTAATAATACCAATACTACCATACTAAACAATCCTTTACTGTATTAATCTGTCACTTATTCTCCTCTGGGTTGGCTCAGTGGTGTCTCTGACTCTGTGTAGCTCCATGAATATATGAGCATTAATGTTGCTGAAAGAGAAAAAATGAAGCTGCTGCTACTGCAGCATGGTTGTGCTCCAAAGTTCCTCTGTTGTTCAAATATTTATGGAGATAATCAGAAAATGTGGGCCTACATGTAAATGTCTGGGGCTTCTTAGCTGCTGATGGTGTGAGGGATCTTATTGTGAAGGCTGGCCCAGCCTCGTGTGTGTTTTATCAAAGGTTCAATAAACACAAACTCCCACTTTTCAAACTGCTTCTGTCTCGTACATTTTGACCATTTCAAAGTGTGAGAGTGTGTGTTTTCACAGCCGTGGCTGGAGGTTGAGCGCTGCACCCTCACCGTCGTGCACAGGCGGAAAGGAGAGCCTCTCTCTGCGACTTCCTGTCTGATCTGCAGCCGAGTCCCCACAGAAAGGAAACCAGACCCACCGGAGTTCACTGATCAGCTGTCACGTTCATGAGATGGAGTCCTGCCACTGAGGAGAAAGATAGCGAAGAGTTTGTGAATGAACCGGGATTAGAAAGTAAGCTTCCTTTGAGTGTCTTTGAGCTGATATTATTCATTTATTTATATTAAATTAAAAACATTATGCTCAGATGTGATTGTCAGTGTTGCTCATACCTTGATTGTTTTTTTTTTTCTTCATCAATCAGGATTTGGAGACATTTATTTATGACTTAAAGTGTGTCACTTTATAAAAGTTTACATCCTCAGCAGCTTTATTTAAAATGTACAGTGCCTGTAATGTTCTTTGTTTTATTATTTTTTTTATTTCACTTAATTTTAGTTTTTTTTTAAATACTATTTTGACTATTTTTATTGTATTCTATCCTGTTTTTTCATACACCATATTTACAGACTCATGCTGCCTTTCATTGGTTGATGACAATAAAGTTGTATTTTATTTAAGACATCAGTCTTTAGAACCTCAGCTGCGTATTTACCAGAGAAGTGTCAAAGTTAACTCGGTATATTATTGTCCCTCACATTTCTTAGTTCCTGTAATAATCCATAATCTGTGTATATTGTGTAATAAACTAACCCCATGTCTCCGAAGGACCTTTCTCCATGTCCACAGTGACCCCTCATGGCTCCTCCAGTCTCACAGTGCCGGCTCTGGTCCAGTTCCAGCTGGGTCTGTTCAGGGAGGTGGTCCGAGTCCCTGCTGGCAACCTGAGCTATCGCCATGCCAACAGGCTGGCTGCAGACATCATAGAGCGTAAGGTAATCCTGCTCAGTGCTGCTGTCAATTTCACTGACTTTACTAATAACACGTGATGTTGCATCATGGGAACTGCAGTTTTTGCCCTCTGCTGCGTTGATTCAAAATGTCCCTCCAGCTTTATAGAAGTGCACTAATAACTTTGCCTTTTAAAAAGGCACATTTCAGTAATTTATCATATTAAATTGGTTGGTCCAGATGGGTGGAGTTGCCCACAAAAACAAGTATTAAGTGTCTTCATATAAAAACTTTAGATGCTGTTTTTTATTTATGATCAGAATATTTCTGCTCTGGCAGCTCCAGAGGAAATGTGACTGTGAACGTGCCAAAAAGCATTATTTCTTAGTGATACAGCAAGTCTCTTAAATCAGAGCGAGTCTTTGCTTCCATCGGGTGTGTTTGACTGTAAATCGTCTCCAACCGTTGACTCAGTCTCTACTTGGAACATATTTTTGCTTTCAGTCTCTGAAAGGTCACTGATGCAGAGAGTGAAGGACGTTCCAGTGGGTTTGACTCGAGTGCATCATATTGAAGGCCTGCTTTAACCAGTGTAGTGTTGACCAGCTGTAGATGTAGCAGGTTACTGGTGCAGTGAAACCATAGTTGAGGTGAAGTGAAGGTTTTGGTGACTTGCAGGTGTTGGTCTCAGCTGGTCTGGTCTTCTTGCTGCTTTCCTCACAGAGACTTTGTGGTCGACAAGTGCAGCAAACTTTCCAACCACAGCCTCTCTCTCTCTCTCTCACTCACAGTCAGCCTCGCTCGCTCCTTCACCCCGTCTCTTTTGAGTTTCCAGGCAGCAGGTCAGCTGCTTCTGACGAGTGTGTGTGTGTGTGTGTGTGTGTGTGTGTGTGAACGATGCTTTCGCAGTACTGAAAGCAGACAGCATGAGCGTGTCACATGCTGCATGTACATCATGCTGCTCCTCTAAATCCACGCTGTGTAATTTTTAGAGCTATGTGTTGAGGTGACCTTCAGGTCACGTTAAAAACACCAGAAATTAAGAGATTTATTTGTCACAGATCCAACTTGGCAAACGGAGGGCAATACAATTTTTTCAGTACATAACTCCTGAACAAAGAGTGTGTTCAGGACTGTTTCTCAGTCGTGCTGCACGTTGTGGTGACCTGTTGTATCATCTTATCTGCAGACCAGTTCCTCCTCATTAGATCAATGATGCTGAAAACATTGACTCTCCTCTTTGTGTTTTCTCTTTAACATCTTGAGATCTGTGTGAAAGGCTTCTCAACCTGTGACTATCTGCAGGCTCCAGACTGCAGCCTGGTGGGCGTTGGAGAGAAGATCCTGCTGTTCAGACATCAGCTGGCCTCAGAGCAGCTGCTGCACCGCCTGACGGAGCAGGACCAGCTGCAGGATGGAGACCTCATAGAGGTCATCATCGCAGGTCTGTCCTCTTCCCGTCTCATGTTTTATAGCGTGACATGATGTGCAGTTATCAGATCTGGACTCAGTGTTATTCAAGAGCAACTCATCACAGATATATTTTCCAAATTAAAAGCTTCAGTGCATCTGATTGCATAAATATCTGTTTTCGTATTTCTTGCTGGAGCCGCCTCGCTCCCTCAGTCTGTTTCCATTACACAGCTCTCAGATCTGCACAAGCTGTCAGGTTATCTGTGAGCCACAGAGGCTCCACAAAGCCGCTAAACGCTGCCGTGAGGTTCACTCTGACAGGTTTACGCAAGATCTGAAACACAAAGACACTGTGAAAATGAAAATTAAGGCACTGGAACCTCACTGTGTCTTTCACTGCCATTAAAAATATCAAGAAACTGTTTACTACAGAATAGAAACGACATATTTTACAATATCAGTGTCAATTTTTTGATTTCCTAAGTAGCTATGTAATAAGTGGGCTAATGTTCAGCTAGCCATTCACTGTTAAATAAACACTCTGACCTGATGAATATTCTTACAAAACAGGAACACACTGCTCTATATGAAGATATATATTAGTAAAAAGATGTCAGAATATGTAGAAGCTGAGCTGCTTTCAGGAGAAAACAAACACTCAAAGCAGATGAGATTTATTCACCAAATGCATCCGTGCACATGCTGTTTTTATTAGTGAACCTTGTCTGTATTTAAATCTGACTCAGGATCAGCGTCAGTGACTGAGATGCGGATCCGTCCACACACCCTGGTGGTCCAGTCGTACCGGACTCCCACTTTCTGCCACCACTGTGGGGAAATGCTGTGGGGTCTGGTCCGGCAGGGGTTAAAATGTGACGGTAAGACCTCTCACTCTGTGGTAAACCTGTTGTCAGCATCATGGATAGAACTAAACGCTCCGTTTGCCTCTCCCTCCTGCAGGCTGTGGATTAGACTTTCACAAACGCTGTGCTTTCCAGTTGGCCAATGACTGCAGTCGAGCACGGCGTCAGGTCAGCACCAGCCTCTCCCTGTTTCCCCCCCGACGACCACGCACTCACTCCCTGTCCAAGCAGGCAGGAGGCAGTCTGGAGGAGGTGAGCAGTGGTTTCCACACAGCACAATCACTGCAACTGGAAACACATGTTGATGATCTCCTCGTCCGTCCTCCTCCAGATCAGCATGACCAAGCCCACCTCCAGGCCTCCGTCCTGGGTGGAGCCCCCGGTCTGGCTGGGGATCGGGTACGGTGACTCGAGCAGGGCTCAGGTTCCTCACACTTTCCACATCCACAGCTACACCAAACCCACCGTGTGCCAGCACTGCCAGCGGCTGCTCAAAGGCCTCTTCAGACAGGGCCTGCAGTGCTCAGGTGAGGTCAGAGGTCAGAGGGCGCTCTGCTGCTGCCTTCAAAGCTACTTTGACTTCCACCACTTCAAACAGAAGTGCTCAGAAGTCTGGGTTTTGCACTTTTTAGTTAAGAACCTTTAGTTTACAACAAAATCAAACTATGTGTTCCTTCTTTAAAGGAATAGTTCGACACTTTAGGGAATCAGCAACCATTATCTTATCATAAAGAGTGGAAACAGCTAGCCTGACTCTGTCCACTGCTCCAAAAATATCCACCTCCAAATCTCACTAATTACCCACAGTACAACACTTTGTGTTTAATCCCAGTACTGGGATGTGTCTCATCTTACTCTCAACAGAAAAGCAAGTATTTCCTGAAAATGACGAGCTAGAATATCAATATCGACCTTAACAAATTCAACATTCGTAGCGCAATGCAAATATTTGTTGCATTATCTAGGGAATTTCTTGGATAAACAAATGAACTGCTGCATCATCGACATAAGAGAATATTTCTGGTAATCTGGCAAAAATATATATAACAGTTTAAGGTCTTCTGAGGAGCCTTTTCTGGAGCTTTCACCCACATCTCAAGGTCTTCCTCAGTAGATGAGTATGATGAGTCATTGTTTATCATGTCATTAGAAGATGTTAAAAGAAGCTAAGGAAAAGATGGACCTGGAGTTGAATCTTTAAAATATTTGCCTTCTTTTTAAAACAGTCCGTCTGCAGCGATGAGTCATTAAAGACTGTGGCTGTTTTTTATGAGCAGAGAGATGCTTAATCCCACTCACTCCTGTCAGCAGATTGGATTGAATGTTCACTAATATGTCTCCATAACAGCTGAAATGTCTCCTCTCAGACTGCAGGTTGAACTGCCATCGGCGCTGTGAGCCTCTGGTCTCCAGAGACTGTCCAGGAGAGAGACGAGGCGACAGCAGGAACCCTGCAGGTCTGCTAGCTCCTCTTACATGATGCTTCTTCTATGATAATAATAACAATAATAACTCATAACCCTGTGATGACTCAAAGCTGAGTCAGCGTCCATTTCAAGAGGATTTCAGAGATTCAAGACTCATTTTAGATTCTCAGAAACTTCACAAGCAGTGATGAAAATGAATGAATCAGGGACACAGAGCTGCTAGCATGGCTGGAAACAATTTAAATAATGCTATGAAAAAATCCAACTCAACATATTTAAACATGGATATGAAATGATATTAAGTCAGTAGATAAAATATAGAAGTGAAATTTAAAATCAGAAACCATCACTTTTATAATTAAAAAGGAGAGAAAAGATTAAAATAAAACAACGTAAAAAATCTGTCTAAAAATTTAAATCTATTCTTGGTTCCTTGTTATTTTTTAGTTGAAATATTTTTAGAGGACCAATAAAATAATTTAATATCTAATCTACTTAAAGATTAAATTTATCAACATCTTTCTGATGAAAATGGGTGCTGCAGACTGAAACAACAGAGCTGACTTTAAATAATCTATAGTCGACCGTGAATCATTTTCCCAGAATCCTCAGCAGTCGGTCAGAGCTGCCCACCCGACCCAGAGGACGATGACTCAGAGACGTCGACCGTGGAGTCCTCAAGGTTAGAAACCTCTGACGAAGAGACGTCCACTGATGGAGAGTCAACGACTGACACCAAAGAAGAAGAAGCAGAGCGAGAGCCGAGGAGGTCAGAAGCTTCTTCATTTATTCTGATCATGTCGTCCACAGTGAGTCCTGATGATGTCACATGTTTCCTGTTAAAAACCGCTGACTCATCAGTGTAGGTTTAGTCAGCGAGTTTGAGCACTACTGTCACCTGGAGGCGTTCAGAAGAAACTGCAGGACACACCTGTCCCTATAATTCAATGTGCTTCTTCTCTGTCATGTCCCGGTGTCCTCCGTCCCTCCATCAGTCCATGTTTCAGCAGCTACATCCCTCTGATGAGGCTCGTCCAGTCGGCGCATCACTCCAAGAGGAGAGCAGGTGGAGTTCTGAGAGAGGGATGGCTGCTGCATCACACCGACACTGACACACTGGTGAGACACATTTTAAAAACCATGTTTCTACAGTGAACGTATACGTCCTGTGGTTGCACAGAGGTCTAATAGATTTAGGAGTTTATGGTCTCAGTCTGTAGTTTCCAGTCTTCTTTAATACAGCATGAATTCCATTAGTAAATGATGATTCATGTAGAGTCAGAGTCGGTTTTGGGGGTCTCGCTCTTTCTTTTTTTGTTTGTTTTCTTTCATTTTACCCTGGGTATCTGCTGCTGCTTCTGGGGATGCTTTAGGACAGGTCACAGTGTGTTTGGGAGTCCGTCAAAGTTCATTTTCTGCTCTTGCTCACCTCCAGTCGTTCAGTCGTGCCCTCTTGTGTCACTATTTCTGGGTTACCATCTAGACACCGACCGTTTTTTTTGTGTTAGTTACAAGAGGGTGTGAAGAGGTAGGTAAGAAAATAGTTTTCTGAACTTTACTTTTGGTTGTAGTTGTTGTGGTTATGAATCGTTTCTGTCTCCAGAGGAAACGTCATTACTGGATCCTGGACTGGAGGAGCATCACTCTGTACCAGAACGACAGCAGCACAAAGTACTACAAGGTACACTGTGTGTTCACTGTGATTTGCATAGCACAGTATCATAAATTATTTTTTTTTTTCCTTAATTATTTGCCTCAGAGGGTTTTACAATCTGTACAGGATGTGACACAAACAACCCTCAAATCAACTGAGGAAAAAACATTTTAATACACACACAGACCCTCCACATGACAACAGGACATTTAATAAGTCCAGAGAAATTTAATATCACTTCCCTGACCTGTATTTCCTTCAGTTAACAGCCAGTATCAATAAATATAACGTTTACAAAACCAAAGCAGAACATTTTATTATATCTGGACATTGTTTTCCTCCTGCAGGAGATCTCTCTGTCTGAGGTGCTGCAGGTCCGAGGGCCCGGAAACCTCTCCGTGGCCTCGTTGCCGGGCAACAGCAGCCACTCCATGGAGGTGGTCACGACCTCGCGGGTGTACTGCGTGGCGGCCGCAGAGGACGGGCCGGCCTGGGAGAGCGCCATTCGCCAGGCTCTGATGCCCGTGCTGAGCGACGCAGGACACGGCGAGGAGAACCACGGTGGGTTACTAGGCAACCAAGTGATGAGCTGTTCCTTCCATTAATAACTTAACGTGGGCGCCGGAACATGATGAATCTAGATGTGTTTTAATCATGTAATGAGCGAACTAACGTCAACGTTATATACTGTAGCAAATATGCTTATTAATAGTCAGACAAGCTGCATGCAAGCATGAGTCAGCACTTTTACACAGTAACTGCTTATTAATGTCTTCTTGTTTGTGTGGGAATGAATGTGATTACAGACAAAGACTCAAGTACAGAGAGCACGGTAAGAATGAACTCTGCACACAGCTGAGTGTAAAATATCAACGTTATCATGAAGTGTGTGTGTGTGTGTGTGTCACAGGACATCAGCTCGGTGTATCAGATCTCCACAGACGAGGTGCTCGGCTCAGGACAGTTTGGAGTCGTGTATAAAGGTGATGACCTAATGCTGAGATGGTCAGAGAACAGCTGCAACTGAAGACATGAAAAAGATTTATGAATAATCTAGACCAGTTATTTTATTTTGATAGAATTCAGTTGTCAGTTCTTCGTTTCAAACCCTGCTAATTAGTAATTATTACCTTTATTCCTCACATGTCAAGTTTCTCTTTATGGAACTTTTCAGGTAATTCATGTGAAATTACAGACCTGTAAAATGCCAAAAGTTATCAAAAACCTTATTGCAGTATGTTGCATTAGCTTATTATATATTTGTATAATAGGTTGAAAAATATTGTAATAAAGCCATATTATAAGATGCCATAATTGACATAAAAATGTTATAGTATGTTGAAAAAGTGAAGAAACGTCATAAAATGTCATCAGTAAGACTTAGTGTGTTGATATCATGGCACAATATGTTTAAAAAAGTTGTTAAAAGCCATTTTATAGCATCTTGAAAAATGTAAAAAAAAAAAAAAATATATGTGAAAAGTAAAAAAGTAAAAAATAAAAGTTAAAAAAAAATGTCATCAGAAAGTCTTATTATAGTGTGTTGAATCATTTTACAGCACAATATGTTGGGAAAAAGTCATAAAAACACCATTGTAAAGCATGTCAAAAACGTCACACTATAGCACCTAAAAAAAGGTCATAAAAGTCACTGTAAAGCCTTATTATCGTGTGTTGGATGAATTGATAGTATAATATGGTGAAATAAGTCTTATTTGAATTATTATAGCATGTTGGAATTTTTTGTAAAAATGACAAAAAAAATCATAAAATGTCACAGTCATTAAAATGTCTCATTGTAGTTTGATGGATGTATTAAAAATCCATTTTATAGCATGTTGAAAACTGTCATCAAAATGTCGTACTGTAGCATGTCAAAAACAAAACTGAATGAATGCAGAAAATCATTTTTAATGAAGGACTAAAGTTACTGTCATCCCTCAGGAACTCACAGGAAGTCAGGTCGGCCGGTCGCCATCAAAGTCATCAACAAGCGTCGCTTCCCCACCAAGCAGGAGACACAGCTGAGGAACGAGGCGGCCATCCTGCAGGTGCTTCTGCTGCTTCTCAACACCACCGTGTTCACAACCACATCAACTTTAGTGTGTGTGTGTGTGTGTGTGTCCGTCAGAACCTGTCTCACCTCGGCGTGGTCCTGTTGGAGGGGATGTTCGAGACGGCGGAGTACGTCTTTGTCGTCATGGAGAAGCTCCATGGAGACATGCTGGAGATGATCCTGTCCAGTGAGAGAGGCCAGCTGCCTGAACGCATCACCCGCTTCCTGGTCACACAGGTGACGTCACTTTCCCATCATCGTGCAGACTTGCATCTGTCTTGAAAGCACATCTTTTGGTCACCACTTCGTCATGAATCTGGAAATCTTTTATCGTGACCTCTTGCATAAACAGTTTCCCTACCAGTCCTGATGTTTTCGTTCTGTGCTGCAGATCCTCGAGGCTCTGCGCTACCTGCACCTCAAACACATCGCTCACTGCGACCTGAAGCCTGAGAACGTCCTGCTGGCCTCCGCTGACCCCTTCCCTCAGGTGGGATTCTCTGATGATCTTTCATGAAGCGTGTCAGAACGAGTCGTCTCAACTGCACGTCGACTCCACTCTGTGTTTAAAGGTGAAGCTGTGCGACTTCGGCTTCGCCCGCATCATCGGCGAGAAGTCTTTCCGCCGCTCAGTCGTGGGCACGCCGGCCTACCTGGCGCCCGAGGTGATCAGCAGCAGCGGCTACAACCGCTCTCTGGACATGTGGTCCGTGGGCGTCATCATGTACGTGAGCCTGAGCGGCACGTTCCCCTTCAACGAGGACGAGGACATCAGGCAGCAGATCACCGACGCCGCCTTCATGTACCCACGGCAACTGTGGGCCTCCGTCTCACTAGAAGGTGGGGACCATTTCCCTTTTTTTTGTTTTTACCAGAATGTTTTACTTTAATGCAGGAAGTATTCAGTCTTTTCCCATCACAACTTATGAATGCAATGTCAGAGTGTCCTTGAATGCATCATCAACAAGAGTTGAAGATGTCACCTGAATTACTACTCTCACTCACCACAAAGTTTTGTCGAAATTTGCTGAGAATCTTACCTGCAGTATCTCTGCTTTATGGTTATTTTTTTTTAAATTAAATTTATTTGTTTAAATCTTCCCTTCAAATGTCTTAACGGTTAAATTTAATAGTCATATTCCTCACTAGCAGACAGCATCACATGTATTTCCTCCTCTTGGCCACCAGGTGTCTCCAAAAAACAGCTTTTAGACTAAATCCTCTTTTCTTTTTATTCTCCAGCTGTGAGTCTCATCAACAACCTGCTGCAGGTGTCGGTCAGACGCAGGTTCAGCGTTGGAAAAACCCTGGGACACCCCTGGCTGCAGGTGAGACGCTAATAATAAATTATTAAAGAGTTTGAAAAAAATTTGAAGAGAAGCTGCTGAGTTTACCCACAAATTCTAACCAAGAATTTTTGTAATTTTTTCATTAACCATTGCATGCTTTCTGTGTTACATAGTAATTAGAATAATAAACATAAAATAAGTATTAAAGCTGGATCATTTCAGTGGATTTATATATATATATATATATATATATATATATATATATATGTATGATGGCATTGTAAGGTGGTGTGAAGATAAAACTAAGGCAGAAATAAATCTGTGATTTGGCTGCAGAAACATTTCCATCACATCCTCTTCTTCTTCCTCCTGCAGGACTTCCAGCTGTGGCGTGACCTCCGTCAGTTCGAGCAGAGGATGGGCTGCAGGTATCTGACGCACCGATGCGACGAGGAGCGCTGGATTCGTCACGCCCAGGAGAGAGGCCTGGACTTCCCCTCACAGCTCTGCTGGGACCCCGACATGTGACCTCAGCGCAGAGGTCAAAGGTCAGACACTTTTATTATCTGTAAAGCTTTGATAAAAGCCAGATATAGTTTCTTTATTACGTCGTCTCTGTGGTGAAAAACTGTGATTCAGCAGTTTAACTAACAAGCCCATTAACACAACAACAAAAAACAACACAACTGCTGTGTAGTAATGTAATTTTCCTTTTTTATTCCAAGTTGAGGTTTTTAAAATATAATGAGTGAAAGTGAGTTTGGATGGTGGTAATGGGGCAGAATGAGTGGAGGAGAACGGAGCACATGAAGTTAAAATCTTATCGTCGCACAAACGGAGGCGTCGTCTCGCACTGACTGTCATGGCCGACCTGTCAGTGGGACCAAAACTGTTTGCTTCGTCGCTGCGGTCCCACATGCAGTATTGATTCTTCATATTTTTACCCACAACTTTCCCGACGCCCTGTCGTCTCTCTGGCGTTTAGTAAAATAACTAAAATCATTCGCCTCGGTGTGTTCACGTGTTAAATTTAGCTGAAATGCATTCAACCTAAATGTGGAGAGAAGTGCGTGGGATCGGTCTTTTCTGTCGTCGTTCTCACGTCTCCATCGAGCTGTGGCTCTCTCTTCGTCTACACTATCTCCACCCACAGTGCTTTGCTCTCTCTCACTCTCCTTGTATCTCAATATTCAGTGCTTCAGAGTTTCGATGCTCCGTTTGTTCCTGAGCTTTTAAGATCTTCAGCTTTCGCAGTGCTCAGTATTTCCACCGGCTTTGTGACGTCGGAGCACCTGAGCTGCTAACGGGCTCGTAGTGATGCGGTTTGCGTTTCATGTAGAATTTAAGGAAGAGGCCAGAGACTCACAAACACAGCGTTTCTAAACTTCAACATAGCATGCATCTGCACAAAATAGACAACCAGCCAAGCCAACTGACCGTCCAGCTTTTTATCACGTTTTCTTCTTTAATTACCCTTCTACAAAAAAATATGTCATCTGAGAGAGAGAGAGAGAGAGGGGCGAGAGCAGGAGGCTTTGCTCAAAATAACTCTTAATGTTTTTCTGACTCTTTCTCTTAGAGGCAGGTATGGTGTGTATATAGAAGTATGCTGCTTACATAATTCAGTGCAATACCCGGCACATTACTGTTTTGTTTTTTGTTTTTTTGTTTTTTTTTAAAGGCACTCAAACAGAAATGTGGGACAGGCTGGCTCTTCCAAACAGCTTGAAAGATTTGAGCAAAGTCTTCCGCTCTCACGCTCTCTGGGCATGGAGGGAGAGGAGGAGGTTAAGAATGGAAAGAGGAAAAGGTGATAGCATAGAAGGACAGTGGAAGGGGTTTAAATCGCTCTCTCCACATAGGAGAAATAGTAGGAGCTGGGATGAAGGGGTGGGAGGAGGCGACGGCGAGCGGCTTCCTTTATAAGTCGCTCTCTCCGTAGAGGGCGCTGGAGAAGGAGATGTAGTCCAGGGCGCCGGGGGGGCAGTCGGCTCCGATGTACCTGGTCATGCGGCTGATGCAGTACTCGGCCTGCTCGGGCGGCAGCTCCCTGCGCAGCTCCTCCACTGTGATGTAGTTCTGCAGGACGGAGAGAGGGCGGGGTTAGACTGAGCTGACTCTTACTGCTCAGAAGGGAGGTGAGTGGGTTAGCCAATCAGCTCTGAGCACCTTGTCTGACGCCAGAATCTTGAAGGAGGCCATGACTTGCTCTGCAGTGTCGGTCTCGGCGGTCTCGCGGGTCATGAAGTCGATGAAGGCCTGGAAGGTCACCACGCCTGTGTTGTTGGGGTCCACCAAGGTCATGATGCGAGCAAACTCCACCTCTCCCTGTCAGACAGGAGCACGGTCATACTGTCACTGTTTTAAGATGTGATATGTTTTGACTCACTCTGACTGCAGTCTGGCTTTTTCCCATCTTTTTACCATATTATATTGTGAGTTTGTTCAAAAATGTTCAATAAGGCTTCTGATGACATTTTTCAACATTATGCCATAAATCCATTTAACACTTAAAAAAGGCTTTTTAATGACTTTTGACATTTTACAACTAACTTTTTTAGATATACATACAATGATATTTCACAAACAAAATCATACTATAAAATTGCTTTTTAACATGCCATAGTATGACTGACCCTTCTTGAGAAAAAACATGCCTCTTGTACTCCAGTCTCGTTCTCTCAGTCATGATCCGTCCTTCATGACCACAGGTGAGAGTTTGAACAAAGACTGTTTGGTAGATCTGGAGCTTTGCCTTCTGGCTCAGCTCGCTTTCTGTCACAGCGGTGCGCTAAAGCAATACCACCCACACCGCTCTGACTCTCCAGCTACATGGTCCTCTCACTTATGAACAGGACGCTAAGGTCTCAGATTTAGAGGTGGTTTTTTTTAACCATAACGACTTTTACTAACCAGATCATAACCCATGGAGATGAGGCAGGCACGGAAATCATCGGGGTCCATCATGCCGTTTCTCTTCTGCAAAAGAAAAGGACCGCTGTTTCATTCAACAGTTCAGAATGACGATGTTCCACGTTCACACTAGTGTGTGAATATCAAGCATGAACATCTTTTTGTCTTTAAATAGTGGAAGCAGTGGATGCCTCACCCTGTCGAAGTGGTTGAAGGAAGCCCTGAACTCGTTGAGCTGCTCCTGGCTGATGCCCTTGGCGTCACGGGTCAGGATCTGGTTCTCCACCTCGTTGATGGTTCTGGCGATGGTGGTGAGCAGCTGCTCCCAGCCAACGCGTACATGCTGCAGAGGAGGAGGAGCTTCAGAAAACATACTTTCAGCAGCGAAACAAGAGGCGGAGGGCGGCAGGCTGGCCTGTCTGTACCTCCATGGTGTAGTTGGTGTGCTTGTTGTCGAAGATGAGGGACTCCTGGCTCAGCTGGTGGTCTCCTTCCAGCTTGTCGATGTTGGATTTGTAGTTAATGATGTTCTGCTCGTACTGCTTCAGGCTGTTCATCTGTTCCTCCAGGGAGCCGGCAATGTCCACCGACACATGGCTGATCTCCTGCAGGAGGAGAGAGAATATCTGAATCAAGTCCTGAGGCAGAGGCACTGATGCAGCATGTTAAAATGCACTACATGTGTTCCTCTTGCACAGGAATGAGCTACCATGACTGATATCATAGCTATCTAAATAAGTATTCTTATAAATTATATTTCATTGGTTTCTTTTTCCATTATTTCACGATAGGAATCGTCTTTTGGTCTTACTCTGATTAAACCGTCTGTTTCTGCCTCTGCACTGTTGCACTCCGTACCTCCATCTTGGTTTGAATCCAGGGTCCGATGATGTTCGCCTGGGCAGCGAACTGGCGCCTCAGTCTCTCGTTGGCCTGCTGTCTGGCCACCTCCTCCTGGAGCATTTGGTCTCTGAGGGGAACGAGGTGCTTCACCTGCAGGTGGATTCATTCAGTCACAGTTAGAGCTTCTCCTGAACACCATGAGACATTTGACCACTAAAAGATGAGCTTGTCTTTTGACATGGATCAGAAGTGCCACACTGGGACTACGCTACAGACCGAGTTCTGCAGTTATTCTTGGGTGCGTTTGATTTGACTCACAGTGTCCCACTTAGTGCTGATGTCCTGGGGAGTGAGGTTGGTGTAAGGGTTGATTCCAGACAGCTTGATGCCGTAAGTCTGGGCGATCTTCAGGATCTCGTTGTGGATGCCCATGGTGGCCATGCGCTCCTTGTCGGCCTCGGGCAGAGTGGCCTTGAACTGGTCGTGAGCGGTGATCAGACTCTGATGGTAGAGCAGATTCATGTCATACTCCAGTGTTTTTTTTTTTACTGTTTATTGCCTTTCAGAGGACAGAATTCTGCTAAAATATTATATCATTAGATTTTCTCGTAGGACAATAGTCAGCTCTCAGGCATACATAAAAAGATAATCACTATTTGACACATAATGACAACATTAACTCTTTGAGTGCCAGTAATGTATATGTATGTCAAAGTGGGTTTTTTTTTGGTGGCTGGCACCAGGGGGCGCTCTTACACAGCCTGTGAGTAATTTTGAGGCTTCTGGGTGATGTAGTTGGAGCCACAGAGATCAAAACAGGAAGTGGAGATGATTGAGATTAGAGAGCAAAACAATCTGGACAAAAAGTGGTGATTTTGGTGAAAGTGTCCTCTACGCTACCTCTTATAAAACATCTCTTCTTTCATTTGAGCTATTCAGTGTTTTCAGAGTCATAGTATAAAATAGTCTGTGGCTCTAGAAATATGACTCAAAATGGCACAAGGTTTTATAAAAGGGCTGGCACTCAATAAGTTAAACAGCATACAGGGGCACGCTCGCTCTACCTGGATCTCCTCAATGCTGTGGACAATGAACATGTCCTGCAGGTCCTCCATGGCTCCGTCCATCCAGTTGTTGAAGGGCGCCGCCCTCTTGGCAAACTCCAGGTAAAGCTGGTCGATAGTCTCCCACAGCTTCTCCACACGCTGCAGACGACAGGTCGAAAAAGAGGCGTTTCTTCTGTCACCTTAAACAACTGATGTCAACAAACCGTTTTTGTTTTGTGTTTGTTTCAGGTGTACCTCCAGAGCGTCCCTCCTCTTCTGGGTGAGGGTGCCCAGGTTGTCCCACTGGTCACAGATGCCCTGGCAGCGAGCGTTCACTGTAGCAGCATCATGGTAGTCCAGCTCACTGGAGGAGTGAAACGACCCGTAGTTATCTGCCATGAAATTTTCCATCTAATGTTTGTAAAAGTTCAGTTTCTTTCCAGAATCAGTTGAAATTGTATGTTGATTTAATCCATCAGCTAAATGTAACCCATTATCCATTGTTCCTGGTTAACAATCTGTAATTATTAAAAAAATGTTTTATTCTCCAAACTTCTGAGTTGCAGCAAAATGCGGCCTCTCAGTGACCAAACACCTGGACTCCCACTACATTAAATACTACATGTACTGGATCTGCATCTGAGAGCGTTTTGCTTCTGAGTAATCTGTCATCTGTGCTTTAAAAGTAATGACTTATGTGTGGCACGCTCACATATTCAGTATTCTGTACATAGCTTCAAAGAGATGTGGAGAAAAAGCCCAGAGGACTGGTGAGGAATATGGAACTAGTGAGATCAGAGGTTTGTGCTCTTTCATCCCACTCATTAATATACTTCCCACTCATTCCCACTTTTGTTCTTCGCTCTATTCACATATCTCTGTCTCTATTAAAGCTGTTCTGCCCTCAATCCAACACTACTGTATCTCTACGCTTGTTATTTTTATTATTTCTCCCAGTGTCCTTGATTCCCACCACACACACACTTCTATGACACTCATATAATACTGAGTTTGGCCTTCTCTCTCACTTCAGCTCCTGGGCGATGGCAGCGATCTGCTCCACTCTGTCCTGGTGAGCGGCCAGGTCGCTCTCGAACGCCTCATGCTTCCTCATCAGGGCTCTGATCTCCATCAGAGAAGCCGACTCGTAGTCCTTCTGGGACAGCAGGTCCTCCTTACCTGAACCACACACACCGTCACACCTTCAGAGACGAGCCTTTACATTCATACAGGTCCAGTTTTAAGTCATGCTCTGATCTTCTGTCTTCATTTGACTGCAGTTAGTCCACTTTCTTTGTCTCACTGTCACATTTTATTATCACTACAGATTGATGCATTACATCACAGCAGGAGCTCCCAAACATTTCTATACTGACTTTTTTTTATCTGGGATGTCTGGTGACTCCAACAAACTATACTATGACTTTTTTTTTTATGAATTTATGACATACTATATTGTGACTTTTTATGATGTCATGTACTGTGATACTATACTATAAAATGTCACAAAAAGTCTTAAAAATTCACGGCATTTGACGTCAAAAAAGTTATGGAATAGCATGTCAAAATAAGGCAAAAAAAGGAACTGCATCAGTCTTACCAGAGTGCGCTGATTTAAAAAAATGTTATGAAAGTCATAGTATGCTATAAATAGTCATAAAATGTTCAGCAGAACATAGTATAGTATGTAAAATAAAACTGAAAATGAAAAGGGTCATAGTTCAGTGTGCTATGACTGTTATGTTCAGCACATGTACGTACAGACATGATCCCATTCCCTGGAGCTTGTGTTTATCACACCTGTCTGTCGTCTGTACCTGCAGTCCAAGACTCGTGCATGTTGCACTTCTGCTTGAACTTCTCAGCCAAGTGGTCGAGTCTCTCCAGGCGGCGGATCTCAGTCAGCAGCCACTCCTCGTAGCCCTTCTCCACCTGCTCCAGGCCTTTCCAGGCATTAGCAATATCCTGAAAGAGAGAGTGACTCTGCATTTCTTATTGTTCATTTGAGAAAACCTAAGCACAGCTCAGCATGTTCTGAGCTCTTTTTTTTTAGTTTTCTTCCTTTAAATTCCTGGAGCCAGCAAAAACAAGACTGTTCTCTTAACTACAGAAGGATTTTAGCAGCTTTACAGGGATTGGAAAACAACACAGGAAGAAGCAATTCTCCAACTGATGTCAAAGCCTGAAAATCAAAGACGACGCTGTGCAGCAACAATAAAACACTGAGACAAAGATGTGGGCCGCTCACCGACACCATCTTGCCCTCGGACGGCATGAAGGCGGGCCTGTTGCTGAGCCTCAGCTTGGTCTGCAGGGTGTTAAAGTTGATCTCCAGCTGGCATTTTTCCTGCACGCGGGGCGGCTTGTGGATGCGGCGGTAGTCACGGAAATCCTCCAGCTTCTGCTGCATGGCGCGCATGGTCTGCTCCGCCGTGCGGTTCTCCAGCCAGGGGATGGTGCGACGGATCCACTCCAGCAGCTGCACAGAGGAGGAAACACTGAGGTTGTTCTTGTCTTGTAGCGATACTTTAAAGCTCTTCAAAACACTTTCTAGTTATCTCAGTTGGCCTTTGACCTCTCTGCTCTTGTTGTGGATCCAAAAACATCTTCACAAACACATTTTAACAACATAATACTGTGGCTTTGGAAACTTACTATGTTCTTTTTGACATTTTATTGATTAGAACTGAATGAATGATGAATCATAACACCTAACGGGCTCAATCTTAACTTTTATACCCAGATCCAGGATTCATGAGATACAACACTTTGAATTGCTTCATTGTTTAAAAAAAAGCTTTATGAGCAAATTTGACTTCTTTGCAATAATAAGAAAACAGGTTATATAAACTGATCATTCGTGTATTTGCCTCCACTGTGTGCTGTTCCTCATCATCACACTACTGATTGGCCTGCAGTGATTTTAGGGCCGTGTCACGTCGAGTCCATGTGAGGATCAGGAACTTTGGGGAAAAGCAGTGGTTTCAGACTGGTGGAGCATTAAAGTGGTGCTGCAGAGGACAGACTGTGTGGGAGGATTCAGTTGCAGCTGTTTCTCACCTCGCTGGCCAGCTTCTCGTACTCCTCCATCAGTTTTTCGTTCTCCTGGTTGACGGCCAGCACCTTGCAGATGCGGTTGGCAGCTGTCTCAGCCTGAAGGACGGCAGGGATTCACGATTAATCTACATTTACCAGACATTACTAGAACTCTCACGTGTATTCATGAGGGCTGATGCTTTTTCATGTTGATCATCTGCTCTAATCAGTTAAAAAGTGGTGATAAAAAAAGCAACGAAGGGCTTTCAGAATATATTAATATAAATATGATCGTCTGACCTGCTCAGCACCAGCGAAGGCGTGGTAGAAGCAGGACACGTAGGTCATGATGGCCTTCTCATCTGGTTTGGGTGTGTTCACAATATCTGAGAGAGGAAAATATTGGAATATTACTATAGTAGCATTTGAACAGCCATCCCTAGTGAGGAAATAAGCACAAATTAAATGACATTATTATTATTGATTTATTTATATTCGTTATATCTTCTACTTGTGACGTGTAATGACAGTAAACTAAATTATAAATGAGTAATTATTTATGATAGTCATCATTTTTTCAGTTTAAAATGACCTCATTTTGAAAATTAAATGGTGCCCATAAAATTATGGTGAGCATAATTGAAAGAACATGATTTACTGCTGTATGTATGAGTCATTTCAGCCATTTTACCCACAAAAAAAAACCCTGTCTGAGGTCAGAGCCATCAGTGCTCCAATAGATGCTTTTAAAGTGATTTATGCATCATTTCCTTTAATGCTGCTGATTGGATTTGGAGTACTCGTCCTTATGCAAACATGCACTGTACTTTGCTGCAGTGCAGGTTATCAGTTTTTTGTTTTTTCTGCAGAGGTTTTTCATGATGATGATGATGATGATGGTTGTTTCACCTTCAGCGTCGAGCATCTTGGGGATGTCCAGGAACTTCTCAGCCACCTCGAAAGCTGTGTTCAGGTTACCAATAGGGTCATCCTACAAGCAGACACAATCAATCAAACAAGTGCATGGATCTCATTTTGTTTCAAACACCTGTCAGAATATTTTACAGGAGGGAGGATGTTTGTTCTTGAGCAAATACTTTTCTTCTATTTTTATGAATGCTGACATTGAAATGTTCAAATTTTCAGTACAGAATACCAGATTGCTATAATCAAGAAGTACTGGTATTGATTTGTACTTTTAAAATGATAGACTGGTCCAACAATACAGTGGTATGTAACTGCAAAATTCAAACATGTGATATGTGACACTGTCTGCACAGGTCATCACATACTGGGCTGTATACAGAGACACAGAATGTCTTTTGAAATGCAAAGACAGTGAGTATTCATAGTCTTAATTCAACAGGAGGAGAGAGAATAAAGCAAATGAGAGGAGGAGGAAAGGATTAAAAAGGTAGGTAAGGAAGGACAAGGCACCTTTCTCAGTTTGGAGTAGTCAATGAGGTCAGGTCTGTGTCTGTGGATGAGGGCGCACAGAGCCAGGCCGTCCTTCCAACTGAGCCACGACAAGAAGAGGAGGCAAAACAGAAGTTTCAGAGACGATAGAGGACGAAGAGGGGAAAAAAAAGATAGGAATACATAAAGAAAAAGATGGCTGCACTTCTCTGTTGGTGCCACAGCCCGGCGTCAGAGACCCACCTGATGTGGAAGTTCTGCACGTTGACGTTCCTGTAGGGGGCAGTCTTCCTCTGGCACCACAGCAGCAGACCCTCCTTAGCAGAGGTCTCTGGAAAAAGTAAAAGGAGGGAGATGAAAGAAGAGACAGTGTTTTATTCAAGCATTATTAATTTAAAAAAGGAGGGAATGCTGGGTGTTTGCAGAGAGGTGGACTGAACAGTGAAAGAGGATAAATAATGTAAAGGTTAGCATCAAGATCTGGGATGAAAGGGAGAGCATGATTTTATCAATTTATATTATTAAAAAAACTTTAATTTCAAAGTAAAACTAGAGCAGATAATGTTCCCTGCACTAGTGGAGAGAGAGGAGGTTGATGGAAAGGGAGGTCAAGTGTATACGGCAGCTCCAGGAGCAATAAAAGGAGACGAAGGCGAGGGTCAGAGGTGTGAGGAAGGACAGGAGGAACAAGGTCTGAATCTTTAAAAACAAGAATTTATAGCGAGCGAAGGTGTCTGACAATATGAAGGCTGCTTAAAATGACATGAGGTGCAGAGGAAGTTGAGGGAAATTGACTGAATCTTATAATGTGATTTACTGCAGAGGTATGAAACAAATGACACAGAGCAGGAATAACCTGAGAGGATGCACAGCTGCTGCAGTGTGTACAACTCAAACATGTTGCTGAGGTGTTTGAAGTGACAGAGCGAGTAAAGCATCAAGAGAAAAATGATTTTATTGGAGTTGATTAGAGTGTGAGATCGTGATTGACGCGACAAAGACAAATATAAAACTGGGTCCACTGTGCTCATCTGACAGACAGTGATCACACTCAGCTTCAACAGTGTCAAAAATCACCCAATGTAATAATTCAAAGTGTTTGAATTGCTCTCATTTGGATTCAACTGAAAATTTATGGGAATTATTATTGTGTGAAATGCGCTGAAAGAGAAGACTGAAAGCACTAATTTCTGTTACACATGAAGAGCTACAACCAGCTGCCGGTTAGCTTAGCTTAGCTTAGCGACTGGAACCAGGGGGAAACTGTGAGTGGGATCTGTACATATTATATCTTGTGTAAATTATTTAAAATTAACCCCTTGATCTGTGCCTGCGTTAGTATTTAGAAATCTAACATGACGATATTATCATGACTTTGATCCCGCTTATGAATGGTGAACACACAAACCTGATTTGTTTTTTTATGTTAAATTTATGTTAAATTAGTATTGTTATTACAAATTGAATGTAAACTCACACACCTTCCACAGAGATGTCCTGGATGGCAAAGCGCAGGATGATGGTCCAGATCATACCAAGGGTCATCTTCACGTTACCATCAACAATTTCTGGTTAAAAAAAAAAACAAAACACATTATTATTTATTGGCATTAGACATAATATAAAAGAGTAAAAGTAAGCCTCTTAGTCATAGATGTGTCCTCTATTGAAACACGTGTATTTGTTTATGCCTTTTGAGTTTCTTGCTGTTGAGACAAATTGAATTTCACGCTGCCTGAAGGCTCAAAAAATGAGAGCGAAGAAAATAAAAGAAAGCCGTATGGAAATTAATGATGTGAATGAGTCTGAGGTTAAACTGACTAAACTCAGCAGGGTACCAGAGGGTAACAGCTACAGCCGTCTCCAGCAGAGCTCTAATCGTCTTCAAAAATGTTTGATTAACTTTTGATATTCATCTGAATTATGTATCTGACAAAATGTCACAGTCAACAAAACTAGCAGAAAAAGCCAAAAGTGTGATTTGATCCAGCAGAGCTTCAAATATGTAAACTATTTTAGAATTAATTAAAAACAGTAGTTTATTTGAATTCCCATGATGCTTTGAACTTCACCCGCCGTCTGGTGCTTTAAAACAATAGGTCCAAGAAATGCAAATCCCATGTGACCCTGGTAGATTAAAACATAGAGAGGGAAGCAGGAGGCTAAAGAAAGGAAACGCTGTTAGCCTCTCACCCTCAGCACCGATAGACACCAGCTTGACTCCCTTGCTGCAGATGAAGTCCAGGGCTTTATTCACGTTGGCGATCTTGTGGAAACGCATCTTGCCTTTGTCGGGTTTGGGCAGCCTCTCACCTGGAAGTAAAAAGAACAATAATTTACTATGACTGGCTATAGTTTCTCCAAAGAGAGGATTTGCTTACTATATATAGTTTTGGTTCACTGTAAGGTCGATCTGAAGGTGTCAGTTTCTGACAGAGAAAATTATCATCAGGGTTTGTCCTTCAGTACTGAACTGATCTGAAGAGTCTTCGAACAGAATAACATCATAGACAAGTTCTGAGCTTTTTCACAATTTCCAACATATTGTGCTACGATATATTTCAATACACTAAAAGCTTTCTGATGACATTTTGGACTTGAAATGGCTATTTTGGACATCTTTTTCAACACATTTTGGCATGAAATCATTCAGAACACCATAATATGTCTTTCTGATGACTTTTTGGAGCATTTTAAAATTTTTCTTTTTTTTATACTTTTTTTGACAATATTCAACATTCAACATACTACAGTATGACTTTTTTTAGGAGCAATTTTTTTTTACATACTATGAGTTGCCGTTTTTCCAACATTTAAACACAAACTATGCTATAAATCCATTCAACATACCATAAGTCATTTTTATCACTTTTTTGATATTTTGATTTTTTTACTTTTTCAACATACTATAGTATGACTTTTTTTTAAGAGCAGTTTTTTGACATTCTGTCTTTTTTTCCAAAATTTAAACACAAACTATGCTATAAATCCATTCAGCATACCATAATAAGTCATTTTTATCACTTTTTAGACGTTTACATTTTTTTGACGTTTTTTGAAGTTTTCGACATACTATAGTATGACTTTTTTTTTTAAGAGCAGTTTTTTGACATTCTATTATTTGTCTTTTATTCCAAAATTTTAACACAAACTATGCTATAAATCCATTCAGCAAACCATAATAAGTCATTTTTATCACTTTTTAGACATTTTCATTTTTTGTCATTTTTTTACTTTTTCGACATACTATAGTATGACTTTTTTTTAAGGAGCAATTTTTTTGACATATTATAATTTGGCTTTTTTACAACATTTGAACACAAACTATGCTATAAATCCATTCAGCATACCCTAATAAGTCATTTTTGTCACTTTTTAGACATTTAAATTTTCTTGACATTTTTTGACTTTTTCGACATACTATAGTATGACTTTTTTTTAAGAGCAGTTTTTTGACATTCTATTATTTGTTTTTTTTTTCAAAAATTTAGACACAAACTATGCTATAAATCCATTCAGCATACCATAATAAGTCATTTTTATCACTTTTTAGACGTTTTAATTTTTTGACATTTTTTGACATTTTCGACATACTATAGTATGACGTTTTTTTTTAAGGAGCAATTTTTTGACATATTATAATTTGGCTTTTTTACAACATTCAAACACAAACTATGATATAAATCCATTCAGCATACCATAATAAGTCATTTTTATCACTTTTTAGACATTTTCATTTTTTGACATTTTTTGACTTTTTCGACATTCTATAGTGTGACTTTTTTTTTAAGAGCAGTTTTTTGACATTCTATTATTTGGCTTTTTTCCAAAATTTAAACACAAACTATGCTATAAATCCATTCAGCATACCATAATAAGTCATTTTTATCACTTTTAAGACATTTTCATTTTTTGACATTTTTTGACTTTTTCGATATTCTATAGTATGACTTTTTTGTTAAGGAGCAATTTTTTGACATATTATAATTTGGCTTTTTTACAATGTTCAAACTATGCTATAAATCCATTCAGCATACCATAATAAGTCATTTTTATCACTTTTTACACATTTTCATTTTTTGACATTTTTTGACTTTTTCGACATACTATAGTATGACTTTTTTTAAGAGCAGTTTTTTGACATTCTATTGTTTTTTTTTTCCAAAATTTAAACACAAACTATGCTACAAATCCATTCAGCATACAATAAGTCATTTTTATCACTTTTTAGACATTTTAATTTTTTGACATTTTTTGACTTTTTCGACATACTATAGTATGACTTTTTTGTTAAGGAGCAATTTTTTGACATATTATAATTTGGCTTTTTTACAACATTTAAACACAAACTATGCTATAAATCCATTCAGCATACCATAATAAGTCATTTTTATCACTTTTTAGACATTTAAATTTTCTTGACATTTTTTGACTTTTTCGACATACTATAGTATGACTTTTTTTTAAGAGCAGTTTTTTGACATTGTATTATTTGTTTTTTTTTTCCAAAATTTAGACACAAACTATGCTATAAATCCATCCAGCATACCATAATAAGTCATTTTTATCACTTTTTACACATTTTCATTTTTTGACATTTTTTGACTTTTTCGACATACTATAGTATGACTTTTTTGTTAAGGAGCAATTTTTTGACATATTATAATTTGGCTTTTTTTACAATGTTTAAACAAACTATGCTATAAATCCATTCAGCATACCATAATAAGTCATTTTTATCACTTTTTACACATTTTCATTTTTTGACATTTTTTGACTTTTTCGACATACTATAGTATGACTTTTTTTAAGAGCAATTTTTTGACATTCTATTGTTTTTTTTTTCCAAAATTTAAACACAAACTATGCTACAAATCCATTCAGCATACCATAATAAGTCATTTTTATCACTTTTTAGACATTTTAATTTTTTGACATTTTTTGACTTTTTCGACATACTATAGTATGACATTTTTTTTAAGGGGCAATTATATGACATATTATAATTTGGCTTTTTTACAACATTTAAACACAAACTATGCTATAAATCCATTCAGCATACCATAATAAGTCATTTTTATCACTTTTTAGACATTTAAATTTTCTTGACATTTTTTGACTTTTTCGACATACTATAGTATGACTTTTTTTTTAAGGAGCAATTTTTTTTGACATATTATAATTTGGCTTTTTTTACAACATTTGAACACAAACTATGCTATAAATCCATTCAGCATACCATAATAAGTCATTTTTATCACTTTTTAGACATTTTAATTTTTTGACATTTTTTGACTTTTTCGACATACTATAGTATGACATTTTTTTTAAGGAGCAGTTTTTGACATATTATAATTTGGCTTTTTTCCAAAATTTAAACACAAACTATGCTATAAATCCATTCAGCATACCATAATAAGTCATTTTTATCACTTTTAGACATTTTAATTTGTTGACATTTTTGACTTTTTCGACATACTATAGTATGACTTTTTTTTTAAGGGGCAATTTTTTGACATATTATAATTTGTCTTTTTTTTCCAAAAATTAAACACAAACTATGCTATAAATCCATTCAGCATACCATAATAAGTCATTTTTATCACTTTTTAGACATTTTAATTTGTTGTCATTTTTTGACTTTTTCGACATACTATAGTGTGACTTTTTTTTTTAAGGAGCGATTTTTTGACATATTATAATTTGTCTTTTTTTTCCAAAAATTAAACACAAACTATGCTATAAATCCATTCAGCATACCATAATAAGTCATTTTTATCACTTTTTAGACATTTTCATTTTTGTCATTTTTTGACTTTTTCGACATACTATAGTATGACTTTTGTTTTTAAGAGCATTTTTTGACATTCTATTATTTGGCTTTTTTCCAAAATTTAAACACAAACTATGCTATAAATCCATTCAGCATACCATAATAAGTCATTTTTATCACTATTTATACATTTTAATTTTTTTGACATTTTTCGACTTTTTCGACATACTATAGTATGACTTTTTTGTTAAGGAGCAATTTTTTGACATATTATAATTTGGCTTTTTTACAACATTTAAACACAAACTATGCTATAAATCCATTCAGCATACCATAATAAGTCATTTTTATCACTTTTTAGACATTTTCATTTTTTGACTTTTTCGACATACTATAGTATGACTTTTTTTTTAAGGAGCAATTTTTTGACATATTATAATTTGGCTTTTTTACAGCATTTAAACAAACTATGCTATAAATCCATTCAGCATACCATAATAAGTCATTTTTATCACTTTTTAGACATTTTCATTTTTTGACATTTTTTGACTTTTTCGACATACTATAGTATGACTTTTTTTTTTAAGGAGCAATTTTTTGACATATTATAATTTGTCTTTTTTACAACATTTAAACACAAACTATGCTATAAATCCATTCAGCATACCATAATAAGTCATTTTTATCACTTTTTATACATTTTAATTTTTTTGACATTTTTCGACTTTTTCGACATACTATAGCATGACTTTTTTTTTTTTAAGGAGCAATTTTTTGACATATTATAATTTGTCTTTTTTACAACGTTTAAACAAACTATGCTATAAATCCATTCAGCATACCATAATGAGTCATTTTTATCACTTTTTAGACATTTTCATTTTTTTACTTTTTCGACATACTATGGTATGACTTTTTTTTTAAGAGCAATTTTTGACATATTATAATTTGGCTTTTTACAACATTTAAACACAAACTATGCTATAAATCCATTCAGCATACCATAATAAGTCATTTTTATCACTTTTAGACATTTTAATTTTTGACATTTTTGACTTTTTCGACATACTATAGTATGACTTTTTTTTAAGAGCAATTTTTGACATTCTATTATTTGGCTTTTTTCCAAAATTTAAACACAAACTATGCTATAAATCCATTCAGCATACCATAATAAGTAATTTTTATCACTTTTTAGACATTTTAATTTTTTGTCATTTTTTGACTTTTTCGACATACTATAGTACGACTTTTTTTTAAGGAGCAATTTTTTTACATATTATAATTTGTCTTTTTTGCGAAAAATTAAACAAACTATGCTATAAATCCATTCAGCATACCACAATAAGTCATTTTTATCACTTTTTAGACATGTTCATTTTTTGACATTTTTTGACTTTTTCGACATACTATAGTATGACTTTTATTTTTAAGAGCATTTTTTTGACATTCTATTATTTGGCTTTTTTCCAACATTTAAACACAAACTATGATATAAATCCATTCAGCATACCATAATAAGTCATTTTTATCACTTTTTAGACATTTTAATTTTTTGACATTTTTTGACTTTTTCGACATACTATAGTATGACTTTTTTTTTAAGGGGCAATTATATGACATATTATAATTTGGCTTTTTTACAACATTTAAACACAAACTATGCTATAAATCCATTCAGCATACCATAATAAGTCATTTTTATCACTTTTTAGACATTTTAATTTTTTGACATTTTTTGACTTTTTCGACATACTATAGTATGACTTTTATTTTTAAGAGCATTTTTTTGACATTCTATTATTTTGCTTTTTTCAAAAATTAAACACAAACTATGCTATAAATCCATTCAGTATACCATAATAAGTCATTTTTATCACTTTTTAGACATTTTCATTTTTTGACATTTTTTGACTTTTTCGACATACTATAGTATGACTTTTGTTTTTAAGAGCATTTTTTGACATTCTATTATTTGGCTTTTTTCCAAAATTTAAACACAAACTATGCTATAAATCCATTCAGCATACCATCATAAGTCATTTTTATCACTATTTATACATTTTAATTTTTTTGACATTTTTCGACTTTTTCGACATACTATAGTATGACTTTTTTGTTAAGGAGCAATTTTTTGACATATTATAATTTGGCTTTTTTACAACATTTAAACACAAACTATGCTATAAATCCATTCAGCATACCATAATAAGTCATTTTTATCACTTTTTAGACATTTTAATTTTTTGACATTTTTTGACTTTTTCGACATACTATAGCATGACTTTTTTTTTTAAGGAGCAATTTTTTGACATATTATAATTTGGCTTTTTTACAACATTTAAACAAACTATGCTATAAATCCATTCAGCATACCATAATAAGTCATTTTTATCACTTTTTAGACATTTTAATTTTTTGACATTTTTTGACTTTTTCAACATACTATAGTATGACTTTTTTTTAAGGAGCAATTTTTTGACATATTATAATTTGGCTTTTTTACAACATTTAAACAAACTATGCTATAAATCCATTCAGCATACCATAATAAGTCATTTTATCACTTTTTAGACATTTTAATTTTTTTTTACATTTTTTGACTTTTTCGACATACTATAGCATGACTTTTTTTTTTAAGGAGCATTTTTTTGACATTCTATTATTTGGCTTTCTTCCAAAATTTAAACACAAACTATGCTATAAATCCATTCAGCATACCATAATAAGTCATTTTTATCACTTTTTACACATTTTCATTTTTTGACATTTTTTGACTTTTTCGACATACTATAGCATGACTTTTTTTTTTAAGGAGCAATTTTTTGACATATTATAATTTGGCTTTTTTACAACATTTAAACAAACTATGCTATAAATCCATTCAGCATACCATAATAAGTCATTTTTATCACTTTTTAGACATTTTCATTTTTTGACATTTTTTGACTTTTTCGACATACCATAGTATGACTTTTATTTTTAAGAGCATTTTTTTGACATTCTATTATTTGGCTTTTTTCCAAAATTTAAACACAAACTATGCTATAAATCCATTCAGCATACCATAATAAGTCATTTTTATCACTTTTTAGACATTTTAATTTTTTGACATTTTTTGACTTTTTCGACATACTATAGTATGACTTTTTTTTAAGGAGCAATTTTTTTACATTCTATTATTTGGCTTTTTTCCAAAATTTAAACACAAACTATGCTACAAATCCATTCAGCATACAATAAGTCATTTTTATCACTTTTTAGACAATTTTTGACATTTTTTGACTTTTTCGACATACTATAGTATGACTTTTTTTAAGAGCAATTTTTTTACATATTATAATTTGTCTTTTTTGTGAAAAATTAAACAAACTATGCTATAAATCCATTCAGCATACCACAATAAGTCATTTTTATCACTTTTTAGACATGTTCATTTTTTGACATTTTTTGACTTTTTCGACATACTATAGTATGACTTTTATTTTTAAGAGCATTTTTTTGACATTCTATTATTTGGCTTTTTTCCAACATTTAAACACAAACTATGATATAAATCCATTCAGCATACCATAATAAGTCATTTTTATCACTTTTTATACATTTTAATTTTTTTGACATTTTTCGACTTTTTCGACATACTATAGCATGACTTTTTTTTTTTTAAGGAGCAATTTTTTGACATATTATAATTTGTCTTTTTTACAACATTTAAACACAAACTATGCTATAAATCCATTCAGCATACCATAATAAGTCATTTTTATCACTTTTTAGACATTTTCATTTTTTGACTTTTTCGACATACTATGGTATGACTTTTTTTTTAAGAGCAGTTTTTTGACATTCTATTATTTGGCTTTTTTCCAAAATTTAAACACAAACTATGCTATAAATCCATTCAGCATACCATAATAAGTGATTTGTATCACTTTTTAGACATTTAAATTTTTTTTTACATTTTTTGACTTTTTCGACATACTATAGCATGACTTTTTTTTTTAAGGAGCAATTTTTTGACATCTTATAATTTGGCTTTTTTACAACATTTAAACAAACTATGCTATAAATCCATTCAGCATACCATAATAAGTCATTTTTATCACTTTTTAGACATTTTCATTTTTTGACATTTTTTGACTTTTTCGACATACTATAGTATGACTTTTATTTTTAAGAGCATTTTTTTGACATTCTATTATTTGGCTTTTTTCCAAAATTTAAACACAAACTATGCTATAAATCCATTCAGCATACCATAATAAGTAATTTTTATCACTTTTTAGACATTTTAATTTTTTGATATTTTTTGACTTTTTCGACATACTATAGTATGACTTTTTTTTTTTAAGGAGCAATTTTTTGACATTCTATAATTTGGCTTTTTCCAAAATTTAAACACAAACTATGCTATAAATCCATTCAGCATACCATAATAAGTCATTTTTATCACTTTTTACACATTTTAATTTTTTGACATTTTTCGACTTTTTCGACATACTATAGTATGACTTTTTTGTTAAGGAGCAATTTTTTGACATATTATAATTGGCTTTTTTACAACATTTAAACAAACTATGCTATAAATGCATTCAGCATACCATAATAAGTCATTTTTATCACTTTTTAGACATTTTCATTTTTTGACTTTTTCAACATACTATAGTATGACTTTTTTTAAGGAGCAATTTTTGACATTCTATTATTTGGCTTTTTCCAAAATTTAAACACAAACTATGCTATAAATCCATTCAGCATACCATAATAAGTCATTTTTATCACTTTTTAGACATTTTAATTTTTTGACTTTTTGACTTTTTCAACATACTATAGTATGACTTTTTTTTTAAGGAGCAATTTTTTGACATTCTATTATTTGGCTTTTTTCCAAAATTTAAACACAAACTATGCTATAAATCCATTCAGCATACCATAATAAGTCATTTTTATCACTTTTTACACATTTTAATTTTTTGACATTTTTTGACTTTTTCGACATACTATAGCATGACTTTTTTTTTTAAGGAGCAATTTTTTGACATATTATAATTTGGCTTTTTTACAACATTTAAACAAACTATGCTATAAATCCATTCAGCATACCATAATAAGTCATTTTATCACTTTTTAGACATTTTAATTTTTTGACTTTTTCAACATACTATAGTGTGACTTTTTTTTTTAAGGAGCGATTTTTTGACATATTATAATTTGTCTTTTTTACAACGTTTAAACAAACTATGCTATAAATCCATTCAGCATACCATAATGAGTCATTTTTATCACTTTTTAGACATTTTCATTTTTTTACTTTTTCGACATACTATGGTATGACTTTTTTTTAAGAGCAGTTTTTTGACATTCTATTATTTGGCTTTTTTCCAAAATTTAAACACAAACTATGCTATAAATCCATTCAGCATACCATAATAAGTGATTTGTATCACTATTTATACATTTTCATTTTTTTACATTTTTTGACTTTTTCGACATACTATAGTATGACTTTTTTTTAAGGAGCAATTTTGACATATTATAATTTGGCTTTTTTACAACATTTAAACACAAACTATGCTATAAATCCATTCAGCATACCATAATAAGTCATTTTTATCACTTTTTAGACATTTAAATTTTCTTGACATTTTTTGACGTTTTCGACATACTATAGTATGACTTTTTTTTTTTTAAGAGCAGTTTTTTGACATTCTATTATTTGTCTTTTTTCCAAAATTTAAACACAAACTATGCTATAAATCCATTCAGCATACCATAATAAGTCATTTTTATCACTTTTTAGACATTTAAATTTTCTTGACATTTTTTGACTTTTTCGACATACTATAGTATGACTTTTTTTTAAGGAGCAATTTTTTTACATATTATAATTTGTCTTTTTTTCGAAAAATTAAACACAAACTATGCTATAAATCCATTCAGCATACAATAATAAGTCATTTTTATCACTTTTTAGACATTTAAATTTTTTTTTACATTTTTTGACTTTTTCGACATACTATAGCATGACTTTTTTTTTTAAGGAGCAATTTTTTGACATCTTATAATTTGGCTTTTTTACAACATTTAAACAAACTATGCTATAAATCCATTCAGCATACCATAATAAGTCATTTTTATCAGTTTTTAGACATTTTCATTTTTTGACATTTTTTGACTTTTTCGACATACATAGTATGACTTTTATTTTTAAGAGCATTTTTTTGACATTCTATTATTTGGCTTTCTTCCAAAATTTAAACACAAACTATGCTATAAATCCATTCAGCATACCATAATAAGTAATTTTTATCACTTTTTAGACATTTTAATTTTTTGACACTTTTTGACTTTTTCAACATACTATAGTATGACTTTTTTTTAAGGAGCAATTTTTTGACATTCTATTATTTGGCTTTTTTCCAAATTTAAACACAAACTATGCTATAAATCCATTCAGCATACCATAATAAGTCATTTTTATCACTTTTTAGACATTTTAATTTTTTGACATTTTTTGACTTTTTCGACATACTATAGCATGACTTTTTTTTTTAAGGAGCAATTTTTTGACATATTATAATTTGGCTTTTTTACAACATTTAAACAAACTATGCTATAAATCCATTCAGCATACCATAATAAGTCATTTTATCACTTTTTAGACATTTTAATTTTTTGACATTTTTTGACTTTTTCAACATACTATAGTATGACTTTTTTGTTAAGGAGCAATTTTTTGACATTCTATTATTTGGCTTTTTTCAAAAATTTAAACACAAACTATGCTATAAATCCATTCAGCATACCATAATAAGTAATTTTTATCACTTTTTAGACATTTTAATTTTTTGACATTTTTTGACTTTTTCGACATACTATAGTATGACTTTTTTTTAAGGAGCAATTTTTTTACATATTATAATTTGTCTTTTTTTCGAAAAATTAAACAAACTATGCTATAAATCCATTCAGCATACCACAATAAGTAATTTTTATCACTTTTCATACATTTTAATTTTTTGACATTTTTCGACTTTTTCGACATACTATAGCATGACTTTTTTTTTTTAAGGAGCAATTTTTTGACATATTATAATTTGTCTTTTTTACAACATTTAAACACAAACTATGCTATAAATCCATTCAGCATACCATAATAAGTCATTTTTATCACTTTTTAGACATTTTCATTTTTTGACTTTTTCGACATACTATGGTATGACTTTTTTTTTAAGAGCAGTTTTTTGACATTCTATTATTTGGCTTTTTTCCAAAATTTAAACACAAACTATGCTATAAATCCATTCAGCATACCATAATAAGTGATTTGTATCACTTTTTAGACATTTAAATTTTTTTTTACATTTTTTGACTTTTTCGACATACTATAGCATGACTTTTTTTTTTAAGGAGCAATTTTTTGACATCTTATAATTTGGCTTTTTTACAACATTTAAACAAACTATGCTATAAATCCATTCAGCATACCATAATAAGTCATTTTTATCAGTTTTTAGACATTTTCATTTTTTGACATTTTTTGACTTTTTCGACATACTATAGTATGACTTTTATTTTTAAGAGCATTTTTTTGACATTCTATTATTTGGCTTTTTTCCAAAATTTAAACACAAACTATGCTATAAATCCATTCAGCATACCATAATAAGTCATTTTTATCACTATTTATACATTTTAATTTTTTTGACATTTTTCGACTTTTTCGACATACTATAGTATGACTTTTTTTAAGGAGCAATTTTTTTACATATTATAATTTGTCTTTTTTTCCAAAATTTAAACACAAACTATGCTATAAATCCATTCAGCATACCATAATAAGTCATTTTTATCACTTTTTAGACATTTTAATTTTTTGACATTTTTTGACTTTTTCAACATAGTACAGTATGACTTTTTTTTAAGGAGCAATTTTTTTACATATTATAATTTGTCTTTTTTTCAAAAAATTAAACAAACTATGCTATAAATCCATTCAGCATACCATAATAAGTCATTTTTATCACTTTTTAGACATTTTAATTTTTTGACATTTTTTGACTTTTTCGACATACTATAGCATGACTTTTTTTTTTAAGGAGCAATTTTTTGACATATTATAATTTGGCTTTTTTACAACATTTAAACAAACTATGCTATAAATCCATTCAGCATACCATAATAAGTCATTTTTATCACTTTTTAGACATTTTCATTTTTTGACATTTTTTGACTTTTTCGACATACTATAGTATGACTTTTATTTTTAAGAGCATTTTTTTGCCATTCTATTATTTGGCTTTTTTCCAAAATTTAAACACAAACTATGCTATGAATCCATTCAGCATACCATAATAAGTAATTTTTATCACTTCTTAGACATTTTAATTTTTTGACATTTTTTTGACTTTTTCAACATACTATAGTATGACTTTTTTTAAGGAGCAATTTTTTGACATATTATAATTTGTCTTTTTTTCCAAAATTTAAACACAAACTATGCTATAAATCCATTCAGCATACCATAATAAGTCTTTTTTATCACTTTTAAGACATTTTCATTTTTTGACATTTTTTGACTTTTTCAACATAGTACAGTATGACTTTTTTTTTAAGGAGCAATTTTTGACATTCTATTATTTGGCTTTTTCCAAAATTTAAACACAAACTATGCTATAAATCCATTCAGCATACCATAATAAGTCATTTTTATCACTTTTTAGACATTTTAATTTTTTGACATTTTTTGACTTTTTCAACATACTATAGTATGACTTTTTTTTAAGGAGCAATTTTTTGACATTCTATTATTTGGCTTTTTTCCAAAATTTAAACACAAACTATGCTATAAATCCATTCAGCATACCATAATAAGTCATTTTTATCACTTTTTAGACATTTTAATTTTTTGACATTTTTTGACTTTTTCAACATACTATACTATGACTTTTTTTTTAAGGAGCAATTTTTTGACTTTCTATTATTTGGCTTTTTTCCAAAATTTAAACACAAACTATGCTATAAATCCATTCAGCATACCATAATAAGTCATTTTTATCACTTTTTACACATTTTAATTTTTTGACATTTTTTGACTTTTTCGACATACTATAGTATGACTTTTTTTAAGGAGCAATTTTTGACATATTATAATTTGTCTTTTTCAAAAATTTAAACAAACTATGCTATAAATCCATTCAGCATACCATAATAAGTCATTTTTATCACTTTTTAGACATTTTAATTTTTTGACATTTTTTGACTTTTTCGACATACTATAGCATGACTTTTTTTTTTAAGGAGCAATTTTTTGACATATTATAATTTGTCTTTTTTACAACATTTAAACACAAACTATGCTATAAATCCATTCAGCATACCATAATAAGTCATTTTTATCACTTTTTATACATTTTAATTTTTTTGACATTTTTCGACTTTTTCGACATACTATAGTATGACTTTTTTTAAGAGCATTTTTTTGACATTCTATTATTTGGCTTTCTTCCAAAATTTAAACACAAACTATGCTATAAATCCATTCAGCATACCATAATAAGTCATTTTTATCACTTTTTACACATTTTCATTTTTTGACATTTTTTGACTTTTTCGACATACTATAGTATGACTTTTTTGTTAAGGAGCAATTTTTTGACATATTATAATTTGGCTTTTTTACAATGTTCAAACTATGCTATAAATCCATTCAGCATACCACAATAAGTAATTTTTATCACTTTTCATACATTTTAATTTTTTGACATTTTTCGACTTTTTCGACATACTATAGCATGACTTTTTTTTTTAAGGAGCAATTTTTTGACATATTATAATTTGTCTTTTTTACAACATTTAAACACAAACTATGCTATAAATCCATTCAGCATACCATAATAAGTCATTTTTATCACTTTTTAGACGTTTTAATTTTTTGTCATTTTTTGACATTTTCGACATACTATAGTATGACTTTTTTTTTTAGGGAGCAATTTTTTGACATATTATAATTTGGCTTTTTTACAACATTCAAACACAAACTATGATATAAATCCATTCAGCATACCATAATAAGTCATTTTTATCACTTTTTAGACATTTTAATTTTTTTGAATTTTTTGACTTTTTCGACATACTAGTATGACTTTTTTTAAGGAGCAATTTTTTGACATCTTATAATTTGGCTTTTTTTTACAACATTTAAACAAACTATGCTATAAATCCATTCAGCATACCATAATAAGTCATTTTTATCACTTTTTAGACATTTTTATTTTTTGACATTTTTTGACTTTTTCGACATACTATAGTATGACTTTTATTTTTAAGAGCATTTTTTTGACATTCTATTATTTGGCTTTTTTCCAAAATTTAAACACAAACTATGCTATAAATCCATTCAGCATGCCATAATAAGTCATTTTTATCACTATTTATACATTTTAATTTTTTTGACATTTTTCGACTTTTTCGACATACTATAGTATGACTTTTTTGTTAAGGAGCATTTTTTTGACATATTATAATTTGGCTTTTTTCCAAAATTTAAACACAAACTATGCTATAAATCCATTCAGCATACCATAATAAGTAATTTTTATCACTTTTTAGACATTTTCATTTTTTGACATTTTTTTGACTTTTTCGACATACTATAGTATGACTTTTTTTTAAGGAGCAATTTTTTTACATATTATAATTTGTCTTTTTTTCGAAAAATTAAACACAAACTATGCTATAAATCCATTCAGCATACCATAATAAGTCATTTTTATCACTTTTTAGACATTTTAATTTTTTGACATTTTTTGACTTTTTCGACATACTATAGTATGACTTTTTTTTTTAAGGAGCAATTTTTTGACATATTATAATTTGTCTTTTTTACAACATTTAAACACAAACTATGCTATAAATCCATTCAGCATACCATAATAAGTCATTTTTATCACTTTTTAGACATTTTCATTTTTTGACTTTTTCGACATACTATGGTATGACTTTTTTTTTAAGAGCAGTTTTTTGACATTCTATTATTTGGCTTTTTTCCAAAATTTAAACACAAACTATGCTATAAATCCATTCAGCATACCATAATAAGTGATTTGTATCACTTTTTAGACATTTAAATTTTTTTTTACATTTTTTGACTTTTTCGACATACTATAGCATGACTTTTTTTTTTAAGGAGCAATTTTTTGACATCTTATAATTTGGCTTTTTTACAACATTTAAACAAACTATGCTATAAATCCATTCAGCATACCATAATAAGTCATTTTTATCAGTTTTTAGACATTTTCATTTTTTGACATTTTTTGACTTTTTCGACATACTATAGTATGACTTTTATTTTTAAGAGCATTTTTTTGACATTCTATTATTTGGCTTTCTTCCAAAATTTAAACACAAACTATGCTATAAATCCATTCAGCATACCATAATAAGTAATTTTTATCACTTTTTAGACATTTTAATTTTTTGACATTTTTTGACTTTTTCAACATACTATAGTATGACTTTTTTTTAAGGAGCAATTTTTTGACATTCTATTATTTGGCTTTTTTCCAAAATTTAAACACAAACTATGCTATAAATCCATTCAGCATACCATAATAAGTCATTTTTATCACTTTTTAGACATTTTAATTTTTTGATATTTTTTGACTTTTTCGACATACTATAGTATGACTTTTTTTTAAGGAGCAATTTTTTGACATTCTATTATTTGGCTTTTTTCCAAAATTTAAACACAAACTATGCTATAAATCCATTCAGCATACCATAATAAGTCATTTTTATCACTTTTTAGACATTTTAATTTTTTGACATTTTTTGACTTTTTCAACATACTATACTATGACTTTTTTTTTAAGGAGCAATTTTTTGACATTCTATTATTTGGCTTTTTTACAAAATTTAAACACAAACTATGCTATAAATCCATTCAGCATACCATAATAAGTCATTTTTATCACTTTTTACACATTTTAATTTTTTGACATTTTTTGACTTTTTCAACATACTATAGTATGACTTTCTTGTTAAGGAGCAATTTTTTGACATTCTATTATTTGGCTTTTTTCCAAAATTTAAACACAAACTATGCTATAAATCCATTCAGCATACCATAATAAGTAATTTTTATCACTTTTTAGACATTTTAATTTTTGACATTTTTGACTTTTTCGACATACTATAGTATGACTTTTTTAAGGAGCAATTTTTGACATATTATAATTTGTCTTTTTTCAAAAATTAAACAAACTATGCTATAAATCCATTCAGCATACCACAATAAGTAATTTTTATCACTTTTTAGACATTTTAATTTTTGACATTTTTGACTTTTTCGACATACTATAGCATGACTTTTTTTTTAAGGAGCAATTTTTGACATATTATAATTTGTCTTTTTTACAACATTTAAACACAAACTATGCTATAAATCCATTCAGCATACCATAATAAGTCATTTTTATCACTTTTTAGACATTTTCATTTTTTGACTTTTTCGACATACTATGGTATGACTTTTTTTTTAAGAGCAGTTTTTTGACATTCTATTATTTGGCTTTCTTCCAAAATTTAAACACAAACTATGCTATAAATCCATTCAGCATACCATAATAAGTCATTTTTGTCACTTTTTAGACATTTAAATTTTCTTGACATTTTTTGACTTTTTCGACATACTATAGTATGACTTTTTTTTAAGGGGCAATTATATGACATATTATAATTTGTCTTTTTTTTCCAAAAATTAAACACAAACTATGCTATAAATCCATTCAGTATACCATAATAAGTCATTTTTATCACTTTTTAGACATTTTCATTTTTTGACATTTTTTGACTTTTTCGACATACTATAGTATGACTTTTTTTTAAGGGGCAATTATATGACATATTATAATTTGTCTTTTTTTTCCAAAAATTAAACACAAACTATGCTATAAATCCATTCAGTATACCATAATAAGTCATTTTTATCACTTTTTAGACATTTAAATTTTTTTTTACATTTTTTGACTTTTTCGACATACTATAGCATGACTTTTTTTTTTAAGGAGCAATTTTTTGACATCTTATAATTTGGCTTTTTTACAACATTTAAACAAACTATGCTATAAATCCATCCAGCATACCATAATAAGTCATTTTTATCACTTTTTACACATTTTCATTTTTTGACATTTTTTGACTTTTTCGACATACTATAGTATGACTTTTGTTTTTAAGAGCATTTTTTGACATTCTATTATTTGGCTTTTTTCCAAAATTTAAACACAAACTATGCTATAAATCCATTCAGCATACCATAATAAGTGATTTGTATCACTTTTTAGACATTTTAATTTTTTTTTACATTTTTTGACTTTTTCGACATACTATAGCATGACTTTTTTTTAAGGAGCAATTTTTTGACATTCTATTATTTGGCTTTTTTCCAAAATTTAAACACAAACTATGCTATAAATCCATTCAGCATACCATAATAAGTCATTTTTATCACTTTTTAGACATTTTAATTTTTTGACATTTTTTGACTTTTTCGACATACTATAGTATGACTTTTTTTTTTAAGGAGCAATTTTTTGACATATTATAATTTGGCTTTTTTACAACATTTAAACAAACTATGCTATAAATCCATTCAGCATACCATAATAAGTCATTTTTATCACTTTTTAGACATTTTAATTTTTTGACATTTTTTGACTTTTTCAACATACTATAGTATGACTTTTTTTTAAGGAGCAATTTTTTGACATTCTATTATTTGGCTTTTTTCCAAAATTTAAACACAAACTATGCTATAAATCCATTCAGCATACCATAATAAGTCATTTTTATCACTTTTTAGACATTTTAATTTTTTTACAGTTTTTGACTTTTTCAACATACTATACTATGACTTTTTTTTTAAGGAGCAATTTTTTGACATTCTATTATTTGGCTTTTTTACAAAATTTAAACACAAACTATGCTATAAATCCATTCAGCATACCATAATAAGTCATTTTTATCACTTTTTACACATTTTAATTTTTTGACATTTTTTGACTTTTTCAACATACTATAGTATGACTTTCTTGTTAAGGAGCAATTTTTTGACATTCTATTATTTGGCTTTTTTCCAAAATTTAAACACAAACTATGCTATAAATCCATTCAGCATACCATAATAAGTAATTTTTATCACTTTTTAGACATTTTAATTTTTTGACATTTTTTGACTTTTTCGACATACTATAGTATGACTTTTTTTTAAGGAGCAATTTTTTTACATATTATAATTTGTCTTTTTTTCGAAAAATTAAACAAACTATGCTATAAATCCATTCAGCATACCACAATAAGTAATTTTTATCACTTTTCATACATTTTAATTTTTTGACATTTTTCGACTTTTTCGACATACTATAGCATGACTTTTTTTTTTTAAGGAGCAATTTTTTGACATATTATAATTTGTCTTTTTTACAACATTTAAACACAAACTATGCTATAAATCCATTCAGCATACCATAATAAGTCATTTTTATCACTTTTTAGACATTTTAATTTTTTGACATTTTTTGACTTTTTCGACATACTATAGCATGACTTTTTTTTTTAAGGAGCATTTTTTTGACATTCTATTATTTGGCTTTCTTCCAAAATTTAAACACAAACTATGCTATAAATCCATTCAGCATACCATAATAAGTAATTTTTATCACTTTTTAGACATTTTAATTTTCTGACATTTTTTGACTTTTTCAACATACTATAGTATGACTTTTTTTTAAGGAGCAATTTTTTGACATTCTATTATTTGGCTTTTTTCCAAAATTTAAACACAAACTATGCTATAAATCCATTCAGCATACCATAATAAGTCATTTTTATCACTTTTTAGACATTTTAATTTTTTGATATTTTTTGACTTTTTCGACATACTATAGTATGACTTTTTTTTTTAAGGAGCAATTTTTTGACATATTATAATTTGGCTTTTTTACAACATTTAAACAAACTATGCTATAAATCCATTCAGCATACCATAATAAGTCATTTTTATCACTTTTTAGACATTTTAATTTTTTGACACTTTTTGACTTTTTCAACATACTATAGTATGACTTTTTTTTTAAGGAGCAATTTTTTGACATTCTATTATTTGGCTTTTTTCCAAAATTTAAACACAAACTATGCTATAAATCCATTCAGCATACCATAATAAGTCATTTTTATCACTTTTTACACATTTTAATTTTTTGACATTTTTTGACTTTTTCGACATACTATAGCATGACTTTTTTTTTTAAGGAGCAATTTTTTGACATATTATAATTTGGCTTTTTTACAACATTTAAACAAACTATGCTATAAATCCATTCAGCATACCATAATAAGTCATTTTTATCACTTTTTAGACATTTTCATTTTTTGACATTTTTTGACTTTTTCGACATACTATAGTATGACTTTTATTTTTAAGAGCATTTTTTTGACATTCTATTATTTGGCTTTTTTCCAAAATTTAAACACAAACTATGCTATAAATCCATTCAGCATACCATAATAAGTCATTTTTATCACTTTTTAGACATTTTAATTTTTTGACATTTTTTGACTTTTTCGACATACTATAGTATGACGTTTTTTTTTAAGGAGCAATTTTTTGACATTCTATTATTTGGCTTTCTTCCAAAATTTAAACACAAACTATGCTATAAATCCATTCAGCATACCATAATAAGTCATTTTTGTCACTTTTTAGACATTTTAATTTTTGACATTTTTTGACTTTTTCAACATACTATAGTATGACTTTTTTAAGGAGCAATTTTTGACATTCTATTATTTGGCTTTTTACAAAATTTAAACACAAACTATGCTATAAATCCATTCAGCATACCATAATAAGTCATTTTTTTGACTTTTTAGACATATTAATTTTTTGACAATTTTTGACTTTTACGACATACTATAGTATGACTTTTTTTTAAGGAGCAATTTTTTTACATATTATAATTTGTCTTTTTTTCGAAAAATTAAACACAAACTATGCTATAAAGCCATTCAGCATACCATAATAAGTCATTTTTATCACTTTTTACACATTTTATTTTTTGACATTTTTGGACTTTTTCGACATACTATAGTATGACTTTTTTTTTAGGAGCAATTTTTTGACATTCTATTATTTGGCTTTTTTTACAATGTTTAAACAAACTATGCTATAAATCCATTCAGCATACCATAATGAGTCATTTTTATCACTTTTTAGACATTTTAATTTTTTGTCATTTTTTGACTTTTTCGACATACTATAGTATGACTTTTTTTAAGAGCAGTTTTTTGACATCCTATTGTCGTTTTTTCCAAAATTTAAACACAAACTATGCTACAAATCCATTCAGCATACAATAAGTCATTTTTATCACTTATTAGATATTTTAATTTTTTGTCAGTTTTTGACTTTTTTGACATACTATAGTATGACTTTTTTTTTTAAGGAGCAATTTTTTGACATGTTATAATTTGGCTTTTTTTACAATGTTTAAACAAACTATGCTATAAATCCATTCAGCATACCATAATAAGTCATTTTTATCACTTTTTAGACATTTTAATTTTTTGTCAGTTTTTGACTTTTTTGACATACTATAGTATGACTTTTTTTTTTAAGGAGCAATTTTTTGACATGTTATAATTTGGCTTTTTTTACAACATTTGAACACAAACTATGATATAAATCCATTCAGCATACCATAATAAGTCATTTTTATCACTTTTTATACATTTTAATTTTTTGTCATTTTTTGACATTTTCGACATACTATAGTATGACTTTTTTTTGACAAATTTCAACATGCTATACAAGACAATTGAACATATTTTGGCATGAAGTCATATAAGACACTACAATACGTCTCTCTGAAGACTTTTTAGAACATTTTAAAATTTTTCATTTTTTGACTCTTTTGGCATCAGGTTTTTTGACAATTTTCAACATGCTATAAAATTGCTTTTTCACGAGATATTTGAACATATTTTGGCATGAAATCATTCAGAACTATAATATGTCTTTCTAATGCCTTTTGGAAGATTTCAAAATTTTTAATTTTTTGACATTTTTGGCATGCTACAGGATGTAATTTGTGACAAATTGCTATAAAATGTTTTTTAACGCTTTTTTTTTTCAACATTGTGCTGTGAAATAATACAACACACATGACTTTTTGACCTTTTAAAATTTTCCTTTTTTGACATATTTTTGACCATTTTCAACATGCTATAAAATTTCTTTTTTCATTTATTGTGCTATAAAATCATTCAACACACTATGAAGAGACATTCTAATGATTAATTTTTTAAATTTGTGTGTGGGCGTGTGTGTCAATGAGATCCACCTGATATGACCTCCAGCAGCAGCATGAGTTTGAGGCCATTCCTGAAATCCTCTTCAATGTTCTCAATTTGTGTCCCGGCCTTCCTCAAGTGGGAGTTACACCAAGCTGTGAAGGTCTGAGAGAGGAGAGAGGGACAGTCACCTGTCTGACTGTTTGACAAATACATTCACAGACACTGACAGCGAGCACTGGGACTATACCTACCACGCACACACGCACACACAGATTGAGGTTTCCTTTGCGACAGCAGGATCAAAACTGCTTCGCAAAGCCTCAACTGTCCACTTCCATTTGCGACCTTCTTATCGTCGTGGCTGCTTACAGTGAGAGTGCACAGGCACACTGAGACATTTATGTCAGCTTGACTGTCGACTCAACAGTCTTAAGCTGAAACTGACTTCTGGTTTGTGTTACTATTTTGCTTTTTAGGAGGGGACAACCATTCTTTTCCATAACTCACATAAGCTACTCGAAAAATACATTATTTTTAATCAGAATTTATGTTTTGGTAACAGACGTGCTTAATGGAATGATTACATAAGAACAATATTTCATGAACAAATTATTAAAAATCTAAGAAGGACTGTCTGTTTTGCTTCTGGTGCAATGTCACTGGTGAATAAACAATTTGGTAAAGTGGTCTGCATTAATTTCTTCGATTAATATGAGTGATCCATATACTACATGCTATATGAAGCTTCTTTAGTTCATCAAATTCATCAACAGATACGTATGTTAACCTGCCGTCTCTGATTTGAGCGGAGGATTATGTACGGCCTTCCGTGTCTACCTTCATTAAATCACATGCAAGGCTGCATCATCTTTTTGCATGTTTTATTTTTTTAAATGCATTTCAGTGTAAACATGAGAAAGCAAGATACAGCAGACATAAGACAAAAAATATCCATTATTCCATTATTTCTTTCTATTACCATCGAGCTAATGAACCGTTTTAGGTCCTGGTGCTGGATTTCATCATCCAAGTGTAGTAGCTCCAAGCCAGGACGTTACCTGCTAATAAGTCCTACATTTGGTCCTAATTCTGTGCTGCGTCGAGCATTTTGCCAGAGCAGGTGCAGCATCATTCAAAAGCCCTATCTCCCATTTCTGAAACCAAACTGTTCATTTAGGTGAACGCCGCCGTGCGTAATGGGCAGACTGCAGACAGTGATGTAAATGGCTCTCAGCTACTGAGTGCTTGCTCTCGGTCTGTCTGGAAAATTGCCTAATGGCATCGGCTGCCCATGTCGGGGACAATTCAATTGGTTCCATCAGGCCATTCAATCAATCTCTGAATAGTATTTTGAGAGGCTTTCGTGGCGTTTAGCTTCAAATGTGAATATGGGAATGTGTATGTTCACGTTCAGGAGTGAGTGTGTGCAAAAGGGCTGCTGCTGTAGAACCAAAATATCGCTAGTTTGGAGGATGTGTGGGTGCAGAAACAGGGTAAGTACATGAGCAGAATAACTAACTACAGATGATAGTGTGGGCGGAGTGACGAGAGACTGAGCAGAAAGATCGAGCAACACAGAGAGATGGATAAATTAGCAGGGAAACATGATTTGCTCTCAGCAGGTGAGAGCATAAATGTTCTGCTATAGCAGAGAACATGTAACGAAATGCATATACGTCCTTGTACAGTGTGAAGGTGTGTGGTTATGTCTGCGTGTCCATGGCCTGCACTGAAGCATGACTGTTCATCTACAATCACCATCAAGAGATGGTGTTTCTGACAGAGAAACCTCACCAGTGAGAGGCGAGAGAGTGTCTCTATATGCAGTCCAGAGCTGAAAAAATTAGCAGCTTTTCTCTGTCTTACAAACTAAATTCACTGTTGGCTAGAAAAAGCAAATAACTGAGCTCTACCGTGACTATTTATAGACCAAATGACCAACGATTGAGACATTTTAGAGCGGCCCTGAGCCAAAGAACCCCATACTTGTACAATTTTGACAACTAAATGAAATATTATAGCTTGTATACTCATAAATTTCTCTGAAATACGTCATCCAGCACGATACCAAAAACGACTTCAGAAATCTTAGCCGACTAAGATATGAAATGGCCCAATCGACTAAGATTAGACTACATTAATTTGACGCCTGTCGCTACTTTGCAGATAGGTATTTTATATAGATATAAATACACAATTATCTTACCATTGCATCAGAATGATGTATTAGGGTAAAAAAAAAAAATCAAACATTTAATGCTTTAAGTGCATTTTGCAGGACTTTCAGGACTTTACTTGTCATGAAGTATCTTGTACTGAATGCTTCTTTTGCTACTGGCAGTGGCTGGATGAACACATGCCAGGTTGCATTTACTACTACCACAACTGTCATACAGAAAACCTCACTGTCCCCACTGTAACACTGTTCAAACTGAATTTCATTATTCAAAGGTTGAAGAAAGACACTTATAGAAAGAGACCAGTGAGAGGCAGCGAAGTGGAGAAGCCACAGGAGTGACAGGAATGCCCAGGCCCTGGTGTAATTTGATGTAAGGGTCTGGAGAGGAGAGGAGGCCGTCTGTCCAACCAGCCCGGGTCCCAGCAGGTGCTAGTCTCCTTTGCCATGCATGACCAAATTTAGACAGGCTCCTAATCCAGCACACACACACACACACACACACACACACACAATGCCGAGTCTGAGAGGAGAGGACAAGGTGTAGGAAGGAGTAGGAGGTGGGGGCTAAATTAGGTAGAAGAGGGGGGAGGAGGAGGAAAGACTGAAAAGTGAAGGGGTTGGGGGTAGAGGAGGGGGTCGAAGGAGGCTAAATCGGTTTGCTATGGGACACCAGCGGACAGCTGAGAGGGCAGGATTCCTGAGGGGAACTGTAAGAGTCCAAGATGGAGAGCGAGAAGAGGAGGAAGGAACGATCGAAGAATATAGCGACGTATAAAATAATAAGTGTGAGTAAGATGAGAAAGGGTGAAACCTCGCCAACATCAAAAAGCAACGGTTAGAAACTAAACTGGCGGTAATTGAAATCAGGGATACGCTTATTAACCTAATAACGGCGCGATAAAAACACAATCCAGAATTCATTAAATCCGCTTAAACGCAGTACCGCGGGATAAAAGGAAAACAATTAACTGCCATACCTGGGATCGCTAAAGCTTTATTTCTAGTCCTGAGAGCGTAATGCTCTGTTATCTCATCCTGTGGATTTGTTTTAATGCCTGTGGTCTGCAGAGTCCACCAGCATGAAGTCACCCTCCGTCTCTACACACCTGTCAGTATGGCCTGGCTCAACACCACCCGGCCCTGTTTTTTGCTTTTACAGGTCCTTCTTGTAAAATGAGGTCATGGTAGACCTGCTGAATGCCTGTCATAACTACGCCCCCCAAGGGGAATCAAGGCTGCTGACCCTCAATACAGCTGACACACAGATACCCACATGTATACACAGACATGAACAGGCTCGGCGCTCTTAATAATGTCAGCTAGCTCGACTGTCTGTCAAAGAGCTGATGCAACAGCAGCTCTGCCTGGAGTTACCGCCGCTCGCCTCAGAGGGGAAGCCACGAGCAAGACACAGCTTCAATATCTCCTCTAGATATATTCACTTCATTTGATCAAAGCGAAGCCCTGAGCTACAGTAGAAATAATGTCTTAAAGGTGGAAGATGGTAATATTGACTTTTTTCAATGGCACTTTCAGCCCTTAAATTTTTTACAATAAATTTGATGGGGCAAATTGTATGGGGCAAATAAAAATACTAAAATAAGGGAAAATATTACACGTCCTAGGGAAAAAAAAAGACAACCCTGAGTGTTGTGAAGAAATGGCCTCCTGCAGGTGACCATATTCTCCATCACACACACTCCAGCTGTCTGACTTGCTGATTAGTCCAGAGTGAGTATGTCAACACTTACAGAGCCCATTTCGCCGTCTCAGAATAATAATAACAACACATCTAACGTCTGCTGATTAGGTGCATAATTAAATTAACCTACAGCACACTCTTGGTTTACACCTATAACCTCTTTGCGATTCTACCTCAGTAATGTCCAAAGTGTCTCTTGCTAAAGAGGCGTGTGCAGATTTAATTACAGACGCCTCCAGTAGCTGATTTCCCTAATTAGCACCTTTAAATCAGGCCTGGATGGGCTAATTAGGGAAATATGCTGGTGTAGTGTTTGTCTGGAATGAAAACTTGCATACTGATCTCATCTGACGTACAGGGAAGGCTGCCTGCTCGTATCCATCTACAGTTGCCCATTAGCTCTGGAAGATTGGGTGCATTTTTCTTTTTTTTCAACCACTTGACACAAAGCAACTGCTGTTCTGACTGAAAGTATGAAGCCTGTGATGCAAAAAACAATAAAGCTTTTAAGAAGGGCTCATTCTGAAGCTCATGGGGTTCTTTTAAGAAATCTATTGTCATCCATCAAGTATCTTAAAGAGTCATCTTGTGAGCCCACAATGGACAGAGATGTGACAATTACTTTGGAGATTTAAACATGAAGCCCATGTAACCTCCTTCATTCAAATCCAGTTTTTTAAGCACAAGTCCTTATGTAGGACTAGTTAAGATGCACATAGAGGTAGCTACTCTTCTGTTGTCCCTTAAGCTTATTTAATTTAACTAAATGCAAAAATAGAAAGGGAAAAAAGTCAATTTCAGAGCACGAGCAGCAGAAAAGCTACTGTTTCGCCACGTGTGTATTGTATGCAATCTAAAAGGCTTTAAGTTATCTCAATATGACACAGGTATTTATATCTTGCTGCCAGTGTAAAAACAGCCACCCTGCCAAGGTTGACGTGGTTGACTCCATCCACACCTGTCCACTACAGCTACCTTTGTCACACACCTGTTCAGAAGTCATTCCATGCCACAAAAACAACTCAGCGGCACATGAAAAACACCACCCTGATGTTTATAAGGCCACTGTGTTTGTGATGCATGAGGACAAATGCCATTTAACCACAAATACATATGCACAGAAAAAAATATATATAAGTACCAGCTTTAAGCTAAAACCTGAAGCCACACTGTAATAATAGTTTCATGACCGTGGACCACATCATCCCACCTGTCTGCCTGACAGTAATAAGTGTGAGCACAGAGATGAAAATGTGCACCCTTCCCCCCACAGTGAAAGAACCTGGAGCTCCCAGTGTCAACAGACCACTGATCAGTGGTTATTAAAAACTCAGACACAAAACAAAGGTACTGGTTTGCCTGCTCCTCTCTGTTATTGGATTTTTTAAGTAATACCAATCTATTTCAACAAGGTGTTGAAAGATTTTGCTTCATTATATATACACATCTTATTTCATGAATAAAGCAATGTATAAAAAGTAAAATACAAAGAGAAGTGAGCAGAACAAAGATCAACCATTACAGACAAGAAAACAATGTCATGTCTGTTTTTTCTTTTCAAATTCATCCCACTCTTTTAGTGTCATTTACATTGCTGGCTGACAAGCAGCTTCCTGCTGTCATTGGCCACTCAGAGTCTCAGCGGGACGCCACGAGTCAAACAAAGCTAACTGACAGCGGAAGGACAAACGAAAGCAGCTCTTTTCATGTGTCGGCAGATGACAGAGTGAGAGCATAATGTGTTCATCTGTCAGGGCTGATGGAGTGAAGCTGCTCTTTTAACGTGCTGACAGGAAAAACATAGGAAAGAAAATCTAACATGGATTCAACAAAAAAGATGAAATATTCAAACATAAATGTGACTAACAGTTACAGAATCCACCGTTTCTCTAGATTTACACATCAAACTGAGTGGGAAAGCAACTACTGACTTCTGTAAGGCCTCAACTCAAGACTCAAACATTTGCTATCAAGTCATATTAGCATAACATTTGTGGACAGAATGTCTCAATTTCTACTCTGATAAGACACTTTCTTATTACACTTTTCTTCTAGAAAGAAGGTTTTCTATGAAACTTTATTTTACTAAATAAAATTTATCAAATGCTAAATATCTGTAGAGCTGCAAGGAATTATCCATTTGTCTCCTATTAAATTAATTGGCAACTATTTTGATAATCGAGTAATCAGCTGGAGCGGATTCTTAAGAAAAAGAGTAAAAAATATCTGATTCCAGCTGCTTAAATGTGAATATATTTGAGCTGAGGGCTAAAAAGACATTTGAGGACATCTTTTTTTGGCTTTAAATATTAACTGACAATTAAAAGAATCTTAAGTTGCAGTCCCAAATGTCTGAAAATGAAAATAATGCTAAAGTCAGGAAGAATCTGATCAAACAAGATGACGGTGGGCAGCAGTTTGTGTCACTCACATCTCCCGTTTGTTTTTCCGGACTTCACTGATCTGACATCACTTTCATGCGTAAGGCATCTTTTGTAAACATCAATCCCCTTGAATTCCTCCAGTTAGATTCAACAGCTGATAAAGTGACACCGTGATAGCAGAGGAGTTACAACACACAACAGCTGGAGCCCCCACCCTCTCTCCCTTCTCCCCCTGTGTGGCCTTTAAATGCCCCCCCCAAACAGACCTGAAGCCCTGAACTTGGGCTCCACAGGGAGTCGATACCCCCCCCTCAGGATTCACCTCTAATTCCCCCATAACATCTAAACAACTGCTCCACATACAGCAAGGAGCTGCTGACCGACTTCCTCTTATACTCTACAAATAGATTCGGTGTGACGTCACATCTGCAGACTTTTACAGCTATTCATCATTTCCAAATGGAACAATACAGAAATCTGAAGTCTTGCAAAGCAAATCTCTACATCAGCGAAAGCTGAAACATTATCTTAAGACTGCTGACATCAGTGCATCGTGGTCATCTCTATGATAAAGTTAAGAGTCAACTGAGGTCAACACTTTCCAGGCAATTAAATCTTGTGTGAAATGATTTACCAAGATAAGAAAAACTAAAATGTTTTCTCAGATATTTCATTTTTTTACTAAAAAAAAAAAAAAAATACTGGATAGTTTCACCTTTTTTTCTTAAACAATCTTAAACTCATAGATATACAGTTGAGAGCAGACAGCTTTAAAGGGTCACAAGGTAAAACAGTTGGGAACCACTGACTCAGTCTAAGATTGCTTATGTTCAATTGTATTTTTGAAATTGTATTTTTTTTTTTTTTTGCATAAAGCTTCTGTAGGAGGAAAAAATGTGTAAAAATAAAGCTTAGGGTAAGACTTCGGTACGTCTGGTGACTAACTTATTCATCGAAACTCCCACACTGAAAAACACTCGTGCTATTAACAGAAGGACCTACATGCAGAGGTCTTCAGTTTAATTAAAAATAAACATCGCAGAAGCCTCACATAGCATTACCAAGCAGATGTTTCTATTTGGGTCAATTTTGAGTATTACTGAGGCATATGTTTATTTAAAACATATAATGTAATCTTATGAAACTGGGAGAAAACATGCTTTATTGTCTTGAAGTAAGATAATTAAGTCAAGATAGTGGCATCAGAATAACAGGTCAATTCCATTAACACAGAAGAAGCTCTCTTATCTAAATCTTTGTGAGCGGCAGTCACATTTTCAGCAGTTCAACTAATTGAATAAATCCCCAACATCACTTTATCAGCCTTCCTTCACACCTCTTCTCCATGACGGATTAACGGGTTAATATCCCAGAGACCTCACTGACAACAGGGCCGCCACCGGCCTCCAGCTCCAGGCCCCAGTCCAAACCCATGGATTTATATGCGAGTTTAAGAGGATAAAAGGCCTAGGACACCTCTTCTAGGCAAAGCCGGTGTGTACGTGTGCAACAACAGTGTACCAGATGCCACTGAGATACAACTGTGGGCACGAGGGATTTCAGCTGGTGAGGGAAAACAGGTGGAGCAGGTGATGAACGCCAACAGCCCTCCACCCACAAACACAGTGAGAACAATGTTAATGCTTTTAAGATTCAAGGAGGATACGATATTAGCTGTGTTTACACATCAGATATCCTAGTGCTACCTCACCTCATCACAGAGAAACACAAACAAGGTTATGACAACAACAAAACGACTTGTGTCACATGGTTACACACCGTGCCCGACAATCCTGCACCACATTATCTACAACCTGGGCACTCCATTTATTTTCTGTCCGCAGCTGAATGACTCGTGGGAACGGATGGTTAACCTGGTTCAGTCAATCACCTGTTCTGACACAACCATCTGTCTGCGTCGTCACATTAATTGCTTCAGCTCACCACGGGGGAAGCATCGCCTCCCGTCTTCTCTCCATTATGCCGCCTCACGTTGCGTCCCGCCACCGCCCGGTTCCAAGTTGCCGTGCAGCTCTACCAGATTGATGATGCCAGCCAGGAAGCTGAGCCAAAACTTAACAATGCGCTCCTCCAGCACCGTCTCTGTGTGTGTGCAGGTGTTCACTTGTCAGAAATGCCAGAAATGCCGACAGCGATGGAAGAGCAGGAACACAGCGGCACATAATTCAAATTCTGGAGTTTAATGACAGTAAGAAGTCAAGGCTTTGGCAATTATTTAGAGAAAACAACTACCCAGTGACACTTTCTCTCCTTTACTTAATTTCATTTCAGCTCTCTGAGGACACTGCAGACAGTGTGATTTGTGGCCGTATGTTTGGTGGTGTGAAGAGACTGCAGTTGTGATTCCAGGTCTTATGAAAGCTTATTATGAAGCACAGGAAAGGCTAACAAAGTAGGGTCTAAAATTGCATCATAAAGTTCAAGTATATTATGCCTAGCAAAGCTAATCTTATACTTATAGTCAAATTTACTGACAGTAATGGAGACATTAATCAACAGCTGTTATGAATACTGTCATCACTGCCTCATATATCAGTGTAATGTACAGCTTTTTGCATATTTTATACTAAAGACCTGACATCCCATTTTTGATGCGATGGTGGCACTAGATGAAAAGTCAAAGATATTACAAATCATCCCGAAGTGGGCACGATAATCTTTCATTGTTCACGCTAACACTGCCATCATCCTGTTCCTTGCTACACGAGCCAACAGATGAATTGACCGACCCCGTGATCAATGGTGGAGAATAAAGGTGAGAGTGCCGGTTCATGGTTGATGAGTCTTTTGTCATTTAATGAGCTCTGGACTGCGGAGACTGACACGAGAGACATAAATTGGTGTAAGTGGGTGCGGAGAATTTATGACGGAGCGGCTGGCCTGAGGAGGTGGAGGAGGAGAGTTGGGTCTAATTTCAGAAACCAAGTTCTTTCTCTGAAATATGACGCAGATCTAGGGTCGGCTAATTCCATTTGAACAGAAACCTTGATCACAAGGACCTGTGTGTGAAAAGCCTGACGTACATTTCATATTGTGAGTCTACTTCTACCTCTATTAGAGCCACAAAACGGTATTTAATGCTCCATCAGGTGAGCTCACAACTCAGATTTCATGTTATTTTGTGAAACTGAAGTGAAACTGGAGCTCTGCTGCTGTGCACCTCATCGTTGTTTAGCTGCTAGCATGAAGCTACTAATAAACGGCTCACATCTCGGACCACAACAAGGCCTTCTGCCGTCCACCCACACCTCTAAATCCAAACAGGTAAAACACATGAAGTTACATCTCAAGGTCAAACAAAGTCATGCCATTCTGTTAACATATAGATATCTCCACTGTAGTTTTCCAAACCATTACAAAGCACATAATAACCTCAGCGCTGTTATAGGAGACCCATCATCTCTGCAGACTCTGCTACCTATAAATATCCACTGCGGCAGCCAGCATTGATTTATTTATTTATTTTTTTTTCCATAAAGACGGGGTCAATGTTGTTTCATCACTACAGGAAACTGACTGCTCGACATAAATGCAGCGCTCGAGTCTGACACCATTAGGACCCGAGGTGACATTTTGTCGGCGTTCAGCCGTGTATCCTCTGTGCGTCATTTGTTACAGAGGTCACAGACTTGGCAGCTCTCTGCTTCCTCATAAACAGGACTCAACTTTCAACACTGAGCCAAAAGAAGAAGACGAAGAATAACGAAAACGGCTGCAGCTCTGCACAGCATAAACTCAAACTTAGCTTCATTATATTTTGTCTGCAGATATAACAGTAACATCAATTTCTCCAGCCTTTAATTCTATTCACAGACCCACAGGGTCACTCTGATCAGATTAAGATGGCCGCCCATCAATCGTCATTTCTATTTTCGCCGTGGCTGTATCGTGTCTGCCATTAAAACGCCCTGCAAGACCTTTTTCTGTCTTCAAACTGTGTGTCCCAATGGAAACAAACGCTGGTGCTAATAAAATACAGTGAATGAAGAATATGTCACACATATGCACACTCATGCGCACACACTCCTTTCCTGCGGCCTCCCAGGGCTCCTGCGACGGCACTAAAGCAGTTTATAGAAGCCTCCCTACATGGACACGGCTTCTGGAATAGCAACAGCTATTCGATCCGACTGCAAGTTCTCTCACATCTCCGCTTACGTTTAACCCTCGTACACCTACTCTGTGCATGCAGCTCACAACTGTGCTAATTAACGCTCTTATTTTGACACAAGTCACCTGGAATAAACTGGATGAAAAGTGATTAACTGAAGAAATATTCTGACTTAATTCACGTTTCAATGATTTCAAATATCAGATGAGCTGCATATATTGTTATGAGACAGTAAGAGTCAAGAGAAACAACTACACTGCGCTACACTGCGCTTGTTTAACTTATTGAAAATTGAGTTCAGATCTAAATCCCACAGTTTTTGCCTGGTGGTCTCATTTTAGCCCCTCAGAGATGTCTCTGTGCGCTCCACTGGTCTGGCGAGTGAAAATATGTTGAGAGGTCTCCAGAGATCAGCTCAACAGGATAACTGTTCCTGCGCCGCCTGGGATCACATGACCCCGACAGAGTGAATCATGGGAGGGCAATTTATCTGAGATGCCATCTTGGGATTAGATACTGCAGCCCGGGTGCAGTGAGCACAAGCCAGTGGAGCAGCTCTAATGCGGCAAATCACACATCAGCTCTGCAATTTCTTCACTAATGGTGCGAATTAAGACCAACAGGGGAAGATATCTATCATATGGTTTCTGACAAATCCTCTTTTTTCATCAACATTAAAAATCATGCATTTGTATCCTCTCAAGAGATGAAGGGATCACACTGATCAATTTCATTATTTTCAGGTTAACACATCCATGTTTATTTATAGACATCACCTCAGGGCTTCAGCACGAGGAAAGACTTTAAATCTCTTGTTAAGACAGATTTTTCCTAATATGACAAATATCCACAGGCTGCGCTTACATATTAGCTATCATCCAGTGAGGAAAGAGATGCCTGCAAAGCTAGCCTCGATGCAATTACTGTCCACGTATTCCCCAAAAGACACCCAGTGTTTTAGCATCGTCTGTCTCATGAAAACATCAGGTATAGGTGGGGATCAATGATCCCGTCTGGCTGCCGCACTACACTGGCAGAGCTGTTAAAGCGCAAAATGAGATTAGACGAGAATAGATTCGATTACGCAGCACCCTAAGATCTCTCCTCGCCCGCACAGAGGGGCATTACATTAGGTTGAGTGGATAAATATCCCATTACTGAATGTAACTTTGTAACACTCGAATCATGACGACAATCAGTCTTTTGGCCACTTCATTTATTTTAACCCTGTGGAATTGAGCAGAATAGAATAGAACAGATTTTATTTAAATAATCAGGATGCATAATTAGTCTTTAGCGCGTTCATGATTATTCAATTTATGTGATCCTTGTAAATGAGACTGGTGATTCAATATTTTAGCTTAGGTGATTCTAATGCCAATTTAACAAGTTACGGTATTAAATGTTCCTGTTTTCTTTACTCAAAAGCTTAAAAAGCATTTTAATTGATTTAACTAGGGTTTAGCCTATCATATCGTCACACAGCTACATTGTATGTTGTAACACTGGGTGACTCTTTTTACATTTACACAACAGATGTCCACTTTGCATTATGATGATGTATGTACAGTGTATACACTAAGCCTTCACCATGAGGCTAATAGGTCAGCTGAGCCCATGAGCCTGTTGATGACCCTATGTAATGGGTATTTATAGGTTATTGTGACCATAAGCTTGGCTGGGCAGCCAGTCATTCACTTAGCTAGCAGCTGAACTCTTAAACTATGTGAAACAGAATATGACTTCAGTCACAGTGATTTGGAACTTTTTGGGTGGATTCTCTATTTAATACTTAATTAGATTAAACAAAAGTTGCCAAACTACAACAGGAGGATGGAAGTTAATTCATGAAGTGACCATCATACATTTATCAACTAGCCGTTTCTTGTGAGTGAAGTCAGCAGTGCAGCAGTTGGAGTGAAATCTCTCTAAGCTGTCTGCGCAGACATCAATAAGCTGTAGGAGTTCATGGAAACGCCTACTTGTGACTTAAACTGACAACCCAGCCCTTCTTATTTCTAGGATTACATTTGCTTTGAAGAAGACAAGACAGCCAAACTCATCACTCTGTCCTTTCCTATCTCACTCCATCTGACGCTGTTTGCTCAGATGCAATATCTAACACCCAAAAAAAAAAATCCCAAGCCCCAAGCCATGACTCATTTAGCCTAGCTAGCAATCTGCAAGAGCCGCTTCATCACAAATATAAACTGACGTATCAAGATGTACAGTTCAGACACAGCCACGCACTATTTCTAATGTCCAGTATCAGATTCAGCATCTCTGTGTGTTGACAAACACTTTGCTACTGTGTCAAGTGGTGAGCGGCTTTTTCCACTGAAATTTCATGGATAGAAAGGAGAACAGGTGGTGCAAAGATTTCCTCTCATATTCATTACACTGCAAAATGATGCACTGGCTATATTTATGGGCTGATATCACCTCCTTAAGCTAGATTTTACATGCCGAGAAGAGCAATGGGGTACGATGACCTACTCCCCCGGGAGGTTGAGAGGTGAAGACTTTATAAAGAGGGTGGCATGTTTGGCCGTGTGAGGTTTTTCAAGGCCAATTATATCGTCTTACAGTCAAAAGATTGACAGGTGCTCGGAGTGCAAAAAAAGAGTGACTCTTCTGATTGATTTAAAAAAAAAAATAAAAATGTGTGCCACAGAAAATGTGCAAAGGGATATTTTACAAACTGTGGAAAGAGGAAGTGTTTCAACCTGAGAAAAGACTAAAAGAAAGCAAGAGATGAACGCAGGGAGGGACGGGAAGTTAGAGCCGAGCAAGTTGAAGAGTATTTTTAGGAAGATGTTTATTTGTAGGTCTGTGAAACCAACCCGGGTGTATATCTACCAGCCTTGCCATCGCTCTCTCTCTCTCTCTCTCTCTCTCTCTCTGTTACCATCTGTTGAGGTCTCTCAGCCTGTCACAGTCCTCTGCTCTATAGGTGGGGAGGAGACATTTAGCACTGTTGGAACAATTCATGCAGATTTATAGCAAACTAACACCTAAACATGGCTTTTTAAAAACGCTGCTCTTGCCTCGCTGCTCAAAGCTGTAATGCACCACAATAGCGCAGATTAGATGTTATTAGATTAGATTAGGTTAGATAAAATGAGATTACGTTAGATTAGAGGAGATAATCTCTATGGGGAAATTCTACCAGGAATGCAAAAATATAATACAGTAACAAAATATAAATATAATAGCAGTCTGATTAGTTTTACTGCTTGTGAATATATAAATTATAATAAACATGGAGAAGAACAGCAGCATTTTTATTCAGCCAAACAGCTTTATTTGCGTTTCTTTGCTTGCTCAAATACACCAAAGACATAATGGTGTTATCTCACTAATGCCAGACATTTAAAAAAAAACAAAAAAAAAACACACACACACACAAAACACTAGAGCAGTATGCAGCTTTCTGAAAGACTCAAAATAGAGAAAAAATACCTTTCACAATAACAAAGATTTTCATCTCATCTTCCAAGTTAGGACCAAAAGTGACTGTTTCTACTGGAACATTAAATAAATATGAATAAAGATTTATTGCACAATATTGAGTTGTCATCAGGGTTTGGTTTAATATCACTAACCAAGCTGCAGCTTTTATTTGTGCCACAGACTAAATACTTTTTCGTTCTAATTGTAAAGAGCCTTCAAAAGATATTCAAATTTCTACAAAACAATGACATGTGCTATCAAATGACCTGTTCGGTTTGTATTTACATTTGCTTTATGATTCAGCTTAAATGGCAGCTAACTAATCATCAGTGTACATGTCTAAAATGTAAACATGATGATAAGATAAAGTGTAGATGAACAGATCAATCAAGACAGCCAACAGTTCATACAAGTGAATATGAACTCTGCACAAGTGCAGAGCTGCAGCAATTTAGCTTAAAAACTAAATTTACTAACTTTAAAATCAGCGTTTGGTAGTCAGAAAACGTAATGCTACAATTACATAACCAGAAATGATCTTCCTGACAGCTATTTTTAGCTCCGGGATTTCTCCAGGAAGAAGGCGGCTCTGCTCACTTCTTTGGAAAATGGCGACCACGGCTGAAACAGTTTAAGCTAGCACACCAGGGATGCTAAATATCTTTCAATTTAACCAAAACACTACGACAATGTGTGTGTCAGCTGAACCGTGGTAAAACTGTATGAACCTCTGCAGGTGTGGTTTCTATACCAGTTTTTGTGTCAGTCTACTTTTAGCTTAATTAAAACTAACCTGAACTGACCTGCCATGCTAGTCCTCTTCACCGCAAATCCAGCAGCTGGTCGCCACGGCAACGGTTAGGTTAGTATGGACGACAATTTCCGGTTACAAAAAAATATATATATTAAAATATATTATTTTCCGCGAATATTTTTTGTTTGTTATTACTTGTATTTTAAACTAATTAAACAATTAAAAAAAGAATTAATTACGAACACGTTAAAGACAAACTACTTAATTGTCTTTATGCCGAACTACACTACTTCCTGAACTTCAGATAGCTCCTTTGTTTCCTGTCTGCCATTATTGGACAAGCTGATTAATCCAGGTGGGCCTGACTTTAGTTGTCATAGCAACAATAATCAGACACACCTGGATTAATCAGCTTGACCAATCATGGCAGACAGGAAACAAAGGAGCTATCTGAAGTTCAGGAAGTAGTGCAGCTGTGCATAAAGACAACTGGGATTTTTTTAATTAAGCTACACATAATTACGCCATTTATCTCGGTGTAAAATTGCTGGAAAACTGACAAAAAATATTGTAGTTAAATTTCTCTCTCTACCTCCCGTCACTTCATCCCCATAAAGTTTGTGCTCTAAACATAAAAACCCCGATACATTTATGTGTATTTTATAATTCACATGTAGGCAAAAGGCTGGGGGAGGGTAGGCAGGTATTATATTTAGACAGTCTTCGCAAGGCAATCGGGGGTAACTGAAAGACAACACTGAGAAAGTTCCAAGGCCCAAAATATCTGCCCACACAGCTTCCAGCAGGACTGAAGTGCCAGGTGCGAGGACAGCTAAGGCGCAGATGCTCAGTTTCATGTTGGACTGTTTTAGAATTTAGACAAAAAAAATAGGGTGATGCCAGTGATTCTGAAACAATTTGTAATGTCAAAAATGCATAAACACTCACTCGTTAATAGTGTGAGGGCATGGGTCAATCTGTGCGTAATTACGCATGGCGGCACAAGCGCAAACGTACCTTTCTCTGCTGCTTCTCCCAGGCAGGGTCCAGCAGCAGGTCCCTGTCCCAGTCGTCCTCCTGGGTCATGTACGTCTCTTCATGGTGGATCGTGTAGGAGTTGCTGTATGTCATTTGGGTTTCGACAGCTGTCATCGTGCCGCCTCTGTTAGGACTTCACGTCCCCCTCAGTTTATAGGAAGAAAATATTAATCAGCAATGGACGACGCCGTGAGGGCAAAAGCCACCTTGAGACGATGGGGTCTCGCTTTCGTGGGGGAGAGATAGTTAGGGGCTGCAGAGACCAGACTCCACTGGTGCGAGGTGCCTGTGCGGAGGTGGTGCTCCCACTACCAGAAAACCCGGCTGGCCCGGTGCTCCTTTCCTGGTCAAAAGTGGCACACGTGACCGCACCCCAATAAGTATGGGAACCGACAGCTTGGGTATCAGGTTCTGACCCTAAAATGGTTTAAAAGGCGGGGTATCCTCTTGCGGATTGACTTGTGGGTGGTGAAAAGAGATGTCAATTACGCCCCCAACTCACCACAGAGGTTTTTATGGCCTGTGCAATGCACCTGTTGCTGTTAGTGACCCTCACTGGCAAACCCAGGCCTCTGTGGCTTCAGGCTACCTCTCACAGAAAACAGAATTAAAAAAACTGCATAAAATAAATAGTGACTAAAAAGCAACCCAAGTGACAATCTGGAGAGCATCACACAGCTTCCTGGCACTCCAGGCTAAGACATACATAGTTTATACTGCTTATTTTCTATCATGAAGAATACTTCTAGTCTGGCAAGAAATATGCACATTGCTTGTCTAAGCACATAACATAAAATAAACACTCATGGCTGAGTCACAAAAGGAGATTTTAAAGCTCAGTACCTTTACCTGGATAAATAATAGCCACATTAAATTGAAATAAAAGAGATTTAGTCACCTTGATGAGAAAAAAGAGGATAATTTATTTATGATTTGCATGCAGACTGAAAAAAATGCCTCAGAACATTAGTTAAGAAATACAGATCAAAAGGCATACATATGCATACACAATTACAATAGAATTTGTGTTTATATCAGGATTTGTCATTCACAGTAAACATGTTGATGCAAATATTTCATCTAACATTCATTAACTATCTTACCCCCCCTCCCCTTTCCTTGAAATGAGCTGATCCAGGTCGTGGTCCTCTTTTATCACCATTGATGTTTCTTTGGAAACTAGAATGATTTGTGTTATAATTAATCAGTCATTTAAATGTAACTACACTCTGCTTGGTCCATTAACCTACTTGAAGAGACTTAGCTACTGTGCGACTATTCGTGGTTCTCATTACTGTGCTACTACTGGGCTGAGATCACTGTAAACGTAACGCAACTATGTGAGTTTGATAATAATATGGACCACAGAAACAGGCAGACAAAACAACATGAATACCTTACAAGGTAATGCAAGCCAATATCCATCCTCAGTGAAATTAAACATCACTGGGCTTCTTAATAAATGCAGGATGTTATATTGATCTGCATCATTCTGTAGGTGCTGTTGTGTCCGTGTAAATGAGGTAATGGCTGAGGTACGACTCTAACATTATTGTTTTAATCTCAATAACGGATGAGCAGCAGTAGAGTCTGATACCTGTAATTCACATCTGTGCTAGAAGAGTTAGACACTGTCTAAACCTACTGAATCACAAAGTCAAAAGGCAATATGGACTACAGGGTCGGGGGTTGTGCTCAAGTGTTCCAGATGTCCAGCTGATACCTGCTGCTGGAGAACAGATGTAACCTGTGGGGATCTCATCAAAACAACACAGTACACAACGGTGTGTGCATGAAGAGCATCTACGGTTCTTCAGCTGTCCAAAACCACAGAAGGCGGCAGAGGGGTGGGGAAGTGGGTGAGGAAGTGGAAGTAAGTGAGGAGGCTGCAGCGAGCTGTGGCTGTCAGTACAGCGTGACTGTGAATTCAGAGCAGGGTGAGGTGGTGGGGTGGGGGGGTGAGTTTAAGAGATGCATGGCTGCATTCACCCAAGCACGGGAAGCCCGGACTCGCAAGCACCCAGAGCCTTTTAGTGAGGAGCTGGGAGAGTGGGGAGGATGAGGCGGCTGGACAAACCCTGATCATGGAGGCAGATCTTTATCTACTCATTCTAAAGCTGCAATGCTTTCAATGTATAGTCAAAGTCAAGTCAAATCTCCACAATCAGGACACGCTATGCACAAACAATAGAGTCCTCCCAAATCATGAAGGTGGGATTAGGGAGCCGCTTTTGAACACAGGATCCTTCCTCTACCAACTCACCTTATAATCAACTCATCTATTCATCCCTCCTCCTTCTTCCCTCTCCTTTGTTTGTTAGGCAGACAGGAGGCAACGCCCTCTTGCAGCTGTCAGACCAAATGCCAGACAACTCATTTGACATACTGAAAGCCCGTGAGTCAGGGTGTTGAGTGTGAGGGTTAAGCACTCTACCTCGGCACATGGACACTCTTACACAGGTGGAAAAAAAAAAAACAAAAAAAAAAACATACACACATAAACAAGTCACTCGGAGAACATACCCAGCCAGTCCTGCTGATCCCAGCTATTAGACGAATAGAGCTGCCATACCAGAAAAGTCCTATAGGAACCCTGAGATTGAGGATCTACAGGTCAGACTGGCCCATCTTATAGGACGTTTCTGATTAGCACACTGGCTGTAGGGGAATTTGTTTGAGATCATCATTTAAAAATGTAATAGGAGCTTTTTTTTGGTAAACAGGAGTTAAGATCCCACCCAGCATTCAACAGTTTGAGCAAAGCGACTCGTCCAACAGTGAAGTCTCTCTGTGTTACGTGACTGAGTCCCAGCGGCGGGCCACCACACACACTGTCCATTGGCACGCCCAGGCCTCTATGGTAACAAAGGAGGGTGGGGACGTGAGGTCAGGTGGGTGGTTCTGGGAAGTTGAGTCCGAGCCAGAGCCACAAACCCAGATCCAAGGTGGCAACGGCGGTGGCGGCGGGGGGGAAAGCGCTGTGTGGTGTGTGTGAACGGCGGAGAAGAGAGGCGCATAGGGACAGTCAGGGTGGAGGGAAGAGGTAGGGAAGGAAGGTTGGGGGAGGGGGGGGGGGTTGAGGGCGGCGAATACGGCAGAGAGGAGTTAGCTGGCGGGCAGGGAGGGATGGGTAAGGGTGTCTGCATGTGCCAAGCCTCACCAATCAATGAAACACCACCCAGAAAGTCCTTCAGACATCCACCCACACACTTCCCTTTAATCACTAGTTCACACACCAGCAGGACAGAGGGCAGTCCTTGTGTGCTGATGCTAGACAGCACCCACCCTGCCACCCGCCAACCCCAACCCCACCGATGGCGCTGCCACTGTAGCAGAGGAGGTGTTACGGAGTGGTGGGAGGAGGGGGAGGAAGTGGTGATGGTGAGGAGAGAAAGGGTGGAGGGGGGGGTTTGGTCAAGGCACAGTCAAAGGAGGGGGCGGCAGGTAGGGGAAGAGGAGAGATCAGAGCTTTTGTTTTTGTTTCGTTTTTGTTTTGTTTTTTTTTCATTTACCTTGGTATTGAAGAAGAGAGAGAACAAGTTCCCACTGCGGTGACGTCGCGCTTAAAAGGCGTCCCCATGGCTCACGCCACCACGCTCACGCACGGCTGCACGCTGGCCGTCCCAGGTGGCCCGGTGACCTAATTCAGTTGAGATAGTTAGTTCAGAGCTGGACTGTCGTGGGGCTTCTTTTTGTAGTTGTTGTTTGCGGCAGAGTTACAGATTATCACACATGCAGGTCTGAGAGTAGAGTGGACACAGAGACACACGAAGAGGAAGGAGGAGGGGGGAGAATTTGGTGCAGCGGGGAGAGACCAGACCAGACCAGACCAGACCAGACGTACACCCATCAACCCCAGAAACAGGACTGCTCCACAGATCAAAATGCACCCAGGCCATTCTATCTGTGTGCCTCTCCCCAGCTCTCAACATGATGCCACAGCGTGTACAATAACCCTTCCGCATGAACATCTACTTCTTTCCAGAATTAAACACTGGATGTGCGGTTCAAGTGCAAAACCCTTATAAAAATTTCGGTTTGCACCCAGTTTGAGAGGCTGGAGAGAGAAAGGAGCACCAACCGGCACTTACCCTGACCAAAGAAAGCAAAGCTGGGCCAGCATCTACACCTGTGTGGTCGCTTTACACAAGAGAAACAGATAGTGGAGAACATAAACAAGAAGGGGAAATGTCCAAACCCTTTGCTTTCTTTTACCACAGTAGTGAGCCAAACATTCTTTATTATAATAATGATTATAGTCATATTTTCAATAAAAAGCATGCCAATTTTTTGTATTTTCTCTAAATAAAAAAAAAATAAAAGGCAAAATTAAAACACGTCTCTAAAAAAATACGGTCTTAAAACATGGCAAACAAGACATTTCCAAATCACATTATTCTACAAAGGATGCAACTGGTGTGTTCGTATATACAACACGGAAATATTATACTGAGATGCACTTAACCACTAAAAACCACAGGAAGGAGAGGGAGAAACAGCGAGGCAGTAAGGTGATTTCAGAGAGTGTGTGTGTGTGTGTGTGTGTATGTGTGCATCAGACTGCTGTCAAACAGTAGCTGCAAAAAAAAAAAAAAATTCAGCGATTGTTTTAAGTGATTGTAGAATCAAACGGGTGGATTTTGCGACTCAGGACAAGCTTGTGAATGTCAAATATTTGTTATCCCAATGCAGCAAAAACCACCAACCTGATCATACAACCTGATTAAAATGAGACACTATTTTTTTTTTTGCAATTACAATCTGAAGCACGTCTGGTATTTGGAAAAAGTATGATATCTGGGGCAACTATGTAGAAGACACTTCCCCATCTCTCACTTCATTGGTGCTATTACTGCTCCTATTTAAAACCAGCAGCTAAATGTGAACCTGTGTGGCTCAGTTTGTGGCTTTTTGTTAAGAAAAAAAAAATTCCTATGAAACCAATGGTACAGAAGCATCTTGAAATGATTAAAAAGCACTTAAAATGGGAGATCCCTCCACATAATGCACTTCGCTCAAAGCTTCGAGGCACATAATTGAGCTCGTCACATATCATGATTCCCAATAGGATGCAGAGTCCTTTGTAAACAGCTCATTCAGTAGAGTCTCACTTGGGGTTTTCTTTCTCCATTTACACTTAAATACACCCCAGGCTGACTTGTATTACATGTAAACTGCATTAAAACAAACACTATTTACTAAGAATAAAGATATAGAATATCTACAAAAGTCACTGAAATCCAGCTCCTCCATCCCTAAACTGCTGACCCTGTACCGTTACGAGGAGCAGGAACTAAACTGCTGACTGTGTGGAAAGTGTGGAAATAGACTGAAAGTTATTGTCAGAGGTAGGCAGCTGTAGTTATAGAGAGAGAAAGAGAGGTGAAGCAGTGTCTTCCGGTGTTGCAGTTAAAGTACAGATGAGGGGAAAGTTCCAAACATACATTACAGTACGTGTTGTGTGTGCTTTACGTTTTTTTTTTTTTAATATATATATATATATATCTATATCTGCAAGACGCAGTCTAAACTGCTGCGTTTGTGCGCTGCGAGGTCACGTCTCTCTCTTTCACACTTCACTACATCCACATCACATTCAAGACAAACACCCCCTCCCCCCAAAAACAACCTTGGCTCTGTTAGCCACGACGCAGTGCAGCCTGTACACAATATGTGTTCATCTGACTCCTCATCTGATCACATTTTACAAATGTAAACTCTCCAAAGTAAGGCAAAAAAGGTTTCAAATTAGCTGCCCTAAGTGATCATCTAGGCCCAAGGAGAATGGCTGATAAAAAAAATGTCTTTTATCGTAGATTTGGCCATAGAAAATCATAACTGGGTTGCGGAAATAAAGGCAAATGAAACGACTGACCGGGTCAGTCTAATACTGGCACAAGTGTGAGACTGGCACGATAAAAAAGTCAAACTGAGAAGCACAAAGAATGCCCATGCAGCAGATGAGAGCCTCCCTTTCACGGCTGCACTGGATGCAAACAGGACCAAGGTTAGCTGACCGAGACCCTCGCAAAGCAGGTTAATAAACACCCAGTTTCAAACGAACACACACTCTCTCTCTCACACACACACAGCTGCTGTAAGGAGGTGAAGTTTGGGGTGGAAAAGGAGATGGGGGGTGGGGTTCAGGGCGAAGCGTGAGGGGGTGGGGGGCAGAAAGTTGTGTGCGACTATCGGAAAGGGGGCTCAGGCGTGTGAAGGGAGAGTTCGGGGCGGCGGAGGATGGCCTCCTTGCGCGTGGGCGGCGGCAACGGCGGCTCATACACCCTTGGTGCAGCCATGGCGGCTGCAACTGCCGCGGCGGTGGGAACCACTGGCCTGAGGGACTCCAGCGCAGCGACTGACTGGGCGGACATCGCAGAAACTGTAGGGACCGCTGACACTGCTGACACTCCCGGCATACCAGGGATGGCCGTCACTGCGCTCGGTGGCGGGTAAGCGTACTGGAACTGGGGGTACTGCTGCAGCTGCTGGTAGTACTCCGCATAATACCTGATAGGAGGGAAGAGGGGGGATAGAGAGAGATGGGTTGAAGTAGGAAGGAGGGTTTGGATCGGGAGAGAGATTGAAAGGGCGACAGGAGTGGTAAAGCGAAAAAAGAAGCATGGATCAGCCATTACAAATGTACCCACAAGATTGTAAAAGCTGGTTCCAGCGTCACCACATAAAGGACAAACACAATGTCTTACCTGGCCATGGGGTCCTCTGCAGCCTCCGCCGCCTCTTCTGCCGCTCGGCCAGCTGGCGTAGGGAGCAGGGGTCGGCGTGGCTTGGCTCTCTGGTACATGAACGGCTTCATCACAGGGTCCGGTAGCAGAGGCACTGACCTCCTTAGAGGACTACGGTCCCTCTCACCAGACTTCACCACAGCCACTGCCGCTGCTGCAGCAGCCACCGTCTGCTGGTCGGCTACAACCTGCTGGCCCTGGGCAAAGTAATGCGCCTGCCTGGCTGCCTCAAAGATTGCTGTGGTAGGGTCCGCTGCTCCCATGGCGCTTATGTGAGCGTAGGCTGGTGTGGCGGCACCATAAATTGCTGGAGCCACAGTGTAGGCGGGGTTGACTGCAGCCGCTGCTGCTGGCATTTCAATTCCATGAGCGGCAGCCAGATAGACGTGGGAGTTGGCCATAGCTGGGGTGTAAACTTGAGGCGAGTATGCGGCGGCGGCAGCGGCGGCTGCTGCTGCTGCCGCCGGTGTTGCAGCCATCTGGCCGTATATATTGGGGGTCATGGAGCTGTACATTTGGGTGGCGCCTGATGTAAGAGCTGCCTGATTGGCCACTGTTCCATAAAGCTGACTGGCAACATTAGCACCATACACCTGACTGGCGAGGGCACCATAAACAGCTGGGTTCACTGGGTTCCCGTCAGTGCGTGTGCCTGTGGTGATCCCGGTGAGAGCCGCGTACGTGGGATCAAAGGTGGAGGTGTTGTAGACTGAATTGTGCACACTTTGTTGGACCTGCAGTGGCAGGCCGGCGGCTGCAGCGGCAGCAGCGGCGAGGACCGCCGCCTGACTCTGGTACTGCTCCAGAGACGGCTTGCCCACAGGGCATTCTCCAGCGTAGTGGCCCTGCTTCCCACAGTTAACGCAGGGGATTTTTCCTGTAGGCGCCTGCTTGCTGGGCTGGACCTTGGACAGCTCTACAGACAGCGGGCGGCCCTTGAACGAGGTGCCGTGCAGGGCCTCGATGGCCTGGAGTGCGTCTTCCTTGTTTTCCATGTGGACAAAGGCATAGCCTGCGGAAGAGGAATGCCTGGCTGTCATTGAGCGCAGGGACAACAATTAGGATCACAGTGGCATCGCCACGAGCACTTACTCATTACTTCTACAAGGAGAATAAACTGCTGCGCTAAAGCAAACCACCTCATCCATCTTCACGACAAGGACGCGGGTGCTTCTTAAGAACTTTGCACCGGTGTGTCATAACAACACGTCACATGGTCAGACTCTAATTTATCTCTCAACAACTGGAATAAAACATAATATAATCTCTTACCTGCACTAGGTCCATAATTTTACAAACATAAAGCACAACTTGAGAGAGACATTACTGGGAGGGTCTTCACTCACCTTTCACTTTGTCACACTCAAGAACTTTTCCAAACGTCTGGAACAGCTGCTGGAGGTCCTCTGTGGTGCACAACCCGCTCAGATTACCCACAAACACCTTGGTGGAGTGCAAAGGCCTTCCCCTCGATTCCTCCACCACCAAGTTCCGCCCGCGAAACTCCCGTCCGCTGAGCTCCCGGATGGCCCGTTCAGCGGCGCCATCGCCCTGCAGGTGGACGAAGGCGAACTGGCGCAGCACGCTGCAGCTGACCACCTGGCCATAGGGCTCGAAGATGGCTGACAGCTCCTCCTGGGTGGTGTCCAACGCCAAGTTGCCCACAAAGAGCTTCACCGTGTTGCTCTTATCCATGGCGCTGCAGAAGGACAAAGGAGATAAGAGAGGGGGTTAACTACACAGCTGCCACTGAGTGAGCCACACCTTTGGCTGTACGGTAGTCTGGCGAGGAGAGGAGAGCAATTATCTGAATACAGGTCTGCAGCACACAGGAACATAGCTGACCCAGCTATTTAGTTTCCTTTTCAGGGCTTAAAAACATCTGCGAGGGCGAGAGGGTGTGCTAAGGGAAGACTTGAAACGTCCAAAGGTGCAGAGATAAAGCATGCAAACAACACCTAATAAACACTCTGAGGGAACTTTTCCTACCCAGCATGAGTTAAAAAAAAAAACAAGGTACATGAACGAGCAGCCAGATTTGCATTCAAATATCAGTTCTCACATTTGCACAAGTACTCAGAAACTGAGATTATTTAAAACCTGGGAAACAGCACGTCCAAGAATAACAGCTAACACACATCATGCAGCAAATGAGGATCTCATTTAAGATCTCACTAGAGACAAAGCTGTAATTACCCTTAAGGTTATCACACACATTTAACTTTCCTCCTCACTCACTTCTAGATCATGTCAAACTGAGGAGTGTTTCCACAGGTTGGTGGACACCTCCTTCCTCCTCTTGAACAACCTTCGTGGCTGGCTGTAAATCAAAGGGCAAAGTGGAACATGACACCAGAGAGTGACATTTCTATTTTTTGGCTGCAGAGCCAGCTGCTCCTCTTGTGCCACTCATGTACAATGAGTTCAATGTTAAGTGTCTCTACACTGTCTATGCAGCATATATGCAGCAGTGTCCCTCTCTCTGCATTGACATTATGTTCATGTGAGTCACGGCAAAGGGGGAACCTGGTTTTCTGATGACGCAGCGCAACGCTGAGTCAACATTTTTCACAGCTCCGATCACATAATCACGAGAATAAAACGGCGAAAATCTGCACGTTAAGTTGTCCGGACATCTTAACTGTATTAAGAACAAAAAAATAAAGGCGTGACGGGATGCGACTTATTGGTTTGTACAAAGCAAACAAACCCTAAAGGCGACAACAACAACGTTAAGAAGAACAACAACAGGCGTGGAGGTATTAACAACAACAAAACACGTCTTTTACTCTGAAAGGCACGGCAATAATAAATACATTGTAGCAACAGAACAAGTGGTGCTCAATAGGAGATCGATACAGTGTAACAACAAGGCACGTTTTTCTGTCCGCACAGGAATGGATACAGTGTAACACCGAGTGGTTTCCTGTGCAGCTACACGGTTTTCTAGTCGCTTTTTGCTGAAACATACCAGTCAGAAACACGAACAGGATTTAATAATCTCCCATGCGGCTCGGATGAGAATAAAGCTGCAGAAAAGGGCGATTAAATAAAAGGATCTACCATCTTACCTAGGCGGTGCTGTATTTCAAAATGGTAGCGCCTGCTTCCGTTTGCATGTCGGGCATTCTGCTGGAGAGGAAGGAGGAGGGAGGAGGAGGAGGAGGAGGGCTGCTGCTGCTGCTGCTGCTGCTGGAGGTGGAGGATGCTGCTGCTGAATCCTCACTAATATGACTCAAAGCACACAAAGTCCTGCTTCATTCATCAGAGCAGGAGAATAAAAGCTGCCTCAAGGACAACAGAGTCAGGAAACATGGGGGTGAGTTCAATTAAGGAGCTCATTATGAGCTGGAAGTGAAAAACAACAAAAAAAATGCATTATATGACACATGATTGCTGAACCACAGAGGATGCACACTGAAAATTAATCAGGGGGGAAAAAATCTGATTTATTGAGCAAAAACTCCACATTTCCTGTATCACTGTAAATTTAAATATTATGGACATTTTAGACTACAGACCGAATATTTGGGGGAAAGTTCAATGAGATTTTCACCCATAAATGTCACTGCAAATTCATATGTGTTTGGATTAATGGAGGGGTATAAAAGGGGCTATTTAAAGACCTCGCTTTGGAGTAAACAAGGACACTTTCATTATTTTCTGACATTATATAGATTAAATTATTGATGATAATAAAAAATAATCTATACGCTAATCAATAGCATAAACAAACAATTGTCGCAGTGTCGCTTTCATGTTGCGTTCACAACCCTCACACACAAATGGAAAAAGACACAGACTGAAAATATGAGGGAAAAATCAATAAGATTCTCACCGATTAATGTCACTGTAAATGAATATGTATTTGGATTAATGGTGGGGTATTTAAAGACCTCACTTTGAAGTATGGTAAACAAGGACACTTTCATTATTTCCTGACATTGTATAGATTAAATTATTATTAATAATAAAAAATAATTCACCAATAGTTAATAAACAAAGACTTGCCCTACATTCAAGTTACGTTCACAACCGTCACACACAAATGGAAAAAGACACAGACTGAACATTTGAGGGAAAATTCAATAAGATTTTCACTGATTAAATTCACAGTAAATTAATATGTATTTGGATTAATGGTTGGACATAAAAAGGGCTATTCATATAAATTACACTGGAGTCCAGAAAATTAGAATATTTTCACAATTTACAGATCTTTTATAGGTTAAAGTATTAATAATAAAAAAAAAATCAACACATCAGAGGATAGTATAAACAAGCGTCGGTTGCAGCCCTCACACACAGATGGAAAATGGACTGAACATCTGAGGGAAAATTCAATAAGCTTATTCAGGCGTCACCAGGACAAGACAGACGCTCAATGTGGACGATCGATGCAAAAGTTGCTACACACTCTCATATGAGGTGCACACATGAGTGTCGTCATCAAGAGGGAAAGTGTGTGTTAACAGAAAAAGAAACGTGTCAGCAGGTAGAAGTTTTGTACAAAAGATAACAGGGGATTTGAAGCAGAACAGTTCCTGCAGGGTTCTAGACTCTTTGAACTTTTCACCCTCTTTGTCCTTTCGCTCTGGATAGAATTTCACTCTTTCCTCTAAGATCTTTCTAATCTCACTTACCCAAGTCACTCACACCACCTTATGGATTTTAGATGAACACACTGCACAAAAGAGTGACACAGATCCCCTGTGATTGTCCGCATCCTGAACTTTAAACTCAATGTTTAGGTGACATGTTGCAGCCATTTAGCCTTTATTTTAGCCATCTATTTAGACTTTTATGTTGCCTTTGTGTTAAAACTACTGACATGTAGACATCCTTAGGCCTTAACTCTTATCAAGCTCATTCGGGGCAGATTTAAGAGCATAAAGTGGAGATACGATGGCTTCTTGTTACATTCTGATGACAAATTCACTGCTTCCCCATGGCAACACCACTCTGAAAACTCTGTGAAAGTTTTGTAGTTTAACGTCTTGAAGGTTTTTCAATTGTATTGGCCTAATTTGAAGTCAATCTGATTAATTCCATAGGAGGAGTTTGTAAAAGTAAAGTCAAAAACACCCCAGAAATACACAAAAACTAAAAATGGCTGATGGAATGTAAGTTTTGTGACAGTAAATATTTTGAATATTAGCATCACACCATATTGTAATGTGTGTGTTTTGTAATTTTTTTGTAAACATATATTTTTTTATTTTGTCAAATCATTATTAAGACTGATTCTAGGAGGCTTGCATAATTAACTTAGACATTTTAATGTCTCACTGAAGTGCTTTAATCTCAGCTAGTACATCAGTTTAGACAGTGATGAGACCGGTAATACAAACATATAACGACATTAACGGACATCAAGCTAATCAAAGGTGACTTTCACAAAGTCCCAGGCTGCTTTTAATCTGCTTTAGTGCTCCTAAAATCCTCAAAGGACAGTAGCGGCGACTGCGAGAGGATTCGATTATGTCACTACAGGAAGGCCATTTTTCTTTGGTCGTCTCTCCAGCTGTGTGGAAACATTCCTCAGTGCTCTTTCCACTCAAACTACCTGACACAGAGATGTGAGGTGTTTGTGTCCCAGGTTCAGAGGTGTGCTGCCGGTGTCTCTGTGCTGGCTTTGCTTCGACCTGTCCCTGCTATCGGCCTGTCTCGTTCCTCCCACAGCGTGACTCCGTCACAGGCACAGATCTGTTTGGGGTTTTGGAAAAGGCCGGCTGATCTGGCGATGATCCCACAGGCCAGTCTGGACAGGACAGGGAAAAATTAAGAGGAAATCAGCTTCAAAAAACTACTTTTTGGAGCACTCACTGAATTAATTACAGAGTCTTAAACTTGGAGATGGTAGTCTGACAAACTAGATCCATAAAGAGTTTTTCATCATTCACATAACTAAACATGTTTTGAAAAGTGGATGATTGTACTAAATTTGAAGAAATTCTCTCACAGTTAGCCTTTAACTCTCCGAGTGCCATTGATGTATGTATATATATATATACATATATACGTATATACGTATATATGTATATATATATATATATATATATATACACACATATATATATATGTCACAGTGGTTTTTCGGCAGCGGGTTGACAGTTGCGGTCTCCCACAGCCTGTGAGTAATGCTGGGGCTTCTGGGAAATGTAGTCAGGGCATAAAGAGATGTATATACCACAGAGATCAAAGCAGGAAGTGGAGACGGTCAAGATTAGAGTGCAAACTGGACTGATTCTGGACAAAAAGTGGTGATATTGTAGCCTGGCTATCGAGACTACAAAACTCTGCGAGCATAGTCTGGCCAAGCTGCCTTGTAAACCGACTTCTCAGAGGGCGGGCTTAACCGGCATCTATCAAATGCCTCTGTGTGCTATTGGACGAAACATTAGCCACTCTTTTCTCTCACGTATGCATAGTGAGAAAAACTGCTTGATCCAAAGAACTAGTGCATCATTGCCTTAAACACGTCTCAATCAAACCGTGGGAAATGCTAGATTTTCATTGGTCCCCATTCATGGGAGAATCTGAAATTAAAGAGAAAGGCAACTTGGCCAGACTGACTTGGTTGCAAAATTTTATGCAGCGTCACAGGAAGTATGGGCGGGCCCAGGCTGGTGATTTTGGTGAAAGTGTCCTCTACTCTACCTCTGATAAAACAAGAATGGAACAAGGTAAAAACAAACAGTTTTTTCATGATGAAATAGTGAGTCTCTTCTTTCATTTGAGCTATTCTGTGTTTTCAGAGACATAGTACTAAATATTCTGTGCATCATGAAATGGACAAAAACACTGGCACAAGGCACTTTCTGTTTTATAAAATGGCTGTCACGCAATGAGTTAAGAGATCACATTCACAAGAATGTGTCAGATTGAAAACATATTGCCTCCAGCCACGGCTGTCATCAGTGCAGAGACAATAAAATTTTTTCTTCCAGGTCTCAGGAGGATAATACTCTCAGAAATCTGATCTACAGCAGCTAAAGTTGTTATTCTGTCCAACTCTTTGCTGCTGACCTACCTTTCCCCAGAGTTGCCTGTCTGTTTGGAGAGAGGGTGACCTCCTTGACCAAGGTCGTCCTCGCCTGCATCCACCACCAACGATCGGCCAATCACATCCCATACCTGCAGCGTGGGGCACCAAGGTATCAATGAGGAGGGAATTAAAAGAGTAACTCTCTGTTTTTGTTCCCAGTTTGTACTTCCAGAAAGGAAACATCCTTATTAATAGCTCCTCTGGTGAGCTTTCTCGCTCCTTGAGATGCATTTTAGGAAGTGGGACGACCTTGAATGGAGCGCCAAGATCGATTTCAAGGAGATGAGGAGGCACAAAATCAAGAAATATGAAGGGCATCTGGTGTTGTTTAGAAAACTGGATGTTTATACACAACATCTTTGTAGTTACCTGCCTTTCTACCAGTGCCAAATATGTCTGTGTGTGTGTGTGTGTGTGTGTGTGTGTGTTACCTTCAGCTGACTGTCCTCTTGTCTAAATGAGGCTCTGCCATCTGGTCCGGCAACAATATTTCCCAGATCACCTACATGCTGTGCGACACACGACACACATTGAATAAATAACACTGAACCATAGATGTAAATACACACAGAGTATACAGCATGAAAGTCAACGAACACTGAGGCTCTAACTCTGTTATTAAAACGGATCACCTGGAGCAGAACAGCTCAAAACAGCTCCTGTGAGACATTTATGAGAAGAGGATAAATGATGTACTTTACTCTACTTTACTTATAACCAAACATGCTGGCACCAGTGATCTGCATGGAGCAAGAAGTCTCCAAAAAATGATAAATAACAGTTATGACTCTACCCTTTCGGTGTCTCCTGGACCGCCATGTTGTCTTCCAAACGGGTTATAGTGCTCTCCACAACTGTGAAAGAAAAGAAGACGGTCAGGCTGTCGTGCCGGTCCCTGATCAGAATCAGAATAATTTTTTTGATGATAAATAACAAAGAACGCAACATAACTTATACTGAGTGAGATAAAGAGTGCAAATGATGCACGAAGATGAATAGTAAATAGTTGAATAAATCAGGGATGCCTCTTGTCCTGGAAAAGCTGGAAAATGATTGACCAATTTTCCACTCATGGAAAATGAGAAAAAAGATCCTGGAAACGGTTAAGATATCCTGGAAAATTATTTATCCTCTCCATGCCTTTTGAGCAGCTTTAAACAATAGTTAAGAATGTAACTATGGGTCTATGAATCCTGAATTACCTCTAGAAGGCGGTGCCGAGCAGGGATGAAACCGTTTGCATAAATAATTTTCCACAATAACTTAACTGTTTCCAGCACTTTTTGTCTTCCAGGATGCATGAGAACCCTGATAAATAGATATGTATATGATCAATTCTTAGGATACAACAGTCCTACCTGAGGCAGTCCTGTGTGAGGTCCCCCAGGGTGTGGACATGGAGGCCGTGGGCTCCAGGTTCCAGCCCATCAATGGTCCCATCGATCAAGCAGCGTTCCTCAGACAGCTGCAGGAAGCGCACCACCCCCTGGATCTTCCCCACACCAGCCAGCATGGCCACAGCTGATCCCAGGTCTGTCAAAAAAATACATTCTAAATATTTAATATGTCTGTGATCATCCTCTTTATGTTTAGAAGTTACTTAAGTTCACATATGGAAGAAGAATGCATTACAAATGTGCCTCAAGTGACTGATCAGATGACGTCTGCATGCTTACATTTGATTTTATGTGAGACAAGCTGACTTTAGATCCTTGTCTGATATGCTGTAACACTCTGTGCTTGAGTGCTGTGCCGTGCTAAACATACTACAGGCTTGACCTGGCACTGATCCAGTGTGGTCAGGGATGCATCTGCATTCACACTACACCACATATCAGGTCATATATGCACCACCAAGACCACTTCAGAGTGATAAGATCACACACGTTCCATTCGTGCGATCACACTTCTATTTAGAGCTTTCTGCTTCCGATGTATTTATCCAGGACTTATTACATGGATTTGTGGAATATTTGATTCTGATGGACAAATCTTGGACTCTTGAGGATAATTTTGTGTTAAATTATTGAAGTAGCAGTGTAATAAGAGGAATAACGTAGAGATTGCTGCAGAATAAACTCTTACAGGGCGATGCAAGACCCTGACATGAAGCAAAAGTCACCTTTAAGTCTGTCAGATAATAACTATAACACACACTTTCACTGTTTGGGGATTCATTTATCATTTAAAATGTGCATATATGGTCTTATAAAACAGTCTACATTTGATTTAAATGAGTGGACATGTGAAAAAGTACTGAGGTTGATATTGGATCCTCACCTCGATCTGATCCTCCGATGCCCTTCAGTACAG